>JAPVLV010000019.1:2532142-3798214 GCA_029168935.1 Oxyria digyna
TAAGGCGAAGAAGTCCAAGAAATCCAAAACCACGCTCCCGTCTCGCGTGATTCAGGAGCGAGCCGAGACCGATTATGGTCAATTTGCTCGTTTCTTCTCCCATAAGGTGTCCTTACCCCACATAATAATAGAGAAACCCTTCCTCGTGGATCCGGGCCGAATAAGTATTTTAACGGAGAGAATAAAACACACTCGCACCTTAATTCCTAACACGGCCCATCGCAGCAGCCTTGGCTTTGACGATCTTCGCTATTTCGCTATGCGATACCCTTTTCCTGAAGGAACTATTTTCGCCCTTCCTGACCATGAGGGCACTTCTCTTGACCAATACGGGCCCTTCTTCGCTTTAAGCAGGCAATCCTTAGAAGCTGGCTTCCGTCTCCCGTGGACGTCCTTTCAGACTGAAGTGATGGCGGATTTAGGCTTCAGTCCTTCACAGATGCATCCAAACTTCTGGAGTTTGCTGATCGTATACACCATGCGATGTCAGGATATTGGGATAGTCCCCAATACCCCTCACTATGCTCTTATTAATTCATATAAGAAGAACTCTCGCGAGGATGGATTTTATACCGCTCAAGCCAAGACTCCTTGTGCCTTTCGATTGCCTTTGAAGATTGACGGGTGGAAAACGTGCTGGTTCTTAGTTCGTCCCCCGCTTGGTTCTGACATCTCTGTTCAAGTTCGTGAGCCTCATGCGAGAAAGGCTCCTTGCTTCTTTCAAAAGGAGACTCGCGATAAATTCATTCGTGATTACAAGGATTATCCTGACAAAGCTGTTCAAAAACGATTTGAGCTGACAATCTCGGATGCCTTACTGGTTGCTAGGGGACTTAGCCTTAAAGCCCATGCCAGAGGTTTTAGTTCGTGTGTTTTCTCTTAGCACTTGCGTTTTTAGTATGCTTACTTGTGTGGTTGTTTTTGCAGACGCTGACATGTTCTCTAATCTCCCGAATTTGGATGGGTTGGTTTGCGACGAGACCGGCTCCCTCACTCTCGCGGCTCCTTCTCACAACATTCCTTCTGCTCCCGGTGTGACTATCGCTTCTCCTCCTCCTGCTGTATTGGAGTCACCGGTTGAGGTCGCGACCACCGTTCCTGAGGAGGTCCCTCGGTCCAAGAGACCTCACACTGTTTCAGACAAGGTGAGAGAAAAAACCACTGGGCCGGAGTCGTTACGCGACCGCCCGTCTCGCGATAAGGGGAAACAAAAAGTGTCTGAGAGAAGTTGCAAAAGAACGACGAAAGTGGAGTTTGTTTCGTCTCCAGAGCCTATTAATTCTCCTGTCGTGAATCCTACTTTCATTACCGGTTTATCTACCACGCGTGCCTTCTTTGCCTCAATTCCAACTACCTTTCCTCCTGAACCTAGCCTTTATGGGGAAGTCTCGGATAGACCTGGTGGCTTGTCTAAGTTACTCTTTGCAGTAAGTTTCGCGTTTTTATTTACTTCTTGTTTCCTTGGGGTCTTTTTAACCTTGGAGTTGGTCGTTTTGCAGAGGATGAGTATTATTGTGAGCGCAAGTCGGAGGGTGCTTGCGGCTGAGGATAAACTCAAAGAGTCGATGGAGGAGGACCAGTCGATCCGCGATGCTAATAGAGCGGCTAAGTCTCGTCTTATGGGAGAAAAGAAAGCTTTGGAGGTGGAGCTTTCGAAGGCTAATGCGCTATTGGAATCTAAGGACGCGAAGATAAAAGAGCTGGAGGCACAACTTGCATATGAGAGGTCCACCCACGTCAACATCGTCACTGAATATAACACGCAAGTGAACGACCTTAGACAAGAGAATGAGAAACTTCACGCGACGATGTCCGAGAGAATTGCTTATGAGCGAAATATGGCCGTGGAAGAGTATTGCGGCGGTTACCGTCAACGCGCTCACGTTGACTTCTACAAGAATGTTGTCAATACGCTTCTCCTTTGCATGGTGAAGGTTCAGATGCAGAAGTACAAAGTCAAAGATTTCCCCTTCAGTGCTCAAGACCTATGTGGTTTTTCCACCGACCTTCCTAAGTATGAGCCCCCGGTGCCAGGAACCTTTATTGATGACGGGGATGCTCCACTCGAGGCTTCGGGTGTAACTCATCTTGCGCCTAAGAAAAGTATCGTTAAAGGTAAGGAGAACCAAGTGCCCAAGCCTCCTCTTCCGAAGATGGCCACTCCGCCTGCGCCCGAAAGCTTGGAATCTGCTCCTCACGCGTTGCCGAGTCCTCCATCTCCGGCCCTCTCTCCTCGTAAGAGAAAGGTATTCGCGCCCGATGCTCTTCTCGACACCATTCAACCCTTCCTGAAGCGTTCATGCTTAGATCAGGCGGGGGGGTCAGGCTCGCGGGTGGTTGACGCTCAGGACGTCGTTGTGGACCTGGAGGCGGATCGCGTAGGGGATACCGAGACTGCTCCTGAGACTATCGCAAAGTGATGCTTATTATTTCTGCTCTTGTCTTGTGTTTCAAACTTTCTGACACATGGCCTGGTGGTCTTTCAAACAATATATGTTTTTGGTGCAACTGTTGCGAGCTTAGGCTCTTATGTAATTATACTTTTTAATGCGGCCATGGTGGTCGCGAGCTATATGCTCTTGTGCTTTCTATTTTGGGTTTTATTTATCCGTCTGCTTGTTTGTTCACACTTATCTCGCCTCATTCCCCTCTTTTTGTGTTTCGGAAAAGTGCAGTAGTTTTGCGAAAAATAAAACGTAAGAGTTAAGCGTTTCATAACTACGATCCCTCTTATATAATAAAAGATGAAACTGACGGTGTTACATAAGTTTTTGCGAAACAATCATAAAGCATTGCAAACCATCCTCCTGTTAGCTATCACACGAACTTTCCACGCGAGTCCTATAAGGCAACGAGAGAGCCATGTACGCGTGGTTACGTTACAAATATTATCTGTGTAACTGAGGGGTTTTTACTTTCCGTCTACTTACCTGGTCACTACGTTTGCTCTAGCTGGTGACAGGGCTTCGCGCTTTAGCTCTTTGTTGCTTTTGATACTCGCGAGGATTGTCCTGTATTGGTATGCCCATTGTGGGTTATTTTTGCATTTTGATAACACTTCTAGATATCTGACAAAGCGAAGCTTTTTACCCGAGCCCTTATAGTCGCGAAGCCTCAGGACATCCCTTGAGTTTTTCTTCTGCATGGTTGCTGTAGAAAACTTCTTGATTTCGTAGAGATGATCTGGGTATGAAGTGGTCGCCATTTTTGAATTTCTTCCGCGATGTGAGCCTCCTTTAGGTTCATTGCGGAGGACATTAAGCACTGCATATGTAGAGAGGCTTTTAGTACTTGGTCTTTATTCTTTAGATAGCTAAGAACTTTTAAAGGACGCGTGAGTCATGATGTGAATGGAGTTTGCTGGGTGAAGGCCCTTGCCTCTCAGCCCAGCAAACTGCTTTTGCGAGGAAAGTGGGACTTTTCGCCTCCCCACTATCGCTTTTATCTCACTACGTGGGTTGGTGTGTGTGCACCAGCCCAGCGTTCACGTCTTTTCGCGACCTGGGGTTTTTTTTAGCCCAGCCCAGTGAAGCGGACGCATGGCGGGTGAGCTCGTTGGCGTAAACCCGTCCATGCTTTCGCGACCAAGGAGAGTTTTTTTGCTCAACCTTGGAAGCTGGACCCGCGACCTGGGGGGTTTTTTTAGCCCAGCCCAGTGAAGCGGACTCATGGCGGATGAGCTCGTTGGCGTAAACCCTTCCATGCTTTCACGACCAAGGAGAGTTTTTTAGCTCAACCTTGGAAGCTGGACACGCGACCTGAGGGGGTTTCTTAGCCCAGCCCACTGAAGCACACTCATGGCGGGTGAGCTCGTTGGCGTAAACCCGTCCATGCTTTCGCGACCAAGGAGAGTTTTTTAGCTCAACCTTGGAAGCTGGACTCGCGACTTGGGGGGGTTTTTTAGACCAGCCCAGTGAAGCAGACTCATGGCGGGTGAGCTCGTTGGCGTAAACCCGTCCATGCTTTCGCGACCAAGGAGAGTTTTTTAGCTCAACCTTGGAAGCTGGACACCCGACCTGGGGGGGTGTTTTAGCCCAGCCCAGTGAAGCGGACTCATGGCGGGTAAGCTCGTTGGCGTAAACCCTTCCATGCTTTAACGACCAAGGAGAGTTTTTTAGCTCAACCTTGGAAGCTGGACCCGCGACCTGGGGGTTTTTTTAGCCCAGCCCAGTGAAGCGGACTCATGGCGGGTGAGCTCGTTGGCGTAAACCCGTCCATGCTTTCGCGACCAATGAGAGTTTTTTAGCTCAACCTTGGAAGCTGGACACGCGACCTGGGGGGTTTTTTTAGCCCAGCCCAGTGATGCGGTGTCATGGCGGGTGAGCTCGTTGGCGTAAACCCGTCCATGCTTTCGCGACCAAGGAGAGTTTTTTAGCTCAACCTTGGAAGCTGGACACGCGACCTGGGGTTTTTTTTAGCCCAGCCCAGTGAAGCGGACTTGACGACTTTTTGTCTTTTGAGTTGAAGTGCTACCTTTTTAGGTAGACGAGCATTGGTCGACCAGGCTGTGATACTTACTCTTTGGTAACCCAGACTCGCGTGCTAACGAATTGCTGGTTCCACAACCTGTACTTATCATGCCATAGTGATCGACTGTTTTAGTGTCTTGAGGTGATAAGAATTGTGATCAGGGATAAGAAAAAATTCTGCTAAAATTTGCTAAGCATACCTGGGTTTCGTGGGAGGACTAGGCATAGAAGCGACGAAGTCGCATCACGTTCCAAGAGTTGACAATGTGATTCCCGGAGTGAGGCTTGAGACGATATGCCCTAGGTGCCACTTTGCGATCTATAATGTAGGGTCCTTCCCAGTTGGGGTCGAGCTTTCCTCCTTCTGTCTTGCGGAGCACAAGGTCTCCTTTGGCGAACCCCCTTATCTTAACGTGCTTGTTATAATATTTCGCGACGCTGGCTTTGTGATTGGCTGCTCTGATAGTAGCCAGGTCGCGAGTTTCTTCCCGCATCTGCAACTCTAGCTGCATTTTTTCATCATTGTCGATCGGGTTATACTGAATGATGCGATCTGTGGGCACAATGAACTCGACTGGCACTATGGCTTCTACTCCATAAGCGAGAGCAAAAGGTGTTTTCCCGGTTGCTTTCTTTACTGTGGTTCTGTTTGCCCAGAGTACCAGAGGTAATACTTCGGCCCACTTGCCTTTGGAGCCTTCTAGCCGCCTTTTCAGGTCCATGACAATACTTTTCTTCACAGCCTCTACTTGGCCATTGCAATGCGGGTGAGAGACTGACGCGATTCTTAAGGCGATCCCCATGTCACTACACCACGCGAGTAGCTGTGGCGAATTGAATTGTGGTCCTCTGTCGGTTACGATCTCGTGGGGGAGGCCGTATCTGCAGATGATATTCTTCCACAAGAACCTTTTAACTGTCGGGACGGTAGTACTCGCGAGGGCCTCGGCTTCGATCCATTTGGTGAAATAATCAACTGCAACAATGATGTACTCCAGTTGACCAGGTGCTTTTGGCTTGAAAGGTCCTAACAGATCTAGCCCCCACATCGCGAAGGGACAGGGGCTAGACATTATCTGTAGCTCTACACCTGGTTGATGGGAAGTTGGAGCAAAATACTGACACGGCTTACAGTTCTGTGACTCGCGTTGTGCGTCTTGTTTCATGGTGGGCCAGAAGCTCCCTTGTCTTAATGCTTTGTAGACTATAGGTCTCTAACCTGCGTGGGTTCCGCACAACCCCGCGTGCAGCTCTCTTATAAGCACGTCACTGTCTCTCTTTGACAAACACCTGAGCTCGCGTGGCCCATACCCTCTTTTGTAGAGTCTCCCGCGACACATGTAGAAACGTGCAGCCATAGAGACAAGTTTTCTCATTTCTTTTGGATCCGAGGGTCCGGCTCCGTTTGCAAGATATTGAATTATAGGGGTGCGCCAGTCACTGACTGGCTCGTCTATTTCCATCAGCTCCACCTGATTACTAACAGCGCTCTCAGACTTTACCAACGAGAAGTATTGGCTCTTTCCATCCTTGAAACTGACAGTAGAATTCCCATCGAGATGTTCCATGTTCGCGTACTGAGCTTGGGAACCTCGCTTCGCGAGCTCATCGGCTCGCGTGTTCTCCTCCCTCGAGATTGCTTCAATCTCGAAATGCCTGAATAATGAAATCAAGGTAGTAGCCCTTGCGTGATATCTGGGGAGATTGCTTTTCCGAGCTTCATAGGTCCCCTTAATCTGATTCACAACAATCTGAGAGTCGCAAAGACACTTCACCACGTGAATGCTCGCGTGGATCGCAATTTCCAATCCTGCGATGAGCGCTTCATATTCTGCTTCATTATTAGTGGCTTTGAATTTTAATGCGATCGCGTGGTCGACCTTGTCCCCGGCTGGGGATGTCAAGACGACCCCCGCCCCGCAACCATTTACATTTACTGCCCTGTCAATGTGCATAACCCACGCGGGATCCTCTGGAGCTATATCATTTCTTTCTAACTCTCTGAAACTAGTCTCAACAATGAAATCAGCCAAAGCTTGCGCTTTGATGGTGGGTCGCGGTCTATAGACTACGTCAAATTCGGTCATCTCAATCACCCACCTTGCGAGCCTTCCGGAGGTTGTTGGTTTACTCATGAAAGATGGGAGTGGTAAATCTGTCAACACCTCGACGGGGTGAGCGTGGAAATAAGGTCGGATCTTGCGAGCGGCTGTTATCAACGCGAGTACTGCTTTCTCAACGGGTGAATATCTGGTCTCGGCCGACAGAAGTGCTTTACTGACGAAATAGACAGGGACCTGTTGTTCCCTTACCAATACTGCGCTAACAGCACGCGTGCCTGCCGCGAGGTACAGTTGTAAGCCTTCACCAGGCACTGGTGACACAAGTGTTGGGAGTTTAGCCAGATGCTCTTTGAGGCTTATAAACGCCCTTTTGCACTCCTCAGTCCATTCGAAGCTTTTCGGTTTACTCAATATGTCAAAGAAAGGGAGATTACGTTCCGCGAGCTTGGCGCAAAACCTCCCGAGGTAGTTAACCTTCCCTACAAACCTTTGGACGTCGTGAGTGGATCTTGGCGGTTGTAGATCTATTACAGCTTGGACCTTGTCCGGATTGACCTCGACGTCGCGTGCGCTGATCTGAAATCCCAAGAATTTGCCTTCGGTGAGTCCGAAGACACATTTCTCGGGATTAAGGCTCATCTTGTACCTTCTCAGAGTCTCAAAAACTTATGTCAGGTCGCGAGCGTGATCTGCCTGCTTCTTGCTCTTAACTACTATATCATCAACATAGGCTTCCAAGGTGTCACCCCTTTGCTCGCTAAAGATCATGTCCAGTAGCCTCTGGAATGTGGCTCCCGCGTTCTTGAAACCAAATGGCATTACTTTATAGCAGAAGGTTCCCTTGTCTGTTATAAAAGCCGTGTGCCCCGAGTCGGCTGGATTCATCATGACCTGGTTGTACCCCGAGTACGCGTCCAGAAAACTCAGAGCTTCGTGACCTGCGGTGGAGTCCACTAACTGGACGATAGAAGGTAACAGGTAGCTGTTTTTGGGGCATGCCTTATTGAGACTAGTGAAATCTACGCACATGCGCCATTTTCCTGTCCCTTTAGGATTTTTCTCCACCGTTACTACATTTGAAAACCACGTCGGGTATTGTACTGGCTTAACAAACCCTTCTTTTAACAACTTCGCGAGTTCAACAGCAGCGGCCGCGTTCTTTGGTCCTGCTTGCTTTCGCTTTTTCTGCCTACGCGGCTTAATCTCTAGACCGATGTTCAGGGAGTGAGTTATTACGCTCGCAGGAATCCCCTTCATATCTTTTGGCGTCCACGCGAATACATCCCAGGAGTGGGCGAGTAAGGTCTCAATGTCTTGCACAACTTCCTGGTCCAGTCTTCCTCCTACATAGAGCTTCTCCTCTTTGTTGAGGAATGGAGTGATCGTCTGTTTTTCAAACCCATCAAAATGTGGTCTGTGCCCCTCTTCTTCTTCCCCAGTATCTCGCGACCTCGGAGAGGCACGTACCTCCAACTCGGCTTCCCCAATCACGTGAGGCAACCCTGAAATAAATAACTGGTTGGCGAACAAGGCCTTGGTGCTGCCCTTTTCGGATGATGCGTAGTAGATGCGGCTCTCCTCTTTGTTTCCCCTCGCGACTCCTACTCCGGACGACGTTGGGAACTTAAGGCAAAAGTGACAGATTGACATGACTGCTTCGAACTTGCACAGAGTCTCGCGTCCCAGTATCGCGTTGT
Source organism: Oxyria digyna (assembly GCA_029168935.1). Classification (NCBI taxonomy): domain Eukaryota; kingdom Viridiplantae; phylum Streptophyta; class Magnoliopsida; order Caryophyllales; family Polygonaceae; genus Oxyria; species Oxyria digyna. The sequence continues at coordinate 2,540,372 of JAPVLV010000019.1, forward strand.
AGGAGGATGTAATCGGGATTACCACAAAGTCTATCTTTTCTGATCTTCTTTACCCAGTTTCTTCACCCAGGATGAGATCTAGGGTGACAACGCCCAGGGCCTTCACTCTGTCACCCGCGAAGCCTACTAGCGTGGTTTTAGTAGGCCTGAGCGTAGACTGATCAATGCCCATTTTCTCGAACGCGTCCCAGTATAGTATATCGGCCGAGCTCCCCGTGTCAACAAGAATTCTTTTCACAAGTTTGGTTCCGATTTGAGCATGAATGACTAGCGGGTCAGCGGCCTTAACGGCCCAGGTATCTATCTCCTTGGCGCTGAAGACAAGTGTGTATGGCTCAGATTGCGGTCTCGCGATGCTAGAAACTGGTTTTCCCTGAGGCTTGCGTGCGTTGTTTATGAGCCTTTGCTCTCGCTTTCCGAGGGGAATGGGTTCATGGCTGCCTACGATTGTTCCTACATGGCCATCCAAGCGAGGGAAGTTCTGGTTTGGGTGGCGATTGGGACCCTGATTCTGGTCATTCCTCGCGGGGGTTTGTTGCCTTACTTCATTCTGATTTCTACCTCCACCTCTACCTCTTGCCCCCCCCTCTTGGATTGCCGCGACCCCTGTCACCATTTCCTCTCTGAGCAGTGAAGACTTCTTGTACTCTCGGATGGTGAGGTCGCGACTTGCATTCTTCTGTAGAGTGAGTATCCACTCTGTGGTACTCACACCACATTGTTGGCGCGTTGCGACCAGAACCGCGATCGCCCCCCCTTTGACCCTCGCGACGGTTATCCTGTTCGGCTACGGAATTCCGCGAGTGAAACTGATTCTGATCGTGATTCTGGCCCCTGAACTGTTTCTGACCCTGACCCTAATCTTGAATCTGTAAACCGGGCGCTCGCGAGTCGCTCTGTTCCTTTCCCTGATTACCCTGATGGCGCTTGTTACCCAAGTTCTGGTTGTCTTTCTTTTGACCCTGAGCAGACTTATTCTGATTGTTTCCTTTCGACGCGGAACCTGAGTGTGCTTCCACATTAATTTCTGTATACGCTCTCTCGAGCATGCCCTGGTAATCTAAATCTTTCTTGCGGTATAAGTATTGATTGAAGGAGCTTCCATCTGTGAGACCGTCCAGGAATGCGACCCGAGCAGTTTTGTCATGAAAATCTTCGGCCTCTAAGATCTTTTCTGAGAACCTCTTGACATAACCCTCTAGCGCCTCGTTTGGTCCTTGTTTGACACTGACTACTTCTTGCATAGTCACTTTTTTTTTTCTTTGAGGACCCAAAGTGCAATAAGAAACTCCTTTCTAGATCAGCGAAAGAATGGATACTCCCTGACGGTTGGTTAAGCATCCAGGTCATGGCGGGACCCGCGAGGGTACCTGGGAAGCCTTTACACACCGTGGCTTCATTAGGGCACCTCGCGAGCATAGCATATTTGTAGCGTGCCAGGTGCTCGCTGGGATCTTCTTTGCTGTTGTATTATTTGATAACAGGGAATCTGAAATCAAGTAGAGGAACTGACCTGACTATGTGGTTCGCGAAAGCAGTCGGGCCGAACAAGGCTGACGGATTAACGGATGGATAGGCCTCGTAAGCCTGTCGTGGATAGGCTGCCTGGTTGTAATAAGGTTCCCCCTCATACTGGTAGTGAGAAGGCCCTCACTCGGCTCGAATCCCATACCCCCTCATCTCGGTTCTTCCCCTTTTAGATTGTTTCTCTATGTAGCTCGCGGGAACTTGATTCAAATCAAACCTACTAGGGTGACTAGCCCTCTCGCGTCCTTCGACCCCGGGTCTACGCGATACTGAGATCCTGTCGTCGGGTATGTGCTCAACACTCTCCTCTGCGACAGACTGCTCCCGATTACCCTGATTCTTCTCTTGCTCACGGGCCTCAGCCCTTGGTTGCTCTTGGTTTTGACCCCCGCCCGTGTTTTGTCCCAACGCCTGAAGGAATGCGCGATACTGAACCAGTGCGGGTCCTACCAGAACAATCTCTTCTTCGTCTACGCGTGCAAGGGGTGCCCGCAAGTTGTTTACCTCTTGCTGCGTTCTCGTCTGGAGAGGGGTGTTGTTAACGGAACCACTTCCCTCACCACCAGTATTCATCCTCAGTCTGTCAGCTAAATATCAAAAACATGCGAAACTTTGTAGTAAGCCTTACTTGCGCGAGGAGGTCCCCACGGTCGGCGCCAGTGTTGGAGCCCAGAAGTTATGACCTCGCGACGCAACACCTCGCGAGGTACGGGGGATTAAGTCTTCTAATTATAGCCGAGGACCTCTTCCGCAAATCTAGACAAACAACTTATGTGCAATACTCCACTCGATCAAACTTCACTCTTCATCGTCTTCTCCCTGGAAACGGGTCTGGTTCTTGAACCTTATAACACCTGCGCAACCAAACCAAGAGGGGGGAGGCTCCGGATTTGGCTCTTCGACGCCCAAGTCAGTAAATGTGCAATAATGCTATCAAAGGTAAAGCCAATTGACACAAAAACAAGAGAGAATAGGGAGAAGAAAGCCTATGAAAAGAAGAACTCAAAACACCATTCCAAGCTTAGCAAGCTCTTTGTCTAAAATATCCAAACCATCTCAGAAACCTCTCATTTCAATAACAAAAGCTCGATTGCAACACCGAGAATCACAATCCAAGTGCTGATCGTCCAAACGCCTCAAGGAGAGGGTCGTTTGGGAGGATTGAAGCTCCGGATTGCTTCAGTGTTTTTGCTCTCGAGAGGAGGAAGGAAAGGAGAATAATTCCGGTAAATGGTGCCTCCCTTCTCTCTCCATTCGGTTACGTTCTTATACTCTCGCCAGGGGCCCACGCGAGTCAATTACCATTTTGCCCCTCCAATACCTGATCTCGTCGGATCCCCTTTTGGGGCTTCGTATGCTTATGAGCCGCTTTCGTTCTTCTCGGCTGACTTTAAGGGCCGTCTTTGGTTGCGTCTTCTGGACCTAACTCGATTCTCTTTGGGTTTCGCGAGCCCATCGAGAACCGGCTCCAACAAGAGTCACTTTGGCCTTTTCTTTTGCCTAGTATATCGACATCTATAGTATGAAATAGTAATAATAGAAATGTTACCTTTTGTCGTTTTCGTTCTTTGACAACATGTTCTCTTTGTTGTCTTGATGAACTTTATTTCATCTTCCTCTTCTTGAAAACGCAGTTGGATGTGCTACAACTCTCGCTGTGGTTTTTAAGCTTACAACCCCTTGAATAGCTTTTCTCTTTGGGATATAATATCCCCATGTGTCGATTTTAGTGCGGACATCATGTTTCTTGTGTGTACGGACTGAGATCGACACAAACATTGTCCAACTCTTCATGAAATATGCGCTTCTTACATTTCCAGCAGTCGTCTAGTGACGTGAATGTCATTGAATGCTGTCGAAGAATGGTGGACTCGTCGTCAGGGGCGTAGTCAGGATTTTACATCAGGGGGCTAAATTTTATAGAAATGAAGCTCATTTTAATAAATAACATATAAAAAATTATATTCAATATTTTATAATCTTTAATTAACATTAATTTTAGCTTTACAACTAAATTTATATGAAAAATGAGATTTTTTAACACTTAAATTATGCAGGAATTAAATTTTATTAATATTTTTAGTAGAAAAAAGAAAATATAAAGGGCAAATGTAATCAAAATTATAAAAGAGGAAAGAGAGACTAAATTTTTATAAGGAAAATAGTCATGTAATAATACTTGTTAAAATGATAAATGAGAATGAATGTGGAGTCTTGGATCAAGAGAGATCCAAGAGCCCATATGATGACACGTGACACCCCTTGTCACCACTTGTCACCACCGTTGGACCACCGCCGGACCACCGTTGGACCACCGCCGGACCACCGCCGGACCTCCGCCGGACCACCGCCGACCACCGTCGGACCATCTTTGGGCCTCGTCGGAATAAAATTGTCACATAGATATATAAAATTGTTCACAAATATTACAAAATTATTTATTACTAAATGTTCATCACGTTGTTCATAAATGTTCATCACAATGTTCATAAATGTTCATTTGTACATACTCTACTGAATGTTCATCACATTATACTTAAAAGTTCACCAATTGAATGTGCATCACATTCTACATAAATGTTCACCAATTTTTGATGAAGATCAAGTGTTCATCACAATGTTCATAAATGTTCATTTGTACATACTCTACTGAATGTTCATCACATTATACTTAAAAGTTCACCAACTGAATGTTCACCTAAATGTTCATCATCTCATACTTAAAGCTTCATCATCTCATACTTAAATGTTCATCATCTTATACTTCAATGTTCACAAGAATTTAATAAAATGTTCATTAGCCAAAGTTCATTACAATCGACTTAAATGTTCATCACGTTGTTCATAAATGTTCATCAAAATGTTAATAAATGTTCATCATCTCTTACTTAAATGTTCATCAAACATCACTTTAATATAATTTCGAGTAGAAAAACACTTGATCTTTATCAAAAATTACCTAAATGTTCATCATTTCATACTTAAATGTTCATCAAACATCCTTAAATGTTCACAAACATTTAATAAAATGTTCATTACTCAAAAGTTCATTACAATTAGCTTAAATGTTCATCACGTTATTCATAAATGTTCATCAAAATGTTTATAAACGTTCATTTTGATATACTTTACGGAATGTTCATCACATTTTAATTACATGTTCACCAACAGAATGTTCATCACATTATAATTAAATGTTCATCACATTATATTTAAATGTTCACCAATTTGAATTAAACTTAAATTTGCATTTATTTTTATACTTTAACTTTTTCATCTATTATTGGACCACCGCCGGACCTCCACTGGACCACGTCGGACCACCGCCGGACCGTCGCCGGACCTCCGCCAGACCTCCGCCGGACCTCTACCGGACAACCACCGGGTGGTCTCTGGGAAGTCGTCGGGTGGTTGCCGGATGACCGCCGGACCACCACAACTACCCCCACTACAAGTGGAGGTAGCTAGTTTAATCTAAGCCATTGGATGTCAAACATTCTTATTTATCTCTATAAGAAGGTTTATTATGGGATTCACACCCTTATTATAATGACAAAAACAAAAAGGAGGTGGAATGCATTTAAGCTATGTGGCTCCGCCACTGCTGGTCGTGATGCCCCTGTCGCGATCTTTTGATATTCTATAGGGCTTATTTTCTTTTATCTTAAGCCTCCATATACTTTGTAATCTTCAACTTGTAACACCCATGAACTTGAGATATTACGGTGTCGTCAATTCTTTCGAGAACCCACAAGGCCGGAAAGAGTTTAACAAACTATCAATCAAATTCATGCGGTACAACATATCCATAATTCATAGACAACATTTGCAGTCGTAAAGCTAAGAGTCTAACCCATCATCACCATATAAAGAAGGAGTGCATCGAAAAAAATCTAGAGAAACGTTTCTAGCATGACATTAAGAATAAGTAATAGTAGTAAGGTGGATGCTCCAAGCCCATCCTAATATCATTGAGTTGCCTGACCACCTTCACGAAGCTCCTGAGTTGGTACCATTCATGCATCTAACCATGATAAAACCATGGAAACCAACAAAAGGGTGAGCTGATGAAGACGAGCAAGTATTCAAGAGTATACAACAGAGGTAAAAATCCATTTAACTTAAATAGTAAAACAGAAACCACTAAGAAGTTAAGCATCATAGCTCACATCAATCAATACACAATCCAATTCATACTCAAACACTATAATCGTACCAACCTTACTCCTGAATGATCATCATGGACCCTTTTCAGAAGGAAATTATTTTAATGTCAAACACCAAATTATCGCCCGAAACAGTTATCAACAAACTGTCGGTAATCTCGTAATTCAGGTCACATGACCGGCTTCTAATGGCTCTCATGGCCACCTAGACATAAAAGGCAAGACAAGAGGACAATCTCCATACTCAAAAACAAATATTTAGTCACTTTACTTAAATCAAAGATATAGGTCATACAAATTCAAATGTAATGCACATTCATATACGGAAGGACAAGTGAAAACTTGTCTCGTAGACGACACTCAAATCTCAAGATTGTTGGAGAGTCCTTTAGTTAGTCGAGCTACATATAAAGAGCAATAAAACTTAACTTTCCTTAATCCAATGCTTAAGAGTGCAATGAAATAGAAACTTCCTACATCTAGCTATTTGTAGGTAGGCTGCGTCTAAATGCACACGTTTTTTTTGCTAAATGCACACTATTCTGTGCGGTAACAATTGCAGTACACATCTGTGCGTTAACTCTTACCGCACCAGAGGACTCAGGGGCATTGTTGGAATTTTTTCTGAAACCTATACGACGCTGGTGCGGTAAGAATTACCGCACAGATCTGTGCGTTAACAATTACCGCACCAGATTAATCCCAGATTAAGCAAAAAAAAAAACAGATTTTGATTAACTTAAACCCTGTGCGGTAACAATTACCGCACAGGAATTTTATTTTTTTTAATTAATAATTTTTTTTTAAAAGTATTAAAATACTAATAAATTGGTGCGGTAAGAGTTACCGCACCAATTTATTAGTATTAAAAAAGTATTAAACAAATATATAATATGGTGCGGTAACACTTACCGCACAAAATGGTGCGGTAACCCTTACCGCACCAAGTTACAGCTTTAAAAATAAAAATTTCCCTCTCCCCCGACCTTCTTCTCCTTCTGCAAATTTCCGCCGCCGCCAACCCTAAAAATCGCCGCCGTCTTCTCTCCGTTTTCCCACCGATTAACCCATCAAAAGCTTCAATCGACGATGGATTCGAGTTGCCCCGACCATGGCGGTTCTTCTGGCCCCCAAAAACCGCCTGAAGTCCCCCCCGCAGAAGTCCCGCCGTCTTCTCTTCCGTCGACGACGACGACGACGACGCCATGGCTGGCTGTGGAGGAAGAAGAAGAGGAGGAAGTGGAGGTGCCACTGAGGTACAGTGGTGGTGCCCGGATCCGGCCAAAATCCCGACCCGACCCGATACCTGATACCCGTTGCCCGACCCGACCCGATACCTGTTGCCCGACCCGACCCGATACCAGCAGCCCAACCCGCCCCGATACCCGCACCCGAACCCGCTCCGAGGCGAAGAAACCGAAAGCGACGCGTCCAAAACGTCGGTCCCGGGTATGCTACTCGAGCAAATAGAAGGTTGAATCCACAAACCGAGGCGCAACCGGAAGTTTTTTCGACTCCCGTAGATCTACATCAAGTATGTATTTTTATTAAATATTCTATAACTTTTGTAATGTTTTTAAATAGTTTAATTTATTTATTTCGTAACGTTATGAAATTAGTTATTCAATTTCATAACGTTATGAATTTAATAATATTTGATAACGTTATGACATTTTTAAATAAATTTCGTAACGTTACCAATTTATTTAATTTAATTAATTTATTAAATTTATAACGTTGTGAAATTAGTTATTTAATTTCATAACGTTATGAATTTAATAATATTTGATAACGTTATGAAATTTTTAAATAAATTTCGTAACGTTATCAATTTATTTAATTTAATTAATTTATGAAATTTATAACGTTGTGAAATTAGTTATTTAATTTCATAACGTTATGAATTTAATAATATTTGATAACGTTATGAAATTTTTAAATAAATTTCGTAACGTTATCAATTTATTTAATTTAATTAATTTATTAAATTTATAACGTTGTGAAATTAGTTATTTAATTTCATAACGTTATGAATTTAATAATATTTGATAACGTTATGAAATTTTTAAATAAATTTCATAACGTTATCAATTTATTTAATTTAATTAATTTATTAAATTTATAACGTTGTGAAATTAGTTATTTAATTTCATAACGTTATGAATTTAATAATATTTGATAACGTTATGAAATTTTTAAATAAATTTCGTAACGTTATCAATTTATTTAATTTAATTAATTTATGAAATTTATAACGTTGTGAAATTAGTTATTTAATTTCATAACGTTATGAATTTAATAATATTTGATAACGTTATGAAATTTTTAAATAAATTTCGTAACGTTATCAATTTATTTAATTTAATTAATTTATTAAATTTATAACGTTGTGAAATTAGTTATTTAATTTCATAACGTTATGAATTTAATAATATTTGATAACGTTATGAAATTTTTAAATAAATTTCATAACGTTATCAATTTATTTAATTTAATTAATTTATTAAATTTATAACGTTGTGAAATTAGTTATTTAATTTCATAACGTTATGAATTTAATAATATTTGATAACGTTATGAAATTTTTAAATAAATTTCGTAACGTTATCAATTTATTTAATTTAATTAATTTATTAAATTTATAACGTTGTGAAATTAGTTATTTAATTTCATAACGTTATCAATTTAATAATATTTGATAACGTTATGAAATTTTTAAATAAATTTCGTAACGTTATCAATTTATTTAATTTAATTAATTTATTAAATTTATAACGTTGTGAAATTAGTTATTTAATTTCATAACGTTATCAATTTATTTAATTTGATTAGGCGAATTATAACGTTATCAATTTATCTTATCTTATTTTGTAACGTTATGAACTATTAGAATATAAAGTATTGAAATTAGGCGAATTATAACGTTAATTTCGTAACGTTATGAACAAAATGTTTAGAAATTAGAGATGATTTTGATTAGGATTGACGTTAGAACAACTGTTTGTAACGTTACGACGTCATGGAAAAGACGTTTTTGAATTTGATGTTATTTTTGTAACGCTATGAAAATAACGTTACGTAACAACAACATTAGGGGTGCGAGATACGATGACCTCTAGTGGTTTTGTTCCGGGGGCTCCTGTTGCTGCAGAGCGTGTTAGGAGGACGCAGATTACACCATCCATACGTCAGAGTTTTGCTACTGCTCGAGACCAGCTGAATGCTTCTAGTTCGACACCCACTGACGAGGCTCGTGCACTTACAGATACTGGGGCAGTTAGGGATTGTGGTCTGGATGTTGATCCGTGTTTTGATGATGAGGGTTACAGTGAGAGTGAGGAGGAGGGTATGGACGTCGATGATACAGCTGTTGATTTGGATGATGATATGCTGGGAGGCGGTGAGGGTTTAGGTACAGATTATATTGTATCTCATCTCGAGATACCGACAGATCAGCTTAGGAGAGACGACCCTCCTATTATTTCAGAGGATCATGCTGGTATGGGGCCTTCATCGCCAGCTCCTACAGATTTAGGTCCTTCGTCTCCTACGCCAGATGTACCACCTCCCCCGACTGATGATGTACTGCATCCGGCTGCTGCACCTCATGTACCACCTCCTGCTGTACCTTGGATGCCCGGAGGTCGTTTTACAAATGAGTTGCTGAAGAGTTATGAGACGCACATCGCCAGGGCTATTTATGAGCTTACAGTTGTTGATCCTCCCGCACCTGTGATTCCAGCTGGCCCCCGTCCTCTTCCTCCATTTATACAGAGACAGCGAGGAGGCCGAGGAGCTCAGGCAGATGATGATGTTGCTGATGCAGACGCTGCTGATCCTCCAGCACGAGGTGGACGCGCTCCACTCGGAGGACGAGGACGAGGACGAGGACGTGGACGTGGACGTGGACGCGCTGCAGATCATGCTGATTTTCCACAGCCTGCTGATCTTCCAGAAGGCGAGGCTCCTCTTGATTTGGTATGTATTTGAACTATAATGTTCATATGTGAAATATGAACGACATTTTGTAGAAGTAACTGTGTTAATTTTTTACTTTTTTTCCAGACATGGAAGGTCGTCAAGGTTCACTTCCACACCGCCTACTGCACTCCACTAGAGGCGTTTAGGAGACCTGGTCCAAATTCGTGGTTTCAGCTTGCAGAGCGATCTGGATTGACTGATCTACGCTATATCGGGTCTGGTCCTGTCGATCATGTGTTGGTTTCTGCTTTCGTCGAGAGATGGCACCCAGAAACCAACACATTTCATTTGCCATTTGGAGAGATTGGTCCTACACTTCACGATGTGGTTGAGATCCTGTCGCTACCTATACATGGCAGGAATTGTAGCTCAGTTTTGAGCAGGGAGGAGATCTTCACTTTTGTTGTTGAGATGCTTCACGTAGAGGAGGCACTGGTGAAGACTTGGTATAGGGATGGAGGCATTCCTTTGGGTTATCTTCAGCAAAGATTGAAGGATATGATGCGGATGGAAGATGGACAGAGAGATGAGAGCCTCATTGCGTCTATGTACTTACTGTTGCTTCTCGGCACTACAGTTCTAGTGGACAAGTCGACTACAGCAGTCAAGCACTGGTGGTTAGTTCTTTTGGCCGACCACGACAGCACTGGCCGATATGCTTGGGGAGCTGGAGTGTTAGCTCATCTGTATCGCAACCTTGGACAGGCGTCGAGGCGATTGGCTATGGGGATGGGGAGTTCTGGCATTCTTTTGCGGGTTAGTACGCAAACAACTATACGATTGGCTATGTTTAGGAAGTCGAGTTCTAATTATCCTTTTTTTGCAGTCGTGGATCTGGGCATATTTTCCACATTTTCGTGGACATTTTGTGACAGATCCACTTTCTATGGACCACGCCGCAGCTGCTATGAGGGAGGGCAGAGAGGTGCCACAGGGGAAGAGCACGGATCGTTTGGTTGCCATTCGTGGCATGCTTGACCGTGTTCGTTATGAGGAGGTCAGATTTTAAACCTGTATGCTTTCGTTATATTGTGTGAATGTAAACTATACTAACTGTTTTGTAATGTTTTGTTGCAGGTTAATTGGTTTCCCTTTGCAAATGTGGATTTCAGACTTCCGCAGTACGCCCCGTCTTTGTTTGAGGGCATTCTCCGTTGTCTGGACATCGAGGAGCTCTATCAGCCAGGGCGCCTGCTGCGACAGTTTGGACATGTGCAGGGTATCCCAGATCCTCCCCTAGAGCCCATCCAGGTGACACGTAACAACAGGCTGACGCATTATTCAGTTCACTTTGCCGAGGATCTGCTTGGTGTGTGGGATCAGGACCCCAAGCCTTTGTTACAGATTCGGGAGCCACGAGCGACGTACTATTGGGCAGTCACAGATGATTATCTCGATTGGTATGATCGAGTTTCTCATCCTCTGGTGGATCCCAGATCACGTAGACTCGATCGTCCAGTTGGTCCACTGCGTATTCCACCTTCGGTTGACAGTTTTGCGGTACGATTATAAATTTTATTAGTCATATTCGTTCAATTAGTATATTTGATAGTAATCTTTTGATATGTTGTTAATATAGCGGACCCAGCTAGTGACTTGTGAGATTCGAGCTTTCTTGGAGACACCACCAGAGAGGAGGCCTGCAGATATCGATGAGTTCATGAGACGTCTCCTTGGAGTTTTGACTGACGAGGCTCCACCGATGGCTCCAGCTCCGGTTCGTCAATCTCAGCTTGTTCGGCATTCAATCCACGAGGAAGGGCAAGGTAGTGGGCAACGTAGTGGGAATGAGGGTCGTGACTTGGAGTGATGTATAGTTTGTTTGGATACTATGTTTTGGTAATGTTTGGTTCACTTTTGCTTATTTATTTTGGGCTTTTCTTAAAAACGCGAGAAAATGGTCACAATCGCAAAAAATAATTAAAAACTACTAAACGTCAAATATTGATAAATGGTTCAAAACGTCTCGAAACGACTCGAAAACGATATAAAACAAGCCAAAATGTAATACGGAGGATTTCCGAACAAGTTGTAAAAAAGTGTAAAAATGTGGCCAAAATGATGGCATAATATGGCCAAAATGAGCAAAGCTTAGCGAAACTTGACTTTTTTGAAAAAGGCAAAAAACGACCAAGTACGTCAAATATTAATAAAAATGGTTCAAAACGTGTCGAAACGACTAAGAAACGAAAAAAATCGACTCAAAACGATATAAAACAAGCCAAATCGAAATATGGAGGATTTCCGAACAAGTTGTAAAAAAGTGTAAAAATGTGGCCAAAATGATGGCATAATATGGCCAAAATGACCAAAGCTTAGCGAAACTTGACTTTTTTGAAAAAGGCGAAAAACGACCAAGTACGTCAAATATTAATAAAACAAGCCAAATCGAAATATGGATAATGGATAATGGATGGTGGATAGTGGATAGTGGATAATGGATAATGGATAGTGGGTAATGGATAATGGATGTCATATGTGTATAGTTTGGGCCCATATCGTTTTAACGCCTTGAAACGATGAAAATCGAAATTTTAAAATTGAAACATGACAACAAATACGGCGAATAGTTATTTTCATTTTTCGGAATCGAAAAATTATTATCGAAAACGTCAACGGGCCTAATAAGGCCTAATGAAATTTGAATGAGGCCCAAACACAAAAAACGACAAAAAATGACATAAAACGGCTTAATAAGCACTTAAAACGTAAAAGTCAAGAAATGTAACATTAATATTTCAGCATTACCAATCAAACGCTATCGTTTTTATAAGAAATTAACAACTTTAACACTTAGAAGTATGTAAACGAAGACTTTCACATGTATGCTACTACTCTCAAGTATATAAGTTGTATAGTTATACTCATATGTATGTGATACCACTTCGTTACTAAAATGAACTTCATATAATGTGTTTATTTCATCATATAACATTAGTTTAACACTTAATTGTTATCGTTTGACTCAACTGACCTCGTATTTCATTAGTATAATATGAATTTTTATCATATAACTCTTCGTAATCTCATATTACATTAGTAAAACTTGATAAAATTATTCACAAAACTCTCAATAACGACATATTTCAGTAGTATAACATTACTTTGGGTCATAAAACTTTTTATAATATCAAATAGTATAAGAAAACAACATAAAAAATGAATTTTTATGTAATTAGGGTTGGTACTACAACAGTTACCGCACCAACCCTAATACCCTAAACCCTACAAACACCAGAAACATTTGATTCTGGGTAAAAGGGTTGGTGCGTTAGCAGAAGATGTGGAAGACGTCCAGTCAAGCGGCACGGTTGGATACAAACCGTGCAGGATTGCTGCAAACCGTGCAGATCAGTAGAAGATGTGGAAGACGTCCAGTCAAGCGGCACGGTTGGATACAAACCGTGCAGGATTGCTGCAAACCGTGCAGATCAACAGAAGATGTGGAAGATGTCCAGTCAAGCGGCACGGTTGGATACAAACCGTGCAGGATTGCTGCAAACCGTGCAAACCCTAGGGTTGGGGATTTTTCTGTTGGATCTTGACGAAGTTCTGTTATCAGTTGTGCGTTTATTGCTAACGCACCACCATATTTTGCTTGAGTGTGTTACAGCTACCACACAACTGTAAGTCACCTTTGGATGACCGAATTACGTTATTGGGCCTTTGTTGTTGTGGACCTTTTGTCTACATCGGCCCAAATCTAAGTTACCCTAGTAAAACCTCGGCTATAAATTCACTGCCTCAGTGAACCCTATTATCTCATTCTCACTGCGCCGTAAAATAATTAGGTTTCAAGTTCTTACTCTGTATTTCAATTAAAAGTCTCATTTTTTACTGATTTCGTTAGATATCTTCATTGTTTCTAACATGTTTTCTTACTTTGTATTACAGATTCAAACAACCATGGCATCATCTTCATCCTCCCCAGTTCCAGCAGAAGGCAGTGAGATCCAGTGCCCGAGTAGAAGGTGCTCAAGAACAATCAAGGTGTTCACTGGTAATGACAAGAACAATCCCCATACGTATGGACGAAGGTATACCACATGTCAGTGTAACTACATGATCGTGTATCTTGAGCCAGAATACGACAGTCATCATCTCCGAGTCATTGCAAAACTGTTGAAGGAAATAGCTGACCAGCAGTTGAAGCTGGTATATTTTCACCAGGCTAAGAGTATTGAAGCAGCCAAACACTGGATACAACAGAGGTTTCCCAATGACCCTGTTCCTAGTTTTTATGACAGTGACTCCGATTAGGGATCTGGGTATCAAATCAGTGAATCTCCGTTAAGTCTGTGTTTAGTTTAAATTTCAAGAATGAGTATGTTGTCTTTCCTTAATGAGTATGTTGTCTTTCCTTAATGAGTCTGTTGTCTTTCCTTAATGAGTCTGTTGTCTTTCCTTAATGAGTCTGTTGTCTTTCCTTAATGAGTCTGTTGTCTTTCCTTAATGAGTCTGTTGTCTTTTTAATTTATGCTGAGTGTGTTGTAGTTTATGGATTCACTGATTTCACTTCACTGTTTCACCTACCTCATCTAACTCTACTGAAAACACTATTTAAAGCAAACAAGACAAGTCATTACATATTTCAAAGCAGACAAGACAAGTCATTACATATTTCAAAGCAGACAAGACAAGTCATTACATATTATAAATCAATTCCAATCGAAGTCTAAAGATCAAGGCTACTAAACTATTACAAATCAAGTCATGTAGTCCATGCGCTTTCCAGCAGTGAAGCGGTATTGTCGAAACAAGTCCACTTGGCCAGCATATATCCCTTCCCACCACTTGATGTTGTCATCTGCAAATCTTCTCCACGAACCGGAACAACGTGGCAATGGTGCCCCATCACGGAGCCAAACCTAGATATACAAAGAAAATTAATCAATAAGTATAAATGATTTCGACGTTTCATGACGTTTGTTTAGATTACCACAGATTCTTACCGGTATCCAGTGATTACTGCATCCGACAAGAGCTATCCCAAAAATCTTCTGTGGAGGACCAGGGCTCACTGTAGACTGCCTTATTGGCAAGCATAAACACGGCGCATCCCAGGATAGTTGCACTAAACCAACATTATACACTGTGGCAAACACCAAACCCATAAATGGCATGTCCATCCAAAATGGTCTCTCACAAGGACTTCTCATGTAGTTAACTTGAGCAATAAGATCATCCCATGATCCTACCCGTAGTCCACGTCGTATGGGCTCCCATGTCTCTTTGTTTCCAAGAAGCTCCGCTGCCAACGCAGCACGGATCATACGATATTGACTCTGTTGCATACCCGTAAGTAGAGCCATTGACCGATACCCACAATGTCCGTCTGAACGCACATCTTTCACAGAAGTCATGTAGGAAAGCCAAAAGTAGTCAATATTTTTCACCCCCAAGTTCACCCCCATATAACTTATGGCTTCTTCAATCTCTTCTTCATCTTCTCCTTCCTCTGTTTCGTTTCGATCTGGATAGCAAGCTCTTAGGGGCACGGCATTCATGTCTTCGTCTTCTAAATCGATGGTCTCTGAAAACAATGGTTCAGGTTGGGACTGTGATCCGAAGTCGAACGACACTTGACTTGCTTGCTTTTTAGGACAAGTTGGTCGTTCACTTTGCCTATTTGCCTTCTCCTTTGCGACTTTTTGCGCATTCTCAGTATTTGTTAAGTCTTCTCTAACGTACTCGTGGTAACTCTTTTCCCTCTTTTCTCTCGGAGGAGAATTCCCATTTCGCTGCTTCTCCTTGTTCTTTGATCCCGGCGGCCTTCCTTTTCCTTTCCTAAACAAGTTTGTTGGCTCTACCAAAGAACTTTGTTCCGGATGCTCCAAGTCAATGTACAACTCACTTAATCTGAATAGAGTTCCATCCCTCAAATCTCCACTTTCCCATTTCGCCCACATTTCACGCATTCTGATCTCCGGAATAGACATTGAACGATTGTCGTCGGGTAAGGACAAATTTATTGCATCATCTTCCCATCTCAGTTCCTTCCAGAAGTCATGAAAATCATCCGGAACAAGAGGTGTCTTTGAAATGATTGCCCTAGCAAGATCGTGTACGCATGGCATCCCAAGACAATCTCGAACCCAATGATCATCACAAACATTTGAATACTCCTCCTTCAATATTTGCTGGTACATTTCCAACAACAACAGAAAACACCTATCTGACACTCGGTAAAATAGCCTTGAAAACAACATTCGAATGCCAGGAGGAAAGGTTGGGTCATCAAAGACCATTTGCCGAGTGGTAAGTGCTTGGTTCATCGTCGCCCTAATCAGGTCCATCTGAACTATGACCGCATGGTGGATCCTCACGATCACTCTGTTGAAGCCTCCTCTACTAGAACCCACAATTTCTTTCAACACCTTATGCATCCCCTCCACCCTAAATAAACACAATTTCTAATCATTAGCATTAATAATATGGTGGTCCAAATTAACAACTAAACAAACAAAGATACCTGTTTGTAGTCCTTGTGTGAAAGTGAAGGGTGTAGTCCGTCCACGCTCTAACTATGAACTCCTTGTACGGAGTAAACCAGTACTTTTCAACGTAACCAACAATGCCCTTCTTCCATGAATCTCTCAGCTTTCTCAACCTCTCTTCGTAGATTTCTTCGGTGCTCGAGCAAAATATCCCCCAACATTGCGTAACAAAGTTCTCCGCCCTTTTAGTATTTTTAATCACTTTTTCTGCGTGTGACTGGATGTTGTGCTTAATGTGCACCCAACACAATAGTTGCTTCACATCAGTGTCTTTGAACACAAGTTTGATTGCTCTCAACAAAGCCTTCTCACAGTCGGTCATTATAGCCTTCGGCATCACTCCCAAATTTCTACACAACTCATGAACGCACATCATCACAAACTTGTAATGCATTACTGTCTCCTGAGCCATGAATGCATATGCGATGTTGAACGTCTTGTGCGTGCAAGTGAAACCAACCATCTCCACTAAAGTCATATCATACCTATTTGTCTTGTATGTGGCGTCCATGATAATCACATGAGGAAACTTCCTGAACAAACGAATCGACTCCGGGTGAGCGAAAAAAAGGACTTCAACCTCATTCGTCCTCGTGTTCCTCAAAGGTTGACAAAAATACTTGTTCTCTTTCTGAAAATTTAGAGACCACTGAGTAACTGACAATTCACCACGATCTTCAAAATTGATCTTCTGCAAAAAATTGGCAATCTGCTTCATGGATGTCACATTTTGCGGGTCTCTTATCCTAAGCTGAATAAGTATGTTTTTTGGCGTCTTGCGATCATCCCCCGCTTCCCTTGCTATTTTCTCCTCCTCTTTGCTCATTCTACCCACGAATGAATTCCCATGAAAACTAGTAGGAAGGGTGTGGTTGTGACGACCTTCTACAACATTCACGATCCATTTATAACTATAAGGCCCTTCTTTTATACGAACCCCATATAACTCAAATGTACAACCACATTTCTTCGATTTTCGGTGACGAAGCCTCGGAACCGGCAATTCTGGATTTTTTAAATTCACTTTCGGCCTACCCGATCTAGGTTTTCCAAACCTATCGCATACAAAATCAACGCAATATTTGCTAGATGTACGATGTACCAAAACTATCATTAAATCCCTTGCTCTCTGTTTTGTCCATTCCATCATCTCTTCTTTACTATCCCACATCTGCGCAGTACTAAAATGTGGTCTAAAGTCTTCTTCCTATATTGATTAAACTACATTACTTAGATACGCAATTTTAACTAATTAACCTAAATCTCATGCAATTAAATACAAAATTTAAATTGATAATATACTAACCAAAATCGGTAACGGAGTCCAATCGTCTAATGCAATTGATACATTTGCTTCGCCTTCTTCCTCTTCTTCGTCCACTTCCTCATCGACTTCTTCGTCTTCTTCGTCCACTTCCTCTTCTTCATCGACTTCGTATTCTTCTTCCACGACCCCTGATATCCAATTGTCGTTACCATCATCCTCACTACTCTCATAATTATAAGACATTGTAGTGTGCATTGCAAAACTTCAACAAGATAGCTCAACCTATATATACAACCAAAAAATGCCCGTTGGAATTTTATGCCCGTTGGTGCGATAACTATTACCGCACCAACGGGCATAAAATTCCAACGGGCATTTTTTCAAAAAATACTTGGTGCGGTAACGTTTACCGCACCAGTTTTATTTTTAAAAAAAAAAACTATTACGGTGCGGTAAGGTTTACCGCACCATTTTTATTTTTTTAAAAAAAAATACGGTGCGGTAACACTTACCGCACCAATTTATTAGTATTTTAATACTTTTAAAAAAAAATTATTAATTAAAAAAAATAAAATTCCTGTGCGGTAATTGTTACCGCACAGGGTTTAAGTTAATCAAAATCTGTTTTTTTTTTTTTGCTTAATCTGGGATTAATCTGGTGCGGTAATTGTTAACGCACAGATCTGTGCGGTAATTCTTACCGCACCAGCGTCGTATAGGTTTCAGAAAAAATTCCAACAATTCCCCTGAGTCCTCTGGTGCGGTAAGAGTTAACGCACAGATGTGTACTGCAATTGTTACCGCACAGAATAGTGTGCATTTAGCAAAAAAAACGTGTGCATATAGACACAGCCTTGTAGGTATTATCGAATTTCAAATCTCTAATTATGAACCCATCCATTGTTGGAACCCAATTTTACGGGCACAGTTGGTTGGTGTCGGATTATGGGAGATTCGGCTTCGTCTCCGCAAACACTATTCCGTAGTATGCTCATACGTCTAATTCGAGTTCCGTTTGAATGAGAAATAAGGGAGTTACATTTAATGTATCTAAGTTGAACTTTTAAGATAAATGTTCATCCCACATTGATTAGGAGGTGATAAACTCACTAGTATATAAACAATGAGTGGATTGTAATGAATGTGATTGGGCCAGAGGAGGCTATCCTGGTGGACATGGGCCTTCAAAGAACACACGTGCGCGGTTCAGTTCGATTCTGTCCAGATCGGCTTGACTCGTGGCTCGTTGGTCGGCTCGAGGAGGAGGTCTTCTTTTTTGGACTTCTCATCATCCTTAATTCACACGTATATTTGACTGCACTAATGTCACAGATACACCATTTATTACACGCGGGTTGAACAAATCAGCCCATTAACTTCCATGCGGATTGGACCATCAATACCGGATAAGGCCATTAATTCCACACGGATTGGACCATTAAATCCACGCAAAGTGGGCCTCTATCTTTCCTGAGAGGCTCCTCCAACAACCTATAAAGGGTCTGCAAAGCTCTCAGTTCAACACACACTCAAAATCCCATTATGCTCTTCTCACGTTTTTAGTCTCTTCACCTCTTCCTCTTCTCTTGTTCGAGTCTGAGAGTACGCACAGTAATCTAGCGTTCGTTGGCTTCTAGTCTTGGGTTGTGCAAGCCATAAGCAATAGCGGTTTTATCCTTGGATTCGGAACGCCGGTAACCGTCAGACTACGAGGCGTTTTCAGAATTAAGGAAAGAGATAATATCTCAACACCGTTTCAGTTCGACCGCACGAGTTGTGACGAGGCGAATTTGTCGTGTGCCAAGTCAAGTAATCCTAACATGCAAACTAAGTAATATAGTGCGCAAGTAAGGGTCGAATCCCAAGAGAATCAGTTTATCAAATTATTAAGTTATCACAATGACTAACCAATAAACGTAACCAAAGGGGGGGTTTTTGTGGTTTTGATACGAAGTATCGAATGTCAACTTGATTATAACAAGATTAAGCGAAGTGTTCCACTTAGCGATTATCCACCATTAGATTAACAAGTTGATCTTAGAATCCTTTTTATCCCTATGTCAAGTTCTCAAGTGATCGTTCTAATTCCTGTTCTTGAATAGTTATTAGTCCAACTAGTCCTAATAACCCTTACTCGATTATAACCTTGAAACTATCAAAGTTCAATAACAAAGTAGCAATGCATTCAGGAATAGATAGATACATGCAATATCATGGACAACTAGTCGGATACTCGACATGTACTCAACTCTCTTCTCTAATAACAATCACAACTAGTTCATGCAAATAGATTGTGCTACACAACAAGTATGATAATTCAACTAGAAGTATCAAACTCTAGCAATATGAACAAG
Source organism: Oxyria digyna (assembly GCA_029168935.1). Classification (NCBI taxonomy): domain Eukaryota; kingdom Viridiplantae; phylum Streptophyta; class Magnoliopsida; order Caryophyllales; family Polygonaceae; genus Oxyria; species Oxyria digyna. Next base: position 2,560,164 of record JAPVLV010000019.1, read on the forward strand.
ACACAACTAACTTAGGTGATCAATCTAAAGTAGTAAATCTAGTTCATGGACAATACAAACAAGAGAGTTGAGACAATCAAAGAGTTAGACAAAGGGAAAGGATAAACTCACAACTTGTTGAATCCAAAAGCTTCAAACGCCAAGTGAAACAAAGAACTTTAGCAAATCATAAGTTTGTGAAATACTCTCCAAAAACTTAAGCAAAAACCAAGGTTAGATGATCAAGGATGATCATCCACAACTTAAATAGCATTCAGCTATTGTAACAGCTGAATTAAAATACTAAAAACGTATAGAAAGTTACAAAATTAAACACAAATTACTTCAAATGGCAAAGACATCAATTTGATTCTTCTGTCGAGGAACCGCACCCGCGGGTTGAGAGCCGCGGGCGCGGTTTTGGCTTCTCCAGATTTTCCAGATGGCAGAGGACCGCGGGCGCGGCTTGGGACCCGCGGGCGCGGCTTGAGGTTTCTCGGATCCTTAGCTGAGTGGTGAATCCCGCGGGTGCGGCTTGAGAACCGCGGGTGCGGCTTTGTTGTCTGAGGCAGCAGCTACTGATTTCTTCAAGTCTTCGTCTTCGTCTTCGTCTTCGTCTTCGTCTTCGTCTTCAGCAGCTTCTTCCTTATGCTTCAATGCTTCCAATGCTTCGTATCATCTCGTATGTAAATCTTCTCTCGAACAGCTCCATGATACAGATTACATGGAAACAAATAACATAATCCTATACAAAACTAGCTAATAATCCATAGTTGCGGTATGTAAAACACCGCTTATCAAACTCCCCCATACTTAGACCTTGCTCGTCCCCGAGTAAGCTAAAAGAAACTTACTCTTTTACAATAATCACTCAAAGATCTCAGGAAGTATGAAAAAGAAAGAAACTACAAATCACTAACACATTTAGTATACAAACAATATGATGAGAAAAAAATCTATCAATTTGGTCTTCCATAGTGGTTAACATGCAAAAAATTTTGTCCTAAGACACTCATTTCACTCATTTTGCCTAGGCGCCTCGAAAGGTTTTCACCTAGCCACTCATTTCATTTTCAATCTCACCATTCCTTACCGCCCTCAAGTCCTTTTTTGCCAAGCCTAATGCAAGCCGAACTACCCGCTTATTGCATGGATTTTTCCATCCCAGGATTTTCATTTGCCTTTTTTCGTATTTTTTTGTGGCTTTTTCTGTTTTTAATTCCATGCAAAGTACAAACCAATTTAAATAAAACCGAAGGGAAATAACAAGGAAATGAAACTACTCTAGGATAAGCCATGAACTAATTTCCCTCCCCCATACTTGAAGTGCACAATGCCCTCAGTGTGTAAGACATAGAAAAATAATGAGGAAGAGAGAAAGAAGCTCACTGATCCGGGTCATCCCGGTTTGGATAGTCGGGCCAACGAGCCTGCATGTCGAGCCGTAAGTCATCCACCGACTGCTGCAGCCTCTCAACATTTTGGTTTACCGTCTGAACCGACTGGTAGACAAACTCAATCCGTTCGAAAAGACGCTGCTCCCAAGGTATGTCAGCAGGAGCTGCAGAAGATGAGCCTTCACCCGATTGGCTCTGAGGCTGAAATCTAGGGGCCGACTCCTGGAAGTCATCATCATCCTCATCAACAATATCAATGGACTGCTGATCCGGCTGCTGAACCGGCTCCCGGATGCTAATCCCACCTCGAGCTCGTCGTCGAGCAGCTGCAGGGTTGATCCTGAAAGTATGCGCTGGCCCATAAGCAAAGTCCTCTGTGAGAGCAATCTCGGGAGGACCGATCCACACCCACATACGTTCGTCCTCATTGACTGGAACAGACTTGAGCCACCGAAGTCGAGTCTGCAGAAATGTGGCATCCAGCAAATAGGGACCCATTGAGGGGTCCGGACTACCTACGCAGTCAAGGGTCTCCCAGTCGGGGACGACAGCCTCTAAGATGAGGGTGATCATGCCACCCAAAGCAATCTGACCCCTTGGTTTCGAGCGGGCTGTCTTGCAGGAGTGAACAAATAGTGAGAGCCAGTCCGGAATCACCTGACATTCCGGCATAAGAGCGTATAGATACTTCAGCTGGTAGGCAGGTACCCTGTTCACTTCAGAAAGCCCAAAGAAGGCCATAGAGAGAGCCCGCTGTGTCAGGCGGAGACATGGATGGGACATCTTTGCATTATAATCATTACCATGGGTATCCCGAACTTGTCCCGTCCATGTGTACCAGACCTGTGTAGGAATGTCACCAACTATAGTATCATAATCTGCAGAGGGAACCTGAGAGATTCCCAAGATGTGGCGCAGCTGTTCAGCCTGAACCGTAAAGGATCGTCCATTGTAAATGAACTGGATGGCCGAGATGAAGGTGGTCTCCGAGACGGTCTTGGACTTGAGGCTCGCCAGAAACTGATAGGTAGCCTCGGCATGAGTGGGAGCTGTCCTGAACAAGAAACCATGCAACCCTGCGTGCTCAAGCATGGCCTCAGTGCATGCAGTCATACCCAAATCATCGAGCGTACGTTGATGGAAAAACCTCGTGGCTATACACTGCTTAGCCCTTAAAAAGGCTAAGTTTGCTTGAACATGTTGTTGCCACAAATCATTTTTGTGGCCTCGAGACGTCCCTGTTGCAGCCATCAAATGTATACACAAACCAAATGCTACCACAAATCCGCACACACAAAAATACCAAGCAGCAGCAGCACGATAGCAAAAGCCCTCCCCGAGGCGTAAGAAAATCAACAATGAGTGCGGTTGTCAGAAAAAACTTACCGAAATCAGCAACAATGGACGACAGAGGCGAAAGCCGCGGGCGCGGGTTGGGAGCCGCGGGTGCGGTTTTTGCTTTTGTCTGATTTCTGGCGAGGAGGGAGCCGCGGGTGCGGTTTCTGCGAGCTGGAGAATGTCTTGGCAGGGCGAGGCCGCGGGTGCGGGTGCGGGTTTGTAGCCGCGGGTGCGGTTCGTCGAGACAGAGAACTTCTGGGCAGGGCGAGGTAGCGGGCGCGGGTTTTTGAGCCGCGGTTGCGGTTGGATTTCGGCGCGGGTGTGGGTGCGGGTGCGGCTGTGGAGGAGGATTTGGTGGGAGGGTGTTGGTGTTGGGAAAGAGAAGGGTTTGGTGGGAGGGTTTGGTGTTTGAGAAAGAGAAGTGGAAGGTAGGGTATGAGGGAAGTGGGGGGTGGGAGGTAGAGAATGAATTTTGATATGGAGAAGGGTAAAAGATGAACCGTCAATTCCTTCTTTTTTTTTCGATAAACGAAAAGAAGAACCGTCAATTCCTTTAGTAGCCAACGACCATCGTCTTCTCGTCTTGAATTCCTAGAAAATAGAAAACAAAACAATTCAAAAGAAAATGAAATTTAAGGGAAAAGAAGAATACCCTGGGTTGCCTCCCAAGCAGCGCCTTGGTTAGAGTCGTGGCTCGACTTGGTTTCCCGTCTTCAATTTTCAAAAGTTGGCTCTTCTAGATCCATTTCATCGAAAGACACTTTGGTGAATCCCTCATGGTAAGGTTTTAACCTTTGACCATTCACCTTGAAGACGTTGTGGTTGTCCTTGTCAAACAACTCCACGGCGCCATGAGGAAAGACGCGAGCAACAACATACGGGCCATTCCACCGGGATCACAACTTACCCGGAAAAAGTTGAAGACGAGATTGGTAGAGCAAGACCTTGTCCCCCACCTTGAAATCTTTCCTCAAGATGTTCTTGTCATGCCAAGCCTTCGTCTTTTCCTTGTAGATCACCGCATTCTCATACGCATCCCGGCGTATCTCTTCAAGCTCTTGGATTTGCAACTTCCTAAAGTCGCCTACCTCATCCAACTCCATGCTGCATTTTTGCACCGCCCACCATGCCTTGTGCTCTAACTCCACCGGAAGGTGACAAGCCTTCCCAAACACAAGTCGATATGGGGACATTCCTATTGGAGTTTTGTAGGCGGTCCTATACGCCCAAAGTGCATCATCCAACCTTAGACTCCAATCCTTCCGATTAGGGGCCACCGTCTTTTCCAGAATCCCCTTGATTTGCCTATTGGACACCTCAGCTTGTCCATTGGATTGGGGGTGATAAGCAGTTGAGACTCGTTGAGTGACATGGTACTTCTTTAAAAGTGCACTCACCGTCTTGTTGCAAAAGTGAGTACCTTGGTCACTTATAAGAGCCTTTGGAATCCCAAACCGAGAAAAGATATTCTCCTTCAAGAAACCTGCTACCACTCGGGAATCATCAGTTCTGGTGGCCTTCGCTTCCACCCATTTGGAAACGTAGTCCACCGCAAGTAAAATGTATAAATTCCCAAACGAACTAGGAAAGGGTCCCATGAAATCAATACCCCAAACATCAAAAATCTCACAAAAGACTAATGGTGTTTGTGGCATCTCATTTCGTTTACAAATTTTCCCGACCCTTTGGCATCGGTCGCAAGCTTTGCAAAAGGCAAACGCATCCCGAAAGATGTGTGGCCAATAAAAGCCGGCGTCCAATACCTTCCTAGCCGTTTTGTTAGCCCCAAAATGCCCCCCACATGCATGAGAATGACAAAAAGTAAGGACAGATTGTACCTCGTTATCCGGGAGGCATCGTCGGATTACCTTGTCAACACAATGTCTCCAAAGGTAGGGGTCATCCCAAACGTAGAAACGTGATTCCCGCTTGATCCTATCTTTTTGAGCTTTGGTGTAGTTCGGCGGGAATTCTTCGCGAACCAGGTAGTTCACGAAGTCGGCAAACCATGGTTTGAAAGACCGGAGGGCGAAAAGCTTGTATTCGGGATCAATTTCTGCATACTCTGCTGTCGGAAAACCGCGATCGCGGTTGTCGAGACGATACTTACCATACATCGTTGAAAGGTCCCGGGCGCGTTACATAATCCAAAAGGCATCCTACGATATGCAAAAGTGCCAAAGGGACATGTAAACGTCGTCTTCTCTTGATCTTCGGGTGCAATAGCCACCTGAAAATATCCTGAATACCCATCTAGAAAGCAATAATACGGACGACCGGCAAGTCATTCGAGCATTTGATCAATAAAGGGAAGAGGGAAATGATCTTTTCGGGTTACCGCGTTCAGCTTGCGGTAGTCAATGCATACTCTCCAACCCGTTTGAGCTCGGGTAGGAACCATCTAACCTTGTTGATTCTCTACCAATGTTATGCCCCCCTTCTTAGGGACACATTGAGTTGGACTTGCCCATTGGCTATCCGAAATGGGGTAGATCATGTCAGCTTGAAGAAGTTTCAGCACCTCCTTCTTGACCACCTCCATCATAGGTGGGTTCAATCTTCTTTGGGGTTGCCTAGAGGGTTTAGCACCTTCCTCAAGAAGGATCCTGTGCATACAGGTGGAAGGGCTAATTCCCTTGATGTCAGCAATGGTCCACCCAAGAGCGGTAATGTGTTCTTTCAGCACCATCACCAACCTTCTCTCTTGTTCACCTGTCAACTTGCTTGAAATGATTACCGGGAGGGTATCATTTTCCCCAAGAAAAGCATACTTCAAGTGCTCGGGTAATTGCTTGAGCTCTACAACAGGTGCCTGCACAATAGAAGGAAGAAGCTTTTCGCTCTCCAAAGTTAGTAGCATGGGCCGACCGGCCAAAATTCTACCCTAAGCGTCTAGACGAGCTAGAACACTTTGAATCTCAGGTGGAAGAGACAAATCAAGTGTTGGTGAGTGAACAATGATGTGTTCTAATACACTTTGTAATTCATCTAAGCCGCAGATATTGAAAACATCTTGGACTATAGGATCAATTACATCAATTGAACAAATAGACGCAGCATCTTCGACGGGATGTTTCATAGCATCAAAAATGTTAAATTGAACTATTTCCCCATCGAACTCTAAAGTAAGAGATCCACTAGCCAAATCAATCTTTGTGTTAGCGGTTCGCATGAAGGGCCTCCCAAACAAAATAGGAGCAGCTTGCCCATCATGTTCCATGTCTAACACAAAGAAATCAGCGGGAAAGAACAAATTATCCACCATAACCAAAACGTTTTCAACTATACCTTTAGGATACACGGTGGACCTATCGGCTAGTTGAATAACAATTCCGGTTTCATGAAGTGGACCTAACCCGAGAATCTTATAGAGAGAGTAAGGCAACACATTTATCGATGCACCCAAATCGAGCATGGCTCGTTCAAAATGTGTGTCGCCTATACGTCAAGGTATGCTGACCATGCCCGGATCGCTGCACTTCTTAGGCATTCGCCTTTGAAATACAGCGGAGACACGCTCGCTTACCGTCACCTTTTGTTGCCCTTTCAACTTTTGATTCCTCTTGATTGTGCAGAGTTCTTTTAAAAACTTTGCATATCGAGGAATGCTTTTAATTAACTTGAGCAAGGGGATGTTTACCTCACATTTGCTAAACGTCTCAAACAACTCCTTGTCGTTTTCCGGCCTTTTGGTGTTCCTAAGGGCATCGGGAAACGGGGCGGGAGGCTTGGTGGAGTCGAGAGGTGGAAAGTTTGGGCGAACGTAGTTGTCTTGTCTCAACTGGAAATCCCCCCGATCCTCCACTTCGAGTTCAGCATTTTGTGAAGGAAAATCCGAAATATTTACCTCAGTAGATGAGCCGCGGGCGCGGTTTTCTACCCGCGGGCGCGGTTCTTTAGGAAAATTGCTTTCTGGCGCGGTTCTCGGCTGTCCTCAGGATCCAATTTTTCTGCAGAAGCCTCGACAAGGTTTTTGGTTTCCCCCAAAATCTTACCACTTCTTGTTGTCACTGCACTTACATTTCTGGTTGGATTCACCACCGTTTGGGACGGTAGAGAATTGGAATTTTGTTGTGCAATGGTGGTAACAGCTTCAGCCAACTGCCCAATTGGCTTCTCCATGTTCTTGATGCTCGACTCGGTCGTTTGAACATGAGTTGTGAAGTGTTGAGTCAAGGATCTCAGCAGCTCCGCAGTAGACGGTCCAGCATTGGGTCGAGGGCCTTGAGCTTGTTGTTGGGGCTCATTTGGATCACGCCATCGAAAATTGGGATGATCTCTATACCTCGGGTTGTAGTTGTTTTGTTGATCACCACGAGGTCGTGGGGGTCCATACCCACCAGCAGCAGCATTAACTTCAGCAACGTCTTCACCTTCAAGCTCAGGGCATTTATCTGTAAAATGAGAAGGGTCAGCACAAATACCACATACCTTTACTTGTTGTTGTTGTCCTTTTTGCAACTGAGAGACCATCTTTTTCAACTCTACAAGCTCAGCTACAAGAGCGGGATCCCCTGAACTTGCTGCGTGTACTCCCTTTTTGGTGTATGTCCTACCAAAACTCCTTGTGCTCTCAGCCATATCTTGCAATTTCTCCATGGCATCCTCCGGCGTCATGTTGAGAATATTCCCACCACACGCAGCATCAACCATCCTCCTTTCTTGGTTAAGGAGACCATTGCAAATGTAAAGCACAAGATCCTCGGTATCATACCCATGAAAAGGGCACGAAGCACACAACCCCTTGAAGCGTTCAAGGTAGTCATAGAGCGTTTCGTCTTCACTTTGCTCGACATGGGCTATCTCCTTCTTGAGAGCATTTGCCTTCTTCACCGGAAAGTACTTGCTCAAGAACACCTTGTGCAACTTTTCCCAATTATCAACCAAACCGGTTGGCAAATGGTAATACCAAGAACGAGCACCATCCTTCAAAGTGAACCTGAAGGCTCTCATCTTGATCTGCTCTTCCATGACATTTGGCGGTTTGGTCGTCATGCAAATGTCATGAAATTGGTTCAAATGCATGATTGGATCCTCACCAGCCAAACCATGGAAACTTGGGAGCAAATTGATCACCCCTGACTTGAGCTCGAAAGTCACCCCGGGAGCAAGGGGTGGAATAACCACAACTTGAGGTTGCTGTGTCAGGTTCGGTGTTTGCCGCTCTCTCAAAGTGCGAGTAACACCACCTCCTGGTAGCCTTGTCTCAATTAGCTCCCGTTGAGCATTAACGACCAACTGCATGTCAGCCAATTGACGCTGCACTTCAGCAAGAGCTTCTCGATCGGCCATTTCTACTATCTCAGTCCCGACTCTGTTCTCTCTTCGATTCCGATGAAAAGTTCTCTCGATCTCTGAATCAAAAATAAAAAGAGGTTGATTAGTAGAACGGGTGTTGACCATTCACTAGTCAACACTAAAGTTAGTCAAAATAAGAACTCAAAAATATGAAAATTTGATTCCCCGGCAACGGCGCCAAATTTGACGAGGCGAATTTGTCGTGTGCCAATTCAAGTAATCCTAACATGCAAACTAAGTAATATAGTGCGCAAGTAAGAGTCGAATCCCAAGAGAATCAGTTTATCAAATTCTTAAGTTATCACAATGACTAACCAATAAACGTAACCAAAGGGGGGGGTTTTTGTGGTTTTGATACGAAGTATCGAATGTCAACTTGGTTATAACAAGATTAAGCGAAGTGTTCCACTTAGCGATTATCCACCATTAGATTAACAAGTTGATCTTAGAATCCTTTTTATCCCTATGTCAAGTTCTCAAGTGATCGTTCTAATTCCTGTTCTTGAATAGTTATTAGTCCAACTAGTCCTAATAACTCTTACTCGATTATAACCTTGAAACTATCAAAGTTCAATAACAAAGTAGCAATGCATTCAAGAATAGATAGATACATGCAATATCATGGACAACTAGTCGGATACTCGACATGTACTCAACTCTCTTCTCTAATAACAATCACAACTAGTTCATGCAAATAGATTGTGCTACACAACAAGTATGATAATTCAACTAGAAGTATCAAACTCTAGCAATATGAACAAGACACAACTAACTTAGGTGATCAATCTAAAGTAGTAAATCTAGTTCATGGACAATACAAACAAGAGAGTTGAGACAATCAAAGAGTTAGACAAAGGGAAAGGATAAACTCACAACTTGTTGAATCCAAAAGCTTCAAACGCCAAGTGAAACAAAGAACTTTAGCAAATCATAAGTTTGTGAAATACTCTCCAAAAACTTAAGCAAAAACCAAGGTTAGATGATCAAGGATGATCATCCACAACTTAAATAGCATTCAGCTATTGTAACAGCTGAATTAAAATACTAAAAACGTATAGAAAGTTACAAAATTAAACACAAATTACTTCAAATGGCAAAGACATCAATTTGATTCTTCTGTCGAGGAACCGCACCCGCGGGTTGAGAGCCGCGGGCGCGGTTTTGGCTTCTCCAGATTTTCCAGATGGCAGAGGACCGCGGGCGCGGCTTGAGGTTTCTCGGATCCTTAGCTGAGTGGTGAATCCCGCGGGTGCGGCTTGAGAACCGCGGGTGCGGCTTTGTTGTCTGAGGCAGCAGCTACTGATTTCTTCAAGTCTTCGTCTTCGTCTTCGTCTTCGTCTTCGTCTTCGTCTTCGTCTTCGTCTTCAGCAGCTTCTTCCTTATGCTTCAATGCTTCCAATGCTTCGTATCATCTCGTATGTAAATCTTCTCTCGAACAGCTCCATGATACAGATTACATGGAAACAAATAACATAATCCTATACAAAACTAGCTAATAATCCATAGTTGCGGTATGTAAAACACCGCTTATCAAGTTGTGTATTGGTTTGACTAATTTCTTCTCTCCTTAATTCTGTTTTATTACTTATATTTTATACAATTTGTATGTTGTATAAATTAGGGTCCTACAATCTTAATTATGAGTTTTTTCATACGTTTCTAGGACTAGTAAATTTGTTTTTTGAGTAAACAAGTTAAGGTAGAATTGGAAATTTTTGTTCTCGTTTTTGTACAAGAAACTCCGGAAAAATATATATTAGTAATTATTCGAATTTAATCGGGAATTGATTAAATAAATTAGAAATTTAATCGAATTTGATTAAAATCTTATATTTAATTTTATTTAATTTATTAAATTAAATTCAGAAATTTAGTTAATTAATTAAATTAAAATCGGTTAATTAATTAAATCGGAAATATTTGTTTTATTTCCTTTTTTTTCATTTGTTCTAATCTGTTTCAAATTTGCTTCGTCTCAGATTTTGAAAAATGACTAATAGAAATTACAACGTCGTGGCTGCTGTAACACCCGCCGCTTTGGGCCGACCCAATTACAAGGGCTGCAGCCCATACACTCCAACCCATCCTTGGTAGCTCCGTCAGTGTAAGTAGCGTTGCCACTTGGTAAAGGGTGGAGGTCTCAGGATCGAGTCCCACCAACAACCTCTTGAGAAATAGCTGCCTTTAATTGGCGGAGCTACCAAGGATGGGTTGAAGTGTATGGGCTGCAACCCTTGTAATTGGGTCGGCCCAAAGGGGCGGGTGTTGTTACAATAAAAGTGCACTTTTTATGTAACGTCCGCCACTTTGGGTCAGCCCAATCACAAGGGTTGCAGCCCATACACTCTAACCCATCCTTGGTAGCTCCGCTTATTAATAAAGCAGCTATTTCACAAAAGGTTGTTGGTGGGACTCGAACCTGAGACTTCCACCCTTTACCAAGCGGCAGCGCTTTACCAAGTAGAGTTGCCACTTGGAAAAATGGTGGAGGTCTCAGGTTCGAGCCTCACCAACAACCTATTGGAAATAGCTGTTTTATTAATAAGTGGAGCTAGCAAGAATGGGTTGGAGTGTATGGGCTGCAGCCCTTGGGATTGGGCCGGCCCAAAGTGGCGGACGTTACAAAAAAAAAGTGCACTTTTATTGTAACACCCGCCGCTTTGGGCCGACCTAATTACAAGGGCTGCAGCCCATACACTCCAACCCATCCTTGGTAACTCCGCCAATTAAAGTCAGCTATTTGCAGTGTAGTTGGTAACCAAGTAGCACTGCCGCTTGGTAAAGGGTGCAGGTCTCAGGTTCGAGTCCCACCAACAACCTCTTGAGAAATAATTGTCTTTAATTGACGGAGCTACCAAGGATGGGTTGGAGTGTATGGGTTGCAACCCTTGTAATTGGGTTGATCCAAAGCGACGGGTGTTACAGCTGCTATCGTTGGAACTAAGAGTAGTTAGACGACACTCCAAATTCATTTTGGAGATGCTTTGCCACTAGTGACTCTACTTCAGGAGGAGGTTTAGATTCCGGAAACGACTCTGGTCGATGATCAGCCACTGGTTTGTACCAAAACCGATTGTACAGTCTCAAACAAGTCATCTTATGGACTTGTCAGATGTGAAAATTCCCCATGTGAAGGTACCAGAAACGTCGTACGTGGCGAATATGCCAAGTGCATTTCATGCTAGAGTTCTTCCCGATAAGTTTGACGGGAAATGATTAAAGATATGGTCTCAGAAAATGCATTTCTTCCTGAGCACGATAAATCTGGACAAATTTCCGATAGAGGGGAAACCAAAATTCTCCCCGAACAAAACTGATGCCCTGGCTGACTGGGTCAAAGGGGACTATGTGTGCAGAGGCTATGTGAAGGCCCACATGATTGACTCGTTGTACATAGTCTATTGCAACCACGAAACCGCCAAGGAGTTGTGGGAAGCTCTGGTCAAGAAGTACAAGACTCAAGACACTGACACAAAAAAAGCGGCAGTGAAAAAGTTCTTGAACTACAAGATGGTAAATTCAAGGCCGGTCGTGGATCAAGTTGAAGAGCTACAACTGATTGTCCATGAGATCATCTCCGAAGGCATGAACATCTACGAGAAGTTCCAAGTAGGTGCCTTCATCGAGAAGCTTCCTCCATCATGGGAACAATTCAAGGTCTACTTGTTGCTAGAGCAAAAAGGCAATGAGAGTTGAGGACTTGGTTGTGAGGCTTCGGGTTGAGGAGAAAAACAAGAGGGCCAATGAAGATGGACCTTCAACAAGGCGAACCTGGCAGAGCATCAGGACATAGGGAAAAAAGGAAGTTTCAACCCCAAAATTCCAACAACTTCGAGAAGAAAAGTGCTAAGAAGTTCAGTGGGAAATGCCACTAGTGCAATAAGATTGGGCAAAAGACGGATGAGTGTCGAAGCAAGGTCGACACAAAGGAAAGTCCCAAGTTAACCTAGCTGAAGGTTTGCTCACAACGGATGATTTGTGTGCTTCCATAATTGAAGTGAACATGGTTGCTATTAATCCAAAGGAGTGGTAGCATGACACCGGTGCCACAAGGCACATATGCTCGGATAGGGGTCTTTTCACGACTAATCAAAAGAGCAACGCGGAGGAGACACTATTCATGGGATACTCTGCCACTTCTAAGGTTCCGAGAAGGAGTTGACACTGAACAACGTCCTTCATGTGCCAGACATTCGCAAGAACCTGATTTCGGGAACTCTACTCTCCAAGAATGGGTTCATGATCAAGTTCGTGTCTAATAGGCTGGTTCTCTCCAAGAAAGGGGTCTATGTGGGAAGGGGTTATGTACAGGATGACCTGATCAAAATGAATGTAATGAGAGTTCTCCCAAATGCTATTGTAACCGATGTTTCAATGAATAAGAATAATCCTATTACTTATGTTGTTGAGTCTTTTAAGATTTGGCATGAAAGATTTGGACATGTTAACTATAAGTCTATAAATAGATTAATAAGTTTGAATATGATTCCAAAATGCAAAACGAGTAAAGACAAATGTGCAGTATGCGTACAAGCAAAACTCACAAAAACGCCATCACCCCATGTAGAGAGGACAACCAAACCTCCAGGATTAATTCACACTGATTTATGTGACTTAAAGTTTGTGCAAACTAGTGGAGGTAAAAAGTACTTTACGACCTTCATAGATGATTGCACAAGATATTGCTATGTGTACTTGTTACGTAGCAAAGATGAACCTTTAGAAATGTTCAAAGAATACAAGTTGGAAGTTGAGAACCAACTTAGTAAAATGATTAAAATCGTAAGAAGTGATAAAGGAGGAATGCGTTCTGTAGAGAACATGGCATTGTTCATCAAACTAGCGCTCCTTATTCCGGAATCCAACGGAGTTGGGAACAAAAAAACCGAACTCTTAAAGAGATGATGAATGCAATGTTGCAAGAATTTGGGTTAGCCCAGAACATGTGGGGAGGGGGGAAGCTTTGGTTACCTCAAATTACATTCTCAATAAAATACCTCATAAGGTGACTGGAAAGACGCCTTATGAGTTATGGAAAGGTAATGTACCTTTGTACAAATACCTCAAAGTGTGTGGGTGCCTAGAAAAATTAGCGGTACCACTTCTTAAAAAAGGTCTCAATTGGACCAAAAACCGTTGACTGAATTTTCATCGGATATGCACATAATTGTAGTGCATATCGTTTATTTGTTTACATTTCAGATATACCAGATATACATGATAATATAATAATGTTCAAGAAACGCATCTTTCTTTGAAAATGTATTTCCATGCAAGGATAAATAATATCCAAAAAGGACTGGTGAACAACGAGATGCAAACGAATCTGCTCAAGAAGCAAGGACATCTATGCAAGAAGTGAGTACTTCTTTCCAAGAAACAAAAGATGAAATTGATGAACCTAGACAAAGCGAAAGAGCTCGAAAGGAAAAATCATTTGGCACAAACTTTACAATGGCGTTTCTTCTAGAAAACGAACCTCGAACATTTAAGTAATCCATGTCTACGCCATACGCATCTTCATGGAAGGAAGTGGTTAAAAGTGAAATAGACTCCATTATGCAAAATCATACTTGGGAGTTAGTTGATTTACCACCAGGGTCAAAGGCATTTGTAGTACAAGGATTTAGATAAAAAGAAGGTTTAGATATCTTTGATACTTATTCGCCGGTAACAAAGATTACTTCTATTCGAGTACTAATAGCGATTGCGGCTCTACGTAATCTATAAATACATCAAATGGATATAAAAACGGCCTTTCTAAACAGAGACTCAGAAGAGGCAAATTTATGAAACAACCCAAAGGGTATGTTGTGCCTGGACATGAACACAAAGTGTGCAGACTTGTAAAATCTTTATATGGGTTGAAAGAAGCACCTAAACAATGGCATGAAAAATTTGACAGTTCCATGATGTCAAATGGTTTATATATTAATGAATGTGACAAATGTATTTATCTCAAAACAACTCCAAAATGATATATTTTTTGTGCCTATACGTTAATGACATGTGCATTATTGGTAGCAACAAATATATGATCCAAAAAACTAAGAACATGCTTAGCTGAAAGTTTGACATGAAAGACTTGAGATTAGCAGATGTGATTTTAGGAATAAAGGTCATTATATATTATGAAGGAATCATCCTAACTCAAGATCATTACGTCGAGAAGGTACTTGAACGGTTCAAGAAATACTCAAGCGGTAATGCTAAGAGTCTCGTGGACCATCATCTCGACCGAAAGAAAAACTCGGGTGATGGTGTATCTCAAGTAGAGTATGCACGAGTGATTGGAAGTCTAATGTACTTAATAGATTGTACAACACCAGATTTAGAACACGCGGTGAACGTCGTAAGTCGTTACACTAGCAATCTGGGACATAGTCACTGGAAAGGTCTAACAAGACTATTGAACTATTAGCGATATACTCGAAATTATGGGTTACACTATGGACGATATCCAACAGTGATGGGAGGCTATAATGACGGAAACTGGATATCAGACTCCAAAACTCAAAATCCACAAGCGGGTATGTTTTTACTCTAGATGGTGCGGGTGTATCCTGGAAATCCTCCAAACAAGCGCTACATGATAGATCCACAATGGAATCTGAATTCATTACTTTGGACAAAAGCATAAAAAGAAGCAGATTGGCTTCGAAACATTCTTGAGGATATACCAATTTGGGAAAAACTAGTGCCGGCTATGGGCGTCCATTGTGACAGTCAAGCGGCAATAGACTAGGCACTAAGTTCAATGTATAATGGTAAATCTCATCATATCAGAAGACGACATAAAACCATAAGACAATTGCTCTCAAAGGGAGTAGTCACGGTTGATTATATCCGATCGGATGACAATTGATCCACTAGGTACCTAGAAGATTAGTTTACTTAAGGTTTGTCTCGAGAGCAAGTTGTGAAATCATCAAGAGGAAAGGGGTTAAAGCCTATGGCAAAATGTGACGCTTGATGGTAACCCTACTAACGTGATTAGAGATCCCAAGATGTAAGTTCAAAGGGACAACGAAATCAAGTTGAATCTAAAGAGCACTTGAATATTTACATCTTCTCCCAGTTCCTAGGATGATAAAAGTGCATTGGTAAAGTATAGGCTAAGCCATAAAGCGTTGGATTTTAGTTATTCCATAAGCTTTGAAAATCAAAGTGAGGTATAATAGTATAATACTTATGGTAAAATCACCTTGTTAGTGTGAAATGGGGCCGTTTTTAGGAGAATTTACAGAGGCTGAATTCTCTAAGCTCACTCATGAATAACGAGGGATGTTCAAGGGCAAATGAACACAATCAGAGAACCTATTTCTGTGAGAAGATGAAACTGTGTGATAGTCTTTGTCTACGTGTACATCAATGTATGGGTGGTTCAAGACATCGCATTCACTACATGGTCGAGTAAATTGAATGGCTATTCACTATGGGTGGTTCAAGGCTGAAAAATTGCTACCAGCCCAAATATAGTGATTCTTCGACCATACTCTGAAAAGTCTTTCTGTCGAGTCGTTTTCACATGTTATAGAGTAATTTATATTCATGTGGGGGATTGTTGGAACCAAATTTTTCGGACACCGTTGGTGTCGGATTATGGGAGTGTTAGCTTCGTCTTCGTGAGAACTATTCTGTCGTATGCTCATACGTCTAATTCGGATTATGTTTGAATGAGAAATAAGGGAGTTCTATTTAATGTAACTAAGTTGAACTTTTAAGATTAATGTACATCCCACATTGATTAGGAGAAGATAAACTCATTAGTATATAAACTAGGAGTGGATTGTAATGGATGTGATTGGGCCAAAGGAGGCTATCCTGGTGGGCTTTCGAAGACCACACGCGTGGTTCAGTTTGGTTCGGCTTGGCTCAGCTCGACTCGTGGCTCGTCGCCCGTGGGTTCATGGGCTCTTTTGCCTCCTTAGATGGGTCGTAGGCTCGAGGAGGAGGTCTTCTTTTTGGGCTTAGTCTAATCAGAATGGACTTCTCTTCAGCCGATAATCACACGAATTTGACTACAGTAAAGTCACATATACGCCATTCATTACACGCGGGTTGACCAAATTAGCCCATTAACTTCCACGCGGATTGGACCATCAATACCGGATCGGGCCATTAATTCCATGCGAATTGGGTCTCTATCTCTCCTGAGAGGCTCCTCCAGCAGCCTACAAAAGGACATGCAGAGCTATCAGTTCATCACACATTCAACATCTCATTCTGCTCTCTCCCACGTTTTTAGTCTCTTCATCTTATCTTGTTCGGGTATGATAGTACGGACAATAATCTATTGTTCGTTGGCTTCTAGTCTTGGGTTGTGTGCAAACCGAAAACGATAACGGTTTTATCATGCGATTTGTAACGCCAGAACCGTCACACTACAAGGGTGTTTTCATAATTAAGTAAAGAGATAATATCTCGACTCCGTTTCAGTTCGACCGTACGAGTTTGGTATTAGTTCGACTAATTTCTATACAATTTAGGTTCTTATCAATGATATTGTATACAATTTATATGTTGTAGAAATGAGATTCCTACACCCATAACACTCTAGGTTCTTAACAAATCTAGTCTTTCTCACTTGGTTTCACCTCTCACATAGCCACATCATGAGGGGTATCATATATCAAATTATGTAAGGCTCTAAATGCCCAATTGAAAAGACTTCCTATACGTTTCCTATGTTCATCATGCAACCTAAATATATGGAAAATCAACAAAAGCAGCCCCATACTCTCTCTATATATGTATATAGCAATGGTTCAGGTGAGAACCAATCCACGCGCGAGAATAGTCTTTAACGTGAAAACCATCCTCAGTTGTCCGATCTTCTTCATCCGTCGGTCCACATTATAACCTGGAATTTATTAACACGCGCTCACACGCCCGTTTCATTATTTCTCTCCTTCGGATTCTCTCATTTCCTCTCTCCTTTCCTCTTCTCCCGACCATTTTCGCCCTTTTGGTAATCTCCATTTTTGCCCCTCTTCTCAAGCTCAAATCCTTGGCTTCTTCACTTATCTCCTCCGTTATCTTTTATTCTCTATTCGATATTCTTAAAATCGATAGTTAATTTTTGTTTTATCTCCATTCAATTCCATCGAAGATGTCGTTAGATTCCAAATCCCCTAATGATCCAAAATCTCCTACTGGTTAGTATAGTAACTCTATTTTATTTGTTTCTTTTGCTTTTAAACATCTGCATTAGGTATTATTATGTCCAATAGTCCATTTTTATAAATGAACTTTTACTTTTATAAACCCTTTTTGTACCCTTGTAATTCTACACTCCAAATAGGCGCTTCTGAGGTCAAATTACCTGGTATTTTGTCGCGTATTATGTGGTTTGCATTTTAAGTAAGCTAAGAATTTTATACGAAGTACTTCCTGAACTTTATAGTTGATTGTTTGGGTAGTTATATATGAAGTGATTTAAAGTTTTGATAATTTCTGTTGTTTGTATTATATACTTGATGATATCTGGATTTTATATAATGTGTTTTGTTTATTGCAGCTTATGAAATTTATAAGTTTCTACATTTGTGGTTTGTATTCGAAGTGAGTTCTGAATCTCATACATATGATTTGTTGTTTTGGATTCACTTTGTTGTTTTGATTTCATACTTGATATGTTGTTTTTGCATATGAAGTCAATGTGGTTTGCATTTGAGTGTTTCCTTTCTTTCATCTAGGGTTTATTAGTATTCCTATGATGCTTATCTAGATTTTATACACTTGTGTTTAGTTATATTCTGTTTGATATTGTTATGTCTTTATTATTGCATGAAAAGCATACATTTTAGGGAAAAGGAAGAGTAGTCGCACTCCGGCAAGTATAATGAACTCTAAACTGGCCAAGTCCTCGTTTAATGATGAAGACAACAATATCATGGTTGTACCTTCTCCTCCTCAAGTTGTTGTTCTTTCTTCCCCCAATGTGCAAAAGGTAAAGGAATTTGCCATTGTGATTAGAAGTAGTCCTAGGCTTAATGTTAAAAAAAAAAACCCCTTCCTTAGAATGCACCTAAGGGACAACCAAAAGCAAAAGTAACGTATGCAGACTTACCCTATAGCAGTTATGATTCTGATGACGATCCTGATTTGAAGAGAGCATTGATCTAAGCAGATATTTGGCTCATAACCAGCAGCCAACTCTCATTTCTCATTATGGTCGCACCGTTGTTAGGAAAAAAAGTTAAGGGCGCCATGAAGTCTCATTTTGAGACCTTGTCTTCTAGGAACTCCCCCAAAGATTTGTTTATTGCTCTTAATAACTTGTCTGAACATCACAAGAAGGTTGTTATTCATATTGGTTTTGGTAGAACTCTTCTGTGGAATATTCAAACACTTCCTAGAAACTTGTCTCATTTTGTTGTGGAGAGGTTTGAAGCAGCGGACTGTTCCCTTAAATTGCCTTCATTAGGCAAAGAAATCCCCCTAGTTGTTGCTGATGTAAAAAGGGTATTTGGTCTTCCTGATTGCAGTCTTCCTATAGATCTTCCGAGTAGAGTGCATAAGTTTAATTTATTAGCTGAGTTTAGGGGAAAGTTTCGTGACCCTTCCAGCATTACAGCTTTGAAGTCGTCTGAAATATGCAAGCATATTGTGGAAACTAATGTTGGTGATGATATGTTCAACAGGAACTTTGTTATGCTCTTCCACACCTTAGTAATTGAAATTCAGGGTTGTGGAGTGATGAGTATGAGAGCTTTGGAATTGTTGGAGGATGTTTCCAAGATCAATGAGTATAACTGGTGCCAATTGATCTTTGATTTGGAACTTAAGTCGAAGTTGGAATGGTCTCTTTGTTCTAAGTCTGAGTTCAGAGGTCCGGTGTTATTTTTATTGGTATGGTTTCTGTCTTTACTTTTCTATTTTGTGTTTATGATTTTGTGTTGTTGTTGTGAAATGCATTCTCTTTTTTATCTCATTCCAAGTGTGTTTTTTGAATTGCAGCTTACTTTACTTGTGATCTGCATAGTAGTTTATTGTGGCTTTCACATTAAGTGATTTATGAATTGCATATAAATGATTCATGTATTAATTTTATATTTTATTTGCATTTTTGTAGATGTGTTATGTTGATAGAGTTATGGTTCTCAACAAACCTGTTCCAAGGGAACTTCCTTTAATCAAAGTGTGGACAACTTCAATGCTGAAATCCAGAGAGGTTGATGAGATGTTTGTTGGTGGGTTTGGGAAGGGCAAAATTTTACCTGTTTCTCCCTTTGAAGAATCATTCAAATGTCAAGAGCCTGCTTTGCAACCAGAGACTACTTGTGTAAATTCACAATCTCCTCTTCCTAAAGAGTGCCTTGGTGATGGAACCATTTATGTATGTGTTGTTGAATATTTTTGTTAGTTTCTAGCCCTTTTTTGCCTTGTTTATATAATCTAAGTATTCTGCTTCTTGTGTTTCGGATATTATTCTTCAGCAATACAACGTGGTTCGCCAAATTGCTGGTAATGTTCGTGAATTCTACAACAACATTGACATTGCTCCAGTAGAACATGCTCAGAACAACTTCTTCAAGAAAGTGAATGAGGAATGCATCCTACTCTTGAAGATTAAACTTCCAACAAATGTCCCCCAAGAAGATGTTTTATCTTTTTTGTATTCCCAGACTCTAAAGATAAGAAGAAGAAGAACAAAATCACTACTAGAAAAGGCGTTGGTTTCCGACGCTTTAGGCTCGACGCTTTTACAAAGCGTCGAGAGAATTTAGCTCCACACCTCAATTTTCGACACTTATCCTCGACGCTTTTTATTGTCGATACTGTCGACGCTTAAATATGTCGATATGGATAAAAAAGCATCGATACTTATCAGATGTTATTAATTTTAAAAAGAAACTATTAATTTTAATTATTGAACCCTTTCATCTCCTCTCCCTGTACATCTCCTCTCCTGAGCCCTTCCTGGCTATGTACATCTTCTCTCCCTGAGCCCGCCATCTATCATCTCGCTCTGTCCCTCTTCTCCAGCGACGAGGAAACTCCTTCCCAAAACCAATTATTCATCTTGATCTGTCCCAAACTCCATCGCCGTGAACGAAGAATACAAGTAATCTCTCACGCAACTTTCCTATTACTCCTTCTATACCTCCGAATTCAATCACTCTCCCTCCATGTCAATTTTTGCGCCTTCAATTTTTCAACGTGTGGCTTCATACAGCTTTGCCCTAACCTCCATTGCAATTTGCAATTCATTCGTTGCAGGATACGCTCGAAAGGCAGAGCTGCGTCGCCGCCTCTTTACTCTCTTCCATCTCTGCTGCTTCAGCGAATCCATCTCCGGTATCGTCTCTGCGGGCGTTGCCCAACCGAACTTCGCAAAGGTATTGTTTTCCTACTTCTTCTTTGCCTCTGGTTCAGTTATCGGCTGATTGCCTTCATCCTTTCTTCAATTAATTCTCTTAGTGTTACGTGACTAGTTTGCAGCTGCTGTTGTTACAGAATTTGTTACTTTAGTGTTTCAAAATATGATTTTGTTCTCCGCCTTGGCTGGATTCAATCCCTCACAAATGTTTAGTCTTGTTTCAATCATGTTTTGAGGTGAAGTTTCGCTTTCTTCTTTTTATCTTAGGTATGTCGCTGTGATTTCTTTTTATCTTAGGTATTTGGATTGGAGTTGATTGCCTTTTCATATTGCATCAGTCTTTTGTTATGTTAAACTGAAAACAGGAACTAGCCTTCAGTAGTGAGTTCGAGTTTGCATTGGTGTGTAATCTGACTAACTCTTACTGCTTGAGAGTTTCTGAAATTGTGCTGACTAGACTTTTGGTTTGTATATTTAAACTGCTCCTGAGATTGTGACATCTTTGATGGCAGAAATGCTTTAAAAATCGTCTGAAATTCCTTGCACCCCTAAAGGAAGCTTTAATCTACCCTTAAGAAGCAGATTATTGTTGGATTATACTCGATAAACGCCTGCTAGCAAAACCCGTTTATATACACAGAAGAATCTTGTACGACACAACTATAATCTGATCAAGATAGATTAGTTTGAGTTTTGATTTTAGATTAATGATTTGTTTCATGAAGAAAAGTAATTCAGAATCTTTATAGATGAATGTGGTGTAACCGTGTTTACAGTTGTGGAAATATAGGGTTCTGAAATAAGTTGTGTGGAGAACGTTTAATGAGCTTCAAAGATTGATTATATATTATTGATCGTGGACCAATAATATATAATGTAGTATCATTTTGGTTGTGCATTCTGAACCCTATATTTCCCTATACTACGTATGATGTTTTGGTCATTGAACTTCTACTTTGATTGCAGAGATTTAGAAATTCGTTGAAGTGTAGCATGATATAATAAGTCTAGCCTTGATCATATGTAGGTATGGATACAAGTTGGAAATGCTCTTGCTGCACTTTGTAAAAAATGGTAAACTTTCAAATGCTCTTGCTGCACCTCATCTCTATTCTATGCACAGCCGATAGTCAAAGGATGAAAATGCTCTTGCTGCACTTTGTAAAACATGGTAAACTTTCAAATGAAGGGGTTGCATTAAAGGTTACTGCCGTGTTAGGGGCAACCTTGGATGTAGGCTTTTCAAATAACATGCAGGACATCAAATCGAGCTTTATATTGAGGTAGTCATACTTATAATGTTTAAAAATTTCCATATACTGCTCTTTACTACTCCCTCCGTTAATAAATACTTGTCCCTGGAGCAATTTTAGGGAGAATTTATTGATCAAAATTTTAGACAAGTATACCCTTCATAGTTTAAGTAATGGCATAGAGAATAAAGGAAAGAATAGTGAGAGAATAAAGGAAAGAATCAATAACAATAGGATAAATTTGGAAAAGAGGGTGTAAAATTATGTTAAAAGACAAGTAATTTTTAACAAATGATTTGGTCTACAGGGACAAGTAATTATTAACGAAGGGAGTATTTTCTTTTCAGATATATGGGCTTTTCAGGAGTCATTGACTATCTGGGATCTATATTTTTCTTTGATTATGCCATAGTTTTCTTGCTTCTTTTTTCCATTAAATTCATTACTTATTGGAATAGTTTGCTTGCTCTTCTAAGAAAGTGCTAACTACCTGAATAACTTGATATTCCTGTTTGAAGTTGATTGACATTTGAATCATACATTTGGAAGTCATTCCTTTGCTTTCTACCTATGTAGGTAGCTCAGATTTGCAAGTTAGACATGTGAATGGTGAAATAATGTTTTCAAACCAAACATGAAGCTTTGTTGGCATGGGAATATACTTCTCTCCTAAACTAAAGCCTTGTTGGCATGTTTTCTTGTAATTTTTCTCTTCCAGGATTCAAGTTCCCTTGGCTACAAAGAGTACTTTGGAAGTTGTTATACCGGAATATGCAGTTTCTAGGCTCTTAGCACAGCAGCAAAAGAAGCTTGGACAGATCAGTGAGGTCAATCACTACTTGGGTGTGCTTACACCACAGTTTACATTAACCGCGTGTTTATCACACTCTTTTTCCTTTTAGATAATCTTGAATGTCAATCAAATATGAATAAGTTGTCTGCCTTCTGGTGACTGTATTGGAACAGCTATCTGGAGCCAATGTTACTCTTGTTGAAGACAATCCTGAGGCAACAGAAAAAGTGATTAGGATGTCAGGCACTCCTGACCAGGCTGAGAGAGCCCAAAGTTTACTCCAAGGCTTTCTTTTGAGTAGTAAGTTTTTGTCTAAACTTTATTACATGAAAAATAATTCCGAACAAGTGATTCAGTTTATATTTTCTTGGTCTTATACTCTTATCTACTAGTCAAGCTAATCGAAACCCTACAAACACAGACGGTTGGGTTTTGGTGACACCTTTTATCTGTGTTTTAGCAGGCACTTTGGTTGTCCTAAATGGATACTTATATAATTTTGTGGCTATTTCAAGGGTTAGGTCGAGTTTTGTTGGTTAAAACCGTTGTAGATTCAATGGTTTTACTTTTGATTGGATTTTTTTATTGAAATCTAACATTATCAATGTATGGTGGTGAGATTTGGCATTAACTTGTACGGTTTGGATTAATCTCCAGTCAACTCAAACGTACCAAATGACCCCTAATAAGTACTTTCAGAAGCTTCAAAGAATTTACATGATAATGAACTCATAAAAGGCATTCTCTTCCAACTTGCTGTTATATATCTCATTTTTTGCCCATTTTTTGCCCATTTCCAACTGGGTTTCCTGGTTATTCTAGTAAGAATCGATAGTCAAAGGATGAAAATGCTCTTGCTGCGATGATATTGGCTAATACAGTATATGACTGATATACTGTTTTTTATTCAAGAGCTTGATGTATTGTACTATATATCTAGATTTTTGGTGAAATACAGGTGATTTTTGTTGAAATACAGGTGATTTTTGTTGAAATACATGGATGTGTAGGTCGTTTTTTAATACAAGTTCAACCGCCGACGCTTTATTATAAAAGCGTCGACATTGTTAAATTTCCCGACACTTTTTTGCGTCGGAGCTCAGTTTTCTGTTCGCGGAAACATCATCTGCGTCATAATAAAGTGTCGAGACCTTTCGACGCTTTAAATTGTAGACGACTCAACGTAGGATGAACAGTTTCACTAAAAGCGACGAGAGGATATCTCAACAATGTAAAGCGTCAGCGTTTTAAAAAGGTCTCGACGCTTTAAAATGTCGAAAAAACGTCAATAAAAAAATAACACAAAGCGTCGATAACAGTTTAGCGACAATAAAAAGCGTTGACCTTGCCGTCGGAAAAAAGCATCGAAAAAAGCGTCGAGGTTGCAATTACTGACGCTGAAAATCTCGACGCTTTTTCGAAGCGACGGAATGATTATTAGCGACACTTTTTAGCGTCGATAATCCATCCAAAAAGCGTCGCAAATCGATGCCTTTTCTAGTAGTGAATGCCAAGGTTCTCTTGTAGGGTTACTCGCCGCAGTCCACGTTTTATCCTTAAGGGTGAAAGTAATTACGTAAATGATCCTATTACAATGTTGCTCGAAAGCCCTCTTATAGAAATTTCTGCACCGTCTTCCACAGTTTCTTCGTCATATGTTTTTGCAAAATCTGTCTATGATTCTGAACAATTTTATCTCCCACCATTGAATATGGGGTTAAGCCCTTCTGCATTCCAGTTTTGCACAATCTCACCTAAAGGCAATAAAGTCCAGGTAATAAATGCCCTTGATTATTAGACCTTTAGTAGTTTTCTATTTGGTTTTATATAGTGTATTTTTTTTTTGTTTTATAGTCTGTGCCTGGTCGAAATGAAAACGAACGTGTTCAGGTTGCTTTGCTTACGGTGAGTACTAAATTTATTTTGTATTTGTTTCTCAAGATGCAACAAGTTGTTATAAAATTACTAGTGTATGTTTGTTTTTAAAATGTTTAATTTTTTATAGGTGTCTCAACATGCAACAAGTTTTGGTATTCAACAATTAAATAACTCAGATTCTGGAAATTCGGTTGCCCCAAAACCATATCATCGATTTACTAGGGTATCTAATGATTCAAGTTACACTTAACATAATGGTGATTCATTTTTTTATGTTGTCTAACATTTTAGTTTATTTTCCAGTCTACTAGAGGGGATTTTCCTTCTCAGCACACATTGCGTCCTCCTCAAAGCTTAAACGATAGGTGTCGTGATAACATTGCATCAATGAGAGCTCCTAGAATTAGCGAGACAAGTAAATCTCCATGGAAGGAAAGACATATTCAACAAGATGTTAAACCAAACGCAAAAGAACGTCGTTTGTTTGAATGGGTTACTAAGGATAAGAATGAAAAGTAAGTTAAATCATTTGTTAAATTGTCTTTGTTTTATTTTTGGGAATTATCTGGATTGGATTTAATGTTTACTTGGATTGCATACGAGTTTTCCAGGATTGCATTCTTATTGATTTGTGTTTTTTGATTTGCCTACTACCTTTAATTGTGAATTGCATACTATATTTGATTTCTAATTATGTATGAAGTGTTCCTGAATTACATACTCTTTGAATTGTAATCTGCATACTAGTTGAATTGTGAAGCAGTGTTTTGTTCTTCCAAGGAAGTCATATTTTAGCATGCTGAATTAAATCTGACATGTCATGATTTTCAAACATTCTGTCAAACTCATTTCTACAACATTGACAGTAAGATTGTCGATGTGTGGACCCAAGTGTTAAACTTTGAAGAGTTAAAGAGAAGTGATCCCATTATCAATAGATTATTTGCAAGCACAAAAGTTTTTGTAAGTGCTTCTTTATTTAGTATTATACAGTTTGCATGTCTAAACATTTGTTTTATAATTTATTTTTATGTTTTCTGTTATTTAGGATGTAAGTCTCCAAAAAGTTACAGTCACTGATCCTGCTGCAATGAGTGCCCTTTTTGAAAAGCAAATGCGTACTGAGCTAGTAAATTTTAAATTCGGTGTTTACCCCCATGGACTTTGGCTTTGTACGTATGTTTTTTCTATTCTATCTTTTGATTTTGCTATATTTCATTGTTATTTGGAAAATGTTAACTTTCTTTATTTCCTCTCAAAACAGTTTGTATTTCCCATTATCATAGGAGATCATTTCTTTGTGGTTACATTTAATATAAAGAATAAGAAGTGTGAATTTCTTGATCCACGTACAAATAAAGTTTTCAATCACACGTGCTATGCTGAACAACTGGTAAGTTATTTTTATTGTATTTTTTATTTTTTCAGGAGTTTCCTTCTAACTGCTATTTTTTATTCTTTTCAAAAAACAGTTTTTTCACTATATTTTGAACGTTTAGGTTTGCGTTCAAAATCTGAAATGGTTTCCAAAATGCAAGTTACTCAACCTCGTCTTCCCATTTATGGTGCCAAAGAAAACGGAGATCTGGCTTTTTTTGGCATTTACAACATGGATACATATATGGGATTTGCCTTAAAGGATTGGAAATACAGGCTGATTAAAAACAACGCAAATCATATTTCCACCTTGAAGATTAGGTACCTGAACAAGATTGTGAACACTTGTCCTCCAAATGAGACGTCGTTGGCAAACTGTGTACAAGGAAAGTGTATCACCTCTACCAAGTTTGATTTGGAATGAAAACTGTAACAGTGCAACTATGCAACAACTTTCTATAACTGTCTAGCTAGTGCTTTCTGAACCCTCTAAGTAAATTTGCGACACTTGTGTTCACTGTATAATTGCATTTGATGTTGTTTCAGGATTGCAAATTAAGTCATATATTGAACTGCATCCCAAGTGTTTTCAGGATTGCTAATGAATTTGTTGTTGGTTGCATACATAGTGATTTCAGGATTGCTTCTTAAATCAAATCTGATATGTGTCTGAAGTTTTCCCAGATTCCCCTCACTTCTTATTCCTATTTTCTTGTTTGCTTACTATGTGTTGATCATTCAAACAACTTGTTGATCATAAAAAGAAAGCAATTTTGCAATTAATTTGCATAGTAAGTACATATGTAGATATAATATGTTATATTATCATTAATCCAAATCCAACACGTCCACTATAGTCGTAAAACCCTACTTTCACGAGTACTATATATATAACACAATACATAGCTATACTAGTTTCAAAACCATTAAATCTCTGGTTTGTCTATGTAATGCTTGATCTAGTTGGTGTTGTAGCTCTTCACAATTGTTGCTAGGGAGTTTGCAAAGTCGTAGTGCCTATCGATATTGGTCTCATTGACGTTCAATGAAGAGTAAAATTGGACAATAAACATACATAAATCAGATTAGACTGTCAGTTTGCTTGATCAATTTTTATATAAAAGTGAAACTTTGATAAGTTTCTTACGATATTAAGTTGTATGTCTCTCCATCCTCTTTGATTTTCAGCTTCGATGGGGAGTTGCTTTGATTCATCAACTTTCTGAAGCACTACATGCTTCTTCCTTAGCATTTCAACAAGATCAACATCTCCACTTATTATAGACTTCCTCATTGTGTTTCTCAGGGAGTCCGGTGTCTCTCTAGTGTCTTCCCACATGAAACTTGAATTATAAAACTTGAAATCTAAACAAAAAAAAGTTGAATCATATTCATACAATTGCTTAGGTTGCCATTGGCTTTGGCCCATTGAAAATCATGCCATATCCTCTGATATGTTTCAGTCACTGGACAGAATTCGGAGTCGTTGATGTCAATTTCCTGTTATACCATTATATCAAAAAATTATGTTAGATCAACATTTATTATTTTTGTCTATACATTTTTCTAAAGTTCTAAACATTCAATCCTAGTTCTCCTCACATGCAGTCGTCTATCCCTCCAGAAGCAGTTTTCAAAATTAATTTAGAATCTTTGAGTTTAAAATTTTTATGAAATTAGTCAGGGTAAATTTTACCTCGTTTTCCATGTTTGTCTTGTTGAAACGGCTTGTCAAACCCATTAAGAAAAGATGCAGAACTCTACAAAATAAATTTTTGAAGAAATTAGTACCAGAGAAGCTATAGATATATTTCGGTAGTAACAAGTTTGATAGTAAGTTGTTTGTGATATAAGGATAGAGAAGAAGATCCTTACAAAGGCTATGAGTGTATGTAGTTGTTTTTTTCAAATGTTGATTGATTGGGTGGAAAATGATCGGATGAGGAGTGTATTTATAGACATTATTGGCCATATCAACCGTCCCACAGTATTCAAACCGTTAGAATGTGAAAATCGTCTACTTTTCATTGTTTCCTTTTCCCATTTTGAATTTATCACCTGTCTGTCATGTTTTTTTAAAATATATAACAAAAAATGCTAACTGTTGATCTCGAACTCTCAATTGTTTCTTATATGGGTTAATTGTTCTTCCCACTGCTCTAGTTTTTTTTTTTATATGATAGTTTAAATAATTATAATATAATAGCCATTTTGAGACTCTAAGAACAATAAGTATATTTACTTTTTTTTTCTCTAGTATGTATTTGTCAACTACCAAATTTGCATCTCTGAATTTGTTTTGGAAAACCTTTCATGTATCTTTAGATGCACCTGGTATGCATTTCCCAGGAAAACTTTGTGTGCATCTCTTTGAAGCAACTAAGTTGCTTCAAGAGTCATCCCTGTTTTAATTTCTTATGTACAAGATCTAGCAAATACAAATATTTTGTTACGCAATTCTTAAAGCCCCATATTGAGTTTCCATCATGTTGATTCCAAAATTGGAAACTCCTAGTCACCAATGTGTTTCTTAGTTGCAACACAACTACTTCATAGTCACACCAAAATAAAGTTTTCAAAGCAAAATTAACAAGTCAACTCCTTCCATCTGCTCCATCAGTAATCAATAGACAATTGCTACATCGTAGATAGCTTCATCTGCGTCTTTCAATTCAAATATGCAGATATCACCTACTTTCAAATCATTGTTTTTCACAAAAGTTCTCCAGCCTTTCCCAAATTTTTATTGCCCACCAGTCCTCTTCAGAGCAACCTTTGTTTCTTTGTTATCCATGTAGATTCTGATTTCATGGATAGAGAGATTAAATATTCGTCACCGTGAATTGGAGGAACAAATTGCATTTATACATATAAAATTGGAACATTAGTAATCCAATACATTGTACTGTTAATAGTTGGTATAGAGTATATTACAAAACGACAGTCGCCTTGCACATATGTTTTAGTCATCTTAACCACAAATGTCCTGTCAGCATCCATGTCTCTATAAATCATTTGATAGGCAAAATCCATTAAATCAACTGGTTGTTGTTGTTGTAGTGGTTGTTGTGGCTGTTGAGGTGGTGGTGCCAGAGCTTTATTTTCTGATTCTTCTCCTCCATATTCAGTCTTTGTATCTCCCCAAATTTCTGACTCATCTCCTCCATATTCACTCTCTGTATCTCCCCAGTTATCTTCATTTTCTTGCATCCCACCCCTTCCATCACTATCTTCAAGTTCTATTGGATTCAACTCTGTTCCAGATCTGGTGCCTGAGCTTGAATCATCAGACATGTTATCATGTGAAGATTCATTTGTGATCAAATTTATATAATCCTCTCTATCCATCTGTGCCATAGACATGAATATCAGTTTCCACACCAGAGTTTTTTGCCACTTTTTTTACTGAAAAATTCTACAACATTTACTCCAGATTTTTTTACTAACATCCTATCAGGCATTCTCCTATTTTTTTGTATTCTCACCTTGTATTATAGCATTTGTTTCTTGAATGTTTCTCAAATCTAACATGCAAGCTAATTATTCCCTTCTTGTGTTTACACAATCAAAGCAATGTTCATTAATAATCTCGAATCAAATGTTACACCAGGAATCTTACTTTGAAATGTTGAAACCGTTAATCGATTTTGTGTTCACTCACCTTTTTGTTGAACTCCATGTCCTTCCTTGAGAGCTGAATCCTTTATTTTTTGTGGTGTTTTCTCTCGAAATCTCTTTATGTGAAGTAGTTGAATGAGATCCCCAATGCCATTTTTCCCTTATTTTTTTGTATTTATATCCAATTTTGGGATTGGGGTTTGACTGTGAGTGGCATAGTTTTATTTTTACTTTTTATGTGTTAAATTTGCTTTCTTCCATTTTGGCAATTATGGGTTTTATGAGGTTGATAGTTATCGCTAATATTTGATTATATTTTAATTTAGTGTTAAGTCATGTCAAATAATTTCTTATACAAGTAAGTACTATGTATAGAACTTAAAATAGTGTGTGTCTCTTTAGTTTTCTTTTTCTTTTTTGTGTGGTAGGCACATGGACACTTATTCCAACTCTCATAATAGCGGTTATCGATCAGACCCCAATTAAATCCCTATAAAAGGGGGTTTGGCCTTGTCTTTTCATCTCATTTCTAGAGGCTTTCTTTGTTCTTCTTCTTCATCCCATTCAGAGAGGGTTTATGTGTTCTTTATTTTCATCCCATTCCCATACGCTTTCTGTGTTTTTCATCTTCATTTTGTCTTCTTCATCTTCATTCCATTCCCTTGGTTAAACCCAGACACCAAAAAATGGCCAAAAGAATTCAGTGTTCTTAATCTGATTACTTTATGGGTCCGATCGTCTATTGTCGCTTCCTGACAATCTAATCTCTGAAGTTCTTTCGAAAGTTTGTTCTTCTTCTCTTACCGACTACTTTAGTTGCAGAATGAGGTAAAATTTTAGGCTTTTGTCTTCTTCATCTGATGTTCTGTTTGATTACGAAATTACGCCTCCCTTTCTAAGTTTTGTTAGTAACACACCGATCATACGCTTTTGTTTTTTGTGGTGTTTTATATCTTCTAGTTGCAAGACGCTGGAAGAAATTTGGTTGGAGAAATCTATTCTTTCCCAAGTAAACGTTGAAGGTTTCAGTGTTAATGGTCTTACTACATCTCAGAGAGTTGTTGCTCGTGCTTTTTTTAATACATGCGCTGACAACGATAATCCAGGCGCCTTGTTTCGACAAGGATTTGTATATTTTTATCATTTTATAAGTTTTGATTTGTAAATATCATGAAACCCTAATAGTTTAATGCCACCCACTTTGTGTTTCACTTCGTGTTATGTATACAGGATGAGTTCTTCCTTAATAAGAATTTTGACCAAGGATTGGAAACCCTGTAGAGGGCTGCAAATTTAGGTCATAATCAAGCAACATATGTTCTGGTTGTTATTTTAATGTGTAATGGTTCGGGAAACGAAGATAGGGGAATGGATCTCATAAAAGGAGTGAAGGCTTCAACTGGAAAGAAGATTGTTGATTGTCGGATTAGATTAAGTGACTCTCTCCGCCATGTCTTGAGCCGTGGACAACGTCGTCAATTTAAACCTATTACCCTTGAAAAGGATCATGTTCCATGTCAAAGGAAGAGCTCATGGCTGAGACAACAGTATCTCATGGAGAGTGATGATGATTCACACTTCTGCGATGCTTGCACTTGTGAATTTGAATCCAACCTCTTTTGATGGGTGCTTTAAAGATAAAAAAATGTAATGGATCTTTATATATGATAATGTTATAGATGGTTTATGTTTTCCTTTGAAGAATAGGCTTGCAACAAAACTTGGTTTGTATATGTTGTTTACCAAAATTGAAGTTGATTTCGTTTGCATATTGTTGTGTATCTTTTTTCAATATGATGTTTACTTGATTTATATATGGGTTTTAACTGGATTGCATATGAGGGCAATCTGGATAGCAAACCTATTGATTTGTTGTCCCAGAAGCTTTGATGAGAACTTGGAAATATCGCTCTAGTAGTCCTACTCAATTACTAGTCATGCGCGTGCATAATACCTCATATATTTTTTGCTATCGATACCAGACAAGTCTTTAAACGTTTAGATTGATTGGTCTTGGATTAAAGTTGATGTACGGGGTAAATATCTTCAAGGGGTGATTTGCATGTATTTAATTTATTGGCGAATATTATCAAAAACCCGCTCAACATGTGGAGTTAGTTTGTATATATCTAGATTTATCTTGTTTTGCTTATATCTAGATGTATAAATTTTTTGATTTGTAATTTGCATATAAGGTTTACCTTTTCTGTATATGTGCTTTATCTGGATTGTATATGTGCTTTATCTGGATTGTATATGTGCTTTATCTGGATTGTATATGTGCTTTATCTGGATTGTATATGTGCTTGATTGCATATGAGGTCTATCTAGATCGCAAACTTATTGTTTTGGGGTTTGCATATGAAGTGCACCTAGTTTTTCATATGTGGTTAACCTTGATTGCATATCGGGTTTGTCTTTATATGTGGATTGTAAACTTTTTGTTTTGTAGTTTGCATATAAGGTTTACTTGTCTGCATATGAGGTTTACCTAAGTTGCTTATGATGTTTATCTAGATTGCGTATGAGTCATATCTAGATTGTAAACTTTTTGATATGTAGTTTGCATATGAGGTTTATTTGAGTTGCATATGGGGTTTATCTTGATTGCATATGAGGCCTATCTAGATTTTAAATTTTATGTTTTGTGTTTTGCATATGAGGTTTATTTGAGTTGCATATGGGTTTATGTTGATTGCATATGAGGCCTATCTTGATTGAAATCATTAAGATTTGTGGTTTGCATATGAGGTTTGTTTGAGTTGCATATGAGGTTTGTTTGAGTTGCATATGGGGTTTATCTATATTGCATATGAGGCCTATTTAGATTTTAAACTTTATGTTTTGTGTTTTGCATATGAGGTTTATTTGAGTTGCATATGAGGCCTATCTTTATTGAAATCATTAAGATTTAATCTTTGTATATTAGGTTTATTTGAGTTGAATATTATCTTGATTGCATATGAGGCCTATCTTGATTTTAAACTTTATGTTTTGTGTTTTGCATATGAGGTTTATTTGAGTTGCATATGGAATATATCTTAATTGCATATGGGGCCTATCTAGATTTTAAATTTTATGTTTTGTGTTTTGCATATGAGGTTTATTTGAGTTGCATATGGGGTTTATCTTGATTGCATATGAGTCCTATCTTAATTGAAAACATTAAGATTTGTGTTTTGCATATGAGGTTTATTTGAGTTGCATATGGGGTTTATCTTGATTTCAAATGAGGCCTACCTAGATTTAAAACTTTATGTTTTGTGTTTTGCATATGGGGTTTATTTGAGTTGCATATGGGGTTTATCTAGATTGCATATGAGGCCTATCTAGATTTTAAACTTTATGTTTTGTGTTTTGCATATGAGGTTTATTTGAGTTACAAATGAGGTTTATCTTGATTGCATATGAATCTTTTCTTGATTGAAAACATTAAGATTTGTGGTTTTGATATGAGGTTTACCTTGTTTGCATATGGGGATTATCTAGATTGTATATGATGCCTATCTAGATTTTAAACTTTATGTTTTGTGTTTTGCATATGAGGTTTATTTCAGTTGCATATGGGGTTTATCTTGATTGCATATGGGGTTTGCATATGAGGCTTATGTATATTGTAAAATTTTTGATTTGTGGTTTGCATATGAGGTTTATCAGAGTTTGCATATGGGGTTCATCTTGATTGCATATGGGGTTTGCATATGAGGCTTATGTATATTATAAACTTTTTGATTTGTGGTTTGCATATGAGGTTTATCTGAGTTGCAGATCGGGTTTATCTTGATTGCATATGAGCCTTATCTTGATTGTAAACATTAAGATTTGTAGTTTGATTTGTGTTTTGCATATGAGGTTTATTTGAGTTGCATATGGGGTTTATCTAGATTGCATATGAGGCCTATCTAGATTGTAAATTTTATGAATTGTGGTTTGCATATGAGGCCTATCTAAATTGTAAACTTTTTATGATTTGTGATCTGCATATGAGGTTTACCTTTTTTGCATGTGGGGTTTGTATAGATTCATATGAGGCCTATCTAGATTTTAAACTTTATGATTTGTGTTTGGTATATGAGTTGTATGTGCTTTGCGTATGATGTTTATTTGAGTTGCATATGGGCTTTTATCTGGTTTGCATATGAGGCCTATCTGGTTTGCATATGATGTAAACTTTATGATTTGCATTTGAAGTTTACCTTGCCTGCATATGAAGTATATGTGAATTCGACCTTGTTTGTATATGTTGTCTATGGGATTGCATACATATTGATTTTTGTCTTTGCATACCAAGTCTATATGGTTTGCATACGAGGTTTACCTGTAATGTATATGAAAACAAACATTTCAACTGGTTTGAATTCCTTCTTAAGCAATAAGTTTATAAACAGTATGATTACATTAGATGTAAATAAGAACTAGTATCTAAAATATGCCATAATATTCTACATATCTTGGCTATTTCATATCTTGGGTGTCTTTGTTTGGCTCCAGTTCTTTCTTCCATGATTTCATTTGTTACCTTCTCTTTCTCCACATGTTGCCCTGTTATGTCCATACTGACCACATATTCCACGTCCTCTCTTTTTCTTTGCAGCTGTTTGAATGCCTAAGTCTTTTGCGCTTATCATTTGTCTTCTTCTTGTTTGCTTGTTTCGGTGGTAACACTTGAACCTCAGCTGGAGTTGGTCCTACATATTTTTCGAAATTCACTCTCAAGGTTGATCCATTTGAGCCTTCACCCATCTGTTATGCAAAATCCATTTGAGGATTGGCCAAGGAATCTGCCAAACAAGCTATATTGGCTCTCTGACTTTGAGGTTGTTCTGAGCATGCCTCTCATTCATTGAAGAATGCAGGTATCCAATATCTCCTTAACTCAAACATTCTCTTCAGCCAATCGTTGTTCTGTAATTCATACTTTTCTATAAAATCCCTCCACCCATCGTCAAACTGTAATCTTGTGATGTCTTTATTCCAAACCAGAGCACTGATTGCCTGTTTGAATTCTAAAGTCTTGTCTAACAGCTTGAACATTATATGCCACATACAGAACCAATGCCTTGCATTCTCAAATACTTGTTCAACAACTTGAATTACTGCTGGATCTTGGTCAATCAGTATGACGTATGGCTCGTGCCCCATCGCCTTTTTGAAGTTGTCAAATAACCACACCTAGGATTCACTGTTCTCTTCAACATCAAAGCGGAAACAAATGTCACTGATCTCTTGTGATTATCCACTCCGGTAAATGGTATAAATACCATATCATACCCGGATGCAATTCAGAATCTCGTTACATTCAAAAGGCAAGTTTCCTGTATGTAATTGAGAATCTGAAGCATATTTTATCAACTATTATCATCACAATTCCCATGTATTATGAAGCATATTTAATCCATTACTATCATCTTAATCTTCAAATTCCCTATATGCAAATCAAATTCTCATTCCATCCAAATCTTAAGTTATTCATATGCAAATCAGAGACTCAATCATCCTTTGTCTCCTTCATACGTAAATATGCCTATATGCAATTCAAATGTCTTTTTATTCAAATGCAAATGTCCCTGTATGCAATCCAGAATATCATTTGACATGTATTCTTCAAAATCAAATTCCAACAAATACCCAGTTTCCTATATGCATTTCAGATTTCATTATTTTCAAAAGCCAAGTTCTCTTTATGCAATTCAAAATATTATATTCGAAGTCACATCAACTATATTCCCGTTATTAACAACTGAAATAAAAAATAAAAAATATTACCTGTTTTTGTTGTAAGTTGCGTATGGTGTAACAAAATCTCCAAAGAACGAGAAACCTTTTCTACTTATAGGATCCCCCCAAAACAGTCTCTCTAGCTGATCTTTCTTGTCCACAAAATAGTCGATGTACAATGCCTCACATATGTCTTTCTGCTTCTTCAATTTATCTATTATCATTTGCCCATTAAAGTCTTGCATATAAGAATTGAGATCTCTCTTTAGATTTTTAAAATATGTTACGCTAGATCCTATAGCGCCATATGTTCGAACTAGTTCTTTGTATATTCGGTATCCTTTTGTTGTCCCAACATTTGCATTTCCACAATTGAGAATGAAATCAGCTTCAAAAACTCCTATATTTCTGTTGTATTTTGCAAACTGTTTTTCTCTTTCTGTCATCATCAGGTGCGTGTGGCGTTCTACAAATCCATGTACCTTGAACTGCCCTTCCTCAGTCCCTTACAATGTTATCCTTGCCTTGCATCCTGTACGATTTGTTACTCTTCGACTCTTTGCTTTGCTTCTTTTAGGTGTTCCTGCTAGGATGGGCGAAACTTTTTTGTGTCCTTCTCTATTGCATAAAAGGTATTTGCCCGCCTTTCTTTCTGTTTGTGTTTTTCCTCACTTCAAAGCCACACTCCTTGGCATAATTATCATAGAACTCTTCTGCTTGCTCTTTGTTGTCAAATACTTTTCCAACCACTAGTTTCATTTCAGTTCTGCATACTGTAATGTAATATGTTGTGCCCCCTTGAGAAATTTGAATGTTATTTGTTTCTGCAACAAGGTTTATATAGATTGTAAATTCCCAGATCCTAAACCACATGTTTCTCTGAAAATCAATCTTCCGCTATATGCAATTTATAATCTCAGTTCATTCATTAGCAAAGCAAATTGTATGCAACTCAGTAATATCAATTATCAGGACTCCTTCTTAAGGATATTTCTCTATATACAATGCATATTCTCATAGTAAGCAGAAGCCAAGTTCCTAATATGCATATTTTTAATCCCAATTCATTCAACAACAAAGCAATCTGATTGCAACTTAGGATTTTCATCCAGATTCTCATAGTATTCAAATACCGAATTCCATAAATGCAATTCAGAATCTCAATTTTGATGTGTTCTTGATAATAAAATCCCCCAATATGTATTTCAAGCCCCTAAATTTGTTCTATCCCTTCAAAATCTAGGTCGCTGCAATTTGAAGTATCTAATGTTCTAGTCTGGCTAATAATCGGAAATAAGCTATAATTCATCGCTGATACTTGTTTCATCTTCCGAATTTGTCGAATTAGGGATTAAACCTTCTGACAATGACGAATTGTTTCCTAGGGTTTGTTCCAAGAAAGCTTCTGTTGAAATTGAATTTTGCTCTAGGTTCTGACTTGTTATAGTTGATGTGAATGTCATTGCGAGAATTGGTGTTCTTCTATTGGTGTTTTTCCTCTGTGCTTTTGCTTGTGCTTCCAATTTCGATTGTGATTTGAAGGAAGAAGGAAATTTTTGTCGCCGTCAAAATCGTCTTTCCCAATTTTTATCGGGTTTAAGTAGAAGACAAATTTTCAGACACGCGCGTGTTTGGATGCGCCCGTTTCGAAGCGAGGAGACACGCGTGATCATTTTCTTTTTAATCGTGGCCATCCGTCTCCGCTCCGCGATGAATGGCTGAGTTCCGTTATCATATATGTACTCCAAGAAAACTTTAATGAAGGGTTAAACACACATTTATACTCTACCAAGAACCACCCTAAATGGTGGGGAAAGAGCGCTGAACACTCACAAGAAAATCAACATGCCTAGCCCCGATACCTTCGAAGTTTAGCACCAAAATGAGAATAAAATATAATCTTCCACTTAATCAAAGTTTTCCTTCTTAATCTAGAGCATTCGAAGCGCATATATTAAAACCCAAAACTCAATATGCTTTCTAAGATGAAACAAAACAAGCCTTATCCAAAGAGCTGTGAAAGCGGAAGCGGCGGCGGAGTGCTACAATTCTGCCAAGGATCTGATTTCCTCCAACCCCGTAATGTTGAATTTATTAGGAAAAAGATTATAGTACTCGGTTGGCATGCTTATTTGAAATATCTTTTTGTAGTATAGTTGTGAAGGGAAAGTGTCGGGTAAGAATAACTTTTAGAATACGAACGTGAGAATGGTGCACATTAGTACATTGGTGAAAATTTAGTACTAATTTGATGCACATTCGTTGAAAAACTTAAAAACATCCAAAATTTGAAGAAAATATAATTTTAAAGAACATTTATTGAGAAACTGAAGAACTTTCAGGTACAAGTGTATATGTGCATCACTTTTTTACATTCAAGTATATTTTGATGCACATTTAAGTATATTTTGATGAACATTAGTCATTCTCACGTTCTCATTTTAAAAACTGTTCTCACCGGAACCGCACCCTAGTTAATTAGACTACTAGGTAGATAATATAAGTTATACATTATAGTACGAACAAGGTTATGATTTTGGATGGAAAATAAATAAACATAATATATACTTGATGACCCAGGCTTGGGATTGGGTCACCAAGTATCCTTTGTTCTTCAAAATACAAAAGTAGGGTCATTATGTCCAAGAGTCACAACTACAAAACAAGATGACAATCAAACGGGAATAAAATCAACAACAATGATCTAGATGTCGTGGTGCGCGTTGTTTCCTTTTTCTTCTTCTGTGTTCTTTACGGGATCTGGCTCGCCACAAGCGTTGTCATAGTCAGGTTCCTCATACACAATACTGGAGTGAAGGCTCTTATACTTAGCCAAAGCTTGCCTAAAACCCACCCACGCACCATACTCGTAAGAGGCGGTCTGCGCGTCCACCATCATGCTACCATAACGGTCACTCTTCAGGAAGTCCTCCACCGCGACCACTTTCAATTCCTCACATCTTTCCAGATACGCGCTGCTTTTCAAGAATTCCCCCGCTGTCTTTGTCTTCAATTCTTAGCATTGCTCTTTGTACGCGTTGCTCTTCAAGAAATCCTCTACCATTTTCTTCTTAAGTTCTTTGTGCTCCTTCATGTATGATTCAGTGTTGAAACTCATTTCGATCTCCCTTGATTTCCTTGCTTTTCTTTCGGTCTCGGCATCCGCTTTGTACATCTTGACATCTTGTTCCAGCTTCCTCGCCTCATCATGGGCTAGCGCGAGCTTCTTCTTCAACTCCTCTACTTGCGCGTTATCACCACGATCCATATGTAACTTGCAAGCCCCCTCCAGCGTGGAGGTATACTCGGTCAACTCCATATTGGCAAGAAGAGACTGCGATGAGACAATTGGTGATAGAAAAGACTGTGATGGGAAACAAAAGAAAAAGATAACTTACCATAGTTTGGAGGCGAAGAATCTTCAACCGTAACGGGTTCCCAGAAAGATCAGGCAACCACTGTCGCTCGGGTTCAAACAGACCAGCATCGGTAACTTTCTATAATACAAGTTTCACATCAACGACTAGACAACAGCTCGCTCCAAGATTCGCCGTGGTGGATGAAGGAGAAGATTGAAGCCTTAAAACGTCACCAATGGTAGAAGGCCTTTTTGCCCTCTTAGGCGGTAGCCCCTCGTCAGTTTTGTCTTGAGCGCGTTTGGACCGGATTCTTGCTTCGCGGCGCTACCCTTTTTTAATTTTTGCGCAATATCTTTAACATCGGTTGGGTTCATCATTGTTTGTGCCTAAAAATACGACGAGTAAGGAACGCGTGTGGAGTTACGCTTAAGCAGATCATGTCGACGTGACGAGAAGAAATGAAGATGTCGTCGACGTTGAAGATAAAGTCGGCCGAGCGCATATTATCTCTTTTCTTTATATTATTAATGTAATTGGTAAAAGATACTAGAAAGAATATCTTTTTACCTTATTGTTATATCGTTGTAAGATAATAGGAAGAGATAAGATCTCGTTTCCTTAAAGATATTATTAGGGTTAGCCTATAAAAAGAGGCTAACGTCAGCTTTGTAATCATTCAGCCACCATTCGAATAATACCTAAGTTCAAGCTTCAACCCTAATTTCCTATATCGTTCTTGAGTGTTGAGATTATACAGTGTTCTTTGATCTTTGCCCTACAATTGCTTAGTTATCATCTCGTTGGTAATTTCGCTACAAATAATTGGCGCCCACCGTGGGGCATGATCAAAAGAGTGTCGTCTCTACATACGAAGAGAACAACTTCTCCCGCAAAAACCATGGAAGACTCAAGATCGATCAAAGATTTTAACAACAAAACCTTCACCATTTTAGGAGGCCCGCCGACCTGCGCCACCTCCGACACGAAAAGGCTCGCGAGAACTGTCGAAGCACAAAGTGACTCCACTCCAGTTCGCCACACCAAGGCGACGGATCGCGATCTACCTATCACGTTCGAAGACCCAGGTGAAAGAACCAAACATCACGATAGCCTAGTAATCTCCGTAGTCTTCGGAAGTGCAATGTCAAGAGAATCCTGGTAAACAACGGAAGTTCGACCAACATCATCACCCTCTCCGACGTTCTCAAATTCGGACTTTCCATCAACGATGTCGTCGGGAAGCGTATCCGTTTGAAGGGCTTCAACGGAGAAGTAGCAGAGATGTTAGGGGAAATTACCCTCGAGACAACAACCCAAGGCGTCGATCTCCCAACCAGATTTGTTGTGATGGAGGCGGAATCGCCTTATAACGCCATCCTAGGAAGACCCTGGATCCACGATATGCGAGCGGTTCCATCCACATATCATCAATCCTTGAAGTTCCCAACGCCATGGGGGGTACGCGAAGTCAAAGGTGAGCCCTATACAGCCAAGGAATGCTACCAAATCGGGATCAAAGGGATCGCGACGCCAGAAATAAAGAAAGATGAGGTAAAATAATTCCAGGTCAAGACGCCAACTAAGTACATTAAGCCAAAGTATCCCAAATTAGAAGACGTGATTATCGACGACTCCAAACCAGAACGAGTCGTAAAGATAGGAAAATCGATGTCCCCAAAGAAATAAGAGAAGAGTTGATAGCGTTCTTGAAGTCAAAAGCCAAGTGCTTCGCCTGGAGTCACGAGGACATGACAGATATATCTCCAGACGTGATGCTCCACAAGCTAAACGTCGATCCAAAGTTCACCCCAGTCAAGCAGAAGAGGAGGAAATTCGCCCACGAACGCAACAAAGTTATGGACGAAGAAGTCAAAAATCTCCTCGAGACAGGCAAGATACAAGAAGCAAAGTACCCCGACTGGCTCACCAACGTCGTGGTCGTCCAGAAGAAGAACGTGAAGTGGAAAGTATGCGTAGATTTCACGGATCTCAACAAAGCCTGCCCTAAGGACTCCTTCCCACTTCCCCATATCGACGCCATGGTAGATGCAACGGCAGGGCACGAGATGTTGACATTCATGGACGCGTTTAACGGATATCACCAAATACAGATGAATCCCGTCGATCAAGAAAAGACCGCATTCATAACAACCCAGGGGATATACTGCTACAAGGTCATGCCTTTCGGCCTCAAAAACGTCGGGGCTACGAATCAAAGACTGGTGAACAAGATGTTCGAGGAACAGATAGGCGATACGATGGAAGTTTATATAGATGACATGCTCGTGAAGTCTAAACAAGCAAAAGATCATGTAACACACCTGAAGGAAGCATTCGAGATCCTAGAAGAATATAACATGAAGCTCAATCCTACCAAATGTTCTTTCGGAGTCTCCTCCAGGAAATTCCTCGAATACGTGGTGACGCAAAGAGGAATAGAGGCCAGTCCCGAGCAGATCAAAGCGATACTCGATCTTGAATCTCCGCGTTGGGTAAAAGACATCCAAAAGCTGACGGGAAGAGTGGCTGCGTTAAACAGGTTCATCTCCAAAGCTTCAGACAAGAACCGACTCTTCTATGATACTCTAAGGAAAAACGAATCGTTCTCCTGGACGGAACGACATGAAGAGGCCTTCACGGAGCTCAAAAATT
The DNA here is from genome assembly GCA_029168935.1 of Oxyria digyna. Lineage (NCBI taxonomy): Eukaryota > Viridiplantae > Streptophyta > Magnoliopsida > Caryophyllales > Polygonaceae > Oxyria > Oxyria digyna. Next base: position 2,601,149 of record JAPVLV010000019.1, read on the forward strand.
ACTTGACGAATCCCTTACTCCTATTGAACCCTAAGGAGGGAGAGCCTTTGTTCATATATCTAGCAGTCTCCGAGATAGCTATTAGTGCCGTACTCGTAAGAGAAGAGGGGGGAGAACAACAGCCTGTCTACTACGTGAGCAAAACGTTGTCGTCAGCAGAAACGAGATACTCCGTCATGGAAAAGCTGACCTTGGCACTAGTGATGGCGTCAGTGAAGTTGAAGCCCTACTTCGAATCCCACACCATCGTAGTAAGAACCACGTCGCCTTTAAAGAACATAGTAAAGAAGTCAGAATTGTGGCGGATTTCAGCCCGAGCGCTAGCAAACTTTGTGGCGGATTTCAGCCCGACTCTGGAACAAGAAGCAGTCTCACAAGTAAACAAGGTAGAATTCGCAAAGTCGACATTACATACAGACAGAGCGATGAACCAGAACGGAGTAGGGCTAGGCATCGTCTTGAAATCGCCACAAGGGGATAGGGTTGTCCAAGCCATAAGAAGCGACTTCAAAGCAATGAATAACGAACCCGAGTACGAAGCCTTAATTGCCGGTCTACGCGTCGCCATCGACCTACAAGTTCAGAAACTCGATATCTACTGTGATTCACTATTGATAGTCAACCAAGTTCGAGGAGAGTACGCCACTAAGGGTTCAAAAATGACGTTGTACCTCAAAGTAGTAAAAGATTTGTTCAAAAAATTCGAAGGCTGCCAAATCAGACAGATCCCCAGAGATGCTAACGCGCAAGCCGACGCGTTGGCAAAGCTAGGTTCATCCATCGACCCAAGAGAATATCAAAAGATCCCTTTCCTTCATCTAAGCAACGCCTCTATCAACAAGAAAACAACTCCAGAACAAACACTCACAGTAAGAAGCCAAGACTCGTGGGTAACGCCTTACTACGAGTGGTTGCAGCACAGAGGCCTCCCGAGTAACGCGTACGAAGCGAGACTTTTGAAGCAAAAAGCAACTACTTTCGTAGTAAGCAAGGGCCAACTATTAAAATGGTCATCTAACGGTATGTTTTTAACGTTCCCAACGGAGGAAAAGATCCAAGATATCTACGCGAGCTACATAACGGAGAATATGGGAATCATTCGGGAGGAAGAAGCATGGACGCCAAAGCGCACTCAACAGGATATTACTGGCCCACAATGAGACAAGACGCGATGAATTACGTCAAAAGGTGTGACGCTTGCCAGAGACACGCTCCAATTCCACATCAACCGGCGGAAAAGCTCCACTCCGTAACGTCTCCTTAGCCATTCATGCAGTGGGGAATGGATATAGTAGGTCCCATGCCCTTAACCCTAGGACCAAATACGTTGATGCTCGCTGTTACAGACTAGCTACTTCTCCAAATGGATAGAAGCCGAAGCATTCAAGAGTATCAAAGATTCCCATGTTATCTCCTTCATCGAGAGGAACATCATTATGAGATTCAGAATCCCTCACACCATTGTATGCGACAACGGGTCAAAATTTATTAGTAAGAACATCGTATCGTTCTGCGAAGACAAAGGCATACGTATAGTCTACTCGACGCCAAGGTACCCTCAAGCGAACGGTCAAGCAGAGTCAAGTAATAAGGTCATCGTGAGTAATCTCAAGAAGAGGATAGAGGAGTGCAGAGGAAATTGGGCGGATCAACTCCAAGCTATATTATGGTCCGACAGGACTACGCCTAAGAAAGCGACGGGAAGGACACCATTCTTTTTTTTTTTGGTTTAAAGAGGGACGGTACCCTCGGTTAAATTTTATAAATATGACCCTACAAAAGAGGGTAACGAAACAGTACACAAATCAGTTCAAATCAATAAACAAAACACACTTGGAGAGACACGTAGGCCTTCCAAACAGTGTGCAAGGTGCATATGGGTAGGCAAACAAGCCATCCAATCTACACAAACCAAGATAAAGTGCATATGGAGAGGCAAACAAGCCGTCCAAGCTACACAAAAACCAAACCAGGTGTATATGGAAGGGTACACAGACCCTCCAAACTACACAAAACAAAAGCACACAAAATATCAAAGTAAACAAAGTCCAAACAAACACAAACAAACAAACAAACAAAAACGAACAAACAACCAAATAAACAAACTACAAACCCATAACCATGCAAGGCGGGAAACGTTCATGCAAAAGTCTAAAAACACTAACAAAAATCAAGCGCACAATGTCCTCCCGAGGAATCTGGTTGCCCTGAAAAATAAGAGAATTCCGAGCATGCCATAAGTAATAAACAGTAGACGAAAGGGAACATACCTGAGCATGGGCGAGACAGTCACGAGTAGAAGCGCGCCTCCGAAGCCAGCGAAGAGAAGACTTGATCGACGAAGCAGTAGCCGGAATCCCAAATCTGACTCTGACCTCTCTCCAAATGGTAGCTGAGTAAGGGCAGTCGAAGAACAGGTGCTTATGGTCCTCCAGAGCAGCCCCACACATCCGACACCCCGGGTGAACGTCCAGGAACGACAGGCGATCATACGTAGACAGCTTCCCGAGGTTAGCCAACCAAAGAAGGAGCATATGCTTGGGCGTGTTGTGTCTAGCTCACACCTCTCTATACCATCTGACAGTAGGCCGCTTCGTGCGTAGAGCCTCATACACCAAGGAAACTTTAAAGTGGCCGAGCTTGCACCACTCTAAGAGAGACTCCTCGACATTGAGAACTCTACTATCCAGCTGAACAACCATGTCCCGAGCATGCAGAATACCCTTGATCAACGGAGAGTCACGCTTGTGCACAGTCCACTCAAGCGGCCCAACAACCCCTAGGTACCTATGATGAATCCAGCGAGTCCACATACTATCCCTCTGGCTAAGGATGTGCCAAAAGTGCTTGATCATGAAACACTGGTTCCAAATACCAATATCAAGGAGACCGAGGCCCCCTTCCTTCTTTGGCTTGCACACCTCATCCCATCTCACCTTAGGCCTCCTCCACATGAAGCCCCGACACATGCTAATCAGACTCTTCCGAACACCCACAGGAATGGGCAAGATAGACAACCAGAATCCCTCGACCCCCTGTAATACCGACGCAATCAGCTCCCGCCTCCCAGCAAAAGAGATAGACTTTTTAGTCCACGCAGTGAGGTAGTTACTGATCTTGTCAAGCAGAGGCTTGAAGTCCAAACTCCTGAGACCATGGGGGTTGATAGGGATCCCCAGATACCTGAACGGGAAGGTACCAACTCTGAAACCAGAAGCCTCAATCAGGGAAGAGCTCACATGATCCTCAACCGAAGCCAAGAACATAGACGACTTTCCCACATTCACACTCAGCCCAGCCATAACCTCAAACTTCCGGAGGCAGCCCAGAAGCACATCAGTAGACCCCCTATCTCCCCTACAAAACATGACCACATCATCAGCGAAAGTCAAATGAGTGAGCCTGGTGCTCTCACAGTGCTGATGGAAGTGGAAAGAACTACAGGAGGTCTCCTTCTTGACTAAGCGGGAGAACATCTCCATGCATAGGACAAAGAGGAGAGGGGATAAGGGATCCCCTTGCCTAAGGCCCCTTTTACCCGGGAAGAAACCATGAATGCCCTTATTAACCTTGATGGAGTAGGTGGGAGAGCAAACACATTCCATCACCCAAGAAATAAACTTGGGCGGGAAACCAAGATGGCCAAGCGTGAAGCGTAGGAAGTCCCAAGAAACCGAATCATAAGCCTTGGCGAGGTAAGGAAGCACCGCGGGGTGTCCCTAGTCACATTGTAGCGTCTGAGCAGCTCCTGAACCAGAAAGATGTTGTCTGACATGAGTCTTCCCCCAAAAAAAGCACTCTGAGCCTGATCCACCAAAGTCCCTAAAATCATACTAAGGCGGGAAGTCATAATCTTGGAGATGATCTTATAGAGCACATTACAGCAGGAAATGGGCCTAAAATTCTCCACACGATCCGGCTCCTCCACCTTAGGAACTAAAGAAACGATGGTGTGATTGAACGACTTCAGAAGCTTCCCCGAAGCAAAGAACTCCTTGATCGCCACACAGACCTCAGCCCCAGTGATGTCCCAAGTGGTCTTGAAGAACTTGGCATTGAAGCCATCGGGCCCCGGTGCCTTGTCCACCCCAATAGCCCAAATAGCCTCCTTGATCTCAGCATTGGACACATCCCCAACCAGCATAGAAGCCTACGGTTGCGAAGTTGTCCTGCCAATCGAAGTGGAGGTACCAACAGAAAGATACCGGTCTCTTCCTAAAGAAAGAAACACTCCAATGATGACATTCATGATAGATACCATAGATGAGCTAAGAGATAACGCCGCATTGAGGATAGCGGCACAAAAACAAATCGCCGCCCGAAGCTATAATCGACGAGTAAAAGCGAGAACTTTTCATGTAGGAGACTGGGTCTTAAGAAAAGTCTTCCCAAACAATGAGGATAAGAGCGTCGGTAAACTCGCCCCATCCTGGGAAGGCCCGTATCAAGTAGAACAAGTCGTAGGGCGAGGAGCCTACGAACTCGTCACGCCAGAAGGAGCACCACTAATGTGTTTGTGGAACGCAACACATCTTAAGAAATACTATCATTAGGAAACGGGATAATTGATATGATTTCCATCTGTTTTTATGCATATCTCAGATTTCTTATTCTGTCCAAGCATGTCTTAGCGTCAAGACGACAAGGGGTCGTCGAGACTAGGGGTAGATGTCTTAGCTCGTCGAAAATCATGAAGTCCTCGTTAATATATAAGTATGCACTTTCTTGACCAATATGCGATACATGCTGAGTTGTTTCATTTCAAAATACTTGCTCCGTGTCTATGACGTAACACAAAGTACAAGAAGGTTGCGGCGAAAATCCGCGCCGGGGGCGAATTTTGTTAGCCTACGCGTTTAAGGCTCCATCTACGCGTACGCAACGCGGGGAAATCATTTACCTCAACATAGGTAACGGAAGCTGCACCGGGAGGCTTAGCTTTGTTCTTCTCCCTCTTCATTGACGAGTCTACGAGAGACTCTTCCACCCCTACATTTAGAGACGTCCAAAGGCACCTACACCCCCTCATTTGACGGAATCGTCTCCTCTACACATGCCGGAATCGTCTCCTCAACTTACTCTCCGAAATACATCTCCTCTTAGCCGTAATCAAATCATTTGCCGACTCTTGCCGAGTGCGAGACGTGACGCCTGCAATAAGACTTCCTGATGATTTGATACAATATCCCTTCCCGTCACGGGAAGGCATACTGGAATAAGGCACCTGCGCCCCCTCATTTGACGGAATCGTGATACAATATCCCTTCCCGTCACGGCCAGTAAAGGTGCGTTCCACCAATGGAATCGCCATGATTTTCTTGGCAATCTACTCTGATTCATCCCGCGTCACAATAGCATGGATGTCAACTGCACGGAAAATCACGCGTAAGAATAAGCGTCAAAGTACACAAGTCTAAAGAAAATCATAAAAGCAAAGAAGGCATACTGGAAGGGGTCCATTCTTCGAGCAAGAAAACGCAATCTTTTCCTAAGGTAAACTTCCTGATGAAATAGAATTTATATGCCCAGCCGCGGTCAGACGAAGTTCCTTCGTTCACTAAAGGAGGCATTCCAACGCGAGATTTGATGTTAATTCTACCCGTCGAAGGAGTAGAAAGTATGCAAGAATGCATGACGTCGTCGATCGTGAACTCAATATCGAAGTTGGCCAAAATATGATCCAGCACTGCCAAACCTCTCCAAGCACTCGGAAGAACTTGCCCGACCGCAACGCTTAAACTAGTCATGAAGGACTGAACTAAAGGAGAGAAAGGAAAACGATGTCCGACCAAGAAATGGTATTCGTAGACGCAAACCCATCCTGGACGTAAGGCATCGGCGAACACATCAGGAGGAGGGATGGCGATCTCCACATGGACAGAATGTCCGGCTATGGAACGAAAGTGTTCAATATTACGACCCAATGAAGAACGGCGATTGACATCATTAAGAATCATCTTAGGATCGTAGACAATTGGAGCCATTGGAAAGAGAAAGTAAAAATTAGGGTTTGCAAGAGGATCGCGGATGAGAAGAAAGAGGAAGTTGGAACAGGGTTTAAATAGGGAAGGAGAAAAGATCTCGTTCGAGATTTTCCAAGAACCGCTTTATTACCGTTAGAGATAAATCCGAACGTTGGAGAAGTAGCCGTTGGGACGGATTCGAGTCGGTTGTCCGCATTAAATGTGAATCGAAGAAAAATGTTGTTACGAAATCAAGGTTCCGGGTCGTGTAAATATCCAACGCGTTCTGAATCTGATGAAGACGTATTCCTTGAAGAAAAAAGGTGTCTCCCAGCTCTACTAGACGTTAAGCCCTGAAAGACGCCTTAGGGGTATTGTTTGTGTCTAAAAATACGACAAGTAAGGAACGCGTATGAAGTTACGCGTAAGCATATCACGTCGATGTGACGAGAAGAAATGAAGATGTCGTCGACGTTGAAGATAAAGTCGGTTGAGCGAATATTATCTCTTTTCTTTATATTATTAATGTAATTGGTAAAAGATACTAGAAAGAATATATTTTTACCTTATTGTTATATCGTTGTAAGATAAAAGGAAGAGATAAGATCTCGTTTCCTTAAAGATATTATTAGGGTTAGCCTATAAAAAGAGGCTAACGCCAGCTTTGTAATCATTCAGCCACCATTCGAATAATACCTAAGTTCAAGCTTCAACCCTAATTTCCTATATCGTTCTTGAGTGTTGAGATTATACTGTGTTCTTTGATCTTTGCCCTACAATTGCTTAGTTATCATCTTGTTGGTAATTTCGCTACAAACAATCATCCCTGCAAAAAAATAGCTCATGATTACAACGCGGTTTGAGCGATAAATTACTACATCTACCAAAGAAAGAGCCCTACCCCCTCCATCTCAGGCCAAAACTAAGGGTAACGATAAACCAACGCGTTGTAGATTCAATGGTTTGATCACTTCCTTGTGATCGAACGGATAGCCTACAACGCGTGTATATTCAGCCTTGGCCGCAGCTATAACCTTTGGTTTAGCCTTGGAGTGCGTGAATTCTCCTGGATATAGCTTAGATTTAAAGGCAGAAGGATCCGCAGATCTATAAAATACCACTTGTCCTTCCAACACCCTAAGTTGGAAGGTTTAGTCATCAAGTTTTGTCTGGGAAAACTGAGATGATAGAATAGATGATCGGTGGGCTTCAAGAGAGACACAACCAGTAGGTGCTTTGCGCTGGGAGTCCTGCCAATTTCCTCGCAATGAAGTGCGTACCCAGCAATAAACCTCCATACGGGGGAAAAGCCCGACAAAACCTCGCGTTGCTCAAGTCATTGAACCCCATCTTGACAGTGAATTTTTGCACATGCTCATCCGGGTCTTTGATACCATCATACACGTCCATGACGGGTTGTTTGAACTATTTCGGAACGGAAGCGTATCTTACTTCTTCTGAAAAGATTAATAAGCCTTGAATCTCATCCTCCTCTTTTCCTTGGTACACGCTAGTTTCCATTGAGTCGTTCCTAGAGATTGACATGGAGAGTGGATGAGGATCGGGGATGTTCCCGCTTGGACCCTTTTCGGTGAGGGAGGCATGTACTCGTTGTGCGGATAAGTTGTTCGCTCTTGATACGACACGTATAGGGATCTGGATGGGCCCACTTCGTGAAAAATGGATGTTGGTGATAATCAGGTTGTTGCATGAATGGTGAAAGACATGTGGAGAGTGCTCGTACAGGGGAGAAGCTTGTGAGGGCGACTACCAAGGTTCCCAATTTTGACCGTATCCTTCGTTATCAGCGTCGTAGTTGTAGAATGGCTCCATTACTTCTACGCGTTGTTGTTTTTCTATCCTTGCCTCTTAGTGTGGAAACGTTCCGGCAAACAGCGCCAGTGATGATTCCGCGTTTTATAGATTGAAGGAAAGAAGATAGAAGGACAAGGATTAAAGAACGTGCTTTGATGCAATACATGTGAAGTAATTCGATTCAATTTATATATCTCTTTGAGTCGCTCTATACACTAGAATCATCAATAGATCGAGTTTTTCTCTCAAGAATTTTTCTACCCCTAGTGAGGAGAGGTGAGGTTCCTATTTATAGTAGTAGAGTTGCTTCTGAAACGTGTTGCCTACGGAATTTTGGTTGGTGGTAGCAAGCAGGAGGTGGACAAGCTTATGGAGAAACCTGAACTTGAGAATTGAGCGCGCTCTTCATGTGTACGAAGTGTCTTGGAATTTAGTCGCGAGCGCGTTACGGATATGAATGCGAGATGCCTGAGGCGTGTGAATGTTGGTTCCAACAACAATACAAAACTCGCATCGCGTTAGTGGATAAAAGCACATGATTTATGTGGACGTTGTTTCGACACGTGAATACTGCAGACTATTTTTTCATTGCAATGCTTTCATTCGTTTTGCGTCGTGCCTGTGATAAATCTAAAATAACATCACGTTGGTGCTTTCTTCTATCTTGTTCATTATCTCTGATTTTCCCAAAGCACAAGATTTCTTTGGATGTTTTTGCTTCGACACATGAATACTGCAAACGTTTTTGCACTGTAACGATTTTATTCGTTTTGCGCCGCACCTCTGATAAATCCAAAGTAACATCACGTCAGTTTTTCTTATATCGTGTTCATTTTTCCTTATTTTCCCAAAGCACATGTTTTCTTTGGACGTTGTTGTTTCAACACATGAATACTTTAAACTTTTGCGTTGTAACACTCGTTCGTTTTGTGCCACCCTTTTGATAAAACCAAAATAACATCATATCGGTATTTTGTTATACCGTAATTATTTTCCTTGATCTTCTCGTGCGTTACTGAGAAATGTTAATATATATAATTTTGTTAGTGTCTTTTTATGTTTAGTTTAATCGTTCATGTCATGATATGTGCACCCTCACAGATAGCCCCTAATCGGACTCAATGACTTTGGATTGAATCAAAATCCCATCTATCTATATATCTATCTATATCTATATAATAATTCATGAGTTTGAAGAAGTAATGACAAATTGTACCGGGCTGATACGGGCCAACCATTATAATCCGGGCTTATGGGCTTCAAATCTGGTGTCTTTCAGCTTTCCCGTGTTATTACTGTTTTCAATTAAGCGTTATCCCCTAACCTAATCAATTACTATTGTCTTCGAATCTGGCTCTTCATCATTTTCATCGTCAAATCAAATTGGGTGCCAAGCTAACCTAATCCTTTTACCACTCTTAATCCGCTCCATTTTGCTCAGCGATTGTTCTCTCCTTCCTCCTCTTCCCTCACGATTTCCCACGACCATCGTCACCACCTCCTCCCCGCGTCGCCGTCTCAGAGTACATATCACCGACGGCCAGAGGAAATTGATTTATGCTCCCGTCGGCCCAGAGTTCGTTGCGGTGTCCCAATTGGTCGTCGGTGTTGATGCTGAGGCCCGTGTTCTCATCTGTATGCAGTGGGGTGCCACATATTTGGCGGGGAACTTCTTCGTCGACATCTTCATGGAATTTGAACAATGATGGTTGATTTTGGGGATCCGTGAATTTGAGGTTTGTCCCTTTTCTTCGTCTCCTTTTCTTTGTTCTTAGGTTAATGTCTTGGTTTCTTCGAACTGGTTTCTTCGAATTGGTTTGATTGCATTCCTGTGTTTTTTCCTGTTCAATATTGATTTGTCGTTTGTTACCGATGGTGATCCGAAGAAGAATGCAAATTAGGGGTGAACTGAAGGAGGTGACTGGGAAATAGAAAGAATAAATCGAGGAGAAGGAAGTCACATAGGAGGTATCAGTAGGAAGCAAATCAATCACAAGAACGATCCAAATTGCAAATCCCTCCAATTGCAACCTTCTTCGGGTTTGGACAAAAAGTAAAAACAGAGAGATCGTGGTTTGATTTGATAGTTTGGTGGAGCTCAAGTGCTGCTAGGAAACAATGACAACCTCAAAGATTCTCCAATGTTTCACAAGCATGTATGACCGATTTCCTTCCCCTGGTTTTTCTCCTGACCTTCTCTCACATTTTCCCGCTGACTGATTTGCATGTCGTTTTTTGTTTGTGTTACATTCAATTGTAGGTCATAGATGTAGAAGCTTTCTTTGTGTTCAATTGTATGAATTTTGTGTCCGCTCTCACAGTGCATACATGATTTGGAGTTTGTGGATTTTTTCATTGATGAGTGTGTAGTGCAATAATTAGGTGATCGGTCTATTCCTTAAGTTACTATAAATAGGGATCTCTCAAGTTGCATTAATATTTGTTCCACCTTAAGTATTTGGAGCTTAACAACTCTGATAATGACAAATTCGATAGATATCCTAATATGTTCTGTTTTGTTTGTAATTCCCCTCTCTGCTAATCTCTCTTTTCGCTACTTATTTTGTTGGATTAGATTGTGTAATTCGAAGTGATTTACCGTTCAAGTAACTGAAAAGGTGCATGTTTGGGCTTGGACATTGTTTGTATTGGGAGAACCTGTCAAGTTAATTGATTTTCAGTTTTCTATATGATATTATGATTTCTCCTCTATTTTTATTTCAAATTTTGCCATCTTCATTTTTGCAATGGCATGTTGGTTGTTGCCTAATGTTTTTTTTCTCTGTTTACCCAGTCCCTTAAAGGTGTGAAGATAGATAATGAGGAAAGAGGAAAGAGTTCGTTCATCTTCAACTATACATCCCCAAGTCAACAACTTTATATAAAATCAAGTAAAAGGGTCAGTATGTTGTGACATTTTATTGCTCTAAAAGCTCTTTACTTTGTCATGTCAAATATGCATCCTTTTTTGCTATAGTAGATGTAAATATGAGATATTTTTATTAGTTTTATACATTTCTTATTGCACTATTCATTAAAAGTTCATCATACTAGAACCACCATTCATCTATAGCTATAGCGACAACACTATCCTAAGCGTTAATATGAAATTAGTCTAATTACAAGGTTCAATGATAAATAAATTGTGTATGAACATATAGATTGCATTTGGATATAATAAAAATTTGTAACACTCTTCTTCAAAGCTCTTTGAGCATGTTTTATTCAATGATTTTATCCATATATTAAGGACCGTTGCTTCATAGTTTAATCCACCTTTCCAAATTGAAATAAACTTCTATTTTTGTTTTCCCCATTTTTATAAGCAGATGAATGATATCGATGAAGCTATGGACAAGAAAATCAAGGATGATGACAAGCATAAGATCAAGGATGCTGTCAAATAGAATTTACAAAATCCTGGCCAAGAAAATCAGTCCCTTGATCAAGTTATGATTAAAAGTCATTTTCCTGTCAAAAATGTGAATTAATGAATGATTCCATCATGGGCATGAATGGTTTAATTATGTATCATGTGCAACTTTAGCAAAACTCTAAATCCATATCTTCATCTCAACTTTATCAGTACATCATTAGCTATGAGTTAGTTAATGCCTTATGTTTTATCTGCAAAGTGACACTTAAATCAGTTGGTGTCTTTGTCTTTACAAGAAAATGTGTTTGTTTTGGATCCTAATGATGCTACCATTGTTTGAATCTTTCAAGTTTTTGCAAGATCAAGAGATGCCATAGTTGGTGATCGTGACATTGGAGTTATGGTGAAGATGGGCTTGATTTTCACTCTTAGAGTCTGCAATCCAATTCTTGGAATGTATTCCAAATGTGGGATGATGAGTGAAGCCAAGAGAAGAAGCCTCATAGATATTGCCATGGTACTGTTGCTCTTCGGTTAGTATTTATCGCTCTCTTTTTATCCCCATTATTGTGTTTATTGGTATGAGACTAAAATTTTGAAATTGAGTGTGTTGTGAAATGCAGTGAAACAACCTTAACATGAGATGTGTGGCAACAGTTAGTTTTATTCATCATCTAATAACTATGACAGACCTTGCTGATAAAGAAGAATAATTGCTTGCTTGAGTGGATATTCATTTGATTGTTGTTAGTTTTCTGTTTCAGGAAGAATTCAACAATTATTTCGCAGATTCTGGAGCACAATGTACTGCGTGGATCCAAAAAGTATCCTCTTAAAGAACCATTTGTTGAGCTGTTTTTACTTTCAATGTCATTTCCTTTAAACTTCCGGATTTTACATTTGCAAATTACATAGCTCTATATATGCAAGGGCGCTACGGATTTGGATTCTTCTAGGTTTGTGAAATCTCCCTTTTTTTATACTAAAGAAACTGAAATCCATAACTCTAGCGCCTAACACATCAGTTCGAAATCTCGAATCAATCGATTAGTCTCAAAGGCAACGAACTGAATGAAGAACCATGTGTCCTTCCGACTTCATCTTTTAGTCTCGTAGCCACTACTCTCGCTAGCCCTACAGTCAGGTTGCTCCGCTGCAGCTGCGCCACAAGTTTCTCCGTTGCTGCTGCGCCACAAGTTTCTCCGTTGCTGCTGCGCTACAGGTTGCTCTGTAGCTGATCTGCTATTCAAGACGACCGACTGCTCCATTGCTGCGCTGCTCATCTGCTCGAGAGACGACCATAGATCTGCTCAACTTCGGTGCTCATCAACCTCATCCTGTTGCGCTGCAGCCTACAGGTTTCCCCAATTGACTCCTTTATGATTTTCCCTAATCCCTAATTCTCAGATGAAAATGATATAGTGGATTAGTGTATATTTAGGGTTTATCTAATCCCTAATCCCGCAACTTTTGCTTTTGCCCTTACCCTAATTTCATGTTTTTATTTTTGACAGCTGTGGTGTCAGATAATTTGAACACCTTCCTTGAAGAAACTAATGTTATGGAGACTAAACCAAGTCTCAATTCTTTGTATGGTTTTTTTTATAAACCGTGTGGAACACAATTTATGTTTACACTATTTAATTTACCAATCTCTGTATGTGCACATAAAAAGGGAAAACAAAATTGTTGTTGTTGATGATGGTTCGGCTGCTTTGATGCTTGAGAAGGGTAAGCAATGTGAGGATATGAAAAGTTCACAATCATCATCTTCCAGATCAGATTCAGTGTAAGATATAGTCATAAGCTTGAAATTTTAATTTGGTTTGTTGTCCGAAATACTTTCTAGCTTACCAAATTTTCCTTTAGTGGCGTCGGTGATGAAGAATTGTTGGGTGCGGATGTGTCATCTGGCATCAAATAGCAGAAGCGGAATTAAGACAACCATTTTTCAGATTGCTAGCAATGAAGGCAATTTTGTTTTTTGCAAAGAACATATGATCATGCCATCTTTTGATTTTTAATGGTTTAAAAAGTTCCTTTTGTTTTTGGTTTCATTGTTTACTTCAATTTCATCGGATGTTTGGTTGTTTCAGTGTACTTTGGTACGCCCTACCTAATCATAATTTAGCGTATCTGCATATTTAGCTGTTTAATGTTGTTACAAACCCCATTATCATCCGCAGAATTAGTATTTGTTAATCCACAAAGTGCAGCTTGGTTTTCCTTTTCAATTCATTGGAAGATTATGTCTACACACTTATTCTTAACATCCTTAATTTTTTATTCACATTAGTGATTCCGTTTCATTGGGGTCATGGTCTTTACTATATATCTAATCTCAAACTCCTTTTAGTTTCAATCAAAGTCTATACAATTCGTACATCGACTTTTACTACAAATCTTTCACAAACATAAGTCCCCCTGTTAAACAATAGATACATTTGTTCCCAGTTTTCAAATAAATAGTCACACACCAATATGAAGTCAACAAGGTACACTAACATACCTTAAACTAGAGGTGGCTCCCGGTCCGGTCCGGTCTGGTTCCGGTCCTCCGGAATCCGGAACCGGAACCGGGAAAAACCGGTTTTTCCGGTTCCGGTCCGGTCCGGTTCAATCCGGTTCTGGTTCGAAACCGGAACCGGCCGGTTCAATCCGGTTCGGGCTGAACCGGACCGGTTTTTTATTTAAAAAAAAAACAAAACCGCCGGCTAACCGGTTAGAACCGGTTAACCGGCGGTTTTGTTTTTTTTTAAAAAATAATTTTATAAATTTATAAAACTGAAAAAATACTTAAAAAAAATAAAAAAATATTCTTTTTAATAGCGTTTTTTTATAATCATTTTTTTTAAGTTTAAAAATTATGTATAAAAAAAACGCTATTAAAAAGAATGTTTTGTCATTTTTTTTAAGTTTAAAAAACATAACAAAAAACTTTAAAAAAAATGATTAAATATGAAGGAACAAAAAAATTAAAAAAATTGAGCTTGCACTTAACAGTGACTTACTTGTTAAGTTGCCTACGTATCCTCTCGAGTTAGAGGAATCAAAGCCCACGTAGTTCTTTACCTTTTTTCAAAACCCGTTACCTAAGTCGAATCTTCGGCGGATGAATCGGTGCGTATCGTAGTAGAATCTCCAATCCACTCGTCTTCCGATGACTCGATAATGTTACGTTGTTGCCTAATTGCGGCTCTCTTCCAATCGCAAACACAACATTGCGCCTCCAATGACTCCGGTGCCAAATTTGATCTCTTCCTCGTTAAAGTGTTGCCTCCTGCACTAAAAGTTTGTTCCACCGCCACGGTTGAAGCGGGGACGGCAAGAACTTGAGCCGCAATCTTCGCAAGCGTTGGAAACATGCTCCTATGATCCTCCCACCACTTCAAAACATCTAAAGTTTCACAACTAACAAACTCAAAGTTGGTGTTAAGATAGTTATCAATTTCCGCATTCATGTTTGTAACTCTTGGTCTTTTACTAAAATACTTAGCTCCAAAGGCCCCCAAGCTAGTAGAGCTCGAAGAAGTCGGAGGTAATTGTGAAGTAGTCGGAGAATCACAAAAATGAGTAAATAAACTTTCAATGCTTGTTCTAGTTCTAGAAACCATACCTAAAATATCCTCTAGTTCACCTTCGGCTAAAATATATGCATAATAGTCATTTAAAAGACCGTGTAAACCGGATAATTTAAGTCTGGGATCTAAAACACAAGCAACAAGAAAACAATCGGGAATATATCTATAGTAGAGCAACCACTTACTCTTCATGCTTGCAACGGATTCCTCAATGCCGGGAATTTTAGCTCCCTCACTTAAACTAAACATAACATTACAAGCTTCCAAGACAAAAACATTACTACTTGGTGTATAAACATGACTAAATCTTTTTGTTGCATCATTAAAACATTTTAAAAACGTTGCAATACTTTGACATATATCCCAACCCGATTCGCTAAAATAGAAAGGAGAGCCAGAAAGGTTTTGAGAAACAAAAGACGTTAAAACTTGTTTATATTGTATACATTCACATAGTAATATGTAAGTAGAGTTCCATCGGGTACCCACATCTTTTGAAAAACGTTTTGGGTGCATCCCGTTAGTTTTACAAAAGGTCATCCAATCTCTTGTAACTTTAGGATGCCCCCAAATATACTTAATAACGTTCTTAATTGGCTCAAAATGAAAACTCATAGCACGTAAACCATCTTGAACACATAAGTTTAAAATATGACAAGCACATCGAATATGAAAAAATTTCCCACCAAACATAGGTTGACACATTTCTTGTAAATCTCTAATAGATGCGGTGTTAGCAGATGCATTGTCGAATCCAATTGAAAAAACTCTATTAAGTAGTCTATATTCTTCTAAAATTGCCCGAATCATCATAGCAATATTTTGTGCGGTATGTGAATCATCAAAGACTCTAAATGCCAATAAACGTTTTTGCATTGTAAAATGATGATCTACAAAATGACATGTAACACCCATGTAAGAATGGGTTTGAGTATTATCACTCCATATATCACTACAAATAGAAACATGCATATCATTTTGCGAAAAATAAGAAACTAATTCGGCCTTGCGTCTTTTATAAGCCTTAATTACGTTTTTCTTAATCACTTTCCTAGATACGGATTTAAAAGCGGGTTGTGTATGATCTTTAATGTACTCATTAAATCCTACATTTTCACTAAATCGAAATGCTAAATGATCAACACAAATAGCTTCGGCTAATGCTACACTATTAGCTTCATGATCAAAACGAAATAAAGGGTTACCGCTAGTAGAAGATGCAAATCCGGCGGAAATTTGTGTTTGTCCCCCTAGCATTCCCATCTCGGCGACGTGTTTGTGCTCCATGTGTCGTTGAAGGGTTCCATATCCTCCACTTTTCTTCCATTGGAATGTCGTCTCGCAAAAGTTACAAGAAACAATAATTAGATCGGGATCATAATCCTCGGCCTCGAGTTCCTCGAGACCGGGTTCTAATTTAGTAAACCACTTTACAAAAATAGGAGATGTTAGTTTCCGGGATTGGTTCCCGGAGGACCCGGACCTCCCCCCCGGGCCCCCCCTACCCCTAGCCGGCCTCGAACCGCTAGGTCCCGAACCGCTAGCTTGCCCTTGAGGCCTAGCGGTCCTACCCCTACTGGACCTAACTTGGGAGGTGGGAGTGGGAACCGAGGGATAAGAAGTGACATTATCACTCTCTTCTTGGGTGTCAAAATGTTCCGCCATAATATGATTAAGAACAATTAAATAATATGATTAAAAGCAATTAAAACAATTAAAACAATAAAACAATAAAACTTAGAACAATATAATAATGTGATTAAAAATGTAAAAGCAATAAAATATTGAAAGACAAAAGCTAATTAAAAGGAAGAGATTAAGAGAGATTGTTGATGGAATTTGAGAGATTATAAGATTGAGATTTGAGAAAGCGAAGAGAGATTGTTGTTGTTGGATGTGTGATTTGAAGATTGTATGGTATGGTATTTATAGGGGTTTGATATGGGTTATTTTAATATTAAAAAATTAATTTTTTATTTTTTTTTTAATTTCCTAACGGCTATTTTGGCTAAATAGCCGTTAGGACCGCCGGTTAACCGGCGGTTCTGCCGGTTAACCGGCAACGGCTACTTTTCTAGCCGTTGGAACCGGCGGTTAACCTGTTTTCCCGGTTAACCGGCGGTTCTTTATTTTATTTTTTTTTAAAAAAAAACCGGCGGTTCCGGTTAACCGCCGGTTAAAATTTTAATTTTTATAAAAAAAACCGGCGGTTCCGGTTAACCGCCGGTTAAAATTTTTTTAAATAAAAATAAAAAACCGACGGTTAACCGCCGGTTTTTTATTTTACATTTCGTGAACCGGAACCGGACCGTGACCAAACCGGTTCCGGTCCGGTCCCGGTTCGAACCGGCGGTCTCGGTCCGGTCCGGCCATCCCTACCTTAAACTATCAGTAATGAATAGTTCTTTGAAACCCCCTTTTCCCCTTGGCTACTATCAGTAATGAATAGTTCTTTGAAACCCCCGGTTAAAATTTTCCCCTATGGTTATTATCCAAATGTTGGTGGAATTACAAGTTTTTTGTTTTCGATTTTTGTGTTTACTCTATTTTAAAACATAAGGCAATTTCCCCTTGGCTTCCCCCAAACTAATTTTTTTGTATTGTGCATGTGGAACAGTGGAAGGTACACTTAAAGGTGAGAGAATGTGAAGCTTTAATACGCTTACTCTTTAATTGGACAGTTTATTACCATGCAATGTACTTGACACTTACTGCATTGTTGTCAATACTATACATGAATGAGTGATACTTGATCTTTTTTTTTTGAAAATCATAGGAATCCAATCATTGCAGGCAGAGTTCTTGGTCTGCATAAGAAAATAATACGGAGTATCTATATATATACAAATATCGATAAAAAAAATGCATTAAACCCGCACGAAGCGCGAGATACTTGGTACATGATTAAGTAATGTCAACCGATACACATTCAATGCTTAAACAAATTCCTTATCTTCTCATTCATCAGTCTTAATACAAAATCTTCATCTTCTCTTAGTGGTAAGAAATACAATTAATATTTATATTTTTCATATTATTCAACTCCATAATATAAAATATATTTAATGAATGCACTAAATTAATAGATTTTTATCATTTTAAAAATTGTTAGTATTTAATAATAAAAATTAGTGTAACAAAATATATCTATATCGAATTGGTGAGAAGTTGTAATTTAGTCATATACATAATTTTTGTTTCGTATACCTACCAGATTTTTAATATAATAAATAAAAAGAAAAAAAATAAAAAATAGGTAACTCATCATCACCCTTCTCCGTTTGAAGATCTCCTTCTTCTCTTCATCTCCACTGTCGTCCGCCGCCTATCTACATCTTAAATCGCCTATTCACAACATTACACCGTATACGAAAATCCGTAATTGCCCCGCGCGTAGCGCGGGGGTCCGAATCTAGTATATATATAAAAATTGTTGAGTTTGATGAAGTAATGGCAATTTGTACCTAATAAATGTTAATATTTAAAAAAAAATTCTCAATTATCTGTTCTCTTAAATGCTAATTTTATCACTAACTAAGAACACTTCGTCTTCGTCTCCTTCCTCTACCATAACCTCCAAACTCATTCCTATCTAATCCCGTTCGTCAATCCATTCATTTTATCCTGACGCTCCCTCCTTCTTCGGTAAAAAATTAATATGAGTTAATTAGATTTTTTAAGGGGTTTTTGCAGGAAACCACCGGCTATTTGTCCAAATTTGCAGGTAACCACCCGCTATTAACCACCCCTTGACAGATTCCGTCATCATTTCCGTTAACAAAGTGAAATGACGATTTTGCCCTTATACTTTTAAAACAAAGCAAACAAATGAAAGGGTAAAATGGTAATATTCATAAATCATTTTTTAAAGACAGAAAATTAAAAAATAAATAAAACTTAAAATAAACAAACAACCAAATTAAAGCCGCTCTTTTCATCTCCACCTCTCCTCATCCTCCATCTCCTTCAACCTCTCCATCCCCCCCCCCCCCTCCTCTTCTGGAAAAAACAGGGCTCACACAAACTCCCCCTCTCCTCCTCCCTCGCCACCATCCTCTCCCGCAAAATTCAAATCCGGGCTACCCGAACCCGACTCCGGCTTCCACATCACCGTTCTAATCGACTCCGAAATCATTCTTTAAGTCGGAGATAGCCCCGGATTCGCATTGGTAGTCCGCAGAGAACACCTCCGTGGCATCAGCCATCTTTGGAGGCAAAACCAGGGAAATCTCAATCGAATGCAACGACACAGATCCAGATCCGAAGCTCACGATCTGGATCGACGACCGTAAGCTCGTCCACGTCCGGAATTTGAAGTAGAAGTTCGGGTGGTGGAAGAAGAAGGGTTTGGAGTTAAAGATGGAGCCTCTGGTTCGGCAAACCCTAACCCTAGCTCGGAGGAGGAAGAGGAGTTCGACAGAATGGTACGAAGCTCCGAAATCGGCAAGCAAGAGCTCCCAGAAAACGTTGAAAGAGGAGGAAGAGGGGCTCTTGTAAATGAGAGGTGGAGAGCTCCCAGACATGGAGTATAGAAGGGAGAGTGACGATGATTTTAAAATAAAAAAAATCGATTTTAAAAACTGATTTAAATTTTTTTTATTTATTTATTTTGGTTTTAAAAAATGATTTAGTAATTTTACCATTTTACCCTTCAATTTATTTACTTCTGTTTCAAAAGTATAAGGGTAAAATCGTCATTTCAAGTTATTAACGGAAATGAAGACGAAATCTGTCAAGGGGTGGTTAATTGTAAGAGACTTATACATTTTGGGTGGTTTAGAATAAATAGGTTAATAGCGGGTGGTTACCTGCAAGTTTGGACAAATAGCGGGTGATTTCCTGTAAAAACCCCATATTTTAATCTATCTATATATTATATATCTATATAAAAATTGATGAATTTGACAAAATAATGTCAATCCGTACCGGGACACCGTAATAAATCCATCGGGCCTAATTGGGTTAGTGGATTAAATTTGATTTATTGATTAGGCTTTATTTCTTCCATTGATATTAAACCCTTCTTCCCATTAGCCTTTCATCTTCCCACTTGATTGTTGAATTGAAAGATGATTTTACTAAAGGTTTTTTTGGGTATAAATATGTTTTGCCTATTGGAGTATACAAACGCGTTCTCGAGTTCTTCATTCTTGATTTTGGTTGTAACTACCGTTGCAATAGTTGTATTTTCATTTTACGAGTTTATAGAATTGTATTATGTCATCGTTCACTCATTTTAAATCTAGGGTTTATTTAATGACTAATCGCAAACGAAAAACCGTGATTTCTCCGCGCGAAGCGCGGGGTTCCGGATCTAGTATATATATAAAAATTATTGTGTTTGATGAAGTAATGACAATTGGTACCTACTTAATGCATTAAATTAATATATTGATTTTTTTTTGAAAGGTTAATGCAATGAGTTAATATATTAAAAAAATACAATATTTAATTAGGCTCCTACAGTTGTCGTCTCACGTCTGTTCGTTTCTGCCAGTTGTTTTTCTTTTCATTTAATCTCCTAATTTGGGTCTTTTAGTTATGTTTTGAGTGTATGTTTGTTTCTGTATCGTATTTCCCTCATCGATTTTTATATATTCCATGCGTATGTATTTTGAGATTATCCTTGGACCATGGTTGTCTTTTGAGATTCTCTTTCAGAAGGTTATTATTATATAGATAATGATTTTAAAATATCAATAATTAGTAATTATATCTTTCGGATTCCGTTACTAATCAATGTGTTAAAATTTATATATTTAATTAATTAAAAACATCTACTCCGTATATTTTTATTAAAAGTTACTAGATAAATACATATATGAAAATAACAGGAAATATATAAATACGATAAAAGTAAACGTGTAAGGCTCGCGCGAAGCGCGGGGAATGAACTAGTATATATAAAAAAGTTGATGGCCTTAAGAAAGTAAAGGTAACGGCTACCGAGTTAATGCATTGAGTTAATGTATTTGAAAAAAATGATATTGAATAAGGGTTTGACATAAATCACAAGAAATCAATCAAAAGAATAATCAAACCTTGAAATCAACAAGTTTATCGTCTTCGTTTAAGACGCGTTACTCAACCATTGAGTTAATGTATTTATCATTTTCTTAATTGATTTTGTTTATAAATTTAACTTTGTTGAGGTTATATTGTTGCATTGGAAGGTTGTGAACATAATTTGTCTCAATTTAATCTTCGAACGTCTGTTTAACAACGTTAAGCCGTATAAAAAATTATGTAATTTCCTCCGAATCTGATTCTAGTAAGGAAAATGAATGTGAAAGATTTGAAGGAATTAAATAAAAGGACAATAAAGGGGTATTTACTTCTTCTTGTTGTTACAAACCTAATACTCCATCGTCCCTTAATGTTTTTCCCATTTCATTTTGACACATTTGTCGAGACACGTTTTGCGTCGTTAATATCTCTTATTATATCTTTCTAAAAATTATAAAATTTTGATATTGTTAAAGTACTCAATGAGACGAACAAAACAAGATCCCGCATGACCATGTTTGTTCTTATAGATTGAGAATAATCGAGCAAATTGTATTGAATTGTGAATAGTGTAAAAATTGAAGATGAAAAGAACATTAGGGGACGGAGAGAGTATTTGACTAGTTATTTCACTCTTAAAGGTATCTTGGGGTTTGTAAAATCTTTTTCACAAAACAGGGATATAGCAAGAATACGTATACATTCGTCGAGATAGCTCAGCTGCATTAGTCTGGTAAGTTGGATTGGGCCAATATATCATTTTCATATTGGCAGTTGTTAAGTTGATGTCAAAAAGTAGGATAAGAGGAAGATGCAACATCACGTCAATTTTTAGCATTAAGCTTGGGGTATCTGAGAATTGATCTCTCATTAAACAACTTGTCTATGGTAGGGACACTCCCTTCTATGGACACATCGATTGACTGGATCCATACATGCACCTTTATTACATATATATGCTTGCCAGCCATGTCTTTGCTGTATATTTAATATAGTACGGAGTACATTTTTTTATTACTCCCTCCCTCCCATTATATAAGCCTCATTTCCTTTTCTGTCACTATTTACAATTCGAGAGAATATTCTCGATTTCTTCCAATTTACAAATAAAAACATAGTTATATGGGGTCTTGTTTGATTCGTCTTTACAAGTACTACAACAATTTCAAAATTTTATAATTTTTACTAATATGTAACTAGAGATATTGACAAAACAAAACGTGCATCGACATCCGTACGGGGATGAAATGAGACTTATATAATGAGACAGAGGGAAGTATCTCTTAACAATCCCCTACGTCTCTCTTTTGGAGTCCGGTATTCCTTTTTTGTGTCCTAAATCTCCTTTTTTCATAATCTTCTCTCTTTCATTTTTCTTTATTCTTATGCAAAATGAGATAGTGGACCCTAATAACTGGACGGAAGAATATAAGACCAATCACAATTGCGTCAATTTGTTAACAACTATCTTATCTTATATATACATACATACTTTCTATTCACCGCCCACTCAAATTGCTATTTACCGTCCTGTTTTTGTGCGTCACGCATGAAATGAAACCATACGTCGCGCACGAAATTTTTTTTCAAAAAAATTCGTGCGTCACGCATGGATTAAAACCATACGTCACGTATGGATTTTTTTTTTTTTTTTTTGCTTTTTTTTCCATAATCTTGTAGATAATTTCAATACGATCGCGTGCATATAAAATTCGTCCAAAACGGACATCGTTTGCCCCTTCAAAAGGCTAAAAAACAAAAAACAGTGAAGTAATTATGATTAAGTGTAACAAATCTATTACTCCGTACTTATAAATTGTAGTTATTAATTTTATTTAAGTATTAACATCACTAAATAAAATCTTTGCTAAGTTATCTACCATATTATAAAAAAAATTGAAAAATGGTGTGTTGTTTTAACGGACTTGTTGATACAAGAAATTATGTGTGATAAATTTGTATTTTGGCCTTTTGAAGGGGCAAACAATGTCCGTTTTGGACGAATTTTATATGCACGCGATCGTATTGAAATTATCTACAAGATTATGGAAAAAAAAGAAAAAACAAAAAAAAAATCCATACGTTACGTATGGTTTTAATCCATGCGTGACGCATGGATTTTTTTGAAAAAAAAAATTCGTGCGCGACGTAGGGTTTTATTCCATACGTGACGCACAAAAACTGGGCGGTAAATAGCAATTTGAGTGGGCGTCAAATAGTAAGGGCCATATACATAAAGAATATGTGATTGTCGAACGAAATGATTGTAACCGATATCTAATTAATTATTAATTATTAATTATATATCTATATAATTCTTTAAATTTTGTTTAATTAATTATATAATCTTTATTTTAATTGAGTCTCATTATTTTATTCATTGATTATCTATGACACTTAACTAATTTTTACTTTTAAACTAGCCTTTCGGGCCCGATGCACGGCCCTTCTCACCGCAACTCTTAAATTCTTTGTTTCATTTATTAGTTGGGCGTTCTCTTTATGTCCGGTTATTTGGTTGATGCTTCGGTATTTGATCGCTCTTGGACACTCCCATGAGTTGAATAGAAATTAATTTTGTATCAACAGTTGGTTAACAATTCTACCAAAGGAGCGGTCAATCTCTTTGGTATTTAATAAATTCTAACAATGAAAAATCATGCAGGTAATTGGTACAATGCTCAGTTTGTGATCAGAGGATTCATAAGTCAAGTACAGAAATATAAACTTGTGAGACTAATGCAGTGCTAGTTGCTACTCAGTATCTTATAATTCATCAAATCATAAAGAAGAAACAAAAAACATATTTCTAAGTAACAATTCTAGATCCAAGGTTGTTAATCCCGGAATACATCATTTGTCTATATTGATACGCTGGTACTTGGTAGAAAAGTTCTGAGTATTGGATCGTGGTATTTGGTGTAATGGCTTAATTGCCTTTCATTCATGAATAGTTGGGTATATATAGGTACATGTAAGGGACAGTTGTCCATATGCTGAACATTCTAGAATTAGATAAATATCTAAGAGGCTATTACGTTACTATCCCCCCTCGATCCGAGCGGGACGAAGACCAAGCTTGGATCGCATGAGCTGAAAACGAGCCGTCGGAAGAGGCATTGTGAGAAGATCCGCCTTTTGATCCTTTGAGGAAATGAAAGCAATCCGAAGAGTTTTGATCTTGACTCGTTCACGCACAAAATGGTAATCAAGGCTCAAGTGTTTGATGCGATGGTGTTGGACGGGATTAACCGCCAAATAAGTTGCCCCGATATTGTCGCACCAAAGAGTAGGAGGATCCTTGAGGAATATGCCCAGTTCAGAAAGTAATGACTGAAGCCACAAGACCTCACATGTGGCGTGAGCGACGGCCCGGTACTTGGCTTCGGTGGTCGAGCGGGAAACCGTTGGCTGTTTCTTTGAGGTCCATGAAATCAAATTGGGTCCGTGGAAAATGCAGTAGGCACTTGTTGACCTGCCGTGACCCTTTTCTTCACCTCCCCAGTCAGCATCCGAGAAGACATTTAAAGACGAAGGGCCAGGTGCAGAGGAGATGAAAAATTGGAAGTCGGCTGTAGCGTTGAGGTAGCGTAGGATGCGCTTAACGCCCTGCCAGTGTTTGATGTCCGGGCGATGCATCATCTGGCACATACGATTCACAGCGAAAGAAATGTCTGGCCTGGTGAAGGCCAAGTACTGAAGCCCTCCAACGATATTGCGGTACAAGGTGGGATCATCAAACGGGACAGAAACTTCATTAGGAGAGTCGAAGCTGGTGGACATGGGCGAGGCGATTGCTTTAGATTTGTCCATGTTGGCACGCTTGACTAAATCCTTGATATATTTGGTCTGACTGGGAAGAAAAGCTGCAGACGTTCGGTGAACTTCAATGCGTAAAAAGAACTTGAGAGGTCCAAGATCCTTTATAGGAAACTCCTTAGCAAGAGCCCGAACACAAGCACCTGAGAGTATCTCACAATCTGAAAACACGAGCAAATCGTCAACATAAATGAGGACAAACACGACACGGGGCCCTTGGCGATAGGTAAACAGTGAGGAGTCGGCTTGGGATGGAGTAAACCCCATGGTAATGAGCTAGGGAGTCACTTAAACGAGCAAACGAAGCTCGAGGAGCTTGTTTGAGGCCATAAAGTGATTTGTGGAGTTTGCAAATATATGAAGGAAAAGAGGGATTAGAAAAACCTGGGGGTTGAGAGACAAAGACTTCCTCCGTCAAGGTCCCGTGAAGGAACACATTTTGTACATCGAGTTGTCGGACCGACCACTTGCCCATAGCCGCCAAGGAGAGGAGGAGACGAATGGTGGAGGGTTTCACAACGGGGCTAAAGATTTCGCCATAGTCAAGTCCATGAATTTGATTGTACCCTTTGGCGACGAGCCGAGCTTTACGACGCTCAATGGAGCCATCGGTATGCCTTTTGGTTTTAAATACCCATTTGACCCCAAGGACATTTGAGGAGGCATTTGGTGGGACAAGACTCCATGTGTTGGTGTCGAGGAGAGCCATAAATTCAGCTTCCATAGCAGCCCGCCACTCGGGAAATTTTGAGGCCTCGGTGTAGGATGTGGGCTCATCCGGCACAAGAATGGTTTGGGAGCATTCCTTGTTGTTGGGCCATGGAATAGTGCCATCTGATCTTTGAATGGGTTTGGCAATGTTGGACCGGGACCTTGTTTGCATTGGGTGAATTTGTGGTGGACTGGTGGATGGGTCGGACAGTGGGGAGTCCAATTCAGAGGACGGAAGCCCAGTGGCAGATATGGTCCCAGAGGGAGAGGTAATGGACTTCGAGAGGGAGTCGGTGGACTCGGGTGAAGCGTGTGGGGTGGGAGATTGTGTTTGGGTTGGTGAGTGAGTTTGGGCCGGTGAAAGTGTTTGGGCTGGGGAAGGGAGAGGCCCATCTGGAGGAAAGGAACCAGGTAAAGGGAGAAGGCCCAGCATGTAAGGTAACATTGTGATTGTAGGGCCATGTGTAGGAGAAGGAGAGGCTTGTGTTTGGAATGGAAAAATGGTTTCATGGAAGATGACATCCCAGGAAGTGTAAAGGTGAGTGTTGACCCAAGCAAAGTACCCCCGTTGGTTGCTAGCATAACCAAGAAAGACGGTAGGTGTGGAGCGGAAGGATAATTTGTGGTTGTTGTAGGGCCGGAGGTTGGGATAGCATAGGCAACCAAAGACTCGGAGGAAGGAGTAGTCGGGAGGTGTTTTAAAAAGGAGGTCAAGGGGAGTGTTGTTTTGGAGAAGGGGAGTGGGAAGACGATTGATAAGGTATGTGGTGGTTTGAAACGCGTAGTCCCAATATGTGAGGGGAAGGTGGGCTTGTTTAAGAAGGGTCAAGCCGGTGTCAACAATGCGGCGATGCCTCGTCTCGATACTCCCGTTTTGTTGGTGAGAGTAAGGGCAAGTGAGACGATGGTGAATTCCCAAAGATTGGAAAACGAGAGCCAATGGTTTAAACTCGGTGCCACCATCGGTTTGTATTGAGGAGATTTTTGTGGATAAAAAATTTGTGATGAAAGTAATGAATGTGGTGACAATTTTTGTGACGAGATTTTTAATAGAGAAAGGAAAAACCCATAAGAATTTCGAAAAATCGTCAACAATAGCAAGATAATATTTGTAACCATTCATTGAAGTTTCATGAGTTGGACCCCAAACATCCATAAACAAAAGCTCAAGTGGACTATGTGATTGAGATGGACTTGGAGGATGGGGTAGGGCATGGGCTTTTGCACAGGAGCAGGTGGGACAATCTCGTGGGCCTAGTGGGCCGTGTTTAGGTGGACTAGGAAGTTGAGCAAAAACATAAGCCTGGACTCTTGATGAGGGATGCCCTAATCGGGAGTGCCAAGTTGAAGCAGAGGAGGTGGAGACGTGGTTGGCTTGCGGCGGCCAAGGTGGGTGTGGTGCGGTCGCCGGCAGCTCGTACATGCCATCCTTAATGGGGGCCCGGAGGAGGATGGCCTTGCTCTGATACCATTCTGAGTATTGGATCGTGGTATTTTGTGTAATGGCTTAATTGCCTTTCATTCATGAATAGTTGGGTATATATAGGTACATGTAAGGGACAGTTGTCCATATGCTGAACATTCTAGAATTAGATAAATATCTAAGAGGCTATTACGTTACTAAAAGGCAATGAAAAATTGATTTAGCTTTTTTTTTTGTAGAAAAAATTGATTTAGCTAGAAGTAGTATTCCTACGATTCAACGGTGTTAACCCAAATGACACTTGTCTTATGTAATTACTAATTTGTCATGTCATCTAGCTCTAAATCTTGCATCCATTTCCTATGATTCTATATTTTTTCCCTCCTGAGTTATGGATAAACAATTAATAGATTTTCCCCTTCTCTTGGAGGGTGGGTATCCATTACATGATAAACCTTAAAGGTCCTTATGAACTGTTTTTTGTTTATGCATCTTTGTTAGATGTTGGATATTGCTGAAAATATCCTATTCTCTTTATCTCAAGAGAAATTGAGAACAGATAGCTAGTTATGATAATAGCTGCAATGCTGGCTTTTAACCACATGAAACAGACATGGATTTTTGATTTCTTGGTTCGCTAATGCTAATCGTTGTTTTCTCAGGATGGTGATCATGTGTTAACAGATAGAGTTTGGGAGGCATTTGTGAAGTCCTTTGTGAACCAAATGAAGTCTGCATGTATCATTGAAATTTCCTCGACACACAAACTTGTATATAAATGTGAGCCTCCTCTACAGTACAAGCATGAAAACATAGCTTTTGCATCATATGAGAAGCTCAAATTTTGTAGAAGCGATTGGAGAAATGTGTGGTTTGCTGTGAGATTATAATTTCCACATCGTGAACTTTTCACCTGAAAATATAAGTGCTAAGATGGATAGAAGGCCAATATATGTTTTATCTCATCATTTATATTATACAGTAAAAAACTACAATTTATTGGATGAATGTACGTACTTTAGTTTTCTATCATCCATGATAGTAATCATAGACTACCGAAACAGAATACTTCACGATATCTGACTACAGATGCTACAAAAAAAAGCATAAGATGAAAGCAATAAGAAAATGTACTCGGTTTGAAGAAAATACACAATCCAAAGTCAATAGTTTTCAGAAGAGAGTTCTCCTCATGATCAACAAAGAGGAAATGTACAGGCTTAAGATTAGGGTGCATTAGGCCAAGTGAATGACACGCCTCCAATACTCCAACAATGGTTTTGGTAAGCTCAGCTGCTTGTCTTTCTCAAAAATGCCCACGTTGAAGGATTCAATCAAAAAGCTCACCTCCTTTACAAATCTCCATCACAAGATGAACAGCTATTGCATCTTCATAAGCTTCTTTAAGGGAGACGGCATTAGGGTTTCCGGACAAATGGTGCATTATCTGAATTTCCCTCCTCACATCCTCCACATCATCATTTGTCAACAACTTCCTTTTAGCTATCGATTTGCATGTATCAATGCACAAAAAAGTAGTTCCAAATAACTTCACATAAACAAAAATATGTCAAAACAAATTTCAATATCTTGTAAACAGTCTTCAAACCAAACACTTTGTCAAACCAACATCCAAAAACAAATCCAAAACACAAAGATAATTATATGTAGTACGCGGAACTAAAATAGTCTCAATAAAGTTGCATCAAACAAACACCAAGAAGCTCAAAAGGCATCAGTTACAATATTGTCAAGGGATTTGCAATATCGTCGAGGGCTTTGCAAGTGATCGAATCAGCAGAATTGGAGGAGATACAAACATTAGAGGAAGCATCCCTCACCTATTAACAGGTACAATAAATTAAACACAACCCAAGAAAATCATATTCTAATCAACCAAGGAAAATGAAAGTCTGAACAGGATAATATACCAAAGGTGAAGGAACATTGGGCTCGATCCGGCTATCAGTAAAAGACTCACCAATGGAGGTGCTGAAATATGTATGGGTCTTGAACTCAAACACATGAGCCAGTTGCCTTATAACATCCGGCATCACACCCTCAACGCGGTGATGGGGTCGTCCTGAATTTATTAAAATGCACAATTTAAGAAATGGGAAACAAATACCTGGTATGATACTCAGCTCAGGGTACTCACTCAAACTATGGAAAAGAAATTTTCGGTTTTTCCAAGATTCTTCAAGTTTATTAGTTTTGCTCTTTTAATTTTTAGGATGACCGATTTTTGCTAATGTTGGGATGAATGCATAATTATATATGAGAAAAAATTGTGACTAAGATGGCTTAGTTGCCAAAACGAATGATTTTACAATATACTGAATAATAGGAAGATTTTGGCTTACGTTCACCACGTATGTCCCTCACTTCAAAGGCACAACTAATGGCTTCCTACACTCCTACATCAGGAAACAACCCTTGTGCAACTTTAACTCCCAACCCGAATCTCTTGCTACGAATCCAATATTATCCGTGACAACTACATCTCTAATGAATCCCACATGCCCACTTAACGAACTCGGTGAGCCAAAGGAATCATTTTGCTTAGCATATACTGAAACACCACTCCTGCTTCCAGTCCCACCAGAAATGTCAATTGAAACACAACAAATCAACCCATCACAATATCAAAATCCCAAATCCTACACATAACAGTGAATCAATAAAATCCCTCGTTTAGGCAATTCCTCGAACACATAGAGCGCAACTACAAACTTACAGTTTTTGGATGAATCAACATCAACCCCTTTCAAGATTTGATCTTTACTTCTTTACAGCAAGTCAATAAGCAACAAAACAAATCTTTCCAACCAAATTTCAGATAAATAAAGCTGGAAATCTAAAAAATAGGTTTAATTATTACCTTAGGAGGCCAACAGTGCGAGGCTTTGGGCACACGACGACGCCGTTTTGCTGAATTGCCCAGTAATTCATATTTTCTGGTTTCTTGGTTAATGAACTTTTAGAAAATCAGAAAATGGATAGAAACGACCAGAAACAAAAGACGGGGGGAGCTTATATAAGATAGAAACAACCCCCTGATTGCCAAAGGAAGCGTTGAACAGGAAGAGTCAAGAAATTAATGGAAGAAGAGGAGTTGTAATTGAACGGAGAAGAAGAAGAGAAGGCTAAGTGCTCGTTTGGTTGAACGTTGGTATTTTGAGAAAATGTGTTTGGTAAAAATGGGGGAAAGTGGATCCATTTTCTGATTTGCTAAAAGTTCATTAACCAAGAAACCTAGGGGATGTAAGAGTAGTAGGGGAGTCTCCTAACCGCTGAACTAGAGTGGGAAACCAAAAAAAAAAAACCTAGGGGGACTAGGTAAGATCAATTCCCACATAATGTCGGAATTGAAAATCACAGGAAATCGAAATCCCATGATTTTCACAGAATTTTTTTCAAACCAAACACAGATATTCATTTTCATTTCCTGCAGATTTTCAATTTCTAGGATTTTGGACTCCAACCAAACAAGCACTAACCAAAGAGGAGAAAATGAACCAGGCTAACAATCACCGAGACTTTAATTCCACCAGTGAAAAGCCCTAAACGCACCACTAAACTAAGTAATTGCTTATTTCGTAGTTCCATTTTATATGTCTTTTGATAATTAATTATCATTAATTCTTAATTCATTTGAGTCTCTTTATTTTATTAATTAACTAGTATATGTGTTCCCGTGCCTTAAGGCACAAGACGTATATGTCCCGCGCATTTATATTTAATTTTACTAGATACGGGACTCGCGCTCCGCGTGAGTAAATTACGTATTTTTGTATGCGATTCAATAATAATAATAAAGTCATTACATTATTTTAAACGGGGTAAATCCATCTTGCGAGTCTTCATACTCTGAAAATGTTGAATGATGACTTCATTATCAATGCCTTTGAAGACTTCTTTCTCCACATAACACACGAGAGCATCATTGAGAAAATCATCATCCATCTTGTTACGAAAATCATCATCCCATCCATTATCCTTCACATCTTGCACTTTCCTCTTAGTGCTTTGGAGCATAGAACGGCCGATAAGATATTTTGATCTTTTTGTTGCAAGAATTGCGACAACATATTAGTCATCCCTAATACTAGCTTCATCAAATCAGCAATAAGAACAAATTCAAAATCCTCCATCTTTTCCACCATGCCACCGGCCATGCCTCGAGTAGGCAAATCATAACAAAATCATGTACGTTTTCAAGCACTTGAATAGTAGGAGTCCATAAATGTAGAAGATGAGCAATGGTTGTATAGTATGAACCCCAACGAGTAGCTCCCGGTCGAACTAAGGTACTCTCTTGATTCAATCCTCTCCCAGTAGAAACTTCTCCTTTTTGTAACTTTGCCAATAACTCTTCATGTTGCTTTTCCCGGAATTGATCTCTTCTTTTGCAAGAAGATCCAACCATGTTTGTAATCATGGACAAGTACTCAAAGAAATTACTCACAAATTGATTAGTGCGTGCAACCGCCACGACAACTAATTGGAGTTGATGAGCAAAACAATGAATATACCTTGCACTTGGACTTTCATTCAATATGAGAGTTTTCAAACCATTGAGCTCACCTCGCATATTCGAAGCTCCATCATATCCTTGCCCTCTAATCTTGGAAATTGATAATCCATGTTTTGCAAAAAACTCATCAACTCCACTTTTCAAAGATTGAGCGGTGGTATCATCAACATGAACAACTCCAAGAAACATCTCCACAACTACGCCATGGTTGTCTAGATATCTCACAACAATAGCCATTTGCTCTTTTATCAAACTATCTCGAGCCTCATCAATCAACAAGCTCAAGAAAATTTCCTCTATTTATAGAGTCAATATCCTCCTTATGCCCCCGAAAACTCATTCCTTGTCGAAGTAAATATTTTGTAGCATCCAAACTTGCGGTCAAACAAATACAATAGGCCTCTCTTAGTACTTGATTTCCCAAAGCAATCTTTCTTGTCAAACTCTGTCTTTGATTCTTGAAAGAAATGAATTTTTCTCGAGCCGCATTATGAACACTATTGGCCGCTCCCACATGTTCGTTAAATTTTACAACAGCCTTCCTCCAATTACGAAATCCTGTTGTCACAAATACACCATCTCCAAACATTTTTCCTTCACCTTCTTTAAAAAGATAACACCAAAAGCAAAATGCGGCATCTTTAGAAACACTATATTCCAACCACTTCCATCTCTTGAACCACCCAACTTGAAAGGATCTCCAAACATCACCGAGCTTAGTTCGTGGAAAATCATGAGAATGTGGTTGACATGGCCCCTTAGTCACATACGCTCGTGCAATATCATCTCTAATCTTAGGATCATAATCATTAATATGTTGTCTCAATCCCGGATCACTAATCATATCAGTTTCACGTACTCGAGCTCTTTTGGGACTTGATCCACCAACATTAGCATTACTATCAATATTTGAAGGTTCTTGAGATGCACGTGAAGGCACAATATTCGGGATTGTACTTGAACTTGAAGGCATATTCCGAATCAAAAACTTTTCCATGATCCTAACAAAATAAACTTCTCTATTCAAATTTCTAATCAAGTCCAACTCAAATTTTCAAGTTTCAAATTTTCTATCAATTATCACTTCAAAATAACAATTAAAATATACAAGTAGACAACTAAACTAAACTAAACTTTATCACCGGAACATAATAATTATATATCAAAGCTACAAATTGTATCAAATTGTACAAAACAGAACTTTATATCAAATTGTATCAACTAAACTAAACTAAACAACTAACTAAACATACGTAAATTCAAATTGTATCAACTAAACTAAACTAAACAATTAAATAACAATTCCATATCAAATTGTACAAAACAAATCGATCAATCAAAACTTAACTTAAAGTTACACTTTGATCATAAATGGAGTGTAGGACCAAATCGATCAATCAAAATTCCATATCAAATTGTACAAAACAAATCGATCAAAGTTTGATGAACCAAAACAGAATCGATCAGAAACCCTAAATTCAAACCCTAAATTCAAACCCTAAATTCAATGTATTTATCAAACCCTAAATTTAATAATTCAATGTATTTATCAAACCCTAAATTCAATGTATTTATCAAACCCTAACTTACAGACTTACCGTTACACTTTGATGAACGACGTCGGCGGCAGTGGCGGGGATCGCCGGAAACCAGGATGACGGCGGGGCGGCGTTACTTCCGTTCGGTCTTGCTATGGAAATAATGGAATTATTGAAGACGGGGAAGAAAGAAGCTGCATAGCCTTTTAAAAAAAATTATTTTCCATTTAAAATTTGTTTTTTCTTTAAAAAACAAAACCTTATCATTTAGTAAAACGACGTCGTTTTAACAGCGTTTTAAAATTAAAAAAAAAAAAGGTTGAAGGGCTTCGTCTTCAACCTTCCGCCGTTAGGGTTTCGGCCTCCATTGAAGGGGGTGCTCCGGAGCTTGCTTGCGGTGCTCCCGGGGTTCCTGGAGGGGAAGGGGGTGCTTGAGCTCCGCCACTTCACATGTCCACCTTGGGCATGTGTGACACATGTCTACCTTAGCCAAATCTCCAAATAACTAATAACTGTTATCAGGCACCTGGTGAACAATTCACCTCGTTTATTGTTCCACCTACCCCAAATCCTATAGGCTAACCGGGCCTTTGGATTCGCATGATCCAGTGCGTAAACTCTAAGTGTGTGATCTTATAGGACCTAGTTATTCTAGCCATGAACTTAATCTTATTAATCTCATAAGTCGTATTCGCCACTAGCAATAGCGTGCGACTCCTAAAATACCTGGATTATAAATCTCCATTAATAGTCTTATTCCATATTAATAATTGCACCGTTGATTAAAGAACACAATTCCTTAAGACAATTGCCAAAATTCTTAAAAGAGAGGATAGATGGAAAGATGCAGGCGGACAACTCAGCTCCATCAATGGAGTCAGAGTAAGAAGATAATGTGGATTACTTGTTTTTTCAATATTTTTGTTTAACTACTAATCTATCCTGGTGTATATGTGTTGATGCTGCACGTTGCTACTTCATGGTACACGTTACTTTTGTTTATGTGTTGATGCTGCATGTTGGAGATAATGTATACTCTAATATGTGTTGATGCTGCATGTTGGAGATAATGTATACTCTAATATGTGTTGATGTTGTATGTTGGAGATAGTGTATACTCTTTTATGTGCAGCAACCAGTGATGTTTATGTTGTAATTACCTATGTTGGAGATAATATATACTCTATTATGTGCAGCATCTTACATATTACACCACCTAGTGGGATAAAGGAGGAATTTGGCCGTCTTCCTTTCTTTTCGTTCATGTTCCATTGTTTCTCTTTTGTCTACTGTTGATGTGTTTGTTCTTGTTTTTTTGCTTTTGCAGTCTACTTTTGCCTCTCTTGGAGAAAAAAAATATAAACATATTATCCATAACTTTGTAGGCTGGTGAACACTGCAAAGGAGATACTTTTGTTATAAAGGCTCACAACTTCATTAGCGACATTGAACTTGAAAAGCAGGTTTTTAATAATGAGGTAAACCGCTACCTACACTCAATTGTGATTCTAAAAAATATTTCAATATTAATGCAAATTTATCGCTCTTGTCTTAGTATGTTTACGTTAGGATTCTGAAGTTGGAGTTCGATGATCCTTTGTATCATTATCTTGAGATGTACGGAGGAGGGTATGTCTAATATTCTTCACATAAAAATCCTCATGTTTTTTTATACTAGGATAGAAATGCTTATGGTGATTGTTTGGTTTATTAAATAATTTGACTCAAGTTTTCATATGATTTCAATCTTGACATGAGACAGTTATGATTCTTCCCCTTCTACTCACAGATCTATCCTTGTCTAATTACATCCACATCCTTTTATTACTTCCTATTTTGCTTTGGGTATCAAACGATCGGTTTTGAACTCGTCAGCTTCTTCCCTCCTTTTACCAGTTCACCACCCAACTGTGAATAAAAGAGAGTTTTAGTTCAGAATTTTAGAACAAATATACACTGCAGGTGTAGCGAAACAATGCTGCAGAGGAGTTCACGACGTGCTGTCACATGCACAATCTTGGCTCCTGAAAGTTATAATAGATCTCATTCCCCTGAAATGCTGGACAAGGTGATGTATTTTATGTCCAGTTACACTGTTCAGTAAGATATATGTTTCCTTTGGGGGTTCTAAATACTATTGAAATTTGTTTCAGGATGAGCGATGCTCAAAGTTGAAGATATATCCTATCCTGAAGAAGGTTCCCTTTCTATGTACATGATTTTGAGCATTATTAAACTTCTTAATTAATTTTGTAGCACGACACAAATGCTGATATATTTTTATCTCCCAGGTACATGAAAAAAGGATACTCACAAAACAAAAAATTGACGCTTTCTCCAAAGAGCTTGAAGAATATCAGGTCTTACCTTTTTTTTTTTATACATGCTTCTCAACTGCAATTCTTTGTTCAAATTTATTTACTTCGATAGTTTATGCAGAGGAAAGTTGTTATGGATGAGTACATTCTAGTTGAGCATAATCTTCGATGTGTTTTATTAGGCATTCCTCCTGTCAAGGTATTTTGCACGTTATGTCTAACTTCTTCAACAATTTGATGCTAGTACAAGAAAAAAAAAATTTGATGCGTCTTTTATCGATTTCAGGCTATGAAGCTGTTAGTTTTAGCTTCAGAAAACACACAATGGCAGCCTGATAATCCTTAGTTTATTGAATCAATGATGCCTTAAATAGGCTTACATAAACGTCTAACCAGAACCTGAGAACAAGTCTCTAAACACCCACAATCATAGCAACTATTGGAGAGTATCTCTAACAACTAGATACTCTATCTAACAACCTGGCTAACACCATTTATTATTAATAAACCGTAAATAATAATCAAATAACATAACTTAATAATTTCTTAACAAACCCTCCCTTGAAATTAACTCTGAGAAGAGTTCATTTCATATTCCTTCATGTCAAGTCCTTCTCTGTGCATTTTCAAAGAAGCCAACTTCAGAGCCTCTTAGACAAGAGGATGAACTAACAGGCTGATAATATTGAAGGTAAAATTAGATAGTACAACTCTCTCTCTCTCAAAGGAAACCCCTTCCAATGAGCCCAGGCACTCTGCCCCTTTCCTTCACCCGTTCATGGATACATTTCCTGAACCCCTCTCCTTACTTAAATAATACTAATCATATAAATAATAGTGCTTAGAGTAATAATAAGGGTAACAGTTCCCTAAAACATATTAATGATATCAGCTCCCCAGTACAACTAATTCCAAAACAGATTAATGATACCAGCTAAGACTGTTCTTGACTCCCGCCAACCTTTGGACTTCTTCCCGCCTTGGGCCTCCTGCCGTAAACAATATATGGGCCGGCCCTCTGTCCATGAGTGCTAACAATACCACCCCCGTTAGAACAAACCTTGTCCACAAGGTTGGAGGAAGAAAACTGAACCTTAAAATCTGCGCAGGACATCCAAGTTGCCTCTTCCAAAGGTTTATCCTCCCATGCCACCAAGATCCTATGGCATGCTTGACCTTGTCCTGTTTGGCACACCACCTTGAGAATTTCTGAAGGCCTAAATTCTTCTTCATCTGTCACTAGTTCTGGTGGAAGCTCAGTGATCGCCTTGTGCTCCCCGATCACCTTTTTCAGCAAAGAGACATGAAAAACGGGATGCACCTTAGAGGATGAAGGGAGATCCAGCTTGTACGCAACTGCTCCGATTCTCTTCAAAATTCGGAATGGGCCACAAAACCTGGCTGCAAATTTTTGATTCACTCGTTTGAGGAGGCTAGCTTGACGATGTGGCCTCAGTTTTAAGAATACTAGATCCCCTTCTTGAAATTCAAGCTCACGCCTCTTCTGATTAGCTGCCTTCGTCATTCTCTTCCTAGCACGGTCCAGATTAAATTTCAGTTGCCTTAGTATTTCGTCACGGTTCCAAAATTCTTCCGCCACGGCAGCCACTATGAATTCCCCCGGTAGGTGTTGCTGGATCCCTGGTGGCTTTCTCCCATATACCCCTTCAAAAGGAGTCATTCCGGCGGCGCCTTGGAAGTTCGTGTTGTACCAAAACTCAGCCCATGGTATCCACTTTGCCCATTGTTTGGGTTGGTCAGCCGAAAAGCATCTTAAGTAGGTTTCGAGGCAGCGATTTAGCACTTCTGTCTGCCCATCAGATTCGGGGTGATACGCAGTACTCATTTTCAGCTTGGTCCCTTGTTTCGAAAACAGTTCTTTCCAAAAGCTACTTAGAAACAGTGGGTCACGGTCACTCACCATCGACCTCGGGATTCCATGAAGGCGAACAACTTCTTTGATGAACAACTCAGCCACCCCTTTAGCAGTATACGGATGCCTCAGCAAGATAAAATGGCCATACTTTGTGAGGCTATCCACCACCACCAGTACACAATCGAACCCTTGTGATTTGGGCAGTCCACCAATAAAGTCAAGAGAAATATCTTCCCATACCTGTTGTGGAGTCGGTAAAGGCTGCAGTAATCCGGCCGGTGAAAGAGCTTCATATTTGCTGTGTTGGCAGGTAAGACAGCTAGCCACGAACTTTTGCACTTCCTTGAACATACCTGGCCAGTAAATGTTTGCTGAGATTCGTTTGTAAGTGCGCCACGCGCCTGAATGTCCCCCAGTTGGCGTGGCATGGAATTCCTCCAGAAACTTCGGAATCCAGGACGATTTTGCTGAGATGCATAGACGACCTTTGTGGAACAACTTGCCTCCCACCAGGGAAAAAGGTTGCCTCAGAATTTCTCCCTTCTCCAATTTGTGACGAATTTCTTCAAGTTTAGGGTCTGCTAATACCTCATTGTGCAGCTCATCCCGGCCCGCGAGTTGAGGTACGGATAATACACTAAGCTGCTCTTCCTCTCTCCTTGAAAGGGCGTCGGCGGCCTGATTGGTGCTCCCTGTCTTATACTCAATTTCCATATCAAATCCGATTAATTTCGCCACCCATTTCTGTTGTGCTGGTGTCGTCACGGTCTGAGTGAGCAATTGTTTGAGGCTGCGGTGGTCTGTCCGGACGAGAAATTTACTCCCGAGCAAGTATGGTCTCCAATGCTGAACCGCTAGGACCAAAGCCATTAATTCTCTCTCGTATGTTGAACTAGTAACCCCACGGCCTGTGAGAGCCTTGCTGAAAAATGCCAAGGGTTTTCCATCTTGCATGAGAACAACGCCCACTCCCACACCGGACGCGTCACATTCGATGACAAAGGGTTTTGAGAAATCAGGCAATGCTAACACTGGGGTTGTGGTCATTGCTTGTTGAAGAGCCACAAAAGCTGACTGCGCAAACTCATTCCATTCGAACTTCCTCGTATTCTCCTTCTTAAGAAGTTCCGTCGGTGGCTTGGCAATCTTGCCATAGTCGCGTATGAACTTTCGGTAATACCCGGTGAGGCCTAAGAAGCCTCGGACACCTTTGACCGAGCGTGGAGTGTGCCATGTAAGTACGCTAGCCACCTTGGAAGGGTCCATTGCTACCCCTTCTGCTGAAAGTAAGTGCCCAAGATATTCAATCGAAGGTTGCCCGAAAGAACATTTCTTCTGATTTGCCACCAAGGAATTCTCGCTCAGAATCTGTAAGACGGTGCGTAGCTGATTGACATGCTCCTCCCAACTGCCACTGTATACCAGAATATCATCAAAAAAAACCAGCACAAACTTGCGGAGATACGGCCGGAAAATGTCATTCATTGTAGCTTGGAAGGTGGCCGGCGCATTTGTCAGGCCAAAAGGCATGACGAGGAACTCGTAGTGCCCGGTGTGTGTCCAGAAGGCAGTCTTCTCCACGTCTGGTGTGGCAACTCGAATTTGGTGGTATCCTGATCGTAAATCAATTTTGGAGAAAACCTTTGCCCCACCCAACTCATCTAACATTTCTTGTATGACCGGTATTGGGTATTTGTCGGGTATTGTAGCTTGATTGAGGGCTCGGTAGTCCACGCAAAATCTCCAACTCCCGTCCTTTTTCTTGACGAGCAGTACCGGGCTTGAGAATGGATTGTGGCTTGGCTGAATTATACCACTTCTCAACATCTCGGCGACCATCTTCTCTATTTCATCTTTTTGGTGGTGCCCATATCTATAAGGCCGCACATTGACAGCCTTGACTCCCTCCTTTAGTACTATTTGATGGTCAACTAGCCGCTTCGGGGGCAGTCCCGACACTTCTCCAAACACCTCCTCGAACTCAGATAGCACCGCTTGCAGCTCCCCCGTTGTGTTATCTGACCCTTCTGATATCCCTATCTGGTCCCCCTCCTTTTCCGGTTCCCACACAAGGGCCCCGAACTCCACTTTTCCGAGTTTTTGTAATGAACTAAAAGATACTGCAGCCATGGCCAACGTGGGGTCCCCTTGAATAGTCACCTTCTGGCCTTCTTGCTCAAACTCGACTGTCACAAACTCCTAATCTACCATTGTCCTCTTCATTGACAAGAGCCACACATAACCCAACACGAGATCAATTCCACCTAAATCGAAAGGATAACAATCCACCGCCATTTCGCAGGTACCGAACTGTAATGGCAGGTTCTTGCAAATTCCCCTTGTCTCAACCTTCTGTCCATTCCCTAATCTGACTCCAAATGTGCCGGTGGTCTCAACCGCTAATTCCTCCACTTCCACAATGCGATTGTTGATGAAGTTATGACTGGCACCACTATCCACCAACACCACCACTTTCCTGGTCCCTATTTGGGCACGAATTTTCAGAGCCCGTGGATTCGAGCTTTCCTTCATTGTGTTCAAGGGAAGTTCCAGCCACTGTAATTCCGACTCATTTCTGCTCTCCTCCGGCGACTCTGTATCTTCGCCTCCGATGTGGATTAATTCGACGTCGCCGGTCAGGTCGTCGAGTTCCTCCTCGCATTCAATCAACCTGAATACCTTCTCGCTGCACTTATGTAAGGGGTTGTATGGTTGTCGACACTTGAAGCAAAGCCCCTTTGCCCTCAGCTCATTTAGCTCCCTTGGCGATAGTGTTCTTGAGAATTTGGGTTTGAGGGTTGAAGAATTTGAAGATCCTGTTGAAGACGATGACTGCTGCCAGCTACTTTTGGGCTTCTGGAAAGAAAAGCCTTCTTTGGATGTTTGTGGGCTTGAAACAAAAGACTCAGTTGGGCCTCTATTGGTCCAGGCTTTTAACCCTCACTACAAGAAAAACCGTTTTTGGCAACGACAAAAGTCGTTGCGTTACATGACAAGTCGTTGCAAAAACAGGTTTTGGCAACGACAATTGTCGTTGCTAGGTCGTTGCCGGTAACGCCGTAGGCAAAGGTTTTTGCAACGACTTTTATCGTTGCCAAAACGAATGTGTTTCGCAACGACTTTGTTCGTTGCTAATTATTTGTCGTTGCCAAAACGAATGTTTTTCGCAACATCTTTTGCAACGACATTTGTCGTTGCAATACATGTCAACGTATTGCAACGACATTTGTCGTTGCAATACATTTCTGATGTTTTGACAACAAACCTTTTACAACAGCTATTGTTGTTGCGATAGATAATTGTTTTGCAACGACATGGTGTTGTATCCTCTTGTCAATATACCTCTTTCTACCCTTATAATTCACATTCAACATGTATCCAAGATCATACGCACAATAACTTCGACTATATAACCTTCAAAAACTTCTTCAAATTACAACTTGTACCAAAAACATGTCTAACATTCAAATATTTAATTTGCCAACTTAGCTACATCCCAAATCATAAAACCAAAATCATTTCATAATATTTGTGTCATCCACAATATCCCAAAATCATCCTTCAACGCTTCGACATCTACTTGTTTCCCTGCACCATTGAATAAAACATTTCATATAAAGAAGGCTAAAAACTTACAATTTATCTATTATCATACTAGAGAAAAATTCAGTTTGCAAATCACTTCTATAAACAGAGGAGACATACATCATCTTGAGTTGACTTTATAGAGGATTCCTAGAGTTTGCAGATCCTCTATAAACGGAGTAAACAGTTTGCATATCCTCTGTCTATTATCAAACTAGAACAAAATTATCAGTGAGATCACCTTGTTGTTGGTGAAGGGTTGTTCTCAAATCTTGAAATTCCTAAAGCAATTTATAGAATTTTAAGAATAAACATTTTTCAGAGGGAGGGAAGAAATCATGAAGAACTACTCACTGTTTAGAGTTGCTCCACTTCTATGTTTAAGGATTTCTTAAGATCTGCAAGCTCCTGGACACAACCAAGGACTGTTGTAAGTCACTCTCCGTAGGAAACAAAATTGAATGACAATCCTAGCAACTCA
The DNA here is from genome assembly GCA_029168935.1 of Oxyria digyna. Lineage (NCBI taxonomy): Eukaryota > Viridiplantae > Streptophyta > Magnoliopsida > Caryophyllales > Polygonaceae > Oxyria > Oxyria digyna. Next base: position 2,642,178 of record JAPVLV010000019.1, read on the forward strand.
TTACTAATTTAATAATGTCAACTATAGAAAAATATTATCTGAAAAAACTAAAACAACAAGTATATTCTCAAAAAAATTAAACGTAAAATGACAAGTATTTTTGAGACCAGAAGGGTACATGGCTGCAGGTATACCAGGCTTTACCTAGCTAATAGTCAAAACCCACTCCATTTATAAACCTATATTACTCTACTATAATAATTTCTACTCACTTACCTTCTTGTTTCACTAACTTGATAGCAACTTGGTTAAAACAGATGTATAACAGTTCATATTTTTGCTTTCCATGATGAATGGAAGTTGCAGTAATAAACTGTTTGACCATTCCTGACATTTTAAAAAAAATAGGATTTAATTCACTCTTCAAAAAACAAAGAGAAATAGGACTCAAAGGAATCCACAAGTGCAAGACATATTTAATGAACTAGTAAGAAAAATCCCAAGAACCTTAAGACTAAAAGCATTTGTTTTGATAACTGAATAAAATCACAGCATAAGTATAATTCTTAATTGGAGGTTTGCAAGTCTTATACTTAATCTGAAACTCAATTGTGAGGAAAGAAACACAAACTGAGCATACATTACATGAACCAGTTCGATCAGTTCAGCTTATCAAAACATCAGTTCGAAAAAAAACATCAGATTATCAATTCAGAAACATCCAAAAACAGAACCTGTTTAGCTTATCAATCCAAAAACAGAAGTTCAAAAAAAGTTCAGTTCAGCTTATCAGCTGTCTGTAAATGGATTCAGTTCAATTCAGCTAAGTTTCTGAACATAACCAGTTCAGCAAAATGTCTAAATAGAACCAGTTCAGCAAATTTCTGAACAGAACCAGTTCAGCAAATTTCTGAACAGAACCAGTTCAGTCCAGAAAAAATCCATTTACAGACGGCTCAAATTACAAAAATAATTCAAAAACAGAAGTTCAGTTCAGAATTAGTGAGTTGGCTAGACTCGAAACAAAAATCAGGACGTAAACAGTTTTTAGAAGGTAGTAATGTTCCCAATAAAAAAATATTCAGAATTGGCTAGACTCACTCAATAGATGTATTGACAATTTAACCACCTGAACAAGATGAAATTTGGCTGGGCCTTAACCTATCCAAAATTTGCACAAACCAGAAAGCTTATGTACCTCAACAAAGTACATTGAAAAGACTTCTAATGATGAGGGGTCCATAATAGGCAAGCATGCACAATAACCAAATCTTTTAATGATGCTAAACTAAGAACAAGTACATTGAAAAGACTTCTCAAAGCATACTCATGTATTTGTTCTTAATTCTTAAATAGATATCACAAAATATTTTAATAATATCCGTTAGTTGCGCATTGTTTTACAAAATTAGCGAAATCATGAATGTCTTCCACATAAGTTTCCTTCTCTCTCACTTTCACTCAGCACTAAAAGAGTAAGCTTCTGCTGCCCTCAATAAAAAATTGTTACTAGTCACAACAACATATATAACAACGAAAAGAGTAAAGGAAGACATACATGTCGGAAAGTCTGAACAAATTTTTCCCCATTTCCAAGCTTCACTAATTCCATTATAGAGTATCCAATACAGCCTCCTAACAAATAAAAATAGGAAAATTAAATATTTTGACAGAATTTAAAGAAAATGTGGAAATAGCATCAACATTAACAACTAACTCCATTATAAAGAATGACAATCACTAACTCCATTATAAAGAATGGCATAACCCATAAAGTTCCATAGAAAAGATGGAAGTTTATCATTGGTAAAACATAAGCAATAGAATCAATAAAACTAGATTGCATCAACTATGATTTCACACTTGAAATGAATCATGATTGCACAGATTTAAAATAAAATAAAGGCTTGGCCTTCAACCTGCACCTAAGATGTCTCAGACTTCATATGTAAAAGATAAACTTATCTCCTAGACTTCAATACAATTAAAAAGACATCATTCGTAGAATATATTTTAGCCTATAACACAAAAACGATCGTGAAATCTTGTTGTGTCATCCACTCATCCACAAAGCGCATTACATAACATCAAGAAACCGTTTTCATAGTCTATGTGCAAGAAATGGAAGAAACTTACGTGTAACTTGGGCAACCGGATAGTACCTCCTATTAACTCTATGCACCTTAAATTATGACTGCTTAAGCACCTCTTACGAAAGGGATGAGTAATTTCCGCCACAGATCTTCACAAACTTCTTCAAACTTCTTATGAGTTATGGTGCTCCTAAAGTATTACAAAGTATACTGGATCGTTAAGAAAATAGCACACATCCTTAAAATAAAATGGAAACAAGAAATTGATTGCATTCCGGTAAACCATATATCCCTCTCTCCACCTATGGAATATCATTTGAACCCCAATTCCTTGTTGCAATCTATCTAACAAATACAACAATTTATATATGAAAAATGGATTTGAAATGAGATTTGACCTAAACTTGGCATGAAGAAGCAGCAGCGTGCAAACAGTTGAGCCAAAAGAGTCTGTTTAACTCAAAACCCCTTCTAAATCTGCACCGCTAAGGAACTCCATCAAAACCGCCAGGCTCCCACCTCTAGAGGCGACCCCAACAGATATCGGCGATTCCAATTTCTAGAACAAACAAGAATGCATGCATATTGATTACTCATATGCTAAAATCAGAATTTCAGCAACGGAACACGCAAACATAAGATAAAATCACAAGTAACAACACTCAATTGTAGAAAATATACAGTTTGAACTACTACTTAGTGCATCTACTTAGTGAAATGCGAGAGAAGAATTCGCGATTCTCCCAGTCAGCCCAATCAACCCCGTGACGGCCATGATAAGGCGAATCAGCACCATGAGAAGGCGAATCAACACCATGAGAAGGCGAATCAGCGACGAGCGGAGGAGACAGGGATTTGGGTTGAGGAGGAAATAAAAGGCTCATAGGGAGAAGAATGAAGCGGCGTCTTTGCGAGCCTCTTCAGGGATGTTTAGGGATTCGGTTTGAATGGAGGTGTGGATGAGAAGACGGAGAGGGAGGAGAGAGCGAGGGAGGGCGAATAGGAGGAAGACGGAGACGAAGGAAATGTTGAGCGGCTAGGGTTTGTACAGAGATTAATCACGTTTTCAGATTTTGTCCCCTGGTTTTTGCAACGACAAAATATTTACCCAGTCTTTCGCAACGACAAAAGTTGTTGCTTAACTTATGTAACTTTTATTGCAACGACAAATTGCGTTGCTTTTTTGGTGTAATCTTTATGGTAACGACCTTTTTGTTGCAAAAAATATAGACCATTTTTCGCCCTACTCCTGCCCAAATTTCAGAGGGAGGGAAATGAAATTTTCATGTATTGCAACAGCTATAGCAATGATAAATATAAGTCGTTGCTAATAGAATATGTTGCAACGACAAAAGTTTAGTCATTGCCAAAAGTTGTTGCAATAAATAGTTTTTCTTGTAGTGCCTACTCCACCTGCCTCCTTCTTCCAAGGTCCTCTTCCCAACCCTTTATCGAAGTTTAATTTTCTCTCCACCCTCCTAGCTCCATCCATGGCAGCGAACAGCTCCGCCTCTTCATAGCGTTGTAAATCTACTCGGATCTCTGGCTTAATTCCCGCCAAGAAATAGCCAAGAAGCTGGTCGTTCCCTAAACCTTTGGTGTGCGTTGCACAAACCACAACCTCATCGATGAATTCCTCCACCGTTCCCTTCTGCTTCAGTAGGCTCAGGTGCTCGAAGTGATTCGTGGCTTGAGTGCCAAGGAATCGCTTGATTAATTCTGTTTTCAACTCCTCCCATGAGAAATCGGGTCGCTGCTGTCCAACCCATCTAACCCAATTCAGAGCAGCCCCCTCCATGCTTACCATGGTAATGGCAACACGGTCGGCCGACACCGTCGCCTGAATGGAAAAATATTGTTTCGCTTTTGAGATCCATGTGAGTGGATCCTCTCCTTCAAAAACTGGAAACTGCACCTTCCTCGCCACCAGACTTCTGAAAGGAGCCTCTGCCCCTCCCTGACTGGAAGATGAATTATTGTCGTCGCCTGACTCTAAGTTCACCACTAGGGTTGTTTGTTTCCCCCGGTCCACTGGTGGTGTTAGGTTCTCTCCCATCCTACCTTGCAGCGCCGCAAATCCCTGTTGTATCTGCATCACAATCGTGCTTTGTATTGTCTGCATCATGTTGGTCATGTTGGTCAAGTTTGATTCAATACTGCTCATTCTCTGCTCAGAGTTTTGCTCCAAGGCTCGAACTTCTTCCTGGAGCTTTTCCATCTCACCTTCCATTGTTGTCACCCTCGAATCTAACTGCTTTGACCCAGCCATCTCTAGGTCTCACCCTCTCAATGAAAGCACCAATTGTTAGACAAGAGGATGAACTAACAGTCTGGCTGATAATATTGAAGGTAAAAGTAGATAGTACAACTCTCTCTCTCAAAGGAAACCCCTTCCAATGAGCCCAGGCACTCTGCCCCTTTCCTTCACCCGTTCATGGATACATTCCCTGAACCCCTCTCCTTACTTAAATAATACTAATCATATAGATAATAGTGCTTAGAGTAATAATAAGGGTAACAGTTCCCTAAAACATATTAATGATATCAGCTCCACAGTACAACTAATTCCAAAACAGATTAATGATATCAGCTAAGACTCTTCTTGACTCCCGCCAACCTTTGGATTTCTTCCCGCCTTGGGCCTCCTGCCGTAAACAATATATGGGCCGGCCCTCTGTCCATGAGTGCTAACAGAGCCTTTGTCATTATATCTGCCAGCTGCATCTCTCTCTTGAAATACACCAACTTCAAAATTCCTTCCTTGACCAGATCCCTTAAGAAGTGGTACCTAACTCTGATATGTTTGGACCTTCCAAGCAGTACTGGATTTTTGGACCGTTTTATGGTAGATGTGTTTTCACACAATAGCTCCATCTCCTCAGATTGCACATAGCCAATATCATCCAGAATTCTTCTCAACCAGATAGCCTGACATGCACAAGTTGCTGCTGCTACATATTCTGCCTCTGTGGTAGAAAGGGTGACAATAGGTTGCTTGCGGGAAGACCATGCAACAACAACTCCACTCAGCAAGAAAACATAACAAGAGGTGCTCTTGCTATCACTCTCATCACCTGCGTAGTCACTATTTGTGAAAGCAACCAACTCATTTCCTGTCCCTTGCATGTACCAGATCCCATACTCCAATGTGCCTTTCAGATATCTCATAATTCTTTTAACAACAGCAAGATGACACAACTTTGGACTAGCCATGAATCTGCTAACTAAACTTATTGCAAACATTAAATCTGGTCGAGTAGCAGTAAGATACATCAAACTCCCAACCATTTGCTTGTAATTGGTTGAATCAACACGCACATCTTAATCAGATTGATCAATTTTCTGCCCAGGCACCATGGGATTACATACACTATTATAATTCTGCATTTCAAACCTATCAATCACCTCACTTGCATACTTCCTCTGACATATAAATATTCCATCAATTCTCTGACTCACCTCAATTCCAAGGAAGTATTTCATCATTCCTAAGTCTGTCATATCAAACTCATTTTTCATGGAATTCTTGAAGTCTGCTAGCAGCCTTTCATCATCACTTGTGAACAGCACGTGATGTACGTACGCTGGAGCATCCCTCGGAACAACCCGTGAGGCGAACCCGCAACCGAGCTGAAGGTCGTGAAGATGACAAGAGGCGAACTGGAACTAGGGCAGAGTGGCGTTCACAATTGGCTCTCCCAATTGGGCTCATTTCAGGATATGTCTGGGATCCAGGACCAAATGACCTTCTCTCCAAAGTAGAAGCCCAACGGACAAACAATGATCAAGTTATGGCTTCTACAAGGTCAGAAATTGCAACAGCTCGTTCGGACGAACCATTTATTCGTTTGGGCCTATTTTTGGATATGTGTCCGTTTTTGGACTTATCTTTCATGTGTCCAAAAATGAGGTCCAATGAAAGTCGAGAGCTACTGGTTCAATCAGATCCATTCGAGAGAGATATGGGCCTTTTTGGCCATGAAGAGGATTTGGGCCCAATGGGCATGTGTTGGACAATTCCATTCTTAGTATTACTCTTAGGAGTATAAATAGATAAGTTTTTAGGGTTTAGAGGCAGACTTTGACAAATTGAGAATTACTCTTCCTTTTAGGTTTTGACGTTGTTTAGTTGTAGCTTGTTTTGATATTGAATTGCAAGAAGTCAACGCTTGGTTTGATATTGGTCTGGGTTTGATATTGAATTGCAAGAAGTCAACGCTTGGTTTGATATTGGCCTGTGGGATCGATCTGTTGTTTACACATATTTCGACCTCCAAACCTTAAAAGAACCCTAGGTGGATTCCTTGGGTTAATTCGAGTCTAGTGAGTCTTTCTAGATTGACGGCTGAGTCAAGAAAGACGTCACTTGCTTATCGTGTCCGAGTCAATCTAGTCTACCTAGATCGACGACTGAGTCATGGTAGATAACACTTGTCAAAGACCAAGATTCGATCGATCGTCTGTCACAACGATCTCTCGAAGCCGCCTCGACATCAGATTCACCCAACCGTCCGCCGCCGTCGACCACAATCGCCGCCACCGTCGACTTCAACCCCCATCGTCCATCCAAATCCTAGAAGATCCACGATCTTAATCCGACCTTGTGTCATCGTTTGGTATCAGAGCCAGCGCTAGGTAAAAACGCTCTTCTGTTTAATTTTTACGCTTACGTGTTGAATTCAAGAAAAATTAAACCGGGTTGTTACGGGATCTACCCATAACGAGAGCGAGAGCCTCTAGAAATTTTTCTAGGACCGTCATCTCCTGTGCGAGAGAGGGTCGTGAGCACCTCCACGCGGCTGGGCGCGGTCGCCGCCTAGGCGCCGCCGGCGTGGCTTGGGTTGGGTGAGAGAAAACCCTAACCCTAACCACCTTGCCTTAGCCTTCAAGACAAAATCTTCTTGTTTTGGCAATTAATTATTTGATTTGATTCTTATTCTTATTTTGTTAAGATTTGATATCTTAGGAAATCTTTGGGTGGTTGAGGAGATCTTTTAGTAACCAATTTGGTTAGGTTCTAGAGATTTTGTTAGTTTATCTTAGGTAACAAAAAAAAAACATTTTTTTTATATTTAATTAAATCCGAATTTCAGATAATTATTCTTTTATTTTCGGATTTATTTATTTAAAAAAAAAAAAAGGAAAACAGAACGTCTAGCTGAAGAGAAACCCGACTAGGGCAAAATCCGGTCTAGGCTAGTAGCCTTGAAAGCCGACAGATTTAAGCGGACCCCGGTTTATAATCGTGAGAAGTCCTAGAGCGCACGTCAAGTGGTCCCCGGGCTAGTAGCCCAGGAGGACCCCGCTCGACAACTTCTCTGGGGGACGACCGGTTGTTTCCTTGAATTTTTGTTCACCATCTTTTGATTTTGTTTGCTGTCTTTTCTTTTATTATAATTTCAGTTCCTTTCGTTGATTGATTGCCCCCTTTTTCTTGTCTAGCCTTACCCATTTGCCTGTTGCCCTAGCTATTTCTTGCATTCAACTGCGTAGCGTAGGGTTAAATAGAATACGTTTGTGCCTTCTTTGTGCTGCTGTTTCCTTGTGAATTGTGCAGGTGTAGGAGACCAAGGGAAAACCTAAGGAGCCACTCATGGCTCGTCAAGTGTTTGACGTTGGTTGGACTGATCATAGCTATGCAAACTGGGAAGACATGAGCTACTCACATGGTCAATACTCGTCGATGAACCACTCAGGAGATGACTACTATGGAGTCCAAGCTTATGGAGCGACATATGGGACTTATCAAAGAAGGAAGAAGAAGGTGAGCTTCAATGAACAAACTAGGGTCTACCACTATGATGATCTTTCATATTGGGAGGATGTGCAACATCTAGAAGATCAAAGACTTGATTTTCATGACATGAACCCACATATGAGGTACGAGCAAGATCATAATTATTATGATTCCTATGGCTTTTCTTCTAACTCTTTGGTGCAGCCAGAAGGAGTTTATGACTCAGATAGGACTTACTTTTATGATTCCTATGGTTTTCAATCTAACTCTTTTGTGCAGCCCGAGGAGGTATATGACTCAAGTAGGACTTACTATTATGATCCCTATGGTAGTTCTTCTAACTCTTTTGTGCAGCTTGGAGGAGTTCATGACTCACATGAGACATTTGTTAGCACTCCTTACGACAAGGATGGTTCGACTCTACAACCTCGGATTCGATCACGTGACATCATATGTGTTATGTGTGGAGGAAGAGGCCACTTGGATAATATTTTCCCAAATTGCGACTACATCTACGAGGTTGAAATTGATGAAACACCAGCCTCAGATGTCGTTAATCCTTGTGGAAAGGAGGATGTCCAAGAAATGACACACGTGGATGTCAAAATGGAGTCGCAGCTAAACGTCAAGGATGTGATTGAAGAAGTCTCCACAGAAGTAGGGGAGAAAGCCCTAGATGTAGTTTCTGAAGTGGCTCAAGACGAAGGAGCTCGGAATCAGAACATTGTTGTAGAGCAGGCTGCAGCGGAGGACAACCAGAAGCCAAGAAAAGAAGAAGAAGAGGCCAACAAGGACGTCAACACTTCGGAAGATGTCGATGAGCTTCACATAGCTCAGAAGAGCCTTTCTGCCATCCACTTGTGGAATCATCATTTCCGGGAAGGATCCTTTACCCTCTCCTCTTCTCATTTGTCTTTTACGCCATCTGTTGCATATAGGCAAAGTGTTCGATATTCATATCTCATGCATCATGTGTTTCCCATGTTTCGTATGCTTTTCAGTTTGCCTAGGAATGCCTATTATGTTTGTAGTGACATAATTAAGGATATACATAGGCATAAGAAGAAGATTAGAGCATGTGCATCTGATCTGTATACTTGTTACAAGGAAAACTCCCTTGTGACTCATGATTATGCTTCTTATGATCCGTCTTCTGCCAAGTACTATCATGCTCCATTTAAAGACACATCATATAGGTTGTTTTCAAATCTCAGTGATGCTTTCTTATTCCCGTATACTGACTATATTATTCCTAGCATGTTTAGGAATCCAATTGGGAATAGAAAGAAAGGTGGCATAGTTACTGCTTGCATATTGGTATATCCTTTGCACTTAGGCTTAGGATTGTTGTTCATTGGTATCCATGACTGTGCATCTTGCTTCCTTAGAGTCATAGCTAATCATTCATGTGCTATTTATGTGCTTATGACTCTAGAAGATAGGTTGCGCAATATGAAGGGAAGTTTTCTTACTTTTGTAAGCATGACTTCTAGTACTACACTTCAAGCTTTGCTCGATTTAAGTAAACATTTATGTCTTGTTGTGTGTCCAGATACTTGTTACGTGTCGCTCCTTTTTGCAGGTCAAGAAGATTCGAGGTCGAATCTTTTCAAAGGAAGGGAGGATGATGTACGTACGTCGGAGCTTCATCAAGAGCTGGAGCATTATTCATCTTTGGCACCCATGGCTGTATGGGTGAGCTCCCAAGGGCCCCATTTTCAAGACGAGCTGAATTTGGAAGAGAAAGAGGATTCGAGGACGAATCCTTTTCAAGGGAAGGAAGATGATGTACGTACGCTAGAGCATCCCTCGGAACAACCCGTGAGGCGAACCCGCAGCCGAGCTGAAGGCCGTGAAGATGACAAGAGGCGAACTAGAACTAGGGCAGAGTCGCGTACACAATTGGCTCGCCCAATTGGGCTCATTTCAGGATATGTCTGGGATCCATGATCAAATGACCTGCTCTCCAAAGTAGAAGCTCAACAGACAAACGATGATCAAGTTATGGCTTCTACAAGGTCAGAAATTGCAACAGCTCGTTCGGACGAACCGTTTATCCGTTTGGGCCCATTTTTGGATATGTGTCCGTTTTTGGACTTATCTTTCACGTGTCTAAAAATGAGGTCTATTGGAAGTCGGGAGCTACTGGTTCAATCAGATCAATTCGAGAGAGATATGGGCCTTTTTGGCCAAGAAGAAGATTTGGGCCCAATGGGCATGTGTTGGACAATTTCATTCTTAGTATTACTCTTAGGAGTATAAATAGATAATTTTTTAGGGTTTAGAGGCAGACTTTGACAAATTGAGAATTACTCTTCCTTTTAGGTTTTGACGTTGTTTAGCTGTAGCTTGGTTTGATATTGAATTGCAAGAAGTCAACGCTTGGTTTGATATTGGCCTGTGAGATCGATCTGTTGTTTACACATATTTCGATCTCCGAACCTTGAAAGAACCCTAGGTGGATTCCTTGGGTTAATTCGAGTCTAGTGAGTCTTTCTAGATTGACGGCTGAGTCAAGAAAGACATCACTTGCTTATCGTGTCCGAGTCAAGCTAGTCTACCTAGATCGACGACTGAGTCAAGGTAGATAACACTTGTCGAAGACCAAGATTCGATCGACCGTCTGGCACAATGATCTCTCGAAGCCGCCTCCACATCAGATTCACCCAACCGTCCGCCGCCGTCGACCACAATCGCCGCCACCGTCGACTTCAACCCCCATCGTCCATCCAAATCCTAGCATATCCACGATCTTTATCCGACCTTGTGTCATCAGCAGGTCGTCTACATAAACACTGACAATCAAAATCTTTCCTTCCCTCTGTTTCACAAATAAAGTTTGTTCATTTGAGCTGTTCTTGAATCCCTCCTTAAGAAAAAAAAGCTTCAATGCGACTGAACCAAGCCCTTGGTGCTTGTTTTAGCCCATAGAGTGCTTTGTGAAGCTTATAGACCATATGACTTTTTTCTTCAATCTCATAACCTTGAGGTTGTTCCACAAAAACATCCTCCTCCAAAGCTCCATAAAGGCTAGCAGATTTCACATCAAGTTGGTGAATTTTCCATCCTCTTTGGGCAGCTACTGCAATTATCACTCGAACTGTGTCCAACCTTGAAACAGGAGAAAATACCTCTGTATAATCAACACCATACTGCTGAGCATACCCTTTGACAACAAGTCTAGCTTTGAACTTGTCAACCTTTCCTTTTTCATTTAGTTTGGTCTTGAAAATCCATTTCAAACCTATCTTCTTAGCACCTTTAGGCAGCTCTGTAAGGACCCATGTTTGATTCTTCTCTATGGACTTGATTTCCATATCCATTGCCTCCCTCCATTTGTCATGCTTGACAGCCTCCTCAAATGAGGAAGGATCTGAGAAGGTGATTAAATTCACTTCATCTTCTGCATCAGATAGCCCTTCTCCTGAAATAAAATATGCGGTCCATGCAGGTGCTTGCCTAACCCTGCCCTCCCTTGAAGTGGCGCCTGTATTTGGAGCTTGGGTTGGACTTATGTTCGAGCTTCTACCTTCTTGCTCAGTTTTGTCCTCGTCCACAAATACATTACTGTCTTCACACTCAAGTTTTGTTGGCTGCTCTGCTGGTCCTTGTTTACTCCAAGACCAAGTCTTTTCCTCCTCAAACACCACGTCTTTGTTGTTATAAATCCTCTTCTCAACGGGATCATACATCCGGAAAGCCTTTGACTCATTACTAAAACTCAAGAAGATGTAGTTTACACTCTTGTTGTCAAGCTTAGTTCTCTTGGCATCAGGAATGTGCACATGCCAAATGCACCCAAAGATTTTAAAATACTCCACAAAAGGCTTTGCACCACTCCAAGCCTCTTCAGGTGTGACATCTGTTACAGCAACAGTAGGACACCTATTTAACACATGATTAGCCCATTGAACTGCCTCAGGCCAAAACACCTTGGGAACTTCCTTCTCTGTTAGAATAGTTCTCACCATGTTCATGATGGTCCTATTCTTGCGTTCAGCCACGCCATTTTGGTGGGGAGTGAAAGAAGTAGTGAGTTGTCTCTTGATGCCATATGACATACAAAACTCCTTGAACTCTCCAGAACAATACTCTCCCCCTCTGTCAGTCCTTGTTTTAACAGAAACGAAACGAGAACAATAAACGCAAGAAAGACACAGAGGTTTACGTGATTCACCAAATTTGGCTACGTCCACAGGAGAGGGAGATCAGATTATACGGAGGCGGATTACAGTTTCGGTACAATTAGGGTTTACACATAAGCCTCTATATATAGCGCTAAACAACCCTAAGCCCAACAACAAAACTGATGGGCCCAATAAATCCCATACAACAGATATCGTGTAATCCCAAACAAACAACTCCTCTGAATGGATGTAATCCAACGTGCCCTTAGTTCGGTGAACTGCCTTAGGAAACTTGCAGCAATGTAGTTTCCCAAACAAACAATGCTCATAGAACTCTAGACTCTTGATCTTGTGACCTCCCAGCTGGTCTTCTTTGGACATAATCTGTATTCCACGTTCACTCATATGAGCAAGTCTCATATGCCACAGTCTGGTCAGATCAGCACCATTAACCACTGATGCAACAGCTGCAGAACATGTTACTGTAGAACCCTGTAAGATATACAAAGTTCCCTGCTTGACGGCTCTTAGAATCACCTCAGAACCCTTGTAGACAACCAGAATTCCATCTTCACCTTCATACCTAAACCCCTTACTATCCAGAAGGCTTAAAGATATCAGATTCTTAGTCATGTGTGGAACATGTCTGACTTCCTTGACTGTGCAGAAATTCCCGTTATGCGTTCTGAACCTGGCTGAGCCGATCCCAACCACTTTGCAGACAGATCCGTTTGCCATAGAGACACTACCTCCATCTATGCAGCTATAAGTTGTGGACAACTCTCTTTCCGGACAAATATGATACGATGCTCCAGAATCAAGAACCCACATATCAGAATGTTGAGTGTATTCCTCAGCCATTAGCACAGTATCACTTTCAGAATCTGCGTCATCTTCTGCTACTGCAGCAGAACCAGGTTTCTGCTCTTGCCTTCTCTTAGGACAGTCATTCCTCCAATCACCCTTTTCCTTATAGTAGGCATAGACGTCTTTAGGTAATTTTGGGCGCTCCTGCTGCTTCTTCCAATGACCCTTTTTCTTACCCTTCTTACCATCCTTGCTTCCACTGGCCATTAACCCGGAAGCCTGATTTTTTGTACCCGAACCAGATGCCTTATGACGCATCTCTCTATTGGGAAGCGAAGACCTAACCTCCTCCAGCGACACAGTCTCTTTCTCAACGATAAAAGACTGCACAAAATTCTCAAACGACGAAGGCAGAGATACCAACAAGATCAAAGCAGCATCCTCATCATCAACCTTCTCATCAATATTACGCAAATCTAACAGAATTGTATTCAATTGATCAAGGTGATCTCTAAGAGGTGTACCTTCTTCCATACGCAGGCTGAAAAGACGTTGCTTCAGCATCAACTTGCTGGTCAATGACTTTGTCATGTAGAGGCTCTCCAACTTCGACCACAACTTTGCAGCGGTTTCCTGATCTGCAATCTCTGTAATGACATCGTCAGCAAGGCACAGCATAATCATCGAATGAGCCTTTTCCTCCATAGTTTTGAACTCCACGGAGGTTGCATCCATTCTATTCCTGTCTTTCGCTAACGGCGTCCACAGACCGTTTTGCTTCGGCAAAGCCTGCATCTTGATTCGCCACAGACTGAAACTGTTTCTCCCTGTAAACTTGTTGATCTTCGTCATGGATACCTACATCGTTCTCGGAGAAAATTCGAACCTGCTCTGATACCAGTTTGTTGTAACAGAAACGAAACGAGAACAATAAACGCAAGAAAGACACGCAGGTTTACGTGGTTCACCAAATTTGGCTACGTTCACAGGAGAGGGAGATCAAATTATACGGAGGCGGATTACAGTTTCGGTACAATTAGGGTTTACACATAAGCCGCTATATATAGCGCTAAACAACCCTAAGCCCAACAACAAAACTGATGGGCCCAATAAAGCCCATACAACAGATATCGTGCACCGTTTGGCCCGGGGGCAACTCCAACCCTTCTGGGTCAGTCTTGAGCAACACTTCGGTGAGCAACTTCATCAGAACCTGTTTCTGGCAGTGCACTCTCAGACTGATCTGTATCTTGCTCATCAGTAACTTGTTGTGGTAGTGATGCCTCAATTTGCCCTGGAGTAAATGGCACCTCCACCTCCTCAGCAACAACCTCTTTCTCTGCTATATCACTGGTCTTGGATTTCAGCATAGAACTCTCATCAAAGACTACACTTCTTCTCAGTATAATCTTGTTATCAGACCAGATCATGTACCCTTTCACACCAACACCATAGCCCATGAAAACTCCCTTCTTAGCTCTCGGCTCTAACTTACCCTCACTTACATGATAATAAGCAGTGCAGCCAAAAAACTCTCAGATTTGAGTAGTCAGCAGCTCTTCCAGACCACACCTCATAAGGTAGTTGAGCTCTCACTTGAGTACTGAAGCTCATCAAGTCACAAGCACTCCCATCTATGTCAAGACAAGTAGAGGTTCAATGCCATTTTCAGGACCCCGGAGCCATTCACTATTCACCCCGGAGCCAAACTTCAACTGGCGCCTGCCAAAACACAACATGGCGCGCCACTGGCCAAACCATCACATTTGGCCCGAGAACTATCTATCCCAATGGCCTCAAAATGTCCCAAGGAGTCCATTAAGACCAAAAACGCCCGGCCCAAACCTCCACAACTTCAAGGTGACCAAGTCAAGCCTCGACGCCAAGCGCAGACAAGCCCAAATGAGTCCTTCCGTGCGTCCAAGGCCTTAGAGCCATTTCTACCAGGCGTTCTTCATTCCAATGGTCCTAAATGGCCCAAAAGAGTCCAGACAAGTGAAGAACGCGCACCAGAGAACACTTTGACCCGAGAGAACCAAGATCCCCCTAATTTCGCCTAAAATGGTGCCTTGTGTCCCTCATTCAATTCCAAGCTGAAATTCCAAGTCATCAATCCGTGTGAGGATCACAAGGATCACCATTTTCAGCCATTGGATCGTCATCATAAGTGCCTACCACATCCCACCATTTTCTCCTTTAGATTATGCATTTATTACCATGATTTTCGCCTCATTTATGTTGATTGGAAGAGTGATCCTTTGGTTGCAGCCTAAGGACGTTTCCATTAGTATAAATATGCCTCTCAAGGCTCATTGTAAGCACGTTGAATTTGAATACAAAGCTTAAGTTGAGAGTCTCTCCTTCCTTTGTAATTTCGGCGTCAAACACTATATTTCCCTCGTTCTTGGTGTGATAAAGATCTACCAAGTACAAAAACCTCAAACCCTTCTCAAACACTCGTGTGATAATGATCTACTTGTGTTTTCTTATCCAAAGTCTTCCGCTTACACTCTCATTCACAATTCCGCCAACACTTAATCTCGTCCGAGGTCACAATCCATCATTTTCAAGACGACTTAGCCATCTTGAGTCTAGATCCGAGCACGTCTTAGCATCCACGAGGAGGCTGAGTTAACATTTTGTATCAAGAGCATCATGGATTCAAGTAAGTCATCTTGTTTTTCATTCAAGCACTTATCACCTTTCCATCTCCTTTTTGGCTAAAACTCCATTGTTGAAGCCATAAGCAATCGTTCACCATCACCATCATCAAAATCAGTCAAGATCCACAAATTTGGCCCCATTTAAACCCACCCTTCCCGCCCATTAAACACATCTTTACCGATCCACCATTTACTCCCTCAATCCCACAAATTTCGCCATCTTATCCTTGATTAAATTGCTGAAATTTTTTCTTTGTAAGATCGATTTAAAGTACATTTTAATCTTGAATTTCTTTGTGAGATCATAGTGGATTGAATTATTGCATGAAATTGATTAGGATTAACTAGTAAGACGAGATCCCTTTGTTTAACTACTTCTTCTCACATCAATAGTATTGCATGCTTATCTTTGCTCACGTTCAAGTTTAGTATAGCTCTCGACTTTGAGCACAAAAATCAAAAGAAAAAAAATAGAAATCTGAAAATTTGAGAGGGGAAAAGTCAAAATAAGGCAAGCCTTCTCTCTAGTCAAGACCATAGCCAAAATAAGGTAACGTACTTGACATTCACTTGAGAATTCTTCCATTTTCCTACCTCTCATCGTCTAGTTCTCACTTGCAAAGTTGTTCTTTTCATTTGATTGCATGATAATTGAAGCTTTTCAATCTTAGAAGTTCAATATTGCATGCAACTTTGAGTTAATTTTGCAAAAGAAATCTTTGACGGCAATTGAAATTGGATTTGATAAACACTTGACCAAATCACTAAAAATCAGCCTTATACCCTAAGTGCTTGTTTGATTCTCAAGTGTGTCTTATCTTGTTTTCTTGCCATACTCTTGCATATTTCTTGTGTGCTTTGATCCTCGTGCATGACCCATATCACAATAGGTACCATGTCCAACTCGGAAGAGGAAAGAGAGGAGCCAAGACAAGTTGCACCTCCACAATTTGCGCCTTATGTCTCTAGTGGAAAAACTCATGGCGGAGTTGGAGCAACTAAAAGCGGCTGAACGAGAAAGGGTGGCAACGCAACCACCAACACACTCAGTCCGCCAAGCGCCCATCACAAGCCATCCAAGAGAACCATCCACCGGGCTCGGCATAAGGGTGCAAGACAAGGGCAAAGGGGTAATGCCTTCCACATCTCAAAACCCCAAGTTTCAAAAGCTACCCTCAATCAAGGAGAGCTACCTTGACAATAGGAGAGCCCTAGAAGAGAAGCAAACCCGGGTGCGCCGACACCACTCCCCGTCAAGCACCGACGAAAGGGACGAAGGCTACTCCTCCGGGCGCTCTTCACCGTCCATTGGCGCCCATCGATCCAGACGCCATCATAGGCCAACAAAACAAGATGAAGACCGGGAGCGCTGGGAAATTGTGTTCGAACATGCTGAAAAATAGTGGCGAGATGCGCTCCGACACCTTCGCCGAAGCCATCGCTCAAAGGAGCATACTAGGCGTCCATCACACCACCATTCTCGCCATTGAGAGGTAAGTCCTATTCCTTTTAATGTAGAGGATCATTTGCATCAACAAAGTCCACTAAGCCCTCTACAAGATGATTCCTTTGGTGCGTCGTCACGTAATCCTCTCGACGATGACCAAGTGGAATTTGATGAGTTTGATCTAGAAGGAATGGAGAACGTGGGGCTGCCTAACCCTCACAACATGATGCCACTCCAAGATCCAATTGAGCTACAAAACAGATCAAGTGATTGGATCCCAGCGCCATGGCCACCATTGAATGAGAATGACAATGTCCGGGCGCCAAGACAACAACAAAACGCCAACAACCATGTTGAAAGGCGTCAAAGAAATGCCCCAGCTGTACCTCAAGAGCAACCACAACGCTACAACTCGCGTCGAGATATCAAGGTACGTATCGAACCCTTTGAAGGTTTATCTGACCCTGCGTTGTTTCTTGAATGGGTGCAAGGTACCGAGCATGTCCTCAACCATTTCCACTACGAAGAGCATGAAAAAGTGGAGATCGTAACCATACACTTTGTGGGAGCGGCAAGGAGTTGGTGGCATAGACTTGTTGCCGATAGAAGAAGGCGTAATTAACCGCCTATTGTACGTTGGAACCAACTTCTACATGTCATGACCAACAAGTACATTCCAAAGAACTACAAGGACAAGATGCGCTATGAAATAGCCACGGCAAAACAAGGTACATCTAGCCCTCAAGAGTTCTTTGCAAAACTTGAAGATATGTACTATAAAGCAGGAGTAGGTGTATGTCCCGCTTCATTAAGGATACGGTTTTTAAGTTGTCTCAATAGTTCTATTCGAAATCAATTAGAAATCCTTCCTATCACCGACATCAATAGTCTTGTGCATACTGAAATGCAATTGCACAATCAAGTGTTAAGGAAGCGCACTACACCTTGGTCTTCATCATCCAACTCAAGGTACAATCCTAACCCTTCTAAACCTTTGTCTACTAATACTTCTACTCCGAGTGTTCAAGGAAAAACAGACAATGCGTCTAGTTCAAGGGCCCCAAACAATCCAAAAGACACACCTCGTGAGAATTCAAGGCAAAGGCTGAGCGACTTGGAATGCTACAAATGCGGCGGCCATGGCCACACTCAAAGAGACTGCATTAACCCCAAGCGTGTCCTTTTCTCACAACATGAAGGTTTTATCTCGGAGGAGGAAGAAGAACAAGAACATGAACCTCCAAGTGATGAGATAGTTCCCACCATTGCTCCCGATAGAGGAGGCACTTTGGCTTTGATGCAACGCCATGTGCTTGTGAAAAAGGAGGAACCCAACATGGCACAAAGGTACAACTTGTTCCAAAGCAAGTGTAAGGTAAGAACGGCTACACTTAGGTTGATTATTGATGGAGGAAGTTGCTCCAACATAGTCAACAAAAAGGTAGTCACTCATTTCAATCTTCCTACCACTCCTCATCCATCTCCTTATGGTCTTCTCGGTATCAACTCCGATGATGGTAACCACGTCACTCATCAATGCATCATTTCGTTTTCTATTGGTGATTACAAAGATGATGTATTGTGTGATGTTGTTGCAATGGACGCCACCCATATCCTACTTGGGCGTCCATGGATTTTTGACCGACGAGTTCTCCATGATGGGTATCTAAATACCTATTTATTCACCCACCATGGACAACGAGTGAAGCTCTTACCCATGTCTCCAAGTGAAATTGCGCAGGATGATAGGGACATGGCGGCAAGAAAGGCAATGCAAGAGGCCAAGACGGCACAAAAGCTAGGCGAGGACACACTCATGCCCAAGCAAAGCTTAATGGCCACCAAAATGGTCCTCACCATTCTGCCTCAACAACTCCAAAAGGAAGAGCTAGGAGACAAGTCCGGGCCGCCTTGGTCAATGCCTCATTCTTTGGCAACCAAAGTGGAGCTCCCTTGTGTCCCCAAGCCAAGACCAAGCTTCGAAGAGTGGCTTCAAGGACTACCTTCCATAGGGGTTGGAAACTGCGTGGATGGCTGGCTATGCAAGCTACCATTTTGCTCCTCAAGAACCCAGGATCAAGCCCTACAAAGGTCTACAAGCAAAGGCCATGAAATCTTCAAGCGCGCCCAACAAGAAGAGCCTTGGTCCACAACTCAGACCTTAGACCACAAGGCCCTTCTCCACGGCGCACCTCAGCCAGAAATTCCTTACTTAGGCATCCAAAGAAGTGTTCATCCTCAAGACACTCCCCATTGCAACAACGCTCGGACATTCTACAACAACATAGACGCATTCCGAGCGCAAGAGAGCCATCCGAGTCACTTCATCAACATGGCTCATTTGCACGGCGCCAATTCCACCAATCTTCATCAAATTGGCGTCCCTGAAGTGCATCAACAAAGGGCCTACCTCAATGCCCAAGGCGCTCGGTCAAGACCGGGAGCGCCAACTTCTTCCTCGGCTTTCAACAACTTCATCGACGCACCATGTCTCCAATCATCTCCCTTCGGCGTCGATCACTTATATGCCACAAAGGAAGCCATTCAAGACCACAGAGAGGTTCGTGTCCGAGGTATTTC
The DNA here is from genome assembly GCA_029168935.1 of Oxyria digyna. NCBI lineage: Eukaryota > Viridiplantae > Streptophyta > Magnoliopsida > Caryophyllales > Polygonaceae > Oxyria > Oxyria digyna. The sequence continues at coordinate 2,661,572 of JAPVLV010000019.1, forward strand.
TAATCATTACCCTCTTGACACTCATTCTTCTCTCCACCCCGGCATGCTATCAAAGGTCTCAAACCAAGGTGAGACGGGGACGTCTCACAACAAGTTGGGGGTGATGATGAGCTCTAACTTGAGTACTCAAGCTCATCAAGTCACAAGCACTCCCAACTATGTCAAGACAAGTAGAGGTTCAATGCCATTTTCAGGACCCCGGAGCCATTCATTATTCACCCCAGAGCCAAACCTCAATTGGCGCCTGCCAAAACACAACATGGCGCGCCACTGGCCAAACCATCACATTTGGCCCGAGCACTATCTATCCCAATGGCCTCAAAATGTCCCAAGGAGTCCATCAAGACCAAAAACATCCGGCCCAAACCTCCACAACTTCAAGGTGACCAAGTCAAGCCTCGACGCCAAGCGCCGACAAGCCCAAATGAGGTCCTTTCGTGCGTCCAAGGCCTTAGAGCCATTTCTACCAGGCGTTCTTCATTCCAATGGTCCTAAATGGCCCAAAAGAGTCCAGACAAGTGAAGAACGCGCACCAGAGAACACTTTGACCCGGGAGAACCAAGATCCCCCTAATTTCGCCTAAATTGGTGCCTTGTGTCCCTCATTCAATTCCTAGCTGAAATGCCAAGTCATCAATCCGTGTGAGGCTCACAAGGATCACCATTTTCAGCCATTGGATCGTCATCATAAGTGCCTACCACATCCCACCATTTTCTCCTTTAGATTATGCATTTATTACCATGGTTTTCGCCTCATTTATGTTGATTGGAAGAGTGATCCTTTGGTTAAAGCCTAAGGATGTTTCCATTAGTAAAAATATGCCTCTCAAGGCTCATTGTAAGCACGTTGAATTTGAATACAAAGCTTAAGTTGAGAGACTCTCCTTCCTTTGTAATTTCGGCGTCAAACACTATCTTTCTCTCGTTCTTGGTGTGATAAAGATCTACCAAGTACAAAAACCTCAAACACTCGTGTGATAAAGATCTACTTGTGTTTGCTTATCCAAAGTCTTCCGCTTACACTCTCATTCACAATTCCGCCAACACTTAGTCTCGTCCGAGGCCACAATCCATCATTTTCAAGACGACTTAGCCATCTTGAGTCTAGATCCGAGCGCGTCTTAGCATCCACGAGGAGGTTGAGTTAACAAAGGTGTCTTGCAATCAATGCTTGTGTGTGGACTCCGATTTATCAGATAGCAGGCTATTGTTACTGCTTCAGCCCAGAACCTCCTAGCAAGACCGGCATTAGAAAGCATCCATCTTGCTCTCTCTAAAAGTGTCTGATTCATCCGTTCTGCTACACCATTCTGTTGTGGTGTAAAACTGATTGTGTGATGCCGAGCAATACCCCCATCTCTGCAGAACTTATCAAACTTAGATGAACAGAATTCCAGACCATTATCTATTCGCAGCCTTTTGACCTTCTTTCCTGTCTGATTTTCAACTAAGGTCTTCCACTCCTTGAATCTACTGAATGCCTCTCCTTTATGCCCCATAATAAATAACCACGTCATCCTAGAGTAATCATCAATAATAGACAGAAAGTACCTGTAGCCACTCAAAGACTCAACACGGGCAGAACCCCAGCAATCTGAATGGATGTAATCCAACGTGCCCTTAGTTCGGTGAACTGCCTTAAGAAACTTGCAGCGATGTAGTTTGCCAAACACACAATGCTCACAGAACTCTAGACTCTTGATCTTGTGACCTCCCAGGAGGTCTTCTTTGGATAGAATCTGCATTCCACGTTCACTCATATGAGCAAGTCTCATATGCCACAGTCTGGTCAGATCAGCACCATTAACCACTGATGCAATAGCTGCAGAACCTGTTACTGTAGAACCCTGTAAGATATACAAAGTTCCCTGCTTGACGCCCCTCAGAATCACCTCAAACCCTTGCAGACAACCAGAATTCCATCTTCACCTTCATACCTGAAACCCTTAGTATCCAGAAGGCTTAAAGATATCAGATTCTTAGTCATGTGTGGAACATGTATGACTTCCTTGACTGTGCAAAAATTCCCGTTATGCGTTCTGAACCTAACTGAGCCGATCCCAACCACTTTGCAGACAGAGTCGTTTGCCATAGAGACATTACCTCCATCTATCCAGCTATAAGTTGTGAACAACTCTCTTTTCGGACAAATATGATACGATGCTCCAGAATCAAGAACCCATATATCAGAATGATCAGTGTATTCCTACCCCATTAGCACAATATCACTTTCAGAATCTGCGTCATCTTCTGCTACTCCAGCAGAACCAGGTTTCTGCTCTTGCCTTCTCTTAGGACAGTCATTCCTCCAATGACCCTTTTCCTTACAGTAGGCACAGACGTCTTTAGGTAATTTTGGGCGCTCCTGCTGCTTCTTCCAATGACCCTTTTCCTTACCCTTCTTACCATCCTTGCTTCCACTGGCGATTAACCCAGAAGCCTGATTTTCTGTACCCGAACCAGATGCCTTATGACGCATCTCTCTGTTGTGAAGCGAAGACCTAACCTCCTCCAGCGACACAGTCTCTTTCCCAACGATAAAAGACTGCACAAAATTCTCAAACGACAAAGGCATAGGTACCAACAAGATCAAAGCAGCATCCTCATCATCAACCTTCTCATCAATAATACGCAAATCTAACAGAATTGTATTCAATTGATCAAGGTGATCACTAAGAGGTGTACCTTCTTCCATACGCAGGCTGAAAAGACGTTGCTTCAACATCAACTTCTTGGTCAATGACTTTGTCATGTAGAGGCTCTCCAACTTCGACCACAACTTTGCAGCGGTTTCCTGATCTGCAATCTCTGTAATGACATCGTAAGCGAGGTACAGCATAATCATCGAATGAGCCTTTTCCTCCATAGTTTTGAACTCCACGGAGGTTGCATCCATTCCATTCCTATCTTTCGCTAACGGCGCCCATAGACCGTTTTGCTTCAGCAAAGCCTGCATCTTGATTCGCCACAGACTGAAACTGTTTCTTCTTGTAAACTTGTCGATCTTCGTCATGGATACCGACATCGTTCTCGGCGGACATTCGAACCTGCTTTGATACCAGTTTTTTGTAACAGAAACGAAACGAGAACAATAAACGCAAGAAAGACACAAAGGTTTACGTGGTTCACCAAATTTGGCTACGTCCACAGGAAAGGGAGATCAGATTATACGGAGGCGGATTACAGTTTCGGTACAATTAGGGTTTACACATAAGCCGCTATATATAGCGCTAAACAACCCTAAGCCCAACAACAAAACTGATGGGCCCAATAAAGCCCATACAACAGATATCGTGTACCGTTTGGCCCGGGGGCGACTCCAACCCTTCTGGGTCGGTCTTGAGCAACACTTCGGTGCACAACTTCATCAGAACCTGTTTCTGGCAGTGCACTCTCAGACTGATCTGTATCTTGCTCATCAGTAACTGGTTGTGGTACTGGTGCCTCAATTTGCCCTGGAGTAAATGGTACCTCCACCTCCTCAGCAACAACCTCTTTCTCTGCTATATCACCGGTCTTGGATTTCAGCATAGAACTCTCATCAAAGACTACACTTCTGCTCAGTATAATCTTCTTATCAGACCAGATCCTGAACCCTTTCACACCAACACCATAGCCCATGAAAACTCCCTTCTTAGCTCTCGGCTCTAACTTACCCTCACTTACATGATAATAATTAGTGCAGCCAAAAAACTCTCAGATTTGGGTAGTCAGCAGCTCTCCCAGACCACACCTCATAAGGTGTCTTGCAACCAATGCTTGTGTGTGGACTCTGATTTATAAGATAGCAGGCTGTTGTTACTGCTTCAGCCCAGAACCTCCTAGCAAGACCGGCATTAGAAAGCATCCATATTGCTCTCTCTAAAAGTGTCTGATTCATCTGTTCTGCTACACCATTCTGTTGTGGTGTAAACCTGACTGTGTGATGCCGAGCAATACCCTCATCTCTGCAGAACTTATCAAACTCAGATGAACAGAATTCCAGACCATTATCTGTTCGCAGCCTTTTGACCTTCTTTCCTGTCTGATTTTCAACTAAGGTCTTCCATTCCTTGAATCTACTGAATGCCTCTCCTTTATGCCTCATCATAAATAACCACATCATCCTAGAGTAATCATCAATAATAGACAGAAAGTACATGTAGCCACTCAAAGAATCAACAGGGGCAGGACCCCAGCAATCTGAATGGATGTAATCCAAAGCGCCCTTAGTTCGGTGAACTGCCTTAGGAAACTTGCAGCGATGTAGTTTCCCAAACACACAATGCTCACAGAACTCTAGACTCTTGATCTTGTGACCTCCCAGAAGGTCTTCTTTGGACAGAATCTGTATTCCACTTTCACTCATATGAGCAAGTCTCATATGCCACAGTCTGGTCAGATCAGCACCATTAACCACTGATGCAACAGCTGCAGAACATGTTACTGTAGAACCTTGTAAGATATACAAAGTTCCCTGCTTGACGGCTCTCAGAATCACCTCAGAACCCTTGCAGACAACCAGAATTCCATCTTCACCTTCATACTTGAAACCCTTACTATCCAGAAGGCTTAAAGATATCAGATTCTTAGTCATGTGTGGAACATGTCTGACTTCCTTGACTGTGCAGAAATTCCCGTTATGCGTTCTGAACCTGACTGAGCCGATCCCAACCACTTTGCAGACACATTCGTTTGCCATAGAGACACTACCTCCATCTATGCAGCTATAAGTTGTGAACAACTCTCTTTTCGGACAAATATGATACGATGCTCCAGAATCAAGAACCCACATATCAGAACGATGAGTGTATTCCTCAGCCATTAGCACAATATCACTTTCAGAATCTGCGTCATCTTCTGCTACTGCAGCAGAACCAGGTTTCTGCTCTTGCCTTCTCTTAGGACAGTCATTCCTCCAATGACCCTTTTCCTTACAGTAGGCACAGACGTCTTTAGGTAATTTTGGGCGCTCCTGCTGCTTCTTCAAGTGACCCTTTTTCTTACCCTTCTTACCATCCTTGCTTCCACTGACCATTAACCGAGAAGCCCGATTTTATGTACCCGGTCAGCGAGACCCCCGTGCTACCTCTCGCAGTGTGTGATTCAAATTCAAGGCATACTAATAGTCCTCAAGCATTTGATGAACAGGACTGTTTCTTTCTCTACAAGAGCCTTGAAGCTTTTGAAACATTTAAAAGCTTCTGATTTTTCAAGAACAAAAAATATCCAAGTCTTCCGAGAAAAATCATCAATGAAACTAATCAAGTACCTTCTTTTTCTGTTTGATGGAGGAGATATAGGTCCACACAGATCAGAGTGAATCAACTCCAACTTCTCAGAAGCCCTCCAGATGCTCTGCTTTGGAAATGGAACTCTCTGCTGCTTTCCTTTCATACATGATTCGCAAGTGATCTTGAGCTCCCCAAACACACGTAATCCAGTAACCATGTTCTTCTGTTGCAAGGTGTGGAGTCCCTTGTAGCTAAGATGCCCATACCGACTATGCCACAATTCTGCTTGTCTATCAATACTAGCTTCAAGACATGCTCCATGTCCTGACTGATCACAGCTCTCAGCAGCAAGAACATACATTCTATTTGTCTTCATAATAGACTCAACAATCTTTCCTTTCTCTGGATGATAGATGCTGCAAGTTTTATGTTCTCCGCCCTTGAACAAGACATCCAGACCCTTTTCTTGCAATTGTCCAACACTAATCAGATTATTTCTCAATTCTGGGACATAATACACATCAGTCATCACATACTTTGTGTCCTTAAATGTGAGTTTTATAACACCTTTTCCTTGAACAGACAAACTTTGATTGTTCCCAAGCTTGACAGTGTGATTAAAGGCATGATCAAGGCTAGAAAACAAACCTTTATTACCACACATGTGATTAGAGCATCCAGAGTCGATGAACCACACATTCTGCTTCTTCAAATCCTGGTGTTCCACTTGGGCCATCAGTAAGACTTCCTCCTCCTTTGTATAATGAACTTCCTTCCCCTCACTTGGACATTCATAGGCAAAATGTCCAAGTTTATGGCACCTATAGCACTCAATGGAAGCCTTGTTGAATGATCGTCCACGGCCTCTTCCTCGACCTCTGTAAGAACCCCTGCCTCTGCCTCTTACATTCAAGGCTTGATCTTCTTCTGGTTGAAGAGACTGCTTGGACTTCTGCTCGTGGACAACAAACTGTTGTTTGTGGACAACAAGAGAGCTTTGCAGTTCATCTATGGTCATTTTCCCGGTGTCCCCTGATTCCTCAATAGAAATCACAACATATGTGAATTTCTCTGTCAGTGTCCTTAAGATCTTCTCCACGATCTTTGAATCGGGCATGTTTTCTCCATTGCTCCTCATCTTATTTGACACTATCATCACCCTCCTGAAATACTCATCTATCTTCTCGTCTGTCTTCATTGCCAGAACTTCAAACTCTCTCCTTAGACTGTTCAGCAGGGATCGTTTCACCCTTTCATTTCCACCAAACTTGCTCTTCATGGACTCCCAAATGATCTTGGATGTGTTGCGATCCAAAATTTGCTCGAACACTGTTCGATCAATGGCTTGAAACAGAAAATGTTTCACTTGATGATCCTTCACTTTCAAATCTTCCAGAGTCTTCCTCTGTCCTGGGGTTAACTGAACTCCTACTTCTGGTTCGGTGAATCCTTCGGTCACCAAATGCCACAAGTTTTTAGCCCTCAAAAGGTTCTCAAAGAGTTCACTCCAATGGTCGTAATGACCATCATAATGTGGAATTCTGGTAAGGGACCTCTCGTCACTCATGGCTGCTCTCGGGGATCACAAGCTCTAATACCAAATGTTAGTTTTAGCTTCAGAAAACACACAATGGCAGCCGGATAATCCTTAGTTTATTGAATCAATACTGATGCCTTAAATAGGCTTACATAAACGTCTAACCAGAACCTGAGAACAAGGCTCTAAACACCCACAATCATAGCAACTACTGGAGAGTATCTCTAACAACTAGATACTCTATCTAACAACCTGGCTAACACCATTTATTATTACTAAACCGTAAATAATAATCAAATAACATAACTTCATAATTTCTTAACAGAAGCTAGCCTCAAGAGTGGTTAAGGAAAATGGAACATCAACTGAGCAGGTGAGAAATGGAAATGGTTATAGCCTTGGTGTAATTGTCTCAGGCCAGGGAAGTTTTGTCTTCACTAGCCATGTGTGTTGGTGCCTTGTTGGCAGGTGGAAGCTGTCAATGATGACATTGCAGGGCTGGGATGAAGGGGTAACATTTGTCAAAAGTTTTTTTTTTTTTTTTTGCTGCTGCATCATGAAGAAATGCTATGTCATAAAATACTACCATAGTTAATGCTCCTGCTAATGGGTCCTGCATTTGAAAACTCTTCAGGTTGTAGGCGTTTCTCAAGCTACAGATGAGATCCTTAGCAGAAGCCAGAAGGGTTTTGTAACTCATACAGACCTGTGGTGGTTATTCGAGAACTGAAGTTTTGCTTCAATACTTTTGTTGTGCTCTTATATTCACTAAACCAGGCAACTTTTGAAGTGCAAGTGAAATATTTTCCACTTGTCTTGTATGCAAAGGGTCCTTGGTTTGGCAGACACTTAGGAAGCATTATTCTGCCAATCTTTGTTTTGTTTTTTCCCATCTACCTGGTAATTTTGAAACATTTACCTGATGTTAATTTCCTTAGAGATATAGGCGACGAGTTCATCTCGATCTGTATGCTTCAGATTAGTGTGGTCGCCACTGCGTTTTCTTGCTTGTAAGATGTCCTTGACAAAACTTATCTTACGGATGTGCAGTTGCTTAGGACAAACCAAAATCAGTGCCAAAACAGGGAAAAAATGCTCCCTTAACTTTGAGGAAAAAATGAAACCCCATGGAACGCTCTTTCCTGGCTTCCTGCCATGTCCCAAACACCACAACTAACAGAAACAAAATTCATTGGTAGACGGACTGTTTCAGTAACAGATAAATAAACAAACCCACCAACCAAAACTGCTTTGGTGTAAATTATAGCCTTTTTTGTGTTGTTATCATTTGTCTATATATCCTAAATAAACCGGCACTTTCTAAGTTACTAGCAACTCAAATCTACTATCCTCTTTCATCCCCTAGTTTTATATCTCTTTATTTCTAGTAGTGTAGTGACTCGTTCCATGCACGGAAAATTCCATATTGTTCAATATTAACTTTTATTTCATGAAGATTAGGTACGTAGCTTGACTTAATTTTTATTATCGAAAATAATCCTAATTTTATCGTAAGAATATATATTAACCTTCAACATAATATTTATTCTCAATAAAATAGCTTGTATATTTGTTGTTGAAAGGAATGATAATTTTTTTAAGATTTATTTGTTAATATATTTATCCAATCTATTAATAACTGAAATTAAAGATAAAAAATAATAATTGTGTAACAAACTAAACCTAAAATCACTCTAAGAGCTCTAAAAGGCTAAACTTTAATATATAAGATTGATTGATTGAGGAAATACTTTTAGAAGTTTAATAGTTTTTTATTTTTAATTATTTTTTGTTTTAAACTTAATCATTGTAAATACTTACTCCCTCTGTCCCCTTATATAATTCTTGTTTCATATTTTCGCACTATTCACGCTTCAATACATTTTATGGCATAACTTCTAAGATATAAGAACAAATATAGTCATGTGAGGTCGTATTTGATTCGTCTCGATGATTATTTTAATGTATCCAAATTTGATAATTTTTTATTAACATATAGTTAGAGATACTGACGATACAAAACGTATCTCGGCAAATGTGCAAAAAAAACAGGAACATTATTATGGGACGGAGGGAGTAATAGGGAAGACAAAAGGAGACAAAAGATTTGCACAGGTACCTACTTCCTAGACTTGTTACATGGCTCGTATGGGTCAAATTTGGGTTTGACCACTCTTGGATTGGGCCAGATTTGCATTTATTGGTCAGTTCATGTCTGATAATTCTGAACTATTTGTGTCCAATACACTTTTTGAGACTAAAAGTTAAATTAGTAAACTTGTTTATTAAACACTAAGTAAATACCCCACCCACCCCCACATCCCTTACTCGTCTCTGCAAAAATCGTTTCTGACACCGATCAGGCACCGCCACCTTCAGCTCCGATCTAAATTCACCTTTATGACCGGCGAGAAAACCCCTTCTCCGACCACGGTTGTCGTCGAACTCCACCACGGACAGCCGCACCGGAGTCCGGCGAGAAAACTGGTCATCCCCCCTCTGGTTTCCCGTCCGCATCCCCGCCGTCCTTCTCCGACCGTCTTCATCCGTCCTCCGCCCGTCCTTTGTCGGTCGTTCCCGCCCTCCTCCGCCCCCACATGGATTATGAACATGAGCTTACATCTTAATTGAATCAAACCAGCCAGTTTACATCACGGGCGAAAGCTATGCTCTGCAGGGTACCACATTTTGAAGAAAAACTCTCGGTTTCCGAAATCAAAAAGTCTTACGTATTAATTTAATTGGTGTTCTATTGGTAATGGATTGACAAATCTAGTTGTGCAGTTGTCAGGTCACAGCTCATGCTACTATTTCATAGGCCTTATCAATGAAAAATTGTTGACCACATACTTCCTGACAAATGGTACTACTAAAGACATCAATAAAGTAAAAATTAAAACTATTGTTTAATTTTAATTTGGTCCCACTTGAAACTTTGTGATAAATGATAAAGAGTAATTCTCTATTGACCGCATACATTACACCTACAAAGTGTCCGGTGATAATAGTTGCTACAGTAATAAATGAGAATGATTATGGGCCGTTTGATTTCGCCAGATCGGACGGATGTGGATAATTCACTTTTGGGCGCGTGTACAAGCGCGTTCAACAGATCTCCTAAATTTCCTTCTTCTTCTTCTCGCCTTCGTTTTCTTTTCCCCCAAGTTTTTTCAACAAAACTTCTTGGATCTTGCTTTCTCTTCTCTGCTGCGTAATTCCTTCTTCTTCTTCTCGCATTCGTATTTTATTTTGTTTTCCTCATCTTGTTTACGTTTCTATATCCTTTGTTTTTGCGTGAGATGATTTTGTTGATTTTTTGTATTCAGGTGTTCTTGTTCTCTTGATTGCTCTGTTCGCTAATCCAACACGTCGATTATCATTCGTTAGCTTGTTTCTCCTTCATTCTACCTATGGATCTAGGTTTTGCTTCTATTTTCTTTGTTTCTCCTTCATCCCCCTGTTTCTCTCCAATTTGAGCTTATTTGTTGAAGTATTACGATGATTCGTGTATAATGAAGCAGTTTTTATCTCAAATTTGATGAACATCATCGATGAACTATTGTTGATTATGTTTAAGCTTTGAAAAAGCTTAATATCATACTTCCGAGGTAATTAATGAACATGTACAAGACATATGATGAACGTTAATAATACTGTTAGTGAACATATATTGGACATTTTAAAAACTGAAGATGAATCTTTAGTGATGGGATGAACATTTAGAAGAATTGTGATGAACATTTATATCGGATTTGATGAACATTTATAACGGATTTGATGAACAACAGTAATAGAAGTGATGAACATTCTATTGGACATATAATGAACATAGACAGTATTTGTGATGAACTTTTATAAGACATGTGATGAACGTTGAATGCAGTCTTAATGAACTTTTAATACTGATTTGATGAACTTTGTTCTAGATGTGATGATCATTCACAGCATTTTAATGTGTAATGAACATTTTCAGGATTTGTGATGAACATTGATAAGTAGTTTGATGAACATTGATAAGTAGTTTGATGAACATTGATAAGTAGTTTGATGAACATATGTTTAATATCTGATTAACATTTTTCTAGGTGTTGATCAATCCAATGCCAATGGTGTAGTTTCTATTTCTCCTGGAAATACGAAATACTTTTTACCATTATGTGAAGATTCTTACAAGCCATATGTTGGTCAAGTGTTTGCTTCAATTGAAGATGGTATTGAATTCTATAAAAAATATGCCATCAGGGCAGGCTTTAGTGTACGTATCATGTCAGGGACTAGCACTAAAGATGTGAACAAAGTTCCAATTTGGAAGTATCTTTGTTGCAGTAGGCAGGGATATATGAAAGTAGATGGAAATACTGCAGATGACTCCACTTCATCAAAAAGGAAGAGGAATTCAGATAGATGTGGTTGTGTTGCTAAATTAGCACTTCGCTATCTTAGTCATGATGGCTATTCTGTTAAGATTTTTGAGGAGCGTCATACACATTATATGGTTGATGAATCACAACGACATCTTGCCAGGAGTAACCGGAAATTGACTGCATTCCATGAAGACTTTATTATGAATTGTATCAAGTCCAATATTGGGACTAGCAAAGCATTTAAGATGTTCAAGAATTCTGTTGGATCTTACGCAAATGTTGGTGCCTCGCTGGTTGACTTCAAGAATTTTAACCGAGATCTCAATGCGTATATGGTTGGTTGTGATGCTCAAATGGTAATTGATAGCCTTTTTCGCAAGAAAGAGAGATGTGAGGCTCTCTATTTTGAATACTATGTCAATGAGCATAATCAACTAACTCGTTTATTCTGGGCTGATCCGATTGCACGCAAGAGTTTTTCATTCTTTGGTGATGTAGTGACTGCTGATGCAACATACAAATCAAATAGGTATGTTGATGAACATTCTTACCTGTTTAGGAGAATTTTTCTAAGTAGTTATGTTGAACAATGTTAAATTTATTAATGAACATTCCTATTTGTTTTGGTGAACAATCATTGTAGATGTGATGAACTATGTTTTATTTATAGATGAACATATAAAAATTTATTGATGAACATTGCTAGTTTATTGATGAACATTCATACAAGTTTTGATGAACACTGTTAAATTTATTGATGAACATTCATACCAGTTGAGGACATTCTTATCCCAGTTTTGATGAACATTGTTATCAGTAATGATGAACATTGTTCAATCATTTGATGAACAAATAATACAGTTTTGATGAACATTATGAGTTTTCGCTTTTTGTTTTCAGGTATGATATGGTGTTTGTTCCTTTCACTGGAGTTGACAACTACAAGTGCTCAATCACCTTTGCATTTGGCTTATTGTTGAACGAAGATATTCCATCTTATGTGTGGTTGTTTGATCATTTCAAAAAGGCAATGGGACATGAACCTTTTGTTATTTTGACTGATCAAGATGCTGCTGTCAAGGCTGCTGTTGAGGAGGTTTTTAGCTCAAGTGTTCATCGTTTTTGCATGTGGCACATAATGTTCAAAGTGCCCGGTAAGATTAAGGTTGAACCAGAGCAAAATAAAGATTTCAGGGATAGATTCAATGCTATTGTTTGGAGTGATGAGATTACTCCTGTGGATTTTGAGGAGCTTTGGCATGGTATTATAGATGATTTCAATCTTCAAGACAATGTTTGGCTCAAGACAATGTTTGATCTACGACACTTATGGATTCCCGCTTTCTTTCAAAATGTCCATATGGGTGGCCTGCTTAGAACAACTTCGAGGTCTGAATCTCAGAACTTCTTCTTCTCACATTTCATTGGCTCATCATCATCCCTTGTAGTGTTCATGTTGCAATTTGAAAATGCAATTGATTCTCAAAGACATACTCATCGTAAGCATGACTTTGAATCTTCCACTCGCCGTCCTTCTCTCAAGACACCGACCCAAATGGAAGTTCAGCTTTGTGACGTCTATACACTGCCTATTTTTGATGATTTGCAAACTCAACTTCTCTCATCTGCCTATGATTGTGCCTTGGTTAATTCTCTCACAGAGGGTGATGTCCATTACTATCGTGTTCGTGGACATTTTGAGAAATCATTTGTGGTTCAGCACTTACCATCCACAAATGAATATAAGTGCTCTTGTAATAGGTTCTTGCAGATAGGTCTTCCATGCTGTCACATGATATTGGTAATCAGATGTGTTGGTCCACCTTTGGATGTGAAAATACCTGACCAATATATATTACCACGATGGAGTAAGAGCACAACATTGAAGCCAACTTTTGAGATTGATGGTTTAGTATTTAAAGAATCTGTTGAGATGGATGAGAAGAAGCTTTTAGTGTATGATGTTATGTCTGAGATACATAGTATTATCAATGAAATTGAGCATGATTCTGATCAATTGAAAGACTTGTTGATTGTTCTAAAGGAGAAGCGTGAGTTGTACAGTTCATCCATTCAGGCTGAGTCGTCTTCTATGAGTAACATCAAGACTCCTACAAAAAGCAGAGAGGCAAGATTTGAGAAGTTTGTTGGTCCTTTACCAAATACAATATCTGTCCTTCCACCTCCACAATCAAAGAACAAAGGAAGGCCAAAAACATCACGTTTGAAAAGTACAATTGAGAAAGTTAGATTGAATTCTAACAAGGTGAAGAAGTGTTGTTCAATATGTTTGAAATCCGGACACAATCGCTCTACATGTCCTGAGAATACTTCAACCAGTGTTTGAAGTTAGATATAATTCTAAAACTATCATTTAGGTCTTTATGTGTAAATCTAGTTTTGGTGAACATTTGTAATCTACTTGGTGAACAATTATATATAATCTGGTGAACAACATGGGTAAAATTGATGAACATCGATTTCAAATTAGATGAACTCTCTCTGTTAATGTGGTGAACTTGTTGTGTTAATTTGATGAACTTTGTATTTAAGCTCGATGAACATTCATTATAAATATTATGAATATTTGTGAAAAAGACAAGTAAAATTACTTATCATATTGATGAACTTTTGAGATTAACGTCAATGAACATTCAGTGTTAATATGATGAACTTTGGCTAAATATTCAATGAACATTCACAGTTAAGCTGATGAACATTGTTCAGTGATTTGATGAACATTGTTCTGTGATTTGATGAACATTCTGTAATATATAGATGAACAAAAGAATCCTTGTACTCATTGTCAAACTTCTACATTGTGCATTTTCCATTTACCCATTCTATAAGTTGTGGGTAAGCATTGTTGAATCTGTTGGTTAACAACTCTGAAATGTACTTGACCCTTATCATGTCCATTTGCTTATTGTCACCTTTCTTCAAAGAAGTTGTAAAATTTGTCAGCCCCTCCCCAAAGTACGTTTCCATGTGTCGCATGGTATATATACCACAATCCTGCTTGTTCTTGTCATCTCTCCAGTACATTGAAAGACGTTCAGCTTTGACCTTTTTCTCGTCTTCGAATAGAGCTGCTTTGGCTTCCATGCCATGCTTCCTTAGAAATTCCACAAACACTGCTCTCTGTAAAATAAAAACACAATAATATCAAACATATTGAAAAACAATGATGAACATACTTAAAACATACAGTTATATGATGATGAACATACAGTTATATGATAATGAACATACTGAAAAATAATGATGAACATTACCAAATAAACAGAAGAACAATATACAGTATTAAAACTTACCATCACTTTAGGAACGTTGTTATATTTCACAAGCTTCTTGCCTTGAACACTGGAGTTATCAATGATATCTATTCTTGGGTTCTTGAGATTGAAAACAATGCAGTAATAGTGTTCACTCTGGTATATTGGGAAGACATACTGCACAGTGAACTTCCTTTGTTAGTTTGATGAACAAGTTTAAAAAATATAGTGAACATGTATAGATAGTCTTATGAACAAGTTTAAACAACACAGTGAACATTTGTCTATAGAGTGGTGAACCTTTATAGATAAGTTTAATAGAATACTTACCAACTGAATATCATTCAATTTGTGAAGTGGCAGTCTTGCTAACTGAGTTTCCATTTCACCATTGAAGAATGTGATTGAATCTTTTAGTTCAAAACCCACCATAGTCGGGACAGACTTTTATAAAATATCAAAAGATTCCATTAGTTATGTTTCCACATGTTAATGACAAAATTGTTCATATAAAAAATTCCTACCGTTGTATTAATTGAAGCAAAGAATCTAAGAGGTTTTGATTCATCTCTTTCTTCCTCTTTGAGATTAAGCAAGTGTGCCCATGCGTCAATCACATTGCTTTCAACATATTGATTGTTTTGCATGCTCAGAAAGTCATTCTTCTTGAAATTTAAATGCCCCACGCTGAAAACAATGTCCCTGAAACAAAAAATGAAGATCATCTTGAACAGAATTGATGAACAAAATGTGACAAGGTGATGAACATTTATAAAACCAGTGATGAACTTTAGAAGAAAACTAATTAAACTTTTCTTACTCTAGGTGTGTTAAATCTTCCAACATCCAGCTGCTGAGTTTCATTTCTAGAGCAGTTGGTTTCTCTTTGATGTCCACAATCCTTTGCTTGTATGGAGATTTGTTTGCCCAAGAAATTAGTCTCTTTCTTTTGATTACTTCTGGGTCATTCTCACTCCCCGTCTTCCAAACAAACATTGTTTTCTCAGTTTGTGCCTGAATATGATTGATGAACATATGTGAGAAGTTTGATGAACATAAGTGAGAAGTTTGATGAACATGTATAAGAAAGTTGATGAACAAATGATGATAAAGATCACCTTCTCAACCTGCTCCTCTGTCTGTTTTCCTTCACTCTCCACCTTGTCCTTTCCCTTTTCTTTCCTCTTCTCCTCATCATTTTGCCTCACATCTTGGGCTTCTATTTCTTCCTCTTGAACAGGAACCACCTCTTGAACTTGTACACTTTCCTTTTCTTTTAGTTGTGGTTCAGGAACCACCTCTTCGGATTGTATTTCCATCCCTTGTACTTGTTCCTCAACTCCTTCTTTCCCGCCCCTGTCCTCAGATTGTGTTTCCATTTCCTTCCCTTGTTCCATCCTTTCCACCTCCACCCTTTCTGGTTCCTTTCCTTGTTCTTTCTCTATCTGTAATTAGAAATAATGATGAACATAATTCAATTATTTGATGAACATTGATAGAACAATTGATGAACATTTATAAGCAAAATATGTACCTCATTCTCTTTCTCAATTCTTTGTTCTTCCATCCTCACCTCATCACCTATATGATCAATTTCCTCGACTGTCTCATCAGCATTGCTGTTAACAACAGGAGTACTTTCAACAAAATCTTCAGAGTGCGTGGTAGCTGCATCCAACCTCTTTTGTCTTTCAACCACAGATTTAGGAATCTACAATTTAAATAAAGCACAACAAGTTATTACACATAAAAGCATAGATAGTAACTGAGAGTTAAGAAGCCTTGTATATTACCTTGAATGAAATTTTCCTCTTGTACTGTCTTGTGGTTTCTGTTGTCACATCAACTACCACTGGAGGCATCTCAGGTGATCTTGTAGTTTCTTCTGGCGGATCAACTACCACTGTAGGCCTCTCAGGTGATTGGGAGAATATTCCCAAAGAGAAAGATGGAATATCTGAAATGTAATCACTAGCAATGCTTCGACAAGTCTCACCAATGACTTCATCTGGTGTCTTCTCTGGAACTTCATCTTCAGCTTTCACAACATAACTCTTCTTGGCCTTCATAGTTCTCTCCACTTCTTCCAAACATTTAGATGCCTCGCGCCAAAACTGTTGCTGGGTCAATGTCTCTTCGTCTTCCTCTGTTTGATGTGGTTGCTCTGCATTTTCTTCATCATCCCTCACATTTAGCATTCTTTCAATAGCTTCATTCACCTTCTTGAACAAGCTATTACTTGCTATACGTGAGGGAGCCTGCTCAATTCTTCCCAAGAAGTTTCTAATCTTGGTAGCAAGTTCTTGTCCCTCTTTTATATGGTCCTCTAAGAAACCCTGTTTCAATATTAAACAATGAAACATTAATGAACAAGAAAATAAATAATAGTGAACCAATAAACTTGATGAACATTGTTCAGAAATTTGATGAACATTGTTCAGAAATTTGATGAACGTTGTTCAGAAACTTGATGAACGTTGTTCAGAAACTTGATGAACATTGTTCAGAAATTTGATGAACATTGTTCAGAAATTTGATGAACGTTGTTCAGAAACTTGATGAACGTTGTTCAGAAATTTGATGAACATTGTTCAGAAATTTGATGAACATTGTTTAGAAACTTGATGAACATTGTTCAGAAATTTGATGAACGTTGTTCAGAATTTGATGAACGTCTTTCAGAATTTGATGAACGTTGTTCAGAAATGTGATGAACATTATTACAAAATTTGATGAACAGATAGAGACAATCTGATGAACATATAAAACAATGTTGATGAACTTTCATAAGGAATTTGATGAACACATATTTGAAATCTTACCAGTAAACTTGCATCTTCAGTTGCTTCTTCTTGTGAATGATATAAGGCGGATGGACTGTCTCTTATGTTTGCAGCATTGTTCACATCATCTTCTGCAAAAATTGGAGGATCTCTGACATAACCCACATCTTCTGCAAAAATTGGAGGATCTCTGACATAACCCTTTCCAAATCCACCAATCTTGATCTCTTCTGCCTCCCTAGCCCTCAGCATGGCTGCATCCCAATTAACAATTATTGGAAACTCTCTCTCATGTTCAACATTCTTGAGAATAACACGATCAAAATATATCAACTGCAAGCAAATAAAGTAAATGAGTAAATATTAGTTTGATGAACATATAATGATATGATAATGAACAAAATGACTAAAATTGGTGAACACTAACTTGTAGTAGAAGGATTGGTCCTCTGAAAAAACTAGCATTTGTTGTCCTATCAAAAGACTCCTTTGTCTTTATCAGAAGGTCAACTAGCAATTTTGACCAATCGTAGTGATTAATCATCTCGGTGCACTCAAGGTAATGAAGAATATTATAATTCAATCCACCATTTGGCTGACTGTCCATAATGGTTGCAACAAGCAACATCATGAAATTTCTCTTGAACCACTCTCCAGGTACTACAGTTTTTATCAAAAGCTCTGCGACATGTGATGCATGAATCTTTGAGGCGTCACGCAACTTGACATCATGCAATTCATTGTCGATTTCCAGTGGAAATTGATTCCTGAACTGTCGGTGAAGATCTTGATATTGTAAATCCTCATGTTCAGTAAATGTTCTCTTCAATTCTATTTGCATCCCACCAACAGGAATTCCAAGGTAGTCGTGAACATCTTGCGTTGTAATTTTGTGCCTCACTGACTTGGCAAGCTTCATTGTGCAGGATACGACATTAAAGTTCTTCAACAACCAGTGACTGATTTTAGCTGGAAGTTTGTCCACTTTCCATTTAAGCAAGCATCCAAATCCCAACTCTACTATGCAGCTTTTTTGAATTGGACTCATTCTAGCCAAAGTTGAAACCAGAAGCGCTGGAGAACTTCTACATTTTTGAGCTGGGAACTGCTTCTTGATGCTTTCAGTCATTTTTTCTTTCCCTTTCCTTGACTGAACAATTTCAGACTTGTTTGTCCTGGAAGCTTGTTCAGGTTGGTCTTCAACATCTCTTATTACAATTCCCCCGCTAGGCCTTTTCAAGTTCTTCATTATTTGTGTTACAGGGATTTCTGGGCTGTACAACTGAATCTCTTTTCCCTTGCTCTGAGAACTGTGTATCCTTTGGCTACTTCTTTTTCTCTTGCTTGTTGTAGCAACTACTTTCTTGGATTTTGCCATCTTAAGTTGAGGGGATGCTATAACATTAAAAGTAACTTATTAGTATAAAGACATGTACAAAGCCGATGAACAAAATTAAGGATCATGGTGAACAATATCAAACAAGATGGTGAACATATTGAAATACAATGATGAACATTATTAAACATACATATGAACTATATATGAGAGGAATGATGAACATTATTAAACATTCTGATGAACATTATGAAGAATTGTGATGAACAAAGAAAAAAGAGTTGATGAACATTAGTTACCATGAACTCTTTCTTCCTCCAGTTGTTGTTCTTGGGATGACAAATTTCGTTGTGATCTGTCATTTGATTTTTTGCTTCTTATCTCTGTAATATTGAACATACAAGTTATATATTGTGCAAAAATACAAAGTTTATAAAGAGGATAATATTCGATGAACAATCTTAAGACATATGATGAACTTTTATAGGCAATGAGATGAACAATCACAAAATTTTTGGTGAACATTGAAAAGAAATCTGGTGAACGTATATACAAGATACGATGAACAAATACAAGATATTTGATGAACATTTAGATGTACTGTGATGAACATGTATTTTGATGAACTTTATGAAGAATTGTGATGAACAAAGAAAAAAGAGTTGATGAACATTAGTTACCATGAACTGTTTGTTCCTCCTGTTGTTGTTCTTGGGATGACAAATTTCGTTGAGATCTGTCATTTGATTTTTTGCTTCTTATCTCTGTAATATTGAACATACAAGTTATATATTGTGCAAAAATACAAAGTTTATAAAGAGGACAATATTCAATAACAAGATTTATGATAACAGATAAGAGAAATCTGATGAACAATCTTAAGACATATGATGAACTTTTATAGGCAATGAGATGAACAATCACAAAATTTTTGGTGAACATTGAAAAGAAATCTGGTGAACGTATATACAAGATACGATGAACAAATACAAGATATTTGATGAACATTTAGATGTACTGTGATGAACATGTATTTTGATGAACTTTGTTAGGAACTTTGATGAACATATATTCAAGATCTGGTGAACATAGAGTAAAAACACAGTCATGATCAAAATAATGACCACTCAGTACATACAAATATACTTTTCACACTCAGTACCTTAAAACAAAACATGCATGTAGCGAAATCTAACATGTCAAAGCAAAAACCTAACTCCAAATACCAGATTATACTCCATACCTCTTGGTTCTTGGCTTCTCTGAGATTCTGCCATTTTAAGTAGCGAGTTGATGGATTTTGGTGAACGACGGAGTGAAATGAAGAGAAATTAGTGAGAAATCACAGGAAAAAGCATCGTATAAGCTAAAATTAGGGATTAAACACCATACCTCTTCCTTCGCTGTTCTTCTGTGAGCCAGACATCGCGAAATTTGTAGGAGTATGTTGTTTTTGATGATCGGCGAGAGAAAACGAAGTGATTTCGTTGAGAAATCGAAGAAAAAGCAAGCGAGTAGGAGGTTAGGGTTTGATCGCCTTTGCGAGAGAGGTTTCTGTGGAAGTTTTGAGAAGAATGGGAAGAGACGGTTTTCGCTCCAATTTTGAATCACGATAGAAGCGAGCGCGTGTGTTGCACACAAAATCAAGCGAGTAGCCAGTAGCGAGAGTTAGTAGCCAGTAGCGAGTAGGATTGATCTGGACCGTCCGATCAATTCGAATGAACGGTTCCCGTTCATTCTCATTTATCTCTAAAGGCCCCTTTATTACCAGATTCAAATCCACATTGATATATATAAGAATTGTATTTAGTGTCTTGAAAATTTATTTAGTGTATTGACAATTATTTTTTATTATGTTTATAGTTTTGTAATAATTTTATTTGGTGTTTTCATATTTTTATTACAGTTTTATTTAGTATTATTCTTGTTGACAAATTTATTAATATTGTTGACAAATTAGTTATTTCTGTTATTTAATTATGTTGACACCTTAATTAGTTGTGTTATATTGACGGTTTCAATAATTTTGTTGATAGATTTTAGTGGTGTTGACAAATTATTTTAGTGTGTTGACTGTTTATTAGCCTTGTTGACAGTTTAGTTAGTCGTGGTGTGTTGACAGATTATTAGTAGTGTTGACACTTTATTTTTGTGTTGTTGACATACTATTTTAGTTGTGTTAACACTTTATTTTTGTGTTGTTGACATATTATTTTAGTTGTGTTCACACTTTATTTTTTTTGTTGTTGACACTTTATTTTTGTGTTGTTGACATATTATTTTAGTTGTGTTGACACTTTATTTTTGTGTGTTGACATATCATTTTAGTTGTGTTGACACTTTATTTTTGTGTTGTTGACATGTTATTTTAGTTGTGTTGACACTTCATATTTGTGTTGTTGACATGTTATTATTGGTGTTGACAGACTATTTTAGTTGTGTTGACACTTCATTTTTGTAGTGTTGACAAGTTATTATTGGTGCTGACATATTATTTTAATTGTGTTGACAAATTATTAATTGTGTTAAAAATTTAATTATCCATGTTGACAACTTAATCACTCGTGTTGAAAGTAATATAAAAATTCTTCACGATATAAAATTTATAAAAATTAATATAAATTCAGTATCTAATTTAGTGATAAAGGAACCGAGGGGGGCTCGGGTGAGGACGAATTACCCAGTGAGGACTTGAGGACACTTCTGGGCCCTTAGATCATTCAATCAACGATTGAGATTAAAAGGGAGAAAGGATCCGGTGTGATGCACTTGGGTGAGATCGGATGAGTGAAGCGGTGGCAATTTTGCAGTACTCAAATTTTGTGAAGGGTAAAGTGGACTTTATACAGGAAAATCATAACAGCAGCGAAAATTTCTTCCTCGACCACGCTCCGTCTTCCTCCCTCGACCTCTCTCTTTCCTTCACGACCCCCTCTCTACGCACCAATCCAGCCATCCTCCGCTCGTCGTTTCCGGCGTAATTGCAGTGGCCAACCATCTTCCTTCGCTCGTCTTGTGGCCAAGGAGCAGAAGTCGCGAGCCTATCCCTCTTCTGCGCAGCGTCAACAACGCATCATCCAATGAGCATGTTCGTCATCTCTACGCAGCTCGTCCGTGCACGGACCAACTTCCGTCATTCAGAAGCTCACCGGAACCTCCTTCGAGCCACCAAGTTTGCCAATTACCCAATTGTGAGAATTTTCCCCTAAACATCTAAACCCTAATTCGTTGAATTTGGGGTTTTTATGTTAATTTCATTCTAATGTTTTTCACGCCAAATATTGCCATCCAAGTTTACTGTGAGCTCAGTGAAACTGTAAATTCATTGCTTCAAACCTCTACAATTCATCTGATTTATTTAACTTGTGTTGTTCTTAGGCGTACTGTCAGAGTTTGGAGCATGATTATTTTTGCTCGTTCAAGTAGTTATATTATTGGATTTCTTACACCCATGGAATGACGCTTGGGTTGCAAAAGACGAACAAAAATGGTAAACTGGAGTTCTTGAGCTGAAACATTTTTGCTTCCTTCATTTCTTGTTTGTCTGACAAGGTGCACTCACTCTTTCAGGTATATTGCTTTGCTGGTTGTATATTTAGTATGTTACATTGGAGCTTTTACTCTTTCAGATACATTTTTGCTTCCTTCATTTCTTGCTTTGCTTCCTTCATTGGAACAAAAATGGTACTGTGCATATGTATGTTACACTGCTCTTTCAAGCGAGCCTCAAAATTATGCCTACAATTATCTGAGTAAATCCTCAGCAATTTCCACAAGCACTTTTATCCTCGGGATGCTGACAACGATCCTCTCTATATTGTACTCTAATGTTCGTGCTGGTTCTTCAACCACCTTCTAATCTCCACCCACATCACCAAGAGCAGGTATTACCATCTACAATATTAATCTATCTAATTCAGCATTTTCATATGGAATTTCTAAAGTTGGACTCGAAAGATGAGAAGCGTGGAGATTCGAAGAAGGACAAAGAAGTGAGGCCAGTTAGTTACTCGTATACGTTCTTCCATCACATATTTGCTTTGGCAAGCATGTATTCTGGTATGCTGTTATCTGAACCATGGTCGTCTGAGAGCTCTGACATGATTGATATTGGCTGTGACTTCGTTTTGGGTTCGAATCTGCACAGAGTGGGTCACATCTGGGCTCTTTGTCTGGACTCTCATTGCCCCATTGATCATCCAAGACCGCGAGTTCTATTAGTCGTCCTAAAAGTTGTAGCCTGATCTTTACCATGGAACTAAAATGTTCGACTGCACAGGGTTATCACTTATCAATGTTTATTATGGTACTGTCATGTGACCTGACAATGGAAATGTTGTAGATCACATTATCCTATCGTAGTGTTGTACAATACATCATCCATCTTGTATACACATTTGTTTTTTAATTCACCGTAGTGGTTCTAACTGGTTCCAACATTTTATGGCCATTCATGTGTGTTAGTAACAGTGACAATATCACCTTCCCCTAATTCACTGTCCTTCTCAACTTGCTAATTGCAACAGTTCACTCTATTGACATAGATTAATATAATACTAGAGGCCCAAATTAGAAATGAATAAGAAACTTACACAAAAATGCTATTGACATAGCTGGTTTTGCAAGTGCTGAATTAGGATAAGTCTATGAATTTCATTGTACTCCATACAAGCATGGAGATAAAGATTAGAGATATATGTAAGAGAAAGTGGCATGCAAGTTCATACTGATAGTCATGCAGGTTTATGAAGTTTTTAAGCTCGTTTTTTTTGTTATTAACACATTGTCGTAAAAGGCTTTAGATACGCCTAGAAGTTCAAGGAAATATGTCTAGAGGTTCATGAAAATATGTCTAGAGGTTCATGAAAATATGCCTAAAGGTTCATGAAAATATGCCTAGAGGTTCATACTGATAGTCGCATAGGTTTGTGAAGTTTTTAAGCTTTTTTTTTTGTTTAACACATTGCAGCAAAAGGCTTTAGATATGTCTAGAGGCTCATGAAAATATGCCTAGAGGTTCATGAAAATATGTCTAGAGGTTCATGAAAATATGTCTAGAGGTTCATGAAAATACACACTTGAGGTTCATGAAAATATGCCTAGAGGTTTATGAAAATATGCCTAGAGGTTCATGAAAGTTTGCCTAGAGGTTCATGAAAATATACACTTAGGTTCATGTAAGTATATACTTAGGTTCATGAAAGTATATACTTACGTTCATGGCAATAAACTTAGGTTAATGAAAATATGAGGTTCATGAAAATATGCCTAGAGGCTCATGAAAGTATGAGTATGCCTAGAGGTTCATGAAAATACACACTTAGGTTTATGAAAATATGCCTAGAGGTTCATGGAAATATGCCTAGAGGTTCATGCTGATAGTCGTGTAGGTTCATGATACGCTGCACTTTGTATAGCGTAACTAGGGATTATTACATTAGTTTAGGAGTATTATCATATGTGTTTCGAGTCATTATTATGTTCTGAGATATTTATTAAGAAGTGAAGAAATGAAGATCAGAACCGAAGAAGAAGAGATCAAATATTGAAGACATGAAGACTTGAAGATATTCTGCGGAGCATCGGCGATCGCCACTACCATCCAGGCGATCGCCATTCTACAACAGAAGAGTTATGTGAGTTCGAGAGATTATGGCGATCGCCATGACTCTACGGCGATCGCCATGGGGTGACAGAGGCTACGGCAGACGCTACATGAAGACCGCGATCGCCAGACATCTATGGCGATCGCCACAACAAGGCCGAAGACATTCCGGACTTTTCTTATTTTCCTTTGTTTATTTTATTTCCTTTACCTTATTTTATTATTTCGTTTAGGATATTTCTTTTACCATATTTTTTAGGGTTAGTCTCTATTTAAGAACTCTAGCCATCATCATCTTTTCTATCATCTTTTCCATCAGACAATTTAGTTCTGCAACCATGAGCAGGAACTAATCTCCATTGTTTTACTTAGCGGTTGAAACCTTCAGTTATTAAGTTGTGAGATTTCTAAACTCTTGTTCTTTTCCTATGGGTTTGTATTAATTCTCTTGTTCTTCATCTATTGATTTCTATTAGTTTTTCTAGCTTGATCACCTAGTTTGATTGATAGTTTTCTATTGCTAGACTAGGAATATACGGTGTAATTCCTTGTCATTGTAGCGCTCATATCTGCATGATCTGGTAGTTGATTGCTTTTATGAAAGATAATTGATTGCATGTTAATACTTGACGGTTGTAAGTTATTGCATGCATCCTTATAATTCCTGTGCCCTTTGCTGCTATTTCATCTAATCTTGAGAGGTTTCCCTGATTGTTAAATAGTAAGTATTATCAGGACCGGTTGGCCTGCTGATATATTAAAGATTGGAATAGGAACATTCCCTAGGATTGAATAGAACTTGAGATAAATCTATGATCAACTTGATTGACTGTTGTGTGGATACTTGTTAGGTGAAACCCCTTCTCATCATATTCTCACCCAAACTTCCTCTGCTTGTTACTGGTTACTTGCGTGTTCTTGCAATCAAAATCCCCCCCCCCCCTTTGGTTACTTGTTACTAGTTGATATTTCACTTGACTGCATTGATTTGGTGTTTTGATTCCCTTGGGTTCGACCTCTTCTTACTTGCTATACTGTAGTTAGTGTTTAGGGTTTTCTTTGATTTGGCACTACGACTTTAGCCACATCAAATTTGGCGCCGTTGCCGGGGAATTGAAATTTTTCTGATTCGGTGTTAATTGTGAAATTATCAACTGTTTGGTGTGAACCTTTATGGTTCAGACCCGTGCTACTGATTCATCTCTTGTTGCATTTGACCCAGAGATTGAAAGGACGTTCCTTCGGAACCAAAGAGCAGCTCTGAACCAAGATAACGAGATGGGTGATCGACATGGACCGCCATTGCCTACTATGAGGCAACTCACTGCCCCAGACTTAAACCAACAACCTTTGGCAGTGAGGTTTCCTGAGATTGAAGAAGGTGTGAACTTTGAATTAAAAGCTGGTTTAATTCATGAGCTACCACACTTCCATGGCTTAGCAGGAGAAGATCCCAACAAACACTTGGCTCAATTCCATGCCATATGTTCTAGTATGAAGCCAAGAGGTGTTACTGAGGAGCAGGTCATGCTGAGAGCTTTCGGATTTACTCTGAAAGACGCTGCAAATGATTGGCTCTATTATCAAGCTCCAGGGAGTATGGATTTTTAGAGAAATATTTTTCAGCCACAAAACTGAGCAGCTTGAAGAAGGAGATCACGAATCTTCAACAACATTCAACTGAGAGTCTCTATGAGTATTATGAGAGATTCAAGAAGCTTTGCTCAAGCTGCCCATTTCATAGTTATATTGACCATGATCTTCTTATGTACTTATTCAGTGAGCTGATTGATGAGGATCATCGAATGGTAAACGCATCTTGTGGAGGTAATTTTCTGAAACTAACTATACCTCAGGCCACTGAAATGTTTGAAGAGCTGGATGAAAGTTCAAGGCAGTTTGGCAGTAGACAGGGATCCCACTCAGTCAAAGAAATTAATTCAGATCAATTACAGACTGACATGAATGAACTGAAAGATATGATGAAGTCTTTTATGTTGCAAAGTGGTGGTCAACAACTCCAAGAGCCGAATGCTGAGGTAAACGCTGTTGGTGGATGGCAACCAAGGCCAAGGTATGATTCTCATAATATTAATTATCAGCAACCTAGACCTCATAATTCTATGACTGTTGAAGATATGATCAAGTCCTTAGCTCAAACTGTGATGCAACAAAATGCTAAAACGGAATCGAGTATCCAAAATCTTGAAAATCAGTTAGGACAGATTGCTCAAGTTGTGAGTAAATTAGAGGCCAGGGAACCGGTAAGAAACCCGAGAGAGAACGTCAGTGCAGTGTTCTTGAGGAGCGGAAAAACTTATGACGACTGTTCTGTGCCAAAACCGCGATCGCCATATTTGAGTGGCGATCGCCATGAGATTACAGAGAGCAAAACAGGATCTGCATCCCGACCGCGATCTCCATATAGCGATGGAGATCGCCATTCCATTCCAGAAGCTGAGGTCCAAAATCATCCGCGACCGCGATCGCCAGTTGTTGATGGCGATCGTCGGGAGCCCCCTGAGTACATTGATGATTATGTTCGCCCGAATTTTCCCCCTCTGTTTTCTCAGAAGCTTGTTGCTCTCTTTCCTGAGGCGTTGAAGGACACTCGAAGGCTGGAGAACGACAACGAAATCTTCGAAACCTTTAGTAGGTGTGAGGTAAACATTCCTTTGCTTAAACTTGTTAAGAGTATTCCTAGATTTGCTAAGTTTTTGAAAGAAGTTTGTACTATTAAAAGAAACCAAAAACTGAAAGGAAAGAAGAAAGTTGAAATAAGTGAACAAGTTTCTGCTGTGTTTCAAAAACGCATGCCTAAGAAATGTGGTGATCCAGGCATATTTAGCATTCCATGTGTGATTGGTGAAACTAAATTTGACAAAGCCATGCTAGATTTAGGTGCATCAATCAATGTTTTACCTTACTCTTTGTATGAATCACTAGGCTTAGGACCTTTGCATAAAACAGGAACTGTTATTCAACTTGCTGATAGGTCTACTGTGTACCCGAAAGGGGTTGTTGAGGATGTTCTTGTTATGGTTGGTGATCTGATTTTTCCTGCTGATTTCTTTGTGTTGGATATGGAGCATGCTAATAATGTCACACCTATACTGTTAGGTAGACCTTTCATGAAAACTGCACAAACGAAAATTGATGTTAATAGTGGGACGCTCTCTATGGAGTTTGATGGGGATAAGGTGGAGTATAATATTTATGACATGGATCCCATTGATAAGAATTCTCTATGTGCTATTGATGTAATTAAGCCTACTTGTAAGGATGAATTGCAACCTGTTTTAGAAAATATCTTAGAACCCCCAAAAGTAGATGCTGTTTTATCTACTAACATGCAGGAGTGTCAGGCTAAGCCAGAGCCTAAAGGTAAGCTCTCTCCACATCTTTTGGGCAATCGCCCTCCATTACTGACCTCACCAGGCGAGATACCATTGAGGTCTAGTGTGCAGGCACTTGACATTGAGCTTAAACAGCCGCCTGATACGGTCAAGGAGGAGAAAGTTAATGAAACCACCTTCATTGCTAAAGACAAGGTGGTCAAGGTAAGTGAGACGAGATTTAAGGCGTTCCATGAGTGGTTCAAGAAAGAATTCAGACAAGAGACTGTTTTTACAAAGCCAAATGGCGTTAGTTAAATCTCTTGAGTTTCATGTCGAGCCACGACATAAAATAAGGCGCTACTCGGGAGGCAACCCGAGGTTTGAGTTTGTTTTTATTTGTTTTCGTTCGGGTTAATTTTCTTTTTAGTTTTTCTATGGACAGGAGGAAATCACCGAAGCTTAGGGTCCGCTACAGTCAGTAGCCAATCTCGCTGTAAGTCTTCTCACTCGTCCGTAAAAAAAAATTAAAAAAAAAAGAAAAAAAAATATGAGAGAAAAGAAAGTAAGGAGTTGTATTACATCAAGTTTGGTTTCATTAGTACTATCCTTTTAGATCTACATTCGCTGGAGCTTGGCTTGTTGGTGACCATGTTCTTTGCAAGGAGTTGATTTGTTTGGGTCACCTTCTACATTGGAGGTATTCTTTCTTTTGCTTTAGATGAGCTATGCATTATTGGATTACATTTAGTGCTCATCTAGTTTCTCATTCTACCACACTTTGAGTTTTATTGGAGGAAGGTCATCTGACCTTGTATGTGAGTCTTCTGTCTCTTTCCCTAGGTTCGATTTTTCTGTCTTCCATTTCATTGAGGAAAATGCAATGTTTAAGTATGAGGGAGGAGAATGTATTCACATGTAATTATTTGGGTGTTGGTTGTATCTGCATGAGCTTATTGAATATATATTGTTTGAAAAAGTCACAAAAATTGAAAAAAGGCATACAAAATCCTTGGATAGCAAGTTCTATGCAATAAGAAGGTGGCTTAACCGGCATTAGGCTGGGGCAAAAATAAGTCTTGAGTGATGTGAGTTTTGTGAGCCTGGAACAATTATTGAGTGGTTGGGATGAAAACCCGAAAGGGCGCCCAAGCAAGATTGAGTGTTATTAAAAAAAATTGAGTGTTTTAGGACCATTATCATCTTGGCGTATGGAGACATATGAAGGAGGCGTATAGGAGGATTCGGGTAGGCCACTTGGAGGAATAAGGTGTAGTTCTGGGTATGTGCTTATTTTATCACATTGTTCTTGATTTTTGTTGTTGTGTTTTGTGTGTTTTGGAGGAGCTTATTGGTTATGTAATCACTAGGAGATATTCTTGTACTTCCTGAGGCTTTGAGTATTTTATTGTATGGGTAGCTTTTCTGTAAGTTACTCGGGACGAGTAAAAGTCTAAGTATGGGGGTATTTGATACGCTACACTTTGTATAGCGTAACTAGGGATTATTACATTAGTTTAGGAGTATTATCATATGTGTTTCGAGTCATTATTATGTTATGAGATATTTATTAAGAAGTGAAGAAATGAAGATCGGAACCGAAGAAGAAGAGATCAAAGATTGAAGACATGAAGACTTGAAGATATTCTGCGGAGAAGCGGCGATCGCCACTACCATCCAGGCGATCGCCATTCTACAACAGAAGAGTTATGTGAGTTCGAGAGATTATGGCGATCGCCATGACTCTACGGCGATCGCCATGGGGTGACAGAGGCTACGGCAGACGCTACATGAAGACCGCGATCGCCAGACATCTATGGCGATCGCCACAACAAGGCCGAAGACATTCCGGACTTTTCTTATTTTCCTTTGTTTATTTTATTTCCTTTACCTTATTTTATTATTTCGTTTAGGATATTTCTTTTACCATATTTTTTAGGGTTAGTCTCTATTTAAGAACCCTAGCCATCATCATCTTTTCTATCATCTTTTCCATCAGACAATTTAGTTCTGCAACCATGAGCAGGAACTAATCTCCATTGTTTTACTTAGCGGTTGAAACCTTCAGTTATTAAGTTGTGAGATTTCTAAACTCTTGTTCTTTTCCTATGGGTTTGTATTAATTCTCTTGTTCTTCATCTATTGATTTCTATTAGTTTGGCTAGCTTGATCACCTAGTTTGATTGATAGTTTTCTATTGCTAGACTAGGAATATACGGTGGAATTCCTTGTCATTGTAGCGCTCATATCTGCATGATCTGGTAGTTGATTGCTTTTATGAAAGAGAATTGATTGCATGTTAATACTTGACGGTTGTAAGTTATTGCATGCATCCTTATAAGTCATGTGCCCTTTGCTGCTATTTCATCTAATCTTGAGAGGTTTCCCTGATTGTTAAATAGTAAGTATTATCAGGACCGGTTGGCCTGCTGATATATTAAAGATTGGAATAGGAACATTCCCTAGGATTGAATAGAACTTGAGATAAATCTATGATCAACTTGATTGACTGTTGTGTGGATACTTGTTAGGTGAAACCCCTTCTCATCATATTCTCACCCAAACTTCCTCTGCTTGTTACTGGTTACTTGCGTGTTCTTGCAATCAAAATCCCCCCCCCCCCCCTTTTGGTTACTTGTTACTAGTTGATATTTCACTTGACTGCATTGATTTGGTGTTTTGATTCCCTTGGGTTCGACATCTTACTTGCTATACTCTAGTTAGTGTTTAGGGTTTTCTTTGATTTGGCACTACGACTTTAGCCACATCAGTTCATGTCGATAGCCTTACAGGTTCATGCTGATAGCTCATTATAGTATTCTACTAGCCTCATATCCCGCTTAACACGTTCATGTCGATAGCTTAACATGTTAATTTGGATAGTCTTGTAGGTTCATACTAAAAGCCTTGCAGGTTCATGAAAATATACACTTAGGTTCATGAAAATATGCCTAGAGGTTCATGAAAATACACACTTGGGTTCATGAAAATATTCCTAGAGGTTCATGATAATACAAACTTAGGTTCATGAAAATATGCTTAGAGGTTCATGAAAATATGCATAGGGGTTCATGAAAATATGCCTAAAAGTTCATGAAAATATGTCTGGAGGTTCATGAAAATATACATTTAGGTTCATAGCAATACACTTAGGTTCATGAAAATATGTCTAGAGATTCATGAAAATATGCCTAGATGTTCATGAAAATATGCCTAAAGGTTCATGCTGATAATTTAACACGTTCATGTTGATAGCTTAACACGTTCATGTAGATAATCTTGTAGGTTGATACTGATAGCCTTCATGAAAATACACACTCAGGTTCATAGCAATACACTTAGGTTCATGAAAATGTGTCTAGAGGTTCATGAAAATATGCATAGAGGTTCATGGTGATAGCTTAACACGTTCAAGTCAATAGCTTAACACGTTCATGTCAATAGTCTTGTAGGTTCATACTGATAGTCTTGCAAGTTCATGCCGATAGCCTTGCACGTTCATGGATTTTTTTTATCCCGATTTTTTTGTTATGAATACATTGAACTAAAATGCATTAGGTTTATGTCGATAGTCGTGTAGGTTCATTCCGATATTGTTTTTGATAATAACAAAGACTAAATTGTTTCGTGAGGAAGATGAATATAATATTAGAGAGGTTCATGAAAATATGCTTAAAGGTTCATGAAAATATGTTGCCTAGGGGTTCATGAAAGTACACACTTACGTTCATGATTTTTTGTTAAAAACACACTGCACTAAAAACATTAGGTTCATATCAATAGTCGTGTAGGTTCATGTTGATAGCTTTGCGGGTTCATAAATGAACACAATACGTGAGGTTCATAATTGGGGCGTTTTCGCCCGATTTTTGTTATCTGTTGACGACTTTTATATACATGTTCATTAGTTTTCACTTGCGGGTTCCCTAGTTTTCACTTGTGGGTTCACTAATTTTCACTTGCGGGTTCACTAATTTTCACTTGCGGGTTCACTAATTTTCACTTGAACATATTCATTAATTTTCACTTGCGGGTTCCCCAGTTTTCACTTGTCTCTCCACTCATAGGTTTACTTTTATAGCAACAACACCACTTTCATTATATACTGAATGCCAAATCTGTTTAAGGGTCAACAATATTAGGAAATGTAGGAAACACATGAAAGCAATTGAGTCTGAGATTCATACACATGAAAATATGCCTAGAGGTTTATAAAAATATGCCTAGAGGTTTATGAAACTACACACATAGGTTCATGAAAATATGCCTAGAGGTTCATGAAAATACACACTTAGATTCATGAAAGTATACACCTAGGTTCATGGCAATAAACTTAGGTTAATGAAAATAAGCCTAGAGGTTCATGAAAATATGCCTAGAGGTTCATGAAAATCTGTCAAGAGGTTCATAAAATTATGCCTAAAGGTTCATGAAAATATACAGTTAGGTTCATGAAAATCTGCCTAGAGGTTCATGTAAATATACACTTAGGTTCATAAAAATATACACTTAGGTTCCTTAAATATGCCTAGAGGTTCATAAAAATATACACTTAGGTTCATGAAAATATGCTTAGAGGTTCATGAAAATATGCCTAGAGGTTTATGAAAGTATGCCTAGAGGTTCATTAAAATATAAACTTAGGTTCACATCAATACACTTAGGTTAATGAAAATAAGCCTAGAGGTTCATGAAAATATGCCTAGAGGTTCATGAAAATCTGTTTAGAGGTTCATGAAAATCTGTTTAGAGGTTCAAGAAAATACACACTTAAGAGGTTCATGAAAATATACCTAGAGGTTCATAAGTATTATATGCAAGGTTCATAAATTTTATTCTAGAGGTTTATGTTACTTTTGAACATAACTAGTATAAACAAGAAGGTTCACAAAATTAATATATTAAGTTCATAAATATTATGCGTGGGTTCATATATAGTGATCTTACAGGTTCATACATGTTACTTATGAACTTGACTAGTATAAACGAGAAGGTTCATAAATATTACAATTGAGATTTATAAACTAGTTCAAACCCGTAAACTTGTTGTATGAACCATAAACCTGCTCCTTAGTTCTCATGAACCTACTCGTTCAAAACCATGAACCGGCTCGTAGGTACCCATGAACCCACTTGTTGGTATGCATGAACCTACTCGATTAAACCCATAAACCCGCTCATTGAAATCCATGAACCTTCTCGATTGTAGGCGTGAATTTGTTACTAAAATTTATCATACATACATGATGATCATTAAATATACATTGAGAAGCACATTCGTCTTACGCTTTTTAGTTGTACAATGACTATTACAAACTAGTATTTCTCCTTGGTGCAATTTATCTCCTAAGTGGCAACATGATGGCCTCTTCAGTACATAATTTGCATTTGAACCTGCCCAAATTCTCTTGATTTATCTACACATCATTCATTCTCCATTCTAACAACAACATGACATGTGGCTATGTAATTTCACTTTCTGAGGTTGAGGGCAAGTCCTCTTGCAGAACCCCAAAATCCTTGATTTCCCTGCAAAACAAAAAATCAAAGAACCAATTGTAAGGCATAATGATAATAACAGAGACTAAATTGTTTAGTGAGGAAGATGAGAATAATACCAGAGAGCAACTTCTCTTGCAGCATCACCATCTTCTGCCTTCTCACTTGTCTTTTTTTGGATGACTTCCAAAGTAACACCAGCAATGGACCCTGAGTATGGCTTCTTGGTTGCCCTACGCCTTTTATTCACCTGTAGTTATAGACATCATAAAAAATGTAAGAATCATACTGCAAGATATTGATAACAATTCATAAAGTTTGAAAAATGAAAAATGCACCTTCTTGTGCTGCTTCCTGTAAACAACAGTCCAACAAAGCTTGGCAGGCTTGAGACGGTTGTGAAAGTACCCTAGCAAAGAGGAAAACCTAGTAGGAAAGATAATCAACAAGTTAGGAAATCATCTTGAGTTGTCAAATTACACATCATTTTTATTACCAGGCAAAATAAGCACTTGAGAATCTGATCGGATGAACTTAATATTGTTGACTAATGTGGAGCGACTTGTCCTTTCTCAAGAGAAAAAATGATTTGCTTTGATCCTTTTGCAGAAGGAGGAGCTATAAGTTCCACCGAAAAAAGGAGGAGCTATAACAACCAAACTATTTCTAAGTCTGAGAGGCAACACAAATTAAGGGAACTTCTTAAATCTGCAACCAGTTAGACATTTTGTCGAACACTTAGGGGGCACTCCAACAAAGTTGATGAAGACTCATGAAAAAACTTGGTTCAATATCTTCAACAGAGAGCATAGCAATAAACCTTTCAAATCCATAGGATCGGACGACCGGTAGAGGAGAATAACGCTATTATAGGAAATTTGTTAACAATCACCTCTCGGAAAAAGCTAAACGCTCAAAATTGAGTCGATAATGACCAACGAGGGTGTTCTCGAACCCAAACCTAAACAACGCAACTATGGAGTAGATAATGACCAACCTTGATG
Source organism: Oxyria digyna (assembly GCA_029168935.1). Taxonomy (NCBI): domain Eukaryota; kingdom Viridiplantae; phylum Streptophyta; class Magnoliopsida; order Caryophyllales; family Polygonaceae; genus Oxyria; species Oxyria digyna. The sequence continues at coordinate 2,695,522 of JAPVLV010000019.1, forward strand.
GACCACATGTGGTTCGAATTACATGGCTTCGATGATTGACTTCGATTTTGACCTAGAATTTGACGACAATGATGAGAAATTGACGTTCTCTGGCTTTGCTTCGAAATCGGGAGAGGAAATGTGGGATTCCATTGGAGACAAGTAAGGAGAGGAGGCATGAAGGAGGTGTTGTTGATGATGTTGACGATTGTCGCCATGGAAGACGTGCGCAGGGAGAAGAAGAACGGCAATTCGGGGAGGGATGGGTAAAAGTGTAACTGAGGAAAATGCCCTTGAAGTATAAAACATATTAAAACGCCCCTGTAATCGTAGTCGTTCGATGATATAGATCTAACGGTCCTGATCATGTCCTCGCGTCCTCACTAGAAGGCTTGTCCTCATATGATCTCATCTCTAAAGGAACCTTATATGCATCAACAAATGTTGATGAAATACAATATATATGCCTACTTTTGATCGACTTGGACATACATGAGTTTCAAATTTTTGATCGGGGTTGAAATTCTAAGATTGTGTTTTTTATCATCATATATATATACAGAGTAACTAGGTAGCTTGAAAATTATTTGACGGATTTGGTTTCCTACTATGTTATCGGGGGTGGAGCTCTTGTCGGATTCCGGCGGCGAAGCTCTTGTCGGATTAGGGCGGCGAGAGGGAGGTCGGGTTCCGGCAGCGAAGCTCTTGTCGGATTACGGCGGCGAGACGGAGGTCTGGTTCCAGCAGCGAGATGGAGGTCGGGTTCCGGCAGTGAGATGGAGGTCGGAGGAGAAGGAAATCCAAGGAAGGAGGATGAGAAAGTCGGCTCCGACGCCGATGCAGCCGAAGTCAATCAACGAAGAAGATGAGATAGTTGTACGGACTGAGGCACACACGCGTTTTGTTAAGCTGTTGAGGTAGTTACCTAAGACTTAATAAGATGGTGTACTAACCTAAAAAAACTATCCTCATTTAGGATAGTTACCTAAAAACTGGGATAATTCTAGGTCGGATATTTTATCATAAAAAAGTATAAAATTATCTTTCTTACTCTCTCTGTCCCATTATATAGTTCCCATTTTGACCGGGCACATTTGCCAATGCATGTTTTGTATCGTTAATATATCTCGTTACAAGTTATTAAATATTATAAATTTTGATGTTATTAGAGTACTCGTTGAGACGAATCAAACAAGACCGCACATGACGAGAAGATTTTCTTGTGTTATGAATAGCGTCAAAAGTCAAAACGAGAACTATATTGTGGGACAGATGGAGTATATTTTAATATAGTTTAATCATAAACTATACTATACTCCCTCCGTCCCTTATTTATCTTCCCGTTTCCGTTTTTGGCATTCCCTAATTATCTTCTCATTTCCATTTATATCATACAAATCACTCCAATTCTACCCTCATTTTATTTTTATAAATCCTCAAATACCCCTATAAATTTACCAAAATTACCACTTTTTCAAACCAAATCTCCAGGTTAAACTAGTAAAAGTTTATCTTATAAATGATACTCCATAAATCATAATTGACTTTTATTAACCGACTCATAAATGATAGAGCATGTTCAGTGCAAAGTAACATTACAGTGTGAAATAGGAAGTGTTGAGGTTCACAGAATAATATGCTAATGTTTATAATTTGAACATTCATATTTATAATCTAGATAATTATGTCAGTTTAGATAATATGTTTTAAGTGATCCGCACGATGACAAATTTTATAAATCATTACAGTGTGAAGTACGACGTGTTCAGGTTCATAAATAATACACTAATTTTTATAATTTAGACATTCATATTTATAATATGGATAATTATGTCAATTTAGATAATATATTTTAGAGAAAAGATCATGTGAGAAATTAATTTAAAATGGGAAGTGAGAAGTGATTCTAGCGATTAGATTTAGGTGTGTTTAATGGTTACTCCGTAGGATTTAACTCTTTAAGGGGTTTGACCCAAGTGTTGGATCATTGACTGAACTGGTATTATGTTACGGGTCTCAGAGAAGGATCTAGTCACGGGTCTAGAGAATCCTGATTGTTTGGATCTAGAGACTCGAACACTTCTCTTAGTAGCTATAGTGGATAGGTAGAAGATGGATAGATAGAGGGTGAAGAGGTTCGTCCTTGACAGAACCCTCCTACGTTTATGTTGATACGTCCTTAATAACTTTCTGCTTAATTTTATTGAATGATTAAAGCCTTTTATATAGGCTAGAGATAACAACCCTAATTCCTAATAAGTAAATAATAAATAATAAGAGATATATTTTCTATCCTAATATAACAAGATAATATGAACTACTTCTAAATAATAGTAAAGTAAATAACTAGTATATTTTGAAGTATCTTCTTTTTGAGCCCATATCATATTAGTGTTATTTTATGATGTGGATCATTGACCAACCGTTAACCGGCGTTGACCAATTTTTTTTAGGATCAAAAAATATTTTTTAAGACCGGATTTTGTACTTACAAATTTAAGTGGTTCAAAATGCTTGAAATGTGCTAGTATATGGTTGAAATGTGCTATGGTATTTTAGGCCAAATTTTTCATGTGCCACTTTAACTATTACTCTATGGTTGAAATGTGCTTCTATATTGCTGAAATGTGTTTCTCTGTGGTCGAAATGTGCTTCTCTTTTTCTGAAAGAGACGCTTCTCTATGGCTGAAATATGCTACAATTTTGCCTATATGTGCTTCTCTATGGTTAGCTGAAGTGTGCTACGCTTTTGCCTATATGTGCTTCTCTATGCTAGGTGAAATGTGCTACGTTTTTTGCCTACATGTGCTTTCGCCTAGATGTGCTTTTCTATGGCTAACTGAAGTGTGTTACACTTTTGCCTATATGTGCTTCTCTATTTTAGGTGAAATGTAATGCGCTTTTGCTTAAAAAGAATATAGAATTTTTACTTACAAACCATAGTACTTTCGCTTACAAATCATAACACTTTAAATTGGTGGAAAAAAACATAACACTTTTTGCTTATAAATCATACAAAAAAAATTGGTAGTAAAAAAACAAAACATTTTTGCTTATAAAGAATAATATTTTTACAGCACAAAAAAAGTTGATATGAAAGAGGTTCAGTAAAAAAAAATCAACGTTGGTCAAAAGCCGATTAACCATAACCATTGGAAAAAAAGAGAACTCTAATAAAAGTTTTCACCTAAATTGGACAGTTTGATGAAGCCTAAAAAATGCACAGTTTTTTGCTTTGTTAGTTCATCACCAAAATAAACAAAAAAATGGAGCTTGAACTACACAATGCAGGAGAAGAAAACCAAAAGTTTAAGTAATGATGATGTGGATAAGATTCACACGAAAACACATCTCAACCTTGTGCTCCAGCTATCATGAATACCCACCCTTATAAAGAGCCTTAATATGTTGAGATGTAAAACCGGAGGGATTTCTATTTTTAAAAGAAAAAACATAAATTTGATGTTAATATAGAGAGTAAAGGGGGAAAGGAGGGAGTGATCACAAAGAAACAAAATAGGAAGTTTGAAAAACATGCATGCATGGAGAACAAACACATTCCCCTTTGCTACTGATGTAAGATCTTTCTTACCATCAAAAGTTAATTAGTGTCCTTGACCCACATGTATTACTATTTGTATAATTTACAAAACTATTTTCTAAGCGAGCAAGAAGTGTATACAAACTGAGTTATAGCACATCTTTGTGTGTCATTTGGGTGTCGTTAAGTATTGAATGAATGATCAGGATTTGTCTAACTTTGCCTAGAGTTTAAATGGTAAACTTCACCCAAACTAAAACCCCATAGTTTAAAAAAATTATACAAATTAATGTTATTAGGCATATAAAGTTCCAATAAGGTCTCTCTCACATAAAACGGGGCTCGAAACTATGCGTAAACGCTAAAAGGCCTTAAATGGCCTTAAGAGGCCTTAAGAGCCAATTTAGCGGAACGTCGACCAAACGATGTCCGAATGGAATGAAACTTGTTTTCAATGCCTATTACGGATATTTAACCATGTGGGTAACTCCCAATCAAAACCCCTAACTTTTGAAGTAACACCTCCTTTGTAAATACCGAACTAGTCATAACTCTAACTTGTCAGAATATAGCCTCAACGATGTCGGAATTGATTGAAATTTTGGTCAAACACTATTAAGAATACAATAACTTCATTAGTGTTACTCACAACCACCACTTCATAGTATTACTCGTATTTGACCACTTTTTAAGCAATTGTAGTCCCTGTATATTCTCTGTCATTTATACATCATTTATTTGGTTGACTGGTTACTGGGGAGCTTGTTAATTGACATGTAAATTTTTTTATTATTACTACACATGAAAACCAAAAACTGTAATATAAAACTTACAATTTTTTCAACAACTTCCTTAACCTTCTTTGTACCAGTTGTGCCATCAATGTCTAGTCGAGCTCTTTTCCATAATTCGCACCGAGGAATTTCTGCTGAAGGTTCCAAGCCTCTCTCTTTAATCTAGAATTTATTTCCTTAATCAATACAACATTTTGCATCAAAAGTTTAAGATAAGTTACAATATATATATATGGGTGTGTGAATGAAAACTTACTAGCTATTTCTTCCTCAATACCAACATAGCATTTACGAGAACCTTTATACGGATATTGGTTGCTCTTAGCAATTTTACTATTCTTTTCACTAAGCTCATGCACATGATGATTGCACAATAGAATATGTAGTCATATATATATATATATATATATATAAAATATGAGCATGTACAAGTGCGTAAAGTGAAAACATTAATTTCCCGGAATTTATCAGTTTGTCGTTGATTGATGAACTTTGTCCATGTATTTTGATCAATGAAGTCATACATATCAGGCGGTTCATTGCACAACTCTCCATCATCATTGTACATAAATTCCCTGCCTAATCTGCTCTTGAACTCCCTAAATCTGTCTGTTGCCCTTTTGATGATCCAATCAACCTTTGAAAGAGGTAATTCAAATGCTTTCTACAAAACACACAATAAATAGCTTAATATCTACGATCTGTAATTTATATCGTGCATATACAGGGACAGTAAACTATAGAGAAGACAATTGAAAGTAATTGCTGAGTATTACCATAACCTGTTCAGCTATCATGTTCTTTGTGTCTTTAGGCACTTCACGCCAAGAGTTGTAAGTAATTGAAACTCTATGTCGAGTACAATGACCAATGTAGCTAGAAAGATTATACGATTCTCTCCTTTAACTTGGTTCATCTTGTTAAACTTCACATTATACTTCTTACCACTATCCCTCATCCTTGTGATGCATTTCAACTTTGTAACACCGCTCTTCTTTGATTTTTTTTGTAGTATCCTCTTCGGTGTCATGGGAATCTTCCGACGATGAAGCCATATACCTATATTATGATCAAGAAAAATATTATATAGGTGAAAACGGAATAAAAACTAATGAAGACGTATGAAAAGATGGTGAGTTTGTTTAAATAAACAACCAATATGCCTATTTATGTTTGATTTCTTTTTCTTTTTAAGTTCCTTTTTGTTTCTGTATCCATATCTCGTCATCATGTGCATAAAACTCCTTATTTAGATTATCATCAAGTGATTCCACTACTGTAGGAATGTCAGCATTTGCAATATTTTCCAATATCTCATTTTTTTCATAATACCCACTCATGTTTCTCTCTTTTCCAGATACAACAACAGACCACCTACTTTCCAGGGGATCAGTGACATAGAACACTTGTTTTGCTTGTGTTGCTAAAGATAAATGGCTCCTCTGTGTAGCTTATTCGATTAAGATCAACCAATGTAAAGCCTAAAGGATCAACTTTTACACCACCGTTGTTGTCAGCCCATTTACAACCAAACACGCAAACTTTAAACATCACATAATCTAACTCCCATATATGTTCAATTACACCATAATATGACATTTTTGCATAAATAGGGTTTTGGTCCTTTGCACTAGCTATATGCATTGCTTTTGCAATCAAAGTCACTCCGCTATTTTGCATTGGACTTTTACCATCTTGTTCCTTTGTGTAGAAGGTATAATCATTAACTTCACATCTTGTGCAAGATTTTACTTCAAAACTAGGCCGTTGAGACAACCATTTCAAAGTCTCAGATACGGTGTCAGGTGATTGTTCCATTTGCTCAAGAACCCTCTTCTGTAGCCAGCCAACAAATGATCGATTATGTTCATGTTTTATCCACTTTTCACTTCTACGAGATGGATTTTCACTTCTCACAAGGGCCAAGTGCTCCTTTATATAGGATTGGACTTCATCATGGTTATAAACTACATACATGTGAGCCTTATGCCTCATATCTGCAGATATCGTTATGATATGTCCTCTGTTTGTGTCATTTACATCTTCTTTTTCGCCGTGTACAGATTTTGGAAGGCCAATGTACTCAACTCCTGATAAGAACTCTGTACAAAACTCGACCGCTTCTTTGACAATGTATCTTTCAACAATGCAAGCTTCAGGGCGATTCCTGTTATTGACATATCCTTTTAGTACTTTCATGTTTCTCTCAACAGAATACATCCATTGGAGGTGAGTAGGACCACATAGTCTGATCTGTCTGACCAAATGAATAGTCAAGTGAAACATTATGTCAAAAAAGGAGGGAGGAAAATACATCTCTAACTCACACAACACGGTGAAAATCTCAATCTGCAGTGAGCTCAACTCCTCAGGATCAATGACTTTGGCACAAATTTTCTTGAAAACGAAACAAAGTCTAATGATGGTATACCGAACATGCTTTGGGAGAACAACGCGTAAAGCTATCGGCAAAAAATCTTGTAGTATAGTATTGCAGTCATGCGTTTTCAAGCCAACCAACTTCAACCCATCAGCTGACATAAGACTACTGATATTTTAAAGAATACCCAGATGGAACCTTTATATCCGGACAAAATTGACAGAACTCTTTTTTCTCTTTTCTGGAAAAAGTATAAGACGCAGGTGGCAAATAAGTGGTTCCTCCAATCATTTGTGGTGCTAGTTCTAGCCTGATTTTCATTTCAACTAAGTCTTCTCTAGCTTTGAGACCATCTTTTGTTCTACCTTTCTGCATCAATAGTGTACCAACAAGGCTATCAAAAACATTCTTCTCTATATGCCTCACATCAAGATAATGTCGTATATATAAGTGTTTCCAATATTCAAGATAAAAAAATATTGACTTCTTCTTAAAATCATTCTTAGGAGGCAGGCATTTTTTTTTACCAAATTTCACTTTCAAATTCTTCACCTTTTCAAATACTTCTTCTTCTTCACCAGTCAGTGGTATTGGAGGCGATGCTTTTTCAGTTTCCCCATTGAAGGCTTTTTTCATATTACGAAAACGGTGAGACGCATCCAAAAAACGACGGTGTCTAAGGTAAGCGATCTTCCTATAGCACGGTAACCGGCAATGACCAGTTTCCTCTCCACAAATAGGACACGCATTGTAGCCTTTATTACTATAACCTGACAAATTACCATAGGCTGGAAAACCATTGATTATGGAAAACAACATTGCTCGCAGTGTAAAACTCTCTTGACAATTTGCATCAAACACCTGAACTTCGGAATTCCACAACAACTTCAAATCATCGATAACAGGGGCCAACCGGCCAGGTACGGTACGTGGAAGATTATAACATCATGTATTTCCTCTTCATGCACAAGGACGGTGGAAGATTATAAATTATAAGAACAACCGGCCAGGTACTGTGAATACTACTCATAATGTTTTTGGGATCAGATCCAAAATCAGGATACAAGCTGTCAATCATCTTCCATTGAGGAGAATCTTCCGGATGCCTTAGTTTACCATCAGAAATCTTTTCATCTGAATGCCATCTCATGTTTTTTGCATCTTCTGCATTGCTAAACATGCGTATGAATCTTTGTATTATCGGGAAATACCATAGAACCTTGGAGGGGATTTTATCTCTCTTGTATCTTGACTCACCACAAGTTGGACAGCATTCCAATGACTCGTAATCATTTCGATATAAAACACAATCATTGCGACATGCATGTATCCTCACATAATCCATACTCATTGACCGTATCATCTTTCTGGATTGGTAGTTAGTATTGGGAAGTACATTGTCCTTTGGAAGCATATCCTTTAAAAGTTCTAGCAGCGCAGTGAAACTCTTATTGCTCCATCCATGAGCCGCTTTCAGATTATACAACTTCAAAACAGCAGACAATCTTGTGAACTTTGTGCAATTTTCATACAATGGAGTGTTTGCATCAGTCACTAGTTTATCAAAAACTTCAGGGTTGTCCATAAAATTGTCTTTTATAACATTTGTCATGTCCTCCAATCGATCTCCTTCAATCGTATCATCTTCACAACGTTCACCATCGAATTGATCTGAAGTAGTAAACAAGTCTTCATTCTCACCATAATGAATCCATCGTGTGTAAGATCTATCTATTCCTTTTGAAATCAAGTGATGTCAGGTTCTCGCATTAACTTTCTCTTCATGGCAACAATTCAAACATGGGCCTGATATCCAGCTCGCCTTAGATTTTTCTGCATGTGCTACTGCAAACCTTACGAACTCGTCTACCACATCTGAATACTCTTGTGATAAACGATTTGAACGCGTCCAAGATCGATCCATTATATCAAGAAGCCCTATATGTAAGAAGTCATAATGTCTAACTAATTCAGTTAAATTTCAATATCAGTTCAGCTTGGTTAGTAAATAAATGACCAATTAGAGTTTTGTATATAAATTCAGTTACCTAAATTTGTTTTTAACCATTTAGAGTTTTGTTATCCTAAATCAATGATTAAATGATTAGTTTATATTTAAATTCGTTTGTATTTAACAGTTTAGCTTGGTTAGTAAATAAATGACCAGTAAGACAGTAACTTCACAACACGGTGGAAACTATCAATTAAATGACCAGTTTTGTAAACTTCAGTTAGTAACTTCAGTTTATTTCATAAGATATTCGTTTGTATTTAACAGTTTAGCTTGGTTAGTAAATAAATGACCAGTAAGACAGTAACTTCACAACACTGTGGAAACTATCAATTAAATGACCAGTTTTGTAAACTTCAGTTAGTAACTTCAGTTTATTTCATAAGATATTATAAATTCAGTTTATATGAACTATATAATGTAGTAAGTGAAATATATAAAATTATGTTACAAAGAACCAAGTAAAGCAGGAAACTAGTATTAAGTGTGTAACTACCATGAACTAAGTAATTTAAGTACATGTGTAAATGGAAAATTTTGGATGAAGAGCATGCCAAAAGAAGAGGAAACTAGTTTGGAGTGATAGAAGATTACCTTGAAGAGGTGAAACTCTGTCTCAATAGCTGTATTGGAACACCAAATCAAGAATGTGAAGAAGACACAAACAAACTTAAGAAGGAGGAAGAGCACGGAAAAAATCAGCAACCTGCAAAAAGTGAAGAATTGAAATTAGGAATCCTACAGCTGAGTCAACACGCAGCAATTTAACCAAAAAGTGAAGAATTGAGATTAGGAATCCTACAACTGAATCCTACAACAATTCTCTTTCATAGAATATGACCTAGCAATTTAACCAAAACCCAACACGCAAGAATCAAATTTCAGTACTTCACAAATGAATCAGAATCCTACAACTGAGTCACTAAGCACTAGTTCAAGATCGGCTGGTAATGAACTTGTGTATGGATTTGAGATGTTTGCTATCAGTAAATGATACTGCAAATCAACAACATGTGAGATGTTTAATGTAGTCCTTGATAACTGGCAGGTAAACTCGTCAAACCCTCTGTTGAGGTTCAATTATAATAAAGACGAGATAAATCAGGTACACAAATTGGCATCACATAACAGTGGTCATAACGCAATACCAAAATAACAAACTAGACAATTCCTTAAAAATGCAGTGCTCACTGCTCACCAGTAACAAACTAGAAAATTTCTACATATACATTTTTGCCAGGATGCAGCTGGATTTTAAAATTGCTACATGACTAATCAAGCATTACTGTCATCAGTTAACAAAGTAGTATGCTTAATAACTACACATATATCTCCATTATCTAATAAAGACAAAGACAATATATGAAGATGTTCAACAACACCATAATAAGCAAAATGGAAATGAAATAAAGCTATTATGTATAAAAAATTCAAGGACTAATGTAAATGCAAAGAATAATATAAAATTCAAGCACTAATGTAAACTTAAATGATCTGAGATCTTTAAAAAACACAAGTAAGCGTAATGTAAAATTTCTCAACAATATTCACAACTAATTACAACTGTATTTTGCAATGAAAGACCAATTTTGACTTCTCAATTCCTAAAGCAAATAGTTTTGATCTTGAAAATACAGGTTTTTAAAACAAATCAGATATGTCGATATGTTAATTACATATTCCATAGTCAATTTGCAGCTCATAGCAATAAAATAAAGTCTTGAAGACACACATGACACTCCCTTTGAGAAGAATAAAAAAGAAAACATCAGTAGGAGGAACCCAAAAATCAGTAACTCATTGTTTTCCCATAAACAAGTATTTTCTCAACAAATAAGCTTTATGGTCAACAATGAGTAACAAAAAATCTAGCTTTTTCCACAAATCAACTATATCAGATGTGTTAAAAACAAATTTCATAACAAATTTGAGGCACATAGCAAGAAAATCAAGATGCTTCAGCAGAAAAAGAACGAGATGTTAGGGGGAAGGATAGTAAGAATCCCCACTTACCAAGAACAAAATAACAGAGGAAATAAGAGATTCTAGTCGAGGTCGAGGTTGTCGTTGTTGCGTAAAGGATTAGAACGACATGAATGGAAAGGAGAGGAAATTAGAGCTTTCGAGTGACAACGGGTGAACAGTGGCACAATAATGGTTGTGTGGCGGTGTGGCGGTGTGGCGGTGTGGTTGTGTGATCGCAAGCAGGTCGGTGGCAGTTTTGCGGGAGCCCTCTATCAATGGCGGGGATAATGAATGGCGCGACTGATTAGATAACTTGTGTATCTAGGGTTTTTGAGCAGCAGTATATAGGGTTACTCAAATCTAATCGACGGTTTTTTATTTATTTATTTTAAATCTTTAAATTAATATATAAAAATCAACAAACTTAGACAACACAAGAATAATCATGGTTGTCTATAATAATAGTTTAACAATAGATTAGACAATGGTTATTAAGTACTCTGTATCATTGTCCGTGTTAGAAAAAATCAACAACTTAGACAACGGTTTTGTTTTGACCGGTGTCTGTATTATTAAATCGAAAACTTTAGACAACGGTGTTCTAAATAACCGTTGTCCGTGATACAAATATGAAAAACCTCATACAACTATATTTTTTGAACCGTTTTATATGGAGCGTCTTATATGCTCCCTTTTGTACTAGTGGATCAAATTCACTATGTGAATATCTCAAACATTTTCTCTTTGAATGTCCAAGAAAAGAACGAATTATTAGAAACTTCGACCGTAAAATCCATGACAAAATTAACTCATTAGCATGCAGGAACCACACCAGCATAGAATTACTGAATGAACTGCATAACAAAACTACAAAAAAGAAGTTTGAATACCTAGCAACTATTTGGTGGACCCTTTAGTTCTATAGAAATAAACAAATTGTTGATATTATAGAACATAATCAACTTCCTAACATTCACCACTTCTCCAAAACCAAATAAAGGACTAGAAACTAGCAAAAATGGAGGAAAAAATGGATATCAAAATCGAGACTAATACCCCACCAAAAACTAGAAGGAAAAGGAAAGTACTAAGATGGAGTAAACCAAAACAAAACTTCTACAAAATTAATGTGGATGCGGCCTGTCCATCTGATGGACCAGCTTCTTATGGTTTTATCATTAGAAATGACCAAGGGAAAGCAATCAAAATAGCAAACGGGTTCTTGGGAAGCGTTTCACCAATCATGGTTGAGGCCCTTGCAATGCGTTGTGGCATTACTGAGGCTCTTCGGCTAGGTCTCACACATGTTGAGATCGAAGACGATAATCTTTTCCTTATTAATGTCATAAACGGCGTTTGAGACTGCCCATGGGAATTAGACTTGATCATGACTGATATATTAATGGACCTTCGTTTCTTTGCGGAATATCGAGTTTTCCATATCTTTCGGGAGACAAATGGTGCAACAGATCTTATAGCCAAAATGTATCGTTTGACACCCCATCCTGATTTTGCAGCCTATCCAGATCTTTTAGATCTCATCCTTCGGGATGCCCTAGGGCAATATCATTCTCGCTAGATGTACCCCTCCTAAATGCTTTCCTCATCAAAAAAAAAATCAAAAATTGCTTTGCCCCACAGATTTGACGGTTTTCAAACGGAAGTGGACGAGGGGTGGTTGTTAAGTGACAGAATGCTTTATTCGGGTGGTTTTCTGCAATATTTGATTAAAGGGGTGGTTTCTAGCAATATGACCCATTATATGGGTGGTTTCCGGTAAAAAAAAACCTTAATTATAACTAGTTTAGGTCCCGCGGATGGCGGAGGTTTATATAACTCAATATAGTTAATAAGTAGTACGGAGTATTATGTAATATATAATTTCATATGAAAATAAGTTGATATCTTAAAATGATATTGATATATAATAAAGTTTTAAAATAGAATGTAATATATAATTTCATATGAAAATAAGTTGATATCTTAAAATGATATTGATATATAATAAAGTTTTAAAATAGAATGTAATATATAATTTCATATGAAAATAAGTTGATATCTTAAAATGATATTGATATATAATAAAGTTTTAAAATAGATCCCGCGCATGACAATTATGTTAGAATAGATCTAAGCACAAAGTATTGGGTGTTTCAGAGAGTTGAATATCATATGATGTCAGCTAAGGAATACGTATCTTCTATACACTTTAGCATTTTTTATGTTCATTTTGTCCATCATGTTATACTTAACAGCCAACTATGCAATACTATGTTCCATATACAAATTTTTTGGTCGAATATGTTCTATATACTATAACATCGTGTCCAACTATGCAATACTGAGTTATGAGCACAAACTCATTCGACTGCTTGCAAACAACCAAATTTTAGAGTTCAGCTCAAGTTTGGATAGATTGTAAGCTTATGCAGCTTGCAAACAGTGGACCAAGATAGCAGTAGCCTTGGTTTATTCATACAGTTTGAAATGTAACGCATCAGTATGAGAATATGACAGCCGGTAGGGCGGTATAGCATGATTAGAGCAGAAGAAGAGTCATTTTGTATAAGCAGTAAGACTAATAGTTGTTTTCAGCGCCCAATCCTCTAGCCTTGGGTCTCCGGACGGCAGAGATTGGATCAACTATACCCTGAGAATCCCTGCCCAAACCCATTCCTTGTCTAAATCCCATTTTTGCCATCATCTTAGACCCGAACCCTTTTGTGTGCTTTTCAAACGAACCATATCCATATCCATATCCGGGAGGAGTAGGTCTTCTTCTTCCAGATCCAGTGGAAGTGGAAGTGGAAGGAGTAGCTGTGTCCACAATCTCAGTGAAGTTGACACCAAGTCCGAGACATTTGGGACGTTGAACCACTTCAATTGGTGCAGCCATGCCCTTGCCTTCCTTCCCCAGGCCGCTGCCTTCTACATAACCCATCTTAGCCATCATTTTTGACCCGAACCCCTTTGTGTGCAGCTCAAATGCACCAAAGTTGGTTGAAGACGAGCAGCTCTCACTTGCAGAGTTAACAGTGTCAACACCAGCAGCATTAACCTTCACTGTGTTTGATTCCATAACACCACTTGAAACAAATGCCACGGGTTGACCAGCATATGATGCCGAGCTTTTCTTCACATTGCTTTTTGCTGAGTACTTGGATGGGCGACTTTTGGTGAATCCGGAAACTTCAGGATCGTCATTGCTCGCTCCAATTAGCTACCACATTAGTACACAAGAAATAAATATTCCTAATTAGACTTTGAGAGGACATATTTCAATATTATTGAATGCAATTAGATGAAAGTAAACATTTAAGTAATTTTCAAGGATAGCTGATACCTTCTCCAGACGAAGTTGATCACTTGCAGAAGGCATACAAGTGTGCTCGGTTCTTGTAACAATCACAAACCTAAGAAAGTAAACAAAGATTACTACTTCAAATATACTGTTTAGACATGCAAGTGTACAACACGAGATATCCCAAATAACTTAGAGATGGATTGTTTCAGTAGATCATAGAGCTAGATCACAGGTGTGCTACTGTGCTCGTACAACAACTGTTTCTAAAGCACTATGCATGGGAAGAGAACGAACAAAAAAAGAAACAGTTTTCAATTCAGTAGTATATAAGTTTATGTTGTTGGAATAATCCTGCTAGATAGAGTAAATTAACGTGGCACACAGTCTACCAACACTAATATAAATCAAGATCATACATACACTCTCGAGAAAGCAAGGTTAAACCGAAAAAAAAAGGAACAAGAAAGCAAAATGATCACCGTTTCTTTCCAGATCCTTGAGATCCACTCCGCAAACGGTATATTGCCGCTAACTTCTGCACCTGAAATTCCCACACAATAAACATAGTTATAAAGCATATCAGAAAGCCAAATGAGTTCTATGAAGCACACTGTTGAACACTGATGAGGTGAATATACCTGGGAACACTCACGTGAATGCATAGGTTGGAAGGACATAATATCCAGGTTACCCAGGACCATATTCTTTAATTTCTAGAATGCAAAATGAGACGTACAATCATTAGTGTACAACATATTGATAACATATAAGACATTGATTGACACTGAAGAGTGCATCTCTAAAAAAGGGACCTGCTTAGTGCTGCAAATAACACAAAACTACAGTCTTTGGCCCAAACAGAAAACGAGTATGAATTAGTAGTGAGCTTGTATTCTTAAGCTATCAATGTCCATAATGAAAATAGCACAAATGTTGTAACCATTTTCCAACGGGTGGTTCCATGTGAAAATGACCGCACAGGAGCCCACTAAGAAAGGACCACAGCCGTTGGATCAAGAAATATGGACACTCTAAATCGCGACTTTATTAAATTGGTAATATTGGGAAATAACTGTCACATTCGAATATGTGGAAAAAAACGTGTATCGTGACAGAAGTATGGTACCTTATATAAGAACACGTGTTCTTTTCGTATCTATACATCGGTCATTTTTATATACACAACACAACGTATGGTATTTCATATAAAAACATTAGTTATTTTCCGTATGTATACATCGGTCATTTTAATATACAAAACATAGGTTATTTAAAAGGTTTTTATATATATGCAAACATGTTACTTGATATGAGGTTGATTTAATATGCACACATAGATTATGTTCATATGCACACACCACTAGTTATTTTAAGAGGTTTTTATTCATATGCAAACATGATACACTGTTACTTCATACGAGGTTAATTTAATATGCACATATTGATTATGTTCATATGCACACACAAATTTTTATCATATGCACATAGGTTATATTCGTAGTTTCTATAAAATATGTACACATTGTTTATTCCATATGAATGTATGAGTTTCTATACGTGCAAAAGATATTGCATTTCATATGCACGCAATGTGATAACGGATCAAATCAAGTGCCAAAGACACCCATTACCACAGTTACTCATGAGGGATGTCACTATGTCGCAGTTACCTCTATCATTACGGTTGCAAAGGATCGTCGAGCCATCAGCTACAAAAGAAGGCTTTACTTGTGGCAAACAACAAGAGAGGTCAATATGTGAGCTTTTTAAGAATATTTATCTTCCTTATTTTACAATATTCTGCATCTCTTGAATGATTCCCTATGTTAGGGTATGGAACATTTTTGGCTTATTTATAGCTTGAATTGTTCATTTTGAGAGAGCTTAGACTGAATACTGATAAAGACACTTTGGTTTTGACCATGTTGTTCTCTATGCTCTTTGTTTTCCTTTGCATGGTGAAATCCTAATCAATTGCAAACGTGCGTGTTTTGATCAAATCAAGGAGTGACTAAGATTACAATTCTCAAAGTGTGAGAACCTTAGTCAAAGAGAACGAGAGGGTTAGTAACCTTGGTTCGAACAAAATAATAAAGGAGAAAAGTAGTATTGCACATCTAATTAAGAAGCTAGTTACCCTGCAAAGTCAAAAAGGGATCTAGAGAATACTAGATTTTTTATGTCTTCAAATCATTCAGTTTCTATTCAAGTTTTATCTTAATTATCTTCTATTTGAACATAACTTGCTTCGGTGATCATGACTGTTGATGGTTGCCCTTTCTATCTGAGACAGCCCTCCTAACCCTTTTGAACACACTCGTGCTTGCTTTCAAGAGCTGACAATTGGGCTTTTATCTTGTCCGTTAAATTATCTTTTGATTGAGATTTGAGTTAAGGTCTTCAAAGAAACCTATAGTTTACGGCTTAACTCAATGAAGAGGTCTAGCTATGGCACCTTGTCACACGAGGAAGAGGGAGAAAAAAGACACACTCCAACAAGGCACCAAACAACAAGGATCCGCTTTTGGAGGCAGAATTTCACAATTCTTTCCATTTTAATGAAATGTGTGATCTGGGATGTCCATTTCTTGTGACCTGGCAAGAATGATGTGCACTCATTCCCTTGCTAAGCACCAACTCTCACCATGTCTGCTCCTCATTAATTTTGCCACAAATTATTGTGTTTTTTATACAAACCCAAATTACGTATTTTTATTAGTTCTATTTTTTATTTTCATTGTTGCTTTTTCTAGTTAGTTTATTTGATTTTCCTATTTAGTTTGTTTGATTTTACAGGTTTACACTTCCTAGTTCTTAGGCATTTTCCGCTTCCTCCATGTTGTTTTCCTTTGTCTACTGCATTATGATTTTTTTCTAGGAGTTAGTAGTTTAATGTTTATCCATCGTAAGAGAAAATTACTTAATTATTTAGTGAAATACAACATGAGAGAATTCCTCAAAATTGGCAGAACAGTGAAATGGTTGTTTTTTCAAATTGCCTATCCTTTATCATCAGTTCTAGGGTTAAACAGGTTTCCCCTCTACTTTAAAGAACTTCAGAAATACTATCTTTGGTCATAGTCAATGAAAAAAAAAACAGACTGAATAGTCCTTACCGAATTTATCTGCATAAGATCAACACCATGACGCATCATTCTCTCTCGTCGTTTCGAAGCAATATTCTCCTTGCGATGTTTCTTTTTTTCACCTGCACAAGCAGAACCCCTGGTCAAACAAGATGAGCAGAAGGATGAAAAACTTTTTTTTTAACATATGAGAAAATTTCAAGCTTACTTCTGAAATGATTTGGTAACTTAGTACAAGAATAACACTAGCACAATCAAAATAGTAGTCTGAAACAAGTTCCATCCAACTTCATCTACATACTCAGTCTAAATGTACACCGAACGCAGTTTAAAAGCTTGTTTGGTTAGATGAAGGAATTGTAATTCATGGGAAATTAATTCCTAATAATTAAATTCATAATAATTGAATTCATAATCATGTGTTTTGTAATTGGTGAGATTTGGAGAAAATGTGTTTGATAGAATTTTAGCCTAGATAAATCAAAATGGAGAAATTGATAATGTGTTGCTAAAAATGGGAGAAATGGAACTTACCTACGGGGAGTAGGTAAGTTTATTTCCTGTGTTTTGCAAGAATAAAATATTTGCAAGAAATTAATTTCCCATGATTTTCTACAAACAAGATTCTAACCAAACACAAATATATATACATATACTAAAACAGAGTGTCGTTTGACACATGTCGCCCTAATGTTTAACTGGTCTATGTGTCGACCTCTGAGCTATGACACCTCAATAGCCACGTCAATTGATTATCTTTTACCTAAAATCTTTATCTACTTTACCCACACTATCAAAATATAATTTAATATACTTGATATTTTCAATCAATATATATTAATTTAATTAATTATCCTTTACCTAAAAAATTTATCTACATAATATCCAAATATAATTTAATACACTTGATAAATCTATACATATTATTTATCTATAATCTCATGTGGTTGATAGTTCCGATTTTATCTTTTGTTTTAGAGGTTTTTGCGGGAAACCACCCGTTATTTGTCCGAATTTGCACGTAGAAGGATACTCTAGGAAGTATATTGTTAGACGGAGGGAGTAAATCACAAACTAGACACTACTAAACTATAAATAATAAACTATAAACTACATAGTAATATAAAATATAACTATAATATTAAAAATATTTAATATATGCGACCCCGTGCATGGGGCGGGAGGACATGCTAGTTCTATCATATTTCCTGCAGGTTTTCGATTCATGGGAATTTAATCCCCAACCAAACAAGCACTAATAATAGAAAAGCCACCAAAATGCAACCTATAATATTTTCTGAGAAAGGAATCAACAGCTCCAAAATGAAAAATATAATGTAGTTGAAAGGAACGCTATGGAGTTAAGATGGAAAACTATACCAGGATAATTTCTGAAACTTTTCTTCTTTCCAGACCCAGAAGGCCACGATCCAGGAAACTGAGCAACTTGCTTGTTCTTCTTACAAAGCTTTCTTGAATCCTTCACAAGGATCATATCATCTAAGGCTGATGACCACATAACATTTGATGCTTCAGGACGACCAGAAGCCACATGTCTCTTCTTCATTCTTGGTTGAGGGTTTTCCAACCCATATTTTCTAGATGCCTCCTGAATAGTAATATTGCTCATCTTCTTGAAAACCTGACCATCACTACCAGTCGAATCGGCATCATGGGCATCATCAGCATCTTTGTATTGTGGATCATCTATATCCAACTTGGCTAACCACTTAGCATCAAAAATCGCATCACCACCACCGATTCCTTTGACGTAATCTTCAGCGACCTCATCATCAATATCAGAACCACTTCCACATGTATCATCAGAGTCCTCACTATCGGATAATTCTGATGAACTTCCTTCCTCTGATGATTCGGCATCAACCTCATCACTCTCACCTTCAGAAATATCTTCTGTGTACAATCTCATCCCACCAATAGACAAAAAAGCAGAATTTTTTGCCACTGAAGTTTCATCTGAAAAAGCATGGACCAGTTCAGAATCAGTATCAGCCACAAAGTCTTCCTCACTAGCATCTGTTTCCTCCTCAATAGGCGAGCAACCAATGTTACCCTCCAATTCCTCTTCTGCATTCTTCGATGATGAGACCATATTACCCAATCTCAACTCACGTTCTGATTGCTCTATTACATTGTGTGTGGCCTCTGCTTCACCGTGGAAACCAATTCCTATGTGAGAGCTCTCACCCAACACAAATTCAGAACTATAATCATAATTGTACTGGACCTTAACGTCTTCTAAAAGAGGTGATGGGTCTTCATATACCACAACTTTACTATCATTGGAGCCCAATAATATAGGGGGATTTGACCCTCCAGATGATTTATCATCATTCCTAGCTTCAAGACCAGATTCTGATTGTAAATATCCCTGCAAAGTAAACTCTGGGGAATTAGATCAACAAAAGTACTACAGACAAGGAAAAGAAAAAACATTTAAATTAACAAAACAATCGGATAGCTCAATGTTAAAATCATTTGCGTTTGGCACAAGCTGGTGATTACATTTAACGCGAAGGGATTGACATAATAGGACGATATTAAATTGAAAATTCCTCCACTGGGGAGAAGGCTCAAATTTCCAATCAATTTATGACAATGTAAAATTTGGAACACCACGAAATCCAACAAGGCAACCCAAACCTGGAGATGAGAAGAAGGATAAACATATTGAAACGCTTTAACCGACGTGTTGTTGGAATTTGTGACATTTGCGCGGTGAGAGCTCCTGAATCTCGAATTAGGGTTAGAGCGATTACCTGCATCTGAGCATCAGTAGAGAAACAACGCAAGCCGGAGAAATGTAATAATGATTTGGGCAACAGAAAGTAGGGATGAGATGAGAAAATAACCTCGAGAGGACGTAGGAGGAGAGGGGAAGTCTGCCAAAATGCCTCCTTCAATGAAGAGTGGTGTTGAAGAGCTACGATTGCGCCTTTTAGGTTCCCATTTGGTGGAAGGTCGTCGCTTTCCACCCGCCATGGATTCCCAAAGAGAATATTGAAGAGACAAGCAATGGAGAAAAGGTCGAGTTGGTTTGTACGGTGTGGCGGTGCAGGATGGAAGAGTATAAAAACTAAGTTCTAGATCCGGTGCTACGTACGGAAATTCATCGCTGCTACCCGTGGTCTGAATCGTTCATCTGTCTATCTATCCATCTATAAAAATCGATGACTCCATTTAATACTTTGAGTTGTATTTGAAAAAGTTAGATTTTTAATTTGGGTTTGACATGAATCATAAGACATCAATGAAAGAATAATCAAACTTTGAAATTAACGAGTTTATTGTTTTAATGAAAGAATAATCAAACTTTGAAATTAACGAGTTTATTGTTTTAATGAAAGAATAATCAAACCTTGAAATCAACGAGTTTATTGTTTCATTTAAGATACGTTGTTCAAATATTTATATTAAGGAAATAAATTATGTATTAACATTGATGTCTTCATATCCCCTATTTAAAGGAGCTAGAATGACTCTTTTTCGTCGAAAAAAATCATTTATCAATTTCTTGATTGATTTTGTTTATAAATTTAACTTTGTTGAGGTTATATTGTTGCATTAGAAGATTGTGAACATAATTTGTTTCAATTCAATTTTCGAATGTCTATTTAACTACGTTAAACCGTATGTAAAATTATGTAATTTTTCCGCGCTCTGCGCGGGGGTCCGGTGCTAGTTGAATAGGAAAAGTATTATGAATAATAGTTAAAATGATAAATGAGAATGATTGTGCACCCTTGTATCAAGAGAGATCTAAGAGCTCATATGATGACACGTAGCACCCCTTGTCATGCCTTGTCACCTTCGTCGGACCACCTTTGGGCCTTGTCGGAATAAAATTGTGACAAAGATGTATAAAATTGTTCACAAATATTTCAAAATTATTTATTACTCCCTCCGTCCCTCTTTTTCCTTCCTCTTTCCTTTTATAATGTCCCCTTATTTCCTTCTTCTTATCAAAACTTTCCACTTTTGATCATAAATATTTACTATAATACCGTCATAAAAACTTCTCAATCACTACAAAACACACAACAATCTAAATTACTTTTTCATTTTTATCTCTCTTATCATTACCATACTCACATCTTAACCTTTTAATTTCTCTCTCTCCTTATTTCATCATCTCAATACACTCTCTCTCCTATTTTTCTTCTCCTCTCTCCTCTTCTTTTTCCTCTCCTTAATTCTTGTGCATATTGTAGAAGAGGAAGCAAAAATGGGGACGGAGGGAGTACTAAATGTTCATCATGTTGTTCATAAATGTTCATCACAATGTTCATAAATGTTCATTTGTATATATTCTACTGAATGTTCATCACATGTTACTTACATGTTCACCAACTGAATGTTCATCACATTCTACTTAAATGTTCATCAATTGAATGTTCATCATATTATACTTAAATGTTCACCAACTGAATGTTCATCACATTATACTTAAATGTTCATCAACAGAATGTTCATCAAAATATATTTAAATGTTCACCAAGTTTATTACACTTAAATGTTTATGTTATTTGGACAAACGACGAACCACCACCGCACCACCACTGACCCACCATCAAGCCACCACCAGACCACCACTTATGTGGAACACCACTTTAATATAATTTCTTTTAAAAACACACTTAATTTTCAACAAAAATCACCTAAATGTTCATCATCTCATACTTAATGTTCATCATCTCATATTTCATGTTCACAAGAATTTAATAAAATGTTCATTACTCAAAGTTCATTACAATTGGCTTAAATGTTCATCACGTTGGTCATAAATGTTCATCAAAATGTTGATTAATGTTCATTTGATATACTCTACTGAATGTTCATCACATTATACTTAAATGTTCACCAACTGAATGTTCATCACATTATACTTAAATGTTCATCAACTGAATGTTCATCAAAATATATTTAAATGTTCACCAAGTTTATTACACTTAAATGTTTATGTTATTTGGACAAACGACGAACCACCGTCGGACCACCACCGCACCACCACTGACCCACCATCAAGCCACCACCAGACCACCACTTATGTGGAACACCACTTTAATATAATTTCGAATAAAAAAACACTTGATCTTCATCAAAAATTACCTAAATGTTCATCATGTCATACTTAAATGTTCATCAAACATCCTTAAATGTTCACGGACATTTAATAAAATGTTCATTACTCAAAAGTTTATTACAATTAGCTTAAATGTTCATCACGTTGTTCATAAATGTTAATCAAAATGTTGATAAACGTTCATTTTGATATACTCTACTGAATGTTCATCACATGTTACTTACATGTTCACCAACAGAATGTTCATCACATTATAATTGTTCATCAACAGAATGTTCATCACATTATATTTAAATGTTCACCAATTTGAATTAAATTTAAATTTTCATTTATTTTTATACTTTAACTTTTTCATTTATTATTGGACCTCCGTCGGACCGCCGCCGGGTGGTCGCCAGACCACCACACCTACCCCCACTTGTAGTGGGGGTAACTAGTTTAATCTAAGCCACTTGGATCCAATGGCTTAGATTCATTCTTATTTATCTCTATAAGAGATTTTATTATGGGATTCACACCCTATTGAATATTCCATTATATTAAGATAATAACCATTCAACTCTTTAATCTTTATGCACCGTTGTATCTCATTTATCAACGTTTCAAATTCTTTCTAAGTCAAAATAAAAGGCAAAAGGAGGGACGGTTGCAATTTTGTGATTTCGGGAAAAATAAACTCTCTAGACGTTTATACCCTCGATTTTATAACAAGCTTATTTCTTCCCTGAAACACATCCATGGCTTCCTAAAGCAGAAATCCTCCCCCGCCTCCAAAAGCTTATGTGTCCTCATGCGGTGGAAAATCGTCGTCGTGGTATCTCCGTCGGTTCCCTGTGCATCTCTGACGGCACCGACAGTGGTGAACCAACAGAAGCTATCTAAGGTGGCGCCGGTTCCCTTTGCATCTCCGACGGCACCGATTTCCCTCGATGACGTCAGAGGCAAGAACATGATGCAGCTTAAGGAGCGCATTGTCCACGGCGCCTTCATCGTCTTGCTCTTCCTTCACCCCCACACAACCTGATTGAAGTTATCCCTTCGCTAGAGTTTCTAATTCGTTCAGGTATTGATGAATGTACTAGATTAAGCTTCTCGTGCGAGAGTTCCACTTGTAATCATGCTTTCTTGGGGTTCTAAGCTTAGCTGTTATAGCCTGCATACTGAAAATCTGCTTTGGTGTCTTTCTCAATTTTTACCAGAGGCCAATCCTGAAAGAGAAATGCCTTATTGCAAGACACCTTCCTCTCTGTCATGCTTCTTCCCTGGGGAGAAATCATATTCAGCTCAAGTTGAACGATGAGTATCCTCAAAACTCAACTTTTCTGCGCTATGTCGAGGAAGCCATCAGGTATTATAGTATGTCCATAGGATTGTCCTGTTACCATTTTTGATGAATTGATGATTGTCCTCTTGATGTTACATGTGTTTGATGACTTGCTATTTTGTTTGTTCTTTTGTGAAAATTTTCCCCTACAGAAGGATGAGATTGTTTTTCATCTTCCACTTTGAGCAGCCCGGTCAGCTCAAATAACATGAATGGCCAAGTTTCAATACCACGGTACACATTATATCATTGCTAAGTTTGTCCAATTAAAAAGTAATAATAGAATTAATAAAGGAGAGACGATTACTTCATAAGATTGAAAATGAAAGTCCTTTATGATATCACCATAAAGATGGAATTAGAATCATCAATTTAACAGACACTACTCTCAATATATGTGATTTGATTAACTTGTGTTTGCTTTTTTCATGCTGCAGCTGAAGACATCCAGCCTCGCTCTTGTGCTTGTAGCCATGCTGGTTGTGGTACTGTCATCTGTTGATTCTATTCTCTCTTTATTGCTAACACTACTTCTCCAAAGAAAGGCATGATATTATGATCAAACTGTGTTTGTAGATCCTTACATGTGCTATTCATAGCATCAACATTATTTGAAATGTATATGCACTTGTTCACAATGAAAAAATTTGATCTACTTTTTTGCATCTTGACATTTTAAGGCTCTGTGTAACGTGTTTGAAAGTCTTTTCAAATGTCAATATCTCCTTTACAGTTCCTGATTCGTTGAACTGGGACTTGATATTACATTCAATTCATTGTGCAAAAAGAATATGCTTAAGCATGTCCATTGTGTTTGATTTTGAGAGCTCACTTTCCAATCACCCACTTGTGTTGTTGTTGTTGTTGTTGCAGGTGTGTGTGTCAACAACAAACAGGAACTTCCCAGGCCAAATGGGAAGTCAAATTCGGTTCATGATGGTTACACTTGAAGAACACTCATCACTTATATTGATGTTTGATTCAGTCCAAGCATGTTGCATCTAGCAACTTCGTCATTTGATAAAACCGTCAGGGTTTGGGATGTTGACAATGTAAGTCAATAGGTTCATGATATTTTAAGTAAAGGTTAGCAGGTTCATGCTAGTATGTTACAGGTTCATGCTTGTTTAACAGTGTTTAGGATCAAGCTAAACTGTTTACAAGTTCATATTTTTTTGCCTTGGGTTCATGGTAAAATTAGTACAGGTTCATGATGGTTGTCATAGAGGTTTGTGATAGAATTAATCCAGGTTCATGATTCTTTAATTAAGTAAAGGATCATAGTAGATAAATTATTGGAGAATTCTAAGAGAATTTTTTTACTATTTGCTACATAACTTGCTACAGGCTTGGCAGTAGAAGATGCAGCGTGCCGCATCATAGTACATTGGGTCCCACGAAACTAACTAGAGGGCAGATGAAGTCTCAAAACTGCAAATATTTGATTTCTGGACTCCAGATAATCATTACCGGTGGAACCGTTCCATATATGGTGGTACATTGCTATTTTTTAGTGCTTTGAGATAGATTTGAACCTGTCATAGTACATTATTGAACCTGTAATAGTACATTGTTGAACCTGTAATAGTAAATCATTCAACTCGTGTCAATACATTGATGAACATGTACTAGTAAATTATTGAACTTGTAACAACATTGGACTTGTATTAGTACATTTATGAACCTGTACTTTTAAATCAGTGAACTTGCGTGAATACATTGTTGAATCTGTATTAAAAAATTAGTGATCTTAATATAAAAAATCAGTGAACCTCTACTATAAAGTTGATGAATCTTTATTAAAAAACTAATGAACCTATAGTATAAAGTTGATAAATATGTATTAGAAAAACATTGAACCTCTAGTATAAACTTGGTAAGCATACATTAATGAAATTCTAGAATTTTAATGTAATTTTCGTTATTTCGGCTCACGACTTTCAATAAAAGGTACATAAATTATTGAATATGTACGAGTAATTCATTGAACATGTATGCCTAAATAATTGAACCTTTATGTTGGAATAGGGACCTAAGGAACTCTGGTTCCTCAATAGGTTCATTTCCTCTATTACTCTGTGTTTTGTAGATGACAACCTTAGCATATACTATGGTATAGTTTATCTTGATATTTCAGATGAAAAGATTGAAGATTTGAAGTTGATAAAGTATTAAGAGAAGCAGAGAAGGAACCGTGTTGCATCCGTGTTACTTCTAACCCTAGCGTGGGCGGCAAGCCGAAAAGATCTTCAAGAAAATTTTTCCCTTGTTAGGCTATTGCTTAAGTTGGTTGTAATCGGTCATTGTAATATTTAGAAGATCTCGAGTTAAATATGTTAACTTGAAAGTTGTAGAGATCCTCATTTATTAGGAAAGTAGTTTGACGTATAATATATTCTTGGAATATCTTTATACGGCAAACTTCCCCCTATATATATGATGATCTTTACGTTCTTAGGACTTATGTATTTTGATGGAGCTTGAAGTGCATCAGACTAAGAGAAGAGAGAAGTTGTTCTTGAAAAAGAACATCAAGTAAGTTCACTGGTATTATCATCTGAGAGTTTCTGATAGGAACTAGGTTAGTATTTAGCAATAAGTTTGTAATCTCGTTCTTCTCTAAACTCAATGATTGAATATAAAAGTAAATATTTCAATCCTCGAAAGAGGGGTGATTTTCATCCAAAGATAACTATTTGGTTATCTAGGGTTTCCACCTTAAGTAATTGTGTTGATAACTTGTTCTATTACTTCCGTTGTGCCTAGGAACTGGACAACTCTTTGTCACAGTTCCCTTGATACTAACATACAGATCCTACAATTGGTATCAGAGCTAGAGCTCTAGCTTGTGTGTTACTCGCAGGTTATCAACATGTCTTGTCCAAGCGAACCAGAGCTAGGAATCTCAACAAACAAACCATACTTGTTGAAACCTGGTCAATTTCAATGGTGGAAGGAACAGATGACTGGTTTCTTCCAAACAAATGACATGATATGTTGGAAAATCGTTGAGCATGGGAACTACGAAGTCCCAAGGGATCCGGCTAAGCCCAAGTCAGAACTTGAATTCAAGCGATGGACCACTGAACAATTCTCTGAACAGGAAAAGAATGCTAAAGCAAGACAATACATTCTGAATGCCCTCTCCAAGTCTGATCAGGATAAGGTAATGGGCATCGACAGTGCTAAAGACATGTGGAAAGCTCTTGAAACTTTTAACCTAGGAAGTGAAGATCTCCAGAATAGCAGAAAGTTTGACCTACACGGAGAATATCATAAATTCAAGATGCTTGAAACTGAAAACGTCTCTGCTTATTATGGTCGTCTGGAGATACTCTGCAACAAACTTCGTGCTTGTGGGGTAAAGCTTGAGGAATGGTCAAAATCCATGGTGTTCATCAATGGATTAAACTCAAAATTTGCTGTTACTCAATACATCAGGCTTCAGACCCCTTCCATCAGGGAACTCCCCTTAGAGGCACTGGTTGGCCAAGCTCAACGCCATGAGTATAAAATGAAGGGAAATGAGAAAAGCTCCACTGAAGCTGGCATTGCTCTAGCCTTAACTAAAGTCCTGGAAAGACTCTCCCCTGGGGCTGACTCTGATGATTACGATGATGAAATGACTGCCTTACTAACAAGCACAGTAAGAAAATTTCATAAAGGCAAGTTCCCCATAAATGAAAATCGAAAGGAAAAGAGGGAACTAAGATGCTATCAATGTGATCAACTAGGACATTGTGCTACAGATTGTCCCAAGAATGAAGAAAACCCCAAAGAGGAAGAAGTTCCTGCTAAGAAAAAGGCCTTGGTCG
Source organism: Oxyria digyna (assembly GCA_029168935.1). Lineage (NCBI taxonomy): Eukaryota > Viridiplantae > Streptophyta > Magnoliopsida > Caryophyllales > Polygonaceae > Oxyria > Oxyria digyna. Next base: position 2,722,825 of record JAPVLV010000019.1, read on the forward strand.
CAACCACCACTTGGGGTGATAGTGACTCTAACAAGGAACTTGATCTAAATCCTTCAAAACTCTGCCTCATGACAGTCTCGAAACCAGAAGCCATATGGGGAGACAGTGACTCTGAGGATGACATGACCAAAGTATGTCTCATGGCTCAACCTGAAAATGAGTCACCAAACATTGAGGTATCTTCCTTCTCTGAATTATCTGAAACTCTACTCAAATATGATAAGAAACAATTGGATAAACTTATCAAATCTTTGAGCAAAGAAAACAGTAGCCTCCTAGGAAGACTTGCTGAAAATGAGGAAGAAATCTCTATGCTTAGATTAAAGTGATGCTTGGTGCACGAAATATGAAAATGTTATCATATCTGATAAAATCACTACTTGTCCTACCTGTGATTTGCATGAAAAACCGAATTTAGGAAACAGTTCCTCTCTACATCCCTCTGAATCCATATTGCAAACCATTATTGAGAAACTTGACTCTGTTACTGAATGCATTCATGAGAAAACTATTACTCAGACTGTCTTTGTTAAACCTAGTAGAGGTCTAGGTTATAAACCTCATGACTTGTCTGATCCTCCTTGTGACAATCATGCAAACTTTGATGAAATAACTAAAAATCTTGAAGCCAAAAATGAAAGACTAGATTTAGCTCTTCAAACTTCTAATAGCAAAAATGAGTTTATTGAACAAAGAATCAAAGTGATTGAAAATTCCTCTTCGAAGGAACCACCCTGTGCCCCATACTTCAGTCCTCACATTCATGACATGTATAAGAATATGGGACAGGGTACACCTAGAAATACCCCTAGGAAAAAGGCTGATCTAGGTAAAAAGAAATCTCACTACAAAACTCAAGATAAGTATTAGTGGATTCTCGCTAATCGTGTTTGCTGGCACTGTGGGAACCAAGGACATCTTATATATGATTGTGAGAAAAAGAGGAAACAGGAGGAAAAGGCTTCCAGAAAGTTTAGACAAGGAAAGACTCAAGTCAATGACATTAATGACCCTCAATATTATACCTTAAATGAGAATGTTAGAAACATTAGTTCCAAAACTCAGAAAAATGTCAGAACTGCCCAACGAGGCAACTATAAGACTAACTTACCCAGAAAAGCTTGGCTGGACTGGGTTCGTAAAAATTAATGTTTCTCTTTGCAGGCTGAAGTGAAAAATGTTGCTAAGTGGTACATAGACAGTGGTGCATCATGCCATATGACAGGTAATATAGAGAAACTTCATTCACTTCAGAGATACAACGGAGGAAAGATTTCCTTCGGTGATAAGAAGAAAGGAGCCATACTGGGAACTGGAACTGTTGATCTTTCTGAAAACATTAAGGTAAGTGACGTTCATCTTGTCGATAATCTTGGTTTTGATCTAATTAGTGTGTCAAAGTTGTATGACCAAGGAGGGAACAATGTCCTATTTACTCCCTCTGAGTGCTTTGTAATTCACCCTGAGTCTCAGAAGACTCTCCTTAAAGGTAAGAGATTCAATAATGTCTACATCGTCGACCATAGCTACTCTCCTCAAGAAAAGCTCTGCCTCGCCACAATGACGAATAAATCCACCTTGTGGCATCAACGACTTGGCCATGCAAGTCTAAATGTCATTCATAAACTTCAAAGAAAGGAACTGGTCCACGGTCTACCTTCCATCAAGGTAGATGAATCTGATTTCTGTTCTGAATGTGTTCGAGGTAAACAGGTACGTAGTTCTTTCAAACATAAAACCATCATAAGTACCTCCAAACCTCTAAAACTGATTCATATGGATCTATGTGGTCCCATGCATACTCAAAGTATTGGAGGTAACAGATTCATTCTTGTGATTGTGGATGACTTCTCGAGATATACGTGGACTATTTTCATAAAATCTAAAGACGTTGTGTTTGATAGATTTTGTGAATTAGTTCCCACTCTCGAAATGTCACTGGGACACAAAATTAAGGCTATTCGTTCCGATCACGAAACTGAATTCCAAAATGCAAAGCTCCTAACATTTTGCAGGGAAAAGGGGATCACTCATAGCTTTTCTGCGCCCAGAACTCCCCAACAAAATGGTGTGGTCGAAAGAAAGAATAGGACACTTGAAGATATGGCTCGTACTATGCTCATCTCAGCAGGCCTCTCTCAAAGATTTTGGGTTGAGGCTGTCAACACTGCATGCTACATTCTAAATAGAGCCATGCTTCGTCCCCAAATTGAGAAGATATCGTATGAACTCCTTCATGGTCGAGTTCCCAACATATCTCATCTCAAGGTCTTTGGGTGCAAGTGCTTTGTCCACAACAATGGCAAGACTCCAATTGGAAAGTTTGATCCTAGGAGTGATGAAGGGATCTTTCTGGGCTATATTCCAAACAGCAAGGCTTTCAAAGTGTTTAACACGAGGACATCCAAGTTTGAAGAATCCATTCATGTTGTATTCAATGAATCTGCTTTTCATGTGTCCTCACAGGTACTTCCCATAGGTGACAATAATGCTGATGAAGAAGAGGATCTCTTTGCTTCAAGTTCCTCTTCACTACCTGAATTCACCTTGGATCCTACCAGAATCGTGAGTAAGCACACTGAGGAAGCTGCTACTCCCAACAATTCTGGACCAAGTTCCCTTGTGCAAAATGAAGAATCTCCTCCCATAGCTCCTGGTTCCTCTGATTCAGCTCCAGATCCCCCCTCAGAGGACCTAGATTCCAATGAGAATGATGTCAATACTGATCCTCAGGTTGAACCATCTTCATCATCCATCCCGGTGGTTAACTACAAATACAAGGGCTCTCATCCAGTTGATCAGATTCTCTCTCCATTTGACAAGACACGTCCCTCCACTAGATCCTCTTTGAATAACTTATGTGCCTTCACTGCGTTCCTCTCTATTCTCGAGCCCAAGAACTACAAGGAAGCCCTCAATGATGCGGACTGGGTGCATGCCATGCATGAGGAACTTCATCAATTTGAAAGGAACAAAGTTTGGCGGTTGGTTCCTCGTCCTTCAGACAGAACAATCAATGGAACTAAATGGATCTTTCGGAACAAACTTGACGACTCAGGCATGGTCACCAGAAACAAAGCAAGACTTGTTGCCCAAGGCTACTGTCAACAAGAAGGTATTGACTATGCTGAGACCCTTGCCCCAGTCGCTCGCATGGAAGCCATTCGTCTCATGATTGCTTTTACTACTCATAAGGGCTTTAAGTTGTTCCAAATGGACGTCAATACTGCGTTCTTAAATGGATATCTTCAGGAAGAAGTCTATGTCAAGCAACCCCCTGGCTTTGAGGACAAAATCGGACCCGATCATGTATACTTCCTCGACAAAGCTCTTTATGGACTCAAACAAGCACCACGTGCGTGGTATGACAGGTTAGCTCAGTTCCTGATATCCAATGGATACAGAAGAGGTTTGATTGACAAAACTCTCTTTCTTCTTGAACAAAATGAAGACATTCTGGTTGTCCAGGTATATGTCGATGATATTATTTTTGGTTCCACTAACTTGTCCCTTGTAGAAAAATTCAAGGATCTCATGAGCAGTGAATTTGAAATGAGTATGATTGGGGAACTCACCTTCTTTCTGGGACTGCAAATCAATCAACTTACTACAGGAACCCAAATCCATCAGCAAAAGTATGTCAAAGAACTTCTGGAAAGATTTCAGATGAGCTCATCAAAGCCATCTCCCACTCCCATTTCACCAACCACAAAACTGACGTTGTTGCCCACAGATATCAAGGCAGATCAATCTCTCTACAGGCAAATGATTGGTTCCCTTCTATACCTGACTGCCAGTCGCCCAGATATCATGTACTCCGTGTGCTTGTGTGCACGATTCCAAGCAGATCCAAGAGTCAAACATTTGGCGGCTGTTTGTAGAGAAATTACCTACGAGAAGATAACTAAGCAATTGTAGGGCAAAAATCAAAGAATACGGTATAATCTCAACACTCAAGAACAAGACAGGAAATTAGGGTTGAAACTTTAGCTTGGTATTACTCGAATGACGGCTCAGATGATTACAAAGAAGGCCTTAGCCCTTATTTATAGGCTAACCCTAATAATATCTTTAGGAAACGAGATCTTATCTTTTCCTTTTATCTAAATAACGATATAACAAACTAGGTAAAAGATATTCTTTACCATATCTTTTACCAATTACAATAATACAATACAGAATAGGATAGAATATACTCGGCCGACCTAATCCTTAAGAAGAATGAGATCTTTGCCACGTCTCGTCACGTCTACGATATCTTTCTTTCATCTCGTCGCGTCGATGATGTCCTTCTACGCGTTCCACACTCGTCGTATTTTTAGGCACAAACAATACCCCTAAGGCGTCTAGTAGAGGTAGGAGACGCCTTCTTTCTTCATGGAATACGTCTTCATTACACCGGGAACGCGTTGATGATTACGTCACTTGAATTTTTATTATCGTCGCAGAGCTTTGATCGTCCTTCTTCTTCAATCATTTACATGTGGCAGGCGAGGAGGTTTGTTATCTGTGCCGATAACGTTCATCTTCAACGGCTAGTTTCTTTAGTGGAGAATATTGCCGTTAGAGAATATCCTTTCGAGATTCTCGCGATTTTCTTCCTATAAATGAGCGGAGACCTCTTCTTTCTTCATACGCTTCTTCTAATCTTTATCTTTCCCGAACATTTCTCTGCTCTCTTCGTCTCTTCCTCGTCTGATCATCCTATTGCTCCATTTTCTCATCTACTTCTTTCCCAATGGCAACTCCAGTACTTTATGAACCAAGAAAGGTGCTCCGTCAGTTGGACCGCTACTACTCTCAAGAACATGACGTTAACCGTCTAAGGACCATTGCCGAACTTGGTCCAGACGTGAAGATTGAGATCCCTCCAGAGGGGGTTTGCGCGTATGCTCATCGGCCTGGATGGATAGCGGTCTACGAGTATCCTTTTCTAGCGGGGCATCGGTTCCCGTTCTCGCCTCTGGTTAAATCTTTTATGCTTGTTCTAGGTCTGGCGGTAGGTCAACTTCTTCCCGGGGCATGGCGCATCTTGGGTGCTCTCGACGACACCATTGAAAAACATGGCTTAAATTTCGTCGCGGCGGATCTTTCCAATTCTTTAACTGTCTCTCTTAATTCAACGGGCAAGGTCTACTTCAAGATTAAGCAGAAGAAGGCTAGGATAGCCTTTGAGAAGAGTACGACCGATCGGGGTTGGGCTGAGGTCTTTTACTTTGTGGAGAAATCTTCCCTTGGAGATGTGTGCCCTTGGCTTATCGAGGAGTGGAATCCCGAGAGTAAGTTTGGTTACCTTATCTTAACAACTTTTTCTTTTCAGACGGACGTATATTTTTCTCGTCGATGCTTTACTTACGTAGGTTAACTTCTTCCCGGGGCATGGCGCATCTTGGGTGCTCTCGACGACGCCATTGAAAAACATGGCTTGAATTTCGTCGCGGCGGATCTTGCCAATTCTTTAACTGTCTCTCTTAATTCAATGGGCAGGGTCTACTTCAAGATTAAGCAGAAGAAGGCTAGGATAGCCTTTGAGAAGAGTACGGCCGATCGGGGTTGCGCTGAGGTCTTAGTTCGTGGCGAAATCTTCCCTTGGATATGTGTTCCCTTGGCTTATCGAGGAGTGGAATCCCGAGAGTAAGTTTCGTTACCTTATCTTAACAACCTTTTCTTTTGAGACGGACGTATATTTTGCTCGTCGTTGCTTTACTTACGTATAACTTTGTATGCTTTGCAGTTAACGGGCAGGGAAGGAAGGAGTCAAAAAAGGCTATAGCTGCACTTTTGGCGGTTCCTGAAGTTGATCGAACCTTCTTTGGTCATGATGGAGAAGGTCATCGTTACGGCCCTGCGACGCCATCTGGTACGTCGGCTTCTTCCCGTTTAGTTTTTACCAGCTTATTTCCTTATTTTTGTGCTCTAATCGTTTGCTCTACGTTGGTGATGCAACTTCAATTTCTTGTGTTTGTGCTCGCACCGAGTCTGCCACTGATCTTGTGACGTCAAGGAAGAGGCAGGTTGCCATAAAAGGGTGTTCGTCCGCCGCTCCTTTGGACGTCGACCTTATGGCTACTTTGGAATCTACGCCGTCTCCTTATCCGGCCAAGGCGACACGTTCAAAGAAGGGGAAGGAGAAGGTGGTCGAGGTCCCCGAGGAGCAATACACATCTGTGGATGAGTTCCCTGGTGTGATTTCGAATTCTTTTGCTCCGGGAAGGGAACTTCTGTAGGCTTTGATGAGGCTTCGATCTTCGTCGTCCCTCAACCATTACGCGTCGATGGACCCTGCCGACGTTATGGGAGAAGCTTTCGCCGCTCAATGGCAGGTAGGGTTGTAATTTCTATTTTCTTGACGGCTTTCTTGCAGACTTCTTTTCTTATTTTTCTCGTTCCTTCTTTCAGGGGATTCAGGCGTCGCTATGCGCTTGGACGCTCTTGTCTAGGTATCCGGAACGGATGGAGGCGTTGGAGAAAAAGGCGTCTGACGCTTCGTCGGAGGTCGCGCGTTTGAACAGCTTGTTGAAAACATCTCGTGACGCAAAGAAGACGGCGAAAGAGAAGGTTATCGAGGTTCTTTCCCTTAACGAGACTATCACCAAGCGCGTCGAGGGTTTGGAGAAGGATCTTCGTACTTTGAAGGAGGATGTGGAAAGGAATAAGGCGCAACACGATAAGGACTTGTCCGAGGCGAAGATCTATTGGTCTTGGCTATCCAGAGTGGAGGTTTACGAGGAGTATGTTGTTGGCGAGCACAAGGATTGGGATCCGGTGGGCGAACGCGCTGAGTTTAGGGAGGCTTATCCGGAACTTCCTGAAGGCGTTGATGATGGTCCTTCTTGGAGGCGTCCGGATGCTCGTCCCGATGTTGCGGATGCTGAGGGCGAGGAGCACGTCGACGAAGAGGAGGCTCCGACTGATGAGGAGGAAGGTGATGGTCACGCATCCGGATCTGGGTCATCTGAGGGCGAGTCCAAATCCTTGTAATTATCAACTTTTTCTTAGTTTAGGGTATTTGTACGCGTTGATTGTAGTTTGGAACGCTTCTTTCTCGTTTAAAACGTTGTTGTCTTTTGTCTCTGAATTCGGATCAATATCTTTGGTGACTTTGTTCCGTCGCCGCTAGCTTTCTTGTTCTCGCGTCGTTGCTATTCTTTAAGTATTCTTTTATTCTTTTTGGCGTAATCCTACCCCTTTTGGTAGGTTTGACTTAGACTCTTCGTAGATTAGGTTAAAGCTACCAAAGATTCTCGTGTTTGCTTCATTTGTTCCTTGCGTTGTTTTTCACGTCGAAAATGTTTTGGGAGCTTACCCTTTATCTGGCCTTGATATCTTATGTACTTTGTTTTGGTGCACGTGTCTTGTTTCGCGTGTGTGCAGAACCTTTGGCTTTTGACCTTCGTGATCTTCTACGCGTAGCTTATTTATGAGTACGTAGGGTTGGTTCTTTGGCTCCTACTTTATTTTTGTAGGGTGTGGTTTTCTACCCCTAGTGTGATACTTTGCTCGTAGTGAACACGTTTAGAGTGTTTTGCTTACTTAGTAGTATGGTATGGTCATCGCGGCTGCTTTAGTTACGTTGCCGGCTTACATGAAGGTTGGGTCCAGCATTTCCTCCGAACCCTGAAGCGAGTGGCGGACATAGGTCAGCGTGTGATTTGTATCAGCTTGTGACGTTACCCCTTACTTTTAAGGTGGGTCCGTTGCCTCACGCTAGCGTTTAGGTCGACGTCGAACTCTTTTAATCGACGGGCCTATTCATCATGTGGCGTCCGATTTCTAGATTGTTAGGACTTACGATGCCGGTGGATGCATCCCTGCCGGTTTGGCGTTTTGCCCGTGGATTCATGACTCTCAGAGGGGCTGGAAGGCGTGAAGACGCGTTCCTGGAGAGTGATCATGTCAAATAGGTTCGACCTTGTTTGCTCAGAGGATCCGGCCGACTTCGTGAGGTACCGGACTTCATTCCCCATGACCATTGCCACACGTCGCTAACAATCATGGGAAGCGTCGACTCGGGGTCGGCGGTTCGGCTAACGTTGCCAACGCGTAGACTAACGAAATTCACCCCCGGCGCGGACTTTCACCGCGGCCTTCTTGCTTCTTATTTGGTACACCGTACTCAAGAGGCACGTTCTCTTAATAGACATAGAGCCGGTGGACGCATCCCTGCCGGTTTGGCGTTTTGCCCGTGGATTCATGACTCTCAGAGGGGCTGGAAGGCGTGAAGACGCGTTCCTGGAGAGTGATCGTGTCAAATAGGTTCGACCTTGTTTGCTCAGAGGATCCGATTTCTAGATTGTTAGGACTTAGGATGCCGGTGGACGCATCCCTGCCGGTTTGGCGTTTTGCCCGTGGATTCATGACTCTCAGAGGGGCTGGAAGGCGTGAAGACGCGTTCCTGGAGAGTGATCGTGTCAAATAGGTTCGACCTTGTTTTCTCTGAGGATCCGGCCGACTTCGTGAGGTACCGGACTTCATTCCCCATGACCATTGCCACACGTCGCTAACAATCATGGGAAGCGTCGACTCGGGGTCGGCGGTTCGGCTAACGTTGCCTACGCGTAGACTAACGAAATTCACCCCCGGCGCGGACTTTCACCGCGGCCTTCTTGCTTCTTATTTGGTACACCGTACTCAAGAGGCACGTTCTCTTAATAGACATAGAGCAAGTCGTGGAAATGAAACAACTCAGCATGCTTAACACGTTGGAAAGAAAAGGTCTACTTGTATATTAATAAAAGATGCATCATGCTCTAACAAACGTTGACTTTGACGCCTACCCCTAATCGCCACGACCCCTTGTCGTTTTGACCTAAAGATAACGACATGCTTTTATTGAAAACTTAGTCCTACTCATGCAAAGGGATATAAAAGGGAAATAAAAGATGCATAAAAAGTATGTCAAACTCTTTCCTGATGATGCCTTTATGGTGGATGACGTTTCAAGAACATGTAGCTTAAGTCGGGATTTTCTGCCATAAATTTCCTCCACTTTTGAACTCGGAGATTTTGCTTACGCTTCCGTAGAAATGCGTCGTGCTTATCGACGCCTTTATCTCGCTTCATGGATGGCTTTCTCTTTGACGCGACGGGGTTTACTCTTACACCCCTAGCCTCTTTCTTGGACTTCCTGTGGCTTTTCCTCGTTTTCAGGCATTTGGACTCTTTGTTACTTGATGATTCAGACCATGAAGATGCTTTCCTCTTTTCTATTCTTCGGATGGCGTATGATTTTACTTCTAGGACGTATGTCTCGTCGCCTACCCGGCCTATTTCTTCTTTTATCTCGTAGAGCCTTCCTTGAGCGTATCTCACATTTTCTTCATGGTCCTTTAATTGCTACGCCTTGCTCTTTCTCTCTAGGGACGCGTTAGTTGTATTCTTCATTCCAATGCTGTAGCACTCCCTTGTTATCTGTGGTTCGTCCTTGATCTCTTGAATTCCCCACGGAGATGGGAACTTCAGGGATTGATGGTACGTTGAGGGTATAGCTCTCATGTCGTGTAACCACGGCCTTCCCAGGATTATGTTATAGGGCGACTCAGCCTCCATTACCACGAATTTGGTTTGCATATTGACCCCTTCCGCCAGAGTGGTTAGAGTGATTTCTCCTAGCATATCGGCAACTTCGCCACTGAAGCCCACTAGAGGGATGTACTTTTTCACCACGTCGTCGCTAGATAACCCGAGCTCTTTGATCACGGACCAGGTGATGATGTTGGCCGAGCTTCCGTTATCAACGAGGATTCTTTTAACTTTGCAATTACTAATGGTTAAGGAGATAACTAACCCGTCGTGATGATCTACACTCCCGTTGGGTTCCTCGAACGTGATCGGACAATCTTTCTTAACGGTCCTGATGTGGTAGATCGGCAAGGCACTCCCTTCGCCGCGCAATGCTTTAATGTTTCTTTTGGCGGCGGAGGCAGTGTAGCCGCTTATGGGGGAACCTCCGAAGATCGTGTTGACTGTTCTTGAATGACTTGATGAAGGAGGCGGCGGTGTTGCAGATCTTTTTCCCTTCCTTGCTCCTTCGAACGCGTCCCTCCCCTCTTTGGAAAGTAAATCTAATAGGTCCCCCCTCTTTAGGAGACTTAGGACTTCTTTTCTCAGAGTGTAGCAGTCATCTGTTGAATGTCCCGAATCGTTGTGGAACTCGGAGTATCCTCTTCCTGATCCTGATTTCTTCTCGGGATTTGGCTTTTTAGGCCACCTTACGTCGTGGAGCTTTTCCATCGCGTTCATGACTCTCAACGCGTCGGACTTCATGCATACGCCTCTTTCGACCGCGTAGACGCTATTGATCTCGCTAAAGTTGTGCACCATGGGGGGTTCTATATGAAATGGCTTATTTCTTCTATCGTAACGTTCGCCATCCTTTCGCTGGGGAGAATCTATACGCGGACGAGTACGTCTACGTGGAGATCGAGACTTTTCTTCAGCGTGGCTTAGGAGGTCTTCTTCAAGGCGTATGGCTTCCATGGCCCTTTCCCTAGTTGAGACGAATGATTCTGGGCGAGTCTTCGTCAGTTCCTTGTACAGGGGAGGTCTGCGACGGTGAACTTCTTCGCGATCTTTTGGACGACGATAGTGGCAATAAACGGGCTTTCCTCGAATCCGAACTCCTCTTCAGGGACTATGGATTTGGGGGCCCCAGGCATCAACATCATCTCTTTCCTCTAGGCTCCGACCTGTTGTGCTACGAGCGCAGCGACGGCGTCTGAGGTCAAGTTCTCTTTGGCTTGTTTCTCTCGACGGGACGATGTTTGGGCGCTCCTGGGACCCGTAATCCTCTCCTTCTTCGGCGCAACATCCATATCTAGGCAGCGAACGACGCTTTGACTACGAACATAGGTTTGTGGCTTCGCTGATTTCGTCCTAAGCTTTTTTATGATGGAGCGTAGTCGTTCATTCTCTTTGGTGAGTCCCGACGTGTTCTCTTCGCTGGCGTTTTTAGCTTCTGTCCACACTTTCTAGAGGGTGTCGAAGTGGGCTCTGACAGAGGTCACGTTGACTATATCGTCACTCGTCCCCTTTTGTCCTGTAGGGGCGCCGTTCTTTGGAGTGCCAGGAGTGTTCTTGGGACCTTTTTCTATGTCTTCATTCACCGGAGCCAGAGGAAACGTTGTGTGATCCTCTTCTTCGGACCTCTCTTCACCATTGCGCGGGCTGTTGGTCGGACTTGTGATGATTCCCTGCAAAAAAGAAGCTTTTTTCGTATGGAAAGACGATACCTTTTTTATCTTGCCCCACGGTGGGCGCCAATTGTTTGTAGAGAAATTACCTACGAGAAGATAACTAAGCAATTGTAGGGAAAAGATCAAAGAATACGGTATAATCTCAACACTCAAGAACAAGACAGGAAATTAGGGTTGAAACTTTAGCTTGGTATTACTCGAATGACGGCTCAGATGATTACAAAGCATGCTTTAGCCCTTATTTATAGGCTAACCCTAATAATATCTTTAGGAAACGAGATCTTATCTTTTCCTTTTATCTAAATAACGATATAACAAACTAGGTAAAAGATATTCTTTACCATATCTTTTACCAATTACAATAATACAATACAGAATAGGATAGAATATACTCGGCCGACCTAATCCTTAAGAAGAACGAGATCTTTGCCACGTCTCGTCACGTCGACGATATCTTTCTTTCATCTCGTCGCGTCGATGATGTCCTTCTACGCGTAGCTTCCACGCGTTCCACACTCGTCGTATTTTTAGGCACAAACAGCGGCCGTCAAGCATATCCTTCGATATCTTAAGGGAACTGAGAACTTGTGCTTATGGTATCCTAAAAGTGATGATTTTGAAATATTATCATACACTGATGCTGACTATGCAGGATATCTCAAAAACAGGAAAAGTACCTCAGGGATGGCTCAGCTCCTTGGTCCATGTTTGGTGTCATGGGCATCCAAAAAGCAATCCTTCATTTCCCTCTCCACCACTAAGTCGGAATACATTGCAGTTGCAGCTTGTTGTGTAAATCTTCTATGGCTCAAGCAACAACTAGCTGATTTTGGTAAGTCCTATGGTCCTCTAAAAATTCTTTGTGATAACACTAGCACCATCAGTATATCTAAGAATCATGTCTTTCACTCTAAGTCTAAACATATTGACATTAGGCACCATTTTCTTAGAGATAATGTGGAAAAGGGTATCATTCTCATGGAACACTGTCGTACTGAGGATCAAATAGCTGACATATTCACTAAAGCCCTAAATAGAGAACATTTTGAATACTTTAGGTTACTCCTGGGTATGATTGCCATTGAATAGCGGTTCTGAGTTCCCTTGCATATTTCTCTGTCTTGACTAGTAAATGATTGATTGATTTTTCTGGTTCTTTGTATGCTTACATGATTCTTAATTCTATAGTCATATTCATCATAAATGTGTTATTATCTTTGTGACGTGCATAATATACGGACTTTGCTTTCACTCATGATTAGTTGACAAAATGTTACTTCTTTGAACACAAAATAATCAATCGGATCTATTTGAACCCTCATTATAAGCCGAAATGAAGATTGATTATAGGCCCTCCCTAGCTTGGCTTACATAAATTGTTCCTATGATCCTTTTATATTAGCACCACTCTGGAACTTGTTTATGTTTGTGTCAAAATTGGCCCTCCCAAAATTTTATTGTTTGGATGTGTACTCTTGATTTATTTTATTACCTATTACTTAAATGCATCCAAACCCATCCCTGGCAACTACTGAACCGTTACTGCAAAAGGAACTCCAAAGTCTCTTCTCTGCCGTTTGCTTCTCTGCCTCGGGAATACGCGCAGCCGCTGACACGATGCTTTTTGAGCTTAGTTCCTTGTGCCGATGTAACAGGGCAATGATAAATTATTTTGTGTGGTGAAAATTGATGGTAAAATGTGAACGTTGGGACTGAAATGATTATGGTAAATATGGACGATTTATTAGGGATTTTGTGACCGTTTGGAACAGCGGTAATTGGGGAAGGATTTTATGATGATCTTTGTGACCGTTTGAAGGATTTTATGGTGATCTTGCGTGAGAAAATCTATTTAAGAGACGGTAAAACCTTAATTCCCCTCCCCTGCTCTAATCCTCCTCTCTCCTCCTCAAAGAATCTCATATCTTCCAAAACCTAAACTCTCAAGCTCTCCAATGGCCGCACAAAACAAACCCATGACTCTCACTGACGAACAAATGGCACTGTTCAAGGCCTTCATGCTTCAAGTGGAGAAGGAAACTCCATCATCCTCCACCCTGCTTTCAGAGGAAGTCAAACCGGTCGAGCTTCCTACATCCTCATCCACTCCCCTCCCCTCCTCCAAACCAGCCTCGCCACTCAAAAACACCTCAACCTCCCCCGACCCCATTACCATGGCCAACATTCCATACATCTCTCCCCCGCTTCTCCGACTACATCCCCTCCTCCTCTAGAAAGCTCAACCAGGGCTGTCCAAAACCCCACAAAAAGTGACTTCTCCACCCACTCCCCGATCAAATCCCAGCAGCACTCTTCGCCTCACTCCATGGGCGATCCTTCTCAACCCCCCAGCGTCCCTGAACCAGAAAGCGTAGGAAACGCTTTCCTCAAACGCCTTCGGGAAGAGGCTGATGATGACGAACCAATCATTACCAAGACCACCACTCATGGTGGTCGACAGGCAAAGAAAATTAAACCCAACTCAGTCGCCGCTCGCACCAGATCTGCTAAGCCGACCATCTCCTCCTCCAGCTCTCTCGCCACCGCCACCACTTCTCTCAAACCGGAATTCGTTGAGAGGAGAATCTTAGGTCCTCTGTTTGTGGACCCCGAGCTATGGAACTCGGAACTGAGTGAAGTTGCTACCTTCCGATCCCTCCTGACATCCCAAGGCTGGGAATCCTTGTTCACAGCCCCTCAAAGCGTCAATGAAGAGGTAATTCGGTCTTTCTACTCTTTTATGTCCTTCGTTCAAGTGTCAGAAGTTGAGGATCCCCAAGATATAGTGGTCAACATTCGGAAAAAGCTGTACAAGATCACCACAGAGATGATCTCTTCAGTTCTGGGCATTCCAACAGGAACTGTGTTCTTTGCTATCCACAAAAAGCATTGGCCCACAAAGAAAAGCGATTATGCCAAGTCTGTCTTTGGGAACCCGGACCTCAAGGAGCTCAACACCAGGTTCCTCTCCTTGTCCATGAAGCTACTCCATGCCTTCCTCATCAACAACGTTGTTCCTCGCCAGGAAAAGAGGAGTACTGTTCTCATTGCTGATGTTGTCTTCATGGATAAGATAGTCTCTGGGGAGTTCCTCGCCCTGCCAAAGATCATTATTCATCACATGCAGGCATGCCACAACCATCCATCCCACTCTCCGCCGTTCCCAACTCTCATCAAGGCTCTTTTGGAGAGACTTGACATTTACCCGGCCGCAGAGGAAGAGACTATGTTCTCTCACAAAATGGATGGCTCCTACATCAACAGTCTCAAGGTGGAAGAGACTGTCTCCAAGAAGTCCAGGCCCTCCAGAACTATACATGCTCGACCCGCTCCTGCAGATGATCAAGAGGAGGCCACCTCTGAGATTGTTGAGGAACTGCGAGAAATTTCGGCTGTTGTTCGTGACCTCAGCTCTGCTTTCATCAAGGTTGCCGAAGCTCTCACTGCCAAGAGAGGATAGGGTTCCTCTAGCAGTTCCTCCGATGTAGTTGGCATAGAATTCCCCTAGGGTTCCCCAGCACATCAATCCTTATGTTCTTTTTGTTCTCTCTGCTTCATGATTTAGTTGATTTTTTTGTGTTTGTCTGTCTGAGTCGCGATTGTCTTTGGGCTCATGAATGATCAATAATAATATTTTGGTGTTCTATGACTTGTGAGTCTTGCTTATTCATGTTTAGCATCCTTGTTCCTTATTTTGTCTTCATATCTTTTCGATGATGTCAAAAGGGGGAATATATATACACTGAAATCTCGGAACCAATAGGACTGGTATCATGTTTAGGGGGAACTTGTTAGAAAATTCAAAGGTTAAGGGGGAACTCTTTGAAGCGTTTATTCTCAGTATCTTTGTCCAGAGTCTTATATTCAATATTGCCTATTGTCTCTGTGATTACACTTATATGAGTTTGTCATCATCAAAAAGGGGGAAATTGTTGGAATAGTGACCTAAGGAACTCTGGTTCCTCAATAGGTTCATTTCCTCTATTACTCTGTGTTTTGTAGATGACAACCTTAGCATATACTATGGTATAGTTTATCTTTATATTTCAGATGAAACGATTGAAGATTTGAAGCTGGTGAAGTATTAAGGGAAGTAGAGAGGGAACCGTGTTGCATCCGTGTTACTTCTAACCCTAGCGTGGGCGGCAAGACGAGAAGATCTTCAAGAAGATCTTTCCCTTGTTAGGATATTGCTTAGGTTGGTTGTAATCGGTCATTGTAATATTTAGAAGATCTCGAGTTAAATATGTTAACTTGAAACCGTAGAGATCCTCATTTGTTAGGAAAGTAGTTTGACGTATAATATATTCTTGGAATATCTTTATACGGCAGACTTCCCCCTATATATATGATGATCTTTACGTTCTTAGGAATTATGTATTTTGACGGAGCTTGAAGTGCATCAGACTAAGAGAAGAGAGAAGTTGTTCTTGCAAAAGAACATCAAGTAAGTTCACTGGTATTATCATCTGAGAGTTTCTGATAGGAACTAGGTTAGTACTTAGCAATAAGTTTGTAATCTCGTTCTTCTCTAAACTCACTGATTGAATATACAAGTAAACCTTTCAATCCTCGAAACAGGGGTGGTTTTCATCCAAAGATAACTATTTGGTTATCTAGGGTTTCCACCTTAAGTAATTGTGTTGATAACTTGTTCTATTACTTCCGCTGTACCTAGGAACTTGACAACTCTTTGTCACAGATCCCTTGATACTAACATGCAGATCCTACACTTTATGACTAAATAGCTGAACCTAAATGCCTAAATCAAGGAAAATGTTATGAATTCATAGGGCAAAACTGATGAACCTGCAAGTTAAAAACTGATGAACCCACATAAAAATCTAAAAAACCTACAAGTAAAATCCAATGAAACCACAAGACAGAGTTTTCAATATCTCTTCAAGTAAATTTTTATGAATTCTATATTTAAAATCAACGACCCTTTAAAATAAAGTCTATGAACTTCCATTTTAAAGTTTATGAACCTTCATTTTTTCAATATTTCTTCTAGTAAATTTTCATGAATCCAATATTTAAAATTAGCGACCATTTTAAATAAACTCTATGAACTTCCATTTTTTTAGTTTATGAACCTTCTTTTTTTCATGTGTATATTGAGCAAGTTCATCTGTTAAAACTGACAGGTTCACTCATGTTGTTTTAAAAACTTATGATATATTTTTCATGAACTCATAGTTTAAGAACCTTTGTTATAAGATTTACAAAAAATTAGATTAGAGGTTTATAATATTTAGAAAATAGGTTCACAAACTCGTTATTGATTGTTCATTAATTTTATAATATATGAGCTTATTTTAATGAGTAAAAAATACAATAGATTCATAAAAAAACGTCATGAACCCGCACAATGAAATAAATGAACCTACTCGTTAGTTCTCATGAACCATCCCGTTAAAAAATATGAATCTTCAGTGAGGTTTATATTTTCACTTTTTTAGCCAGTGAGGTTTATATTTTCACTTTTCTAGCCTATGTAAGATTAAGACTTAGGTTCGTAAAATTTTTGCAATTTATTCATAAAAAAAAAGAATGAACTTGCATGTTGATACTCATGAACCTACCTGATAATTCAATGAACCTTTCGTTGAAACATATGTAAGATTTAGACTCTAGATTCATGAGTTTGTTTATACTCGATTCTTTTCTTGTTATTCTTTTGATCAAAACGTACTTACATATCAAAGTTCATGAGAAATTTATCATAAGTTAATAAAAATATACCATGAATCTAATCAAATACAAGAGGAGGTTCGTAAACACTACACACGGAATTCATAAATGAGAGATACTTGTTGGTTCATTAATTTAGGCATACTGGTACATCACTTTATATTGTCGGTTCACGAACATTAGCGGGTGGTTCATAAAATTAATGCTAGCTTTATACTAATTATAGGTTCATGGATCCTATTCTAAAGGTCATATTGATAGGCTCACTAGTTCATGACGAGAGATTTGCATGTTCATGACGATAGCCTTGCAAGTTCATGCCTATAACCTTGCAGGTTCATTTGGTAGTCTTGTAGGTCCATGAGATTTTTATCCCCAACATTTTTTCTTGTTATTCTTCTGAACAAAATGCACTTACATATCAAAGTTCATGTGATTGATTCATTCTTTTTTTATTGAAATTTTTGATGAAGGATCATATGGACAGCAACCGACACCTCCGGTCCCTGAGTTTGAAGGTGCATTGACGCGCTCGAGAGCTAAGGAAGTCCAACAAGAGCTAGACAAGTTAGTAGCGTTCTTCAGTTCCAAGGAGTTGAATACAGACGAAGAACCACCATTGAAGACTGTTCTATTGATCGAGGTTCGAGAACGAGCAGAGGACGACAGCGAAGAACCGCGACCGCGGCTGGAAACCGCGCCCGCGGCTCACCCGCAAACCGCGCCCGCAGCTCCATAACCACGCCCGCGGCCAGGAGGCAAAAACCGCGCCCGCGGCTCCCTAACCGCGACCGCGGCCAGGACACTCGGCGAAGTGTTTCTGAAACATTATTTTCGGATATTTATTTGTTTTTCGGATTATTATTTTAGGATATACTTTTTATTGTTTATTTCTTTAGTTGGCATCCTTATGAACCCTATATAAGGTTGCCTTAGTTGTTGTTTTGCCCCGCCCCCAGACTTTGATATTGAATACAACGTTTATCGTTTTTCCTTCCAAAAGAGAGCTTTTGTGAGAAGAGTGTCCCGTGTGCATTGTCGTTCAGTTGGCCCTAGTTGTGCTTGTGTGTGTCAATCTCCTCCATAAGGTTGGTGCTATCGGGACTCCATAGAGCAACCTCCAGGTGCCTTGACCCACCAAAGTCATTGTGTTTGGTTGTAATCATCCGTTGGGGTTTCTTCATCATTCGGTAAGGTTCTTGTTCTTAAGTTCAAGGGTTTTATCGTTGTTTGATTTGGTTCCAATTGGCCTATCATTCGACTTATCCTTCTTTCATCTCATTCTAATTCCGCCTTTCTTCTCTGTTCGAGTTCCTATTCGAGTTTGGTGTCTAGGTCGGCAACTGCGGCTTATCCCCGCATCAATTTTGCTTACTTAATGAACCTGCATTGATACCGTACTGAACCTGCCTAGCTTAATCAATGAACCTATGAGGATGTGTTTGATCTTAATTGCAAATTTCCATTAGTCAATAAACATATGTATTGAAATGATTCCAAAGTCATCATAAATCCAATACACAAGAAACTTTCTCACAATAATAAGACTTATAGCACGTTCATTAGTTTTCTCTTGAAGGTTCATTAGTTTTCACTTGCAGGTTCATTAGTTTTCACTTGCAGGTTCACTAGTTTTCACTTGAAGGTTCGTTAGTTTCAGTTGCGAATTCATAAGTTTTAACTTACCGTTTCTTTAGTACTCACTTGCAGGTTCTCTAGTATTGATCCAAGTTCATGGAGTAATTAATAAGAATTTAGTTTATCAAGATAAAATAATGAAAAGTTTATAGTACTTTGGATGCAAGTTCATAATAGTGTGTATGCAGGTTCATTTCTCTGGTTGATACAATTTATTTGCTTTTGCCTTTTCAAATTACACGGGAACGTAATCACGAGAACCTTACCACAAATGAAAAAGAACGCCAACGCACTATCAAGAAAAAGAAAAATGCATGCAACCTTCAAAATAAAATCGATGAACTTCATATTACTTTTTATCAACTTCTGGTACATTCTTCACGAATCATAAATTTAAAATTAGTGACCTTTTAAAAAAAATCTATGAACTTTCATTTCTAAGTTTATGAACTTTAGGTTGTAAGTTCGTGAACTTGGATGAGTAAATCACTAAGTTTATGTAGATATGTTGGCATGTCGGTGGTTAGTCTATAACATGAGTAGCTTAGTTTTAGTTCATGTTAATTAGAATTAGTTTTGTTAGAATTAGTCAAGGTTCATCGTGGTCTATATGGAGGTTCAGAGTACTTAGATAGCAGGTTCATGATGAGTATATCGGTTGCCTTAGGTTCATGGTTATTTAAACTTAGGTTTATACGATTTTTCAATGAACTTGGTTGCCATAGATTCATCGCAAAATTACTTTTATACGTTCATCGCAAAAAATGATCTGACATACCCATGTTCATAAAAAAAGACTAGAGATAAAATAATGACATGAATCTGTTTGTAGATACAAATGAACCTGCCCGCTATAACCAATGAACCTGATTATACGCATGTCGAATTCATGTAATTTTTAAATAATTAGGTTCAAAATGTTTCAATAAATTTTTTTTATGCGGGTTCATTAGTTTTAACTTGTAGGTTCATTGGATTTTCCATGCGATTTTTAATGAAGGTTAAATGAACCTAAGAGATTAAAACGTGTAAACCTGTGAACCTATAAATATGTGAACCAATGAACCTATGAACTTAAAATGAAATAAAATTAATGAACCCGCTTGAAACCTACATGTCTAACTTGTTGAACCTACAGGTTTAACTTGTTGAACCTACATGTCTAACTTGTTGAACCTACAGGTTTAACTTGTTGAACCTACATGTCTAACTTGTTGAACCTACAGGTCTAACTTGTTGAACCTACCGTTCATAAGTTTTGTCTAACAAGTTCATTAGTTTTTTTATAACTTCTTTTTTGTTTTCCATACAAAAATACTTTGACAAGCCTCAGGTTCATAAAAAGAAAAACATATCTTAAGTTCATGAATTTCGATTTGCAAGTTCATTACTTGCCACATTTGGGTTCATGAGTTTCACTTGCAGCTTCATTAGTTTCTATATAACCCATTTTTTGTTTTTCATCAAATGTACTTTAATATTCTTCATGTTCATGAAAAGAAAATGTTTCTTTAGATCATTAATTTTTACTTACAGGTTTATTAGTTTTCATTTGTAGGTTTACTAGTTGTTATACTTACAGGTTCATTCGTTTTCACTTGCGGATTCATTAGTTTAGACGTTTCTTTACTTCTCACTTGTGGGTTCACAGGTTCAATGAATCCATAAACATGCAAAAAAATCCGATGAACCCATACGAAAAAACTCTTGAACCTGCAAGAAGAAAAAATTCATCAATTAAGAAAAATCTTGAACCCGCAAGTTAGATTCAATGAACCCATAAATTAAAACTCGTGAACTTGCAAGTAAAAATTAGGAACTAGATGTTAAAACATACAAGTTAAAATGTAACCATAGAAAAATAAAAATAATGAACATGAACAAAAATTAATGAACCCGCTTGGAAATCCTATTAACCCATAAAACATAACTGATGAGCCTTCAAATTTAAACTTATGAAAACGCATGGAAAATCGCATAAAACCTAGATTAATGTACATAAACTTGTAGGCTCATACCGGTAGTGTTCAGGTTCACTAGTAATTTAATGAACTCGTATGAGTAAATCGATGAACCTAATACGTAAGTGTAACCTTAGGTTTGCTATATCAGTGATGGCATTGTTATTGGTATGCAGACGGTTTAACTCTTTGTTTTGACATTTATGTGCCATGTTGTTGTTATACTTTTGTTCAACATTCAAGTAAGAAAGCTACTTCTGAATATCTGTTGAACCTACAGGTCTAACTTGTTGAACCTACATGTCTAACTTGTTCAACCTACATGTCTAACTTGTTCAACCTACAGTTCGTAATTGTAGTTTCATGTGTTTTAACTTGCAAGTTCATAAGTTTCGTCTAACAAGTTCATTGGTTTTTTTATAACTTCTTTTTTTCATAAAAAATACTCTAACAACTCTCAGGTTCTTCAAAAGAAAAAGGCTCAAATACCGAAAACCACCCCTTAAATGGGTCGATTTGTCGAAAACCACCCCTTAATATTTTTTTTACCGAAAACCACCTCTTAACTAGTTCCGTTAGCCAAGAACCACCCATGCTATTATTTTGTTACACTTCCGTTAGTTTTATTATTTTATTATTTTTCCTTTCTTTTATTAATCAATTTTAATTCAACTTTAACCCCTTTATCTCTTTCCCTAAAATTCTCAAATTAGAACCCTATTTTGCTAATTCTTAACTCTCCTAGCAATTCTTCAACGAGAGACAACTCCAATGGTGGTAGCTTCAGCATCAGAAAGAGAGGCTTGTTTAAGCCTCTTCAATACCTCGAGCTTAAAAGCTCTCTACTCCCTCTGCCTCAATCCTTCTCCAACCTCCATCTGCACTGCAAATCTGGCCACATAACTTGCAAACAGATGCTTCTCAAGACACCTTTCCCTTTTATCCATCCCTTCATGCTTCATCTCTTCCCCGAATACCGCCATTTCATCTCCATGTCTATTCTCACTCTCCTCCTCGCACCGCCCATCAAGACTTGACCTACGAACACGTTTTTGATGAATCAAATCAGGGATTCGATTACCGAAGTGGCTCGCTCGCGATTGAACCCCTGGGAGACGCGGATCTCGATTTGTACGAAGTGACCCATCAACGCACTTTCTTCATCTTCCATTGCCTCTTCTTCGAGCATTCTGACGAGGCTATCAAGGCTTTCGCGGTCGATCTAGGCCTGGATCTCGGACTCAATGTGACCTGCGACGTGGGAGAGCTGATGAGTGGAGAAGCCATTAGGGTTGCAAATTAGGGTTTTAAT
Source organism: Oxyria digyna (assembly GCA_029168935.1). Classification (NCBI taxonomy): domain Eukaryota; kingdom Viridiplantae; phylum Streptophyta; class Magnoliopsida; order Caryophyllales; family Polygonaceae; genus Oxyria; species Oxyria digyna. The sequence goes on from JAPVLV010000019.1 coordinate 2,744,625, forward strand.
TTGGGAATTTTAGGGAAAGAGACGAAGGGGTTAAAATTGAATTAAAATTGATTAATAAAACAAAACAAAAATAATAAAATAATAAAACTAACGGAAGTGTAACAGAATAATAACATGAGTGGTTCTTGGCTAACGGAACTAGTTAAGAGGTGGTTTTCGGTAAAAAAAAAAATATTAAGGGGTGGTGTTCAACAAACCGACCCATCTAAGGGGTGGTTTTCGGTATTTGAGCCAATGAAAAATGTATCTTAAGTTCATAAATATCTTATTTGCAAGATCATTAGTTTCAATATCTGGGTTCATGAGTTTCACTTGTAGCTTCATTAGTTTCTATATAACTCATTTTTTAATTTTTCATCAAAAGTACTTTAATATTCGCCAGGTTCACGAAAAGAAAATGTTTCTTAAGATCATTAATTTTTACTTACAAGTTTATTAGTTTTCATTTGGAGGTTCACTAGTTTTTACTTGCAGGTTCATTTGTTTTCACTTGCGAATTCATTTGTTTATAAGTTTCTTTACTGCTGACTTGTGGGTTCATAGGTTCAACGAACCCATAAACATGCAAAAAAATCCGATGAACCCATACGACAATACTCATGAACCCGCTTAGAAATCAGGTAGGTCACTTGAAGGGATAAGGTTCATCGCATATATGAATTAGGTTTATCGCATATATGAACTAGGTTCATCGTATATATGAACTAGGTTCATCGTATATATGAACTAGGTTCATCGCATATATGAAAGGTTCATCGCATATATGAACTAGGTTCATTAGATGGGAAGAAGGTTTATCACCACATGTAGCACATTCACTAAAAAAACCACATTCTTCTTCACATAATTATTCACATTTATACCTCCTCCTTCATTTTTCTTCACAGAAGGTTAATGTAGATATGTTGGCATGTCAGTGGATAGTCTATAATATGATTAGCTTAGTCTAGGTTCATGTTAATTAGAATTAGTTTTGTTAGAATTATTCTAGGTTCATCGTGGAGGCTCAGAGTACTGTGATAGCAGGTACATGGTGATTGTATATTAGTTGTCTTAGATTCATTGTTATTTTTTGTTGAGATATGATGAGGTTTTGATTAAATGACAAACATCCACTAATGGTTTACTTGAGTGCGTAGGTATTGTTACTAGTTTGTGCAGGAACGAAGGAAGTCTACTTGTGCGTAGCCAGGAACAAAGGAAATACAAGTAGGTACGAAGGAAGTCTTGCTGGAATCCATGAGACGTAAGGTTATGACGAATGGAAGACAGCTGTGAAGATTAAAGTTCATCTGAAGAATATTATTGGTCGAAGATATCTTGGAGAATGGACTTGAAGAATTATGGAAGAGTTTCGTTTCAAAGAAGGAAAGAAGATCTTGTCAAAGAAGGAAAAGAAGATCTTGTCAAAGAAGGAAAAGAAGATCTCGTCAAATAAGGAAAGTGGCAACTCAGCAAGGATGGGCATTGGACGCGCGTGTAAAGAAGCGCCAAAGGAATAAGGAAATATTACGCGCAAGGAATATTTCCTTATGTGCTTTGTTTCCTTATTTGATCTAGGCGGCGCGCCGAAGTGTAAAGCCAAAGGTGACTACTTGGAGAACAAGTTGGAATGTCACACGAAAGGAAAGATTTCTTAGGAAGAGAATTCCTTGTGAATGAACTATTAGGAAGCGATTTCCTTTTAGAAAGATATTGTGAGATTTATGGTAATATTAGAACGGCTAGATTGGTAGTTAGGTTTGAGCTATTTAGTGTGCTATATATTGCATGGGAATTGCATAGCTTAGTAAGACTTTGAAGAGCGAAAACCTAATACTCGGTTTAGAGTTGTTCTACGTGTGTGAGATTGAGATTCAAGTGAGAAGAGTGATCCAAGATCTAGCTAGGAAGTCTAGGTGAGTGATCCAAGTTCTATTGTAATCAAGATATCAATACAACAAGTAGACTCGTTCAAACTCTCTCTAGTGAAAGTTAGAGAGGAGTGATTTTTCGCCTCGAAGACTTTTTGGTACTTGGGGTGTTTCCACTATATATCATCGTGTCCGAGTTTGATTTACATTATTGTTTGTCTTTCTTCATTATCTATTTGTCAAGGAACGATAACTTTTGTTCCTTGAGTTTTTATACGCTAATCGATCAAACAATTGGTATCAGAGTCTGGTCTCTAGATTGTTTCAATTAGCTTTGCAGGAAAAGATGTCATCCAACAATGCAATCAACGATTCATTCTGGAAACCCCCAATGCTGAAGCCAGGAGAGTATGATTGGTGGTCTATTGAGTTTGAGTCACATACTCAGTCTCTTGACGCCCAGATCTATAGAATTATTGAATGTGGCGATGTCATCATCCTTGACTTGAATGATGATGACAAAACCAAAGAGAAAAAGAGATCTGACTATAGTGACGCAGACTACAAAATCCTTGAGAAGAACGCCAGGGCTAAAACGATCCTTCACATGGCTCTAAGTCCGGGCGATCTTCGAAAGATTCTGAAGTACAAGACCGCCAAGGAAATCTGGGATGCACTAAAGAGGACATACTCCGGAAGTAATGATGTCAAGAGGAACAGACTTCTTGCTGCTCAAAAGGACTATGAGCAAGCTGTGCAGGAGAAAGGTGAATCCTTGGAAGACTTCCATGCAAGGTTTGAAGGCTATGTGAGTCAAATTGAATTTCTAGGTGAAGAGCTCCCTCAGTGGAAAGTCACTGTGCCGTCTCAAGAGTCACTCTGGAATTCTAGAGAGGAAGCTCTTGACAAGGAAAGATACGGACAAAGGAAAATCAATCGCTTTAAAGGTGGAAAAGGCTTTTGATCTGTCCCAGATGAAAGACCATGAAATTGAAAAGGACGACACAGTTGCCCTCATCACAAGAGCCTTCAGGAAGGCACGGAGAGGAGGAGAGACACGTCACACCGAAGGTAACCAAAGTCCAAAAGAAATTATTTGCTATAATTGCCAAAAAGCATGTCACTTCGCCAGGAATTGCTTCAAGAAAAGAGTAGAGGAACCACCAGAGAAATCCGCAATGATGGCAACCCGGGAAGGAACAAAAGACAACCTATGTCTCATGACAATCGGGAGTAATCAAGATGACTCCAACCAGGTACCTATTCATTCTTGGTATATAGACAGTGCTTGCTCATGTCACATGACAGGGAACAAAGAATGGTTTCAATCACTAAATTTCCAAGGCGGAGGCTCCATCACCTTCGGGAACAAAAGCAAAGGAGAAGTTCAAGGAACATGCAAGGTAAGTATCTCCGACAAACTCTCCGTCAATAATGTGAATCTAGTAGACAATCTTGGTTTTGACTTGTTAAGCGTGACTCAACTGTGTCAAAAAGGGAAGAATAGGGTTGTCTTTACTACTAATGATTGTCAAGTTGAGAGTTTAAGTTCAGGGAAGATTCTCCTAAAAGGAATATGTATCAACAACATCTACAAAGTAGACTCAACCTTTATTCCTGAGGAGGATCTGTGTTTTACCTCTGTTAAAGAGGACTCTCTCCTTTGGCACAAAAGATTTTGTCATGCAGGTTTGTCACACCTTCAAAAGCTCTACCAAAAGGACCTGGTAACCGGTCTCCCCAAAGTAGAAGCCATCCAAGACATGGTGTGCTCGTCATGCATAAGAGGCAAGCAAGTAAGGTCCTCCTTCAAATCCAAAAGGGCGGTAAGCACTTCTCGCCCTTAGAAATGATCCACATGGATCTATGTGGACCTATGCGTACACAGAGCCGTGGAGGAAATAGATATGTTTTTGTCATTGTGGATGACTATTCTAGGTACGACCATATTCTTGTATTCAAAAGATGAAGTCTTTGAGGAGTTTGAAGCATGGCTAAAAACCGTGGAGAACAAATTGGGAGTCTCCTTAGTCTCTATACGCTCCGGCTACGGAACTGAGTTTAAAAACTCTCAGTTCTATGATCTGTGTAGGAACAAAGGGATAAACCACAACTTCTCAGCCCCAAGAACTCCTCAACAAAACGGAGTCGTGGAAATGAAGAATAGGACTGCCTTCCTCAACGGAGTCAGCACATCATGGTTTCAAACTTCAACAGATGGACGTAAAGACTGCCTTCCTCAACGGGGAACTCAAGGAAGAGGTCTTTGTGGAACAAACTCTTGGGTTTGTGGATTCAACTCACCCAGACCACGTCTATGTACTGGACAAAGCTCTTTACGGTCTCAAACAAGCCCCTCGAGCATGGTACGAGAGACTATCTCGCCATCTGTTGTCCAATGGGTATGTTCGTGGAGAGGTAGACAGAACTTTGTTTCTCTTAAGGGAAGGAAAGGACACCCTGGTTGTGCAAGTCTATGTAGACGACATCATCTTTGGGTCCACAAACAACAAGCTGGTTGAGAGATTTGTCAAACTCATGGAAAGTGAATTCGAGATGAGCATGGTAGGTGAACTCAAATTATTTCTCGGACTACAAGTAATACAAGGAGATGATGGAACTAGAGTCCATCAACAGAAGTACCTCAGAGAAGTAGTCAAGAAGTTTGGAATAGCAAATTCCAAGCCATATGCAACCCCAATTTCTCCGAATGACTCTCTGGGCAAGGATGAGAGCGGCAACAAAGAAGATCAATCTCTCTACAGAGGAATGATTGGATCCTTACTCTACTTGACTGCTAGCCGAACTCACATAATGTACAGTGTGTGTCTATGTGCAAGATTTCAAGATGATCCAAGAGAATCACACACCGTTGCAGTCAAAAGGATTCTGAGGTACCTAAGGGGAACAAATGATTTGTGCCTATGGTATCCCAGGGGAGGAAGCATGAGCCTCATAAGATATACAAATGCGGACTTTGCAGGGAACAAAGTAGATCACAAGTCTACATCTGGCATGGCTCAGTTCTTAGGACCATGTCTTGTCTCATGGGGATCAAAGAAGCAGACCACGGTGGCCCTCTCCACAGCTGAAGCTGAATACATAGCAGCCGCAGCCTGTTGCTCACAACTCCTATGGCTCAAACAACAGCTAAGTGATTTCGGTATCAATCTCAATTCAGTACCTACTCTTTGTGATAATACTAGTGCTATAAATATTGCTAAGAATCCTGTGCAACATTCTAGAACCAAACACATTGAGATTAGACACCACTTTCTAAGAGACTGTGTTGAAAAGGGGCTAGTAACAATGGAATTCGTTCGCACTGAGGAACAAATCGCAGACATCTTCACCAAGGCACTAAACAAGGAACCTTTTGAAAGGCTTCGTCTAGAACTTGGTATGATTTCTCTCGAATAATTCTGTCTATTCCTAAGAACCTCCCATGTCTGGTTGAAGTCTGAGTGATAATTGGTCGTTATCTATAGGATTATATGAACATGAGCTGGTACTTCGTTGGTGTGAGTTATTTGTTTCCTCTTGTCTTGATTAATCTCTATAGTCTTGAAATCTATTTGAATTCGAAATGCTAGCACCATAACTTCTTTACATGAGAAGGTCTTATTTGTTGCCCAAAAGAGTCCTCTTGATGATTTGAACCCTCATTATAAGCCCAAAGGATAGAGGATCTCAACAGTCGTCCCTGAAGCCTTGTCATGATTGCACATTCCTATGAGCCCCTTGTATTCATCTACATCTGGAATCTCTCATCATGACTTAATAAATTCACTTTTTCATCTATGATTTTTGTATAATGTTCTATTGTACCATCTTTGGTAACTCACCCCCGCATTATACTATTCTATTCTTTTTGGAAAAATTGTGAAAGTGGAATGAATGTTCTGGTCCTCAAGAAGGAAAGGAGGTGGGGTCTCAAGATGGCTTGAAAAGAAGCATCCGTGTGTTTTTGGTAAGGTACTCAAGTAGTGGTGTTGTTCCGGAAAAGGTGAAGCGGTACCCAAAATCCCAAGGTCTTATCAATTTGGAAAAAGATCTTTCTCTTTCCAACTTGAAACGACTTCCATCCATTATATATATCCCTTCTTCAAAATCAGCTCCTCAAAATCATTGACCTTCTCCCACGCATCTCAACTCCGTAAGTGTCAATCACTCATCACCGCCCTCCTCCATCTTCAACCCTACAACCGCCCTCATCAACCTCTCTTCAACAACATCCATCAATCTATTCCGCTGCAGACACTAACCCAACAAGTGAGGTTACTAAAGGATCGCTCAATGATGTTTCCGAGATTGTGATGACTAAGGATGAAGATTACAAAACAAAAACAAAAAAAACAAAACAAAAATTAGAAGAATGGTTACTAAAGAAGGAAGTCTTCAGAGCACAGAAATCGGGTAGGTTTGATACCCTCAAACAAGCAACGGAGACACTCAAGAAAGCAGTGTACAGTGAAAAGTTGGGCCGGTTCAATGGCTTCATTTACAGAAGTTTCTAATGAAACAACATGAAGAAGAAGGTGAAAAAGTTAACAAGACAGCTGGGATTCGATCTCTTGGTTCGGAAAATTTGAAAAGTCGCCACTTCAGAGTAATCTGGCCTCATTCTTCAAAGGGAACAGAACATCTCTGACTACTTTCCAATTACTCCAACCCCACTCTTCTTTCCCAGCCGCATTATCCCTCTTCTCTTTGATCTTATTGTACACTTTCTCATGACTTATTATTCTTGGTTGCTAGCATGCCGATTCTCATTTTTTTTTCTTTATATTGTGATTTCTTGAGCATTGAAGTTCTTATAAGTTATTACCTCGATTGCCTTCTTGTGCTTTGTATATTTCCTATCTATGACTTCTGATTTCATTCTTTTTGATGATGCCAAAAGGGGGAAATTAGAGGATAGCAGGACTTGAGGGGGAATTCATGACTTAGTTGTAGTTCGTTGTTTTTTTTGAGGGGGAATTTTTAGTGCTTTGTTAGTCTCTGTTCCTTAGATAGTATATATGTCTCGGGTTTATACTCTTATTGTTAAGGATGTTTGTCATCATCAAAAAGGGGGAAATTGTTGAGATCTGATGAGGTTTTGATTAAATGACAAACATCCACTAATGGTTTACTTGAGTGCGTAGGTATTGTTACTAGTTTGTGCAGGAACGAAGGAAGTCTACTTGTGCGTAGACAGGAACAAAGGAAGTACAAGCAGGTACGAAGGAAGTCTTGCTGGAAGTCTACTTGTTTCCTTATTTGATCTAGGCGGCGCGCCGAAGTGTAAGGCCCAAGGTGACTACTTGGAGAACAAGTTGGAATGTCACACGGAAGGAAAGATTTCTTAGGAAGAGATTTCCTCGTGAAAGATTTCTTAGGAAGAGAATTCCTTGTGAATGAAATATTAGGAAGTGATTTCCTTTTAGAAAGATATTGTGAGATTTATAGTAATATTAGAACGACTAGATTGGTAGTTAGGTTTGAGCTATTTAGTGTGCTATATATTGCATGGGAATTGCATAGCTTAGTAAGACTTTGAAGAGCGAAAACCTAATACTCGGTTTAGAGTTGTTCTACGTGTGTGAGATTGAGATTCAAGTGAGAAGAGTGATCCAAGATCTAGCTAGGAAGTCTAGGTGAGTGATCCAAGTTCTATTGTAATCAAGATATCAATACAACAAGTAGACTCGTTCAAACTCTCTCTAGTGAAAGTTAGAGAGGAGTGGTTTTTCGCCTCAAGGACTTTTTGGTACTTGGGGTGTTTCCACTATATATCATCGTGTCCAGGTTTGATTTACATTATTGTTTGTCTTTCTGCATTATCTACTTGTCAAGGAACGATAGCTTTTGTTCCTTGAGTTTTTATACGCTAATCGATCCAACATTTTTAAACTTAGGTTCATCCAAAAAACTCTAAGGAAAAGTCTATGTCAAAAAACTTAGGTTCATTCTGCGCATCACATTTTGACAAAGAAGCTCTAAAAAGAAGACTTGATGACATCTCTCATCCAAAAAGCATTCTAGGTCTATTTTAATTAAAAAGAAAAAACTCATGAACCCCCATGAAAAATCCCATAAACCCATAAAACAAAATTGATGAATCGTGCAAGGGAAATCTCATTCCATTCAAGTTCAGACAAGTTAATGCGCAAGTTCACTTTATGTATTAGAATGGTTCATGATGATATGCTTCCAAGTTCAAGGTAATCGATCGTGAAGAAATCAATCAGATCCATGCTACTAACTTTGCATAAAAGGATTGACATAAAAATTGTTTGAATGATTGACAAAATTGATAGGATAATTTACAAGTCAAGAACTATAAACTACGAGAGGTTCATAATTATAAACTACAAGTTCACAACTTTATTAGAGAGATTCATGCCAATAATCTTGAAGGTTCATGCTTACAGCCTTAGCATTAAACCGATGATTTATAACTTCTTAGAAAATACTGTCACGATGCAGGTAGTAACTCAAAAGATTCATGCTAGAAGAACTTTTGTATGAATTTCTTGGGACGAAGGGAGTAATAAGTAGTTAGTATATATAGCAGTTGAGATATTTGTGTGACAACCTATGATAAGAACTAAAAATACAGGGACGTGTCCTTAATATTTCTTCATGAGGAACCACATTAAGAAACATGAGATGAAACTCTCCTCAACATTAAATAACACAGAATTTTCCAACAATATTATGAATTCTAAGCAATGACTACTCATGTGAATCTTCATATAGACAGATACTATGATATTGATGCACCATCTTTGCAATTGCAGGCAAGGTTTTGAAGAGCCCAAGAGATGGCTTTCTGACAGTGTGAGTGAGTAGTAACATAAATGTTAGCAAGGTCAATGCTTCTGCTTGATGTGTTGTGCCTAGCGACGCTGGAACATATGTCAACAGAGTGGATATACCTAATATTACCTGTAAAATCAAATCAAAATTCACATGAGAAAAATATACTTTGAAAATGTTCTTCTATATAGACTATGAATGCCCAAAAAAAGTTGTCATGAAAGAAGTGTATTATTAGTTCACCTCAAGGGAAGCCATGCCCAATGCGGTTCCAATTAGATATTTAAAAGTTGGGTAAATGTCCAGGTAATACAGTAAACTAGAATGAGATTTGGAGAAGATAGAATAGGAATCTGATGTTCAAAGTAAACAACAAACTCACAATGTTCAATCGCGGGAAATCTAAGAGGAAGAAAGAGATCCGAGTGCAATAACGGAAGCCATAGCCAAAGTTTTGCTTTGTATTGATTAGAGAGCGAGAGATTACAGATTAATTTTTGAGATAAGGAAATTCTGTTACAAGTCTGTTATTTATAACAGACAACCCTAACAAACTAATTAGGGTGCGTGTGAGACACGCGACTACTACACAATTCCTATATCAAATCATCCCTCTTTAGAGAACTTTGTCCTCAAAGTTCACAACTAGGAAACTTTTGTAGGAGATCATAGTAATACTCCCATGTTGCTTCTTCAGCTGGTTGATTCTTCCATTTGACCAACACCCTGGTTGCAGCTCGGCCTTGCCTCTGCACCATTTGTCTCTCAAGAATACTCTCAGGTTCCCTTGTGAAGACATCTAAGACCACAGTTGGAAGGTTGTTTGTTGTAGTGGCACCTCCTACATGTTCCTTCAGCTGGGAGACATGGAAGACATTATGGATCTTGGACCCTGTAGGCAACTCTACTTTGTAAGCCACCTTCCCACACTTATCAATAATTCTGTAGGGGGCAAAGTATTTAGGAGCAAGCTTGTTACTACTTCTTTGAGCCACACTTTGCTGTCCATAAGGCTGAAGTTTGACATATACCATATCTCCAATGTCAAACAATCTATCAGTTCTGTGCTGATTTGCAATCTGAGTCATTCGCTGCTGAGCTCTGAGCAAATGAAACTTGAGCAACTCAATCATATTCTATGTTTCTTGAAGATTTCTAGCCACCACCTCAACTTTTGACTCACCAGGGATTTAAGGAAGGTATGTTGGTGGAGAGTGTCCATAAACCACCTCAAATGGAGTACTCCTGATTGAAGTATGGTATGAAGTGTTATACCAAAACTCAGCCAAAGGAAGCCATTTTCTCCATTGGTTAGGCCTATCACTGCACATGCACCTTAGGTAAGTCTCTAGGCATCTATTCACCACCTCAGTTTGGCCGTCTGTCTGTGGATGATAAGCACTAGAATAGTTGAGCTGAACTCCTTGAAGAGTGAACAACTCTTTCCAAATTTCACTTAAGAATATTGCATCTCTGTCACTGGTGATGGAGCTAGGGAAGCCATGTAGTTTAAACACATGGTTCAGGAAAGACTGAGCTACACTTGAGGCAGTATATGGATGAGCCAAGGTGATGCTCCCCTGCCTTGCCTAGAGCCAAGCCATGGCTCGCCTCAATGAGCGTCTCCTGCCTCCACTCTTCATGAAGGACATTTTGAAGTTAAGCATTGTTGGCGTATCATTTCTAGCCTCGACCAAAATCTCGTTCATCCATTTCTCAAGCTTGGCGCCAACACCAGAACCACCGGCGCCACCACACTCCCTCCAGCGCTCTACTCGGTTCTACGAGCGCCTCCTCCATGGGTGTCCAACCACCTCATCTGCGCCAGCAGCAACCTTGTCAACGCCTGCTCAAGCGCCTTGTTCAACATCATGGCCATCCAGCGCATTGTGCCCATGCCTCGTCCTTGGCGACCTCCTTGGCTTGGCACTATGGCGCCTCCACAAAAGACTTGGTCAACTTGGTATGATCAAGCCATGGTTTTTCCATGCTTATCTTTATTTCATCTTTAAAGACTCTTTTGGTTGTTTTTAGGCACACTCGGGAAACTTGCTATTTTTAGCAGTTACTATTTTTAGCAGGTTGCTATTTATAGTAAGTACTATTTTTAGTCCTCGTTTCTTGAGATAGAATTGCATTGTTGAAATTTCTATTTTTAGTAACTTTCCATATTTAGCAGGTTTCCTTATTAGGAAGGTCTAGGTTCGGATTTTGCTAGAGTTTTAGAACTTTCTATTTTTAGAAGGTTTCTAAATATGGAGTGGTCCAGCCTTACATGGTTTGGCCCGTCCTAATGGGCTTTTGGCACTCAAGCCCAAGAACACTCAACCCTAGCAAGCCCTAGCCGTCACACCCCCCTTAGAAACCCTAGTCGTCATTTGTTTTCCTTTATAATGGCTTTGCCATCTTCTTTGTAACTTACGTTTAGCTTTGAATTCAAGAACCTTTGTTGAGACGAGATTTCCTCCATCTTCTTGAACTAGGTGTCACCAATCCTTCGGGCTCTGTCTTCTCATCTCCTTCAACATATCTTCTAATCCCTTTCGTCTACATCCCTAGCCTCATAAGCTCTCATATCTTCTAATCCTTTTCTTCTACATCCCTAGCCAAAACTTCCTTCGTTTGAGTGTTCCTCAATCACCATAGCCGAGCCCCTACACCAAACAGCTTGTCAAGTTAGCTCGTCATTCATATCCTAATTCGCCGAGGAAACTTGACGTCTATATCCAAATCTTACGTTGCATACTCCCATATCGACCTTTGTTCCCCTCAAAAGACATCCACCAAAACACTTCCAAGGTTTCAGTCGAAGATCTTCGAGCGCAATTGGCTTTCTGGAGACCAGGCGCGCATCACAAGGCCATAAAATGGGCTGCCTTGCTTAATCTATCTACCACTACAAATATCACTGTCTTACCAAAAGAATTGGGAAGACCATCAATAAAATCCATTGTGATATCTGTCCAAGTGGTTTCAGGGATAAGCAGTGGTTGAAGCAAACCTGGGTAGGCACTATGATCATATTTGCTCTGCTGACACACAACACATGATCTAATGTACTGATGCACATCCTTAGCAAGGCCCTTCCAATTAAAAACTGACTTCATCCTGTGTAAGGTTGCATCTCTTCCTAAATGGCCTCCAATCCCTGAACTATGAAGCCATTGTAATATACTATCTTTGAGCTCAGATACATTGGGTATGACAATCCTATTCTTCCTCCTCAGAATGCCATCTTTCCATGAGAAATGCTTCTTTGCATCAATGGTCAGAGCTTGAATAATGTCCTTGATGACACTGTCTTGATCATAGGTTGCCACAATGTCTTTTAGAAAGTCATTGTGTAGGGTGGATAAGCTCATGGATAAAACTTGAGGCCCCGGAACCCTGGATAGAGCATCAGCCACTAAGTTCTCCTTCCTTTCCTTGTACATTATCTCATAGCTGAACTCCAGTAATTTTGGCAACCATTGCTGCTGAATTGGAGTGTTCAACCCTTGCTCTAATAGGTATTTTAAGCTTCTCTGGTCAGTCTTGGTAATAAAATGTCTATGAGGGAGATAGTGCCTCCATTTCTGTACAGAGAAGATGACATCTAATAGCTCTTTTTCATATACGGATAAGTTCAACTCCTTAGCCCTCAAATGTCTGCTGATATAACCTAAAGGGTGGCCTCCTTGCATCAACACATCCCCAATCCCATATCCACAAGCATCTGTCTCAACCACAAAATCTTTGGTGAAGTCGGGAAGAGCTAATACTGGAGCTTGGCATAATGCATTTTTGAGGTGATCAAATGCTACACCAACCTCAGTAGACCATTCAAAAGCATTCTTCTTGAGTAACTGAGTCAAAGGCCTTGCTATGACTCCAAAATTCCTCACAAATCTTCTGTAATACCCTGCTAATCCCAGAAATCCCTTCAACTGTTTTAAATTCTGAGGTATAGGCCACTCCTTGACAACCTTAATTTTGTTAGGATCAGTGTAGACTCCTGCTGAAGAAATGAAATGTCCTAAGTACTCCACTCTTTCCATTCCAAAGTCACATTTGCTCATCTTTGCAAACAAATGATGAACCCTCATGACATCAAACACCACTCTCAAATGCTGAATATGATCACCCAAAGATGAACTATAGATGAGTATATCATCAAAAAAGACCAAAACAAATTTCCTTAAGAACTCTGTGAAGACAGTATTCATCAAGTTTTGGAATGTGGTTGGTGCATTAGTAAGGCCAAATGGCATTACCACATACTCATAGTGCCCACTATGGGTTTTGAAAGCAGTTTTGTGAATGTCAGCTTCATTCATTCGGACTTGGTGGTACCCTGCTCTCAAATCCACCTTGGAGAAGATCTGTGAACCACCCATCTCATCCATCAAGTCCTCTATGAGTGGGATTGGAAACTTATCCTTCACAGTAGCCTCATTAAGCCTACTGTAGTCTACACACATCCTCCAGCTTCCATCCTTTTTCTTAACAAGGACAATAGGTGAAGCATTAGGGCTACAAGAGTTCTGAATAACACCAGATGCTAGCATTTCCTTGATCATTTTATCTATCTCATCCTTCTGGAAGGTGGCATACCTATATGGCCTCTGATTAATAGGATTTGTGCCAGCTAAAAGAGGTATGTTATGGTCATGACCCTCTCTTTTAGGTGGTAATTGTGTAGGCTCCAGAAAGATATCTTGATACTCCTTTATCAATTCCTGAATTCCCTGAGGTATACTGATGGTGGAAGTCTCATTGCTTATGCTATACAACTCTGCCTCTGTCTCAATGTGTTGCACACTTATCATGGCCAACTGCATCTCATCAAATCTAGTCTTGTTGATGCTTTTAGCCTTGACCTCTCTCACTGAACCCTCTTGCATTCCATGCAAAACCAATCTTCTCCCACTGACTTTGAATTCCATAGACAACTTCTGAAAATCCCACACAATGGGTCCCAAAGTTTGCAACCACTGAATTCCTAGCACCATATCACAACAACCCAGAGGTAAAGACCATGACTTCTGTTTTGAAAGGTACTTCCTGAAAAGTCATCCAAAATTCTCCACTCTTGAAACCACATCCAAAGAGATACCATCAGCTACTGTGACCTTACTTACTCCCATAGGATTGAATTTACAACAAAGCCTCACAACAATATTCTTATCAATGAAGTTATGTGTGCTTCCAGAATCAATGAGAATAAAGAGACATTTCTTTCCTCACATACCTTTTACTCTCATGGTTCTATAACCAGTAATTCCAGACATTGCATCGACAGAGATCTCCACTTTCTCAGTGCTTTCTTCCACTGTCTCCTCCTCCATTTCTTCCTCAGTTTCTTCTGGGATTTCTAGCATGTACAACCTCATAATATTCTTCTTATTCATCAAATAATGCCCTGGTGTATACTTCTCATCACAGAAGTAACACAAACCCTTAGCTCTTCTCTCATTCATCTCTTCTTGAGACAAGAACTTCCTATAAGTGCCACTCTCCCAGTTCTTGGTACCAGCTACCTGTTTACTCTCACTTAGGGTCTCCTTTCTTGCTTGAAAAGGAGGCTTGTTTCTAGCACCAGTTGCACTCCATCCCTTGGATACAAACGCTGGACCAGTAGGCTTCTTGGGATGAGCTGACTCATACAGTTTACCTAACATGAAACATTGGTGCACAGTTCTTGGCTGGAACATGCGCACCTGGATTTGAGTATCAGTACGCAGGCCTGCTAGATAGACACTCAACAAATACTCCTCCTGCAACTTCACTCTTGTGCGAATAGCTTCAAACTTCTCATGATAAGCCAAGATTCCATCAGTTTCTTGCAAATTCTTCAACTCAACCATAGGATCATCAAGAATTGCACCAAAACGTTCAACTAACAAGAATTTGTACTCACTCCATCCTCCATGGAATCCGGAATCGTCAAGAACAATTGACTGATGCCAATTGGCTGCTTGGTCATCAAAGTGTAGAGAAGCCATTTGAATCTTCATCTCCTCAGGAGTGCGATCCACTAAGAAGAACTGCTCGCATTTGAACAACCACTCCTTCAACTTATCACCATTGAAACGAGGAAATTCCAATCGACCAAGGCGAGTCAATGCTGAGTAATTCCGATTGTTCATCCCTAGACGAAGTGTTGATGTTTCTTGAGCTGATGTGGAAGGAATTGTTGTAGTTGGATTCGCCAAGATTGGTTGGGAATGTTGTTCCCTGGATGTCTGAAGCAATCGAATCGCCTCGAACAAATCAGCCACTTCTTGCTTGCGCTCCACTGTCATCTACGAGAGGCGATTTTCCAGTAATTCAGAGAATTTCTGGGACAACGAATCCTCAATATCCTTCACTGATGCCTCCTTCAAAGCTGTTTGAGCTCTAGTGTCTGCCATGGAAGTGTGTTTGGCCAGGACGAAGACTCTAATACCTTTAATACAGTAAACTAGAATGAGATTTTTTAGAAGATAGAATAGGAATGTGATGTTCAAAGTAAACAACAAACTCACAATGTTCAATCGCGGGAAATCTAAGAGGAAGAAAGAGAACCGAGCGCAAGAACGGAAGTCATAGCCAAAGCTTTGCTTTGTATTGATTAGAGAGGGAGAGATTACAGATTAATTTTCGAGATAAGGAAATTCTGTTACAAGTCTGTTATTTATAACAGACAACCCTAACAAACTAAATAGGGGCGCGTGTGAGACACGCGACTACTACACAATTCCTATATCACTAGGTTTCGTGTTGCCCACCATGAACCTGTTATTGATTCCAATGCTGCTGTTGCAAGGATGCAATGATCGAAATGCAATGGAGTTCCGCAGAAAATAATCTGAGTAACCAGATTTTAGTCCATAGAATCAAACCATCGCTTTATGCTATGAAAGATTTAGAACAATTCCCTAAAGATAAATCAAGGTCAAAACAATATTTGGATCATTCTTGTAAGCATTTGCAAACCACAAGATGGATTGAGAGTCAACCTCACTGAGTAGTCTTATGCAGAAAGCAAAATTTAAGAAGATGTGAGATTGAGCACTAGTATTCAAAGAAAGGTGAAGGGAAAAGGCCGTTGTACCTGAGGCCATGGCTCTTCATCTGATGGTATGCACTTTGAGATATAACCAACTAGTGTCGGCACAATATAGGGAACATGAACAACAACCTCTTCAATTCCAACCTCTACAACAGAGCTAAGAAGATGAAGTAAGAAGGAGGCATCTTCGACTTCATAGTCGATGTGTGAATGATAACTTGGAGAATGGTAGCCATTCAGGTGGTCGGTAGTCATTCTTTTAGGGATATAAGTAAATTACTAGTGTTGTAATTTGCATAGAGAAGATAGAACTATTTGGAAAATGAAAGGAAAAAAAAGGCCATATACAACATAAAATTAATCATATCAACACTTAAGTTCAAGGGGGTACATTAAGAAGTTCTGTAATTGCCTCTGTGGCAGTAACTCGCACAGGATAACAAGATACATTCTCATTATCAAGCATAGACAGAGCCTTTAATAATGTTGAGTACACTTTTGTGCTCATATCTTGATATCAACATAAAAGAAAAGACAGTTGTTTAGGATAAAGCAATCAAATATTGGACTGCAACATAGAAAATAAATGCATCCAAATATATCATTCATGCATGTTTTCAAGAGAATAAACCAGAAGAAACCAAGTGTAGGCATCATGCTATTTATGAAACGAAACCCAGAAGAACCCAAGTGTGGATTCAGCAGCAAGGTTGTTGAAGTCCTGAAACAGGAAAATGTTGAGTTCAACAACTTTGACATTCTTTCTGTTGAACAAGTCAGGCAACTAGTTTTATACAGGTTCATTACTTTATTCATATAGGTACATTATTCTATTCATACAGGTACACTATTCTAATTTAGAAGCATGCAACTAGTTCAAAAATAGGAGTGCAACTAGTTCATCAGAGATTCATGACTCATATTCTTTAGTACACGAATCTAAATCTAGTTTATAATTCACACTCACATTTCAGAGGAGACAGAATGAACAACATATATAGAATACAGTAGAAGTCATATTGGAGTGGAGGGCCTTACAAATTGAGGAAGTTAAATTTTAAGCTAAAATCAACTTAGGACAGTTACAGAAAAACCAGGACGCCAAAAGTTGCAATAATTTACTGCATATTGTTCATCTTTACTTAAAAAAACCTAAAATGCTAAGTTCAAATAATCATCTTATCATTCTCATCTTATCAATTGCCTACACATGAACCTGCGAGATTAAACCCATGAACCCTCAATATAAAAATTATGAACCTCAAAAATTGGAGAACAAGAACAAGAACTAGCAAAAGCTTGTTTCCTTAAAAATCTATTACCAGCAAGATGAATCAAAGGTTTAGCAAGGTTAAGCAAAGCTGCAACAAGGCTTCAACAAAGCTTCAACAAGCTTTAGCAAGATTCATCTCAGTAACCGACAACAACCACTGTACCTACAAGCGAATGATCACATTACAACCATTGTACCTACAACATCTCTATGGAGAAAAGCTTGTAATTTCTTCACTAATCGCTCACCAAATCAATGGAGCTAGCCACCTCATCTTTGTTCCATTGCCATTAACAAGGTAGTAGATCTTCTTCCACTTCTCGTTTGTGAATTATTCTCGGCGTATAAGCCTTTGCCCGTGATGGATAAATTTGTGTAGCATAATACGTAAGTAGAAAAATAGAAGAAGACGTCCAAAAACTGCAAACACCATGAAGAGATGCAATGAAACATTAGCAAGTACCTAGGATAATAGTGGGAAACAGTTGCAGCTTCATCAAGGTCATAGCAAGGGAAGTTTAGACGCGAATCTATTGGAACGCCTGGGAGCTCTTGATGCAGTTTTCCAACAACAATTGAGTGGGAGAATGCACCGACCATCATCGGCCTAAATGCATTTACATGTGAAAGCAATGAGTTAAAGCATAAGGAAATAACCAGAACCAATACATACATCCTTGTTCACAGAGCAATGGACTTCTCAAGCTCTTTGCTTACCAGCTCAAAAGCATGGGAAGAGCATATGATATTCAGATTTTCCAGTGTGCTCTGTCAATCAAAAAATCTAATCAGTACACAAACTCACATTATTGAAATAAAAAAAATCGAGATAGATTGTGGAAAAAGAACGAGAAATAGAGAATCCACAAAGCACCAGTATTTGTGGATGAGTAAGAACTCATATTTTGACATCAAAAACTCTTGCTTATTAGTCGGAAAAGTAGAAAGAAAGTCATAAATTTTGTGGGAAATATGTTAGGTTCAATTGTTTGCCTTTCAAAAAAAAGGTAGAAAGAAAGTCATTAATTTTGTGGGAAATATGTTAGGTTCAGATTGTGGGACATAATCTGCGATTTAGTTGGCTTTTGTGAAGCGTGTACCAGTATTGACTAGTACTCCTTGTTCTATCCTATTCAGGATATCTTCCTCACCACGGTTTCTTGAAAACCCAAGCAACAAACAAGTGTCTCGCTTTTCCACCCAGAGATAGTATCACAACATAGTCCTGGCCATAGCTGAGGTTAGTGAGTTACCTATTTGCTTTGCGATTCAAGTGTTAACATCCTCTTTCTATGTTTTGTGACAATCATGTCGCTTAAATTTGGCAGCCCAGTCATGCTTCCATGAGCGGACCTAATACTTTTTTTCGACTATCATTTTATTTGAGAATGCATTCAATATGGGATTCTCGACTGCGTATATTTCCACTGCTATTCAGCTCACAAAACTTATTTCCACTGATTCACTTGTGTTAAACACTAGGTGGTTCAAACTCGCTCTTTCCTCTCTGTAATTTTTCCTTTGGGTCCGTAGAGATTTACTGAATGAATTTGTTGATCACTAGCTTCTACGTATTGCCATATAAAGATTAAACAACAAAAAAAAACAAGTCCACTATATCATAATGCACTAAGCTAGCATAATTCAAATCATGCTCAAATTAGGTTACATGTAAATTAAACACCATGCTTTTAAGTTAATGATGGGAATAACAAATTAGGCTCATCACTATCATGCTGGCTCATCCTTGTAAATGTTAATCTAGATTCAGTGTGCTAGCTACTTTTATGAAGCAATGACCTCAATCTTACATTGACACCTAACCTCTTGTTCAGTAGAAAGTTACCGAACTCTACAACAGGGTGATCTCATAGATAACTCCTTCATGCTTGCCCATCACTGAACGGGTTCCAGTACTGACTTCCTCTACCCGTAATTCTTGCCTTTTAGCTTCAGTAAGAACCATAGCATCCACCCTGCAACAAATATATCGATCATTATTTGCAAGTGAGAAAATGCAAACTGTTGGAACTCGGATGCGTTGGAACCTCGTTCCAACGGAAGAGAAACCGGCAACACTCCGGATTCTCGAGTCTTTTGTAGGAATAATGCATAACCGAGCTTGTAACAGAATGAGTTTGTAACAGAACTTGTAACTGCCTAGTGCCATGTGGCGTAGTAGGATTAGTTAGTTCATTTTCTGTTATGTTGCTTTCCACTATAAAACTCAATCTGTAATCCTTCATCATCAATTATCAGAGAACGAAGTTCTTTCTCTCCATTTCCACATTCTCCTTCTCTGGTTCTTTCTCTCCATTTCCACATGGTATCAGAGCCGATCAAGCGGCCTTCTGTTTCTCTTTGATTCTTCTATTTCCTTGCTGCTCCGAGCTCGCCTGCAATGGAGGATGGAGTCGATAACAGCAGCACTCATGGACGACGCGATCAAAGGAGTTCAATGATCGCAGATCATAAGGATCCCTTATATCTTCATCCATCTGATAATCCAGGTATGGTTCTTGTCTCAAGATCTTTTGACGGATCTGGATTTGGCACCTGGAAACGATCGATGATGATAGCATTGTCTGCCAAGAACAAAATTGCTTTAGTCAATGGTGTTCTTGAGAAACCTGATATTTCAGCTGTCAATTTCAGAGATTGGGAAAAGACAAATGATATGGTTGTATCTTGGATTTTGAATTCGGTTAGTAAAGAAATTGCTGAGAGTATAATATACACTGAATCTGCTTGTGAGATGTGGAATGAATTGTGCATTAGGTTTGGTCAACCTAATCTTGCACAGAATTTTTCAATACAGAAAGAATTGTGCAATTTGTCACAGGGAAATGATAGTGTGACAAGCTATTTCACCAGAATTAAGCGGCTCTGGGATGAATTAACATCTCTGAGAAATTTACCTGTGTGTTCTTGTGGCATAAACAATGCCTGGTCCAAATGTGAGCAAGAACAAAGATTAGTGCAGTTGCTAATGGGATTGAATGACAGTTTCTCGTCTGTGAGGGGAAATATTCTGATGATGTGTCCTACACCAAGTATTGCTCAAGTTTTTTCCATGTTAGTCCAGGAAGAAAAGCAACGAGAAGTCAAGAGCACTCCTCATTTCTCAGAGGATTCTTCTGCCATGGCGGCTGGTAGAAGATTTCCACAAGACTCTGGCCATAGGAAGCCACCAATGGTTTGCACTCATTGCAACAAGAAAGGACACTCCATTGATTTCTGTTGGCAGAAACAAGGGAACATACCTACCAGACGTCCTTCTTTGGTGTGCACTCACTGCAAGAAGACAGGGCACACAGTGGAAAATTGCTATAGAATTGTTGGCTTCCCTTCCAGAAATGCAGTGGATAGTAGAGACAAGTCCATTGGAGCACAAACTTCTGTTTCTAAAGGACCTTCTTCCACACAAGAAACTCATTCTTTTGGTGGTTTTTCTGCTGAGGAGCTTGCTCAGTTGAAGTTAATTCTTAGCAAGGCTGGTTCAAGTGATTTTGCCGGATCAGTCTTTGCAGGTATGCCTCTTGCTTTCTGTAATTCTTCTTTTGGATATGGTTTTAGTGGACAATGTGAAGTTTCTTTTTCTGAAAAGACTTGGATCATAGACAGTGGCGCAAGTGATCATATGTGCTTTGACAAAACATCATTTTCTTTCCTAAAACCTCTTCCTAAACCTCATCTCATTTCTTTACCTGATGGTACAAAGATTCATGTAAGTATGCATGGATCTGTTCCAGTTTTACCTGCTTTGACTATCCACAATGTCTTATTTGTACCATCTTTCAGATTCAATCTTTTATCCATTGGGAGACTCATTCTTCAAACACATTTCCATGTTCTTTTTACTGAGTCTCAGTGTTTCTTGCAGGGCCCTTCAGTGAGGAGCCCAATGGTTCTTGGTGAACAGAAGAATGGTCTCTACCTACTTCAATCTAGTTTTGTTGATGACAGTTTACCTTCTATGCACACTAGTTGTCTTCCTACAGATTCTTGTACTTCAAAACCATTAGACCTTTCATGTAATGTTTCTAAGGATTCTAGCATCTCAGCTGATGCTTTGTTATGGCACAAACGCCTGGGACATGTTCCTTTCAATAAAATGCATACTATGTCTCTTATATCCTCTCATACTGACATACCTTGTGATACTTGCTACAAAGCCAGACAACACAAGAAACCTTTTCCTAACAGCCAAATAACAACCACTAAACCCTTTGATCTAGTTCACATTGACCTCTGGGGACCTTACCACACTCCTACTCACAACAAATTTCGATATTTCATCACTATTGTTGATGATTTTTCCAGAAACACATGGACACATCTATTGTCAGTAAAAAGTAATGCTTTTCCTATTATAAAAGCTTTTATTCAAATGATTCATACACAATTTGGATGCTTTCCTAAAGTCATACGTACTGACAATGCCTTTGAACTTGGATCTAGTCACGAGACTTCCACTTTCTTGACCTCAAAAGGCATCCTCCACCAAACCTCTATACCTTATACTCCCCAACAAAATGGGGTGGTCGAACGTAAACACAAACACCTTCTGGAGACTTCCCGGGCTCTCTTATTCCAGTCCCACCTTCCTCTTCCTTACTGGGGTGAATGTGTTCTTATGGCCACATATCTCATTAATAGATTTCCATCCAGAGTGTTAAATAATCTCACTCCTTATGAAGTGCTTTTCTCCACAAAACCTTCCTATTCACACATACGTGCCTTTGGTTGCTTATGTTATGCTACAACACAATCACACAGTAGAGATAAATTTCAACCAAGATCACAAAGATGTGTTTTCCTAGGATTCATTTCTGGCAAGAAAGCCTACAAGGTCATGAACCTTGACACAAAACACATTTTTGCCTCCAGGAATGTTGTATTCCATGAAAACCTTTTCCCTTTTCACCCTGAAAACTCCACCAACACCATCATTCCTGTGAGCATCCCTGACATTCCCACCTCCACTGCACCCTTGGAAAATCCTTCCATACCTTCTCCCACACCAGTCCACACTTCCACTTTACACATCAATACTTCACCCACAGCTCCCTTAGTCCCTATCAGGAAGTCAACTCGTGTGCTTCGTCCTCCTAGTCACCTCAGAGACTTTGTTTGTGGTACTAGTGTTTCCTGTCATTCTGTTTGTCATCATACTCTAACTTCTCTATGTTCACCTTCCCTGATTTCATCTTCTTCCTCTATGATCACTTCTTTATGTGCTTCTGTTTTGACCAAGGATAATCAGAATTTATTATCTTCATTACTTGTTTCACGAGAACCTGTTTCCTATGAAGATGCAGTTAGGTACCCTGCCTGGCAAGAGGCCATGGATAAAGAATTTGCAGCTCTTACTCTGAATAACACTTGGGATCTTGTGCCTTTACCTTCTGGCAAGCGCCCAATAAGTTGCAAATGGGTTTACAAACTAAAATTGCGCTCAGATGGCACCATTGAACGCCATAAAGCTCGTCTAGTAGTTCGAGGATTTACTCAGAAAGAGGGCATTGATTATACTGAGACATTTTCTCCAGTTGTCAAGATGACAACCATACGCACTCTTGTTGCTTTGGCAGCTAAACAAAGATGGATTATTGCACAACTGGATGTCAATAATGCATTCCTACATGGAGAGTTGCATGAAGAGGTGTTCATGAAGCCTCCACCTGGGTTACCAGTCCATGATTCTTCCTTGGTTTGTCACCTCAATAAGTCTCTTTATGGCTTGAAACAAGCTTCACGCCAGTGGTATGCCAAGCTAAATGAGGCATTATCATCTCAGGGATATGTTCATTCCCCAAATGATTACTCTCTCTTCTCCAGGAAAGCAGGTGATTCATTAGTCTTTATTGCCATCTATGTTGATGACATTCTGATCACTGGGAATGATCAATCTGCCATCAACAATTTGAAGTTGTTTCTTGATGCTCAGTTCAGAATCAAAGACCTGGGTCACTTACATTTTTTCTTGGGCATCGAGTTCATTCAGATATCTTCTGGTTATGTTATGAGTCAACAGAAGTTTCTCCATGAGCTTCTGGAGGAATTTCCACCACCATCTATCACTGTCTCAGCTCCCTTATGAGCTTGTTGTAAGGTAAATGCGTCTATGTTCCTGCAAAAGCCAAATCCGGAGTTGGGACTCCCCGGGAAGGGCACTCCGACGCTCAAGTCAGTAATCGAATAAATGATATATTAGGTGAATGAACTAGTATAAAGAGTCGCGAGAGTCTAATCGTTCGTGTCCAAATGACATACCTCAATCATCAATATATATTTATCTGGTTATACACGACACTCGTCATGTGAGATCGCGATCCATAATAGTCATGCATAACACCTTGTTCCATATAGCCTTCGCGATCAACATTATTAGACCTTACGTGTATCTCGCGAGCAACATTATTCTCAACTATTTGCTTTACCATTATCAGACCTCACGTGGCATAATACAATCAGTAACTTAAGCTTTCAATATAGTCAAGGAACATGCAACTAATTAATTACCGTCGCGACCATACCTCACACGGACGCGAGTAAGGCCATGGCTCACGAGCTGAGAGCTGAGCTGTAGGGAGTCAAAAGCTCGCGAGCTGGACCATGACCGAGACTATTCGTGAGTGAGAATGTAGACGGACATCGACGGAAGTCGCCAGTAGCTACTAAGCATGAGATAAGGTTGAGAGCCCGTAAGGAAGGCCGAAATGCGGACGCGAGCCAAGATGAAGCACAGTCGGAAGTCGACGATAGTCGCCATGAACATGGGAGGGTCGCGAGTCCATGAGGAAGGCCGAAATGAGGTCGACGCGAGCTTAAGACGAGGCTCGGTCGGAGGTCGACGATAGTCGCCATGAACATGGGAGGGCGCCAGTTCAATGGTGAGAATGCGTAGCTTGACTGAGAGAGAAGTCGGAGCTCGTTCGAGCGAAGAGTCGATCATGACTCATGAGCGTGGATCAAGACCTCGTGAGAACGAACCCGTAAAAGAGTCGAACATGTTTAGTAGAGAGAAGGCGGAGTTCGTTCGGGTGGAGAGCCGGTCGTTCCTTGCGATTGACCATGAAGATGTGGGAAAAACCGTCACGCTTCCCGAGCATCCGAATGCCCGGGGACCGAGATTGAGTGTCCGACCATGGACGCTTAGCGATCATGTCCGAGCTAACGACCACAGGGATCGGACCAAGCTCGTGAGCTGGAATGAAGCTCGATCGAAGCTCGGATTGTGCATCAAGGTGTGACGATGAACTCGAGGATCGTGCTCAGACATCGTTGTGAATGGCCGACCTGGGCGAGAGGAGGCTCTTGGTTGAAGATGAAGTGGCCAACTCTTCTCCTGCCCTTCTTCCCGATCTCTCTGCCCCTTTTTCTCTCCCCAAAATAGCTCTCTCCTTTTCTTATCAGTGTTCATTTATATATATACCATCACTATGACCTAAGATCTGATATTGGGCTTATTTGTAAATGGGCTTTGGGCTTCTATTTACCCGGGTCCAACACAGCTCCCCAAGCTCTTCGTTGTCTCAACGAAGGCTTGGTTCATTGGACTTGTAGTAATTCTTACACTCGTTTGGAGACTTTGTGATTATGCGTCAATCGAGGGACGGAGCCTCGTGAATAAACTTCAGAGTTTGGGACGAACTTAATAAATGTGTGCATAAGTCTAGAGAACTAGTCCTCTAAAGTTCAAGAATGAACCCAAAAGACGAAGACGGATTCTTAATAAGATGGTACGAAACGGTGATTTTGAGGATGTATCGCGACCAACCTACCCTCGATACACCCCTTTATATTTTGTTTGGTTTTAATTCGTGTTTTCATATCGTTCAACTTTAGCATTTGTCTGAAGGATAAAGCCAATGGTAAAGAAGCATAAAAGTGGCTCATTCACTAAACGTTCGTAGAGAATCGACGAAAGATCATGACACTTGTAGACAGATAAAAGCTAAGGGAAGCTCCCGGCCTAATGTGAATGAACAAAGGCTAAGGGAAGCTCCAAGCTTAATGTAAGGATTTACGCTCGCGATCACTCGAGCGAGTGAAAAACGCTAAGGGAAGCTCTCGGCCTTAATGTGAATGAACAAAGGCTAAGGGAAGCTCCCGAGCTTAATGTAAGGATTTACGTTCGCGATCGCTCGAGCGAGTGAAAAACTCTAAAGGAAGCTCCCGGCCTTAACGTGAATGAACAAAGGCTAAGGGAAGCTCCTGAGCTTAATGTAAGGATTTACGTTCGCGATCGCTCGAGCGAGTGAAAAACTCTAAGGGAAGCTCCCGACCTTAATGTGAATGAACAAAGGCTAAGGGAAGCTCCCGAGCTTAATGTAAGGATTTACGCTCGCGATCACTTTATCGAGTGAAAAACTCTAAGGGAAGCTCCCGGCCTTAATGTGAATGAACAAAGGCTAAGGGAAGCTCCCAAGCTTAATGTAAGGTTTTACGCTCGCAATCGCTTTAGCGAGTGAAAAACGCTATGGGAAGCTCCCGACCTTAATGTGAATGAACAAAGGCTAAGGGAAGCTCCCGAGCTTAATGTAAGGATTTACGCTCGCGATCGCTTTATCGAGTGAAAAACTCTAAGGGAAGCTCCCGGCCTTAACGTGAATGAACAAAGGCTAAGGGAAGCTCCCGAGCTTAATGTAAGGATTTACGCTCGCGATCGCTTTATCGAGTGAAAAACTCTAAGGGAAGCTCCCGGCCTTAACGTGAATGAACAAAGGCTAAGGGAAGCTCCCGAGCTTAATGTAAGGTTTTACGCTCGCGATCGCTTTAGCGTATGGATAAAAGGACTTCGCAACCTGAGCGAGAATACTTGTCTCTCGAGCTCCAGCGTCACGGCTTCGCGGCCTAGGTGAGTGTAAACTCACTCTAGTGACACGGCTTCATGGTTCAGGTGAGGATATTTGTCACTCAACCTCGATCCCACGGCTTCGCGACCTGAGCGAGAATACTTGCCTCTCGAGCTCCAGCGTCACGGCTTCGCGCCTAGGTGAGTGTAGACTCAACCTAGTGACACGGCTTCGCGACCCAGGAGGGCTTATAGCCCAGCCTGGTGACACGGCTTCGCGACCTGAGCGAGAATACTTGCCTCTCGAGCTCCAGCGTCACGGCTTCATGGCCTAGGTGAGTGTACAGCTCACCTAGGTCACGGTATATTTTGCGTGCCCGGTGACTAGCCCGATGCCGCTTATCGCGTGCTCGGTACTATCCTGATGCCGCTAATTGTAAGCAACTCGTCAAACAGAAGAAAGCCTAAGTAAGGCAAAAGTCACACAAGGTGCAATGTAAGGACTTTCTGTAAAGCAAATTGAAGCATGATCCACGAGTCAAGTATTATCATTTATGCAAGACTAAAATGAATGGACTCTCCGTAAAACAAAGTACGAGTCTAGCGGGACTCACCTGGCCCTTTGCCTTTTATCTTTTGTTAATCTTGTGATTCGTTTTTCATAGAGCGAGAATAGAAATCTCTCGTCATGACGAATGTCAAACTGGTTGTGTGAGGAAGTCCCCACGGTCGGCGCCAGTGTTGGAACTCGGATTCGTTGGAACCTCGTTCCAACGGAAGACAAACCGACAACACTTCGGATTCTCGAGTCTTTCTTGTTGTAAGGTAAATGCGTATATGTTCCTGCAAAAGCCAAATCCGAAGTTGGGACTCCCCGGGAAGGGCACTCCGACGCTCAAGTCAGTAATCGAATAAATGATATATTAGGTGAATGAACTAGTATAAAGAGTCGCGAGAGTCTAATCGTTCGTGTCCAAATGACCTACCTCAATCATCAATATATATTTATCTGGTTATACACGACACTCGTCATGTGAGATCGCGATCCATAATAGTCATACTTAACACCTTGTTCCATATAGCCTTCGCGATCAACATTATTAGACCTTACGTGTATCTCGCGAGCAACATTATTCTCAACTATATGCTTTACCATTATCATACCTCACGTGGCATAATACAATCAGTAACTTAAGCTTTCAATATAGTCAAGGAACATGCAACTAAGTAATTACCGTCGCGACCATACCTCACACGGACGCGAGTAAGACCATGGCTCACGAGCTGAGAGCTGAGCTGTAGGGAGCTGGACCATGACCGAGACTATTCGTGAGTGAGAATGTAGACGGACATCGACGGAAGTCGCCAATAGCTACGAAGCATGAGCTAAGGTTGAGAGCCCGTAAGAAGGCCGAAATGCGGACGCGAGCCAAGATGAAGCACAGTCGGAAGTCGACGATAGTCGCCATGAACATGGGAGGGCGCCAGTTCAATGGTGAGAATGCGTAGCTTGACTGAGAGAGAAGTCGGAGCTCGTTCGAGCGAAGAGTCGATCAGGACTCATGAGCGTGGATCAAGACCTCGTGAGAACGAACCCGTAAAAGAGTCGAACCTGTTTAGTAGAGAGAAGGCGGAGTTCGTTCGGGTGGAGAGCCGGTCGTTCCTTGCGATTGACCATGAAGATGTGGGCAAAACCGTCACGCTTCCCGAGCATCCGAATGCCCGGCAACCGAGATTGAGCGTCCGACCATGTCCGAGCTAACGACCACAGGGATCGGACCAAGCTCGTGAGCTGGAATGAAGCTCGATCGAAGCTCGGATTGTGCATCAAGCTGTGACGATGAACTCGAGGATCGTGCTCAGACATCGTTGTGAATGGCCGACCTGGGCGAGAGGAGGCTCTTGGTTGAAGATGAAGTGGCCAACTCTTTTCCTGCCCTTCTTCCCGATCTCTCTGCCCCTTTTTCTCTCCCCAAAATAGCTCTCTCCTTTTCTTATCACTGTTCATTTATATATATACAATCACTTATGACCTAAGATCTGATATTGGACTTATTTGTAAATGGGCTTTGGGCTTCTATTTACCCGGGTCCAACACAAACAAAAAAAACATAGCAGTATTCAGATCAAGTTTGTTGCAAGGTAACTTACACGGGTCTCTAAATTTATCAACATTCATCTTGATGTAAACACACAAAGGCAATATTCCCTAAGTAGCTCATATTGAAATACTAGCAATCATGATGAGCAACTATTGATCGATTCATTTTCCGATCATGGAGATAAGCTCATTCAGTTATATACTTTGCTATTGTTTATTACTGCTTTAAGTTTGATTCATCAACTGATTGACCCACTTTATCAGCAAACTAATTCGTATATTCTTTAATTTTAATGTTGTCTTTTAAAATTTGTATTATCCATCAAGATAAGATGCTTATATAGCCAAGCAAACAAGGTGAGATAGATTAGTCAGCATTTGATGTAATTACAGAGTTCATACAGAGTCCTGTACCACCTTTTTCTGGGAATATTTGTATTATCCATCAAGATAAGATGTTTATATAGCCAAGCAAACAAGGTGAGATGGATTAGTCAGCATTTGATGTAATTACAGAGTTCATACAGAGTCTTGTACCACCTTTTCTGGGAATATTTGTATTATCCATCAAGATAAGATGCTTATATAGCCAAGGAAACATGGTGAGATAGATTAGTCAGCATTTGATGTAATTAAAGAGTTCATACAAAGTCATGTACTGGGAATATTCTCTAGGTAACTTGCCCTGCTTTTGAAGACCTAATTCAAAACACTAACACAAAGCAATCAGTAAGTTAGGCGATCTTTATCCCATAATTTCACAAATTGAGTTTAAAAACAATTAAGAAATATATAGAAAGTCAAAACTTTGTTTTGTCTCAGTAAATTGAAGATGGCCTAAGTTTATTAAAAAACCTTAGTTTCATGGACGAAGATGACTTATGTTTTAACATCCTAGAAAACAATTCAAAACTGACTCCTCAAATTTACTTTCCTTCACCTTACTAATTCACTTACTAAAAAGCTACTGGCTAATTACTAAATGCCGTTACATGAACTAGCCATACATAGTTTGATGAGTTCCATAAACCCAAATCGATATCCTTATCTGCTTACACTCATTTTACATCATACAAAGACCAGAACAATCCCCGGTTCACTCTATATGATGATGTCCTTCCTTTTATGTGTTGCTGATTTCAATGCATAAAAAACGAGAGGCCTATAAGAAGCAGGCATCGAAAAGTGCAAGCATCAGCTGTAATCTTCACAGAGTAAGAAGTGGTAGAATCAGCACTGGTGACGTTGCTTGAGACTGTTTTGTTGCTTCTGCATGACCAACAACAACGGGGGGAAGAATCAGAATGCATTGAAATGAATAGCATTAATTATAAGGAAAGTGTGGTGGATATGTTACCCTTACCCAGTGGTCATGTATATGCAATTATCGTAGCCTGCAAAGGAGATGAAACATATAATTTGTCAATAGTGGATGCAATAGAAGAGGGCATGGAAATTGAGCAAATGCTTACTCGGATTCTTGAAGACTTTGACAGCTGCGCCTGAAAAGCTACAAGCCAGATCAGTGGCTCCATTTTGCTGGTAATAGCTGTTGAATGAATAAGACGCATGAGAAACCAAAGTATCAGGCTCATAGCATGGCTGACTGGGCTGAACAGCAGTACAATCAACGTTTCCGGACCCACAAGCCCAATCCAAAGCACTTTGCAAGTCCATCTCAGAGGCTGTGGATGAAGCTATGCACCATCTTGTTGAGTTGGTAGTTGAGTTTGCACCTGCATCCACCATCCCAACCCCATTTCCACTAAAATCCAAATTGTAAATACTAGTTTCATCAGGGTAAAACAAACCCCAGTTCCTCTCAGATTCAATCCCGGGTTTCCTGTTTTCGTTGAAGAGGGAGAAGAGGTAGACGTCAAGCTCCTCCCCCGGCTTGGCGGGTGTGCCTGTATTATTCATGACATAGTGGATCAGGTTGTTGTTATACGTCTGAGCATTGTCTGGAGTTGCAGCTTTTTCCTTTGGGGCACCCTTTGAAGGCCACCCTGTTTCAGTTACCATGATTTTGATGGTTCTAAAATTGAGAGCCATAAGCGCATAGTTAAGTGCATCAATTTGCGCATCGAACATGTTAGTGTAAAGCAAACCAGTGTTGGGATCAACAACCTCAGAGGAAGACTGGAACAAAGCATAGTCCAACGAAACGTTGGTTGGGGAATCCCTGTATGCGTAGTAAGGATAGATGTCAATCATAAACGGGGATTGGTTCTCAGCAAGAAACTCCAGCAGGGGTCTCAAGAAGTAGGCATATTTGCTGTTGAATGCCCCAGCAGAGGGCGGGAATGATCGAGACATTACCGCTAGAGAATGCGTTGTGGAAACCTTAATCTTCTTGTGCAGACCAGCTTTCTTGAGAGCAGTGAAGACGTTTTGCATTGCAGGGACGACCATAGCAGAAACGTTGTTGGGGGCTTCTGTCACTTCAGCTCCAACCGTAATGTATGTGACTTTAGCAGCTGGGTAGTATGGCAGAATATTGTTCTTAACCCATGTGTCTGCATTTGACTGAAACTGAGACAAAGCTAGCAAGTCAGAGTTAAAGACGCCAATCATGAGGTCGATTCCTGTCTTGGAGAAGGCCTTGAGAACTTGGATGTTTGAGTCGTATATCCGTACGGCTTTGATTTTGTGCTGCTGAACCAATTGGGCTACCTTATCTGGTGTAGGAAGATCATCTGCATTTCTCCCATAGCAAACTCCAATTCTGCTTCCCATACTAAACTTCAATTCTAGCAACAACAGTGAAACATTCAGATTTATCTCAACTTGTGTTAGCTAGCTGTAAAGACACAATGAAGCTATCCAATGACTTAGTACCAACAGTCTTACATTTTTGCCCGGTTCAACTGGATATTCTAATAGACTTGAAAGGTTTTGTTTCAGATTTGGCATACACAAACAAGAGGACATAAAATCACTTGAATCTCCATAGCATTGCCAATTACGGATTAATTTCAACAACATGTCTTTCAGTCCATACCATACAAATCTAAAATTTCTAAACCAGACTTGTGCTGGTACCACAGCAATTTCAGTCGTATCCGAAGAACGAAATGGGGGATCCAAGGTTCTAGCTTTTGCAAGTAAGAATCATTTTCTCTAACAATGTCGGAGTAGTAACCTTGAAATCAGCAAATACTGGAAACGGATATGAAGCTAATTTGCCATAATCATTAAATACCTTCAACGGCAAGTGAAGTTTCAGCTAGAGTTCTTCTAAACAAAGATAACTTCTTATTTTGCAAGCATTATAGTTAATTATAGTATATAATAAAAATAAAAACAAGAAAGCAGCAGAGAGGAGATAGCAACCTGCGACGGTTAGGAACAGGAGAGGAGCAAAAAGGAAAACAACCCATTTCGCCATTGCCGTCACTGCTAATAGCACTGATAGTGCGTGAGGTTAAAGGAGTAGAGCAGAAATAAGGAGGAGGAGAAAATGGAAATTTAAGTCTCAGGTGGACTCTCGAAATTACAAAACACAAATTGCAACGTTACAATTTCTTGTTTTATTCACTCTTTCTCTAAAAAGCATTGCTTGTAGAGCTCGAGAGGAGGAAGTTCCTAGAGCATGTCAGTAATCAGACACTACGCAATTTGACGGATTTCAGGATGAATTATCAAATCCACCTCATAAATCGATGCCTTCGTAATTGATTCCGTACTCTTTATTGGAATATTGTTATGTTATACGAGGAAGATTAAATGTGAACTTTTATTAAGATAAGAACTAAGAATTTCTCGGGGCCGTTGATCTATGTTCATCTAAGGGTCAGGATCAGATATGATGATTAAATGAATTTTGCACAGGGAGGGTGATGAAGGATCATCTGAGCATCAACCAATGCCGGTGGTTTCCGAGTTCGAGGGTGCATTGACTCGTTCGAGAGCAAAGGAGGTCCAACAAGAGTTAGACAAGTTAGTCGCCTTTATCTTGTCTAAGGAGCCTATGAGTACAAAGGATCTCTTGAAAACACCCACGAGAATGGTGTTTATTATCAGTGTTCGAGATGACCCGGGCGAAGGAAACCCGCAGGACAGCGACCGCGATCGCGGCCCTTCCCATGGCGATCACGGGAATTAATTGTCAAAAAGCCGTAGCCAGTTTGCTAAAATCACGATCGCCGGATCCACATGGCGATCGCCATATTACTGACAGCAGAGACTTTCGAGATTTCCTTATTTAGTTGTTTTCCAGATTATTTGTTTTTATGATGTTTTTGACAATGCTTTTATTTATTTCTTTTATTTTAATTGGTCACCTTATTGATTCTATATAAGGTTTGCCCTAGTTAATGTTTTAGGTCCCCAGACTTTGATATTGAATACAACGTTTATCGTTTTTCCTCCCAAAAGAGTGCTTTTGTGAGTAGAGTGTCTTGTGTGCATTGTTGTTGAACTCGCCCTAGTTGTACTTGTTTGTGTCAATCTCTTCCATAAGGTTGGTGCTATCGGGACTCCATAGAGCATCCTCCAGGTGCCTTGGCCTACCATAACCATTGTGTTTGGTTGTAATCCATTGGGGTTTCTTCATCATTCGGTAAGGTTCTTGTTCCTAAGTTCAAGGGTTTTATCGTTGTTTGATTTGGTTCCAATTGGCCTATCATTCGAATTATCCTTCTTTCATCTCATTCTAATTCCGCCTATTTTCTCTGTTCGAGTTGTTCGAGGTTTGGTGTCTAGATCGGACAACAACGGCTTATCCCCGCATCAAATTGGTATCAGAGTTGTGTTGACACCATCCCGTCTTCACAAGAACATCATGAGACCCCACTATCAAAAATCACAAAAAAAAGTCAGTTTTTGTTTTCTTGTTTGTCAGTTTCTTTCAGAGATTGATTTTGAGTCTTCGATACTTTAATCTTTCTTGTTCAGTCTGTTTCAGGTTGTGTACAAGAAGCTTGGATCGATTCGTGTTGTGGAGATCGATAGATTGGAGTTTGGAGCACCCTTGTCCCAAAATCCATTCATCCCATCACCTCATCACAAATTCATCCATGCCCACCAAAAACGCAGCCGTCACGAAACCCTAGAGTTGCTGAAGAAATTCATTCCTTGGAGCCCAAGACAAATCTTCTACAAGAAAATCTTATCTCTTCAACAAGGAAATCAAGTTGGTTAGTCTTTTGTTTATTTTATTTTGCTGAGATTAATATATCGAGTCTGTATTTTCGTTTTATTGAGACAAAAAAAAATATTCAAAAAAGAAGAAGAGAAAAGTCTCATAGTCAGCAGTTATTTTAACATTTTTGTTGAGTCAAAGTCCAGTTGAGTCTTGTTAGAGTCGGAATTCACAATTTGGAGGAAAGCACGATTGACACGAGCCCGTTACGAAGATGAAGAAATTTTAAGTCGGCAAAATCCCGCGATCGCGGCAATCATAAGCCACTTTCTGCATAGCCCTCAGATAAGGTTCCGCGATCACCCGGCGAGCACCCCGCGATCGCCACTCAAAAACCGTGATCGCCACCTTGTGCCTAGCGACCATCGTCGCCCTGTTCGAGCTACTGCAATTCTTCTTAGCCATACCCAAGCCTACCCTACCCCTCTCGACTCCGTCTTCGATCCTTCATTGACACCAGTCGGGACAAGTTAAGGTACACTTCCTTTTGGCCCTCTTGAGTTCGAATTTTGAGTCTGATAGTTGTTTGCATTTACATTCTTGCAAACATCTTTTGAGTCTTTGTTTTTCTTTCTTTTGTTGAGTCATTTTTTGCTTTGAGTCAGAACCTTGAGTTGAAACCCCGCCCCTACACTAGCCATCTCCATCTCTACCATCACTCACCATAGTGCTAGGAGCCTGCTAGTTTCAATCTATTGGGTTTTTTATTCACACAAGGCAATTTATCAAGAAAAGCTTGTTACAACAACAATTGAGAGAGACTGCAGAGGAAAACATACGAGAGTAAACACTTGCGAGTTGTTTTCATTTACACTCACTTAACATTGTTCTGTGTTAGTCTTTTCTTTGATAATGGACAGGTCAGTTTCTCCCGGCAGGAGAACTCCAGTGGACCGCACGACCAGCCCTGTCACCCCGGAGATGATGAGCTTCTTGGAAAACTTTAGTGACAGGCTTGTCAGTGGGCTTACTACAGTCATGAGGCAGGAGCTTCGCCCGACCCCACCTCCAACAACTACGGAGCATATTGGAGCTTCCCGAGACGCTCCCACAGACGCTCCCCGGAGACCCTTACCAACCCAACGGGAAGTCTATGAAGCTGCTCAAGGGGCTCGGGAAGGTAGAGAGGTGGCAGATGGGATTCGCAATGAGCCCAGAGGCAGGACCTCACCCAGAGCTGAGAATCGTCAAGCTCGAAGAGAGCGTTACTATAATTCCCATGTTCCTCATAATAGATACCATGCTGCTAACCGTTTTCGTGACAGATTTCAGGTTATAGGTGACAACGATGACGATGAGGAGCATGATGATGAGGATGACGAAGAAGCAGCAGAGGCAGTATGGCGACCACCTCGTCAACAAGGAGGATACCAGGGAAGAAGAAGAGAACTTGAACAAGATGGAGTTGGGAAGATCAAGGTGAAGATCCCAAGTTTTGAGGGCAAGTGTGATCCAGATGTCTACATGGAGTGGGAGACGAAGATTGAGCAATTCTGGAATTGTCACAACTTCCCCGAGCATAAGAAGGTGCAACTTGCATCTTTGGAGTTTAATGGCTATGCTCTAGTTTGGTGGGACAGCTTAGTAAGAGGAAGAGATGGAAATGGAGATTATCTTTTTGCTACTTGGGATCTAATGAAGAGAATGATGAGAGCTCGATTTGTTCCCCCACACTATACTAGAGAGCTTATACAACGGCTTGAGAATTTGAAGCAGGGATCTATGGGAGTAGAAGAGACATTCAATGCTATGCAAATAGCCATGGTTAGAGCCAATTTGGTTGAGGATGAAGAGACAACAATGGCCAGATATCTTCGTATTCTCCACCCATATGTGGCTAATGAGATTGAGATGTTTCCCTACAATTCTATGACTGAGCTGCTACACTTAGCAATTAAGGTGGAAAGGAAGACTAAGGCTAGAAATCAGGGAGGCAGAAATGCAAGCGGGTCTTCCAACAGTTGGAAAAATCAACAGGGCAGATCTTCTTATCCATCTGCCTGAGATGCCCCTCCCAAGGAGGATAGTGGTTCACGAAGGAACCCACCACCAGCTACCCAAGCGCCTACAAAGACGAAAATTGGCCATTCCAATGGACCCCGAGGGAGTACTTCTAACCCTACTTCTAGAGTTAGGGATATTGAATGTTTTAAATGTAGAGGAAAGGGTCATATGATGAAAGATTGTCTTAACTCTAGAGTCTTAATTGTTAATCAACTAGGTGAATATGAAAGTGAAAGTGATAAGGAAGGAAACCTAGATGAAAATCATGATGAGGATGATCTTGAGGATGAAATTGGTTATGAGCATGGTGATTCTTTGATTTTGTAAGAGAACTTTGCATGTACAACCCGCCCTTTGTGAAGATAACCAGAGAGAAAATTTGTTTCATATTAGATGTTTGGTTCAAGGGAAGGTTTGTAATATGATCATTGATGGGGGGAAGTTATTGCAACATTGCTAGCACTGAATTGGTTTCTAAATTGCAAATTGCTACTATTTTCCACCCTAGGACATATAAATTGCATTGGATGAATGAATGTGGTGAATTGAAAGTCCAAAAGCAGGCTAGAATAACATTCACATTAAGGAAATATGAAGATACAATTTTGCGTGATGTTGTTCCTATGCAGTCTTGTCATATATTGTTAGGTAGACCATGGCAATACGATAGGAAAGTTGTTCATGATGGTCATACTAACCGCCATTCATTTACTTTCAATAATAAGACTGTTACTCTTAAGCCTATGACTCCAGCGCAGATAGCAAATGCTTATGAGAGGAGCAAAGGCAAAAGAGGGGCGAATTCAAACGAGGAGGACAGAATAGAGGCAGGAGCCGCGCGGAGCGACCGCGATCGCGGGACATCCCTGGCGATCGTGGCCACAAATACCTGAGTTTCTGCA
Organism: Oxyria digyna; assembly: GCA_029168935.1. NCBI lineage: Eukaryota > Viridiplantae > Streptophyta > Magnoliopsida > Caryophyllales > Polygonaceae > Oxyria > Oxyria digyna. Next base: position 2,780,538 of record JAPVLV010000019.1, read on the forward strand.
GACAGCGACTGCGATCGCGACCAGTCTCTGGCGATCACGGGAATTAATGCAGTAGCCCCCGCGAAGATCAAGCGAGGACGCGGCCGCGGGAATTCCACGGCGATCGCGTCAAGGTGTTCTGCGCAAGTCTTTCCTTCGCCTCCGAATGCTCTTTTGGCTTCCAAATCCGAGTTGCAAGGTGAGTATCTACCTTTAGACACTACTTTAATGATGCTATGCAAGAAGTTTGTGTTGACAGGTACCGATTCTCGAGCTGATCTACCCCCGAGCATTCAAGCTATTCTTGAGGAGTTTGTTGATGTGTTCCCATATGAGATCCCAGCAGGCTTACCGCCCTTTAGGGGCATTGAGCATCAGATTGATCTTATTTTAGGAGCTTCATTACCTAACAGGCCAGCTTACAGGATGAACCCTCAGGAGTGCCAGGAGATTCAGAAGCAAGAACAGGAGATCCTAGATAAGGGTTATGCTCGAGAGAGTCTTAGTCCATGTGTTGTCCCGGTCTTGTTGGTGCCTAAGAAAGAGGATTCTTGGAGGATGTGTGTTGATTGCCGAGCTATCAATAACATAACCGTCAAGTATCGTCATCCTATACCAAGGCTAGATGACATGTTGTATGAACTTCATGGAGCCACCAATTTTACCAAGATTGATCTTAGGAGTGGCTACCATCAAATAAGGATGAGAGAAGGCGATGAGTAGAAGACTGCCTTCAAGACCAAATTTGGTCTATATGAGTGGCTTGTGATGCCATTTGGATTGACTAATGCTCCTTCTACGTTTATGAGACTTATGAATCATGTCTTGAGGAAGTTTATAGGGAAGTTTGTTGTTGTTTATTTTGATGATATCCTTATTTACAGCAGGTCCCTAGAGGAGCATGGACGACATCTCAAGGAAGTACTCGTTACTCTTAGTCTACAACGACTATATGCTAATTTGAAGAAATGTGATTTTTGCACTGATAGAGTTATATTTCTTGGTTTTGTAGTGAGCTCCCAGGGATTACAGGTGGATGAAGAGAAGATTAAGGCCATTCAGGATTGGCCAACCCCCACTACTAGCAGCCAAGTCAGAAGTTTCCATGGATTAGCTAGCTTCTATCGGCGTTTTATGAAGGATTTCAACACCATTGTTGCCCCCCTAACTGAAATAACGAAGAAGCATACCTCATTTGAATGGAAGGAAGCTCAAGAAAAGGTGTTTGAGGAGCTAAAACGCAGATTGACGAAAGCGCCATTACTTGTGCTTCCCGACTTCACTAGGCCCTTTGAAGTGGAATGTGATGCCTCAGGAGTGGGCATAGGAGGAGTCCTCATGCAGGAAGGTAAGCCTATTGCCTTCTTTTCTGAAAAGTTGAAAGGTGCAAGTCTGAATTACTCTACTTATGATAAGGAATTGTATGTATAGAGTACTTAAGACTTGGCAACACTACCTATGGCCTAGAGAGTTTGTTTTGCATACCGATCATGAATCTTTGAAACATTTTAGGAGCCAAGACAAACTTGATAGGAGGCATGGTAGGTGGATGGAATTTATTGAGACTTTCCCTTATATCATCAAATACAACAATGGAAAGGATAATGTTGTTGTTGATGCACTTTCTAGGAGGCATGCATTAATTGTTCAACTTGACTCTAAGGTGTTAGGCTTTGTTTACATCAAAGGGTTATATCGCGATGATGCGGATTTTGGTGTCATTTATAAGCAATGTTTGGCTAAAGGAACTTTGGATAAGTTTTACTTGTTTGATGGTTTCTTGTTTAGAGCTAAAAAAGTATGCATACCTAAGTGTTCTTTGAGATTATTGCTTGTTGAAGAAGCCCATAAGGGTGGATTGATGGGACATTAAGGTAGAAATAAGACATATCATATGTTGCATACTCATTTTTATTGGCCACATATGCTTAGGGATGTTGAACATTGTTTAAAAAAATGTTTGGAGTGTCTTAAGGCTAAATCTAGAGTTAAGCCACATGGATTGTATACTCCCTTACCTATTCCTACGACCCCTTGGGTAGACATTAGTATGGATTTTATTGTGGGGTTGCCTAGGACTAAGAAGGGGAGAGATTCTATTTTTGTGGTTGTTGATCGATTCTCTAGGATGGCTCATTTTATTGCTTGCAACAAGACTAATGATGCTCGTAATGTGGCTGACTTGTTCTTTACAGGAATTATTAGGTTACATGGAGTACCAAAGACTATTGTGAGTGATAGGGATGTGAAATTCCTAAGTTACTTTTGGAAAACTCTTTGGGGAAAACTAGGAACTAAATTATTATTCTCTACGGCTAGTCACCCTCAAACTGATGGCCAAACTGAAGTAACCAATAGGACCTTAGGGACCCTTTTGAGAGTCATTCTTAGGAAGAATTTGAAAGCTTGGGAAGAAGCCTTACCCCATGTTGAGTTTGCCTATAATAGAGTCATCCATTCCTCGACCTCGCTGAGTCCTTTTGAATGTGTGTATGGTTTGAATCCACTAACCCCTTTTGATCTTATGACGTTACCTACGAAGGAGCGAATGGATTTCATTGAAGGAAAACAGGTTGATCACATCAAGGAGATTCATGAGAGGACAAGAGCTAAATTGCTGGAGGTGGCTGCAACAAATGCTAGCAAGGCAAATAAGAAGAGAAAGAAGGTCCTATTCAAGGAGGGAGATCTTGTGTGGGTCCACTTTAGGAGAGAGTGTTTTCCCAACAAACGCCACTCAAAGCTGTCCCCAAGAGGTGATGGACCATTTAAGGTGCTTAAGAAGCTTGGAGATAATGCCTATGTGTTGGAGCTCCCCGGTGACTATCAAGTGAGTGCAACCTTCAATGTGCAAGATCTTACACTTTTTGAGGGAGAAGAGGAGGTGCTGGATAATTCGGGGTCGAATCCTTTTCAAGAAGGGGAGGATGATGACGGATCATCTGAGCATCAACCAATGTCGGTGGTTCCCGAGTTCGAGGGTGCATTGAATCGTTCGAGAGAAAAGGAGGTCCAACAAGAGTTAGACAAGTTAATCGCCTTTATCTTGTCTAAGGAGCTTATGAGTACAAAGGATCTCTTGGAAACACCCACGAGAATGGTGTTTATTATCAGTGTTCGAGATGACCCGGGCGAAGGCAACGAAGGAAACCCGCAGGACAGCGACCGCGATCGCGGCCCTTCCCATGGCGATCACGGGAATTAATTGTCAAAAAGCCGTAGCCAGTTTGCTAAAATCACTATCGCCGGATCCACATGGCGATCGCCATATTACTGACAGCAGAGACTTTCGAGATTTCCTTATTCAGTTGTTTTCGGGATTATTTGTTTTTAGGATGTTTTTGGCAATACTTTTATTTATTTATTTTATTTTAATTGGCCACCTTATTGACTCTATATAAGGTTTGCCCTAGTTAATGTTTTAGGTCCCCAGACTTTGATATTTAATACAACGTTTATCGTTTTTCCTCCCAAAAGAGTGCTTTTGTGAGTAGAGTGTCATGTGTGCATTGTTGTTGAACTCACCCTAGTTGTACTTGTGTGTGTGTCAATCTCTTCCATAAGGTTGGTGCTATCGGGACTCCATAGAGCATCCTCCCGGTGCCTTGGCGTACCATAGCTATTGTGTTTGGTTGTAATCCATTGGGGTTTCTTCATCATTCGGTAAGGTTCTTGTTCCTAAGTTCAAGAGTTTTATCGTTGTTTGATTTGGTTCCAATTGGCCTATCATTCGACTTATCCTTCTTTCATCTCATTCTAATTCCGCTTATCTTCTCTGTTCGAGTTTCTGTTCGAGGTTTGGTGTCTAGATCGGACAACAGCGGCTTATCCCCGCATCAGAGGGGTATTATGGTCATTTCCCTTCTTTTCTCTTCTCTTAGCTCTCATCTTCCTCGCGAGGCGATTCGTGGGAGAATTCCGTCGCCGCTCAAATCTTTAATCTGGTGATTTTTGCAGTGTTTGAGTCGGATTCGCATTCATCTTTTTGTTGTCTATCAATCTATTTCTCTATAATAATGGATTCAGGTTTTAATTTTGACTCTATTGGTATCCCGAACCCTAGATTTCGCAAATTCGACGCCATTGTTGTAATTTCTGATGTTATGATCTTTTTTCCCTTTGTGTTTTTTGTCACTACTGTTTCAATTGTTGGACACTTTCAACGTTTTTGCTGCATTATAAGTATGATGAACCTCAATCAATTATATCATGAACTTGCCTTGATCATTGGTAGTATGAACCTACGGTAACACCTAATGAACTTGCCTCTGTCTTTATTAGAGGATGAACTTGGCTTCATGATTTGTAGGATGAACTTGTGCATTATTCCATGAACTTGGCTCCATTATTAAGTACTATGAACCTGCATCCAAACTATCATAAACTTGCCTTCTTTGTATCCTTAATTTTGGTGTAGAGTTCTTAGAATGTTATCTATTACTTAGATGAACTTGTGTGTACTATCATGAACTTATTAGCATTGCAACTTTAAACCTGATCTTTTTCTGTCATGAACCTACATCATTTCTCTGATGAACCTGCACTTACCCCATTATGAACTTGTCTCCATCATTAGATCGATGAACTTCCATCAATTGTATCATGAACTTGGCTACTTTGTGACATGAACTTGCCTTCAGAGCTCCTTGATGTTGGTTTAAACTTAGATGAACTTGTTTGTGTGATATTATGAACTTATTAACATTGCTCCTCAAACCTGGCCCATTTCTGTCATGAACCTTCATTTATATTTTTTTGGATGAACTTATTGAATTTGTATGATGAACCTTCCTTCATCAATACCTTTTGTTCTAACTTGTTTTACAACTATTTCTTGTTCAACAATTTTCCAGATTCTAGAAGCGTTTCTGGTGGTGGTGGTAGTAGTGTTTCAAGTAACCAGAGCAGTCCTGGTTCTTATTCCTCTAATTCAGACTCTACAAATTTTTCCCAAGGTGGCATTGTGCACTATCTTCCTGTGTGTGATGATGCTTTGAAACCTGTGCTTGCGATGCAATTTAGGACACTGGATGAAGCTGCTATTTTTTATGAAAATTATGCTCTTGCATGTGGTTTTGGTTCCCGTAGAGGTGGTGGGAAAAAAAGGATGGCGTTGATACTTATAAGTACTTTTATTGCAGCAAGCAGGGTTATAAAACGGGCCAAAATAGCACTAGATTCATGCGTAGGCGGCCTTCTTCTAGAGTGGGTTGTAAGGCAAAAATCTCCCTTTCTTTCATTGGCGATTTGGGTTACAAACTTGTAGCTTTTGAACCTCGGCATACTCATGAACTTGTTACTGGTAATGCCAAGCAATTTCTTAGGGTCAAACGGAAGTTGGATTTTGGTCATAAGAAGTTCATTTTGGACAGTGAAAGGGCGCATGTAGGTCCAGTTAAATCACATCGCCTTTTCAAAGAAATGGTTGGTGGCTATTCCCAAGTTGGAGCATCTGCGGTTGACTTTAAGAACTTTCGCTGTGATTTGTTGGCATACATAGGGGGTTCAGATGCGCAAATGACTATCAACAATTATGTGTCATGAACTTCTGATATAATTCCCATGTTGGAGCGCCTGCGGTTGACTTTATGTTGTAGATGCGTATGGAAGATTAACGCGTTTGTTTTGGGCTGACCCCGTGTCACGTAAGAACTTCTCTCTCTTTGGAGATGTTGTGTCTTTTGATGCAACATATCGAACAAACATGTAATTTATCTTCTATGTTTTCCCTTTTTAAATATCCCTCTTTAACAATTATGTGTCGTGAACTTCTGATATAATTCTCTTAAGTAGGATGAACCTGCACGTTTTCTCAGATGAACTTGTTATTTATTTACTATGAACCTGCATGTTTTGTTGGATGAACTTGTTTTTAATTTTCTATGATCCTATTTCCTTACTAACATGTACAAACTTCTTTTAAGTATCATCATTTGTGATTTAAATATACTAGCATGCGCTTTTTCATCCATCTTGATATGAACTTGCACGTTTTCTCAGATGAACTTGTTATTTATTTTCTATGAACCTGCACGTTTTCTCAGGTGAACTTGTTATTTATTTACTATGAACCTGCTCGTTTTGTTGGATGAACTTGTATTTTATTTTCTTTGAACCTGCTCGTTTTGTTGGATGAACTTGTTTTTTATTTTCTTTGAACCTGCTTTGTATGAACCTAACTCAAAACCTTTAAATTTATAGGTACAATCTTATTTTCATCCCTTTCACTGGCTTGGATCATCATAAATCTTTTGTCACTTTTGCTGATGGATTGATCTTCCAAGGGGATGTTGGATCTTATGTTTGGTTGTTGGAACAATTGTTGGAACAATTCAAAGAAGTTATGGTGTTTGAGCCTAAATTAATTGTCACTGACCAAGATCAATCAATGAAAATTGTCGTTGCTCAAGTGTTCCCTAATTCTCGCCATAGACTTTGTATGTGGCATATTATGAAAAACGTTCCAGCAAAGACGAAATATGACACAACTACGGGTGCAGAATTTTGATCTGAGCTTGATAATATTGTTTGGTCGCATCAGCTTGAACCTGCTGAATTTGAGGCTAAGTGGATTGCTTTGTTAGATGCATTTCCTTTGGTTAAGCGGTGTTGGTTTGATGAAATGTATGCAATTCGCCAATTCTGGATTTCATCGTACTTTAGAGATGTTATGTTTGGTGGCTTGATCAGGACAACTTCTTTCTCAAAATCAGCAAATAGCTTTTTTGGTTATTTCACCAAAAAGTCGACAGTGTGTAGACCTCATATGCATGTTTTTCAAATGGAAATTGTGTCTTCAACTCTGGATATAGTGTAGCTGAGTCATAATTAAGCTTGGCCTACTTATGTCTCTGGCTGTCCATAGCAATATCAAATTGCATGACAAGGTCAACCAAACATAACATCTCAAATGTACATGCATCGACTTCATTCATGAACCCTAAATGCACTAATTTAACTCGAATTGAATAACATAATTTCAGAAATTTCACTTGTATTTTTCTTATAAGCCAAAGGCTCCATACTTCTCCATTTTTTCACAAGAGCCAATACTTCCTTCTTCTTGTGGGAGTATTTAGCTTCACCTTTGTCCTTTGGCTTCTCTGAACCCCTTGAATTCGTCAAACCCTTGGATTTAAGGGTTTTCTTCGAAGAGGCACTTTGCCTCCGCTTTCGACCTTCCTTTTCTCCATTTGACTCTCGCTTTCACTTCTTCTGTTGTGTGGCACCTCTGGTAACAACCATTATTGTGTTAATTTACAGAGCGAAAGAGTTAGAAACAGAGAATGGGAGAGAGAGACTTGACACCACGCAATATATTTGGGCATCGCGAGCGGTTCCGAGTTGTTGATGGCGGTTAAGAGAGATTGAGGGAGGTTGAGAGCGGATGCGCTGGTGTCAGGAAAGAAACGGAGAAAATGGGATTTGAAGAAGTTGAATGGATTTTGAACCCAGAGCTTAGCAAATCGATGCCTCATTAAAAGTTGGGACTTAATTAAGCTTAATTTTAATTGAGTACAAAATTAAGATTAAGTGGTATGAAAAACTTTAACAACAACGTCTTTTCAAATGTCAGTTTATATATTCTTTATTTTTTAGTTTCATTTTATTTCTGTTTTATTATTTCGATTTTCCTTTTTCTTATTTTATGAATATATTCAAATAATAGTTTCAGTTAAAAAATAAAGATAAACTAAATTAGAATAATTTTTTTCTTTTTAATTGCAAAAATACATTTTTTAGACCATTTTACCCCTTAAATTGGAAAAAAAAATGGAGTAGTTTCACTATTTGAAGCGCAAAAGTAGAGTATTCATGCCATACTCATATTTTCATAATATATTGGCTCATCCCCTATTAGCAGAAGCTCTGTAAGCATTTTAATTCCCAAAATTTAGCATTTGAAGCGAAAGCGTTGATTGAAAGAATGGACAAGAATGGGTGTGCACAGAAGAAACAAGCCTCAAATGCATTTAACTTTTTTAGAAAGGATTTGTTTGGTGCCACAGTTTATAAACAGGGTTTGGAAAAAAAAACAGATTATTTATGTTTAGGGATTTGTGCCCATTTAACTTTTTTCTTTCTTTTTTAAGAAAATAATATTTTTTAAGCCTCTCTTTTCTTCCTCGCAGTTTGTGGTTTAGGGTTTATACGAATCCAAGTTCAATTTGGACATCATCTCAGCTTTCAAGAAATTTGGACATCCTTCGATCAATCAATTGCACCATCATAGCCTCCAAGCTTCAAGATACTTGAACCTTCACCCTTTACAACCCCCAAATACTCTCGTGAAAGCCTAGATCTAACTATTCTTAACTTTTGAGAGATCGTTGGAATCTACTGCCAAACATGTTTATGACATACAGTGTTCATTTTGTTTAAATATTTTTTATCCCACCAAACATATTTTTTAACAAAACCTTGTTTATAAACCAAGGCACCAAACAAACAGACCCAAAAAGAATGACTCGTTTTGGCTTCAGCTTCTCAGAACGCCCGAGTCCTGATGGTGGGAATGACTCGTTTCGGACGCAAAACAAGCCTTAAGGGATCAGTTAAGGGAAAAAATTGGATCTCCTAACAAAAAATAGCACCAGAAAGAAGACATGAAGCTGAGAAGCTGTTGTTGTGTCCAGACACAGCTCCATGGTATGTTAGTTACTCTTTAACCAACAACGGAACATAAATCCCTGAAATGAAAGACGACTGTCTAAAGGTGACATCTGCATTGTTAATTCTTAATACAAGAGATACAAAAAAGCACTCTCTAGACAGTCGTTTTCAACTGACTCTTGCCACGCCTTGTGACCCAAATCACTAGATAGAGATATTCCTTCTACCTTCAACCAGTTTGCTCGACAATCTGTGACCAGTTTGGTTGCTCATTAAAACTGTGACCCTTTTTGGTAGATTGTTACTGTTCTGTGACCGCCTTGATTCCTCTTACCGTTGCATTAATGCATAGGGCATCAAACTATTCCATCTGAACACATAAATATAACCAATCATGTTAGAACATAATAAGCATCCCTAGAAACGTTTTCAGATGCCACAAATAATTTCAAGTTCCGGTTTCTTCTTTATCTTTATTTTTTCTGGCTAAATGACGAATGATATTGATCCAACTAGTTCCCTTCTAGATAAAGAGAGACGGGTCATGTTCGTAGGACGGCCCTGGGGAGTTTCATCCTAAATATAGCAGCTAACCTGCTAGAACAGCTCCTCAACAGAGACCCATAAAAATAAGAATGGTCAAATCAACTTCTAAAGCAACAATGATTTGAAAATCCACAAACAACTATGTTTATTGGAGGACCTTAGCGGGTAGGATTTATTTAGCTAAACAATTGGAAAGCAAGGACTATTAGTTAGAAAAGAGAAGCTTCATCACCTTTTGACGCTTGGCATCAGGTTCATCTAGTTTGAAATCAGTCTGCTGCCTGGAGGTACCTGCTTCAGAATCCTCTACCTACAAGTTACATCAATGATATATATTTCATACCAGAAACTTTTGTTTTCAGCTGGTAACTGGAACATCTATTATTGCTTACCTGAGTAGAAGAAGAAGGTGCTGCTTCTCCAGGAAGGGCAGCTTCAGTTAAGTCTGTGCCGGGAAGCTGGGAAATAAAAGGCATAATCTGTTGAAGCAATCTAGACAAGAAGATTCCATCTTCAGACGGCCTTGATTCTGCTTCAGGCACCCTAGTTAAGTTTTCTGGCTCTTCTGCAGCAGCCCCTTGTGTGCTCTCCACATGGACCTCCCCACCAGGAAACAGACCTCTCAAAAACTGTAAAATGCTTTCTGAAGGGGCCTGACTATCAGGATTCAGGTCACTCGGAGCACCCCCGCTTGAAAAGATGCTTATATCAATGGTGCGTGAGGGGAATTGGTTACCTTGTTGTCCTGGAGCAGAGTTTAGAAGGGAAAGAAAAACAAGGTAGGGCATAAATATAGTTGGTGGAGACAGTTTTCATTTAAATGTTAAACTTCACTTGCCATTTCTAGAAGGATTCTCAGTGTTTTGCTGTTGAGCTGCTGCTGCTGCTTCAGGAATTACATTCTGCTCTGATAGCAGGCCACTGGGCTGATGCTCGGATCGAAGTTGAGTGCCTATTCTATTACTGCTTCTATTCTGAGAACTCATATTTTGAAATCCTCCAAGTACTGGAAAATATACCCCCGACGAGTTACCAGGTGAATCAGACGGTACACGATTTAAATCAGGTACTGCAGGGATCGCTGCTACCATTGTTCGAAGGGGCAATACTCGAACAGATGACCCACCAAAAAGGGAAAGATTAGTAGATGTTGCTGAAGTTGGTTCATTGGTAACAGTTTCATTGTTTACTCCGGTTGAGGAATCCTGTTGACCAGAAGACTGCTGAGTACCATCATTTTCTGGTTGACGAGCTGAACATCCATATCAGAAGGGGAAAGTGATCAACAAATTGATTTACATGACAACCAAAAACAAAAGTTTATTAGTTCCCTCGTGAACAAAATTTCAGATCACCTCTTCTTATTTGGATATCAATACGTCTTGGGAGCAACCCGGAACCAAATCCATGAGACGGGCTAGGCGCAGCTGGTGAAGCCCCTGGTGAAGTGGAACCAAAACTTGTTCCTGGTTGAAAAGGAAGGGGCTGGGAATACAATTTTGATTAGAGAAGTTGTTAAGGAAATTATAATAAAAATCTCAGTAGTTGGCCATATCATTTGATACCATTTTCTACAGAAGTTGGAATAAAAGAATGGGAGCAGCCTTTATTCAATGACAGTCTGACATACCAGTACTAACTTAAACAACTCCTAGATAAATACCTGAACCATAAGAGGATTTGGTCCTGATGAAGAAATGAAGACCGCAGGTCCAGTATTAATAACAAATTCAGACTGCATGAGAAATTATTTTTCTGTGCAAATTAGAACTTTGAAACGCATTCAGACAGAAATAAACTAAGATAACAGATTTAAACAGTAAGGATTCACAGACAGGTGACCCGCCAAATCTGAGTGTCATGATGGTCCGACCCAGTTCAAGAAGATAGGCTCCTAGATTTTGCAAAAGAACCCCTGTTCGCCACACACTAGATTGGGTGCCCAACCTTGCATCTGGATCAGTGACACTTGCTTGACTCAGAGCTTGTCTTGCAACTTGCTGCCATCACGTTTAGACATAAGTATATGCAAAACAGATTCTGGATAAAACATGAATGATACACCAATAAACAAAATATACTATATATTTGTTTACGTATTGCCAAATATAACATTATTACTGCATAATTTCAACCCAAAAAAACATTATTACTGAATAACGTGAGGCAATATAGACAAACAAGAGCTAGTCAGAAAAAATGCATTATGTACTTAAAACGGGAACATACAATCAAACATTCTCCAGATTGTTGACCAAGCAGTTGTCTTGTGGATAACAACAATTCTGCCAAGGATGCAGCAGTTGGAAGACCTTGTGAATTCTCTGACAGTGTAGAACCAACTTCAGTTTGCTCTGTGTCCATTGCAGCAGCATCAATTTCTCCTGGAATATATGCAAATATATTTTTTACATGAGTAAATCAAGTAAAATAAGAATAAGCTTCTTCTCAGGAAAAAAAAAACAGATCAAGAAATGCAACCATTGCCACTAAATTCACGCTGCATGTTGCTGAGATACTGTGATAGCGTCGAAATAGCATCAGGGATCACCTGTCACCGCAAAAATATACTGTAGTGAAGAGCCAAATGCAGAATGCAATTAAATATATGGATCAACTCAGCATATAATTGGACGTACTGGGGCCTGCCCTGCTCCAAAAGAAAAGGCTGTGCCAAGTCCAAAGGCATTACGTGGCCTCATCCTATCACTTTGACTCCTTGAGCTAGGTAGTTCTGGCTGTGGCTGATTTCTATCTGTTGCACCACCACTCACAGGCATCCTTTCCAGGCTCTCAAGTCCGTGTTCCTTTCCCATAAGAGAAAGAGGTGTACCTCAGATTTTGAAACAGAGAACGCAAAAGAAGAATGATCGCATACAAAAAAGGAAATCGAAAACCAGAAACAAAACACCATTAGGACGGACTCAAATTCAAAAATCAAAAGAACTCTGATATCATACCCTCAATCCAATCCCTTCACCAACATTTCCCGGACCAGTGATTCCAATAGAGCCAAGAACAGCAGAAACTATCTGTAAAACAAGAAAGGAAAGCTTATCATAAAGCTTCATGGCTTACAAGAACAATAGGAAGCAATATGCATATCCATGTTTGTATAGCCTACCCGACCAATATCTGGAAGACTTCTGTCCCCCTGTCCTTGCATGTTGAATGATTCTACCACAACACCAGGAGCAATTTGATACTGGACACTCCGTCCCCCACTTGGCATGAATAAAGCTACAATCATCAGAATCATGCAATTGCAAACTTAGAGCAGGTGAATGAATGTTGAATAGGCACTTCCTAAAGAGACAATTCAATATAATCAAAAGCTAGATCCCATGCTGATCTGGCCCGTTCACTCCCAGAAAGAACACAAGTACAGAAACATACCATAAGATATATCAAATAAATGCAATAAACTTAACACTCAAAATTGAACTAATTTCAGAAACCAAACCTGGATCACTGGATAAATTCTCCGTTGATGATGAAGGTGGTTCTCTAACCACCAGATGAAGAGTATGTCCATCCTCAACATCTAGAATAAGTCAATATACTCATAAGTAATTTACACAATAAAGACTTAGAAGGGATAGGAAGAACAAATTTCAACAAAAGGAAGGTGGAAACCTCAATTCGGATTATAATATATGAAATGAAACATTGATGCCACTAAACAAGTAATAATTGGGTCAATGCAACACAAAAGATGAACACATGATTTATTCTAAAATGTTATAATTGGGTCAATGAACTCATGAGCTATTCTACCATGTTCAAAGTATATACTATCAAACTTCACATATATGAGGTAGTGTACTTCAAAAACGCAACCAAATATGCTAAAAAAAAGTTCCCATATGGCTGATATTCAACTTTCTTCTTATTAAACCTAAAAAGTGATTTGGAATAGAGTACAGGTAAAATTTCGCATTAATCATAAACTGATATCATTAACCATATAGAGAAGTTTGGCATTTAGTAATTGATTTGCATTTTATGAAATGACATACCACTAATATAGGCCCTAAAGCACGAATAAGCCATTACCAAAATGGTACAAGTATTAGAAAGAAATAAAAACACGAGGTCAATAACCTCAATAGGAAAAGATACATAAGAACAGAGACAATACGGTAAGCTGAAAGAAGTTGATCATCCTTCAGAACTCTGCCACGGCAAATAAGTCGTTGATGCTCTTTCACCACACCAGTTACAGAAGCAATCTGTTCTTTCAACGTAGGAACAGGTACCTGAAAAAGCAAAAATAAAAATGGAAAGAACTGCATATATTAGAAACAGAGAATTATAACCAGCAATCTACGATAATTATAAATGACCTTCTGAACTAATATGGATACATCTTTTCATGATTCTATATTTGGCCTCCAATCTTTGTCAGTTGTTCCATATTGGTCTCTAACCTTGTATATGTTCGAAACAACTATTGGGTATACTTTGAAAAACATCCCACCTGTCCATCCCTCCGTTAAAATAAATGAGCTAGCTGCATTGTTGGACAAGTTTATCCTAATTAGCATTTCATTATACTTAATATTTCTTGTAAAACGCACCCCAATATTTCTTGGAACCAACACATGTAAAGAGAAGGTCGGTAGAAAATCATAAAGAAAAGTTGTAGCTGACAGCGTTTGATCATGGATCACGATGGAGCAAAAGAGAATAACAAAGATCTATTGTAAATGTTTTATTGGGTTCAGTATCAAATCATTGAAATCAAAGCCCTGTATGTTGGTGAATAGTCTATTAATTAGACTTGAGCTTCCCACATCGGTTGGATTAGCATTTAATTTTCCATTTATATAAGCCTTGGCCCCTCATTAATTAAATTGGAATATACCAAGTGTGGCCCCTATGTTAGAATATATATTAAATATCAAAGACCTAAGACTTGGGGCTTTAACCACCTTTTGTAGTTAAGAAACTTCAATTCCAACCACTTTTAACCGCCGAAACAACTTGGGTTGTTGTTCTTTCATTTTTCTATAAACTACCAACAATTTCTTCGATTAGAGAGATACAGAACATCCAAATTTGCTATCTAGTGATCTTTGTGCTTTGTTGTGTCCTTAAAAATAGATTTGTTGTACCTCTTAAGAAAGTTAATCGAGTGACGACACATATTACTTAAAAAACTGTGATCTTCGTGCCTCAAAGAAGTAAAACGCAGTCCAGTACAGGGTTTTCTTTTGAGGATGCCCTAATTATCTTCCGAGCTTTCAAACCCAGGCACTTATTTATAACAAAATGCTACCATGTCATGGTTGCTCAATCAGTTTCCATGGGGAAAAAGAAACTTGGGAAATTTCTGCATAAATGGTCCATCACGGAAGCAGCCTCTCACTTCCGTGGGGTAAGATTTTCTACTTCCGGACCCCCAACACTTAGGGCTTAGGTTGCTCTTTGTTACCTCACTCTCTGCTAGGAGGTTTCTCATGCAAGTTCCACAATTTATATATGGTGTACTTTGGCTTCTTGCAGTAATTGCACCAAAGGTCTGGTATGTCCTTTTTTCCAAAGGTGGCAAAGCTTTCACTCTCTTTTGAGGCACTTGCAGTTAGAGTTGGTTAGGCCCACCTACTGGACCGAAGGTAAAAAAGTGGCTGGAGCGCTAATATGGGACACTTTATGTAATCTTTTTGGTTTTTGAAACATTTTTCCTTTCCTTTTATTTATCTCTCTCTCTACTATATATTGGTTTCCATTATATAATTAGTCCCAAATTTGTAAGTGCATTAATTAGATCAAAGTTAGTCCTGGAAGAATGAAACCTAAAATTATAAGTGATTTCAGTTTATATCAAAGAATAATTTTTTAAGAAATCGCCAAGGAATATTAGTTTTTGCTCAATAAGTGAGTTCCAAAGCTATTTAAGAAAGCCGAAAAGTCCTACTTGTTTATCCACACGCAATGTGTAAGTTTGTGAGTCCATTGTCTTTATTTTAATCTCAATGGTGGTCCCAAGATTTCCAGCTTCATCGCGCCCAGATATCTCAGCACTATTCATGATTCACTGCAAAACCACAAAAAGAAGACCTGAATCAGCAAGTTCTCTTTTTTCCACCTAACATTTTTATCATGTATTTTCTCTCCTTTCCCAAATTTTTCTTGCAGATACACAATATTGCCTGTTAAACAAATCAGGATATAGCCACTACAAATTAAAGCATCATAAACAAACTTGGGTTGTACCCATCAAAATCTGTGTAGCACCAAATGATAATGCAAATTAGAGATTTTATTTGCTTCCTTATAAATATTATATGGTTGCTCCAAGTTGCACCAATCAAAATGGAATAAGCTTGATGATAAAGGTCCCTAATTGTAAATTAGTAAAATGAAAGGAAAAAAATGCTTGATGACAGAGGTTTTGTTACTGTAAACTAGGATCTTCAAAATATGCCATCAGGAGATAATAATTTTTTTAAAGGGTAGACAGAAAGATGATCCATGCCAAGAAATTGAACAGCAGAAACAAATTATGAAACTATGTCCACAATTCAATCGTGAGAAGCAAATTTTGGTACAGGTGACATTGCGCTTAATGGTGCCAAATAAATTATGAAACTATGTCCACAATAGCTATTTCTCCATTGGTTCAGTTTGGTATTATATCAGTATCTTTTAACAAAAAAAATTGAACAGCAGAAAGCCAGAAACGCAACCAACAATCTTGCATGCTTTATCTAAGCATGGAGCACTTGGATAGGTCGGATAGCACGTGCGTCAATAGAGCCTAATGCATGTTCAAGAAGGAAATTCTTTAGATGAAGAAGTAATTAAAATTGCTAAAGCGAAGAGAAAGAAGATCTCAACAAAACCCAGTATGATGCCGGATCAAGGTGATTAAAATCCAAACCAGGACGGCAGGATCTCAAGATCAAGGAACTCAAACCCTAGCAGCCCATATGATCTAGAATTTAGTTCGAAGAAGCTAGAGAAAATTATAGAATAGCCTAAACCATATTAGAGACATAATTGGAGGAGAAGAGAATACATATATACATTTCAAACTTGATAAAACAGTGTGTGTATATAGGGACCAGAAACTAAGCACCATGCCGCACACCAGTGCAAAGCAAAATGTAAAATATACAAGTAGGACCAGAAAAACAAAGGTACAAATGTCAGAATGGACCACTCGCCCCTTTATTCCTGCCTTACCTAGACCTGCATCACATAACCAATTTTCTGCCCTCTGAATCACATTTCATCTAGGTCTATATCGAGTTTATCAGCATAAACTTACACGAGATTTTCCAAATTGTTTTCAAAGCCTTTTACCCATTCCTCCGTTCTAGTCTTCCACAAATTTTAGTTTATCAAGGTAACAGGTAACTAGAAGTCGAATCATCTCAGTGATCATTATATGAAAAGCTGCATATTTTTCATTCTGACCAGGCAACAGCTATTTCAACCCTGGGCATAAAGAACATTAAGAGATGTCCTTGGGCTTTCAATCGATTGAAATTGTTGGATAACAAGAAAAAGTGAAGGAGCAAAGGAAATAAACTCGCCGACTATCAGTATCAAGTCATATCCACTAAAGACCCTAATCTGAATCAACCCATTAAAGAGGCCTTAATTGAAGCAGAACAGAACACTAGCCTCAGTAAGGAAAACAACCAGTTTATAATTTTCTAAACATTTTATCACACGTTCGTTCAACAGTCAGCACTAAGCAAACAATATTTATATCAAATCGCCCTACCAAACCATTAGTTAAGGTCTCAACTGACAGGATTAAGGATTTCAAGAATCAAAGCTCCCAAATTTAAGCAAGAAACTTAGGGCGCAATTTTCAATTGCAAAGCTGGGTTAGTAAAAAAGGGAATCTTACACAATAAAGCAGAAACAAAGATCACAAATTTAAAACCCAGAAGATACATCATCCACCATGATTGATGAAATGGAAACCGACACAGAAACAGATTCCGGGGGCGTCAGAGAAGGAAAGAGCATGTAAATACAGATAGGAAAACTGAAACAAACCGGGTGAGGAGGAAGCAGCGGGAAATGGTGATAACGCTTTTCGGCAGCAGGGAGGAGCCGAAGAAGATGCTGCAATCCCTTTCCTTTGTCTCTCTCAAATCTCAAGCAATTGTTTTCGCGGAACAGCGCAGGGAAGGTAATGGTTTTTTCCTCTCCCTACCCAAAGGGTTTTATTTTATGTACTCCGTACAAGGCTATTTCTATTACATTTTTAATTTTTTCGTACTGTACTAATATTTTTTCCTCATATTTTAATTATCAGTTTCTTTGATTAATCTATATATATATATAATTACTAAAACAAAACACTTTTCTCCAATTCTAGTTATGTCACGTGTCATACTCTTCATTCAGGCTCATCCACTTGTCGTCATTCCACTGGTCACGATTTTTTACTATTTATTGTAATTTTCTTAAAAAAATGATTAAATTTGGAAAATCATGTGCAAAAATATCACAAAAATATTGCTCAAGATCTTTCATATTACAAAAAGATTTTTATGTGTTAATTTTTTAGATTTTGACCTTCCAATATCTTATTATGTTATTTTATAAATTTATAATTTTGTTTTTATGATATGACATATCACAAAAAAAATTAATTTTTTAATAAATAAGAGAAAAGATTATATTTTGTGTTATAGTAGTGTTTTAAGAGGAAGGATCAAATAAGAACCTCCCTTAAGATAAGAACCCCTTAAAATAAGAACTTTATTTGAGCCGTCGATTTGTATTGATCTAAGGGCTGGGAATATTTCAATGCTTTTTAACAAAATTGCACACAGAAGGGCGTTTTCGTCATTTTACTTCACATCCCAGAATTGCTTTCTCTCCCGAATTCTCGATGCCTCATCCGTCGATTTGGGGTTATGCCCTCACTACCGCTGCATTCACACTAAACAGGACTCTGTCACGATCAGTTGACAAGACACCACATGAGATATGGTTTGGGAAGCCTCCCAGCTTGTCATTTCTGAAGGTTTGGGGTTGTGAGACTTATGTAAAGTGTTTACTATCTTATAAGCTCGCACCCAAATCAGACAAATGCTTTTTTATAGGTTACCCCAAAGAAACGAGGGGTTATTATTTCTACAATCCCGTTGAAAACAAAGTGTTTGTTGCTCGTGACAGTGTCTTTTTGGAAAAGGATTTCTTTTCCAAGAAGTCAAGTGGGAGAAATGTTCAGCTTGATGAGATTCAAGCAGAGCAACAAACTCCACAGCATGAGGACATAGAAGATGATAGGATCGTCTTTGGCTGCGTCACGGTGCGAGGGAATGGCTCCAAGAACAAGCAACGTCAATTCGGGTAACTCGCTGCTGATCTGGGAAGATGGAGATGGAACGAGCGGTGAAAGAAAGCTTTCTAGAGCGTTCGTCCTATGGATTTGAAGAGGATGAACTGAAGTGGAGGGTGGTGAAGACGGATTGTGGATTGGATGAAAATCGAGGAAGATATGGACTCTCAAAGTCGGATATGACTCACCGGCGAAGAGAGAACTTGTGGGACTTGGATGCTACACACCAAGCGTGGATGATGGGCTCTCAATTGGTTGATATGACGCACAAACAATGGAGAGAATGACCTTCAAAGATGCAGGTTTTTGCTCAAGCAAAAAGAGAGTTTTTCTTAGCAATTTCAAAGGTAAAATGAACAAATGAGAGAGGAGGCATATTAGTATCCTAGGGCCAGCCTTCTCTCCATAATTCAGCCTAAAAAACGTTAAAAATAAGCTAAAAATAACATTATAAAACTAGATAAATGCTTGCCTTAACACAAGGCCAAATAAGGAAAGTTGTCCAAAAAGGAATAAAGTTTTGTAGTGTCTAGAATCCACTGATTCAGCTGGCTTGTCATGGGAGGGAAATTAGCCATCATGGGCTGCTTCTTTAAGGGTTGTTTGAGTGCTAACAATGGTGCATGGTCCGTCACAAGAAATGGCCAACGGTCCAAGATTGGTGAGAGCGAGCTGGACTTGTCCTTGGAGTTTCTTAGCCATAGAGCGAGTGATGCGCATGGCTGGCTCTTCATGCTCTTGCACCAAGTCATTGATATCTCCCTTGACGTCCAAGCTAGGTACAATAAGGTCTTGATGGGACGGATTCACATCAGAAGATGTTACAGAGGAACTTGATTTTGGAAGTGTACCTTCACAAAGGGAAACCACCCAAATTCAAGATGCAGTTCCTCAAGTGGATGAAGCACCCGAGGTCCCACATACTGATGTGGTCAATCCTCCGGCTGAAGAGGTCCCACATACTAATGTGGTAAATCCTCCGGCTGATATCTCTCCAGCTGTGGGACCACTTTGAAGATCAAACAGGCCAAGGCGGCAACCTAGACGATATGATGATTTTGTCTTGACTATTGACGTTGTACTTTTAGAGAATGATGAACCTGCTACCTATAAACAAGCAATGGCGGACCCTGACTCCGAAAAATGGCTTGGAGCCATGAGATCCGAAATGGACTCCATGTCTGAAAATCAAGTTTGGGACTTGATAGATTTGCCTGATGGGGTAAAACCCATTGGATGCAAATGGGTCTTCAAGATCAAGACAGACAATGATGGAAATGTTTCTGTCTATAAGGCAAGATTAGTTGCCAAAGGATTTAGACAAGTTCATGGTATTGACTATGATGAAACGTTCTCACCGGTCGTTATGATCAGGTCCATTAGGATAATCCTAGCAATTGTCGCTTATTATGATTATGAGTAGTCCTGACCAAACTCGGGCCGGCCCGCTCGTCCCTCTATCCGGCCGGGCTTGGGCACTAGATAAAGCCCTGTCGGGCCGCTAAGCCCGGCCCGTAAGGGTACGAGGGCCGAGTACGGTATAGACCTCAGGCCCTTAAGGGCCGATAGGCCCGGCCCGTATATATTAATTAAAAAAGAAGTGAGTTCCGGTGTAACGAGTATTGTGGTGTAACGGTGTAACGAGTATTTACCTTCAATGATATTCGGGTTTGTTAAGGTTGATATTCAACTTTATGTAGATTTAGGTTATATATGCACTAATCACATTCTCATATGCTTGTGCCTCTATTCAATCTTTTACGTTATTTATTCATGTTTATTTAGTTGAGTATCTACCCTATATTGATATAGGTAAATTAAGTTGAATATCAACCTTAACAAACTTGAATACCATTGAGGATGAATACTCGTTACACCGTAAGAGGCTGTTACACCAGAACTTAAATATATATATATACTATCTCAAAATAATCTAACCTAGATTTTGTTTCCTCATACTTGCGCCTCCGTCTCCTTTTCTTTCACTCGGTCTCATTCTTTCTCTAACCTAGGCCGTAATTTATTTTATTTTATTCTTTAAAAATCATTAAAAAAACAAATTTAACATAACCGGGCTACCCGGCCCGCTATCCGGGCCGGGTATGGGCACTGTCACAGGCCCTCAGACCGGGCCTCGAGCTAGCCCGACCCGGAAATATGGGCCGAAAATTTGAGTCTTGCCCGAGCCCGGGTATGGCCAGGTCTAATTATGAGATATGGCAAATGGATGTCAAGACCGCTTTTCTAAATGGTTATTTAGAAGAGAATGTATACATGATGCAACCAGAAGGTTTTGAGGATCCAGAGAATCCTAGGAAAGTATGCAAGCTTAAGAAGTCTATCTATGGACTTAAGCAAGCATCTAGGAGTTGGAATCTTCGTTTTGATGAAATGATCAAAAAGTTTGATTTCATCAGATGCGAAGAAGAGTCGTGTGTTTACAAGAAATTTAGTGGGAACAAAGTGGCCTTCCTGGTTCTATATGTGGATGACATATTACTCATTGGAAATCATATTCCTATGCTGGAGGCGGTAAAGGAATGGCTTAAGAAGTATTTTTCAATGAAGGATCTAGGAGAGGCAGAGTACATATTAGGCATTAAGATCTATAGAGATAGGTCTAAGAGACATATTGGTCTAAGTCAAGAAACTTATATAGATAAGGTCCTTGCTAGATTTAATATGGTGAATTCTAAGAAAGGATTTCTTCCTATGCAACATGGATTACGTCTCAGTAAAACCCAGTGTCCTAAGACACCTGGTGAAATTGAGAAAATGAGTAGGATTCCTTATGCCTCAGCCATATGATCCATCATGTATGCTATGACTTGTACTCGTTCATATGTTGCGCACGCTTTGAGTTTGTGCAACAGATACCAATCAAACCCTGGAGAGGCACATTGGTGTGCTGCCAAGAACATTCTAAAGTACTTGAGAAGGACTAAGGATGATGTCTTGGTGTATGGAGGTGATGACGAACTGGTCATCAAGGGCTATATTGATGCGAGTTTCCAAACAAACAAAGATGATTTTGAGTCTCAGTCTGGATACGTCTTCATTCTGAATGGAAGAGCTCGAAGCAAGGGACAATAGTAGATTCTACAACGGAAGCAGAGTACATTGATGTTGGAGAAGCAGCTAAGGAGGCTATCTGGATTAGGCAATTCATAGTTGAGCTCGGTGTCGTTCCTAGTGCATCTAGAGCCATTGACGTCTATTGTGATAACAATGGCGCCATTGCTCAATCTAAGGAACCGAGCTCTAGCTCCAAATCCAGACATGTTCTGCGTAAGTACCACCTGATCAGACACTATGTTGATAGAGGTGATGTGAGGATGTGCAAAGTGCACACAGACGACAACATTGCAGATCCTTTGACCAAGCCTATGTCTAGGCCCAAGCATGATAGTCATACTCGGGGCAAGGGGCTCAAACACATTAGAGAGTTCTTCTGAGACTTTGTTTGTTTTATGATAAATCTTGTTTATTGTTATCACATAAATTTATGCTTGACTTATATATATGAGTTTTATATTATTATTTAATCATTGATTGGGATTAGATAAAGTATCCAAACAATTCAAAAGTTAACAAATGGATTTATCAAAACTCTTTTGGTGAATGAAACCCCATTAAGTGAACTGAAATTATAAAATTGTTAGAAGTTTGTGGTCTGAGTCATTAACTTAGATACAATGAGTTTATTAAAGACCATATTGTGAGATTGATTGATGACATTGGGTTTCATGTGTTATAGGGATATAGTGATGTCTACTCAATTACAAAGATGTATATGATGATACATATCAAACAGACCACTCTTAGGACTCTTCAGGACCTTACTGTAGAGTTCTAGGATTATTCATGATAAGTGAGTTCCTTAGACATGAGTACGATATAGTCATCATTTGACTGTTGATATATCTTTGACACTGCTAAACGTTGACCATAATAGGCAGTTATAAAAGTAGTGATTGGGATTGCCAAAAGTTGAGTGGGATCTACAGTCTTACAAGAGTAAATATGTCCTCCTATTCCATGTATAACATGATACATTTGGAAAAGAATGGTGTCTCAGCCACTTGAAGAGTGAGAACTATGAAAACGCATGGCCATGCTCAGATGGATTATTAGTAATCACCTGTAATGACAGTTCGATCTCAATAGTTCAAGAAACATATTTGGCTGAAAAGATGAGTTTCATCGTATAGTCAAGTAAGATACTAAGTGACAAAGGAATTTTAACATTGCACACTTGTTTTAAGGACAAGTGGGAGATTGAAGGAATTGTGTCCTTTAATCGGATGTGCAATTACTTATTATGAAATAGGACTATTGATAGAGATTCATAATCCACTTATTTTAGGTAGTCATAGTGTTTTGCTAGAAGCCAACTATGATTTATGAACTTTATGTTATAAAGTTTATTGCTATTAAAATTGGGTCCTATGAGGTCACACCCTAAGAGCTTACGGACTGGATATATTGGGAGAATGATTATATAAAGTATATAATATAATGTTATATAAGATATAACATTAAGATAGAGTTTAATAATAATAAAGTGTTATTATTGATTAAAGGATAAAAGGAAAATTGTTAATTAATGAGTTAATTATAAATAAGGGTTTATTGGAAACCCTCATGTGATACTCTTCACTTTTTCTTCTAGATATTCATTTTCTCTCTCAAAACCCTTTCATCTTCATCCTAGCAGTTGAGTTCGAGGGATCCAGATCTTTTCTCGGGTGGACTAAGTAGAGGAGTTTCGAGTGAGGCTCTCTCTCCGTTCGAGTGATTGAACACGCATCAAGAGTTAATCGTTTCTTCTATTTCTCAATCCAACTAGTTTATGCAATAGATCCTTTGTTTAGATGTTAGGAAATCGTTTCCTGCAATTCCGCTTAAATCATCTAAAACCCTACACTCAGGAGGGTACTTGTTGTATATACGCACAAGTCTTTTTTTAGAGAGTTTGATGTACACAGAATAGATGCTCCTGGTTCATGGTGGCAGCTCGTCAGCAAAGCCAGTTGCACACCCTTGCAGATCCTCGACTGGAGTACATGACTATTGATTCGGTTCTGATTTCAGCATTTGTGAAGCGTTGACATCCTCAGACAAACACTTTCCACTTTGCTTTTGGTGAGACGGCTCCCACACTGATCGACGTGCTGAAGATCTTTGAGCTTTTGAACCATGGCGTCGCTGTCAGATCAGCTGAATGGGATATAAATACATTTGTCTATAACCACGTTCAACGTATCTTCGGGTTAGAGACACGCGAGGATTCCAGGGGGCTATGCGGACATACGTATAATTTATTACTTATACAATAAATGTTCATTTAGTTGATCCAATTAAATGTTAATAACGTAGAATTTATTACTTATTTACATTTTTAGAGGGTGGTCTGACGATCCACGGCGCAGATGGCATGAGGACGATGCACACCTGGCTGCAAGAGTTATTTGTTATTCAGGACAGGTGAAAAAGTTGTTTCTTCCCAATCTATATGAATCTTTAACTATGTATTGACGTTAACAAATCATCATTTCTCTTTTAATTCAGGACTCCTCAGCAGGAGAGCGATATTGCTTTGTTGTACTTGCTCTCGTTGTTGGGCAGTACGATTCTTATAGACAAGTCTGGGATGAGGGTGAAGCACAGATACCTCAGCATCCTCCTCGACCACAACCAGACAGGGTCCTACGCTTGAGGTTCAGCTGTCTTGGCTGAACTGTATCGACAGCTGGGTCAGGCATCTCGTTCAGAGTCTAAGGGGTTCGTTGGGTGTCCACTCCTTCTTAAGGTAATAGTCGTATTAATATTTGAGTTGAAAATAATAAGTTAATTTTTTATAACATTTCGACCTTTATGTTTTAGGCTTGGATATGAGCGTACTTTCATGGGTTTCGAGGTCATGTCTCACAGGACGTGGATTCCATGAGTGCCCAGGTGGCTGCTATACATGATAACATTGTGGCCAGGTATGGCAGGGACACAACTAGACTTGTCTCTCTTCGTCGCGTTTTGGATCAGATTACGTTTGCAGAGGTAAGTAATATTTAGCAAATCAAATTATGTCTTGTTATGCAATTTAATTAAATTTTAATTATGTCTTGCCTTTAAACAAATCAAAATAGGTTCTGTGGAACCCCTGGGGGAATTTGGATCTCAACGACCTCCAGTATATGTTGGCTCGTTTCTGGGGGCCTTTAGAGGCATTTGACATTCGGGAGGGGTACAACCCTGACCGATGTCTTAGGCAGTTCAGGTATGCGCAAGGCGTACCTGAACCCCCGATTACCCCCTTCCTTGTTGTTAGGAATGGTAAATCCACGACATATAAGGTGGAGTTCGAGGATGGGAGTTGCACTTGGGATTCTCTCCACTTGTCGGGCAACTTGATTGCCTTAGATGAGCGGGATCGACGTGGACTTCGAGACTATCCATAGGACTGCAAAGAAGGCTATATGCCTTGGTTCGATCTGATGTCACATCCTTACATGGATTCGAGATCTCTGAGACAAGATCCACATAGATTGCTTACCCATCGTGCTGAGCCGATCCAGCTACCTGCGGGAGCCTCTATAGTTGTGGTATGTATTTTAGTCAATATTTGATACTGTAATCATTAATGGTATAATATAATTTTATTTGTGTATAATTTTATTGTATTTTATTAACTTGTAGAGGAGTAACATCGTCACCGATGAGATAGCTAGTTTTTTGAGGCGTTATCATGACACGATCAGTGCAAATTTAACAGCAATGATGAGGGGATGTATGAGCACTTTGACTTGTGTTGTTCCTCATGCACCATTATCACCTACAGGAGATGAGGGTGAGCATGTGTAGCAGATTTGTGATTTTGTTATTGTCGCAATATTTAGGATTTAGGATATTATATGTATTTATATGTTATTTGCATTTTTTAGGGCAAAACCGACTTAGAACGAGTAATGCCGCAAAAATCGAGTAAAACCGACTTAAAAAGACTAATGACGCGAAAATCGAGTAAAACCGATTTAAAAAGACTAATGGCGCAAAAATCGAGTAAAACCGACTTAGAACAAGTAATGGCGCGAAAATCGAGAAAAAACGACTTAGGGTGAGAAATGGCGCGAAAATCGAATAAAACCGACTTAAAAGGAGTAATGGCGCGAAAATCGAGTAAAATCGACATAAAACGAGTAAGGGCGCAAAAATCGAGTAAAACCGACTAAGAACGAGTAATGGCGCGGAAATCGTTTAAACGCCTTCAACGATAAAAATAAAAATTTCGAAATTGTAACATGACACCAAATAAGGCCCATGGTTGTTTTCATTTGTCGGAATCGAAAAATAATCATCGAAAAAGGCAACGGGCCTAATAAGGCCTAATGAAATTAATGAGGCCCAAACACAAAAAACGATATAAAACGACTTAAAAAGACCTTAAAACGAAAAAAATGAAATGTAAAAGTAGTATTTGAGCGTTACCAATATAACGCTTTCGTTTTTATAAGAAATTAACAAACTTAACAATTTGAAATATTTAAACGAACACCTCCCCCGTAGTGCAACAACTTCAAACTCCCCAATTATAGTACATTCAGTGGAAGTAGGCTGCGTCACCTTTGCTTTTCCCTTTCCCTTCCCCCTAACCTTCTTATTCTTCGCCTTCGCCTTCGTCGCATTGTTTTTCTCTAATTCTTCCCTTGCGTACTTAAACCCGCTCTTCTCTCTCTCGGTTCTCCACTTCTTTCCTACGGCTCCTCTTGGTCTGCCGGGACCCTTGATGCCCGTCAGCTCCACCGCAATAGTTTGATGCAGATACTCCAACATTGTGTACAAATCCGCTAGCTGAGACCACTAACTTTCCGGAAGTTCCCCCTTTTTCTATCTCTCTTTGAGCTCAATGAATCTCAACTCCCGCATGGTCTTCGGTACACAAATCGCTATCTCTCCGCTATCAAGTTCAATTCTATCCCATTGTAGCTGCCTCCAGAATCTGTGGATCTTGTTCAACTTGATTGTCTTATCGTCAATAATATGTTGGACTATCTCGTGGATGCACGGTAGGTCCTGGCATTCTCGCATCCAGTAATCATCGCAATGTACCTCAAAATTCTTCACCTTTATATCCTCCCATATCGCAAACAACTTCTTCACCCCGAGTGTCTTTATCCGATCCTTTTCCATGTTGGCCCTCACCTTCACAATCTGGCCCTCGATGGCTGCATTGATCCTCACAACCATTCAGTTAAAACCACCTATGCTTGAACCCACTATCTTCTTCAACACCTTATGCATTCTCTCAACCCTATGGTTTATTCATACAAGGGCGTGTTTATGTAAGACAACAATTAACTAATCAACTAATAAACAAATATGAAATGTTTATGTATAACATACCTGTTTGAGGTCCTCGTGAAGAAGTGAGATTGTGTTCCGTCCACGCGCAGACAATGTTTGTCTTGTAAGGGATAAGCCAGACCTTATCAATGTATCCAACGATTCCGCTTCTCCAAGATGTTCTCAATCGTATCAGCCTCTCCTCGTATACCTCCTTCGTTCTTGATAGAAAAAGTATCCATACTTGCGTGCACAACCTTTTCACCGATTCTTTGTTTTTCAATATTTTGGTAGCATTTAATTCGATGTTGTGCTTGATATGCACCCAACACAAGAGGTGTTGAACCGGAAGATCTTTGAACACTATCTTGATTGCAGTGATGAGAGCTAGTTCTCGATCGATCATTATTGCAGTCGGTATTATTCCAGCATCAACAAACAACAATTTAAGCCTCTGAATTATCCACATGTAGTGCATTGTTTCCTCCTTACGCGTGAATGCATACGCAATGTTGAATGTCTTATGCGTGCAAGTGAACCCGACAATATCTACAAGAGGCATCTTATACCTGCATAATATAGTTAAAAAATGACGCAAGAGGACATTAAACAAAAAGACATACGTACAGTATTATATACCTATTCGTCTTGTAGGTGGCGTCGATAACTACGACGTACGGAAACATCTTCAACAAGTTCAACGAGTCTTGGAAACAAGATGTCCACCTTGTGTGATTTCTTCCTGCAAAGTGGATGCACTACATAGCTGCGCTCCATCAGAAACTTCAAGGTCCACTGTGTAACACTCAAATCCCCACGACACGATCCTCAAAATACAACTTCTGAACAAAGTTTGCGATTTGTTTTGTGGATGTTATATAAACTGAAGACCAATAGCAGTAGGCGGAGTGAATACATTCGCCAACGACATCACCAAGCTCACCTCATCCGGCCCATGTACGGATGACCAATGAAGCTGGTGCAAATCTTATGATTGTGTTGTTCCTGCTTTACCTTCAAATACCATCCATCTCTGCATCCCTTTCCTTGAACTTATAACCTCAGACCTCAAACTTGCAATTAATCATCTTATCCCTACTCTCCCGCTTTGTCTCAACAACCACCTCTGTTTCCTCATATTCTAATTCCACTTTTCCCATGATCTATACATTCCAGAATGCTCGCACATTATATTCATCTGACGTACATTACTATGACTAGTCACTAATACCATCATAAGCTCTCTACCAATACTCTGAATCCAATGCCTCAAATGTTCATTAGTAGGAAACGTTTCTTCGGTTTCAAACACATCAGAGTAATCGAAACCCTATAATTAATTTTGGCTAAACTCAATTAATCCAAACTACAATAAGAATCAAATGTATATAATATTAATCCACATGAGTCACAACTACCAATTCTACGAATTTGTATGCACCTAAATAGAGAGAAATCAATTAATAGAGAAAAAATCACTAACCGAAAAATCACCGGCGTCGAAGTCTCCTTCTTCTTCGTCTCTATCGTCCCACATCCCGTCTTCGGGTTCACTGAAATACTCTTTCTCGTCCACGATCGCATCGACATTATCGTCGTCGCCATCATCGTCACTCACATACTCGTTCTCTTTACTGCTCGCATATTCAATCTCCTCACCATCACTCAAATATGTAACTCTCTTATTTGACATTTTCGGATGACTCGAATGAAAAACACAACCGAGGTGGATGGGTATAAATAGGCTTTTTTCCAACGGTCATATTCAAAAAAATAGCCGTTGGGGGAAATTTACCCTGTACAACGTACGTGGGTTCCCAACGTACAGTGGAAAATTCTTCCAACGGCTATTATTTTGGGGAAAATTTAGGGCGTTTAACCCCGCACCTGAAAAATTATAACCCGCACCCGTTTTGGGCGCATCCGTAATGCGCCCAAAAAACCCAGGTCAGTTATGGGCGCATCCATTTTTTTTTTTTTTGCCGTCAAAATTTTCAAAAATCCAGGTTAAGTTGAGCACACCCAGGATGCGCCTAAAACTAAACCGAGTTTTTTAAAAAAGTTTTGGACGCATCCGGGATGCGCCCAAAGTGGGTGCCAGTTATAAAAAAACGGGTGCGGGGTTTTTCTCGGAAATTTATCATGTACATTGGGAACCCACGTACGTTGGTAACGTACGAGGACGGCTAAATTTCTAACGGCTATTTTTTTCAAATTATATCTACACGTGGAAACTCAACGTACGTGGGATGGATTTACGTATTTTTTACGTATTTTTTATTTTGCTTCATGTATTTCGTATTTCACTTCACGTATCATTTTTTTGGTTATACCTATAAGTTAGAAACCAACGTATGAAAATATAGTATCCTTAGTTAAATTTTGTACTGTAAATAGATTTTGACTTTAACAATATCAAAATTTTATCTATTTTTATCATGAAATAAAAAATATCGACGATACGCGCACCGACAAACGTGTACATCAAAAACAAGATCGGGTGAACCGCCCATGACAGTTAAGGGCCGGTTCGGGCACAGAACGTGCCTGACCCTGAACGGAAATGGGGTATTTGTTATCCGCAAAAAAAAGTGTGTCGGTGAGTGTCCGATGAAGATGGCGGTGCCGGCTAGATCGATAAGCTCAATCCCTCTTCTCTTGGTCTTCCTTTTGGTTTCCTTGCTTCTTCTCCTCCTCTTCTTCCTGCTTCCCCCCAACACTAACATATACAATCAAGCTGACGATATCTTCCTCCCCGCTGCTTCTCCGGCCCCCTCCATTTCTCCCTCTCACCTAAGCAACTCTTCTATTTCTCAGCTTCCTGAGCTAACCACCAACTTCACCAACCCTGCTGCTACTCACAGATCTACTCAATTTAAGGACTGTAATCTGTACATGGGGAAGTGGGTCAGAGATGAGACCGCCCTCTATCCTCTTTACCACCCCGGTTCATGCCCCTATGTGGATGCGGCATTTCTTTGTCAGAATAATGGAAGGCCCGATTCTGGATATCTCAGGTGGAGGTGGAAGCCTCATCACTGTCAACTTCCCAGGTTATAATCAATCTTCTATCATCAGATTACATTGCTGGCTTTCTGTTGCCACTTTTACTTTTCAACTGCTTACTAGTAAGGTGCTTTGAGTTTAAGATATGCCTACCAATGCAACGCATGAGATGTGCATGAGACGTGAACTATATTCAAATCTTAATTGCTCTCTCAATATGTTTTCTCCTGTAACTGATGTTTTAGTTTGCTCAACCTGCTTCTTACACTATCAAAATATTTCTTTCTCTTGGATTCAATGTTTCCAACCCACAAAAGTAGTACTCAAAGAATCAGACTGTTGTATAGTTGAACAATAAAAAGAGGGAATAAACTAGTGGAAAATGTAGATTAAGCATGTTAAAGTCATCATTGCTGCAAAGTGCAAACTGTAACTAAACGCCTTATGGTCTGCTTGATTATCTAATGCAATCCATTTGGTTATATAGGTTTAATGCAACAGACTTCTTAGAAAGGCTAAGAGGTAAGAGGTTGACGTTGGTTGGAGACTCTGTTAACCGAAACCAATTTGAGTCTATCTTATGCCTCCTCCGAGAGGGCCTTACTGACAAAAGCAGAATGTTTGAGATCCATGGATACAAAATAACTAAGGGGAGAGGCTACTATATCTTCAAGTTTGTGGTATATGCTTCTTTGATTCTCTGAACAAGCGCTACTCTGTTTCTCATTTGCTCGGTTTGATCTATGGTTTATCTGTTGCACAACTAAAACCTTCATACTGATGTTTCTGATCATGTGTATTTTATTCTCTGACATTGCAATTGACCAGGACTATAATTGTACAGTGGAATTTATACGGTCTCATTTCCTAGTCAGAGAAGGAGTTCGAAAAAATGGACAGGGAAACTCAAATCCAACCTTATCAATTGATAAGATTGACAAGTCATCTGGAAAATGGAAGCGGACAGATATTCTCGTGTTCAACACTGGCCATTGGTGGACTCATGGAAAAACGTCAAGGGGGTGGGTTTGCTAGGAAACCGAACAATAAATACTCAAAAAGGAAATATCATTAGGTTTTGTGTCGTGCAGAGGATAACGAGATGTGTTTCTTGCAGAAAAAATTACTTCAAGGAAGGAGATGAGGTATACACTCAACTTGATGCGGTTGAAGCGTATAGGAGGGCCTTCAAAACATGGGGAGCATGGATAGATAAAAATGTGAATCCAAAGAAGCAGTTAGTATTTTACCGTGCATATTCTTCTGCCCATTACAGGTAGCTGTGCATTGTGTGCTTGTTCTACTAATGAACCTAGCTAATTTCAGAATGTATGTGAAAATGAAAAACTTGTGAATGTATTATTATCAGAGGTGGAGATTGGGACTCTGGAGGTAGTTGCCACGGTGAGACTGAACCGATCCTAAGTGGGGATTTCTTGGAGAGCTACCCTTTGAAAATGAAAATAGTAGAAGAAGTGATCCAACAGATGCGGGTACCTGTTGTACTCTTAAACGTTACAAGATTGACAAACTTCAGGAAAGATGGACACCCTTCAATCTACGGTAAAAACGTCAGTGATGGTCTGAGGGTGTCACGGAGGAGAGAAGACTGCAGCCATTGGTGTCTTCCTGGTGTCCCTGATGCCTGGAATGAGTTGATTTATGCTGCTCTTGTGTACGGGCAAACACCTCCTGCTTGGAATGGCTATGAGAACTGAAACACCTGAATGTTTGGGTGCCTTTATATCTCATTTATTGTATTAAGTGCAAGATGTATCATTTTTTGAACAAGAGAACTTGTGATTTTGTAGTTACTTGTTGTTAATGATCACTGTTACTTTGTGTTTATAAATTAGCACGTAACCCTGAAAAGATTGAGACAGACCCTTAATATAAGAAATGTATAATTTTTTGAACAAGAGAACTTGTGATTTTGTAGTTACTTGTTGTTAATGATCACTGTTACTTTGTGTTTATAAATTAGCACATAACCCTGAAAAGAATGAGACAAACCCTTAATATAAGAAATGTATCATCAAAATAGTCTTACAGGTTACAATATAATGTCAAAACTATGAAGAATGAAATCTTTCAATATATATACGAGTCTTGAAGCTCTAATGAGTCATTTTAAGGGCTAGTTGAGTTCCAAAATGGATTAAAAAACAACTGGTTTCTCAGCTTGTTTTCTGCACCATTGATCCTATTTTCATCTTTATTCTGTAATACAGGATTGCTTCTTCCATGATGTGGATTGGAAAACAAATTAGGATGCGAGTTCCCAGAATCATCGCCATCAAATGTAACCCATGCATTCATGTTGCACTTCTTTTTCATCTGATCATCAGCAGTGTACCGCTGCGTGCTCTCCGTATCTACATTTTCATCTTGATCACACAAGGACCTTCAACGAAAAAAAATCATTATATCAGTTCAACTGAAACGCTATTTAAATGATTTTGGAATAACAAATTTCTACAATTTTTGTTATTTCACTTACTTGAGGGAGAGTTTCTTCTGCTTGTGAGCCTTGTCCTTAGGAAGTTCAGTGGAGATTGTATCCATTTCAGCATTCCTGGAAGGATAAATACATAAGGTAAAAGAGATCTCATACTCATCAATTTTCTGACTCTATAGTCTACCTCACCACGGAATCTCACAATATATAATATGTATTATAAGCAAAGAATATTTTGAAGGAATCGGTAGGTTTTTGGACCGGACCAAGCCGTCCGGTCCAAGATTCCGGTTTGGACTGGTTTTTTTTTCCTCATCAGTCATCCCTACTCAGATGTCAAAATTACACATCAAAAGTACTTAGCTACATCAGATCTATGTATTGAATCGGTTTATATCAGTTCTTTTGAAAGTTTGATCCATCTGTTTGTGTTGAATGGAAATTAGGGAGGATATGAGTAGAAGACAGCTTATGCAGATTTGATGTGATTAAAATGTGATTTGGGTAGCATTAAATATGTGTGTTTTAGCATAAAAAAGCACACAGACAAGGAAGAAGAGAAGACGTACGACAAGGGAATTCTTGTAAGTTCCTTGTTGATGGGCTTAGGGGCATGACCCTCCACAGTCTCATTCTTCCCTGATATCCTTCCTCCGCCCGTGAAGCCTAGAACTGTAGCTGCCCCTTTGATTTTTTTGATTGCTGACCATCCCCGTTTGCGTTTTTCTTTTTTGGTCAAACAAGGGTCGTCCCTCAAATCGATGACTGACCATTCTTCTTCCTCGTTTTCTGTTTGATCTGCGCCATCTACCTTGTTAACGAAGCTGCCTTGGATCTCCTCAGCTCCTGCAACCCTCTGAAGCAAAGCCCTTTTTGTTGAGTGGTACTCTTCATCAGATATACACTTTGCATCCAGAAGCTCCTGTATGTATGTATGTCATAATTAAGCTACTCAGTTTCAGTATAGAAAAAATACAAGAAATGCCATATGTGAAATTGAGTTTGATACCTGCAGAAACAGCAACCTATCCCTCATAATCACAGGGTGTTCTCCGCTAATGAGAGTGAGAAGAAGCTGAGACTTGAATTCAGAAACATGGGATTCAGGCAAAATCCCTTCTCTGTGAAGACCAATCAAGTTGAGGATCTGGTGGAAGGAATCCTGCTGCCATTTCAGGTAATCCGTCTGTTGTTTCGAGACCAATCCACGGCGCTTCTTCAAAGAGAAGGGGAGAATGGTCTTGCAGAGAGACGTGATTGAGTCCTGGAAAGAGGAGTAATACGCCGGCGTGTATGTGTAGCTCATTTTTTCCACAGCTTTCCAAACTCAAGCGCTCAGATTCTAATTTCAACCCCCGCAACGGCTACTTCTAAAACTATCCGTTGTAATACCTGCTCTATTTTTCTTTTGCCCGCTTCTTCACAAAATTTTGTAAAGGGAGCATTATGTTTCAAAAATTCAAGATACATCCACACGGCTAAAAAAAGCCTAAAATCATACGAACACCTCTAATTTTTATACGTAAAAAATGGACGTACGTCCAAAACGAGCGGACAAGTAAAATATTCCGTATACATGTAAAAAAATTTAGGTTTAAAGACCAAAAATCACCTGTAAAATAGCGTTATTTGTCGAAAACCACCCCTAAAAACGATTTTACCCGAAAATCACCCTTATAGGTGCGCCGTTAGCGGAAGACCACCACACCCCCGTTTAAAACCCCGTTAACCCTCATTAAAATATTATTATTTTAATTTTCTTTTTTCATTTTAATAACTTAAATCAATTTACCCGTTTTAAATCTAATCTAACCCGGCCCATTTTACAAGTTTCAGATCTTTGAAATCTAGGTTACGGATTGGGGGCGATTTTGTGAGACAATTGAACTCGATTCTAGGCTTTGGAAAGGGGGTTGATTCTAGGGTTGCAAAAATGGAGTTTGGGATTCGATCTAGGGTTTGAATTTGAAAGAACGTGATTAAAAGAAGGAGGAGGCGATTCTGGATTTCTCGATTCGCAGAACGAGAGAGATAAATCTGGAGGTCTATTTTGGAGAGGTGAATTGTGCAAGGGGATTGTTCGAAGCTGCTATTCAAGGTTGATAAGTCGATAAGTAAGTTCTTACAATTGCAAAATAATTTGTAAGTTTCTACAATTTTTCGATTTAGGGATATTGTGTAATCTTGATTGTTCAGATTGAATGTTCATTTTCAATGTCAAGCTCTTCTTCTGTTGATTCACATAGCCAAGCAAATGAAAGGCTATGCTTCTGCAATTTGTTGGCGGTAGAATCTATTGCACGGACAAAGTGGAACTATGGGAGACGATTCTATGGTTGTCGTCTGTATAACACACCTAAAAAATGTAAGTAATTTGTGTGGATTGATGAAGAATTCAGCAAAAGAGCAGTTTATGTTATCAATGAGTTGATTAAGGAAAAAAAAGCATTGGAAGCTACTATGAAACTGCAAGAGGCTAATAGCAGGGGACAAGGCATTGAGTTGGAAATCAAGCATCTGGAATTGGCATATGAGAATTTGAGACTACAAGCAAAGGCTAAAGATCAACAGTTTATTATTGTAGTAGGATGTTTTGTGTTTGCTGCAGTATTGCTGTTTGTAGCCCTTTTTAAGTTTGTCTAAAGACAATGTTGCACCTTATTAATGTAGTAGAATTTGACTTTGTGTTTGCTGCAATATTGTTGTTTTGTGTTTGCTGCAGAATTTGAGACTACAAATGTGTTCATTAAGCTGTGATGAAATGTGTTGATCTTTACTGTCATAAAATGTGTTCAGCATTTGTTACTGTCAAAAAATGTTTGAGACTACAAGCTAAATTTGTTACTGTCATAAAATGGATTAGTGTTTGATCTTTACTGTCAAAAAAATGTGTTCATTAAGCTATGATATAAGCTAAAGTTATTGTCATAAAATCTCACAAAAATTCTGAGAATGGACCACTGTCAAACAATCTGTGAATGGCAACAAATTTTGGTATTTGTTGTTTGGCATCAAATTACTGTAAAAAATTGGTTCAATTTACTGTCAAAAAATCTGAGGCAGGCATCAAAAATTGGCATCTGAGAATGCTTTCCCTATCTTAACAACTTGATAACATTACTAAACTTCCAATTTTAAAACATCCAAAACATAACAAACTTCCAACACCATTCCCTTGTTCTGAAAAACATAACAAACTACTAATATCATTCCCTTGGTCTGCAAAAGATAACAAGGATTCCAACAAAAAACCAACATCATTCCCAAAATAAAATAGCCTACAAAACAGTAATCCGACTGAGCCTTCTTCTTAACCAGCTGCTAAAGGTCCTTTTCCATGCTTCCTTGGTGATCTCCTTATGCTAGCCTTTAGCAAGGTTTTGATAGAAATAATCTTTCTCGTGGGAGCTGCAGCTGGGTTAAATCTTGTTCTAGTTCTTGTTCCATTGTCCTGAGAGTGAGAAACCTACAACCAAGGATCAAAAAAATGAGGGAGGAGCAAAATAAATTGAGACACCTGCATGAAACTAGTAGTTTAAGAAGCTTGGGAAAATTGATTAACAGAACCTATGTGTTCCACTATGATGAATTGAGTCCACATTGTTGTTCTGCAAGGAAGTAAGCCAAAGTGAGACATTTTTCCAATTTTATCAAAGAAATAACAAGCAAATGACCACTGACCAAGACCTCTGGAGTTGCACTGCCAATGTTGTTTGGGGCATTGCTCATTTGTTGACTAACCACATTGTCTGGAATTGTATTACCCACTGGAGATGTTGAAAAAGCTCCACCAACATTTTTCCGCAAGCAATATAAAGTTGTTAGCTTGACAAGAGATAAGGTATAACACTTAATCAAAGAGATTCAGAATTTTTTTACCTTTCTATTGTATTTCCTTTTCTAATATCCTACAACCACTGTTTTTGCACTTCTTGGCCTCCCTCCAGGATTGTGAGGCTTTGGTGGCTCAGGTCCTCTAGGTGGATTGGTACACTTATTCTTATAGTGACCCACTTGACCACACTTAAAGCATTTACATTGTCCAGAAACTCCGAATCTCTTTGCCTTGGTAGCTTTCTCCTCTCCTGACTCTCTTCTTCTTGACTTTCTTGGTCTTCTAGGTTGCACTATGTATTTGGGAGGCCCATGATGGGGTTGATTAGTCTCTCCCACTGTTTCTCTCCTGGCATAATATTGATGATCTGACTGTAAGCCCTCATATAAGCTTCCTAAGTGTAATATGGATGTACATAATCCCCTGTCTTTTTCCTATCCTTTAGTATGGAAGAAATGGCATGGCAACATGGTATTTCAGTCAAATCCCATCTACAACATCCACAACTGTGCAAGGCTAAGTCAACAACATAGGTATTTCCCAAGTTGTCTACCTCATAAGTACTCCATCCACCCCAATGTGGTGTACATGTTTGTAATGCTTCGTGCTTGATTGCCTCTATCTTTTTTATGGCCTTAGGTGTATAGGGTGCTTCATAGTTACTTATACCCTCACGCTTAGCTATAAACCTTTTCATTAGATGCCTTCTAATCCACTCAAAAGAAGAGAGAATTGACATCTCTCTAGCAGGCAATATCATTGAGTTGAATGACTCACAAATGTTATTGAATAGAATGTCAGACTTGCAAGCATACCTAAAAGCATGTTTAGACCAAGTTGTCGGGTTTGCCTTCATCAAGTAATCATATACTTCTACATTCAGATTCCTGATATCCTCCACAGGCTGCTCAAAATCAATGCGAGTGCATGCCCTTGTTGTTGCCGGCCCATATTAGATTCTTGTATGCCATCCTTGGAAATAGACCCTTAACATTGTTGATGAGATGTCTCACACAAAACCTTGTGTCATTTTCTGGACATATTTCATGTAGTAATTCTAGCAAACTGATGGGATCCTGCCTAGCCAACAAAGGGTCTATTCTGAGTCCTGCTAGTCCGCCCCCATGGAGACCTCCTTGGTTCAACATGAAATGGTATCCTCTATATAAGACCATGATATCCAGTTCCCTCTCTGATAAGTACAGGTTAGTTCCCATCAATGTGGCCATCGTCAGTTCCTTACAAGCAGAGCATACCTTGAGGTTCCTAACCTCCAGTTCCATAATGCACACGCTCTCTAGTATTGACACCTCCAGTTCCTACTGCCGTTCTCAGTGCCAATTCCCGACTTCAAATCCTTAAGACAGTTCCTTTGGCACCAGTTCCTACGAGTTGTAAAGATGCTTATCTTATTAGTTATATTTATTATTATTTCCTATTTTTAGTATATGTTATTAGGTTAAGGGCGTGTCTACTCTCATGCTTGAGAGGTCGGCCCTAGTTTCCCTTTATCATTATCTTTATTATTCTTTCTTTACTTATTTTGCAAGATACTCTTTTGTAAAGACTCGCCTATATATATGGCTTGCCTTCTTCATTAATATCACGTTTAGCTTTTGGATTAATTGATAAAGTCGAGTGCATCTCCTTGTTAATCCCCTAGGCGTCACCAAAACAAGTCTAACTTCTTTATCCCTTCGTCTTACTTCTAATCTTCTTCCCCGGTGGATTTATCTACCAAACCCTTCGTAAACCTACACTTTACATCCACTTCATGTCTACAATTCATCCGCTCCATCGTTGTTGCTTGTTGCCACAAGTAACAAAATCACTATCATTCAGTTCCCCAGGTACTGTCAAGTCTTCCGCCGCCCTCCGAGTTCCCAAACTCGGCCAGTTCTTGAGAAGACCGACTCCCTACGAGATCTAGATCGCTCCAGCAAGTCATTCTTGACCTTTTCGAGGTCAGGAACGCATCACAAACCCTACAACCAATAAAAACAAACTTATAAGTGAAAAGTATAAGTGCAAACTGACATAAGAATAGTTAAGCATGCTTTTCAACTGAAAAGAGGAAAAAACAGAAAATTAGACATTTGGCTAACCTTTTGCCTATCAGACATGAAAGTTGGCTTGCATTCTCCTATGTCCCTCATCAGTATCTCAATGAACCATGCCCATGTCTTTTTTCTCTCAGCTTCAACTACAACATATGCAATTGGAAAAATGTTCTCATTTTCATCTTTACCAACAGCTACGAACACTTGACCACTAAATGCACCCTTCAAGTGACAACCATCTAGCCCAACTAGTGGTCTGCATCCTAGCAAGAAACCCCTCTTACAAGCTTCTAGACACACACAAAGCCTCGTGAATAAGGGCTTCTCTGGAGTTTGTGTTCCCACCATCATAAAAGCAGAGGTTCCTGGATTCCATCTTTTATGAGTAGCAGCATAATCCCACACCTTCCCATAATGAACCTTAGCATCTCCTTGACTCATCAAGCAAGCCCTAAACCTAGCTTTCCAAGCTTGGTTGTTTGATATAGAAATGTTGTATTCTCTTCTCACAACATTAATAAACTCAACTAATTTCCAGTTTGGATCATCTCTATAATGCTCTAGGTATTTCTCTGCAAATTATATAGATGTCAGCTTTGTATTCTGATGTTGCCAACCACAGTCATGCTTGAGAACAAAAGTCTTCAGTTGAAATGTTCCATCTTTCCCCATGGCTCTAGCAGTTGCCTTAAACCCACACAACTGAGTCTTGCAAACACATTTCTTCCTAGCATGCTTCATATCACGCTTGTACCTCAGTTTACAATAGACAAAAACCTTTTTCTTATCGTTATGCAGGTAGTAATAATCCCCTCCACTCTCAATTGAATATTGTCTTAAAGATCTCCTAAAAATCTCATTGCTTCCAAATAGCATACCAACTTTAAAATTATTCTTTAATTCCAAATCTATAATTCAATTTGAATCATTAAAAAGATGATGTTGAAATTTTATTTGCTGCATATCTAAATTTTGTTAGCATTTTTTTTTGAAATTTATTGTTGATTTTGTTTCATAAATTAAAGAATTATTATTTAGTCCTAAAATCACTCTTAGAGCTTGAAAGGAGTTAGCTTTAATATATAGGATAGATCGTTGGCTGCCTCACATTGTAAAGGTTAGGAAAGGTGTATAAACAAGAGACTATATAGGTGAATTGGATATTATGTTGCTAGAACAAGTAATTATCTTATATAATGATTACATGACATATTTGCATTTTGATTTTTTGCATTTGAGATTTGAAATTATTGATTACATGACATATTTGTTGTAATTTAGTGAACTGGATGAAATTGGTTGAACTGAAAGAGATAATGCAGAAATAGATTTTGCATAAACATTATCCAGATATATGCATCTTCATGTGTTACACTTGAAATAGGTTCATGCGTTACGCATGGACCCTTTCTGTGCGTAAAGCATGAAAATGCAGATTTTGCAGAATGTTTCCGCACAATCTATGTTATATCAGATATCTGGAAGATGTATAGTTTTTTCTGTATGTATTTAGATTTGTTGGAACTCATATGGAGTGATCGACTTCAATGACCTTGCATTTGCTCCCGCTCTAATTCATGGGGTGCTCTCATGCATAGACATCACAGAGCCACACATGCCAGATCGGGTGCCAAGACAATTCAACCACGTTTATAGGATTCCTAGACCTGTGATTGAACCAATCAAAGCTCATAGGAAAGTGGGATGCGCCCAAACCTTTTTTTAAAAACCCGGGTCAGTTTTGGGCGCACCTAGGATGCGCCCAAAACTAAACCGAATTTTTAAGCATTTTGAAGGCAAAAAAATAAAAATAAAATTGGGCGCGGTACGGATGGCCCAAAATGGGTGCGGGTTATAATTTTTCGGGTGCGGGGTTAAACGCCCATAAAAAATGAATTAAAAACAGAAGTAATAAAGAAATTTTATCAAAAAACAGTAGTTCAAAAAACTTACTTGTTCGTGCTATAAGTCGAATACATTACAAGTAAATATGGAAACACCTTTAAGAGCTTCATGGATTCCGGGCTAGCAAAGAACAAGTCACCTATCTCGGAAGGATTTTTTTGACTTGACCTATATTCCATGAAGTAATTGTTATCTTTGCATTTGTGGATGAATTCTTGAACCACAATTCTTCCTTCCATTTTTTGTTTCCTTATCTTGTCTAACTCATTGTACACTTGTCTATTTTTGATACAGTTCAAGGGATCCTTGTTCAACTCAGTGTATAGCTGATTAGGAGAACAATGAGAATGTGCCATATCCAAAACTGTTCTCTTCAGATCGGGGGTCAATCTCCCAACAAATGCATTCCCGACCAAGCTTGAGCCAATAGGATGGTTATGGGTACCCGTAATAACACTTAGTCTTCATAAATCTTTTGGTTTCTTTAGAAGCTTCAACTCAAATGGACACCCCCCTTTTTGCTTTTAATGTTTTTCCTCCCTTGACCTCTAGTGACATATTTTCCCCCTTCCTCACAAATGATTTGAGCCTTTACACATTGCCCTCGTATTAATGGTCTACTCCTTCCAATAGAGACCATAAAGTTATGGAGCTTTGCAACTTTTAACGCCCAATCATGTCCTTCTTCCCGGGAGGCAAACACTTGATCGGTTGTAAAAACATCCGAAAAATCCCTAGAAACCACATCGTCCTCATCTACGGGATCATCAATTCGGTGCAATGCGCAAAGAAGGAAGAAATAATAGGGGTTCTACTACATTTGTAACCGATCTCACCATATGCAGAGTTTGGTTCACAGTTTGTAAAAACCAAACTCTGCATAGATTGATGGCACTTCGTATGGAGATGGTTGATAATAATCTCCAAATCGAAACCCTATATCAAATGACGGCGACACCATCTCCGTTAGAACCGTCCCCGGTAGCACAATGTAGTCATTCAATGATATATTATTCAATCCAGTGAACAAAGAAAAGTTGATTTATACACAACAGAATACACACAAACACAAACACATTCAGTTTCTGTAATGCAATTCTATGCGTTACGCATGACACACTTTCTTGCGTATCACATGAAATGTCACATAATTTTCCAACAACTTTTTACGGGGTAATTTTCAACTCTAAATCAACAACATTGTGCACAAAATACCATAAGAGAGCAATCTCCAACCCTAAACATGTACAAAAAAAAAAAAACCCTTAAAATCCTAATTAAATCTTATATAAACAAAAAGAACACATTTTTGGACATTCTACGCACAAGTCATCCTTTTAACACTTACTACTACTACTTTATTTAACATGAAATACAACATAATAATTTCATTCTAGCTTTTAAGGGTGCAAATCAAATTAAAATTCAAGATTTTAATAAGAACATTACCTCATTGACATTATAATTTGATGAACCATCTTCTCCACTACATTCTTTGTTGAAATCCTCTCCATCCTCCATGGTTTTAGTGGCTTTTGATTGTTTGGAGGTTTGAAGGTTTAAAAGTTTGAAATTGAGTGCTAGAGTAAGGTTAATAGGTATTGCAAATTTCTTAAAATAAGGGGTAATTAATATAGTTTGGTGGGGACAAGACGTCCATTAAATAAAGCTGAACAAGAATTTTAAATTTATGCGTAACACATGAAATACTCGGCGTTACACATGAGATGAGATGGATCCATGAGTAACGATTTTAAAATTTTATATCTGGTACTTTACGCATGAGATTACGTATAGGAACTCGGATGGTATTCGATAATTGGGCGAGGTGTATATAAAATGGGTGATTTATTTGTATCCATTCCGAATTCCCGTTCCGTTCTTGAACTGTAAACAAAATGTATGTATCAAAGAGAAATTGTGCACTTGAGGTTTAGGGTGTGGGTCTCGTCTCCATGGGCGTGTGAATACGCACACTCGGCAGTTCGAAGCAGTTAGGCGAATATTATACATGCACATATATAAGCAAGCATCCATCCTCACATTCACATAGTACAATACACCCAGTTCCCATTCCATCTTCGCAATTCCATTCCTCCTCCAACTTTACTCTTTCCAACTTCCCATTTCATAATCATTCCATTGATTTGATGCCCTCTTTCTTTCTTTCAGGCTCAGCTATGCGCTGAAACCCTCCCTCCCTCCCTCCTCAAAATCAAATATGGTGAACCCAACATCATTTCTCCTCCGCCTCATCCCAATCTTCTTACTTTTCTCCTTTAACCCTAAATTATATCCTCTCCCCGTTTCCGCCTCCGACGATGACGAGCACTGGAACAATTTTCATGCCGATTACAACCCTCCACCGCCGCTTCCTCCCTCCTTCCCGCCCCTTCCGCCATCCGTCACGTGCCATGAAGATCTCAAGGGACTCGGTTCACTCGACTCTCTCTGTCAGCTCAATCACAATTTAGATTTGACTACTGATATGTACATACAAGGGAGTGGTAGCCTATCAATTGGTCCAGGGGTTGTTATTAGTTGCCCCTTTTCTAGTTGCTCTATCACTGTTAATTTGGGTGCCACTTTTTGTTTGTCTACCAATGCCACCCTCATTGCTAGCGCATTTTGGGTTGTGGCTGCCAACGCTACCTTTCTTGGTGGTTCATTGGTCAATGTTAGTGCTCTTGGTGGTGCACCGCCCGAGCATTCAAGTGGGACACCAGTGGGGTTGCAAGGGGCTGGGGGAGGACACGGTGGCCGAGGGGCCAATTGTTTGGCTGATAATGTCAGGATTGCAGAGGATGTTTGGGGTGGTGATGCATATGCTTGGAAGGAGTTGGATCAGCCATGGAGTTTTGGGAGTAAGGGAGGCACCACCACCAAGGACACTGATTATGGTGGGGGAGGTGGCGGCAGGATAAGGTTAAATGTCACCGATTTGATTGAGATGAGCGGGAGTCTTTTTGCTGATGGGGGGACTGGTGGTTTGAAGGGAGGAGGAGGATCCGGTGGCAGCATATACATCAAGGCCAATAAAATGTATGTTCTCTATTTTCTCCTCATGTCAAAACTCTCATTTTGCATCTATAAATGTGCATCAATATTCAATACATTACCCGAAACAAGGAGAACAAACTTTAATATTCTTACAATGTTTAGCAACAAGGTGTAAATAGAAACGGAAGGTAAGGTGGACGAAGGTCATAAGGTGATATATTTTTCTTATTAGAAAGGAGTCTGTAAGGAGGTTTTTTGGTCAGGATTCATTTAGTGATTATTTCACCTATTGTCCAGCTTCAAGCTAACTAGTCAGGGCAATTTGGTGGTATGAAAATTCAGTTTATCACAAGCTGTATTCTTTTTTGTTTACTCGAAATTGGTCTAGTATTCTTTTGTCCAATTTGCTGAACTATTTTTTTGGAGAAATCTATCTCATTTGTTTCCTGTTCATCTTTGATGTGAGATAGAGAAAATCAAGGACCAGGTTTATCCATGTGTTTGATATTTTTTTTCCTGGTGTACACCTAGAGGAATAATTCATTGCAACGCCTCATCGTCATATTATATATTCTACTTACAAAAGAAGTTGCTGAGGACATTCTTGAGTTATAATTGATCAATGAGGCGTTCTTCTTTGGAGCAGGACTGGAAATGGACAGTTAAGTGCGTCTGGGGGTAATGGATTTGCTGGAGGTGGAGGTGGGAGAATTTCGATTAATGTCTTCAACAAACATGATGACCAAGATATATTTGTTCATGGTAAGCAGGACATGCATCCTCCTTGTTGAATCTGGGTCAGTCTCAAAACCTCAGGTCAAGATTGAGGTCTGAGGCTCACGAATTCACATTTCAGCTTAAGATACTTTTGTTTGCCTTGAGATTGGTCTCAAATCATCTTTAGTAGATTGGTGCCATGTATTGTGTTTGTAGAATTATGAGTATTTCTATTTCTATCTATACCAATTCATTGCCCTTTTTCTTCCTTTATGTTGTTGCGTGTGTTCATGTAGGAGGAAGTAGTTTTGGATGCCCAAGAAATTCAGGTGCTTCTGGAACATTTTATGATGCTATTCCGCGGAGACTGATTGTTTGCAATAACAACATGTCAACGGATACACAAACGCTTCTTCTGGAGTTTCCAAATCAGCCTTTGTGGACAAATGTTTATATACAAAATCAAGCAAAGGCTACTGTTCCTCTTCTTTGGAGTCGTGTGCAGGTTAATTGTACTGGCTGTTTTTACTTCT
Organism: Oxyria digyna; assembly: GCA_029168935.1. NCBI lineage: Eukaryota > Viridiplantae > Streptophyta > Magnoliopsida > Caryophyllales > Polygonaceae > Oxyria > Oxyria digyna. The sequence goes on from JAPVLV010000019.1 coordinate 2,824,846, forward strand.
TTATGCACTTGATTTTCATGGGATTTTGCTGATATCCGGCCAGCTTACAGAGGAACAAAGCTAGTATTTTTCCAATAGACAGAGGCTTTGTTACCCTATCCTTTTTTGGAATGTATCACAATATACAGAAAAAATTATGCGCAAGTCATTAGTTGGTGATCGAGGTGTATATTTCATGTCCTTATGTGTGTTGAGGTTATTGTTGCTTTCTCTCGATTCAGCTGAAACAATAGACTAGAAAAAGTAATTTTGTATAAGATATTAATATTAATAAACAATTCTGATAATTTTAAAACTTTAGAAGGAAATGTCTATTCCTATGAGGTTGTGCCTGTATGGCTTTGATGATCCATCTTGTGAGTTGTGATTGAAATGTTTAAAACTAGTAGCTCAAGCTTGTTAGCTGTTAGAACGAAATTTCTAGCAACTTTAATATTTGCCTCAATTGATTGGTTTCACCTCGATAATCTGATTTACTTATGTATATTATATTACACAGGTTCAAGGGCAACTTAGTTTATTTGGCGATTCAACTTTGACTTTTGGCCTGGCACATTATCCTTCATCAGAGTTTGAATTGATGGCAGAAGAGCTTTTGATGAGCAACTCAGTAATCAAGGTCAGTGTTGCATATTCCTTGTGAGCTGACTATGTTTTCATCTTCACCCATCCATCTTGTATCTATGGATCCTCTTTCATGCTTGTGTTAAAGCTTTAAAGCTTATTTTACATGACTAAGTGCCTCCAATGTCCTTTTTTGCCTTACGCCGTACCTCCCTTTTTCTTTCTACAAATGAACTTCTTCCCTGTCTGATAAGAGTATGAGATGTAGCCATTGAATTATGATTAAGATTTTCCTCGTAGCTAAACCTTGGTTTGCTGAGCCTTTTAATTGTTCTGGTACGTAGGAATTTTTTATTAAGATTTCCCTTTGTGGGTTTTCAGGTCGGATTGGGTCGATATTTTTTCGGGTTGGGTAAATTTTTAGCAGGTCTAGTTATATTTCATGTCATTTGATAAAATTTAGAGTATGTGTGAATCGCAACTGACTTCTTATTTAGTTGAAATGTGAAAAGATATCTATTGGCTGATCAGCTATGCATTTAGTTATTCAGGGTGCTTTATAATGATCTTCAGACATATATTTATTGTATGACCATGCTATTGCTTGTGTTTCATCTCTTTTTTTCTTTCGTATACACTAGTATGTATCAAACATTTTATGTTAGTGCTGTGTTATGTTGCCTCAGAGAGTTGTAAACCTACTTTTCTATCTTGGGCTGTTGTTCAATTAGAGCTGCTATACAGTCTTTCTTTAAATATTTTATAATAATTGCTCTTGAATACTCAGGTGTATGGGGCTCTGCGTATGACCGTTAAGATGCACCTAATGTTGAATTCCAAAATGTTTATAGATGGTGATAATGATTCTATTGTGGCAACTTCTCTGCTTGAAGTCAGCAATCTAATGGTTCTTAAGGTACTTCATTGGCCTATCACTATGTCCTTCATTGAATTAGCATCAATATTTTCCGTACATAATGTTCCTCCCTTTCTCTGTTTTTCTTAGGATTCATCTATGATTCGTTCTACAGCAAATCTTGGAGTGCATGGGCAAGGATACTTGAATTTGTCTGGTCCAGGAAACTTAGTTGAAGCCCAGCGTCTGATTCTGTCATTATTTTATAGTATAAATGTGAGTTAAAAATTCATTCACTACATCCATTACCACATCCCTTTCTACAAAGCAGCTGCATTAATGAAGCACCTTTTGATGTGCTAGCTGAGTTTCTCTTTTTCTTTGCCTTCTGGAATATCTTTCTGAGTTACTTTTATCTAGACCTACATTGAGCTTATACTTTGCAGTTTTGAATAAAATTAATATAAATTTAGAGACTCTTGATGTTTGAATATTTTAATATGTCATGCTTTTTCTTACTTTGGGATATGATAATTATCAAATTTTATTAGGACTCTAATAGGATATGTTTTATTAGGTTGAGTGCCATTTAAGCTTGCTTTGACATAATTTTCTTTCGTTTAATAGGTTGACAATCATTTTATATTTGCTAGGATGCCTATATATAGGCCATCTAACGTTCTTTTTCTCTACTAACTTTATCTGCTACCTGTACATGTGAAGGTTGGATCTGGGTCAGTCCTGCGAGGTCCTGTGGAAAATGGAAGTATTAATACCTTGTAAGTATTGACTTAGGATCCATCATATAGTTATACGGTTCCTAGATGATAATTTGCATAATGTACTTTTGCTGTAATTACAGGTCACCACACCTCTACTGTGAGCGAGAAGATTGTCCTGTGGAGCTGCTTCATCCACCAGAAGATTGCAATGTGAACTCATCTTTGGTCATCACTTTACAGGTGCACAATTGCTTTTACCTTCTGAAAATATGTTGATGTCGATTACCCCCCATCTTTGTCAGACAGTTCAAATTATCATGTCGTTTGGATCTTGACAGTCAGTGACATTATTTGTTATGCAGATTTGTCGAGTTGAAGATATAAATATTGAGGGAACTATCAAGGGATCTGTTGTGCAGTTTCACTGGGTGAGATCAGTTGTTATTCCAGCTTCGGGAAAAATAATTGCCTCTGGGCTTGGTATGCATTGCGGCTTGTCCCATCTGTTATTTGTTGACATCAAAATTGAAGAAGTAAATCATAGAGAAACAATGAAGCATGTCACCTTTTCAATAACATTTATTAATTTATTTCAGTAGTTCTGTCTTTTCTGGTAATGATCCTCAACTGCTTATAGCATTGAGATTTCAAAAACTACTTTTTCATAAAAAGTACACTATCAGTGAAAAAGTCTTTATATAGACACTTACCAAACAAACCCGAAAAGATGTGCAGACATTGAATATAGACTCTCTTTTCCTAGCTTTGCATCTGAACCTGATATGTAGAATTTTGCCTTGATATATTATTGTTTTGACCGATAAATCCCCCCCCCCCCCCTCCATCCTGTGAAAATAAACGAGCAGAAATATCGTGTGTCATAATACATTTCCCACTGAGATTGAATTTCTCATACTCAAACTGAACTATGTGTAGGCTGTACGGGTGGCATTGGTCAAGGAATGCTTCTCAGCAATGGTCAGGGAGGCGGTGGAGGACATGGTGGAAGAGGTGGGGAGGGATACTCCAGTGGGACTTATGTTGATGGTGGTGTTTCTTATGGTAATGCTAATTTGCCTTGTGAACTTGGAAGTGGTAGCGGAAACTCTAGTTTACCAGGATCGACTGCAGGAGGTGGTATCATAGGTATGCTTGAAATTCATTAGTGTATTGTATTGTGTTCTGGTTTTAAATCATCAGTTTCTCACTTTATTTAAACATTACTTGAGAAGCTGTGCTGCTACATGCTGTGGCGTATTGTAAGATTTAGATGGCAAACACTCAACTTCTTTATTAGCAACTAAATGAATCTGTGGCATTTATAGCAAAAAAATTCAATACTTGAAAAAAGTAGCTGTTGTAGACTTGTAACAAAACCTATGGGTTTCCGCGGTCCTGCATGCCTATGTGAGCATCAGTTTCTATCTTCATCCCCACCTAAAGTATAATATGGATTCTTTCGATCATGATTCATGTACAGGTATAATATGAACCTTTAAGCCTAAAGGGATTATGCAATAAAAAGAAAGACAAATAATCAATATTCCTGAAAATTGGTGTCATAATTTGTTAACTTGAAATACTTGGCAGGACTTTTTGGAATCATCATAACACTGGATTTAACCGCAATAAAAATAAGTGATTGGAGATATTTGTGATATCTGACTTTCTTTGGCTATTCTATAAGACGCAAGGTTTTTGGTCAATAATTTCAAAACTTGTTCCAAGTGGGATTACAAAGTTGTTTAGTTGACAATTTTAAGGCAATGAAGTTGCTTTCAACTTTCTGGTTATGTTGTCTTTTTGGTTTCCCTGTTGATGGAAGTAGCAAATGGTACTGTAGTTTTGCTCTTTTGTTCGTCATTTTGTTGTTTCCCCTTTTCCGAGACACAGTGATATAGGAATATAGGATGATAGAGGATCATGAGCTGTACCCCATGCAAAAGCATTTGCACTGGGGATTAGATTCCACTAGGTCATATTTGGCATCGTTATGCTGGCTGTATTAATCAGCGACGGAGACATCGTAAATTGGTCCTCCTAAAATAACTTGAATTTGCGATCACTTTCACTTAACACAAAGTTAGTTATGCAATTTTGGTCAAGTTGACATGTTCTCCATGCTGTTGTCATATGTGTTACATGCTTCATACTAATCTACATGTCCTTGTCTTTTTCCCTGGAGCAGTAATGGGTTCGTTGGAACACTCAATATCAAGCTTATCCATTGATGGCTCATTAAATGCTGATGGAGAGAGTTCTGAAAAACATTTTATTAAAGATCACATAACTTCCTCCGTGATAGGGTCTGGGGGTGGTTCTGGGGGAACGATTCTATTCTTTGTCCATTCTGTGGCTCTTGGAAATTTTTCGAGTATATCAGCTATTGGAGGTAGTGGGAATGCAAATGGTGGTGGAGGTGGTGGTGGTGGAAGGATCCATTTTCATTGGTTGGATATTCCTGCTGGCGACGAGTATCAGCCTACTGTAACAGGGATGACAGATATTAAAGTCAGGTGTGAGTGCAACCAGATTTCTTTTTCATCATTTCAGTTAACTAATGTGATTCAGTAATTTTAAGATAATAATTTTTATCTTATCTTAGAATTTTTAAAAATTCGTTGTCATATGTACAGTTTCATGTTTGCATTGTCCTTTTTTGCTTGCGGGTGCTATGCTCGAGTGCCCGACATATTATCTTTCACTAATTTTTGCCTTCAGGATCTTGGGATCTTGTACTTTTTTCCTTTAAGGTAGTGAATTGATTATTATGGTGTTTCATTTAATAATTGATCAGTATGTAAAGTCAAGAAGGCTGTTAAAGTGTTAATTTCCAATTTTCACTGGTGATACTGAAATAGTATAAACCTATCATTCATTTGCTGTACATAGCTAATTATTATGATGTTTGAGAAACATGAAGTTCAAGCCTCTTCTTTGAGAAGTCAAGAGAATGGAAGCTTGACTTTCTTTTAAGGACCTCTAAAAGATCTTTTTCTTTTCCTGTCCAAGATAATGTGTAATGGTTTGAAGGTGATAATGCTTCATTCATAGAATTGTAGTAATTTTCCTTGTTTCCTTGTTGCTTTTATTTTTTGCTTATGATATGAATAATCAATTGTAACTACGTCCTTATTTTGGAACTGATAGGGGTGGGCTGGGAAGAGGTCAAGGTCTTCCTGGACAAGAAGGAACTATTACTGGCAAGGAATGTCCTAAAGGGCTTCATGGTGTCTTTTGTGAGGTAACCCTTTGATGTTTCCGTCTTCATCATGAAACATAGTGGTTTGAAGAATTTTATTTCATCCAACGGTTTAGATTAGCCTTTTGGTTCAGCATAATGAGTGTCATTAATGGTTCTTAAAGGGGCATGGCTGTGTAATCCTGTACTCTACTTTCTTATGACACTGATATGTTGCATCCTCTATATTTGCAAGTGTTGTCAAGCTGAAAGCCTTTACAGTAGTTGGCATCTATTCTAATTTCTAAACCATCTGTAGTTCTTATTTATTAGTTTCCGTATTGCTCATCTAATCTACTTTAATCTGTTAATTTGGGTTGGAGATGCTATGAAACTTACTCTTTTGTTTTCTATTGCTTGAAAATGTTATAGGAATGCCCTGTGGGCAGTTTCAAGAATGTCACTGGATCTGATGAAGCACTTTGCCTCAGCTGTCCTGCTTCTGAGCTTCCAGACCGTGCCTTTTATGTCCAAGTCAGAGGTAATTTTAAGTTTACATCTGCTAATTAAACAGATGAAATGGTTTTGTTTCTTCTGTATATCCAAGATTTTAAAGGTTCCGCTAATAAAAAGAATATAAAGGTTCAGGAGCACATAGATAGTCTGTTCAAATTTCCTGGGTGCTTCTAGTTGCTAATTAATCTGTAACTCCTTCCTTTTTTGAGTAATTTGGTACTTGCTACAGGTGGTGTTACGGAGACTCCGTGTCCTTACAAGTGCATATCTGACAGATATCGTATGCCACACTGTTATACTGCTTTAGAAGAATTAGTATACACATTTGGGGGACCTTGGTTCTTCGGTCTTTTTCTCGTCATTCTCCTTACTGTATTAGCTTTGATCCTAAGCGTGGCTCGGATGAAATTTGCTGGTGGAGATGAACTGCCAGGTCTTCTGCCCCCTCGACGTCGCACTCAGTTGGACCATTCTTTTCCTTTTCTGGAGTCACTCAACGAGGTTAGCGGTCTATATGCTTCCTGAAGAACCAATTGATTTGTATATGTGATGATCTGATCTTAAACCATAATATTTCTAATATTTCTAAAAGTAGTCTTTTTATTGAACTTAGGTCATGGAAACAAATAGGACTGGGGAAGCCCATAGTCATGTCCACAGGATGTACTTTATGGGGCCAAATACTTTCAGTAAGCCATGGCATCTTCCTCATTCTCCTCCAGAACAAGTGAAAGAGATAGTGTAAGTTCTGTTCTTCCGCTTCATATTTGTATCTTCTGTAACTCTATGGTAATATTACGAGGAGTTTTCATTTGTATTATTGTTGATATCAATTGATAGTAACTATCAGGATTTAAATAGTTAGGATTAATATATCAGCTGGTGCCCATGCTACGGCTAACTATTTAACAAAATAACTTCTCTCTGTTACATTTAAAGTACACGAGAGTTGACTATAGGCTTTGCAAGAACAGGGAAATGTTCAGCTACTTGTCCAAAGCTTCTCACCCCAATACAGTAATTTTAATTCTTTCACTAGTGTGTTTAGCCATAACTTGACCTTTTATCTGTATCCATTTATAGTGTGTCAAAATTTTAGCTAAGATTGAAAATGTGGCCGTGTCATCTGTATGAAAGTATAAAATAGTTCAAATTGTTGCTTTGCTATTACTTGTGCTTGGAAGCTTCATGAAGAAAAAGTCTCTTTTATAGCTTTTTTATATAAGATTTGTCTCATTAATCAATATTCTGTCTTCCGATGGCAGGTATGAGGACGCATTTAACCGGTTTGTTGATGAAATTAATGCCTTAGCTTCTTACCAGTGGTGGGAAGGATCAGTATATAGCATTCTTTCTATTGTTGCATATCCTCTTGCATGGTCATGGTTGCAGTGGAGAAGGAGAAAAAAGTTGCAGCGTCTTCGTGAGTTTGTTCGCTCTGAATATGACCATGCTTGCCTACGGTCTTGCCGTTCACGTGCCCTTTATGAAGGGCTTAAGGTTTGAAGACTGCCTTCCATTTTATTTTTCAATGTTTCAAACCAGTTATTATGTGTCGCAGTTAAGGTGAATTTCTTTGCTGGGGAGAGATGGAACTTAACATATAAAACATATGGGGTATGAGACCACAATGGTGTGCTTTTGGTCCCTCTGGTCTGAAAACCAGAAATTGAACCTTGATTCAAGTATGAAATTTGAGAGCAAAAGAGAGCCGAGAAATGTTGGAAATCAGATCAATCAGGGGATGGTAAAAAAGGCGAGTTGTTACTTTCCTTGGGAAGATTAGAGAAGTAGAGGCGATTCTTCTCCTTAGCAAGACCAATCGTCATTCCTGAGTCCTCGTCCTCGTCCTGTACAACAAAATCAATTGAGTGAACAAAACATTACAGCTTAGGTCTATAACCATTTTTTGTATGGAGATTAGATTCGGTGAAAGAGTCGGAACTAGGAGAACATTCTTTAGAAGAAGGCTAGTGGAAACCATTATGGTTCCAAAACCCTGAACTTGAGTTAATAAACCATTAGCTCTCAGAATTTGTCTAGGTTTAGAACATGTCTAGAAGTTATAGAATAAAGATAAGGTGTTCGTCATCTTTTCACTTGCACCAGAATATAAATCCATTTAGGAGAATGATAAGAAATGTTTTTAAGCATATTCAACAGGAGTACATGGACTAGAAGGGTTGCCACTTGATGATTTGTTAATGGAGTTGGCGAAGACAAGACCTTGAATTTCTCATGTTCAGCCGTACTAATCCCTTTTGGCAATGAAGAACTGCCATGAGTTGAGCTAGTTACAAAATTGTCTTGAGGAATTAAGGGCTCTTTTTGTCCCAATCTCTACTTTGTGGTTTTCCATGAAGCTTCTAGCACTTCTCCTTTACATGTCTAGATTTCTTGCAATGGGAATAAAGGCAGTCATCTTTTATCTCCCCACTAGCAAGAAGAGTAAAAACTTATGTTTCGAGATAACTACCCTCCTACTTTCTTCACTTCAAACAACTAAATTATCTCTTCCAAAGAAGGAACGTCCTTTTGGCTGAACAGTGGAACTCTAATTTGATGAAATTCAGAATCTAAGCTGTAACCATAATTATCAAAATCTAGATTTAAATCTATGATTTTAACGATTTTACGATTCACATTGGGGTGAGCGATCCGCGATTCTATGTAGAATCTATTTACAGTAGAATCTTAATTTATCTTAATAGAATCACTAGAATCTTGTATACGATTTTGATTTTGCATACGATTTTACGATTCCACACAAATGACTATTATATTCTTGTGTTTAAGTATTTATTGTTAATAGTTAATTATCATTATGATTTATCTTTATAAATTATAATATTAGTAGTTACCTTATATACAATATTTATAATATTCTAAAACGTAATTTATAACGAAAATAATATTAAGTTGTAAATATATATGCTTTTTTCCTATAACGTAGAATCTTACGATTCTATGATTCGAATCTACGATCTGATTCTAAAGGGTCCCTGCGATCCGATCCAAGAATCTCGATTTTAATAACATTGGCTTTAACTTCTATTTATTTTTTTAATAAACAACTTTAGAAGAGCAGCCCAAAAGTTCATGTTTGGAAATTATGCTATGTGACTCCTTTTTTTCCTTCTATTTTATTGTTATACTGAATTTCTTGGTGATGTTATTGAAGTGATACAAGGTTTTGCTTTTTGACGTTAAATTCAGCTCTCCGCAACTTCAGATTTGATGCTTGCTTATATGGACTTCTATCTCGGTGGAGATGAAAAGAGAGCAGACCTTCCTCCACGTCTTCACCAAAGACTTCCAATGTCTATGGTATTTGGAGGAGATGGGAGTTACATGGCCCCTTTTTGTTTCCACAATGACAATGTCTTAACTAGCCTTATGAGTCAGGTAGGCGTGCTTTTGGTATGAAAGTCCATTCTGGAGTCCTCTTACATTGTTGAGCATCTTACTTGAGTTTTAACGTTTTACAGGCCATCCCACCGACAGTTTGGTATAGATTTGTTGCTGGTCTTAGTGCTCAACTTCGCCTTGTTTGTCGTAGACAACTCAGGAAGACCTTTGAACCAGTTATGAATTGGATTGACACGTATGCAAACCCAACTCTGAAGACCCATGGTGTGCGTGTTGATCTTGCTTGGTTTCGATCTACAGCATTTGGCTATTCACAGTTTGGACTAGTTGCATCAGCTTCTGAAGCTGGAAATGCACAGAAAACTGGTGTTATAGGATCTTTACTGCCTAAGCACACATCAAGGTAAGGGCCTCATTATTGGAGTTTCCTGTTTGTTGTCCATCTGCATTAATGCTTGATTCCTTTTCTCCATTAAACATGATCCAGCATATGCAGGATCTCAAGGCCTAATCAACAAGATGATGTGAAAGAGGATGAACCGTTAGTAGTGCATAAGAAAATCTCTGGCACTATTCTACATGCTAAGAATTTAAATATGCTTAAAGACAAAAAGAATTTATGTTCTATCATAACTTATCTGATGGGTAACACTACACCACTTGGTCATCAGGTAACTTCACTTCTTTTGGGATGATGTGCATGTATTTCCATTGAAAAGCCTCTGGAAAGTTACTTCATTCTGTTTCTTTTAATACTTCTTTATTATAATTGCAGGATTTAATTGGTTTAGGCCTCTCAGTTCTTCTTTTAGGAGATTTCAGTCTAATGTTGCTCATGTTGGTTCAGCTGTATTCAGTTTCAATCTTGGACTTCTTTCTAGTTCTCTTTGTTCTTCCTCTTGGTGTTATACTTCCATTTCCTGCTGGAATTAATGCGCTGTTTAGTCACGAGCCAAGGAAATCCGCTAATCTTGCCCGGATACATGCTCTTTGGAATATGACCTCCTTAGTAAATGTTGTAAGTTACTAATCTGTCTTTATATGCAAATAAACAACATGAATTTGAGTATCCAGCTTCTTTCTCACATGGGCATTGCTCATATCACTGTTGAATTTATCTATTTATTCTTACTTTTAAAGAATTCACCATATTGTGGAGTTGAAACGTATCTCTATTGTTTAGTTTTGTCGGTGGGCTATTGGTGATAATTGCACACCTCTGAAAATGGTTTTAAATTTTTTCTTTTTCAATGTAATTTGCCAAACAAAAAGGTACAACTGTAATCCAACTTTTTGCTGATGAGAGAGAACTTCAATCCAATTTGTGATGCATAATTTTGAGGGTCTGCTATTCTTTACCAGATGATTGCCTTCATATGTGGATTTGTGCATGACAGAGCCCAATCAGATCAAAATCATCCAGGTTCCCGTAATTGGAGTTTCAGCAGGTAAGGAAAAATTGTGATAGACGACTTGAATTTTGGTGTGTATGTTAGCAACCTTATTTAATAGCATGAATCCCAAACCTTATTTGATATATATTTGCAAAAACCCAAGTGTTGTACATAATTTCATCTCCGTGTTGGTAGTCATAAAAGTAGTGACTGTTGTTGGTACAGATACGAGAGTGAGTGGTGGCTTCTCCCTGCTGGATTGTTCGTCTGCAAACTTGTCCAAGCTCGGTTGATCGATTACCATGTTGCTAACCAAGAGATTCAAGATCACTCCTTGTATAGTAAGGACCCTGATGAGTTTTGGCAATTATAATTTTTTGTTACTGCCAGTGCTAGTGCCAGGTACAGAGTGAGGCTAGATTTACTCTTTACCTTTAGATTTACCTATTAATGGGTAATTCATACTCTCTCTCTCCCTCTCTCTCTGTAAAGCTTGAGTAAAGGCATTCCACTGCGTAATGTAGATTTGCATTGGGGCTATGTGGTCTTTTTTTGGCTTTTTGATGTGCAGTTAGTATCACTTTTGTTCGTGGACGTAAGATAGAATGAAGTTGTTTGCAATATCAAGAGCGATGCATAATTACTCGATAAGATTTCCAGTCGGCGATGAAAGGTTCGTTTGGATTCCGACATTATAATAGTGCCTTGCTGGGGAAATCGGAAAGTGAAGAGGGGAAGGACGAGTCAACCGAAAGAAACTAGAATGTGAGGCTTCGTTGGTCAACATCAAGCGGCGGCCCTACACTTTGGAGAAGAAATAGGGTTTAGTGATTTCGGGTTCCTATTCAAACCGTTATGGAGAACGGACGATTGTGCTCCAGTCTTTTGTTTTCGTCTGAAAGAGGGCCTAGCCCAGCGTGCATTTTATTAGCCTGAAAGATCGGGGTCTTCTAAAGAAGAAGCATGATCAAGTTCATACAAAAGCAATAAATCAGGAGGAATGCTAGAAAGCACACAAACATCAGAAGCAGAAATAAATGATAATTGTTTAAGTCCATCCACAATTTTGTTGTTTGATCTCCTCGCATGCGAGAGCTTGATGGTCCATGGGTTATCATCGATGATTTCCAACAGGAGGTAATAGGGAAATAGTCCAGATGGGTGAGCAGCTGTCGTCTTTGAAGGATTGAGATTGCTTCACTTGAGTCCGATTCAACAGCGAGCTGAGCAACACCATCTGCAGCCGCCATAAGCAGTCCGAAGCGCAGGGCCTCCAGTTCAGCAGTCAGAGCCGAAGCAAACCCATGCTTGAAGTGGTAAGCTTTTATGCAAATCCCATCTGCATCTCTGAAAATTCCGCCACCGCCTGAGATGCCTGGATTTCCTTTGGATGCAGGACGGGACCAATGGCTATTCGAAGTGGCGTGGGATGTATTACTAGTCATTCGAGTCGCTGCTTGGACTTGTAAGGACTCGAAATAGAGCCTCTGTTGGCTGGTTACTGCAGAAGATAGCTTGGAGACCGAGTCCACTTGCTCAAAGACAATCTTGTTACGGCATTTCCAAGTGTACCACGCCATGAATGCGGAAATTGAACCCCGGTTGGCTGAAGTTTTAATATTCTTGTAAAATCCACTCAGATATGTTCGTGATGCTGAAGAAATTTGGTGGAAGCATATTTCCTGCAAGTGCTTTCCATACCTGCATAATTTCGAAACAGTCCCAGAGCGTATGTAGCGGAGTTTCCTCAAGGCCACTGCGAGGACAAGACGAATCGGTAGCAAGATGTCTGCAGACTCTATTTGTATTACAAAGGAATCCATTGTTGGCCACAAGATAGAGAAAGCGTCGGGTTCGTTCTTGAGCCTTTATCTTCCATAGTTCACGCCACAAAGTTGTAGGCTCCGTAGCAGCAGGACGGCCTCGATGCAGCAGTAAAGCTGACTGTGAGGAAAATAGACCTGAATGAGAGCCCTCCGAATAGAAACGGTCTCCAGCCTGGTCGTCATTCTGAAGTCGAATTCCTACCAACCATGTGCAGACATCAGCTGGAAGAAATTGATGCAGCAAGGGCCAATTCCAACCGTTATTCACCCAGAACTCAGCAACTGTAGCATTAATAAGATCAGGCGGGATTGTGCTCCAGTCTAGTGGCTCCAACTCAGTGTGGGTCGTGCTTGGCTAGTTGGTACTTCAGTGGGGACAGGGGAGAAGATGTACAGTTAATAATACTATTGAGTAATGTAAGGAAACAAAATGGATTCTACTTAATGAATCATACAAGTTTAACCAAACAACTTTATAGATACTGATATATTATAATATCAAAAAAGGCCGAATTAGGCATTATAATGAAAACATAGGTAATCCAAACGGGCCCGAAATTTTCACTAATTATGATTATTTGTAGTGCCACATACACGAGTGTTGACAATTTTACAAGTTCATTCGCGACAAATACTATATGACACCTTTTATCACACACTAGTTGAAACATTTTGTCACACGCTTATTTAAGTTTCAAGTTGTTACGCTTATTGAAGTCTTAGTTTGCGGTAAACACTTGTGACAATTTTTGTGACACATTGGAGAAAAGTTCGGATAAGAAAAAAACTTAATGTAGGAAAAATAAAACGTTCACGTTCACAATTTACATATCAATGTTAATATTCTGGATATTAATGTTCAAATTTTGAAATTTCTGTGGACAACGTTTTTTTGAAAAATGGCCGGAATGAACATGATCACCATAGTATGAGCATTAACATCCAAAATATGAACATTAACATCCAAAATATGAACATTATCTTGTTATCTGTGAACTCGAACACTTTGTTTTTCCTACGTTAAACTTTCTTTCTACCAAACTTTTCTAGACAATTTCAAAGTTTTTGCACTCCTAATAAATATGTAGACTCTCTCCGAATTCCTTGAAATTTGGAAGTTGGATTAACGATTTAGCTTTAGTGGATTTGGGATTCAAAGACAACAAATTTACTTGGCTTGAGGAAGGTCGAAAGTGACGAGAATCTTTTGTTGCTTGATAGTGTATTTTCCGTGCTCAAGAGAGATTGAGATGGAAAAGACCAAATTTATCCCGTTGCGTTTTATGTTGTTTGCGCACGCCCCTTTGCTACTACATTTGTCCTCTAGTCGTAGATAAGGCGAGACACCTATTTCGGTTCTAGGCGGCATGACTTACTCATCCCGAGTTCAAAAGAATATGAATGCCTCATGTAATCTAGCGGTCTCGACGCCGAAGCTCTGGATACTTGTAGAATTGAAGTGGAGATTTTGGACAAGTTACATGTTGTGCAAGAGATTCCTTTGAAATGAATTCAGTGTTCGAGTATAAAGAGTTGTTTTTTTGCCAGTCCAGGGAGAGATGGATTGAGGTGGCAGACAGAAATATGTCCTTCTTCCACATGTTTTGTTGTCGAAATCGTTCTCTGCATCGAAGATTGAGACAGAGGTGAAGGGGATGGGGGAGTATATGGCACGGGGGAGGCTAAATGCACTCGAATTGACGGATGGACGGGGCGAATGACTAGTTTTTTCAGGCGGAGCTGACCACCGCGCGGAGCTTAGCTCCGCGCGCTTCCGTAACATCGCCCCGTACCTCACGAATTCTGAATTCGTGAGGTTTGCTTGAACTTTTCTTCCGACCGGTTTAAATAAATAAAATATATATGAGGCGACCGGTTTAGTAATTAATTTATTGGAAAACCGGTTTTGAAATGATAATCCGGTCTAGCATGTACAGACGTGACGAATTATGAATTCGTGAGCTGTGTTGTAACAGCTCACGAATTCATAATTCGTCACGTCTGTACATAATGAATTCCCAATTTCGTCAGGAATCTAGGGCAGGGATATGATCGGTTTCCCGAGGAAAAAGGCTCGAATACCTCGCGAATTTATAATTCGGCTACTTTACATGCCGTAATTGATTTAGTCGGGTATATATATAGTGTACGTGATGATGAGGTTGAGAGAAGAAGAAGGAAGAGAGTAGGAGAAGAAGAGGAAGGAAAATCGACATTATTTCAAATAAGAGATTCGAAGAAAGAAAATAAGACAATTATGGTAAGTTACATAATGTACTTGTAATTTAATTGTTTCAGTCAATTTTAGTTTTTTGAATGTATATATATATAAATACATTGTATGTTAGAATACGTATCCAAGATTACAATTTTTTAAGAGTGTAAAACGTCATGATGTGTACGTACATATTGTACTGTAATTTAGAGGTGGGGAAGCTAATATTTGCGTACTATATTTTTAGAAATGGAGTTAGAAAGTATTTGAAGTAAAATATGAATCCCGAATTGAGGATTCGGGAGTATGATTTGTGCCTTGCGAATGTAGGATTCGCGAGGTAGTTAAGAATACACATTGTTCTGTTGTAGCATTATTTATGTTATTTTAACTGAATTATTTAATAAAGCGGAGTACATAGTTCATGATTTATATTGCACATCGTTATTTGTAGGAAGACTACACATCGTTATTTGAAAACGATTATGTGTGGAATAACAAAGAAGATGTGTTATGTTGGGCACGTGGAATCGGTACAGAGAACAACATGGTCTTAATAATTGACCGTTCAGGAGAGAACTATGTGAAGCTTACATGTGAGAAATATGGGGCTTATCGTGGGGTAAAAAATTTGTTGATTCGCAACCCGAGGTCCAAAAAAAGTATGTGTCCGTTTCGCCTTCATTGTCACTGTGAGGATAACGAATGGACATTGAGAGTGGTGTGCGGGTGTCACAATCACCCCCTCCCAGAAAGACTGGTGGGTCATGCATATGCCGGAAGAATGAACGAGGAACAGAAAAGGGATATCATTTCTTTGATAAAAGCGCATGTGAAGCCGGCGAAGATTTTTTTATTTTTGGCAGCGAAGGATGGTGGACGGATGATTACGTCGAAGACTCAAATTAAAAATATGTGTTACACTCTACGTCTTAAGGAGATGGATGGAAAAGATGTAACAGAGTTTACACGAAGTTGGTTGTTGGAGAGGGGTTATATGGTACGATCCCGTGCTATGTCACACGACAACGACATAATTCAAGATTTTTTTTGGGCAAACCCGAAGTCGTTGTTTTTGTTGCGGTTATTCCCATATGTCATCATGATGGACGCTACGTACAAGACGAACAAGTATGATAAGTGTATATGTTTTTGTTTAATTTGAATAATTTGTTAGAAAGTGTGTAGTAATAAATATTATGTGAAAATGCAGGTACAATATGGCGTTGTTGGAGATTGTAGGGTTTACTTGCACCGGGCAGACGTTCAACGTTGCGTACTCGTTCATGGCACGAGAGAACTTTGACCACTACAGGTGGACTCTCTTGAAGGTGAAGGAAATGTACGATCACATTGGACAAAGTCCTGGAGCGATTGTGACGGATCGTGATATGGCGGAGATTAAGGCAATTGCTGAGGTATTTCCTAATGCAAAACACCTATTGTGTTGGTTTCATATATTGTGTAACTGCAAGGCACAAGTAAAAACAGCAACGGGAAATAATAATTTTGCTGAAGCGTTTGGGAATAGTTGTAGAGGTGTATTCAACTCTAAATCAGTAGAGACGTATAATAGCCGTGTCGCTGAGATAAGGAAGAAGTATCCAGGCTTTTATGCTTATTTAAACGAGACGTGGTTGTCTCCTTACAAAGAGCGCATTGTACGGGCATGGACGGACAATATATTCCATTTGCTTACGAGGACAACGAATAGGTATTACTGTTGTTATTGATGTATGTGTTGAATTTGTATATATAATCACGTCTTACAATCATTGATAGTAATTATTAATCTGTATTGTAGAGTTGAAGGTGCTCACTCGAGGTTGAAAAATTTCATAGACAACAGTGTTGGTTCGTTTAACACCATAGCACAAGAGATCCACTCAACTATCTTAATTCAGATTCTGGGTATTCAGCGGAAAATGGAAATGGATGTCAATACCATACTCTCCAAAGTAATTCGCATGGAAGGAACTGGGCGGTATACATATTATGTGGAGCTCGTAAATAAGGTTTCAATTGACTGTATGAATATACTTATGGAGACCATGGATAGGATCGAGAATCCTTCCAAGGGTTTCCACCCTCATTCGTGCAGCGATAGATGGTGGAGAAATGTAAGAGGCCTTCCTTGTGCACATGATTTGTACAGCTACATGAGTATGGGTGTGCCAATTCCTTTAGGGGAAATTCACGACTTCTGGAAACAAATTGTCTGGCATAAACCACCAGAAGGATATACAGTCCCCCTAGATGAGGAAAATGAGGTGAACAATGGTTGCAGACGTCCTTTGCAAGAGCCGCCACCGGGATATAATAAAAAAAAAGGCAGGCCACGTAAGACTGAACCTGAGAAGAGGGAGCAGACTTGGTATGAGCATGTATCAGGCAATGATAATATAGGTCGGAGGAGGTACAGAAGGCCAAAAGGGGAGATATTTGTGGAATCCGACGAAGAATTTGAGGACGAGGACGAGGACGACTTGGAAGACGATGCTGATGATGAGCAGTCAGGTGTAAGTCAGGGTATTGATTATAAGAAAGTGTTTGGCCAAAACCAGATAGATCATTTCATGTTTGGTTACATTACGAACTACAAAACCGTAAGGGGAGATGGTCATTGTGGGTACCGATCTCTTGCATGGCTTCTTGGTTTAGGAGATGAGGATTCATGGAAACATGTGCGCACAACAATGGTGAACGAGGTTCAAGAGAACTACAACTTTTACAACAACATTGGTTACACATTCACAAGATTACATGTATTGGTCCAGCGTATAGGTTGGTTAGGGCAATGTACAAACCGAGAGTTTTGGATGGAGATGCCTGCTTGTGGATTTATAGCTGCTACAGCATTCCAAAAAGTTATTGTGTTGTTATCATGGGGCGGTTCACATACTACGCTCCCATTCTACTCCAAGGGTAGCCCCGTAGAGCCGAAAGACGTAATTGTCATTGCTTTGGTGGGAAATCAAGATCATTACATACCGGTTAGTAAAATGTGATGTACTTTAATTATTTTTCGAAATCGTATGACTTGGAATATTTTTGACATTATATTTATGTTTTATGCAGGTCAAGTTATCAGATAACGCTCCTATTCCACCGGTTGCTTATAATTGGACCCACCACCATCATTCGAGCGTAAGCGGTTGGGAACATCAATTTCAGGATCGTATAAACCATTTCCAATATTTACGACAGCTACACAGCAGACCTTTAGCGTAGTCGATGCATATCTTCATTATTCAATCCGTTTGTTGGTATGTTTATGTAGTATTTATTTTGACTGTTGTAGTGAATATGGTAAGAATCGTTGAAACGCTACCAACCAATATAATTTGGTAAAATAAGACATATTCCGTTCAAGAGATTCATCATAACTTCTTCCTGAAAATAACAACTTACTTACATAAACAAACAAAGTACGCCCCCCCCCCCCCCCTCTAATGCCTCGAAAAGCCGTAGCTGCAGCGCCCGGTTCGCTCGGTCGGCCTAGAATACTCACGGGACATCAAAATCATCATTACAACAAGAAGGATAACCGTAACAGTTTTAGCATATCTATTGCTTTGAACTGAATTTGCGTATGGCATGGCAGGAGCTTGAAGAACCTCTTTCGGGTATACCTCCCCCGAACTCAACATTTTCTTATGGTCCTCGTACTTCTCCTTATACCAAGACAATTCGAATTCCAAATCATCGATTGTCATTAGAAGTTGACTATTTTTTTCGTTACCCGCATCTAAACGCTTCTTCAATATGTTTACTTGGTCCGGGTAGTCGCAATCCTGTATTTACAAACACAATCAGTTACGCACATTCAAAATTTCGACCACATATACGTAAGAAATACAAGTTGGAAGCAGTATACCCCTAAATATTCGTAAAATCTATCAACTTCGGGAACCGAGCGAGAGGAATTGCTAGAACCTTGACTGACCATATTTCTTTTGGTGTTTGGTTTAGATGAAAATTTATTCGTTGCACATCGCCATATATATAGGGAAACAAAACCTCACGAATCCATGCTTCGTCAGGTGATGCATTGGTGAGGTTTACGGTGTTTTGAGGATAGAGCAATATGTCAGGAATCTAAGGTTTTTGGGAAATTGTAAATTCCACCCTCCCGAATTCTGAATTCGGGACCTATTCCGGATAGGATTCCCTTAATTTTTCAGCAGATATGGCAGAGGTCTGTACTGCGCAGGGAAACGTATATTCCAGACCTTGCGAATTCACGATTCGGGAACTATTCCAGAAAAGAGTTGATAACTTTTCAGAACCTAGGGCAGAGCAGAGTAGTCTGGATTTTTGAAAAAGTAGATTCCACACCTCGCGAATTCACAATTCGGGAACTGTAAGATAAGACTTCACAACTTTTCAGAATCTAGCGCAGAGTAGTCATCATTTCTGGTAAAAGTAGATTACAAATGTTATGGACGACTCCAAATGTGCCAATGCACTACGTCTATAAATGGACGACTCCAAATCAAGGTGGGACAACAGATAGTTTTGACTCTGTGTAACTGTAAGGTATTGAAATCATGTCCGAACTCAGCTCATCTGGAAGCAGCAGAGTACAAATGTGTCAATGCAATAAGGCAGCCGTAATGGCGGAGTCGGAATCGAGGAGAAACTTAGGCAGGAAGTTCTGGTCGTGCCCTGGCACCGGTTATACCATGTGCTACTTCACTAAGTGGATCGATCCTCCTCATCCCGAGTACTCGCAAAACGCCATAAGAAAACTACTGCAGCGTATTTGTTCGTTGGAAGATGAAGTGTCTACTCTAAGGGAGACCATGGCTCCTAACGACCGTGCGGACTAGGCTTTACTATTTGAAACTGTAAGTGTGAACTTCTGTGTTCGTCTCAGAACTACGTACCCCTTTCTTTTCCAATGTTTTCAGATTCAGCATGGTTGTAATGTTTTAATTGCGTGATTGTTGTTATATTGTTGTTTCACCAATGTTGTGATGTTTAAGTTGTATTAATGTTGTAACGTACGTGTGAAATCCAACTTTCAAAATGCGATTGTCGATTTGGACGTACGGATCTGAGTCCCTCAAATTCTTCCATATCTAAAAATCACACTCCATCTCCATGTATTTGATGCGGAATGAGGCATAAAACACGGTTATTACGTTGAAACGCATGAATTCATCGTAAGCCGTACTTAAGTTCTTTCGTAGAACTTAACGACGCATATCTGGAGGTAGTTCTGCACTTAAAATGAATTTGACTTTGCTACAATTCAACCCTGACGAATTCACAATTCGTGCCCTTTTCCAGATATGATTTCATTACTTTTTCAGAAGATGTGGTACAGGTTTGTACTGAGAAGGGGTGGATTAGCCACCAAATCCTCACGAATCCACAATTCGGTTGCCTCACAACAAAATAATCGAAAACTATGAAAAGCTTTCATAACAGGACGGAATGCAGAATTGAAAACAAACGTTCGGAATAGAGCATGCATGATGTCTGTCATGCGTCATTCAATACCCAGATGTATGGCTTGTATCATAACCGTCGAAATAGTTCGTAGTTGGCTCTCTGGACGGGGGAGAACCATAACTTCGGCTACTGCCTAAACCAGTTGCACTTGGTGTTCTGAAATCTGCAAAACCATAACCTTGACTTCGATGTTGTTCGGTCAAATTGAAGGGTTGAAAGGATGATTCAGGTTGGCTGTATGAACCGGGCATGTACGAGCTAGGTCCGGGATTCCCGAGATTGTACGTTCCAAAGGTTTGCCCGCCGCTATATCTTCGGGGTGATCCGTCCTGTAACGTTTCGGCATCTGAGTCCAACCGCTCTGCCCTTGTTCTTTGGGAAGAACCAACACCTGTATTACGGAATACCTCTGGAAGACCTGGAGTCATGACCGACCCTATTACTTGCATTATAATTTTTTTCAGTGGATCGTCATCTGCATAACCTCGAAGTACTTCCACATTCTCCAGAATAATTGATTCAATGTGGTTAAGGCGCTGTTCAAGTAACCAGATGGTTGGAGTTAGTATTTGTCACACTACTACAAGTAGTTTTAAAAAAATGACAGGTTATATGAATTTTACTTACACGGACAGCTTGCAGTGCTAATGGCATGGGTTGTTCGTCAAGTTCAGCGACTAGTTTCGCTGACTCTGCATCGTTGTAAGGATGAGAGTGTTGTCTATACCAGTCCATATAATCGCTTGAAGTTTCCCAAACTTGATTGCTGATGGGCAAATCATCTTCTTCCAGGCAGTGTTCGAACCAATTTCCAAAATTATTGTCTGCCCAGTGATATTTCACCTTATAACCGCCTACATTCCTTGATGGTCTGTTACTCTGCACTGGCTGGATAGGTGGATTTCTCGGTATTATCTGTTTTCTTCCAAATTGTCTTACAAACCTATCTGGGTTATAACCTTCTTCCATACCCAGGTATTGCAGCGTCCCTTTGTAGTGAGACACTTTGAATGCGCGTTTATTAACCACTTCCTTCCACGGCATCCAACATACCTACAAACAATTTGTATTTATGAATACATGGTATACGAACAATATTAGGTACAAAACGGGAACTAGCTCGAACCTCGTCCACTCGCATTAAATCTAGTTGTTTTCGTATTCCTTGAATCCTCTCTTGTGGTGACTTTCTAGCACGACGTCGATCGTTACAGTAAGCGTACGGCCCGGGAGTTGTACAAGATGGATCTGCTGTTTCATGACCTTTGAACATTGGGAAGTACGCCCATATCCAACTCTGAAACGAATTACAGTTAATTACTCCGTCATTTCAATAGTACAAACAAATCAACTTTAGTTAGGAAATCAATACCTGTAGAAGTAAAGGGGATCCACTAAATTGTGCAACATATCGTCGACTAGCCATTCCCAATTCGCGATAAAGGTATGCTAACGTTGCAGCTCCCCAAGCGTACCTTTGCGTGTTGGTGTGGTCTAGCAACGGATGAAAATTCCGAATATTCATTTTTGTTCCACTCTTGTCTTGGAACAAAAGGGAAGACGTAATGGTTGCGAGGTACACAGAGGCAATGGTGTGTTGCTGATCTTCATGTACGACTCTTTCTGTCATCATTTCACGTAAGGTTGCAAGGGTAAAACCTTTGTTTTTTTTGTACACATACACTTCCTCAACGTCCATGCCAAACATTTTGGCTACTTCGTTGAACAACTCTTTGTCCGTCATTGAAGGGGCTACCGGCAGTCCAACAACTTTAAGTCCAAGCAGTTGATACACATCATGCAATGAGGGCGCCATTTCTCCCCACGGAAAATGAAACGTATTTGTTTCGGGGTGCCACCTCTCTATGAACGCCGAAATGAGGGCCGAATCAAATGTAGTGTGAGGAATCTGCAGTAATTTAGTTAAACCGCTTGTTTCAGCTATTCCCCTCCAAGCCCCATTGGGCATTGAATCCCACTCCGACACTCCTTTACTACGAGCATGCACTCTCACGACCTTTTTCATCTATATGACATCAATCATTTAGCATCAACGGTAAATCTATGTAGTAGTAAGAGGAATGAAGTGACCTTGTAAAAATATTTTCATTGACATACCACTGCGTCGTTTGTATTGTTCCATAAGAAACGTGCAAAATGCGTGTTGAAATCGCGCAATAACGAACTGTCTGCAGGGCCTCCAGGGTACTCAGTTTGCCGCATTTCATCAGCGTCTAACTGAACGTGACTTGCACTAGTAGATCTTTGCATTGTAGGTCCACGACTCTGGGGAGTGTCTGCAACAGCAGAACAACTCCTCCTTGCTCTTACAGTAACTGGGGTACTGCTTCCCATCATAACAGTGTCTTCGTGAGGTAACGGAGCTTCATTTACGGTGCTACGTGATGGAGGGTTGTTCATGTTCCGACGGGAATCTGTAGACGACCCCGCTCTGCTAAATAGGTTACGCGTTGAATCCTGAAACGTCATATGAATACATACACGAAATTTACATCCACACAGATTTCTTATATTTAAATTAATTGAACTACATAGGGACTCCATATTACTTACCCATAACCGAGTTCGAACACTAGATCGTTCATTTCTACGAGGAGGGGGACCAGGGCCATCATGCGTTCTTGCCATCTTCGAATATGTTCAGAATATTTTTCTACACTTCGGGACTACATTTATAACCATGCAGTTACACAATTCTATATATACGATTTTGTTTACCTCAGAATGTTATCCCGAATCCTGAATTCGTGTAAAAAAGGAGAATATCCGACACCGTCTGTTCAGTGATTTCAGATGTTGCCATGCCTCGATAACGGATAAAGCACAAAGTTGCCGAATCCTGGATTCGGCAACGTTGGCCATCGAAGCAGAATGTTGCCGAATCCAGGATTCGGCAACATTCTGCTTGTTCCGCAACATGGTGCTTTTTTCTGCAAGTCAGGAAAAGTCAGGCATCTCTGCAGGTCAAGAATAGCTGCATGCTCTCTCACGAGTTCAGAATTCGTTGGCTCCAATGAATCTTATAAAGAACCCTACGAGTTGTTAATTCGGGAGATTTCACATTCATTGGAGCCTATTAATACGCCTTAGATTGTAGATACTCACAATCACCCCAACATTAGTTTTTCCAAAACACTTTCTCAAACGCATTGATAATGACTTTGAGGTACGGAAGCAGCAACGGTCATGCAACGGTAATTACCTTCGTTCGTTTTACTTATCTAATTTTTTTTCTAAACTTCGTTTTCCGCCAAGTTTTTTTTTTAAAAAAATACTTGACACATTCAATTCGCAGGACGACATTCCTTTTAGTTGCCCTTACACCGAATGCTCGTTTTTCGGCCCACATAATGACTTGTACAACCACTTACACTTCGTGCATGGAGACGCTAAGTATGATCTTACCCGACACTTCCAGTTTGTGATGAGAAGAACCGATGCTTTTGTGGTGTTCCTTGACGAGGACGAATATTCCAATATCTTCGTACTTGACACCAAAACTATGGAAATTAGTTCAATTGCTGACATGAACAACGTAGCTGACCCTCCCACATGGTTTGGTACCTTAGTTATTAAACGAACCTTTGGTGCGTTTTGGTATTGTCCACTTACGAACTACATTCGGTGTAATTCTGAGCTTTTCTGGGTAGGTGGTTCAATCCATACAGGTGACAGTGTAGCTAGGTCACAGATCCTAGCCCTATTATATGATGAGTATGAATGTTTGTTTGTGGAACATGTCCCCGGGGAAAACTAAAGCACTTTTAGATCTTGCTTAAGAAGTTTCTAACGCACTTTCCTTTTATTTCAGTTACTAATCTTATGTAGCACTTTAAGAAACACTTTCTTTTTTTACGTACTGTATTTAAGTAATTTAAGTTGAATAATAAGAACTCATCTACCAACAACTACTGTTTCAAACACCGTTAACAGTAATGAAGAAATTTTATTTAAGTACTTCAAGAAGGATAACAGACAATGTTTGTAACGAACATAACGTTTTACCGAGAAACGCAAATACCGTGTTCAACACCAAAATGTGACGTACTAATACATCAAATGCAATACGTATCATCAAATAAACCATGTCTTATCAAACACAAAAGTTAAATGTCTAAAACCAGGAACATACAAAAAACAAGTAGCCATAAACATCAGACAATAAAAACATGAAAACCGTCAGACATCATCATCAAGGCCTGCATCATTAAGATCTTCCTCGGGGTCTGCCCCACCTGCTGGCTCGGCTGCAGCGCGCTCCTCCGCCATACGAGACGACTCCCCTCGCTCAAATATAGATGGAATGCCGGGTCCGGCTGTCGAAGAAGTCCCGGGATCCATCTGTGTCGCCCTAACAAGAGGAACATCATCGGTGGCAAGTTGCAAAATATTTCTCAACTGTTCCTTGCAACAAGGAGAGACTATCTGCAGCTGTCTCTCGACGTAGGACGTAATAAGAGCAAGACGCTGTAATTAAAGAACAATAAGTACGTAAGTAGATGTAAACTGTATAATAAAATATTGTAACGCATGATACTAAAACAAACTTACCCGATGAGTGTCAATAAACGGCGAAGGAACAACATCGGGAGGGGCCTGCCTCTGTGAGAACCGACTGACATATGGATGTGATATCTGGAGGAACCAGTCTAAGTATGCAGGATCCACCGACCAAGGAGGAGAAGCTACGGGGCTCTCCAAAATGTACGGACAGAGATGGTCTTGCATCCTCTCCCAACGATCCCACTCCTCAGCAAACTCCAGAATATACTTGTTCTTCCCGCGTTTATTAATTGGTCGACAGACCCGTGATGGTGGAATAGGATCTAGTGGTCTGCTCTGCTGTCGTCCGAACTGACGTACCACCCTATCCGGCATATAGGGCTCCTGAATATCGAGGAACCTCAACGTTCCTCGATATGTAGAGGCCCTAAACCGGTCAATAAAATCTAGTTGCCCGTAAGGCATCCAACATATCTACAAGATTACAATGCAAATGTAAAAAGTTAACAATTTGCCAAGTTCAAATAATGTACGTATACAACTAGTCGTTAAACAGTACTTACATCCTCTGGTCGATACTCATCCAGAATCCGCCTGTAAACATGGGGGCTCAACTCGTGCTGCGTAGCAGTCCTGTCAGTGTGGTAAAGGGATGCGCGTCTCTCATCATCACCTGCCATATCACGCTGGAAGTTCGGGTTCCCCGGGAAGTAAATGAAGTACATCCATATCCAAATCTGATACAATTAATGCAAATCGTTAACGTCAGACAACTTTACAAGTGTATATCACTTGTACTATTACTACGAACCTGTAAAAGATAAGGACAACCGCCGAAACCAATCACTCCACTCCTAGATGCCTCGCCTAATTCCCGATACAGATTTGCGAGGACAGCAGCGCCCCAAGCCGTATCGACTACTCTCGTCGGATCGTCAAATAATGGCAACAAGCGGGTCTGCAGAAGGGTGGTGCTCTTGTCCACAAACACACTACTGGACATAAGATACCACAAATATCCAGCGGCAATGCAATCAGGATCATCCTCGTCCTCAATCATCCGCAACACGTGGGGCCAAAAACTACAAGCCCTTACCCGACCCTGCCTCAGAGGTCCTGTCATGTTCCACTTATCTAGTGGGGACACATAACTGGGATCAACTCCGAACATGTACCCAAACAGATCATTACAATACCTCCTCTCTTGCATGGCATTAGCAAATGGACCTGTAGTCGCAGGTAATCCCTCAATAGAAAGGCCCAAAATCATTGCTACATCATGCAGCGTAATCGTGATCTCTCCCCAAGGAAAATGGAAGCTGTTCGTCTCCGGGTGCCAATGCTCAATGAACGCTCCAATAAGGTTGTGATTCACAAACCCATACTGCAAATCCCTGTTACGTGTTAACCTCGTCTGCTCAGCGATCCGGAACCAAGAACCAGGAGGAGGATCATGTGGTAAGTACGGCCTAAAACGTCCGAAATCAGTGGGCCGGGTGTAGCATCGGGTTCTCCGTGTGAACTCCCGTGGGGGATCGCCTGCTAGTTCCTCATTTGCAATCTTATGAGCAATGTGCGCCTCGAAACTATGCAAAACAGGATCGGCCACAACGGGAGGAGGAGGTGGTGTATCAACTGGTGCAGAAGGTTGGGGGTCAGCTCTAGGAGGAGACTGAAGAACAGGACCTTCATCATCAAACCCAATCGGTGATCCATCCACAATACGCGGGGACTGTGACTGCAACTCAACAGGTGCAGTGGAAGTAGAGGGCTCAACTGAAGCAGGAGGCACGCTCATACAGGGTACTACTGGAGGCTGTGAAAAAGACGGGTCGACATTACAAATATCATCTGAGTCAAGGCCTACTGATGACTGCACCTGATCAGAAGCGACAGGCCTACCCCTACCGCGACCTGTACACCCCCGGGATGAACCAACACCCCCTCTAGACCCACCTCTCTTGCGGCCCGAAGCCGTGACTATACGCTGGGAAACTCTTCTTCCACCCGCAGTCATTCTCCTAATTTTACCAGCTATGGCCTAACATTTTCACATTTCTTATACTAATTAGTTATTTAAACACACACATGTCTATTAATATAACATTCTGTACTAACGTCTTCAATTCAACTTAACGTTTTAATCTCTTTTCAAATGCAACTTATGTTGTTACTAGTTTTCCTTCTTACAACACTATAAATTAAATGCTGAATAATTACATTTAACGATTTTGCTTCATACCTACATAATTACACTATTTTTACAATTGTTTCAATATTTACAATTTTTACCGTTTTAAAAACTTCATAATTAAATACTACATAATTTTTACAACTTTTCATTACACTATTTACACTATTTATACTGTTACTTACACTATTTATACTTTAATTACTATTTTATATCATGCCAAATATATACATTTACTATTTTATATCATGCTAAATAATTACAACTTTTATGTCATGCCAAATATTTACATTTACTATTTTTAATAACATTTCAATTACTACTTTAATTATTACGATAAAACATTTAAAACTTTTTAATTTTACATACCTCGTCGGAAATCCGTCGGGCTCTTTTCGGAGGAGGGGGATCAGCAATTAATTCTTCCGCCATCTTCACCGCCTCTGCTCCGACCCTTGCTGCAATGCTTATTGGGTCATTTTCAGATTCGCTTTCCTCAGACCTCCCGAATTCTGGATTCGGGTTCCTCTGCCCATACTCATCTTCTACCGCAGCCTTCCCCTTCGTCCTTTCTTCCTCACCCACGCCGCTCGGCTTCCTCC
The DNA here is from genome assembly GCA_029168935.1 of Oxyria digyna. Classification (NCBI taxonomy): domain Eukaryota; kingdom Viridiplantae; phylum Streptophyta; class Magnoliopsida; order Caryophyllales; family Polygonaceae; genus Oxyria; species Oxyria digyna. The sequence goes on from JAPVLV010000019.1 coordinate 2,852,266, forward strand.
TTTCTTCCCCTTCCTCACCCACGCCGCTCCCCTTCCTCCTTTCTTCCCCTTCCTCACCCACGTCTTCAACCTCCATATTTCCGCCTCCATCCTCTTCCTCCGCCACCGCCGCACCCACAGATCTCGCAAAAACATTCCCGGATTCCGCCTCTCCTTCACGCCGCTCCTCTTGCCTCAGACAAACTCCTCCGGCCAAACCCGCCACCCATTCCATCGAAACCGCCGGATCTACTCCTCCCACCAAACCCGCCTCCAACGCCTCAGTACCTTCTCCCACCGACCCGGGCTCCATCGCCTCCTCCCGATTCGGGCCAACTGTCGGATCTACATCCGACCCTCCTCCTCTACTCGGATCTGCAACTCCTTCTCTAGCCACCGTATCACCGCCTCCGTTCATCTCTCTCGATTGCCTCATCACGTCTTCAATAGAAATTTCCGAAGGCGATACATCGAAAAAATTGCCGGCCATTATTTCAGACCACCAGTTGTTCTCCATTTTTTTTTTGGGAAGATGAAAACACGGCGACTTCACAATTCGCATGGTTACTTATAGGAATTTCACCGTTTTTTTTTTAACCTAATCCAAACTCTCCCGAATTCACATTTCGGGAGTTTCAAATACAAATTTCAGCCTCTCCCGAATTCACAATTCGGGAGGTTAAAATACAAATTTCAAATTCCAAGGTCAAACTTGCATTTACGAGGCAGATCCAATTTCCGAGATTTTTTACCGTTGTTACCATCGCACGAATGCAAGATTCGTGAGGTATATTTCAAACGCGCCCGCATTCACAATTCGGGAGGTTAAAATACAAATTTTAAATTCTAAGTTCCAAGGTCAAACTTGCATTTACGAGGCAGATCCAATTTCCGAGATTTTTTACTGTTGTTACCATATCACGAATGCAAGATTCGGGAGTTTTCCTTTCACAAATCCGAAGATTTTTGCAGTGGTTTGTGTGCTATTTGAATTGATATAGGAAATGATTTTGCACTATCTGCCTTTGAAAATTCGGATATACGAAATGATTTTGCACTGCTTTGTCTGCCATTTGAATTGATTGCATGTATGGTCAGTCTCAAATTTAATACAGTACTAGTATCCAAAAACTGATTTTCAATTGAAAGAGCATCAATACTAATTATTTTCTTAATATATATGAAAAACTCTAAATGAAAAATAAATAGAAACAAAGGGAGTATGTTATAGGCTTGTAGCATTACGGTTACAGAAAAAAACGGTCTCAAGAAAGAGCGAACTGCCTCTCTTCCTTGTTGGCTATCGACTACTAGAAATTTCTTTATTGATGTCCTTTGTTGTAACAAGACAACACAACTGAGCATTACAAAGTATATAAACGTGACCATTTCTAATCATCATCATCATCTTCTTCCCCACCATCTTCTTCAACGTCATCATAATCATCTTCATGTTCTTCTTCCGATTCGTCTTCACCTTCGTCTTCACTTTCGTCTTCACCTTCGTCTTCATCTTCGTCTTCACCTTCGTCTTCACCTTCGACTTCACCTTCGCCTTGACCTTCGACTTCACCTCCGTCTTCACCGTCGTCTTCACCTTCGCTGTCTTCATCATCTTCACCACCATCTTCAACTACATGATCGTCATCATCGTCATCTTGGGGTATCGGGTTAATATTTAGAGGCGGCATTGGTTTGCACGGTTATGACGTTAAAGAAATCCGGGACTCACCGCATGGCTGCCATTCAAATTTTAAGGTCAAACTTGTTCTGACGTGGCAGTTACAATTTCCGAGATTTTCTCGATTGTTACTGCCTCACGAATGCTCAAATCGTGATGTGTGGTTTCAAATTTTTATCTTCCAAACCCGGTTCAATACCCGATTTCTCAATTGCCCAAACAGGTTTACTAGATCGGGTTCACTATTTACGGTTCACTATATCCGGTGGACCGGTTCCCTAATTCTGAACCGGTTTGTTTATTTTTCTATTTCCCACGCTCACGAATGCTGAATTCGGGAACGTCTATGAATACTTTATGCTCCCGAATTCTGAATTCGGGAACTTCTATTACTATTTCAGCTCCGCGCGGAGCTGGGCGCCGCGCGGCATCCAGCTCCGCGCGGAATTTAAACCCTGACACACTGAGTGTGTCAGGAGTGCAAAAAGCCTTTCCGTATGGCACCGTGCTCTGATGGGTTTCAGTCGGTCTTTCAACATAGCTAATAGGACACAGTGGGTGCTTCTTTGATTAGATTTGCTGAGGAATTTTAATTCGGGGGTCCTTCCATCGAATATTAATGTTGCCTTGTTTGTCTTGAATGAGCAATTTTTAAAACTAGAAAGAATGATTCAATTCATCCCATTAGTGTTTGTAATGTCTTATGACTATTACTAAGACTATCGTGAATACGTTGAAGAAGGTGATTGATAAATTGGTGGGTCATGTGCAATGTAGCTTCATTATGGGTCGACTTATCTTGGATAATATTGTTATTGTTCAAAAAGTGGTTCATTCTATGAGGAGGGAGAAAGAAAAAGGGGGATGAATGCTTCTTAAACGCGACCTTGAAAAGGCTTACGGTAAATTTTGACAAGATTTCTTTGAAGATACTTTGATTGCAGCGGGGGTGCCAATTCAATGGGTTAGAAGGATTTCTACATCTTTTGCTACTCTTGCTATGTGCACCTTCTGGAACAGGGAAGAGACGAAGGAATTTGTTCCTCTTGAAAGGATTACAACACGGAGATTTTCTCAATACCTATTCATGCTTTGTATGAAGAGACTTTGTCATATGACTGATAGAAATGTGGAAAGTAAGGCATGGATACCAATTAACTATCTAGATCTGAGCCTATGCTTTCCCATGTGTGCTTTGTAGACGGTCTTCCATGATATCCCAGATTAAGGTTGTGAGTAGAGACATAAAAGGATTTGGTGGTGGGTGGATTTACCCAGACCATCATCCAACTTGTAGAAATTGTAACCATCCAACTCATCCCCAATCCATGAAACTTTCAATCTGGATGCAATCCACTTCTATCCATTGGATCCGTGGGTAGATCGGGTAAGATATGCGGGCTGCCTTTTCTGTATCTTAAAATTTAAATAGCATATAAAAACAAAAAATACAATCATACAAACTGTTTTACAATAAAATCATAAACAATAATCCTTGTGGTTTCAGTATACCACATCCACATCACACACGATACAATTCAAAAGCAAAAATAAATAGTTCGAAAACATAAACTTAAAAGTCCACGATTTTAAATTGAGATAACGAATATCCACTTTTTCATCCTATAATACAAGAAATAAACAAAAATAAATTCAATTATATAACACAATCAACTTATACAAGGATTTACTATATATACTATATGGACAAATACAATTTTTTTTTTATCATATAGATTATATGATTTAAGTTCCGGTGTAACAGCCTCTTACGGTGTAACGAGTATTTATCCTCAATGGTATTCGAGTTTGTCAAGGTTGATATTCAACTTAATTTACATATATTAATATAGGGTAGATATTCAACTAAAAAAACATGAACAAATAGCGTAAAAGATTGAATAGAGGCACAAGCATATGAGAATGTGATTAATGCATTTATAACCTAAATCTATATATAGTTGAATATCAACCTTAACAAACCCGAATACCATTGATGGTAAATACTCGTTACACCACAATACATGTTATACTGGAACTCACCTCTTATATGATATATTATATAGAGATTGGATCATATGAGGACAACCTTTCCCGTGAGGACATGAGGACACGATCTCAGCCGTCGATCTAAATCCATCCTACGCTCCAGATTAAATCAGGGATTTGCCTAGGTTAATATGGCACGGGGGTATTATTGTCATTTTGCTTTGTTCTAAAATTTCTCTCTTCCTCGCTTCTTCTCTCTCACCCGCGCGCGGCGATACTTTGCTCCTTCTCGCAATCTTCTTCTCTTCCTCGCATCCTTCGATTCCGCTGCTGATCTCTACTTCAAATTGATTTTTCTCATTCAGGACCGGTAGATTATCATTCAAATCCTGTTTTCTGGTGGTGATTCGAGTAAGTTTGCTTTCTCTGATTTTAATGTCTTTTTAGCGGATCGATTTTGAGTTTCTTCTTCGGTTTTGGTTGATTTTAAGTTGTTTAAGTGTTTATAGAATTTGTTTATTCTATATTCCGTTCTAGTTGTTGATCATCTCCATCAATTTTGTGTTTTTCAATTTTACTGTGAATCTAGGTTTAGTACTCGATTTTGAGTTTCTGTTTTGTTGTTAGTTGAATTTAAGTTGTTTAAGTGTTTATAGAAGTTGTTTATGTTATATTCTGTTCTAGTTGTTGATTATCTCCATCAATTTTGTGTTTTTGCAAGTTTACTGTGAATCTAGGTTTAGTACTTTTGATATTGTTAATGAATTTTTTGATGCTTTAATGCTGAAGATTTACTTAGTATTACTTTTGTTCACAGATAGTGTGTATTCCTTGTTCACAGATAGTGTGTATTCCTTCTTCACAAATAGTGTGTAATTTTAATCTGATGCCTTTCGAATACAGGGATGCTGTTAATTAATTTTTTGATGCTCTAATGCTGAACATTTACTTAGGATTTCTTGCTCACAAATAATGATAGTTGTGTATTCCTTGTTCACAGATGAACTTGTTCACAGATGAACTTGTTCCCAAATGATGCATTTGTTTGAAATTTCTTTGAAGAAATTATCTTATGCTTTTTTAATACAGTGTTTCTGTTATTTAATTTTTTGATGCTATTATGCAGCAGATTTTCTTAGGATCTGCTCATGATGATGATGATATGTGTGTACTGTTCATGAGGAACTTGAATAAAACCTAATGAACCTATGAGTCAGAGTTGATGAACCTGAATGTGTTTTTTTTATGCTCTTGTAAGTGTTAGATCATGATCAATTGAGCTTCTGTTCTGTTGAAATTTATACTCATTGTGTCTAGTGCATGAACCTTTATTCATTAGTGAATGAACCTTTATGCAAGTTTTATGAACCCTCAGGCAAAATTTCATGAACCTCTAGTCATTTTTCATGAACCTCTATGCTAATCCTTATTAACTTCTGTTCTTGTTTTTTGAAATTGTAGCTTCTACTGCTGCTGTTGAGATCTGTGTTATATCTAGTTGTGAAGAAGTGCCAGTTGTTCTTATTGATTCCGAAGAGCAAAATGAACCTATTGTGTCTCAAGGTGGTTCCCTTTCCTATGTGCCTTCTTGTGATGATTCTCTCAAACCTGCAATTGGTATGGTGTTTCAATCATTTGAAGAAGGTATAGCATTTTATGGGGCTTATGCCGATGCTTGTGGGTTTGATATACGGAATGGAACCAAGCGCTTTCAAGATGGTGTTGTGAAATACAAGTATGCCTTATGCAATAGAGCAGGCTACAAAGAGGATAGGGTTAATAAAAGCGTACGTTCTAGGGTATCTAGTAGGGTTGGCTGCAATGCTTTGCTTGGTCTTCGTTTTTCACAGGGCGTTGGATACAAAGTCATTACATTTGAGGAATGTCACTCCCACAACTTTGTTATGAACTCCCATCGTCAGTTTATGACTTCCTCTAGGAAGTTAGATGAAGGACACAAAAAATTTGTCCTTAACTGCCAAAAAGCCAGCATTGGCCCGGTTAGATCTCACCGTCTTTTCAAGGAAATTGTTGGGGGGTATAAAGCAGTTGGAGCATCATCAGTTGATTTTAAGAATTTTCGCCGTGATATGATGGCTTATATTGGGGGGCCAGATGCTCAGATGACTATTGATAGGTTCTTCAAAAAAAAAGAGCTTTGCTTGGCTTATTGTTTTGACTATGACGTGGATACCAGTGAGCGCCTAACACGTTTGTTCTGGTGTGATCCTGTGTCCAGGAAAAACTTCTCCCTGTTTGGTGATGTTGTTTCATTTGATGCGACATATCGTACTAATAGGTAAGTAAAACATCCTTCTTCTGTCATAGCTTTTTTGTATTGTTCTACTTTTATTGTTCTGTGATTTATGATGAATCTGGTCTTATTTTCATGTTCAATTCTGTGTATTTGTAACTTATAGTCTGCATGAACGGGTAAGTGTATTTGCATGAACCTAAGTTGATTTATATGAACATCTAGGCATATTTCATAAACCTCTAGGCATATTTTCATGAACCTGTAGTTAAATTTTCATGAACCTCTTGTTTTTGTTTGTCATGATCCTAATTGTATTGTTATGAACCTTTAGTCATAATTTCATGAACCTGTAGGCATAATTTCATGAACCTCTAGGTATATTTTCATGAACCTCTATGCATATTCTATATTTTTTGCACATGTAATTTTCATCTTTGAACCTGCTTTCTTCTTTTTCCTGATATCTCTATTTAAGGTTTATCTATGAAGATTTTGAATCTTTTAAATTCCTTTTTGTAGGTACAATCTGGTTTTCATCCCTTTTACTGGCCTTGATCACCACAAAAGGAGTGTCACATTTGGTGCTGGTTTGATTTTTAAAGAGGATGTTGGTTCCTATGTTTGGTTGCTTGAAAGATTTAAGGAAGTTATGAGGAATGATCCTAAAATTATCATCACTGATCAAGATGGTTCTATGAAGCTTGCTATTGAACAGGTCTTCCCTAATTCTCACCATCGTTTGTGTATGTGGCACATTATGAGGAAAGTTCCATCAAAGACTAAATATGATGGTGAGACAAGTGATCGGTTTAGGAAGAAACTCAATGCTATTGTTTGGACTCATGAATTGGAACCGGCTGAATTTGAGTCAGGCTGGAATGCTTTGTTTGCAGAATTTACACTCGTAAACCGCAGATGGTTTGATGATATCTTTGCTATTCGGCATTTCTGGATTCCAGCTTATTTCCGGGACATTCTTTTTGGTGGTTTAGTTCGTACTACCTCTCTATCCGAGTCTACAAACAGTTACTTTAGTCATTTTAATGACAAGTATTATCGTCTGGTTGAGCTTGTGATGCATTTTGATATTGCAATGGACACCCAACGACATCAACAATCTAGGCTGAACCATGAATCTCTCACCAAACTTCCAGATTTGAAGACACAATTGTTGCTGGAGAAAGAAGCATCCAAGGTCTATACGCTCACTGTATTCTGTCTTGTTCACCAGGAAATTGCAGCAGCTTGTTTTTCCTGCTCCCTTGCTTCTATCTCAGAAAGTAATGGTAAGAATAATTTTTTCGTCTTTTTGCTATTTAATTTTAAAATGCTTTTATGAACTCCCTAAGTATCTTCATGAACCTTCTTGTTTTGTGTTGAGTATGATGTAGATTAATTGGTTAAATTCCCAGAAATGCCCTTTGTTTGTTAATTATGCATATTTTCATGAACTATATCCCTGTTTTTATGAACCTTGTGGATTATTCATGAATCAAATCAGCAGAACACTATTACCTTTTTCTTTCTTATTTTATTTGGGTGCTTGAATTGATTTTATGCAATTGATTGCAGGTACGACATTATATGTCTTTATGAGGGAAGAAAATAGCAAAGAATATAAGGTTGAATATATTTCTGCTGTTGATGAATATCACTGTAGCTGCAAGATGTTTCTGAGGGTTGGATTGCCATGTCGTCATCTCATTTGTGTGTTCAAGAACAAGCTTGTGCCAACAATCCCTTCTAAATATGTGCTTTCTCGCTGGACTAAGTCTGCTACAATTAGTCCAATCTTTAGTATTGATGATGTTGTTGTTGATCAAGGTGTGTCTTCAGATCAGAAGGAGTTTTTGCTCAACTCTGCTATTTCAGAATTTTATAGTTGTCTTGGTGTGCTTGAAGACAATTCAGATCAATTGGAAGAATTAGTATCCATGTTGAAATTAAAAAAGACGTCCTTCCTTGGTCCTCCCAGTCATTCTTCTAGCTCTGTACCAGTAAATCAGCAACATTTGGAGAGTTATGTAGGAGTTCAGGTGCCATCTGAGGTTAGCATTCATCCACCACCACAAGCAAAGAACAAAGGTAGTGGTCAACATCCTTCTTCATCTACCAGCAATGTCATTGACCCTACCCGTGTCAGACGTAGGCGTTGTGGAAAATGCCACCAACTTACTACTCACAAAAGTCGCACTTGTAATGGTGTTATAGATGTTTAGTATTTTTTCTGTTGCTCAGTTTGTGGTTTTAGTCTTTAAGTACAGTTTTTTTTAGTGTTATGAACCTTGTTTTAGTTTTATGAACCTACTAGAAATATTGCAACAGATGTTATGAAGCAATTTATCATTTTGATCAATGTCTTTGTTACTTTTATGAGCCTATATTCTTTTATTCTATTTTTATTTTTTATTCAACTCTTTATTTTTTTGTATTCAAATTCAAGATCTTTGGCCCAAAACAATATGAACCTTTTGGCACATTTTCATGAACCTGTAGGTATATTTTTATGAACTTCTAGGCACATTTTCATGAACCTGAGATAATTGTCATGAGTTTTCAAAGCATATTTTCATGCATAGTTGCATGAACCTCTAGGCATATTGTTATGAACCTGTAGGAAATTTTTCATGAACCCCCAAGCTTTTTTTCATGAACCCAATTGTATATTTGCATTATCCTCTAGGCATATTTTATTGAACCTAAGATCACTTCTATGAACCACTAAGCATATTTTGCTGAACCTATATTCATTATAGAATGAACCTCTACACATATTTTCATGAACCTCTAGGCATACTTTCATGAACCTTTAGGCACATTTTCATGAACCTAAGATTATTGCTATGAAATTCAAAGAATATTTTCATTTATAGTTACATGAACCTCTAGGCATACTTTCATGAACCTTTAGGCACATTTTCATGAACCTAAGATTATTGCTATGAAATTCAAAGAATATTTTCATTTATAGTTACATGAACCTCTAGGCCTATATTCATGAACCTCTAGGCATACTTTCATGAACCTTTAGGCACATTTTCATGAACCTAAGATTATTGCTATGAAATTCAAAAAATATTTTCATTTATAGTGCATGAACCTCTGGGCAAGTTTTTTGATTGCTCAGGCAAATTTTAATGAAACTCTAGGCAATTTTTCATGAACGTCTATGCTAATCCTTATTATATGCCAAGTTGTATTACGCATTGTTGAAAATGGCAATGGACCAAGTGTCACTGTTTTTTGTATCTAATGAACCTGTTTTTTGAAATCTAATGAACCTGTCTACAATAAACATATGAACCTACTTTTTTTTTTTGAGATCAAACAAGCAAATCAAATTCCAACCATTAATTTGTCATTCTTAAAACCAAATTCAAACTCTAGTACCATTTCAAACCTAAATTGAAACCAAAGTATGAGATCAATCCAAATTCCCAATTCAAACTACCATTTAATAGTACCAAGCTACCAAGTATTTTTGTAAATTGTAAACTAGACAGCCTACATAACTTCCAACTTGTCCCAGCTTTTTCAGATTCCCTTGATTATCTTCAGTGCTTCATCCTTAACCTTGTTCACATCCGATGTTATAATAGCATGCACATACTTTTGCCTCAGCAATTGCAAGCACTTCTTCCTATTCTTCTTTGTTATTTCTGGCTCCCATGTTTCTGTGTTTGAACCCATGAACATTTCCATGTTTCTCATGGCTGGCACTGCTGAGTTGATTACATCTCCTACTTCATTCCATGGCATCTTCACCAAAGTGGCTTTTGACTTTGCAGCTAAGATTGCTTTTGCTTTCTTATCTAAATTGTGCTTCCACAAGCTCCTTGTAAGCATATCAGTCTACATGAATAGCATAATATCACTATAGTTTGTTCTAATTTTGTAATATTCTTAGAATTCTGTAAAAGAACTAGTTGTAGATTTACCACTCTGTCAATAGCTTCCTTGTACCGCTTCAGATTTGGGTCATTGTGTGCAGAGTCAAGCACTTGTATTTTTGGATTTCTTATGTCATAAGATATGCAATACATGTGTTCATTGTTCTCCAACACTGGGATTATAACCTGTAATAATCAATTAAATTAGTTTTCATATGTAGCATAATAATTCTTTGAACCCTGATTGTATACCTACCATGTCAATATCACGCAATTGTCTGTAAGGGGTTTCCAAGATGCTGGTTTGCATGCTCTTTTGGAACGTTACTTCTCTGTTCTTTGGGGAAAGAATCTGTTTTTGAAAATGGAAACAGTTAGACACTCTTATAACTATTACTGAACCTACACAATATGTATATGAACCTGTCTCTTATAAACCTCTTATAAACCTTATGAACGTGCCTTATATATTACATGAACCTTCCTTATAAATTTCATGAACCGACACAATATGTATATGAACCTACCTTTTATTTTTCTACTGAACTTCCCTATAAATCTTACTAAATAAATAATATCTGGAAATGATATTGAATTTAGCATAGTTTACCATGAGATATGTGTTTAAAAATAGCCGGTTAGGTTTGTTGTCGCTTCTTTCCTTCTCATGGTAGTTCAAAATAGCTGTCCAAGCATCCATCACTTTGAAACTGGCATCCATATCTTCTTGCATTGTGCTGAACTCAAACAATGTTGTCCTTGTTTGTTTGTCTTGAAACAATATAGTCCTGGACACATTTAAGTTTTTTATTTTCAGTAATTAATTTAAACTTCCATAGTAATATAAAACTGCAATCAACTTACTCTTCCACTTCATCTTTGTCTACGAAGTTCCAAATCATTTTTTGCTCTTCCGTTAACGGTTTTCCCAGAATTTGTATGGCTCTTTGTTTGTATGGGCTCTTCAATGTTCCTGCCATCTTTCTGGTTCTTGTACAGTCAAATCCAGCAGCGTCTTCTTCATTTAAACACGGACCTTTTCCCTTGTATTTAGGTTTCTTACTTTCTTTTTCATCTTCTTCTGTCTCTGTTGCTACAACTTTGCCTTTGTCTTTTTCTTCTTCTTCCTTTTCTTTACATTTTTCTGCCTCTGTAGCTACATCTTTCCTCTTGTCATTCTGTGGTTCTTGTTGTTGTTCTTCTTCTGGTTTCTCACTTGAAGCTACAGGGCTCTCCTCTTTTGGTCCTTGTTGTTGTTCTTGTTCTTGTGATGGGAAGAGATTGAAACTTGGTGGTGTAAAATCATTTCCTTTTCTTCTCTTCTTCTTCTTCTGTTTCTCCTCATCCTCAGCTTCCTTCTTGTTTTGTTCATCTTCCTCCAACAATGTTTTATCCCCCTCCAAAGTTTCTGTCCCAACTGCAAGCATTTCCAACAATTGTTAATGGACCTCAGGGCAAAATTTCATGAACCTATAAGCATAACTTCTTGAATCTCAGTGTATAAGCAAAATTTTTGCATGAACCTATAAGCAATATTTCATGAACCTATAAGCATATTATCATGATCCTTTAAGAATTTTTTCATGAACCTCAAGGTTATTTTTCATGAACCTCAAGGCTTTTTACCATGAACCTAAGGGTACTTCTATGAACCTATTGATTTATATTTGTAATAAAGCATGTTGTTTCATTAATCTTTTCAGCATTGTATTATGAACCTCTAGGCAATTTTCTATGAACCTGTAGGCATTTTTTCATGAACCTGTATGCATTTTTCCATGAACCTACTTATTTTTTTTATATTTAATCATATTTTCAACATTAGTAAAGTATAACATACTTGTCTCATTGTTTCCATCATTCTTTCCATCTATTTCTTTCTCCTTTGCAGCTTCATCTGTTTCTTGAAAGTCATTCAAGACGTCATTCACCTTTTCCCAACCAGTTTTGTTTTCTCTGTAGTTTGATGGTCCAGCGCCATCATTTGACAACGTCACCTTGACCTTTGAAGCCTCGGCCTTCTCAACTTGCTTGAGGCATTCAATCAGCGCTGGATCAGACCAGAATGGATGATCACTATCATTCCATATTTCATCAAACTCAGCTTGTTTCTCATCTTGTTCTTTCTTCCTCCCCATCAGTCCTTGTGACGTCTTGATCATGTTCCTAACAAATTCATCCTTTCTGAATTCCAATGGCAAATCATCCACCATTTGCGCAATTTTGAGGATTGAATTTGCAAGCTTTGTGTTCTCCTCTGTGAATTCAACCAGCCACTCCTGCAATATAATTTTAAGGATCTTGTAAGTTCATTGTCATGAACCCAATGTGTATTTTCATGAACCTGGTAGAAGGTGTTTACCTGTAGTAATGTGGGTCCAAAACCTTGGGGTTTTTCCTTATTCTTGTTAACTTGTTCTTGCTCCTTACGCTTTGAAGCTTTTCCTTTTTCATTTTGAACCTTCCCTTTCCCAAATCCTCCTTTACTGATTTCATTGCTTTGGCGTTGCATCAAACTATCATTTGTCCAGCTTAAGTAGACAGGATTTGTTCTTCTCGGTGTCGTGCCAAAGAGGGATACTCTGTCTATGTAAAAGAACTGTTTTCATAGAACACAAAACACACGTTAAGCCATTAAGTTAGAGAAAAATTTAGCTAATATAACAATGTAAACATGTTATTTACCACAAGTACAACAACACATCCAATGAAGAACCTGTCCTTTTTCGCCCTCCACGATGGTATAGTTACCCTCAAGCTCTCCACAATAAAACCACACCAATCTATGCTCTGAACATTCTCTATTTCTCGCATCATCAACTGCTGGCTAACTGTCCCTTTCTGGTTCACCTCCACAAGTACACTTAGGAACAACATTAGAAATAGCCTAATGAACGTCTGCTCATCCTGACCATCAGGTATGGCTAATAGCGCTTGGGCTAGATGTCCTGGCCTTATTTCACTTCTATTGTTCATGTATGTCTTCCATTCTGTCTTGACTGCAGTGTCTTCTTCATTAACCCCAAGTCTCTCCAATGGTTTATTCCCTCTCGGAATTCCTAGTACTCGCTGGACCTCATTTGCATTAATTTCAACAAAAGTCCCATCTTCCATTTTGATGGCACTTCTAGCTTCATCATAGTTTTCCAGCAGCCAGTAACACATTCTCTTTGGGATAACTTCTACATTCAGTTCTAGAAGATTTCCAAAGCCTATGCTCCTGATGATTTCCTTCTTTGGTTCAGACATTTTCTTGACAGTCTCAACAAACTTTTTGGGCACATTCCGGAGGATAAAGCTTTCAAATCCAATCTCTTCTGTCTTCACCTCTTTTTTTACAGTCATATCTGATTTTGTTGTCGTTTCCTTCCTGGCTTCTGGTTTTGCCCTTTTAGATCTGGTTACCATCTTCTTCTCTTCATTGCCTTTGCTTGCCAAATTGTTGTCAGTTTGTGTGTTCTCCACCTCGCTTTCCTCCTGAATCTCTTGTACTTCTTTTCCTTTTCCAAGCCTTCCCTTTATCCTCACACTGTCTTGTTGTGGTACAGACTTAAATCTTTTATTTTTTCTCTCTTCAGATGAAGTGGCCACTTGTTTGCCCTTTTTGTGTTGCATCTCTTCTTTTTGCAAAACCTTCTGCCTTTTTGGTGGAGGACTTGCACTCTTCACTGCCAGTGCCTTCTTCTTCCCCATTCTGATTGGTGGAATATACTCTGAAGTCAGAAACTCCTCATTGCTCAGTACATCTTCCTCCATCTCACTGTCTTTTTCACAACCTGCAAGCATAAATTGTAGTTGTTATTATGTGTAGTTATAAAAGATCATAACTTATATGAACCTTAAATGTATTTTCCATGGACCTTCAGGTCTATGTCTATGAACCTATAATCCTATATCGTAAAGCATTATTTAAACATGTAATAAAAACTTGTTTAACTTCTTTCTTTTTACCTGTCTTATTGTCCAGTTTTTCTTCTTTGTCATCTTGAAGGTCTTGTTCTTCACTTGCAGGAATGGTTGGTTCTTCACTTGCAGGAATGGTTGGTTCTTCACTTGCAGGAATGGTTGTTTCTTCACTTGCAGGAATGTGTTCATGACTCCTCTCTTGTGTTTCCGCTTCTTCTTCTTCACCTTCATTCAGAGCAAAATTTGCAAAATTAATTATCACAATGATAATTGTATATATATCAACTTAGAAGTGCACTTTTGATCCTTTAATTGTACTGTTATGAACTTCTACTTATACTTTCCTGAACCTTTAAGTGTACTGTTATGTACTATTATGAACCTCTAAGTTTTAATAAATGAACCTCTAAGTGTTCTTCATGAACCTCTAAGTGTTTTTTCATGAACCTCTAAGTATGTTTGCATGAACTTCTTAGAATGTTTGCATTTAATCTATTTCTATGAACCTAAAGGTGTGTATGCATGAACCTTTAAGTGTATATGCATGAACCTCAATGTGTATGAGCATTAACCTTTTTAGTTTCAATGATTGAACCTCTAAGTGTTTTCCCATGAACCTCTAAGTGTTTTTTCTTGAACCTTTTAAGTGTTTTCTCATGAACCTGAATGTGTATATGCATTAATTTCTAAGTTATTATGAATGAACCTCTCTAGTGTTTTTTCATGAAACTCTAACTGTTTTTTTCATGAACCTCTAAGTGTGTTTGTATGAACCTCTAAGTGGGAATAAACCTTATAGAATCTTACCTGTGTCTCTCTCTGCTTTCTTAGTCCCTTCCTCTATAACGCACTTTTCTTGTGTTTGTCCTACTCCCTCAGCTGTGACATATTGTTCCTGTGTATCTTCTTCTTCTTGACTTTCACTCTTTTGTGTAGAGTTTTCTTCATCATTCCCTTCATCTGATCTTTCATCATGACAGGGTTCCTCTTCACTTTTGCTCTGTTGTGTTGAGTTGTCTTCATCATTCCCATCATCAGATCTTTCATCTTCACAGTCTTCCTCTTCACTCTTGCTCAGTTGTGTATATTTGTCTTCGTCATTCTCATTTTCTGATCCTTTATTGTCACAATGATCCTCTCTTTGTTGTTCTTGACTTTGTGTTGATGTTGAGTACCTTTCTTCACTTGTTTGAGAATTTCCCAGTTTAATTCTCATACTTCTTCTTCTGTTGTAAACTCTTTTAGGAGAGTTTTCAGCATCTTCTTTTTGTGTGTCTGCAAGGGAAATCAATCAAGAGGTTAATAACAATAATCAGCATGAATTTAGCAAGGCAAAGCAAGCAGAAGCATTCCCAGATCATTCAGTAAAAATTAAAAGCTACTGATGTTAACTGGTTCACCCATACATTTTGTTAGTGATACAAACAATCCTTAACATGAACACCACAGACAACATGCTTTATCTAGATCGTAGTTACTAGTTAGACACCTCAAACAACCAAGTAACAAACATGAAGAAAAATAAACTGATTTCTTATGAACCCTAGAAACCACATCTAATATTTTTGTTCAAAATAAGTTCATGAAAATGAGTAACAAACATGAAGAAAAATAAACTGATTTCTTATGAACTCTAGAATCTACATCTAACGCAAAAATTCTTATGAACCCTAAATAAAATTCGAAAACCCTAATTTTTGGTTTGATTTTCACTTACCTTCAACCGTGAGGTCGATGTAACTGCTTGGATCTTCCGCTGCCTTTGATCTGTTCTCCATTCTTTCTCCAATATCTTCCTTCTTGCTTTTCGCCATTTTCCAGTCGTAACCGCTTGCAACTTCCTTCGACTTCTCAAATGGATTGTTTCTCGCTTCTAGATGTAGAATTTCTTGAGCAAGATCGATTTGCTTCAACGAAATTTGGTTTCGATCTTTGATTTGTGGACGTTGTCGATCGAATTCACTCCGAGAATTAGGTTTTCGCAAATCGCCTCTTCTTCTCCTTTTTCTCTCGCTTGCTTTGGTTTGATTTTTCTTTTTCGGACGTCTTATATTCTTCCGGGGAAATGTCTAAGTTGCCCTTAAAAAAAATTTAAATTTACCTGGTTGCCACTGCTTCCCTCATCCGATCTCACGCGAGTGCATCACACCGGATCCCTTCTCCCTTTTAATCTCAGTCGTTGGTTCAATGATCTAACGGACCAGAAGTGTCCTCACCGTAAGAGTTGTCCTCACAAGAGCCCCCCTCATATTATATATACATAATTTTTTTATATATGTTAAAATTATATGCATTATACAGGTAGAATCGGCTCACGGGTCATGGGTTGGATTAACCCCAATCCATATCCGCTCCATGATCGATTCATCAATCCGTTGATCCATTAACATCCGTTTATCTTAGGATTTACATCCATATATTCGGATCGGGTTCACGGGTGGATCAAACATCCGTTGACAATTTTCATTCTTGGTTGTGAGGAAGGTTTTCCAAGACTTCTTCTACACTTTAGGTGAACTAGTGAATTTCGAGGAATCAAAGATCTTCCTTTCTTTTCATGTGAACGAGATGTTGGGAAAATAACTGGTGATGAGAGTGGCATTGCTGTTACTTGTGATTTGAAAATTATCCGGTTTGCCTATTTTGTGAAGGCATATAATTGTACCTTTGGTGAAGTGGTTGAGAGGGTGAACACTAGAATTGCTAGATGGGAAGGGTGATGCCTTAACCTAGAAAGTAGGATTAGTTAGACTAAAATGGTCCATACAATGAGTACTATTCCTTTGTCGGCAAGCATAGTACGACTAACACCTTAGAGCGTATGAGTTAACTATCATAAAGTAGGTTACAATTCTTGATGAGTATTGGTATAACTCAAAAATCAACTTTGTCTTCTGTGGTAAATTTACAACAGAAGTGTCAAACCTTACTCATAAAGTGTCCAATTTTGTAAACTTAGTAGAATTTTACTTGATCATGTTCTTCCCCATATCCTACGCATCTATATACCCAATCCAACAACAGAAGATCAAATTTTTTGGATACCATATAATAATGGTAGATTTAGGGAATTTCTAATCAACGCCCACCCTAAATTCCTATTTATTTCCCAGGGTTTTCTTACGTCGCGTAAGGATTATATCCTTGCGTGACGTAAACATTATTTTATCCTTGCGTGACGTAAGGATTTTCTTCTTATTAAAAGACATGGGAAGGGGAACCCTAGTCATTTTCACAGCCTCCCCAAAGTTTTTACGGCGCCCTCTCTTGCAGCAACCTCGGCTTGGCGTTTTTTGCTCTTCTTTCTTCAATTTCAAGCTCCAAATCAACTTCATTGCTATCAAAAGGTTAGTAAACATCATTCTTTCATTGTTATGGTATGATATTGAAGTGAATTTGATATTTTGATTGTGTTTTGATGATATGTAGTTCGAAATTCAAAATATATATCAATTACTTGATTAGAAAGCATGAAATTGAACTTGTTTGGATGAATTATGAATTTTATTGAGTAGGCATTGATGATAATGTATTTTTTTTAAAATAATATTGTAATTAGGGATTTGATATTGAATTTTATGGATTGATTGAGTTGAATTGATAAGTTTATTTGTTGAAAAATTTGATGAATTGTTGAAACTGAAATAGGGGCTGATTTTTTATTGCATATGAAGGTTAAATGTAAGGATTTAGTTATCCTTATGTGACGTAAATAAATGCACATCCGAACATTATACCTTCATATGCAGTAATTTTTATGTTTCAGAATATTATGAAAATGATTTTTTTAGTAGAATATTGATTAGAAAGCATGCAATGTTTGTTATTTGGATTATATTGATTATGAATTTGATTGAGTATGTATTGATGATTTGGTTATGTTTGTGATTATATTGTATAATTAGGGATTGAAATTGAATTTTTTATTGTATGAATTCATTTAGCTGATTTGATAGGATTTTTTGGTGAATTCTTTGATTAAGTGTTAAAATTGCATTCTGGTTTTGTATTTAACTGCATATGAAGGACATTCTGTAAGGATTTGCATTCTGTTTCATAATGAAAATCCTTACACGACGCAAGGATGGTATCCTTACGTGACGTAAGGACTTGCCTTCTGAAACAGAATGCAAATCCTTACAGAATGGCTAGTCTGCAACAAGTTATTAAGATTTTTTGCTTTAAGTAAAATGTTGTTTTTTGTTATTGAAAATATGCAGGAATGGATCGTCTGGGGAGCTCTTCACATGTAAGGAACAAACACGAGAAGAAAAAAGACCCACACGTAGATAGGGGAAAGGGGAAGAAGAAGACTAAGAAATCTCCCCCTCGTCGTCTGGAGTACCCGGATGAAATGATGCCAGAACCACACCATGTTCTTGAGACGTCCACGGGATTCAGTTGACCTCCCTTGAGTCCTCACATTATGATTTCCCCTGAGATGCAAGGCTACCCAACTGCTCAATCACAACAAATGGGAGGAGGTTTATTACAACAGATGATGATGTTGGCAAACCAACCCTTTTACAACAACCAAGGAGAAGGTCAACCTGCCTCTACTGGTATGATTAACACGGTCTCAGGCTCTCAATGGGACGAGTATTATCAGGCAGCTCCACCTTCTGGACCTGGTGGGACATTAGGGTCATCACAACCTCGATGTATGGAACCCTCTGACGCTGAGAGTTTAGAGAAAGAAGTTGAGGACAAATTTGACAAACAACCACAAAGTGGTGATGATGAAAAGGGGGATGAGGATGATTCAGATGAAGAGGAAGCAGAAGAGGAAGGGGAATCTAAAGAGGAACATCTTAGAAGGAGCCGGAAGAAAAAGTTCCAATTCAATATGGTCCTTACTTGGACGAGCTTACTCCTAGAGGTCCTCAAAATCCTGAGGTGTTGAGAGGATTTCAAGCTCATACGGCATTTTTCGTGCAACAGGGCAAGGTAAGTAATTACACTTGACTTATTAATTTTGATTTAATACATGAATTAGTAATTCCTAGTCCTAATATTTTTTTTGTCTAATTGCATGCAATTGTTGTTGTTTGGATTGATTATGAATGTGATTAAGTATGTATTTGATGATTTGGTCAATGTATAGGGATGGGGGGTTTTGAGGTATCAGACGAGAAAGACTCATATTAATAATTAGGGTCGGACGGATATAGCAGATTAGATGGCGACTGCAGATGAAACTAATCTCACACATCCCCAGTTTTTGATGTACGATGAGATTGACTTTACGTTAGATTCAATGTTCCTTGAGAGCAACAATTTCCACTTTCCTTTTGGTGAGATGAAAATGACATTGCTGGCTATGTTGAAGCTATTCTCGATTCCTATCCATGGGAAGTCTATGCGCCCCTCCCCCAAGCTCGCAATTTAGGCGCAAACAATCTTAAGCTTTGGTTGGGTAAAAAAGGAAGGCGTTATTTGAAGGTTCCCTTGAGTTATGCCAAACAAGTCTTTATATGACTGCTGCAAACCTCAAGGCGGACTGTGAGTCGTTGGATGACCCCCAAACACATGGGTTATGTACACCTCAAGTTCCAGAATTGCATCCGTCTGAGATATGGGTATTATATCCCGAGTGTTCGAAAAGCAAGGAGATACTCATGAGGATCTGGACACTTGCCTATTGTTACCGGTGCATGGGAGAAAGTACACCTCAAGAATGTGCACTGCTGTCCTTCTATTTCACTTTGTTGCAAGTAAATATCTAATTATTTACCTTAAAATTTTAATAATTTATTTGCTCTAATGAAAATTGTATATTTCTTATACATTAGGCATGGATCGACACGTCACTAGTACAAAAACAACTTTTAACCACAATTTTTTGCAATTAAGACCTTGGTTCAGGAACTGTGGCAAAAATTGCCGCGGTAAAACTGTTTACCCCGGTTCAGGAACTGGGGTAAAACCGCAACCGGGGTCAAATGTAATAATTCTAATTTTAGTCTGATATGTTTACCTTGTTTTTATGAAACCGGGTAAAAACATAACTGGGGTAATGTTTCATAATTCTCTTTTTAGTCGTACAAATTTACCCCGGATCATGCAACCGATGTAGAACGTAATCGGGGTACATTTTCATAATTGTTTTTGGTCCGATACGTTTACCCTGTGTCATTGAACCGGGGTAAAAATGTAACCGAGGTAAATTCTTTACAATTACAACGGTTCTTAAACCGTGGTAATTTACTTTTCCCTTTTTAAGAATAAATATTTATTATTGCCTCCATCATTCTTCTTCTTCCAGCAACATCCCCCATCTCTAGTCCAATTTTATGCCATCTGCTCCCCCTCCGTCGTTCTTCTTCGTTCCCCCCTTTTCTCTCCTTAATCCCTGCCTTTTTCGTTCTTCTTCCTGTTTATTAATTTCAGATCTGATCTCTGTCCACTTTCTAGGGTTTTCCGGCACTATTCCGATCGTGATTTGCCTAATAAAGAGATTGATGTTCATTCTCGGCACGCACGACTGTGAATTCATTCAATTGACGATGAAGGGAAATCGAACTCGCATCCTCACCCATCCAGCCTTGCTCACGAATTGAACTCGTAGCCTCCAAGAGGTGGTAACTTGCGGCCTCCAACCGAGACAAACCCTAGATCTAGGAGTTGAGTTGAGTTGATTTACTGATACACCAAACATCCTTTTCACAGATAAACATTTTTTTTAAATAAATAATTTTACTTTACCAAACATGTTTTTTAACCAGATCTATTTATAAACTGAAACCAGTTTATAATCTGGCTCTCTAAACAGACCAATAGTTTGTTTGCAACTTTTTACAACAATTCAAGAAACGGGGTAAAATGTACACCAATTTTATTTGCAATCGGGCTATATATTGGGATTTTTGTAAAACAAATTGCATTATAATAGATTTGAGCGCCCGATAAATAATTTAAATGACTGAATACACCTAGATAAAATTTCACTTTTTTCAATGGCTAATTAATTATGACATATATAAAATATGTTTAATAATTTTAACATAACAAACATAATCAATTCTAGAAAATGGATTAAGTGCAAAATGTAACTAATGAAATCCTCTCACAATAGTGTTTTAATGTTTTAAGTAATAGCTATTCTATGAAGCTTTGCACATATGTTGCTCATTGATCTCGAATCTCATCTATCTTGTCTTGTGAAGTTGTGGGTATGGTAATATCCCTTGAAATACTGCATAGTACTGTCACATTTTATATGAATTTATATTAGAATTTCTTTTAATTATAAATATGAAATTTATAAAATAAATCAAAACACCTCGTGTACCTTTTTTGGTATTAAGTCTTGGCCTTTACTAACGATCTCGCTCATAAAACGAAGAACATAGTATCCTTAATCTACACCATTAGTTTGTTGAGGACACTACAAAACAAACAATCCTCGAATATATTTGGCAATTGACAATATATATAGTTCGAAAAATAACTTATCTATATAATTGATGATGGAAAAGCGCACAAATTCATTTAACAAAGTAGTCCATAAAACCAACACATAGTTTAATCCATTAAAGAATATAAAACATCATAACCTTTATTTGAACCCACTTAGTCTGTTTGGTATGTCTATTTGGATTGTTACTTGTAATCCCCAATTTAGTAGACCTATATTGAGAAAAGTAAAATGTTATCACAATATCATCAATAACTACTTATCATAGAAAACATGAATACACAAATACGTACAGTTCAACTAAATGTTTTATATCATCCTTTACTTTTCCTGCAACTGAGTCAAGCCAAAATACAACTTGTTTAAAGGGATGAATAACACACAACATCCAATGGTTCTTACATGATAAGAAAATATATGTCATAGTAGTTTAAGTTGAACATATTCACACACTAAAATAAGAAAATGAATAAGTTGACGTACTCAGAATTATATGGAGCAAACAAAAATCTAATTTTTCTTCGCTTTTCTCATTGCCACGGAGATATATCGTGCTCGTTCTTCTCAGCGTAGTTGATTTGCCACCATATTTTCTCTCGCCCTTGATTGAATTGCAGGCGAATATCTGATATGAAGTACGGGCACAAAAAGCCAAAATGATCGAGCTGGTTGTTATCTTTAAAAGTGTGCATCAAATACGTGCTCAGACAAAAACATAAAGCATAGTACATTATAACTTTACAAGATATACAATGATCAAGAACAACTCATTCCACTAACCATAATCCTGTAATAAAGTAGGATCAATTATTCATCAATATAAGTATAAAAGAAGAATTTTATACATCCATAAACAAGTATGTATTGAAGTTTAAGATAACTTACCCAATGAAAACGGACACATGTGTTGCTTGAATTTGTTCTGTATATAACCATTGAAATACCAGCTCCTTGGTAACCCAAAATTCATTTTCATGGCCAAAAAACTCTGAAGTGGGAACGAAGATGGTATTTATACCTCTAGCAATAATTTCCAACATGTGCAAGGTAGTAGTTGAGACTTTCGAGCGTTGTTCAGCTGTGACCAATCCACCACTATATGCTTTACATGTGTGACACTTGTTGATTCTGTTATATGAATATGTACACGAGTCAACACTCTTTCTCTTCCTATTCACACCATTTAGTTTTTGTAGATCCTTCAACATTATTAAATCACTGAAAAATATTTAGTTGTGGCTGAATTGATAATTTCTGAAATTAATATAAATTTTACCTTCTTTATGAAAATTAAATCTTTTGGCCATTGGACAAAAAGAATCAAGTGCTTCAAATGCAACTCTTGCTTCCATTGTAGGTACCGGAAGAGGCGCTTCATCTAACCTAACTTGAATCATCTCAACTTTCATATGTCCAAGCTCTAATGGTATATTGTGAATCACCACAACTTGCATGACAGAAGCAATAGACACCTTTCCTATGGCCACTATTTGATTTCTAGGAGAGGCAGAAGCCAATAAACATTCAACCCAACCCTATTAGTCATTGAAATAAAGAAGACTCAATAGATAATACGATAACGTATTATGCAAATAGAAAAGAAAAAAACAGAGAAATAAAATTTTACCTCTGGGAGTTTTAAGTTTGAAATACTTTCTATTTCGTTTTGCATTTCTGCTTCACCTTTGTTTTTGGATCCTTGTTACTCTGACCAACCAATTCTGCATTCTCTTGCCTTAAGCGAAATTTTTTAGCTTCCAACTTTTCAATTGCTTCATTCTTTTGACGATCTTTGTGGTCCTTTCTTCCAAAGTATTTGATGATGGTCATCACTGATCCAACGGCCAGAACACGGCCCGAGTGCTCTTTCCTTCCTAGTGTTGCAGCTAGCAAGTCTTCTCGTTGAGAAAGTCTAGTTTCACCTTGAGAGACTTTTTGAGATACCACCTCCTAAAATTTAAGTCAAACATATTACAAAAACAAAATTGTATTATATATACAAGTTTCGTTCTACAAACTTACAATTC
This sequence comes from Oxyria digyna, assembly GCA_029168935.1. NCBI lineage: Eukaryota > Viridiplantae > Streptophyta > Magnoliopsida > Caryophyllales > Polygonaceae > Oxyria > Oxyria digyna. Next base: position 2,875,412 of record JAPVLV010000019.1, read on the forward strand.
GTTCTACAAACGTGTTACTATATATCGAATTAACAAACTTATAATTTTATGAACCGGCTCATCCAAATTTCCATTTCGATCCTTTCTAGCTTCTACCCACAATTCATTTCGTGGTATTTCAATTGAGGATATATGAATAGCTTTTCCAGAATTTTGAAGTTCGTTTTGAACTTTTGAAATCTGTAACACATAGATAGAAAAATAAAGTAGAATAAAAAATATTGATGACTCCTAGATAATTGCTTGCTTACCAATTCATGTTCAATGCCAATATATCCAACACGAGATATTTTATAAGGATACTCATTTTTCATGACAGTTTTTTGATGTATTTCACTTTTCTCTTATTACCATAAAAAAGAATATATTAACCATCACTGAGATAGTACCACTAGAACAATAGATAAAACACAGTCAAGACATTGACTAGAAAGATCATTTTATAAATTATGACAATAACATGAAAATTACCTTGAACTCAAGACTTAGTCTAGTAGCAACGAATTTCTCCCACATGTTATGGTCAATGAACGTGTACTTGGATGGAGGATGAGGAAGAGGTTCGATCTCAAATCGGCGTTTTTAGCGAAGGAAGAAAGAGAGTCGATCATGGGTTCTCCTCTTCCCAGATCCAAGCATTTTCTGCCATCTCCGAAGCTCTCTTTCCTCCATTGTCTTACTCCTCCGATCAACCTATCAGTTCTTTCTACATAGCTTCTGGGTCTTCTTCCCCATCCCTAATCAGGTTAATTTCTCTTTTGATTCAGATCTCAGTAGTCTGTTTTTTTCCATGCTTGATTTTTGTTGTGTTACAAGCAGCATGTATAATAGCGGGCAAAGGGCTGTCAAAAGCAGTGATTCTTGTGAAGATTGTGGCCTCTTCGATGCTTCTGTACAACGAGGTCTTCTCCAATGGAAGCAGAGAAGGCTCTTGTTTGATTGATTTTTTTGATTTTAGGGTTTCTGAAAATTGGGACGACCATTGACGACCTTCGGGATGCTCCAAGTGCAGATCTAGAATGGTTCCCCTTCGTCCTCAGATTTTCTCGTCCTTCGATTCTGCAGGCCATTTAATTTGTTCTTCCAAATTGTTCATTCAAATCAATTTGTTCATTCCTTGTAAATCTTTTCTCAGATTTTTTTCATTCACTGTAAATCTAGTTTGTATAGGTCCATTTACTAAAATATGTTCATATCAATATATTTGTCAGATTGTTTATTCTTTTACATATTATAACATTTCAATTTGTCAAAATTATGTTCTCCATCTTGAATTTCGGGCAATTAATTTCACTAGAAAACAAAAACGGATACGAACAGAAATTGAATGACGTAATTAAGTGAGGCGGGCACCAATATTTAGAGGCATTATAATTGCCTACTTGTTGAGGCGAACATGTGACCGCCTCAACAAGTATTTATTTGTTGCAGCCCCCCCTATTGCAGCGCCCCTTGCCCGCCTCAACAGGGGGGGTTTTTGCCCGCCTCAACAGGTGTTTTTTCCACTAGTGATTATAATACACAATCGAGACTACCTCCTCTCACCTAAATTATAATTGAAGATGAAAGAACCCATAGACCAACAAAAAAAGGATTTGAACCCCGCACCCGGAAAATTATAACTGACACCCGTTTTGGACGCACCCGCACTGCGTCCAAAAAACCAAGACAAACCATCGGCGCACCCATAATGCGCCCATGCTGGTTCAAATAAATTAAATTAAAATAATGAACCCGAGAAAAACCGATTCGGGTTTTTTAAACCAGTTCGGCGCATCTAAAATGCGTCCATAGGGTTCAGGAATTTATTCTTGCACAAGACCGGTAAACCGGGTTCGCTGGCTTTTCCACGGTCCTCTGGGCGCAAGGTCATTGCGCCGAAATAGGATCTAAGGTCGTTGACACAGTCGGTATGCGCCCATGTATTGGCTGGGCTTTTCGACGCAGGGCCAGTGCGCCCAGGACTCGGAGGGAATTTCGAAAAAGGCAACGGTCACCTTCGGCGCGTTTGCAGTGCGCCCATGAATCAGACCGTTTTTTAACGAGAAAAAATATGAACGTTGGGGTTTATGGGCATGATTATTGGGATTTTCAGTGTCTATATATATACATGTGTTTCTGAAATGATGAGTAACCAAATTCCCATATCAAAATATTGATAACATGTCTTCTTCTAGTGAGACGACGTCTTGGAGGAGGTCGTCACAGAGCGAGTCTTCGAGTACGGAATCGTTAGTGAATGAAGATGATGATCCCGGTATTGAGTCACTTGATTCTTGTTGCTTTCCGGTATGTAAATAATCATTTATGTTCAATTAGTTGTTGTTTAAGCTAAGTTTGATTATTTATTATTACTATTTTTTGTAGAATATTTCATAGCTAGACATCTAGTTTAATTTGTGTGGATTGTGATAATTAGAGTTGGCATTGATATTGGATTAGTATGGATAAAAAATTATTAGAGTTTTTTGTTAGATAATTATTGGCATTGAGATTGATTAAACTGATCAATTTTTTTTTAATATATAAATTATATAGGATCAAATAATTTCACAAGACTTCTCTCAACATTTTAATACTAATGAAGAGTGGATCAATATGGATGCTTTGAGAGATTGGGTTAGGAATGTCGGTTATGGATTGTGTATGGTGATTACCACATGCAAGTCATGGAAGGACAGAAAGATCATATTACATTGTGAGGAATCTGGGAAATATAAAGCGGGAGTGAAGATCAAGATGGTTGATGGCTTGGTTGTTCCCTCTGAAGATAAAAATGAAAGTAGATCAAGAAAAAATCTATGTTCGTTTCAATTGCACGGGATTAGGAAAAAGGGAGGTTCCACGTGGATATTAAAGGTCATTAATGGATGCCACAACCATGAGCTTGACGAAAATTTAATTGGGCATGCATTTCCGGGACGACTTACGAAGGAGCAACGTAAGAGAGTGGTGGTTGCTTCCATGTGTGGCACACAACCGAAGGCTATTTGGAGAGAATTTATGGACGAAGATCCGAATTGCGTGACATCAAGAAGTCAAGTGTAGAGTTGCAAGGCTAAGGAAAGGTTGAAAACCATGGGCGATCTAAGTGTTGTCCAATACACATTGAAGTTTTTGAATGACAAAGGATATTTTACAGATCATGAGACTAAAACCAACAAAGAAGGGAAGGAGGTTTTGAGCGATCTTTTTATTTCTCACCCAACCGCTAGACATTTGTTGCAACTATATCCGAATGTTGTCATTATGGATTCGACTTACAAGACAAACATGTATATTTTAATTATTTTATACTTAGAATATCCTAAAGATGTATTTGTGGCTAAATGATTATTTTGTTGCGTGCTAGATATGGTATGTCGTTATTCCAGATTGTTGGGTTTACTTCAACCCACTATACATATTGCATTGCTCTTGTGTTTATGAGTCAAGAGACAGCAAAGCATTATGTATGGGCACTAGAGCGATTAGATTGGCTGTTCCAGAATAAGAGACCCTTGTGTATCATGTCTGATCGAGATCTTGGACTCATCAAGGCGGTGGATATAGTGTTTCCAAATGTGCGCCATTTTTTGTGTCAGGTCCATGTAGATCGGAATGTTAGGGCATATGCTGTGGGGAAAAATTGTTGCCCAGATTATCTGTCGAGTAGTGTCCGGCGGGTTCTAAGGTCACACACTGTGGAGGATTACGAGGAACGACTTGCATATTTCAAGGAGAAATGGAAGGACGGTCTGAGTGCTTACGTCGAGGATGATTGGCTTGCTCCCCATAAGGAAAAACTAGTTTGTGCATGGTGCGATGATGTTCTACATTTTGCCACAAGATCATCAAACAGGTAAATGAAAATTCTATACCGAGTAAAATAGTGGATATATACATATTTGTTATTCTACAAATTTTGTATTTATTTAGGGTCGAGTCTCAACACTCTATGCTCAAGAGAATGTTTGTTAATTCTGTTGGAGGGTTGGACTCCATTGTGCATATAATCGATAATATGTTCATGGATCAGCATCACAAGATCAAGACGGAGATGAAAAAGTGTTTGTACATGTCACCCAAGAAGATATTAAAGAGTGAGTCATTGATGGTGTTTTTCCAGCGTATTCTAAGGGTGGTCTCATATGAGTGCTTGAAAATTCTATTAAAGCAAATTCGTCGGATCGAGTATGGATTGGTACCCAAGGATGAACAATGTAATGATACGTGGTGGAGAACTAGCCTAGGATTACCGTGTCCACACAGGATCAAGATCTTTCTAGAGGAGGGTTACCCGTTGGTGCCAGAAGAGATTGATATGTTTTGGAAGCAAATCAAGTGGAAGGGCGTTGAAGCCAAGGATCTTAGAGAGGATGATGGCATTCGTCTCAGAGCGGAATATGTTGAGATCGGGAAGTTTTGTACAGACTTTCAAAACGGTGATATACAAGACGATGTAGTGTTTCATATGGCTAAACGTTTGGCATTATGCAAAGATCCTTCAACAACTACTGCACAAGAGCCTCCTCGTCGTGAGACCGGGAAAGGGAGGCCAAGTAAGAAAAAGAAGGGAGATAATAAAAGAGACCCAACTTTACTTGAGAGGAAGGAGGAGGAATTTAGGAAGAAGAAGGAGGAAAAAGAGCTTAGGAAGAAGGAGCAGGAGAAGAGGAAGGCTGATGCAACTAGATCACGCAAGTCGGATCAACGGACACATTGTAGCGGAATTGCAGCACCAAAATTGTCTTCCAACAGGCCACGCAAGCCCAAATCAGGACCACAAAAGGTGATCAACTACCTCGGGGTGAACTGGGGTCAAAAGAATATTGAGCCATTCTTGTTTGCCTACATTTATTCGGCAGATAATGTCAAGAGCGATGGTCATTGTGGATATCGTTCATTATCCATATTATTAGGACGACATCAAGATTCCTACTATGAAATGAGGTGGGAGCTTTCAAAGGAACTGCAGAGAGATCGAGAATTGTGGCACCGAGTCATAGAGGGTGAATTATTGCTAGATCGTCTGATTATGGAACTAAACTACACCAACTCCCCTTGCGAGAAGAAATATTGGATGCGAGTGCCTTTAACGGGCTTGGTGTTTTCCACTAAATTTCAAGTTGCTCTAGTTATTCTAACAATGGACGGACCATGCACTTGTCTTCCATGCTGGGCTCTGTTAGGTGCATCCCCTCCCACAACTGTGTATGCAATGGCTTTAGTCGGCAACCAAGACCATCTTATATCGGTATGATAATAATAAGAAACTTTTCTTTTATCTTTCAACATACTATTACTAACCATTGTGATCGTTGCTCAGATTTCGCTAGTGGAGAACTGCCCTATCCCACCACCGCCAAGGAAATGGATGCAATACAAAGATCCTAGTGTTTCGGGATGGGAAAAAAGCCCCGTATATGAGGATAGGATGAAGAACTTCATGGAAGAATGGACAATGTCCGGTCGAGACCCACACATATGGACCTAGTTTATCGGTTTTTTAGATCTTTTTTATTACGAGGAGTCAGATATGTTTCATTGATGTAAATCCACTCCCTTTTCAATTTGAGAATCAAAGTATTTGGTAATATTTTATTGTGAAATGTTCTATTTATATTTAAACAATGTTTGTAAGAAATCGAAATCTCAGCCAAAAACGTTACTACATTACATATATTGAGATGGGATCATATGAGGACAACCCATCCCGTGAGGACAGAGATTTGAGCGTTCATCTCGTTTAATCGGACGGCTCTCGTATTTCAGATCTTTACTGTACAATAAAACACGGAGGGGCATTTTAGTCATCTCGCCATTCTCATTCTACAGCTTCGTCTCCCTCCCTCCTAGCTCCTTGCGATTTGCGATTTCGGAATGAGCAAGCTTGACCTCGCTATGGGAAATCGACCTCGCCATTGGAGAACTCGACCTCACCATCGGAGAACTCGACCTCGCCATCGGAGAAATTGACCTCGCCATCGGAGAACTCGACCTCGCCATCTATGAAGCCATAGGAGACGAACGATTCTCAATCACCTCTGTCGAACCCTCTCTCACACCTAGAGGCCAATGACGTGCACTTCTATGACGATTTCGATGTCGCTCTTCCGATTTTTCCTTCGTTCCTTACCTTGATTCATATTCAAGACAATGACCAATTTTGCTCGGTGCTGAATTCAAAGGTTAGACTACTAGATCTAGTCCAAACCCTAGACTTAGCATGAATAGATTGTTTGTTTATGCTTGAATTCGAAGGATAGAATGCTTGTTTAAGCTTGAAATTTTCTTTGCTTAAGCCGAGAAGATGTCGAATCCAGAGGAACAACAAGAGGAGAAACAAATTGATACTTCAATAGAGCTTAAGGAATCTCCTGTAGTTGAAGAAGAAGAAGAAGGGAAAGGAGAGGGTGAGCGAGATTGACATAATGACCATTTAAAGGTATCTCCCTCTTACTCTTCTTACTCCAGTTCATAATCTAGGTCATAATGGTCAAATTCTCCTATATATGTTTGATAATTTTAAATAGTATAGATTCAGTTTATTTGGGGAATAATACTAGATGAATCAATTCCTTGCATTTTCATCACACTCTCTATTGGTTTTCTCAGTCTTTGCAATTTTGATTGGAGGTTTGTGTGTTCCACTGGGAGACACATGCTCTTTGCTTGTATTGATGGTATATGTGTTGATTTGAATTTTTTCCGTTGCTTGATGTGGAAGTTTATTTGTCAAAATTCAGCTTGCTGGGAAATCACAGACTAATCTCCCCCATCTTGTGGTGGGAATGATTCCCAGCCTACCCAGAATATGCTCATCATTGTATTGCTTGATCTGGTTGGTTGCTTGTATGATGAAGCTTTCCTATGTTAAAAAAATACGTAGCTTGCACTCGAATGAAACCACACCACTATCATGAGTTTTTATATAAATAAACACAGGAGCCTGGAAACTCCATATACTTTGTTTAAGTTATCATGTGGGGATTTGGAGGTCTTTTTGCTGCAGCTGCTCTTGTTCTTTTTCTTGTGATAATACCCAATACAGGAGTTGAAGCATGGAGCAAAGAGGGTCATATAATGACATGTAAAATTGCCCAGGTAATGAACTGAATCAGTTTTTGTTATCTTTATCATGCATATTGGTTGCTTAATGTTATGTTGATATAGGGACTATTGGAACCAGAAGCGGCTCATGCAGTGAAGAATTTGTTACCGGAGAATGTGAATGGAGACTTATCCGAGGTTTGCGTGAGGGCTGATCAGATGCGACACTGGTACAAGTACAGGTGGACCAACCCTCTCTATTTCATTGACACACCTGACAACGCTTGCTCTTTCGATTATCAAAGTAACGTTTAATTTTCTACCTAACATAGCTAATTAGAGTCCACTTCTCAGATCAAAGTTTTCGTCCTTGATTTGGCCGTTCAGGTAAGCTAGTACTCGGTATTTTTTATTTCTTCATGGTGTCTTTCTCTTATATATGCTACATTGGTGACTTTTGTCTACATTTTTAATTCTTCATGATGCCGGGGAGATTGAATTCCTAGGTGGTCTCAGTATCCATGGCATACATCACCTTCATGAATTGGACATGCTCAAATAACTCCTCAGGTGGCCCCAAATTCGAGCAAGTTCCAGCTGCCGAGAGATCATCAGACTGGAAACATACTCCAAGGAATGCCAACATCCTTAGAGTTTGATCAGCTACATATTCCACTCAGGAAGACAGATCTTCCTCTTTTGGTCTTGCACATTTACGAAATTATACTTTGGTTCATGTAATTTCTTGTACATGATTTAATGAAAATTATATACTTATACTTGAAAGTTCAAAGTATAGATTCTTTTTGAACCTTCAATATATACAAGTTAATGTGTAACAATGGGTAAATTCGATAAGTTCATATTTTTTCCTAATGAACCTACAATACTATTTTCATGAACCTATGGTACATTTTCCATGAACCCGATATTCCAACCTTACCTACGTAAGAGAAAAGTATATCAATATTTAGGTTCATGTGTATCGAAAAACAGATTCATATATATCAACTATCAACCAACATGCTTGTTCTGTTTCTAAACAACATATGCTACAATTTAAATGAACACATGGTTCTAATATTACATAAGCTACAAAGATTAAAATATGAACATAAATATAGGTAGGTTCATGAGTATCAACAAACAAAGTTCATGTATATTAACATGGAGGTTCATGAGTCATTTTTTTGATGAATCTATGGTACATTTTTCATGAACCTGATATTTCTAGGGTCTAAATTAATTTAGTTAAATGTGTTCATTAAAAAATAAATTAAGTTAAATGAACATGACTCTCAACATGAACTTGTAAGGCTATCGACATGAACCTACACGACTATCAACATGAACTTAGTGTCTTTTAGTTCAATGCGTTTATTAAAAAATTATGGTAAATGAACCTGCAAGACTATTAGCATGAACCTGTAAGGCTATCGACATGAACCCACATGACTATCAACATGAACCCACTCAATCTTATAGTTACTAGATTCTTGTGACTGATGGAAGATTCTTGTGACTGATGGATCAGAGCTGGTATGGCTCTTGTGGCAAATGGTTGCCTGAAAGCAACTTTCACATGTAAAATTACAATGTGATTTACAGTTTGTTGTAAGCCCTTATGTTGAATTTTAAAAGCATTTTCCAGGTTCCTTGATTTATTGCGACTACATGACTAAAAACATGAACCTGCAATATTATGGACATGAACCTACATGGCTATCGACATAAACCTAGAGCATGTTAGTGCATTTTTCTCATAACAAAAAAATCAAGCTAAAAAAATTCACGAACCTACAAGACTATTTGGCATGAACCTATAAGGTCATCGACGTGAATCTACATGACTATCGATATGAACCTAAGCCTTTTAGTGCAATGTGTTCATAATACAAAAAAAATGGGATAAAAATATTCATGAACCTTCAAGACCATCGGTGTGAACCTGCAAGGCTATTGTCATGAACCTACAATGCTATTGACATGAACCTACAAGACTATCGATATGTACCTAAGACCTTTTGGTGCAATGTGTTCATAATAAATAAATACGACTAAAAAATTCATGAAGCTATACGGGCACGACTATCGATATGAACCTCGAGGATCTTAGTGCATGGTGTTCGTAACAAAAAAAAAAAGCCTAAAAACACTCATGAACCTGCAAGACTATGTGCATGAACCTGCAAGGTTATCGGCATGAACCTGCGAGGCTATCAACATGAACCTACACGACTATCGATATCAACCTAAGGTCTTTTGGTGCAATGTGCTCATTACAAACAAATCCGGCTAAGAAAATCCATGAACCTACACAACTATCAGCATGAACCTTGGGAATGTTAGTACGTTGTATTCGTAACAAAAAATATTGGCTAAGAACACTCATGAACCTGCAAGACTATCGGCATGAACCTCTAGGCATATTTTCATGAACCTCTAGACATATTTTCATGAACTTCTAGACATATTTATTTGTTCATTATTGTATGTGTGTTTCATTCATAATTGCATGAGCTCATTCATGCAACTCTTTATTGTCAGCAACGCTTTCTGAGATAAGCTTAGTTATCTGATTAAGCTGTTAAATCTTTACACTGAATGATCAACACACTCGTGGTTTATTGGGTACCTTTGATATATTGTATATCCAAATACAAGAATGAATTTAAGAAGGAAGACAAATCTAAGCTCAAGAAATTAATGATCAACACACTCGTGGTTTATTGGGTACTTGTGTATTTTCATGAACCTAATTGTGTATTCTCATGAATCTCTAGGCATATTTTTATGAACCTCTAGGCATATTTTCATGAACCTCTAGGCATATTTTCATAAACCTAAGTGTGTATTTTCATGAACCTAAGTGTGTATTCTCATAAACCTTTAGGCATATTTTCATGAACCTCTAGGCATATTTTCATGAACCTATATGTGTATTTTCATAGACCTCTAGGCATATTTTCATGAACCTAAGTGTGTATTCTCATGAACCTCTAGGCATATTGTCATGAACCTCTAGGCATATTTTCATGAATCTAAGTGTGTATTTTTATGAACCTAAGTGTGTATTCTCATGAACCTCTAAACATATTTTCATGAACCTCTAGGCATATTTTCATGAAACTAAGTATATTCCTATGAAACTAAGTGTATATTTTCATGAACCTAAGTGCATATTTTAATGAACCTCTAGGCATATTTTTATGAACCTCTAGGCATATTTTCATGAACCTAAGTGTGTATTCTCATGAACCTCTAGGCATATTTTCATGAACCTCTAGACATATTTTCATGAACCTATATGTGTATTTTCATAAACCTTTAGGCACATTTTCATGAACCTAAGTGTGTATTCTCATGAACCTCTAGGCATATTGTCATGAGCCTCTAGGCATATTTTCATTAACCTAAGTGTGTATTTTCATGAACCTCTGGACATATTTTTATGAACCTCTAGGCATATTTTCATGAAACTAAGTATATTCCTATGAACCTAATTGTATATTTTCATGAACCTAAGTGCATATTTTCATGAACCTCTAGGCATATTTTCATGAACCTCTAGGCATATTTTTATGAACCTCTAGGCATATTTTTATGAACCTCTGTGTGCATTTTCAGACGAGCTCATATTTATCAATGAGAAGGTTCATGCATATTATCAGACAAGTTCATTTATACTTCCGAGCAAATTTATATTGTTCTTTTATGAACTTGGGACGTGATAGTCGATTATGTTTATGAATCTCTTTGTGATTTTCTTGTTGGTGAGTTCAACACAAAGTAACCTCCAGGCTTGAGAACCCGGTCCATCTCGAGGATATATTTTCCATCTGTGTCATATATAAGACAAGAGATGGCAGTATTAGTGCTGCAGGATAAGCTATTTGTCAATATATGCCCCATGTGCATATGGAACGTCTATTCTATCAATTCTTTACATGTAAATTTAAGAGTTATGTCCAGTTGAACATAACTGATAATTAAATCATACAAAATTTGACTAGCTCAAGATACTGTTGGAGTACTGCATAATTTGTAAACTAAAATGGCTGACAATTAACAACAGCCAGAGGATATTGAATGACCACATATTAAAGAAAATGTATTCGTCTGAAGGGATTTATAGGAGAGATATAAAATCCACAGTTAACTAACATGGCTGTTTTCTTTTTTGAACAGGGGAAATTATAGATGCAACAGTTCAAAGGGATGTCCTGCAAGAAAGCAAGTGGAGAGGAACAAATCCAATTCTAAGATTTTTATAATAACATACACATCTAAACACAACCATCCCATGCCAACACACACAAATTCCCTGGCAGGAAGCACAAGCCGCTGCAGAATCGTCTTCTCCGGCTGGAAGTCCCTCATCCGCCATGACAGAGAAAGGAGAGTTTAAAACTGAGTATGAAGAAGAGGAGATTGCAAAAGAGGTCAAAACTGAGAATGTTTGCATCATGTTGGCTGCAACTTCATTGTTAACTCCTCCAGAATTTCCAACCTAGGTAGCAGAAACACAATTAATTCTACCAGAGATGAAGCGGATAAGTTTCCTAACACTGGAAAAGAAACCCACGGTAGTCACAACAGCATGAGTAATGGTAATCACATCCGCAACTGCAACACGACACCCATCTGAACCAGAGAGTGAAAAGAATTATAAACTTAAGTTAAATGGTCGATTCCCTGCACAAGGACGTCTCTAGAAAGTAAATGTACCTTTATCTACAACTGGAAGATACAAAAATTTCCCATCATGAATTGATTAATCATATCATTCTAGTGGAAACATGAAGATGCATACAATAACACATTCCTATGTGCAACCACCTCAATCACCCCAGTTATATTTGTAATAGAAAGAACAATTTCCCACCAAAGCATACTTCATATGAGCAGTAGCAGTAAAACTAAATAAGCTAAGAAGTCAAACTACTAAACTAATAACTAATGAGACTACCAACTAAACGTATAGTGTCTGGAAAGGAGAGGTAAATACATGGAGCGTGAAATTGTTAGGGATCTTCAGATGATTTCAGAGCCACCTCCATTCTCATAAGCTTTCTTCTTAGTAGCAAACTTCCCGCCTCCAACACTCGACATACACCAGCCCAGGAAATTCCACTTCGAAATTTTTCAAACCTTCTGCACGACCAATAATACCTAAGAAGTCTGATTCTACAAATCTAAACAACAATAAATCTTTACTTCGGTCCGTAAAAATCAACTTCCACAAAATAAATCCTAGAGATCTCACCGATTACAGAAAATTGTAAAAGGAACTCGAGCTAGCAATAATACCTGCGAATTATGTGCTAATCGCAACTCCGCTGCCCGCCTTGCATATAAATTCGGAGGCTTCTGCGACAATAAATATCAAGGGTTTCGACGTACGATGAAGAAGGCGGTTGACAGGAACGACCGGGTTGGAGTCGGGACGGAGACTAGTAGCCAGGAAGATCAGGTCTCCTCCATGGGAGAGGAAAGCGGAAGATCGGGTCTCCGCCATGGGAGAGGAAAGCGGAAGATCGAGCTTGTCGTTCGCGCCCTCTTCTTCAGGTCAGAGAGTCGCCTTCCTCACCTTCGTGAAATTGAGAAGTAGAATCCGAGGGTAAAGTCGTCTTTTCGAAATGTTTTGTGTTAAATTTGCAAAATTGCCACCATTTTTGCAAAATTGACATTGTTCGCAAAGCAGCTTCTTCCCTCCGTCTCCACAAAGCTTCTAGTTGAAGATTTTGCCGACAACAATACGTCAACTCATCCACCTCCTCACCGCAAAAGCCTCGTCAAAGTTGAACCCTAATTCGAGCTTTTCGATCTGGTTGATGTTATTTTGGCAAGAGATTCAAATAAAAGAGGAGAGGGAATCGTTGCAGTTCATTTTGAAGCTGTCGAACTCTCTGGCTTTGCATATCTACCACCCTCTGCCTCATGATGCTTTAGAAGGGATTTTGTAGTTGATCGAGAAGGAGCTAATGCAGCAGCTTACATGGGATTAATGTGTCGTTGTTGGTTAATTTGCTTGTGGATTTGTAAAGTTCCTGATGTATAGAGTTGCTGATTTTTGAATTTTATTTGTAGTATTGGTTTATTGATTGTTGTACAAGCTCAGCCTATGGGATTTCAAGTTTGAGTCAATAAGATTGTTCACTACAAGTTGTCGTCGCTGCTATTGAATTTTGAATTATTCATTCTTTCTTTCACCAGAGAATTTGAACAAGACTGATGCTGAATATTATGAAATGCTGAATATTATGAAATGCTGAACAAATGCACTGCACAGAAAATTGATGCTGAACAAAAAACTGCACAAATGCACTGCACAGAAAATACTGAACAAAAGCTTGACATATCAGATTTTAGGTTAACTTGTTTACCATTCCTTGGAGTGCATTCACCATCTGTAAAACCTGCACAACATACCCTTATGAACACAAAAAACTGCACAGCACACCCTTATTGCACAGAAAATGCTGTTTTATTTGCACTGCACACAACCAAGTGTCCCTTGATCACACAGAAAAATGCTGCATAAAGATATGCACTGCACACACATTAAATCTGTAAAATCTGCAATATTTGCACATAGAATTCTTCATAAACTGAACAGAGTACCAAAATGTTTCATAATTACACCAAAATACTGCAGGATTACACCAAAATTCCTGCACAAGATTCCTACGGAATATTTCTAATCATCTTCATCGTCACTAGTCAAATGATCACCTAAACCAACACGATTCGGATTACCCCATTCCGCAGCTTGCGACGACTCAGGGCGGTCAGAAGGTGCACTAGATGCTTGCGACGATCGCTGAGAGGCTCGTGCTAGCGGAGGAGCTACAGGAATAGTGTTTCCGGCAAGAAGCTCCAGCGCATGCTTCCATTTCTCTATGCAGCAACCCCCAGAGGCAATAACATATAATATATATGCATGCGTCAAAGCCACACGCTGTCGAGCAAAAGACAGATTTTAAATAAATTTGATATAGCAAATTAAAGTTTGTTTATGAATTAAAAGCGTACCCTATGCTCCTCTACAGCCGGAAGAGGACCTCGCACAATAGGAGGTTGTACTCTGGAGCGAGGACTCACATACGGATGTGAGATCGGCAAGTACCAGTCGAGGTACTCTTCATCCACGTCCCATGCGGGGATGGCCTTCTCACCATCATCTATGAATGAGCATAAATTCTGCTCTCGTTCCTCCCACTTATGCCATGAAGAAGGAAAAGTTAAAGACTAACGCGATTTTCCCTTGAAATTCTCTGGACGTGAGGAAGTAGTTGGCTCAATGACGTCAAGAGGCTTGTCTTGCCTATATCCAAACTGTCGGGTAACCCGATCCGGCATGTAGGGCTCCACAATGTCGAGGTAACGAATAGTCCCTCGATATGTGGAAGCTCTGTAAGCACCGCGAAAATCAAGACCTCCATACGGCATCCAACGTACGTTTTCTGCTCGATACTCATCAAGGATGCGCCTGTAATGCAGATTCTTGTCTGGTTTTTGGAGCGGTATGCGGTCAATGTGATATCGTGCAGCGCGCCGCTCGTCATCCTGAGCACCGGGCAATGGGTTTGGGTTACCAGGGAAATAACTGAAATACATCCATATCCAACATTGCAGATTAAAGTACAATTAAAGTAATAAACTATCAATCGATTCTATACCTGAAGAAAAGCAGTGCAACCAGCTATCTGTGCCACTCCACTACGAGACGCCTCGCCTAAGTTTCTATACAGATATGCTAATACACCGGTGCCCCAAGAAGTGTTCACAGCATGTTTCGTATCTTGAAAAAGAGGCAACAATCGTGTGTTGAGCTGGTTCGTAGACTTGTCCACGAAAACAGAAGTAGACATAGCGGACCACAAAAAACCAGCAGCTATACTCGCGGGTTCATCGCCTCTCTGAATCATACTCGTCAAATACTCCCAGAATATTTTACTCGGGACTTTACCATGACTGAGTTTTTCCACCAAAGGGCCAAAATCATATTCGGGATCATAATTCTGAATATGCTCTTCATCAATACGAAACAATCGTCTGAAGAGTTCCTCACAGTATGTCAGATCCTGTGCATTCGCGCCCAACCAGTCTGTCGTCACTGAATGTCCCTCGATAGGAAGCCCCAAGATCTCTAAAACATCATGGAGCGTGATTGTGATCTCGCCCTAAGGAAAATGAAAACTCGAGGTTTCCGGATGCCAGCGTTCAACAAACGCTTGAATAAGAGAGTTGTCGATACCGTCGAACTGAAGCTGCATCAAGCGAGGCAAACCGGTCCGTCGAGCAATATCATACCACTGAGGGAATGGGACCACTGTCTCTGCTGGAATTTGACGACGAATGTCCCTAATTTCAGTAGACCGTGTATGACATCTCAAATGCCGAACAATCTCAGCCGGAGGCTGTCCAGTGGGATTTGTATGCCAAATGCGGTGTGCAATGTGAGACTTATAACTCTTCAGCAAGGAAGGTGGTTCATCAACTCCCTCTGATGGCTTCTCCTCAGCTAGTGGATCTGTGACGTGCTCGGTGTGGACCTCCTCCATACCAACATCTTCCTGATGAGTACTCTGCTCTCCAGGATCCTCAGTGAAAATGACGGGATCATCGATTGGAATGACAAGATCCTCAGTAGGAATGACCGGATCCTCGGTGGGAATGACAAGATCCTCAGTGGGAATGACAAGATCCTCAGTGTTAATGATTGGCTCCTCAGTGGGTATGACCGTCTCCTCAGTGTTAATGACTGGATCCTCAGTGGGTATGACTGGATCCTCAGTGGGTATGACCGTCTCCTTGGTGGGAATGACTGGATCCTCAGTGGGTATGACTGTCTCCTCAGTGGGAATAACCGGATTCTCAGTGGCACTTGAAATGACATGATCAACAACATCCATTGCATGAACTGGAATTTGCACACGACATTTCTTGCGGATTCTTGGAGTTTTTTTCTTACGGTTAGAAGCAGTGACACAACGATTTCTGATGTTTCTTCCATTGCGCATAGCCCGTCTGATATTTGCAGCTAAATCCTGTTTAATTTCAATTTCAAAATAAGAACTCAGATTAAGCACTCATCTAATTCCTGCATATTTTTTATAGGTTTAAGATCCCAGTGTTTAAGAAATCAGCATTATATTCATGAACACATGATATTCATTAACAAATCAGCATAAAATGAATGATCAAGTGCAAAAGACAGATAGACACAAAACCTAATTTGGTTCTTATTTCAACATAAGCACCAATTCCAGCATTGCACAGCATTGCACAAATTTACACCTCATTCAAACAATTCCTGCACACACACCATTCAAGCACCAAATTCATTCATTCATTTACACCAAAAAATTCATTCATTACAACCACAACCAGTTCAGCAATTACAATTTCATAAACTCGTTTCCTAACCAGTTACAATTTCATAAAGCACCGTTCAAGCACCATTCAAAGCTACCAGTCAAAGCTACCAGTCACAAGCACCATTCAAGCACCAAATAGTTCAGCATCTCTGCACATACACCATTACAGCCCTTTCTCCACACATTTGACAAAAAAAATCAAATCTGGCCTAAAACTTACCTCGGCTCGTGGAAGCCGATTGCGTTTCCGACGAGGTGCATCCGACTCCGTCACAACAACAGCTCGATCTGGATGGGCCTCCTCCGATGCCGTAGTCGTCGGCCTCACGAGCGCAGCTTCGTCCGGTTCTGCCTGCGTCGTATCCATAGCCGAAGAAGAGGAGAACGAATTGAGCCCTAATCTACGCCGGGGAGGAATGAAGACGAAGTTGCGAGCCCTAATTTGAAGACGAAGCTGACTGCGAAATGGTGCTTGAATGAAGACGAAGCTGAGAAGAGAAACGGAGAATGGGAAGACGAAGCTGCGAGCCCTAATTTGAATCAACTCTCGGCGCATCTTCAGCGCGTCCACGTTTTTTTTTTTTTTCGACACATCTTAAATGCGTCCATGTTTAAATCGGAAAACCGGCGAAATTATATACATAACCCGGTTTACACAATAATGATATTATTAAACCTGTTAAACCATGGGCGCATTGCAGATGCGTCGACGTTTAAATCGGTTTAATTTTTTAACATTTTAAATACATAAATCGGGTTTAAGAAAACCGGTTTACTTTCGACGCATCCGGGATGCGCCCAAAGTCAAAACCGGGTGAGAACGACGATCGAACATCCGGCTATGGAGATGAAGCTCAAGCCTATGTCCCACGATGACAAGTCTTTGCGGTCGGCGAATCTGAGTCTACGCCTACTGCTCGACCGAAATCAAATTTCTCCAAATAGACCTCTTGCAGGGAGCAATTCGATTGTAGTGAGCAAGTATCTTGAGGTTTGTAAATTATGTGTACAATCATTTGGGCATATAGGTTTGACTGTTGATTCTAGTTCTGATGATGAAACAAATTATGATTAATGGATAGATGTATCTGAAATTGGGTGAGCTAATTTGATCTTCTTCCTTATACGATTAATGGATAGATGGACTTGAAACTGTCTGAAATTTCACAATCCAGGTAATTTCTTAACTATTATTTATCAGAAGAATCTAGTTCTTTGAGGACTGCATCATAAATACCTTGTGTTTCTGACGATTACAGTATGATGATATACTACTATTATAAATGTATTGCTCTTCGTATGGCATTCAAAACAAATTAAATTAGCATGGTTTGTTAGTTTTCAGAGTTTAACTGAGAAATATAAGAGGCGACGAGGTTATTG
Organism: Oxyria digyna; assembly: GCA_029168935.1. Taxonomy (NCBI): domain Eukaryota; kingdom Viridiplantae; phylum Streptophyta; class Magnoliopsida; order Caryophyllales; family Polygonaceae; genus Oxyria; species Oxyria digyna. The sequence goes on from JAPVLV010000019.1 coordinate 2,893,210, forward strand.
CAGGTTCTATATTGTGTCTGCTCTCTATTAGTTTTCAGAGTTTAATTGATTGGATTTTTTTTAAGTAAAACTTTGGATCTTGACATTTCAGGAAAAAGTAGCATGCTTTGTAGGACAATGATGAAAGACTTGCTTTGGAACCGAAAAATAAGTACAAAATTCAGGAGGTGTTTATTTCTGTTTTGTCTCTAAGAATTTAGTATTCTGTGCTGCATCTTTTTTTGCACACATAACTTCCATATGATTCGATAAATTGTATGTCAAAGATAAACATAAAGCCTAATAAAGATGTCTAATTTTTCTTTCAAGGCCATGAGTGTGACATGCCTTTTTTCCTTCCTCCGACAAGTGACAATGTAGTCTGTGTCTAACAGGTTACTCACTTCTCTCTTTCTTCAACTGATGTAAGCAATTTTGTGTTTTCAGCTAGGTGTGTTTGAGATGTCCCAAGCTGGACTTCAAGCTGTTACAAACCTAAGTGAAACTTTCTTATCAGAGCAGCATTCAGATTCAAGACATTTAGCTGGACTTGCTGTTGCTGTTATAATTGATGGTTCTCGCGCTTTTCTTGTTGAAGTCCAGGTTCTTAATTCTCCTAGTATTGATCTACCTATTCCATGGATGAGTAAATGGATATCTGAAGTGTAGTTATATTGGCTCTGATGGTTCAGTAAACTAGACAATATAATCGGATGCGAGTCTTGTCTTGTTTTTCTTATAAACCAAAGAAAGAGGTTCTATTAAATCAATGTTAGCTCTATGCTCTTGACTTATAATAATTTTGGGTCACTTGAAAATAATTTCATTGATTGTCAATGGTGTGTTGATTAAATTTCAAGGTGAAAGAGCAAGTGGGACAAACAAAGTGTGGTAGATGTTTGGAGAGCTGAATGATTGTTTCCGTGGCACTTGCAGGCACTATGCGTCTCTAAATCATCTGTCTCTAGGCATGTTAATGGAGTTCCACCAAGCAGAGCTGGTATGATAATTTCAGTGTATGCTCTACTCAGTTGCTTAAGACAAGGAGGTTTTTTAGCCAGTTTTCATGATAAACGACTTGTCACTCAAAGTGCTAAAAGTACTATTGTTTACTTGTATAGTAGTATGTGATCCTATTTTTTGCTGTAATGTATCTTTCTATCCTATTAGCTCAACTAGTAGAGCCTTGTTCAACACAAAGATGTGGGTTCGAATCCCGCCTAGGATAATACAAAACGAAGTCTGAATAAAACTAAGAAAAATATGAAAAATTCAGTTTTGGGAATAAGGACAACAACATTAAAAAAGAACCATTCATTCAACTAAGAAAAAAATGACAACAACACATGAAATTGGAATCTCTCTAATCCAATTCCACAGTTAAAAATCTAATTATTTAGAATCTCACTTCACTTGCTTCTCAAATCTGCAGAAAACAGAATCTATGACTGAAGGGAGGCAAACATTATAGAAGCCATGAGAGTCTGAGACGCCAAACCCATGACAATAAAACTGAGACAAGGAACAACACCAAAATAATATGACAGTAAAACAAAAATCTAATTAAAACAACACCAAAATAATATGATAGTAAAACAAAAATGTAATTAAAAATCATGACAGTAAAACAAAAACAAGGAACGACACCAAAATAATATGACAGTAAAACAAAAATATAATTAAAATCATGACTGTACAAAAAAAACAAGGAACACCACCAAAATAATATGACAACCACTAGAAGAAGCCATGTGAGAGTCTGGGATGCAAAATAGCTTCCTCGATGAAGAAGAAGCCAACAAGTGGCATGAAAAAGCGGAAGCATTAGAAAATGAAAAAACTAGCCATACAAAAATATTGCAACAAAAAATTACTCTAAAAACCAAGAGCCATGCACAAGTACCCTATGTTATTTATCCACAACTTCACGACGACACTTTTTGGATTGGCCAGTAGCTACTTCTTTGGCTTCTTGAACGTACAACCCTTCATCATGATCATCTCTTACATAGAACTCTCTATCAATATCTTCGTTATTGATAGTTGGAACCGTAGAGAAAATATTTGCTTCCACAATATCCCCAACATCATTTTCCAGTTCATCACTAGGAAACCTTTTTCTCGATGACAAAGCAATTGACCAGTTCTTTTTTTATGGATTCGCCACATAAAACACTTGTTTTGCTTGTGATGCCAATATGAACAAATCTTCCTTATGACTTGATTTACTAAGGTTCACCCGGATTGAACCTGACTCATCAAGTTTGACTGCACTATTCATGTCTGTCCATTTGCAATCAAACACTGGAACTTTGAAGATGGTGTAATCCAATTCTAAAATCTTCTCAATCCCCCCATAGTATCGCATGCGTGCATCAACTAGATTTTGATCTTTAGCGCTTGAAACATAAGGGGCTTCTGCTACAAGTGTCACCCCACTGTTCTGCATTGGACTTTTATCATCACGACTCTTGTGCATAATGTATAACCATTAATCTAAGTATATATTGTAATGAAAGGCTTCCACCTTAGGCCCATAAGATAACCACCTTAACGTTTCAGGCACCGAATTTGGCGACTTGACTAATTCTTCGACAATCTTTTCTTTAAACCATGAGGTAAATGTGTGGTTGTGCTCATTCAGAATCCACCTTGTAGCTTTACCTGTGTTTTGGTGCCTCAAAATTCTCTTGTGCTCCTCACCATACGACCCCACTTCATCGACATTAAGAAGGACATAAAGGTGTGCTTTCTAATGCATACGAGGGCATATACTGATCAGTTTGGCTCCTGAAATACCACTCCCTTCTTCTTTATCTACTCGTTGAGGTTTACAGAGACCGATAGGATCAACATTAGATAAATATTGAGTACAAAACTCTGTCGCCTCTTTAACTATGTACCGTTCAACAATCGATCCCTCGAGACGGTTTTATTCTTCATATACCCTTTCAACTCTTTCATATACCTTTCAAAAGGAAACATCCATCTCAGAAAAACTAGGCCATATAATCTCACCTCTCTTACCAAGTGAACAACCAAATGGACCATGATGTCAAAGAAATTTGGCGGGAAATACATTTCAAGCTCCAAAAACGTAATAACAACGTAATTCTGCATAGTATTCAGATGAGCATGGTCGATTACTTTGAAGAAAAAACATAGCCTGGTTATTGCTAGTCGAACACTTTTTGGCAGCGTTCCACGTAGAGCTATCGGCAAGATCTCTTGCATTAAAATATGAAAACCATGAGACTTTAGGCCAACTAATTTCGAATCTTTCATCGAGACAAGACTTCTAATGTTAGAAGATTACCCATCGCGAACTTTAACTTTAGACAGAAAATCGCGAACTTTAAGTTTAGACAGAAAATCACAAAACTTCAAATTTTGCTCTCTAGATAAAGTGTGGCACGCAGGAGGCATAAAAGTGTGTTTCTCCCCCTTGACTGGATGTAATTCGGGACTGATTCCCAATTTCTCTAAATCATGTCTTGCTTGGATGTTATCTTTTGTCTTTCCCAGAATATTAAGTAGTGTGTTAATGATACAATCACAAACATTCTTTTCGATATGCATCACATCAAGGCTATATCGCACAAAATAAAAACTTCCAATATGGAGGGAGAAAAAAAATGAATTTTTCTTTCAACCATTATGCTTTCGGTTCCTTCTTCTTTCCAGACTCATCAAACTTGCCAAAATTGCAATTTATATATTTCACCCTTTCATAAACTTGCTCACCGGTCAAAGGAGTTGGAGCGATCTTTTCCTCTACATCTCCATTGAAGTTCTTTATCTGCCTACGATAGTGATGACAGTTACTCAAAAATGTGCGATGTTCCATGTAGACTGTCTTGTTTGTAAGGTGATCACAGTAAGTATCTGTTTGTGCCTAAAAATACGACGAGTAAGGAACGCGTTATGAGCTACGCGTAGGCCGATCATGTCGACGTGACGAGATGGGACGAAGATCTCGTCTACATTAAGGACGGAGTCGGTCAAGTAAATAGTATCCCTTTTCTTTATGTTATTAATGTAATTAGTAAAAGATATTAGAACTAATATCTTTTACCTTATTTTTACATCGTCATAGGATAGAAGGAAAAAGATAAGATCTCGTTTCCTTAAATATTAAACTAGGGTTAGCCTATAAATAGAGGCTAACGCCCGCTTTGTAATCATTCAACCACTTTCGAGTAATACATAAGTTCAAGCTTCAACCCTAATTTTACATCTTGTTCTTAAGTGTTGAGATTATACCGTCATATTTGATCTTTGCCCTACAATTGCTTAATTGTCATCTCGTTGATAATTTCGCTACAAACAATTGGCGCCCACCGTGGGGCAAGATCAAAAAAGTATCATCTTTCCATGCAAAGAGAACTTCTTCTTCTCCAAGGAGCTATGATGGATCCAAGATCGATCAAAGAATTCAGAAACGGAACCTTCACCGTCCTAGGGGGTCCGCCTGTCTACACTACCTCTGACGCGAAAAGACTCGCTAGGACCGTCGAGGGACAAGACGATGCCACTCCGGTTCACCACGTCAGATCGGCGAATCACGATCTTCCCATCACGTTTGAGGATCCAGGAGAAAGTTCAAACATCACGACAACCTGGTAATCTCCGTAATCATCAAGAATTGTAACGTCAAGAGGATTCTGGTAGATAACGGGAGTTCAACCAACATCATAACCCTCTCCGCCATACTCGAACTCGGACATTCTGTCGACGATGTCGTCGGAAAGCGTATCCGTTTAAAAGGCTTTAGCGGGGAAGTGGCCGTGATGTTGGGAGAAATTACCCTCGTAACGGCGGCCCAAGGCGTTAACATCCTGACAAGATTCGCCGTGATGGAGGCAGAATCGCCCTATAACGCCATCCTAGGGAGGCCCTGGATCCATGATATGAAGACAGTTCCATCCACATATCACCAATCCATGAAGTTTCCAACGCCATAGGGGATACGCAAAGTCAAAGGTGAGACATATACGGACAAGGAATGCTATCAAATTGGGATGAAAGGAATCGTGACGCCAGAGATCAAGAAAGACGAAGTAAAAGAATTCCAAACCAAAGCGCCAACCAGATAAGTTAAGCCAAAGTGTCCCGAACTAGAAGACGTGATTATTGACGACTCCAAGCCGGAACGGGTTGTAAAGATAGGGATCGATATCCCCAAAGACATAAGAGAAGAGTTGATAGCGTTCTTGAAGTCAAAGGCCAAATGTTTCGCCTGGAGTCATGAAGACATGACAAGTATATCTCCAGACTTGACGCTTCATAAGCTAAACGTTGATCCAAAGTTCACTCCAGTGAAGCAAAACAGAAGAAAATTCGCCCCCGAACGCAACAAAGTCGTAGACGAGGAGGTCAACAACATTAAAAAAGAACCATTCATTCAACTAAGAAAAAAAATGACAACAACACATGAAATTGGAATCTCTCTAATCCAATTCCACAGTTAAAAATCTAATTATTTAGAATCTCACTTCACTTGCTTCTCAAATCTGCAGAAAACAGAATCTATGACTGAAGGGAGGCAAACATTATAGAAGCCATGAGAGTCTGAGACGCCAAAACCATGACAATAAAACTGAGACAAGGAACAACACCAAAATAATATGACAGTAAAACAAAAATCTAATTAAAAATTATGACAGTAAAACAAAAACAAAGAACAACACCAAAATAATATGATAGTAAAACAAAAATGTAATTAAAAATCATGACAGTAGAACAAAAACAAGGAACGACACCAAAATAATATGACAGTAAAACAAAAATATAATTAAAATCATGACTGTACAAAAATAAACAAGGAACACCACCAAAATAATATGACAACCACTAGAAGAAGCCATGTGAGAGTCTGGGACGCAAAATAGCTTCCTCGATGAAGAAGAAGCCAACAAGTGGCATGAAAAAGCGGAAGCATTAGAAAATGAAAAAACTAGCCAAACAAAAATATTGCAACAAAAAATTACTCTAAAAACCAAGAGCCATGCACAAGTACCTTATGTTATTTATCCACAACTTCACGACGACACTTTTTGGATTGGCCAGTAGCTACTTCTTTGGCTTCTTGAACGTACAACCCTTCATCATGATCATCTCTTACATAGAACTCTCTATCAATATCTTCGTAATTTACCATTCCTTGGAGTGCATTCACCATCTGTAAAACCTGCACAGCATACCCTTATGAACACAAAAAACTGCACAGCACACCCTTATTGCACAGAAAATGCTGTTTTATTTGCACTGCACACAACCAAGTGTCCCTTGATCACACAGAAAAATGCTGCATAAAGATCTGCACTGCACACACATTAAATCTGTAAAATCTGCAATATTTGCACATAGAATTCTTCATAAACTGAACAGAGTACCAAAATGTTTCATAATTACACCAAAATACTGCAGGATTACACCAAAATTCCTGCACAAGATTCCTACGGAATATTTCTAATCATCTTCATCGTCACTAGTCAAATGATCACCTAAACCAACACGATTCGGATTACCCCATTCCGCAGCTTGCGACGACTCAGGGCGGTCAGAAGGTGCACTAGATCCTTGCGACGATCGCTGAGAGGCTCGTGCTAGCGGAGGAGCTACAGGAATAGTGTTTCCGGCAAGAAGCTCCAGCGCATGCTTCCATTTCTCTATGCAGCAACCCCCAGAGGCAATAACAGATAATATATATGCATGCGTCAAAGCCACACGCTGTCGAGCAAAAGACAGATTTTAAATAAATTTGATATAGCAAATTAAAGTTTGTTTATGAATTAAAAGCGTACCCTATGCTCCTCTACAGCCGGAAGAGGACCTCGCACAATAGGAGGTTGTACTCTGGAGCGAGGACTCACATACGGATGTGAGATCGGCAAGTACCAGTCGAGGTACTCTTCATCCACGTCCCATGCGGGGATGGCCTTCTCACCATCATCTATGAATGAGCATAAATTCTGCTCTCGTTCCTCCCACTTATGCCATGAAGAAGGAAAAGTTAAAGACTAACGCGATTTTCCCTTGAAATTCTCTGGACGTGAGGAAGTAGTTGGCTCAATGACGTCAAGAGGCTTGTCTTGCCTATATCCAAACTGTCGGGTAACCCGATCCGGCATGTAGGGCTCCACAATGTCGAGGTAACGAATAGTCCCTCGATATGTGGAAGCTCTGTAAGCACCGCGAAAATCAAGACCTCCATACGGCATCCAACGTACGTTTTCTGCTCGATACTCATCAAGGATGCGCCTGTAATGCAGATTCTTGTCTGGTTTTTGGAGCGGTATGCGGTCAATGTGATATCGTGCAGCGCGCCGCTCGTCATCCTGAGCACCGGGCAATGGGTTTGGGTTACCAGGGAAATAACTGAAATACATCCATATCCAACATTGCAGATTAAAGTACAATTAAAGTAATAAACTATCAATCGATTCTATACCTGAAGAAAAGCAGTGCAACCAGCTATCTGTGCCACTCCACTACGAGACGCCTCGCCTAAGTTTCTATACAGATATGCTAATACACCGGTGCCCCAAGAAGTGTTCACAGCATGTTTCGTATCTTGAAAAAGAGGCAACAATCGTGTGTTGAGCTGGTTCGTAGACTTGTCCACGAAAACAGAAGTAGACATAGCGGACCACAAAAAACCAGCAGCTATACTCGCGGGTTCATCGCCTCTCTGAATCATACTCGTCAAATACTCCCAGAATATTTTACTCGGGACTTTACCATGACTGAGTTTTTCCACCAAAGGGCCAAAATCATATTCGGGATCATAATTCTGAATATGCTCTTCATCAATACGAAACAATCGTCTGAAGAGTTCCTCACAGTATGTCAGATCCTGTGCATTCGCGCCCAACCAGTCTGTCGTCACTGAATGTCCCTCGATAGGAAGCCCCAAGATCTCTAAAACATCATGGAGCGTGATTGTGATCTCGCCCTAAGGAAAATGAAAACTCGAGGTTTCCGGATGCCAGCGTTCAACAAACGCTTGAATAAGAGAGTTGTCGATACCGTCGAACTGAAGCTGCATCAAGCGAGGCAAACCGGTCCGTCGAGCAATATCATACCACTGAGGGAATGGGACCACTGTCTCTGCTGGAATTTGACGACGAATGTCCCTAATTTCAGTAGACCGTGTATGACATCTCAAATGCCGAACAATCTCAGCCGGAGGCTGTCCAGTGGGATTTGTATGCCAAATGCGGTGTGCAATGTGAGACTTATAACTCTTCAGCAAGGAAGGTGGTTCATCAACTCCCTCTGATGGCTTCTCCTCAGCTAGTGGATCTGTGACGTGCTCGGTGTGGACCTCCTCCATACCAACATCTTCCTGATGAGTACTCTGCTCTCCAGGATCCTCAGTGAAAATGACGGGATCATCGATTGGAATGACAAGATCCTCAGTAGGAATGACCGGATCCTCGGTGGGAATGACAAGATCCTCAGTGGGAATGACAAGATCCTCAGTGTTAATGATTGTCTCCTCAGTGGGTATGACCGTCTGCTCTGTGTTAATGACTGGATCCTCAGTGGGTATGACTGGATCCTCAGTGGGTATGACCGTCTCCTTGGTGGGAATGACTGGATCCTCAGTGGGTATGACTGTCTCCTCAGTGGGAATAACCGGATTCTCAGTGGCACTTGAAATGACATGATCAACAACATCCATTGCATGAACTGGAATTTGCACACGACATTTCTTGCGGATTCTTGGAGTTTTTTTCTTACGGTTAGAAGCAGTGACACAACGATTTCTGATGTTTCTTCCATTGCGCATAGCCCGTCTGATATTTGCAGCTAAATCCTGTTTAATTTCAATTTCAAAATAAGAACTCAGATTAAGCACTCATCTAATTCCTGCATATTTTTTACAGGTTTAAGATCCCAGTGTTTAAGAAATCAGCATTATATTCATGAACACATGATATTCATTAACAAATCAGCATAAAATGAATGATCAAGTGCAAAAGACAGATAGACACAAAACCTAATTTGGTTCTTATTTCAACATAAGCACCAATTCCAGCATTGCACAGCATTGCACAAATTTACACCTCATTCAAACAATTCCTGCACACACACCATTCAAGCACCAAATTCATTCATTCATTTACACCAAAAAATTCATTCATTACAACCACAACCAGTTCAGCAATTACAATTTCATAAACTCGTTTCCTAACCAGTTACAATTTCATAAAGCACCATTCAAGCACCATTCAAAGCTACCAGTCAAAGCTACCAGTCACAAGCACCATTCAAGCACCAAATAGTTCAGCATCTCTGCACATACACCATTACAGCCCTTTCTCCACACATTTGACAAAAAAAATCAAATCTGGCCTAAAACTTACCTCGGCTCGTGGAAGCCGATTGCGTTTCCGACGAGGTGCATCCGACTCCGTCACAACAACAGCTCGATCTGGATGGGCCTCCTTCGATGCCGTAGTCGTCGGCCTCACGAGCGCAGCTTCGTCCGGTTCTGCCTGCGTCGTATCCATAGCCGAAGAAGAGGAGAACGAATTGAGCCCTAATCTACGCCGGGGAGGAATGAAGACGAAGTTGCGAGCCCTAATTTGAAGACGAAGCTGACTGCGAAATGGTGCTTGAATGAAGACGAAGCTGAGAAGAGAAACGGAGAATGGGAAGACGAAGCTGCGAGCCCTAATTTGAATCAACTCTCGGCGCATCTTCAGCGCGTCCACGTTTTTTTTTTTTTTTCGACACATCTTAAATGCGTCCATGTTTAAATCGGAAAACCGGCGAAATTATATACATAACCCGGTTTACACAATAATGATATTATTAAACCTGTTAAACCATGGGCGCATTGCAGATGCGTCGACGTTTAAATCGGTTTAATTTTTTAACATTTTAAATACATAAATCGGGTTTAAGAAAACCGGTTTACTTTCGACGCATCCGGATGCGCCCAAAGTCAAAACCGGGTGAGAACGACGATCGAACATCCGGCTATGGAGATGAAGCTCAAGCCTATGTCCCACGATGACAAGTCTTTGCGGTCGGCGAATCTGAGTCTACGCCTACTGCTCGACCGAAATCAAATTTCTCCAAATAGACCTCTTGCAGGGAGCAATTCGATTGTAGTGAGCAAGTATCTTGAGGTTTGTAAATTATGTGTACAATCATTTGGGCATATAGGTTTGACTGTTGATTCTAGTTCTGATGATGAAACAAATTATGATTAATGGATAGATGTATCTGAAATTGGGTGAGCTAATTTGATCTTCTTCCTTATACGATTAATGGATAGATGGACTTGAAACTGTCTGAAATTTCACAATCCAGGTAATTTCTTAACTATTCTTTATCAGAAGAATCTAGTTCTTTGAGGACTGCATCATAAATACCTTGTGTTTCTGACGATTACAGTATGATGATATACTACTATTATAAATGTATTGCTCTTCGTATGGCATTCAAAACAAATTAAATTAGCATGGTTTGTTAGTTTTCAGAGTTTAACTGAGAAATATAAGAGGCGACGAGGTTATTGCAGGTTCTATATTGTGTCTGCTCTCTATTAGTTTTCAGAGTTTAATTGATTGGATTTTTTTTAAGTAAAACTTTGGATCTTGACATTTCAGGAAAAAGTAGCATGCTTTGTAGGACAATGATGAAAGACTTGCTTTGGAACCGAAAAATAAGTACAAAATTCAGGAGGTGTTTATTTCTGTTTTGTCTCTAAGAATTTAGTATTCTGTGCTGCATCTTTTTTTGCACACATAACTTCCATATGATTCGATAAATTGTATGTCAAAGATAAACATAAAGCCTAATAAAGATGTCTAATTTTTCTTTCAAGGCCATGAGTGTGACATGCCTTTTTTCCTTCCTCCGACAAGTGACAATGTAGTCTGTGTCTAACAGGTTACTCACTTCTCTCTTTCTTCAACTGATGTAAGCAATTTTGTGTTTTCAGCTAGGTGTGTTTGAGATGTCCCAAGCTGGACTTCAAGCTGTTACAAACCTAAGTGAAACTTTCTTATCAGAGCAGCATTCAGATTCAAGACATTTAGCTGGACTTGCTGTTGCTGTTATAATTGATGGTTCTCGCGCTTTTCTTGTTGAAGTCCAGGTTCTTAATTCTCCTAGTATTGATCTACCTATTCCATGGATGAGTAAATGGATATCTGAAGTGTAGTTATATTGGCTCTGATGGTTCAGTAAACTAGACAATATAATCGGATGCGAGTCTTGTCTTGTTTTTCTTATAAACCAAAGAAAGAGGTTCTATTAAATCAATGTTAGCTCTATGCTCTTGACTTATAATAATTTTGGGTCACTTGAAAATAATTTCATTGATTGTCAATGGTGTGTTGATTAAATTTCAAGGTGAAAGAGCAAGTGGGACAAACAAAGTGTGGTAGATGTTTGGAGAGCTGAATGATTGTTTCCGTGGCACTTGCAGGCACTATGCGTCTCTAAATCATCTGTCTCTAGGCATGTTAATGGAGTTCCACCAAGCAGAGCTGGTATGATAATTTCAGTGTATGCTCTACTCAGTTGCTTAAGACAAGGAGGTTTTTTAGCCAGTTTTCATGATAAACGACTTGTCACTCAAAGTGCTAAAAGTACTACTGTTTACTTGTATAGTAGTATGTGATCCTATTTTTTGCTGTAATGTATCTTTCTATCCTATTAGCTCAACTAGTAGAGCCTTGTTCAACACAAAGATGTGGGTTCGAATCCCGCCTAGGATAATACAAAACGAAGTCTGAATAAAACTAAGAAAAATATGAAAAATTCAGTTTTGGGAATAAGGACAACAACATTAAAAAAAGAACCATTCATTCAACTAAGAAAAAAAATGACAACAACACATGAAATTGGAATCTCTCTAATCCAATTCCACAGTTAAAAATCTAATTATTTAGAATCTCACTTCACTTGCTTCTCAAATCTGCAGAAAACAGAATCTATGACTGAAGGGAGGCAAACATTATAGAAGCCATGAGAGTCTGAGACGCCAAAACCATGACAATAAAACTGAGACAAGGAACAACACCAAAATAATATGACAGTAAAACAAAAATCTAATTAAAAATTATGACAGTAAAACAAAAACAAAGAACAACACCAAAATAATATGATAGTAAAACAAAAATGTAATTAAAAATCATGACAGTAAAACAAAAACAAGGAACGACACCAAAATAATATGACAGTAAAACAAAAATATAATTAAAATCATGACTGTACAAAAAAAACAAGGAACACCACCAAAATAATATGACAACCACTAGAAGAAGCCATGTGAGAGTCTGGGACGCAAAATAGCTTCCTCGATGAAGAAGAAGCCAACAAGTGGCATGAAAAAGCGGAAGCATTAGAAAATGAAAAAACTAGCCAAACAAAAATATTGCAACAAAAAATTACTCTAAAAACCAAGAGCCATGCACAAATACCCTATGTTATTTATCCACAACTTCACGACGACACTTTTTGGATTGGCCAGTAGCTACTTCTTTGGCTTCTTGAACGTACAACCCTTCATCATGATCATCTCTTACATAGAACTCTCTATCAATATCTTCGTTATTGATAGTTGGAACCGTAGAGAAAATATTTGCTTCCACAATATCCCCAACATCATTTTCCAGTTCATCACTAGGAAACCTTTTTCTCGATGACAAAGCAATTGACCAGTTCTTTTTTTATGGATTCGCCACATAAAACACTTGTTTTGCTTGTGATGCCAATATGAACAAATCTTCCTTATGACTTGATTTACTAAGGTTCACCCGGATTGAACCTGACTCATCAAGTTTGACTGCACTATTCATGTCTGTCCATTTGCAATCAAACACTGGAACTTTGAAGATGGTGTAATCCAATTCTAAAATCTTCTCAATCCCCCCATAGTATCGTATGCGTGCATCAACTAGATTTTGATCTTTAGCGCTTGAAACATAAGGGGCTTCTGCTACAAGTGTCACCCCACTGTTCTGCATTGGACTTTTATCATCACGACTCTTGTGCATAATGTATAACCATTAATCTAAGTATATATTGTAATGAAAGGCTTCCACCTTAGGCCCATAAGATAACCACCTTAACGTTTCAGGCACCGAATTTGGCGACTTGACTAATTCTTCGACAATCTTTTCTTTAAACCATGAGGTAAATGTGTGGTTGTGCTCATTCAGAATCCACCTTGTAGCTTTACCTGTGTTTTGGTGCCTCAAAATTCTCTTGTGCTCCTCACCATACGACCCCACTTCATCGACATTAAGAAGGACATAAAGGTGTGCTTTCTAATGCATATGAGGGCATATACTGATCAGTTTGGCTCCTGAAATACCACTCCCTTCTTCTTTATCTACTCGTTGAGGTTTACAGAGACCGATAGGATCAACATTAGATAAATATTGAGTACAAAACTCTGTCGCCTCTTTAACTATGTACCGTTCAACAATCGATCCCTCGAGACGGTTTTATTCTTCATATACCCTTTCAACTCTTTCATATACCTTTCAAAAGGAAACATCCATCTCAGAAAAACTAGGCCATATAATCTCACCTCTCTTACCAAGTGAACAACCAAATGGACCATGATGTCAAAGAAATTTGGCGGGAAATACATTTCAAGCTCCAAAAACGTAATAACAACGTAATTCTGCATAGTATTCAGATGAGCATGGTCGATTACTTTGAAGAAAAAACATAGCCTGGTTATTGCTAGTCGAACACTTTTTGGCAGCGTTCCACGTAGAGCTATCGGCAAGATCTCTTGCATTAAAATATGAAAACCATGAGACTTTAGGCCAACTAATTTCGAATCTTTCATCGAGACAAGACTTCTAATGTTAGAAGATTACCCATCGCGAACTTTAACTTTAGACAGAAAATCGCGAACTTTAAGTTTAGACAGAAAATCACAAAACTTCAAATTTTGCTCTCTAGATAAAGTGTGGCACGCAGGAGGCATAAAAGTGTGTTTCTCCCCCTTGACTGGATGTAATTCGGGACTGATTCCCAATTTCTCTAAATCATGTCTTGCTTGGATGTTATCTTTTGTCTTTCCCAGAATATTAAGTAGTGTGTTAATGATACAATCACAAACATTCTTTTCGATATGCATCACATCAAGGCTATATCGCACAAAATAAAAACTTCCAATATGGAGGGAGAAAAAAAATGAATTTTTCTTTCAACCATTATGCTTTCGGTTCCTTCTTCTTTCCAGACTCATCAAACTTGCCAAAATTGCAATTTATATATTTCACCCTTTCATAAACTTGCTCACCGGTCAAAGGAGTTGGAGCGATCTTTTCCTCTACATCTCCATTGAAGTTCTTTATCTGCCTACGATAGTGATGACAGTTACTCAAAAATGTGCGATGTTCCATGTAGACTGTCTTGTTTGTAAGGTGATCACAGTAAGTATCTGTTTGTGCCTAAAAATACGACGAGTAAGGAACGCGTTATGAGCTACGCGTAGGCCGATCATGTCGACGTGACGAGATGGGACGAAGATCTCGTCTACATTAAGGACGGAGTCGGTCAAGTAAATAGTATCCCTTTTCTTTATGTTATTAATGTAATTAGTAAAAGATATTAGAACTAATATCTTTTACCTTATTTTTACATCGTCATAGGATAGAAGGAAAAAGATAAGATCTCGTTTCCTTAAATATTAAACTAGGGTTAGCCTATAAATAGAGGCTAACGCCCGCTTTGTAATCATTCAACCACTTTCGAGTAATACATAAGTTCAAGCTTCAACCCTAATTTTACATCTTGTTCTTAAGTGTTGAGATTATACCATCATATTTGATATTTGCCCTACAATTGCTTAATTGTCATCTCGTTGATAATTTCGCTACAAACAATTGGCGCCCACCGTGGGGCAAGATCAAAAAAGTATCATCTTTCCATGCAAAGAGAACTTCTTCTTCTCCAAGGAGCTATGATGGATCCAAGATCGATCAAAGAATTCAGAAACGGAACCTTCACCGTCCTAGGGGGTCCGCCTGTCTACACTACCTCTGACGCGAAAAGACTCGCTAGGACCGTCGAGGGACAAGACGATGCCACTCCGGTTCACCACGTCAGATCGGCGAATCACGATCTTCCCATCACGTTTGAGGATCCAGGAGAAAGGTTCAAACATCACGACAACCTGGTAATCTCCGTAATCATCAAGAATTGTAACGTCAAGAGGATTCTGGTAGATAACGGGAGTTCAACCAACATCATAACCCTCTCCGCCATACTCGAACTCGGACATTCTGTCGACGATGTCGTCGGAAAGCGTATCCGTTTAAAAGGCTTCAGCGGGGAAGTGGCCGTGATGTTGGGAGAAATTACCCTCGTAACGGCGGCCCAAGGCGTTAATATCCTGACAAGATTCGCCGTGATGGAGGCAGAATCGCCCTATAACGCCATCCTAGGGAGGCCCTGGATCCATGATATGAAGACAGTTCCATCCACATATCACCAATCCATGAAGTTTCCAACGCCATAGGGGATACGCAAAGTCAAAGGTGAGACATATATGGACAAGGAATGCTATCGAATTGGGATGAAAGGAATCGTGACGCCAGAGATCAAGAAAGACGAAGTAAAAGAATTCCAAACCAAAGCGCCAACCAGATAAGTTAAGCCAAAGTGTCCCGAACTAGAAGACGTGCTTATTGACGACTCCAAGCCGGAACGGGTTGTAAAGATAGGGATCGATATCCCCAAAGACATAAGAGAAGAGTTGATAGCGTTCTTGAAGTCAAAGGCCAAATGTTTCGCCTGGAGTCATGAAGACATGACAAGTATATCTCCAGACTTGACGCTTCATAAGCTAAACGTTGATCCAAAGTTCACTCCAGTGAAGCAAAACAGAAGAAAATTCGCCCCCGAACGCAACAAAGTCGTAGACGAGGAGGTCAAGAATCTCCTTGAAACATGCAAAATACGAGAAGCAAGGTATCCCGACTGGCTCGCCAACGTTGTGGTCGTCCAGAAGAAGAATGGAAAGTGGAGAGTGTGCATAGATTTCACCGATCTAAACAAAGCCTGCCCAAAAGATTCTTTCCCACTCCCACATATTGACGCCATGGTAGACGCGACGGCGGGACACGAAATGTTGACGTTCATGGACGCGTTCATCGAATATCACCAAATTCAGATGAACCCCACCGACCAAGAAAAAACAGCGTTCCTAACGAACCAGGGGATATACTTCTACAAGGTCATGTCTTTTGGCCTCAAGAACGCCGGAGCTACGTATCAAAGATTGGTCAACAAGATGTTCGAAGAACAGATAGGCGACACGATGGAGGTCTATATAGACGACATGCTCGTGAAGTCCAAACGAGCGAAAGATGACGTAACACATCTGAAAGATGCGTTCGAGATCCTAGAAGAGTATAGCATGAAGCTCAACCCCACCAAGTGCTCTTTCAGAGTTTCCTCAGGAAAGTTCCTCGGATACGTGGTGACGCAACGAGGAATAGAGGCTAGCCCGAAGCAGATCAAAGCAATACTCGACCTTGAATCTCCGCGTTGCGTGAAAGACATCCAGAAGCTGACAGGTAGAGTCGCTGCACTAAATAGGTTCAACTCCAAAGCTTCAGACAGAAACCGCCTTTTCTACGACACGCTCAGGAAAAACGAATCTTTTTCCTAGATGGAACGGCATGAAGAAGCGTTCACAGAGCTCAAAAGCTACTTGGCAAATCCTTTGCTCTTGTCTAAACCCAAGGAAGGAGAGCCTTTGTTCGTGTACTTAGCGGTCTCTGAGATAGCCATCAGCGCCGTGCTCGTGAGGGAAGAAGGAGAGGAACAACAATCCGTCTACTACGTGAGTAAGACACTATCTTCAGCCGAGATGAGATACTTCGCTATGGAGAAACTAACCCTAGCGTTGGTGATGGCGTCGGTAAAGCTGAAACCATATTTCGAATCCCACACCATCGTGGTAAGGACTACGTCGCCTTTGAAGAACATAGTGAAAAAGCCAGAGCTATCAGGAAGGCTGACAAAGTGGATAGTTCACCTCGGCGGTTACGACATCATTTACGAAGGAAGAAAGGCAATCAAGTCCCAAGCGCTAGCGGATTTTGTGGCAGATTTTAGCCCAACTCTAGAACAAGAAGCAATCTCGCAGGTAAATAAGGTGGAGTAGGCCAAGTGGACGCTACACACAGACGGAGCAATGAACCAGAACGGAGTAGGGCTAGGCATCGTCCTAAAATCACCACAAGGGGATAGGGTTGTCCAAGCTATAAGGTGCGACTTCAAAGCAACAAATAAGGAAGCCGAGTATGAAGCCTTAATCGCCGGCCTACGCGTTGCTATCGACCTACAAGTTCAAAAGCTTGACATCTATTGCGATTCGTTGCTCGTGGTCAACCAAGTCCGAGGAGAATACACCACTAAAGACTCCAAGATGACGTTGTACCTCAAGGTAGTGAAGGATTTGTTCGAAAAGTTCGAAGGTTGCTGTTTGTAGCGAAATCACCAACGAGATGATAATTAAGCAATTGTAGGGAAAAGATCAAATATTACAGTATAATCTCAACACTCAAGAACAAGATGGGAAATTAGGGTTGAAGCTTGAACTTGTATATTACTCGAGAGGTGGCTGAATGATTACAAAGCAGGCGTTAGCCTTTATTTATAGGCTAACCCTAGTTTTATCTTTAAGGAAACGAGATCTTATCTTTTCCTTTTATCCTATGACGACATAAAAATATGGTAAAAGATATTCTCTCTAGTATCTTTTACCAATTACAATAATAACATAAAGAAACGGGACTATATTCACTCGGCCGACCCTATCCTTGACGCGAACGAGACCTTCGCTCCATCTCGTCACGTCGACGTGGTCGCCCTACGCGTAGCTTAGAACGCGTTCCTTACTCGTCGTATTTTTAGGCACAAACAACTGCCAAATCAGGCAAATCCCGGAGATGCTAACACGCAAGCCGCCGCATTGACCGCACCACCCTATCAAGTAAGTAAAAGTCTGTAACACGTTCATCGCGAACAAAACGTAACACCAGGGGTAGAAAACCACACCTCGGCCTCGGAGACAAAGTATCAAAAGCAAAAGCCAAGGACCAACCTACGCGTTGAGAATCAATAACGCTTACGTATTACAATCAAGAGTATTTGGCAGATCCGACTCCATAAAAGATCTAAAGCTGAATCCGCCAAAAGGTGATAGAGTAGCTGATACACACGATATTATAGTGTGTAAGTATGGTGTTTTAGGGTGAGATTACTGAGTTATAGGAGCGTCTTGGAGCTTATTCATGCATTTGGAGTGAAGACGACGTATGGAGCTTTATGTTGATATTACAGACTTATTACAGAAGAAGAAGAAGAGAAGCCAGCAGAAGACCGACGAGAAGACAGAAGAAGATGAAGACTATTGCTGGCGGCGACCGCTGCCTCTGTCAGATCCGAATTACTATCTCTATTTTCTATTGTTTTTGTTATTTTTCCTTATTTGTTTAAACTCATTTTATGCTTTATTTTTAGGATATTATTTCTATATAATTAGGTTAGAGGAGAGCATGTTCTTCTCAAACCCCGTTTACACTTTTCTTTTCATTGGCAGACAGTTTGTTATGAAGAACTAAGCCCCTTTGCTTAGTCAGACAATTGAAGCATTCGTTTTGATTAAGTTGTGAGATTTCACGTTCCTTATCAATTGCTTGGAATTAATCTATTCTCTTGCTTGAATCTTTCATGATTAATATTGATTGTTTCTAGCCTGATCATCTAGGTACCGTCTTTATTGATCTATTGCAGAATTAGATTGTTACTGGTTGAGCATATCTAATTCGTAGTAGCAACTGCATCGTGCTAGTATCTGGTTGTGCTAGTCTTATGTGGAGAGAATTGATTTACATCTAGGGTAAAAGCTGGTTGTTTTATGCTGATGTATCCTGATTATATTCCTGATCTTAATGCTGCTATTAAACTGAATCTTGATAGTTTCATGGTTGTTTAATTAGTTAGAGCTATTAGTATCTGGTTGTGCTAATAGCTAATTCAGAAAAGTAATAGGAATTTCCATTGCATGAGATATTGAATGAGTTATCTAAGATCAACTTGTCATACGAAGTGTGGATATTTGTTTGGCTGAGATATTTCCCAATTACTGATTCCATCATCTTTTACTGTTTACTATTTGCATGCTTGGTTACTTAAGACAAACAAAACCCCCCTTTGGTTACTTGATTGACACATATATTTCATACAGAACTAGAATCTGTCTCCTTGAGGACTCAACCCTTACTTGCCTAGGACTGCATATTAGGTTTGTTTGGATTACTTGCATAGGAGCAATTAGCATGACAAATTGCTGTTATCAGTAGCCCCACCAAAAACCAAGATAAACAAGAATTCAACGCAAAGAAAGAAGCAATAAATGCTCAACGCATGTCCAAATGAAAGTCACCTCACAACAACACAATGAAAAGTTCAAACGAGATCCATAATCCACAAGAAGTGCAACAAGTGAAAAGAAAAAGATCTAGAAAACTAAGCAGAAGGAGAGACATTCTCATCCGCGGGGACAACATCGCCATCAAAAGAAACTCCCACTCCTTCAGAAGCCAAGACTGACGAATTCGAAACTGAAGGAACGCGTATAAGAGAAACTCCCTCGGGGGAACGGGATAAAGAATAGAGAAATCATTGCGCTCGCGTTCCACATCCCAATCTACGTGACGGCCGGCGCGAAATTCCTCCATAGCTTCGATACGAGACGACCAAGAATAGTAAGTACTCGTCTCTCGCAAGTTCTTATCGTATGCTTTCACCTTCTCCTCTGTGTCGGTTTCAAGAGACGCAACCTTTCCAGTCAACACTTCAATGCGTCGTGCCAGCACACCTCTCTACTTCGCTGTCTCCAACGTCTCCGCACGAGCATCTTTTTCAGACGTCGTAAGGCGAACAATCTTCTTATTAAGCTCCTTGACTTTCTTGTTGAGGTCGTTGACTTGACCCTTCAACATCTCCTCGGAGTCGGAAGACTTGTTAAAGCG
Organism: Oxyria digyna; assembly: GCA_029168935.1. Classification (NCBI taxonomy): domain Eukaryota; kingdom Viridiplantae; phylum Streptophyta; class Magnoliopsida; order Caryophyllales; family Polygonaceae; genus Oxyria; species Oxyria digyna. Next base: position 2,913,228 of record JAPVLV010000019.1, read on the forward strand.
TTCCTAGACGCACAATGAAGCTTGAAAAGCCTGAAAAATCCCGATGAATAAGAAACAACGAAACACCAAAGGTAAAAACAAAAAGACAAGAAAGGACCCACACCTGCCACTGCGCTACGAGAGAATCACCCAAAACATCTGTAACCGGCACAGAGAGATAATGGTTCCATGAAGAAGAAGATGCCAAAGCTTGCATCGCTGGGATGAAGTTACGCATAGGCGCAAAAGAACGAGACACTATCACGGGAAAGTCATTCACCTCAACATACGTGACAGAACCTGCACCTCCACAACTGAAGGAATGGCCCCCTCTACGCACGCTTATTTTCTTCCTTCACGGCTTTCAACTTGCTCTCCGAGATGCACCTCCTCTTGGCCGAACTTAAGTTGCTCGCCTATTCTTGACGAGTACGAGACGCGACGCCTAAAATAAAATGCAAAGTGTAAGAGATAAAAGCAAAAGAAGCGGTGCCTACCCTATACAGGAAAATTCACCTCGAGAAGGAGTAGGGGTCGCAATACGATACCCCTTCCCATCACGCCCAATAAAGGTACGTTCCACCAACGGAATCGCCATAATTCTCTTAGTAATCTCCTCTGACTCCTCCTGCGTCGCAATCGCGTGAATATCAACTGTACGCAAAGTCACACGTAAGAATAGGCGTCGACGTGTATAAGTCAAAAGAAAACCATGAAAGTGAAGAAAACTTACTGGAAGGAGTCCACTCTTCGAGCAGGAAAGCACAATCCTTTCCCAAGGTAGATTTCCTAATGAAATAAAACTTGTCTGCCCAGCCACGATCAGACGAGGTCCCTTCGTTCACCAAAGGAGGCACTCCAACGTGAGATTTGATGTTAATTCTGCCCGTCGAAGGGGTAGAGAGTATGCAAGAATGCATGACGTCGACGATCGTAAATTCGATATCAAAGTTGGCCAAGATATGATCCAATACCGCCAAACCTCTCCAAGCACTTGGAAGAACTTTCCCAACTGCAACGCCCAAATCAGTGAAGAAGGACTTGACCAAAGGAGAAAAGGGAAAACGATGTCCCACCAAGAAAGGATATTCGTAGACGCAAACCCATCACGGGCGTAAAGCGTCGGCAAAAACATCAGGAGGGGGGATAACGATCTCCACGTGAGCAGAGAGCCCGGCTATGGAACGAAAGTGCTCGACACTACGGGCGGAAGAAGAACGACGGTTGGCGTCGCTGAGAATCATTTTGGGGTCGTAAACGATTGGAGCCATCGAAAAGAAGAAACAAGAGAAAGAAAGTAAGAAGTGGGGTTTGCGAGAGGATCAAGGATGAGAAGAAAGAAAGAGCAAGAACAAGGTTTAAATAAGGAAAGAAAAAGATCTCGTTCGAGATTTTCCAAGAATTGTTTTGTTACCGTTAGGGAAGAATCCGAATGTTGGAGAAATAGCCGTTGGAGCAGATGCGAGTCGGTTAAGCGTATTAAATGCGAATTAAGGAAGAACTCATGAAAAACATTATTACGAAGTGGAAATCCCAGGTGAAGTAGTCATTAACGCATTCCAAGTTTAATGAAGACGTATTCCATGAAGAAAGAAGGCGTCTCCCAGTTTTACTAGACGTTAAGCCCTGTAAGACGCCTTAGGGGTATTGTTTGTGCCTAAAAATACGACGAGTAAGGAACGTGTTATGAGCTATGTGTAGGCCGATCATGTCGACGTGACGAGATGGGACGAAGATCTCGTCTACGTTAAGGATGGAGTCGGTCGAGTAAATATTATCCCTTTTCTTTGTGTTATTAATGTAATTAGTAAAAGATATTAGAAAAAATATCTTTTACCTTATTTTTATATCATCATAGGATAGAAGGAAAAAGATAAGATATCGTTTCCTTAAATATTAAACTAGGGTTAGCCTATAAATAGAGGCTAACGCCCGCTTTGTAATCATTCAGCCACTTTCGAGTAATACATAAGTTCAAGCTTCAACCCTAATTTTCCATCTTGTTCTTGAGTGTTGAGATTATACCGTCATATTTGATCTCTGCCCTACAATTGCTTAATTGTCATCTTGTTGATAATTTCGCTACAAACAGTATCCGCCCCACAAATAGGACAAGCATAATGACCTTTGGTAATACAACCAGAGATATTCTCGTAAACTGGAAAATCATTTATCGTGTCAAGTAGCATAGCTCTTAAAATGAATGATTCTTGCTTATGTGCATCAAAAGCTTCAACCACAGGTGCCAAGTAAACATCAAGATCGTTTCCCAGTTGCCTTCTCCCCGAAATCAACATCGAAAACATTAGGTACTTCCGTTTCATACATAACCAGGGAGGTAGATTGTAAGTTGCAGTCGCGACAGGCCACACACTGTAAGTGATACTAAGAGTACCATACGGGATCATTCCATCAGTGAAAAAAGCAAGACGTAAATTTCTAGTCTCTTTAGCAAATTCAGGGTACTTAGAATTTATTTTCTTCCATTGAGGGGAATCAGTTGGGTGTCTGAGCTTCCCATCCTTTACCCTCTCTTCATCATGCCACCTCATATTTTTTGCATCTTCTTCGATTCTAGACATACGAATCATCCTTGGTATTATTGGAAAATACCAAAGAACTTTAGTAGGAACCTTCTCGTTCTTATTTCATGATGTTTTACAAGCAGAAAACTCTCCAACGAGGCATACTTCTTTCGATACAAATTGCAATCATTAGGACAAACATGAATTTTCTCATAATTCATTCCCATACTTGACAAGATCTTTTTTGCCTCATAATTAGATCTCGTAAGAGTACTTGGAAGCATAGCTTTCAACAACTCTAATAAAGAAGTAAAACTTTTATCAGTCCACCCATTACTCGCTTTGAGGTTAAAAAACTTCAAAACATTCGATAATGCTGTAAAGTTTGAGCAACCAACATACAATGGAATCCTAGCATCACTTTGTAAGTTATCAAATCCATCCAGTGAGCCATCAGCAGGGCCTTGAGTAGCAACAACATCATATATCATATCTTCTAATCTGTCCTCTTCGTAATCTTCATCACCCTCGTTAATTTCCAAGCAACCATCATCTATCTCACCATGCTCTGTCCATCGTCTATAACTCTTATCAATCCTAGCCATAAACAGATGTGCTTTTACTTGAGCAATGTCAGCATATTGCTTATTGCCACAATTCACACAAGGACATGGTACATTTTTGTCATCTGTAAAGTGCTTGAGTGCTTCGTTGATAAAGTAATCAACTCCACTCTTATATTCATGCGACAACCGATTTGCAGACATCCAAATTCTATCAATGATAGCAGTATTTCTCTTGTAAGTAAAGAGATAAAGTTGAATAGAAAAAATCTGGAAATTTGTTATTTAACACAATTAATCAAAAGCATAAATATGACCAAGATTGAGATGTGTAAGACTAGATAGTTGAATACCTTATCAACTTACTTGATGATTGGATTGAGAATAGAGGAATAGCATGAACTAATTCAAATAAATGGAACAAACTTGATGATTGAATTGACAATAACTTCTAACAGTCTAAAACCTAACTTAACACAAGAAAATATGGCTTTGTAGGGTATATCTTCGATTCTTTAATGAGATTTACTTTTAATTTCTTTTAAATATATAAATACGAAACGCCTATATGCACGCGACTTTTTCTCTATATGCACGCGATTTGGTGCGCAGATGTTATGCGCATAGGTTGGTGCGCAGTTTTCTTGCGCACAAGGGTATTTTCGGGATAATTGTGAAAATTCTGACGATGTCTGTCAAATGTGTGCGCATTAAAACAGCGCACATAATATATAATGCGCAAACGTTCAGCGCACGACGTTTCGGATTCCCGAATGTGTGCGCTGAACTTTTGCGCACAGAATGAGTGCGCAGTGCTTCTGCGCACACATTCTATTAAACCCTCGCCGCAACTTCTTCTTCTTCCTCCTTCTTTTTCTTTCTTTTCTGCTGTAGCTCGACGGCGCCGATCATATTCTCTCCATTTCCGACCGTTTCCCTCGTCTAAACACAATTCCGTCAATGGATTCTGAACCCCCTCATTCTTCCGGTCCCGACCACACCACTATCGTCCCAATCCCAACACCTCCGGCGACTTCCGTCCGAACGGAGCCACCTCCGGCGACCTTGTCCGACGATGAAGCGTTGGTGGATGGAGGTGGCCGGCGGTATGCGACTCGAGCCGCGTTGGCAGCGGCAAATGCTCCTCCGGCGACTATTCCGGCAACTATTCCGGCGACTATTCCGGCGACTCGGGTTCCGGAGACACCGCACGATCTGTATTCGGTATAAAATTTCTAAACCCGCTTTTTTCAAATATTTATCGTATTTAATTGTGGAAATTTATTCGTAATTGTTTTTTGTAATAATTACGAATAAATTTCAGTTTTTATGAATTAAATATTAGAATTCGTATTAATTGTAATTTAATCGTAATTTTTAATAAAAAAATTACGATTAAATTTCAGTTTTGTATGAATTAAATATTAGAATTCTTATTAATCGTATTTTTTTATAATTACGATTAAGTTTCAGATTATTATGCATTAATCGAATGCCTAATCGAATTATTATGAATTCGTATTAATTGTAATTTTTTAGTAATAGTATTGATTATTATTTCGTATTAGTTGAGATGTTTATTTTTTAGTAATTATGAATTAAATATTAGAAACTTAACAGTCATAAATAGTTATGACTTAATTGTTAAATTTCTAACAATTTCTATTAAAAAATGTAAAGACTCGAATTTGATTACGAAGTTGCAAATTATTTCCGAATATTTTAGTATGAATTAGTCATACTAAAAATGTAAAAACATGTAGACTATACAAGCCGTCATGGATCAGACGGGCAACACGATGCCCGCACCAGTAGCGGAACGGCTTCCACGTCGACATGATGTGGCAGCCGGTGTACGATTATCGTTCGAGGCCCTCGAACGATTTTTCGGCACCGGATCACCTGAGCGCCGTGAGCCAGGGAATGAGTACGAGGAGGCACAGCTGCAGCAGCAGGAGATAGATGGTTCGCACATGGAGATGGATGGACAGAGAGCAGATTTCCATGACGACTTAGATTATCCTGGTCGATATGTTACTGCGTTCGACCCTATCGAGCCCACACCAGTACAGGCGCAGGTGACCACGGATGACTATGATATCCAGGACGCACCTCTGTTTCGGGATGATTTACCTCGCAGTTCAGAGCATACAGAGCAGGATTTACCTGCAGTGACAGATGCAGAAACGTCGACATCTTCTCCTCCTACGGTCGCATCTGCAGAGCCAGTCGCATCTTCAGAGCCAGTGTCGGGAGATTTAGACGACGATGACCATGCCCCACAGACATATTTTCCTTGGCTCGGGGAGTCGATGCAGGACATTTGTCGTCCACGTGCGCCTCACCTATTGTGTTCTTATGAGACGCATATAGCGAGATGGATATGGTCGCGTGGTCCTCTTCCAGGGCCCGCTCCCGATGTACCATTGGTGCCCCCGGTGCAGGTTAGGAAGCGTGCCCGTGCGGGGGAAGCTGTAGGCCGAGGCAGAGGCCGAGGTGGTGGGAGAGGGAGAGGGAGAGGTAGAGGGAGAGGGAGAGGGAGAGGTCAGGAGGGTGCTGAGGGAGTTGGTGGTGAGGGTGTTGCTGTTGAGGGAGTCGCTGAGGGGGCTGCAGTTGAGGAGGTTGTTGGTGAGGAGGTTGCGGCTCCAGTTAGAGGTGGTCGTCGTCCCAGGCAGAGACGACGAGTAGGAGATATTCAGGCAGAGGATGAGCCAGAGGATGGGGACGGGGATGAGGCCGAGGCTGAGGCGGCTCCGTTAGATCCGGTATGTTCAATAACATTGATCTGAATGCTTATAATAAGTTATACGTTTCTTATTTACTAACCGGACGCAATTTTTTTTCTGTACTTATTTAGGCTAGGAAGCTCCTGAGGGTGATGTACAGATCTGCACAGGTTCATGATTATGAGCATCATATTTCAGCTGAGGAGGGTACATGGTTCAGGCTTGCTGAGCGTTCTGGGCTGACAGAGCTGCGCCGAGTGGGCATAGCGTCTCAGATCGATGCTGCATTGATTTCTGCTTTTGTGGAGAGGTGGCATCCAGAGACCAACACTTTCCACATGCCATTTGCTGAGATGACCATCTGCCTACATGACGTGATGCAGATCCTCAGAGTCCGTATACATGGTCGTAGCTGCAATTCACCTATGACAGATGACCAGATCTATGCGGCGCTTGCGGACGCTATGGGTCAGGAGGCTGATGACATGAAGGCATGTTATAGCTCAGGTGGCATTCATTTCGGTGCCCTCAATGCTCGGTTGGAAGTTTTGTTTGATGCGCCAGTCAGGAATGAGAGTCACATTGCCACTCTGTATCTCCTTTTGCTTCTGGGCTCGACTGTCTTGGTGGACAGGTCGACAAAGGGTCTCAAGGTCCAGTACGCGGCGCTTGTTCTCAACCATGATCGTACAGGGGACATTGCATGGGGAGCCGACATACTTGCGTTAGTGTATCGCAATTTAGGGTCTGCATCTAGAGTCGAGACGGCAACCATTGGTTCATGTGGGATTCTTCTGAGGGTAAGATCTTGTCGTTAACGTCTTGGTGAATAACTCTTAACTATTCACGTAGTTTTACTAATAATCTGTAATTGTTTATATGTAGTGCTGGATCTGGGCATACTTTCCTCATTTTCGTGATCACTTTGTCACGAACCCTGCATTCGCCCATGGAGATGCTGCTGTAGGATTGTATACACCACTTAGCTCGGATACTGGGCGTTTGGTTGCCATCCGTCGCATGCTCGACAGCATGAGATATGAGCAGGTTTGGATTTAATTTCTTATATTTTTTATTTCATTACCGCAATACGTGTCTAATTTGGCTTGTTATTTGTTTCAGGTTAACTGGCAGCCATGGAGAGATTTGGACTTCAACTCACCAGAGGTTTCTCCTACGAGATTTGAGGGCGTATTGAGCATCTGGAAATTTCATGAGGCCTACAACCCTAGGAGAGTCCTGCGGCAGTTTGGGCGGGCTCAGCCCGTTCCCGACCCACCCATTCAGCCGTTGTCATTTCATCGGCCCATGGGTTGCACGAGGTATGACGTCGTTTATGCACCTGAGCTTCTTCTTGCATGGGACGCAGAGCCGAGGCCTCTGATCGATCTGGATGGGCCGGTTGCAGAGCCAGCATGGAAGATGTCTGATGACTATATGGATTGGCTGGACGAGTTCTCACATCCCGTCGTCGATCCATCCTCTGAGAGACATGATCGCCCGCCTCGCTATGGATATACCCCGGTGCCTATCGATGCATTAGCGGTATGTAAAATTTTATAAAGTTTGTACAAAACTTAGGTTTAGACCTTAACTAATGATTAAATTTAGGTTTCGTTTGCAGCGTTGTCAGATCCTTCAAGCCATGATGCACTCTTTTCTAGACTCCCCTATCTCGGATCGACCTTGGGCCACTGAAGATGTGATTCGTGGTTGGCTTGCAATCTTAGAGGCACCTCAGGCACCTTTGGCACCATCTCCCCCACGTGCATCGCGGATGCCACCACCACCACCACCTCCTGTTTTCCGAGATTCTGTTCATGAGAGTGGCCAGGGGAGTGGATGCGGCACTCAGGAGGATGCGCACCAAGATGATATGACTCAGGGTGATGTGCCTCGGGAAGATGCTCCGCCTTATACTCAGGAGACTCAGGATTAGACGCTTGACGTCTGTTTTTGTTTGATGGATGTTTTATGTATGATTGATGTTTTATGTATGCATTTTTCTTGTGTGATGGTTTTAAATTTTATGTTTTGCTTGTTTGAATATTCAAAACGACTCCGAACAATAATGCAAATACAAATCTGAACAACAAGACGTGAAAAACTATATTGATTTGAAAACGAAATACAAATTTCAACAACAACACTACACAAAGAGATGGTGAGGAAGACCAACCTATGAAGATCCCCAAACCGATGATTGGTTTCGATGTTCGGAGTCGGCAATATGTACCAACTAATAACCAGTTTTCAAACTCTTATTAGTTCGTACATTTTGCTAAATCCGAACATCGAAACCAATATCGGTTGGGGATCTTTATAGGTTGTCCCTCCTCAACTTCTCTTTGTCCAGTGCTATGCTTGTTTACTAACGATTACAACAACCACTTAACTAACAATTACAACAACGAACTAACGATTAAAACAACCACTTAACTAACGATTGGAAGCCAGGGTCGCCTTAAGATCGGCGTTTTCCTCCTCCAACGTACGTATCTTCGAGAATAGATCTCTTATTGCAGCTAAGGAGTAACAAGGGTGTGGTGGATCGATCCACTCGCGGAATTCACAAATGTAACCACCAGTACCAGCGCATGTCCAGAACCTTCGAGCGAGGTTTCTTCGAGATTCTGAACTCCTCATTACCGCTGGTCGATCACATTTACAATAAAAAAGGGCAGCGTTGCTTGATGATGAACTGTGCGACATAGCGAGTGTTAAGAGACAAATGGTGAGATTGGTGAGGTTAAGAGAGAGATGGTGAGATTGGTGAATTGAGGTGAGTGCAACCCCCTTTTATAGCTTCGGTTTTTGTTGGTGAAATATGACCGTTTCGTGCGCAGATGTTATGCGCACGCAACGGTCATATTTTAACGGTCTTCAACCGTGCGCAGATAAAATGCGCAAAGAATCATGTGCGCAGATGTTATGCGCACGAAACGGTCATATTTTAACGGTCTTCAACCGTGCGCAGATATAATGCGCAAAGAATCATGTGCGCAGATGTTATGCGCACGAAACGGTCATATGTATAAGTTTTACATAGGAGGTGTTACTCGAAGAGCTCGAGTTTTCGACTCGAACTTACCGACAAGGTTAAATAGCTATAATATGCATTGAAAACAAGTTTCATTGCATTCCGACGTCGTTTGGGCATCGAAACGCCTATTCTCGACCTTAACAGGCCATCAGGACCGATAAGGCGTTTTTGCGTTTTCGCGTATTTTCGATCAAATTTTTGTGAAGGGGAGACCTTATACACTCTTTATATGCCTGATAACACATAATTGTATAAGTTTTAAAAACATAATCCACATCGATGTGCTAGACCCTTCATATCTCAACTACTTCGACTATTTCGAAGAATGAAAGACTAGTGAAGGTTTACAAAGGAGGTGTTACTCGAAGAGCTCGAGTTTTCGACTCGAACTTACCGACAAGGTTAAATAGCTATAATATGCATTGAAAACAAGTTTCATTGCATATTATCCCAATATTGTGGAGTATCCCAATATTGTGCGGTTCTAAAATAATCCGAATAATCTTTCCCCTATACGTAATTGTAGAGCGACAATTACACTACTACCAAAATAACAAGGCAAAATACGAATCATTACTTTAAACTAATTAGGATATCATATGAAACTAATTAGGCTATCATATGAAACTAATTAGGCTAGCATATGAAACTAATTATTCTAGCATATGAAACTAATTATTCTAGCATATGAAACTAATTATTCTAGCATATGAAACTAATTATTCTAGCATATGAAACTAATTTGAAACTAATTACGGTACCATATGATTCAAATTATAACATATTATACTAACCACAAATTCACCACTCGGATCCCAGTCGCCGAACTCTTCGTCTTCTAAGAAACCATCCAACCATTCGTCGTCGTTCGGGTCGTCTTCCTCTTCTTGTGATCCGCTATCCCAATCGTGTTCTTCATCACTATCTTCACAACTTTGATTAATCAACTCTAACATACGAGACTTTTGATTACGACGATACATTTTGAATGAATTTGTTGGAAAACGAAGAGGTGTTGAATGAATTTGTTGGAAACGAAGAGATTGTGGCTTTATATAGGCACATTTATGACCGTTGTGGTCCAAATGAAACTGTAAAGACCCGTGCGCTAACCATCCGCGCACAAACACAAACCCTAAAGCACCTGTGCGCAGAACCTCAGCGCACAGTTTTACATTTAACGGCTACTTTTTTCAAAAATTTCAACGGCTACTATGTCTGAAGAGTGCGCAGAAACACGGCGCACAGATTCTCAACCTGTGCGCAGTAGTTAGGCGCACAAGGTGTTACAGACTCTGAAAATTTACGAAAAGTACCCGTAATACCCCGTAAAACAGGTATGCGCATAAGAACTGCGCACAGATGCGTGCGCATAAGTTGAGCGCACAGAATCGCGTGCATATATGCATCGATTCGCGTGCATATAGCCATTGCCTATAAATATTACCAAAAATACAATCTCGTTCAAATCACGCCTGAAATAATTCGTTCAAGCTAAATTTGGTAAACAATTTTACCCTGGTTCAGCTAAAACCGAGGTAAACCAGTAACCGAATTAAATTTACTAAGTATCTTTACCACGGTTCAAAAAGTCAACCGGGTAATTTGTAGGTAGCCGAGGTAAAATTAAACGAGAAAAATTACTTATTTACCACGGTTATGAAAAAGCGAGGTAATATTCATAAAAACCGAGGTATTTATGTGAATGTAATAAAACCGAGGGTATATTGGAACCGTGGTAAAATTACCACGGTTCTTCTCCAATCGGAGGTAAAAACTTATGGGAATGATTTACCGCGGTTATATTGGAACCGTGGTAAAATTACCGTTGCCAAATTCATCTTTTATATTAGTGCGTATTCCCGAGCTTTGCCGCGGACGTTCCACAGAACACCAATTGGACTCCTAATGATCCTTATGCAGCAAGATGGCAACCAATGGATTTATTAGGCAAAAATGCCCCTGTCCGAAGGATTTTTAGAGCCTAACTTGATGCAATGACGTAGGATATGGTAATATTTGATTTGTGTTGAATTGATATGTTAATTTTAGAGAAAAATTTGCATTCTGTATTTTGAATTAGTGAAATGGGGTTTTGTAAGTAAGAATATGGTTCTTATGCGACTCCTTATGGCTCGATTGACTTCAATGACCCCGTGTATGCGCCATCGTTGTTTTTATGGGGGGTGCTCAATATGATGGAAATCACGGAACCGCACATGCCAGATCGGGTGCCTAGGCCACATATTGAACTTGTGAAGGGATGGAGGAAAACTAAACCAAGGAGTTGTGTGGTCGGGTATGACCGGAGTATTTGGAGTTGGTAGGGAAGGGACATACACACTATGACACTAGAGGAAATGGGTTCACCTGCATATCCTGCTTGGCAAGTTACTCTGGATTACCTTAGGTTGTACATTCCTAGGACGCATAGGTTTATGATGCTCAGCACTCTCCTCGACCTGGATACTAATCATTCTCATTTAGCTTTCTATTCAATTTTCATAGAGTTGTAATGCGTGAAACTTAGTATTTAGGGCTTATATGAGTTGTAATGTTATATTTTTTTTTGCAGGCACTTCATATGGCTTATATGAACTTGGGGCCATATCAAAATGCGGGGTAGATCAATTTGAGGCCCTGATGCAGACGCTCAACCAAACCCTATTTGATTTGGATCCCTTTCATCGTCAATGAATTTGGTTATGCATGAACTTGGAGTTGTACTTGTTGAATTGTTTGTTGTTGGATTGTTTCGCTTATGTTTTTGTTGGCTTTTTTTGTTGGCTTGTTTTGTTGGATTGAAGTTGGATTGTTTAGGGTTTTAAACTATGAATTATGTTATGTAGTTTTATAGTTATTTTTTTAGTTCTTGGTATTAGCAGGTTTTGACAATGCAGTTTCCAGGGAAGTAAAATGACAATCCTTACGCAGCTTAAGGATATCATGCTTATGTCGCATAAGGATGAGCAATTTACTTCCCCAGAAACTGCATTCAACTGGACTCTGTATTATGGATTTTAACATTGTTATAAATTTCATTATTTGGATCTCGAAATTAAACAAACATTACAACATTAGAAGTACATTTGAAACTCGAAATTGAAGAAACATTACAACATTAGATATACATTTGAAACTTGAAATTAAAGAAACAAGAAACAAACAACAAGAAACTACTTGTTCCTACTAGAACTTGTTGCATATTTCTCATCAATCAAGGGTTTGTTTTCCGCAGCATGTGCAACATTTTCTTCCATCAGTTCAGTATTTTTGGCCTGAAGTTCCCTTCTTTCGTTCTCTTCACTAGTTGCCATTACCCTCATCAGTGCAAGCCCATCCGCCAGTCCACAAACCATCGAAGAGTGATACAAAACATCCTCATTTAATTGGACTATAACATCTCTTGCACCACTTGTGAATGGACAATCGATCCAATTCCTATATAAGCACCCTCCATCTTCATCAGGAGATGCCCACAACCTATCAGGACATCCCCAATACCTTTTCCCGTAGCTCACCCTATCATTATTGAATTGTTCAGTACACACCTGTACAGTTGGTTATTTTCCGCACTAATACACCCTCTGTCCCGAATTCAGCATATTTTGCTGTCAAAGAAATTAAATACACACTTATCAAATACCGGGGTAAAATGAATAAATAGAGAGTATGCAAAACGCCAACATACCTGTTGAATCATGAAGAACACGAAGTCTGAAGTTCAATTGTGTTGATAATTTTGCTCACTTTAAGTGTGCTAGATAAAGTTAATTCTAAGTGTGTTACAACTAGTACACAGTTGTAATACACCCAAGGTGAGTGTGTTACAACTAGCACACAGCTGTAAGACACTCAAGGTAAGTGTAAGTGTGTTACAGCTAGCACACAGTTGTAAGTCACTCAAAGTAAGTGTAATTGTGTTACATCTAGCACACAATTGTAATGTCCATTTAACATTGTATTAAAACTAACATTGTTTACGTTACATTGCATTAAAATTAACATTGTTATAAATGACAATAACTTAGAAACTAATCATCGTCTTCATCGTCGTTGTGGATTGTGATGGTAGTTTGTGTTGATGGCTTTCCACCTTTTTTTTCGTGGCGGTTCTACATAAGCCTGACATCGTTCGGCCACAAGTTCATACAAAACATTGGCTTTTTCATCACAATTTCTCTCCCAGCATGTAAATACAGGTGGTAATGGACATTCACCATGAAGGAATAGCTGAGATAATAATCATTGTGCATAAGAAAAACATTTGTAAGAAATTCCAAATTTAAAGAAGGTAGGTGATTAAAGTTTTAAAAACATACTGGGATGAAATATTCCTCATTATAAAGTAGTAATAGGCAAAAAGTCTCCAGTTTGCTTCCGGGTTGACCATACCAACTTGGAAGTGTAAGAGGTGAGAAACTCTGGCATATTTGTTCGCCTAGACATACAAAGATACAATTGTATGTTGAGGCAACGAGGCATCCCATTTCCGGTACGGTTATCTAATGTTCTCGTGGGGCAAATCCAGTATTTCTTTTCCATGTGAGTTGATGTGCGAAGGTCTCCAGCGTTGGATTCTGTTTTTGCCCAACCCACGTCCCCTCCACAAGAGGCCAAATTTCTCTAACTTTGCTTATCATGTCTTGGCGTATGAATTTCCAATGGTGTTGGGTTATACCTGTTGCCATAGCAATAGACCTAAATCCTCAATTTTCATCGCTCACGATCTCATACTAACCTTGTATATAATCGCGCATAAATGGAGGTACCTTAATCTCGTACTTCTAAGGCACCCTCTTTTTTTGTTTCTTAGGAGGTGTACCAAACGTTTTTTTGCTTCTTCGTAGGTTATTCATCCAAAGCTCTAGAAGCCATCTATTGATCAGTGGACTCCGTACTCCCATGCTGACATGCTTCTTTGTGTTGATCTTGACACTTTTTAGGAGCTCCTTGGGGACGACCACCGATATGTGTCGAAATAGGCGGCTCTTTAAGTGAAGTATCCACTTTACCAATAAATATAACTGATATCGCACACTTTTCTTGATCATGGGGTGCCAAGTTGGGAATGTTCATTGATAAAAGTCGTCAAACAAACGTTTCGCCACTTTACTCTTGGTTTCAAGAACATATGGTGCATCCACTTCTTCCAAAGACAATGTAATCCAAAAATAATGAAGTTGATTCACCTGAATAGGAGTTTGGTACTTCATACAAGTCTCAATGCCATGGACACACGAGCTAGTCTCTCACCTTGATTGCACAATTGCAGATTTGTGGACGGTACCTGAATTGTACATATTTATCGTATTAATTAATGAAGAGCTCAATTTCCTTGAACGACAGTTTCCACTTCACATGGACAAACAAAGTTGCATGGTCGAAAAGTGTAAAACTCGTTGTCTGACTCTCGTTAAAAGAACCAAATATTTCTTCAAACTGATTTGTTGCCATAGTTTAGTATTCCTCGAAGACTGTATCTAGTCGACCTTTTCCACTACTCAAATATGACTTCAAACATGAGTGTTCTCCTTCAAATATGTAATTTATGCAAATGGACTCAAAATACAGTAGCAAATATGTAGTTTTGTACCAGATTCAGTTTCTGTACAAAGGCAAATCCTTACGTCGCGTACGGATTTAAATTCTTACGCGACAAAAGCAAACAGTCCTTGCGCGACGTAAGGATTACCGTTGTACAGAAGTATGCCATTACTTTGACAAAGTCATAATCTGTTAGTTATTTGCAAATAAATTTGAAAGTACGGTTATACTACCTGTTTGTCGTGTTATTGCCAATAGTGAACACGTTATCCGTCCATGCCGACACACATTTTTCCATGTAAGGACCTATCCAATTGTCTCTAACATAGTGAAGTATGGTCCGATGCGCCCTCCAATTTACCTCAAGAGTAGACAACCCTTTGTAAAACCTTTCTTCCGTGGTTGCCTTGAACAAGGCGTAATAGTCACTGAATATGTTTAACCCCTTAACTTTCGATCCCAGATCTTTTGAAGTTCTGGCCTCTATGTTTTTCCTAATATGTCGCCTACATAGAAGAAACTTTGCATTTTGCAACAGAAGATTTGTTGCATTCATCAAATCTTGCTCACGGTCTGTAACAATGCAAGTCGGTGATGCGCCTATTCTTGTATAGATCTCTTTAAGTTGTTGCATAGACCACATATAGTTGTCTTCCTTCTCGCGTTCAATAAATGCTCTGGCAACTGTTCGTGCCTAAAAATACGACGAGTAAGGAACACGTCAGGAGCTACGCGTAGGAAGATCACGTCGACGTAAGGCGTCGACGTAAAGGAAACAAGGTCGGCCGAGTACATTTTGTCTATTTTATGTATATTCCTTATGTAATTAGTAAAAGATTATGTAATTAGTAAAAGATATTTGAAAGAATATCTTTTATCATATTTTATATCGTCATTAGATAGAAGGAAAAGATATGATTCTATTTCCTTAAAGATAAAACTAGGGTTAGCTTATTTAAAGAGGCTAACGCCTTCTTTGTAATCATTCAGCCCCTTCAAGCAATAACACAAGTACAACCCTGAACCCTAATTTCTCATCGTGTTCTTGAGTGTTAAGATTGTTACCGTAAAGTTTGATCTTTTTCTTGAAATTGCTTAGTTATCATCTCGTTGGTAATTTAGCTACAAAACAGCAACAACAAAGTTCTTCCATGTAGAAGTGACCCCAACAATCTAAAAAAATGGCATTGTGTACCTGAAAATGTCTAAATATGAAATCACATTATTGTAGTTTAAACGTGAACAACTTTCAATGTATAACAACTCGATCAGAAAGATAGATCACGTTCCAAGTCAAAAGATCAGAAAGATAGAAGTAATGTCACAACAACTCGAAGAATAAAGCCAAGAAGCTCGAGCGCGTCGAAGAAAACGCTACCTCCAAAGAAAAACAAGTACGCTCGACAGCTACGCGCAAGATAAGAAAAATAGCTCGCGAGGAAAAGAATAAGCACAAAACTCGCAAAAGCGAGACCAATACATTATAAAAACTCCCACATAAGAGGAGTAAGGCAACAATTGTTCATAGGAAAGCGCCCTAAAGACTAGCGACGCGTAAGCAAAAATAAGGTAAAAAAAGGAGCTCAAAAGCTACGAAGATTCGCCTTCGCCTTTATAAGAACTAGACGAAGAACCTTCGACGGCATCATCTTCATCTTCACCTTCGGAATCCTCCACAACCATCTCCTCATCGGCATCTTCAGCACCCTCAGCATCCCATTCAGGGTCCACGTCGTCAAGTCCAGGAGCATCTTCCTCCATAGCGTCAAGATCCTCCGCAAGACGCGAAGAAGAAGGACCCGCCACAACACCACCAGGAATCTCCGAGTACGCTTCCTCAAACTCCCGCTGATAGAGCAAATGTCGTGGTTGCTAAATCAAAGAAACCCTAAAAACTAACTAGAGTATAGCAAGTAAGTAGAGGTCGAACCCAAGGGAATCAAAACACCAAATCAATGCAGTCAAGTGAAGTATCAACTAACGAACAAGTAACAAGTAACCAAAGGGGGGGTTTGAGTGTATAAAGCACACAAGTAACAAGTATCAAGAAGAGAAACGTTTGGTTGAGAATATTATGCGAAGGGGTTTCACCTAGCAAGTATCCACACAACAGTCAATCAAGTTGATCATAGATTATCTCAAGTTCTTATCAATCCTAGGGAATGTTCCTATTCCGATCTTTAGTATATCAGCAAGCCAACCTGTCCTGAAAATACTTACCATTCAACAACCAAGGAAACCTCTCAAGGTTAAATCAAATAGCAGCAAAGAACACATGAATCATAAGGATGCATGCAATAACTTACAACGTCAAGTATTAACATGCAATCAATTCTCCTTCATATAAGCAATCAACTACCAGATCATGCAAATATGAGTGCTACTATGACAAGGAATTCCACAGTCTATTCCTAGTCTAGCAATAGAAAACTATCAATCAAACTAGGTGGACAGTCTAGCAAAACTGAATAGAAATCATATAGATAAAAGCAAGAGAATTAATACAAACTCAAAGGAAAAGAACAAGAAAAATAAATCTCACAACCTAATATCTGAAGGCTTCAACCGCTATGCAAAACAATGGAATTAGTTCCTGCTCATGGTTGCAAGACTAAGAGTTGTAGATGGAAAAGATGATTAAAACAATAGAAAGAAACTAGGGTTTTTAAATAGAGTCTAACCATAAAATAATATGGTAAAAGATAATCTAAAGAAAATAATAAAATAAAGAAAAGGAAAATCAACAAAACGATGGAAAAGGAAAACAAATAAATTAAGTCGGCCTCGTTCATCACTCGTCCAAATATTTGCCCAACTCTTGATTTGATTCCATGTCACGAATTAAGCATTCTTTGGCCCAAGTGAATTAAGGTCAGCTGCATGCTTGTCCTCTTCACGGCCCATCACCCAAAACAGGCCCAAACTTCACACGACCCAACTTCAGTCCAGCAACTTAATGGAACTTGACTAACCATGAACTATGCACTAGGTGAAACCAGACCATCTTTCAACTAAGAAAGCACTCTCCAAGCTGCCCCGTCTAAAAGATTCGACGCATATAAGGAAGACAAGAACTCAGAAGACAAAGAAACTTACTCGCGGGGTTCCAGCACTCGATGAGCCAAGAACAGCTTTCGCCCAACGTAGACTTATTCAAAAAATAGAAGTAATCGGCCCAACGACGGTCAGCTTGACACCCCTCGATGGCGATTCGAGTCGCCTTAGGCCTTGATTTAAGGCACACTCGCCCAATCGACTTGGTGGAAATCATCAAGGAATGGACGAGATCCTCGACAACGGTCTCAATGCCATATTTCGTTTTCACGTCGTCCAACGCCCCAAATATCCTACAGATAGTCGGTAGGAGCTATCCAACGGCCACCCCTAATGCAAGCATGAACGCCTTCGTCAAAGGCGAGAAAGGAAACCTGTGGCCGGCAAGAAACGAATACTCATAGACCGCTATCCACCCCGGACGATATGCATCAGCAGACACCCCCCCCGCGGAGGTATCTCGATCTCAACATCAGGGCCTAGACCCACCAGCGATCTCAGTCGATCAACACTGCGAGCTTCAAAACATTTGAAATCCGAGTCCTTAAGAATGTTCTTTGGCACATAGAAAGAAGGTATTGCCATTATAAACAGAGGAAGAAAAGCTGAAGTGGTAGTTGAGCGAAGAAGAGACGAACAGACGATTCGGTAAGTATGAGAAGATGAGAAAGCAGAGAGTATTCAGGAAAGACAAAGTTGTAAAAAGAGTAAGGAAGAAGATGAAATCCTTCTCTTATATAGGCAAGAGATCGCGTGAGATACGCTACGAATTGAGCCATAACGACATTATAGCCGTTGGAGAAAAGAGACGTTGCTGACACAAGTTACAAAGCAGTCTAACGGATGTAAAGAAACGATGAAGAAATACGACGATCAAAGCTCTGCGACGAAGAAAAAATTCTAGATGACGTCATCACCAACGCGTTCCGGATTTAACGAAGACGTATTCCTTGAAGAAAGAAGACGTTTTCTAGATCTACGGGGAATTAAGCTCTGTAAAACGCATTAGGGGTATTGTTCGTGCCTAAAAATGCGACGAGTAAGGAACACATCAGGAGCTACGCGTAGAAAGATCACGTTGACGTAACGAGGAGAAGACGAAGGCGTCGACGTAAAGGAAACAAGGCCGGTCGAGTACATTTTGTCTATTTTATGTATATTCCTTATGTAATTAGTAAAAAATATTAGAAAGAATATCTTTTACCATATTTTATATCGTCATTAGATAGAAGGAAAAGATATGATTCTATTTCCTTGAAGATAAAACTAGGGTTAGCCTATTTAAAGAGGCTAATGCCTTCTTTGTAATCATTCAGCCATTTCGAGTAATAACACAAGTACAAGCCCTTAACCTTAATTTCCCATCGTGTTCTTGAGTGTTAAGATTGTTACCGTAAAGTTTGATCTTTGCCCTACAATTGCTTAGTTATCATCTCGTTGGTAATTTAGCTACAAAACAGCAACAACAAAGTTCTTCCATGTAGAAGTGACCCCAACAATCTAAAAAAATGGCATTTTGTACCTGCAAATGTCTAAATATGAAATCACATTATTGTAGTTTAAACGTGAAGAACTTTCAATGTATCGTTATTCTGATGTAAACTTACTTGATTGTGCTATATGTGGATTCCATTAGAAGTATATACGGAAATGCCTTTAGGAGTATCATTGATTCCGGACTAGCAAAGAACATATAACCCATCGTCGAAGGTTCTTCCTTTCTGTTCTTATACTCCATGAAATAGTTGTTCTCTTGGCATTTCTGGAAGAATTCTTGAACAACGGTTCTTCCTTCTTGTTTTCCCCTCCTTATCCAACCCATCACATTGTACACTTGTTTCTTTTTTGATAAGTTTGTGGGAGACTTGTTGAGAGCAGTGATGATTTCATTTGGTTTACAATGAGCATTTGTCATATCGATATTCGTCTTGAATTCTTCGGCATTCATTCTCCCAACGAAGGCATTTCCCAACAAACTTGTGCCAATAGGATGGTTGTGCCTACCATAAACTACAGTAAGTCTCCAAGCCTGTTGCGTCTCCTCCAAAAGCTTTAACTCAAACAAACATCCATATTTCTTACTTTTGGACTTCCTTATATTCTTAGATGTTGAGACATTATCTCTTGCTCTGTCATAGAGAATCTGAAGGTTTCCATTCTTAGTTTCAGTGGATTTACTGCCCCTTCCTTTGATGGTTGCAAAGTGATTGATTTTTTCTTGGTTGAATGCCCAAAGCGCTTCCTCGTTTCTACAAGCGAACAGACGATCTGTTGTAAACACATCTCCATAGCTTCTAGACATATAATTTTCATCTTCTACATGTACATCGAATTGTGGTGTTGTGTGCAAAGGAAGAAACATATATCCATGTATTGAGTCTGAAACTGGTCTGACCAGATGTGAAGGGCATTCTGCGTATTCGTAGCCAGATCTGAAGGATGGCGTGTTGATGTCGGCAAACTATGATATTGGATATTCCCACGTGGGTGCAACTTCGTTAGTAATTTGAGGTTGGCCACATGAAGGTATACCGTTGTTCATACATGGTTGACCAAAACCCAATCCAAGACCAAACAGAGGTATATCATTGAGATCAAACGAAGGTATACCGTTGTCATCCAGTGATATGTTGTTTATTCAGTATACAGATAAAAGTTCTCCTATGTCCCAAATAAAACAAGCACATTCATTATCTTCTACAACAATCCTTACATCACGCGAGGATGATATCCTTACATCACACGAGGATGATATCCTTACGTCACGCAAGGATTCTTACGTGACATAAAGATATCATCCTCGCGTGACGTCACTAAAATCTTGACGTATCATTCTGCATATTTTCCTTTGTCAGGGTAAACCCTAGATCTAATCTTCACATTTCTAATCATCACAATGACCTTAGCTTACCAAATTAAACTAATCTACACCTTTTTCACTATAATCAAAATAACACTTCAAAATTACATATTTTAGATTGAATCTTACCTCATTGAGATTATAACTTGATGGAACTTCATCTCCACCTCTTCCATTGTAGTCATCCTCTTCATTCTCCATTTTTCATGATATTGTTTTTTATTTAGAATGACTTTAGTTGGAGCTCAAGGTGGTTTCCAATGGGGTTTACATTTTGAATATGGAAGATAAGTAACTTTGCAGAACTTACTTTGATATAGTGAGACAAGACATTCATGCAGTTGGCTGAAATGCACATCCTTACGTCACGCAAGGATTGAATCCTTATGTCGCGCAAGATTCCAATCCTTACGTCACGTAAGGATGGTCAAGTACATTGTTGCTTTGTTATAGTAACAACATAGATGCTACACATATAAAGTACCAATAATGTCTCGCTCATACAAAACGAGACTCGAAACTATTCGTAAACGCTAAAAGGCCTTATAAGGCCTTAAGGCCCAATTTGAGAAAACGACGCCCAAACGCTGTCGGAATGGAATGTAACTTTGTTTCAATGCCTATTAGAGATATTTGATCATGTGGGTAACTTTCAATCACAACTTCTAAATTTTCAAATAGCACCTCCTTTGTAAAAACCAAACTAGTGATAACTCTCTAACTTGTCGCAATATTGGTCTACCACATCAATGTCGATTATTGTTGAAAACATTATACAACTTAGTCTTATTAGGAATATAAAGTACCAATAAGGTCTCTCTCACACAAAGCGAGGCTCGAAAGTATGTGTAAACGCTAAAAGGCCTTAAGGTCCAATTTGGCAAAACGGCGCCCAAACGATGTCGGAATGGAATGAAACTTGGTTTCAACGCCTATTAGAGATTTTTTACCATGTGGGTAACTCCCAATCAAAATTTCTTCATTTTAAAGTAGCACCTCCTTTCTAAAAATCAAACTAGTCATCACTCTATAACTTGTTGCAATATGTTTGGTCAACAACATAAATGTTTGATTATGTTTGGAAAAATTATACAACTAAGTCTTATTAGACATATAAAGTCACTATAAGGTCTCGCTCACACAAAATGAGACTCGAAACTATTCGCAAACGCTAAAAGACCTTAACATGACTTAAGGCCCAATTTGGCAAAACGACGCCCAAACGGTGTCGGAATGGAATGAAACTTGGTTTCAATGCCTATTATAGATATTTGACCATGTGGGTAACTTACAATCACAACTTCTAACTTTTCAAATAGCACCTCCTTTGTAAAAACCAAACTAGTGATAACTCTCTAAGTTGTCGCAATTTGTATGGTCTACATCATCGATGTTGATTATTGTTGAAAATATTCTACAAATTAGTCTTATTAGGCATATAAAGTACCAATAAAGTCTCGCTCACACAAAACGAGGCTTGAAATTATGTGTAAACGGCTAAACGCTTAAAGGCCTTAAGGACCAATTTGGTAAAACGACGCCCAAACGGTGTCGGATTAAGTTGAAACTTGGTTTCAATGCCTATTTAAGGTATTTTACCTTGTGGGTTACTTATAATCATAACTTCTTACTTTTTCAAGTAACACCTCCTTTTTAAAAACCAAACTAGTCATAACTTTCTAACTTGCCAAACCAAAAAGTCCAAACGACGTCGGAATGGATTGAAACTTCGTGTCAACGACTATTAAAGATAAAATAACTTCATGAGGGTTACTCACAACCACCACTTCATAGTATTACACGTATTTGACCACTTTTCAAGCAATTGTAGTTGTCGTAGACTCCAGATTATGTCATTTATACAACGTTCTTTGCACGTATGCTCCAAACATCTTAACCTAACACATTTAAGGTAATTTATCATATGACACTTTCTTACGCGACGTATGAAATTTCCATCCTTACGTCACGTCCAGACTCCATCCTTACATTCATAAGGATTCCTTACGTCACATAAAGAATTTTTACGTCGCGCAAGAATATCATGTTTACTCGACGGAAGGATCACATTTTTGAAATAATGTAATCCTTGCGTCGCACAAGAAATCCTTGCGCGGCGCAAGGATGCCCAGGGCTATAAATAGAAAGTATGTAAATTTACTACAACTTCGGCTCGTCAACTAAACTTGCGTAGTCTTCCAAACAACAATGATGAACTTTATAAATGGCATTGGAAGTTTAAGATACCACCAAAAATACAGAACTTCTTTTAGAAAGCTTTGACATATTCATTTCCTAGTACTAAACATCTCAATTGTCGCTTCTTGAGAGTCCCTTATTAGCTTCCTATGTAATAATTCAACACAAACTGCAGATCATTTTTTCTTTTAATTCCCCCATACTATCCAAAAAATAAGACAAACCCCATACTGGATATAATTTTTCTTTCCAAAATACATGATCATTTATGGACAACTTTAGACAATTTCTTGTTACTAGTACGCATAATATTCTATTAGGATATTTGTTATATGTTTTAGTGGTTATTGTAGTGCCACGTATGCTAGGTTTTTGATATAAAAGTTGTAATGGACTCTGTCCAACATTTACACAGAAATCAAAATAACAAACTCTATACCTGTCTCCCTTTCTCCTTTCTTCTTCCATGGTGTTCTTACAGTTTCAGGCTTCCGCAACCAAGTTTTGATGGTATCAGAGCACATGCTCTTGATCTGAGATCGTTAGTGCCTTCTCCGCCTTCGATCGATAGTTCAAATCCCTAAATCCCTTTTGCCTTTAGCCATGGTGAACACAGAGGCTGCTGCAACTCAAAACAACGATCCCTTACACTTACAATCTTCCGATCATCCAGGTTTAGCTCTGGTGACTGAGATCTTCAGCGGAGAGAACTTTGGAGAATGGAAAATCTCCATGAAAATAGCCTTGTCTGCTAAGAACAAAGCATGTTTTATCACAGGTACTCTTCCTAAACCCTTGCTTACGGATCCTAACTATGATAGATGGGATAGATGTAATGATATGGTGCGTGCTTGGCTGCTGAATGGCCTAAGTAAAGAAATCAGACGTAGTGTGTTATATACTGAAACAGCACAAGGAATTTGGGAGGAATTAAGTACTAGATTTGGCCAGCTGAATGGTGCTCAGCTATATGCTATTAAGAAACAACTGAATGATCTCACACAAGGAGCTAATTCAATTTCCACATACTATACTAATATGAAAACTCTGTGGAATGAATTAAGTAGCTTAAGAAGCTTTCCTAGTTGTACATGTGGATCTGTGCATCTGTTTATGAAGTTTGAGGATGATGAGAGACTTGTGCACTTCCTTATGGGATTGAATGACACTTATACATCCATAAGAGGCGCAATCCTGATGATGAGACCTCTGCCAACAGTGGCACAAAGCTATGCCATGCTTCTTCAAGAGGAAAAACAAAGAGGAATGCAACATGTCACAGGTGTGCAGCTAGAATCTGCTGCTATGAATGCTGTGGCAGGGAAACAAGGGCAGAGGAAGTATCCTGGTGAAAAGAAGGAGCTATATTGCACTAATTGCAAGAAGACTAATTATACAGTTGACAAATGCTTCTTTCTTCATGGATTTCCAGATAAGTACAGAGACATAAACAAAAAATCAGGTAGTGAAGGAAAGTTTGCTGGAACAGCTCAGAGTGGTACACCTTCTGGGTTGGGAGATCTGGCAGCAGAACAGATGGCTAGACTCTTGAGTTTGTTGGGCACAAGAAAAGGAAAAGAATCTGCTGACAAGTTTGAGGATGAGTTTGCAGGATTTGCAGGTACAACTTCTTTCACTTCTGTCATTTACAATAAGGGAACTTGGATATTAGATAGTGGAGCAAGTTGTCATATGGCATGTGACATTAATTTGTTTGCTTCCACTCGAGAGTTAACAGAACCTTTTGTCATAAGATTGCCAAATGGAAAGAATGCTTCAGTATCTCAGATAGGAACTGTTGATGTGTTGCCTGACTTGATACTGAAAGATGTGTTTTATGTGCCAGTATTCAAATGCAATTTGCTCTCAGTGGGAAAACTGGTCAGAGATTTGCTTTGCAGAATCCTATTCACACCTAAGTATTGTCTCTTGCAGGCTCCTTTTATGAGGAAACCAATACTCCTTGGTAGAGCATTTCAGGATCTTTATTTGCTAGAGTCAACACAACTTGAAGATGTGAAAGAAGGATGTGTTGCAGCTGCAGGAATAAAGCAAGGAGATGTGGATATTTGGCATGCTAGATTGGGACACTTACCTATCTACAAACTTAGTACTTTGGATTTTCTTGCTGTAAATGAATCAAGTAGAATTGAGATTGAGTCTTGTGCAGTTTGTGCCAAGTCCAGACAAACCATGCTTTCTTTTCCAAATAGCTCTATATCTACTACTGTTCCTTTTGAATTGATTCACATTGATGTTTGGGGGCCTTACAAAGTTCCTACCTATAATGGATATAGGTATTTCTTACCATAGTTGACGATTTTACTCGATCTACTTGGGTTCACTTGTTGGCAACTAAGGGTAGTGCATTTGACTTGCTGAAAAGCTTTGTGGAGATGATTCACAAGCAATTTAATAGAGAAGTCAGGAAAGTGAGAAGTGACAATGCCTTGGAGCTAGGGACCAGTAGAGAGTCAGCTCAGTATCTCCTTTCTAAGGGAATAGAACATCAAACTTCATGTGTAGCTACTCCACAACAAAATGGAGTTATGGAGAGGAAGCATAGACACATTTTGGAAATAGCTAGAGCTCTTATGTTTCACTCTAAGCTACCCAAGAAATTTTGGGGTGATAGTATCTTAACTGCTGCCTATATTATCAATAGGTTGCCTTCTAAGGTACTACACAACAAAGCACCTTATGAGGTGTTATATCATAAACAAGCCAACTATTCAAACTTGAAGGTTTTTGGTTGTTTGTGTTTTGCCTCTACACTGAAGCAAGGAAGAGATAAGTTTGCAGCTAGAGCTGAACCATGTGTTTTCTTGGGGTATCCTTTTGGAAAAAAGGCCTACAAGGTTTATAGTCTAGAGAGACACCAGATAGTGTTTTCCAGAGACGTGGTCTTTCATGAGAAACTCTTTCCTTTTCATGATCTTTCCTTACCACATGACCAGCAACTACCAACTTTTCCTTCTTCCCCTCTTGATGTTGGTGAAGAAGAACCTGTAGAAACAATACCCACATCTTCTGTTGCACAACCTACAGATATTGATGCTCCCAGAATATCCACAAGGTCTCATCAGCCTCCTGCCCATCTTTCTGATTATGTTTGTAATGGAGCATTTTCTAGCCCTTTATTCTGCAATCACACTTTAACTTCAACCATTCAGTTTCTTGATCATGTCTCCCCATCTTCTATTCAGCCCGAAATAGAGCCATTATCCTATGGTCAAGCATGTAGATTCAGTGTATGGCAAGAGGCCATGAAGGCAGAATTTGAGGCTTTGGATAGCAATCACACATGGGATATAGTGGACCTCCCTAAGGACAAGAAACCCATAGGTTGCAAGTGGGTGTATAAGGTAAAGAGGAAAGTTGATGGATCTATAGAAAGATACAAAGCTAGATTGGTAGTGAGAGGTTTCACACAAAAGGAGGGGATTGATTACACAGAAACCTTCTCTCCTGTGATCAAAATGACCATTGTAAGAGCTCTTATTACAGTTGCTTTGAAGAGGAAATGGCCAATTTTGCAATTAGATGTTAACAATGCTTTTTTGCATGGAGAATTAGATGAGACAGTCTACATGAAGCCACCCCCTGGACTTCAAGTTGAAGGAGAAAACAAGGTTTGTCTTCTAAAGAAATCTCTGTATGGGCTTAAACAAGCCTCAAGACAATGGTATGCCAAATTGTTTCAGTCTTTAAAGTCCAGGGGTTATACATAGTGTTTGAATGATTACTCCTTGTTTCACAAGAAGACAGGAGCAGATATGGTTTTTGTAGCTGTTTATGTCGATGACATACTTGTTACAGGCAGTGATTCTGAGAAGATTCAGGCTTTGAAGAGTTTTTTGGATGCTCAGTTCAGGATTAAAGACCTTGGCGAACTTCATCTCTTTTTGGGTATTGAATTTATTCCCACTGAACATGGAGTTCTTCTAAGTCAGAGAAGATTCATCACTGAAATGTTGGATGAGTTTGGTTTGACTGACATCAAAGCTGTTGCTAGCCCTTTTGACTTAAGAATGCGCCTCTTGCCAGAAGAAGGAGAGTTGCTTGCTGATCCTCTCCTATACAGAAGGTTAGTGGGGAAGCTTAATTTCCTGGTTAATACTCGCCCAGATCTTGCTTTTTCTGTTCAAGCCTTGAGTCAATATAACCAGTCTCCTCGGACTCCACATTGGGAGGCAGCCCTACATGTTCTCTCTTATGTTCAAGGCACTAAGAATAAAGCCCTCTTACTTAACAACAATTCCTCTCTGAAGCTCCAAGCTTATTGTGATGCAGACTGGGCTACTTGTCCACATTCTAGAAAATCTGTTAGTGGCTATGTGGTTTTCCTAGGTGGTTCTCTCATTTCCTGGAAATCCAAGAAACAACAGAGTATCTCTTTGTCCTCTGCTGAAGCAGAGTATAGATCCTTGAGGAGAGTTTGCACTGAACTTGCCTGGCTGAGCAGATTGCTTGCAGAGTTGGGTATTCATGAAGTTACTCCTATACCCGTTAAGTGTGACAACCAATCTGCTATATACATTGCCAAAAACCCAGTTTTCCACGAGCGCACCAAGCACATTGAACTCGATTGCCACTACGCACGAGAAAAACTGCTCGAAGGCCTCATATCTTTATCACACATCAACTCTCATCTCCAGTTGGCTGATTTTCTCACTAAATCCCTACCTTGTGTGCAAATTCAGCAAGTTTTTTCCAAGATGGGTATGCATGACCATACTCCACCTTGAGGGGGGTATTAGGATATTTGCTATATGTTTTAGTGGTTACTGTAGTGCCACGTATGCTAGGTTTTTGATATAAAAGTTGTAATGGACTTTGTCCAACATTTACACAGAAATCAAAATAACAAACTCTATACCTCTCTCCCTTTCTCCTTTCTTCTTCCATGGTGTTCTTACAGTTTCACGCTTCCGCAACCAAGTTTTGATATTCATCAAATTGAGTCTATGTTATTTTTATGGCATTCACTATGGCTACATAGAAATACATCATTTTTAGAAACATAACATGGCATATATAATAATGACCATGCGGATTTGGCATACTTTCACCTTAGAAACTGGAAATCCACTATTGAAGAAATAAATAAAGCTCCTAGCAATCATAAACGTACAAGAAAATCTATCACTAACCAAACATGGTGTAAGCCTCGAACTGGGTGGATTGAAGTTAACTTTGACAGGTCCGCTACATCACAAAATTTATCATATATAGGATGTATTGTTCGGAACACAGATGGTAAAATTCTCTTTATTGATCACAACAATATGCATTGTTTGTTTCTATGGTTTCTCTAGCCACAATATAACTCATTTGATCACAATTATATACAGAGTTGCTGATATATTGTCTTTTAAAGATAATGCCATTAATTGGATAAGATTCACTTTATCCGTCTCTGGAGGTAACAAAATACCAGATGTGTATATCAAGATGTTTAGACATTGCTTGATTTTGTCTAATTCTTACTCAACCTTTTAGCGTTTCTCAAATCATCCGTCTAGATGATTGGGGATTGCCATCAACATGGGGAAGCAACAGGCGGCTTTCTTCCATAGTACAATGTGGGTGTGCGTGCCGAAAGGAGTCAGAGCGTGTATCTAGCATGCTGCGCAACAAAGATTGGTGAAAAATTGTGAGGGACTCCGTCAAATTTTTGTTGATGTGGATGTGTGTGCGGTCTGTAGAAAGAATAGAGTATGTGTGCTACATTTGTTAAAGAATTGTATTGTGATTCATGACATGTGGTTGCAGTTGGTGTCGTCGAAGAAAGGTTGAATGTTTTTCTCACTCACACTACATGAACAAGTAGATTGGAATTTGGAGGGGGGTCATGTAGGTATGGATGGACATTGGCATGTTGTGTTCTCTACTAGTTTGTGATGGGGAATGTGGGTGGGAAACGAGGCGATTTTCAATGGTAAAACAATTTTTGAATATTGACGAGCCCCATAGAAGCGGAAGTGTTGCAAGCCTAAGAAAGGGAAGGCATAAAGACTAATTTCGTGGGCTGAAGCTGAGCAAGGCTAGGTTCAGCTATGCACTAATGAGGCGCTTCGGGGTAATGTAGAGGTGGTGGAAGCCGGTGGGGTTATGAGAGGGGAGGTTGGTAAGTGGAGAGGTGGTTTTTCTCTCAACCTCGAGACTTGCACGACCTATATGGAGGAACTTATGGGGTGTGTATACGGTCTTTACATAGCGTTAGAGTCGGGTTTCAGACAAGTGGTTCATTCGGAATGGCCTGAAGGAACCTCACTCCCTTTGTCTCGGTGCCATGACTTTACTATGAGGGACTGGATAGTCCGAATTACACACGTGTATAGAGAAGTTGATCGTCTTGCAGGAAGTTGAAAACTTATGTTGTGGATGTTACCCTAGAAATGACTTTCTTCTCTCATCAACAATATTACTCGCCATAGTGAATATATTGACTAAAGTCTTCACAAATAGTTCTTTGTTAAGGGTTAATTGGCCCATCTAAATGTCCCTGAAAGGTAGTACAAAGCTTATGGTTGTGATGTTCATTGCAATACCCTCCTTCTCCATGCTTCTTCTTGAATGGATAACCCTGCATCTCAAATTTGCATCCGGTGTTCTTATCATTGCTCTGCATTGTACTTGTACCACAACAACCTTTTTTGTTTACTATCGACTTTCAACTTGTAACATTTAAAAACCAGCGACTCTTTCTACGAATATGTTATTCTATATTTTATACGTAAGATCCTGGCGAACAGAAAATTAAAATTGTGTACAAGAATATTATACGACTCTTTTTAAGACTTAAATAGCATACAGTTAAGACCTATGTAAATATAGTGCAGAAAGATGCTAAATCTACTGAGGATACTAATGGCTTGTTCGGCAACTCAAATAAAAATAATCTTTTGCTAGCTTAGGTAAGCTTCGTGAATATATAATTAATATATACTCACCAAGTAGTACTATTGTATTAATTTCTGCAATCACATGTACATGATACTGGTGCTGGCAAAATTAGTCACCCGGGAAAAACATCTACACGATCCGAACCCAAACTCGACCGATATACGAGAAAGGGAAAGAATTGAAAATCTAAAATAGACCTGATTTGACCCGAACACAAAAGCAACCAAATTTAAAAATTTATCGAACTCGCTCATATCCGAATAGACCAGTTCAATATCAACCTGAAATACGAGCAACCTGAACTCAACATGACATGGATCAGAAACAACCTGAATCTAAAACGACATAAACTCAAGAGAACTCGAACCGACTATATCTTCATTCGGTTATATCTCACACTCAAACTTGATTATATCAAAACCCGATTACACCTAACACATGAACTCAATTTAAATAGGTAGGTAAAGTGTGGATACTAGGCAAATGAAATGGATACCAATTCAAATATAAGGTTCAAAACAGATATAACATAGCATAAAAAAAGTTGTCCAGAAGAAAAATTGTAATATCAGGCAACAGCTCATACTTACCTCTGCAATAGAGTGCATTTTTCGTATAAAAAGTGCATATAATTTGTGGGGTCGTTGTAACAGAACATGTATACATGTAGGGTTTCGAGTCAACGTGATAGTTAGTCTAAACAATCTTAAAGAAAAATACACTTGTTATACGAGGCGGTTAAGGGTTTTGTTTAGCAAAATCTTATACCCTTCAAAGTCGGGTTCACTAAGAAAAACCCGATTTATTTGAAGTCTGGTTCACCCGAAATCCGATTCCACCCAAAACGGAAAATCCCGACTCAACTGAAAACCGATTTAACCAAAACTCAGCTCTACCAAAATCAGAAACAATCAGTCCGATTTAACCCGACAACCGAACTTACCCGACTAACTAAAAATCCAATCCTAACCGACTGGAGTCCTCTTGACTCATTGCTCCATCATACACGTAACTAACTTGAACATGAAGTGATCCGAAACCGAATCAACCAACCCGATTGCCACCACTACATGATACCATAGATTTTTCTAAAAGAAGAAACTAATTATTTTTTTGAAAACAAAGTAACCAAGCGTAATGACAATACTGAACAAACAAATTCGATTGAATCTACTATACGTCTATACCATCCTGTACCAGTTTTGTGAGTCATGCCAGCAGCGAGCATTATAAGGCAGGCAAATACCAACAGAGATGATTCCGGCCGGGTAAAACACTAAAACTTGAACATTGTTAGTGCAAAATTGTGTACGTTAAGTATATATATTCACATACAAGGACGATTCCTTGACAAACAATTTATTGACATGAAAAGAATGTGTAGTTACTCAATGCCCTGAACTAATAAGACAGGACAGTATTGATGACGGAAGTGTTGAGTTGTGAAAGAAACAGACAGAGTGTGTCTCAAAACGAGACACCTAAAAAGAGTGTCCTAGAGGGAGGGGATGAAGCATAATAACTACTCGTATATACCAAAATAGTATATTGTGTGTGTTGAAGGTCGAGTTTCATTCTGAAAGGCATGCACATACGTCTGTGTGAGGTCAAGAACTCAACAAAATATATTACTATTATTATTCTTCATTTGACGTTCATTGCAGCTGCCATACTCCTCAACTTGTGGGAGATCTCTGAAAAGGAAGGTCTCTCTGAGGGATCAGATGCCCAACAGCTTTCCATCAAGGCTTTCCATTCTGGATCACACCAAGCTGGGATTTGTGGCCGCAATGAGTTGTTCACGATACCACCTATGAAAACAAACACATATCCTGCTGCTATTACCAACACAATAAAAACCAAACTGCATGTCTGAGAAACATGATTAGAAGCCCACCTATAATAGAAGCACAGTGCATGTCTGCATAAGGTTCATCACCGGTAAGCACTTCCCACATTACGATTCCAAATGAGTAAACATCAATCTACAATACCATAAGGTGCATTCACTAAAAATATTGCAGCAGTTGATCCATGAACCATCATTTATCAACTATAATAGTGAACCTCACCTTTTCTGTTACCATGTTACTCTTCCCACTAAGAAGTTCAGGAGCCATCCAAGGTAGGGTTCCTCGAACACCACCTGATACTAGGGTATGCTGCTTTACCTTTGATAACCCCAGATCCCCAATCTAAAAACATGCAACCAACGCAAGGCTTAATAAGTCTATATATGCCGACATGGATTGAAATAACATACTCCAGCAACCTAAAGAATCCATTCAGAGAAAGAAAACAAGCTGATAATATATATTACAAATGTCAGAAGAGTATTTCTTGTTCGACATGTCAATGTAATTATTTTTTTCAACTCTGTACAAATAAGCATCCGTATCATGACAAAGGACCAAAAATTAGTAACTTTGAAGGAATAGAAGAAACTTGATATGCTTAGCCAAATACCTTACATACTGGTCGATGAGGATCCCTCATGTTCACCAGAAGATTTTCACACTTCAGATCAAAGTGCACTATATTCTTGCCATGTAGATACTCCATTCCGAAAGCAGCATCCATGGCTATGATGAGCCTCTTACGGCGATCAATTGTTCTGTTCAAAAAATTTACAATGAAGCTATAAATGACACATATGTGATCCAACATTCCAAGTATTAAAAAACATAACTTAGTCCCATTTTCTTAACCCTTCCCACTAGACCCCATCCCCCATCATGAACCCAGACATAATAAGAAATAGAAGTTGAGAGAACAAGAATCATAATGACGAAGGAGCAAAGTAAGCCAACAGTTAACTGCACTTATTTGGAGAAAAAAATATTTAGAAGCAAGTAAGCAAAACGAAACCTGTCCTTTTTCTGCAAATATTGCTTCAAAGAACCATTCACCATGAACTCTGTCACTGTTGCTAATGATCCATCAGGACCATCCCGGACAACTCCGTAGAAGGAAACAACATTTGGATGATGCAAGGAACTCAAAAGCAGAGCCTCCTTCCAGAAGTCAGCAATCTACAACATTGATACGGAATTATAAATCAATATCCAAAGTACTGTTTTTACTAAATTACAACACCAAATCAGACTAAACGCTTTAGGGAAAATCATGCTAACCATCCATCACTAGATTGCCAAGATAGAAACAGATAAAATGACTAGAAGCATGAGAAGATAATTGATGGATGGAACTGTGACAAGGGAAAAGAATGTATATTTCACTGTCACGTGTTATTGGCAACCATGTCCCACAAGAAAAGAAGCAAACAAAAATCTATACACATATATTGCCTTATCCTTCGGCCATGTTTTACTACGAGACGCATCATTCCAAATTTATAGTTCACGGAGAGTTTCTTTTGGTAATTTCCCCAGTTAAGTTTTTTCTTCTGCTTTGATTTGGGTAAAGATTGAGAGACATTTTTTACGAACTAGAAGATCCAGGCCTTTTGAATCCTCAAGCATCCATAATACTCGGACCTTGTAGCTAAATTCTCTCTACTGGAAGGGAGCAACCTAACCATCTTTCCCCTATCAGGCATAACTGAAGAATGCAAATGCACAACTACTGCTGGTTTAGTGAATTTCACAGTCCATCACTTCCTCAAATTACTGATAATTATATTCTCTAAAGCTATTTAAAAATTGAACTTGTGTAAGTACCAAGCGTTCTCGCTCAGAAGGCCGTCCAGCAAAACAGCTAGCTTTGATTCTTTTTATTGCAACATCGGAACCTTTCCACTTCCCATGATATACTGCACCATATGTACCAGAACCAAGCTCTCGGATTTCCTCAAGATCATCATTTCTTATGGTCTGGAAAAGTATATAGAGA
The DNA here is from genome assembly GCA_029168935.1 of Oxyria digyna. Taxonomy (NCBI): domain Eukaryota; kingdom Viridiplantae; phylum Streptophyta; class Magnoliopsida; order Caryophyllales; family Polygonaceae; genus Oxyria; species Oxyria digyna. The sequence goes on from JAPVLV010000019.1 coordinate 2,946,485, forward strand.
ATAGTTTAGAAGTTGTAATCAAGTCAATAGTTATAACCACTCAGGTACAAGAAGTAGACCTGCAATCCCCTAGCAATGGCTTCTTCTTCAGCTTTTGTCTGCTCGATCTTAGAAGCACTGGGATTTTCATTATCAGATCCATAGCCAGAATTTCTATGTCCAACCTGAAACAGAACATAAACATTACTTTAAAAACATGATACATTCTACAAACTTCAGATAGTGGTTTAGCTTCTCACTGCTGGTTCCTTCTCTTCCGGATTCCCCTTTGCATCAGCATTGACATCATTTCCAAGTGCCTCGGTATCATTTTGTTGAACTCTAGCCTTGACAAATTCGGCACTCTCCATTTTAGCTTTATTTACTACAGCAACTAAATCGGGCAAGATGTCTTCATTATCAGCTTGAAGGCGAATATTATTATCACTGAGCTGCACACTGCTTACTACAGCGTCTCCTATGTTATTTAAGTCGACTGTCTGAAGTGATCCTACAAGAGACTTCACATCAGTATTATCATTCTCCCCGTGTGCATGAGTAATTAAGACATCCCCGCCTTCAATTGGTGATATTAAATAGGATGGGTTCCTCTCTTCAACAGGTGCTCGCTTCTCTTCCAGTCTTGTTGACCCAGAGATGCTAACATCAGTTTTTATCCCTGGATTGCAAAGGTCACTATGCAAAGGAACTACTCTTTCAGTTGAAGCTGGCTCAGTCATCAGGGTAACAGGTTCCACATTCCAAGAAGAATCTTGCAAATGGGACTGTTGCTTGTCCTGATAAAATACACTCTGATTCACTTTGCTGCCAAGGTTATAAGGGTATTCTGCTACAGCTCCATCAATTCCAGGTTTTCCATACGATGGCTCAACCCAGGCCTGTTGATCTACTCCAATGGAAAATACTGGACCACCCTCCACAGCAGCTCTTGGCAATCCAGGGCTCACTGTTCCAGATCTTTGCTGAAGATTAGGTGGATCATAAGTCGAAGGTGCAGGAATTCCAGCAGGGACGTTCCTATAAATAGTATGTGCAGACGGATTCCCATGAGATAACTGATAGGAATTCTCCACCCCATACGAGTAAGGTATGTTTGCATGCCGAACATTTCTTTCATCCAGTGGAACATGGAAGTGTGAACCTGTGGCTGGAACCTGACCATGAAATACATCATTTCCTAGTTCAGGTCCAATTCGAACATATCGATTCTCCTCCTGATGGACAAAATTTTGTGCAACATGGTGGCCATCCGGCATGTTACCATGTGCTATAGGAAACTTCATGCTAGCACTATCTAGCACATAATGATCATTGCCTCTTCCAGCTCCGGGCATTTGTCCTCTTGCTTCCTCAGCTCTAGGAGGCAGAGGATGTTGTACAACCCATCCTCTCTCCGGGTTCAAAGTTTCAGCATAATGAGACCTAGAATCAGTCTGCTCCTTGTTATAGATGCCATGCTGCAGTTTTAAATCAGGATTCGGTATAAGGACTTCATCCTTAGGGGGGCACTCCATGCATGGATTTACCACAGGGATAAATTCATTACCCATAACAGAGTGCTCACCGTGAGACTGATGTTCATACTTCCAAAGAGGATCGACAGCAGAGTGGTTTCTTTGGAAAGTCATTCTGCAGTTGCCACATACACTACTCCCCTCATACGTATGTGACCCTTGTAGTATATTACCAGGAAATCCACCTTTTTCAACAGGCTGCATCCATACCACATTGTCAGAATATGATGGTGGGTGGTCATAGACTGGATGAGAATTTACTGGTAAACGGCCGTATTCTTCTTGTACTCTATCTACACATCTCTCTCGGAACTCTGGAAGAGGAGCAAGAAACTGAGAAGAAGGTGAGGAAGGAATTTCTGCAAAAGAGTGTGGATCTTGAGGGACAGCACATCGAGGTGAGTAGTAAGCTGGGCTCCATGGAGTCTCATCATTGAATCTTTGACCAGCGGATGCAGGATGATTCCCTGATCCAACATTCGGAATAGACAGGTGTCGCAAGTTATACTGCAGTGTGGGTAATTCATAGTTCCTCTGGTTATGATGGCTACTTTCAATATTCACTGAACCAAAAAACTGCTCAGCGATATGTGTTTCATCTACTGGAGTCATTACAGGAGAATCACCAAGCTGATGCCTCCGGTAATCAGGGGATTCATTAAGGCTGTTCAAAGCATCCACATACCTTCTCTCAGTATCCCTTTCATCTCCATCAATGTACTGTAGAGAAGCATCATGATCAGGGTGCGAAAACAGGAAGATCCTAAGCCTTGTGATCCCATCTCCAGAACCCAACTTATCATACTCTTCCATCATATTGGTCACATCATCATCATTGACAACAGAGACAAGTGCATCTAGATCCTCCTCCGGTTGTTGATACTTCAAAATAGCGGCTCCATCATAGAGCTCCCTCATTCTACACATCAACTCCTCATAAGAGATATCTCTTGGGACACTCACTATTCTTGTCTCACCCCCAACATACCTAAGCTTCCCATCCTGAGGACGAGGCAGAATGCTACCCGAAAAACTACACAAGAACTTCACACGAGGAATATCATCATTAAAACCATCTGTTGCTGTTGCTGCATTTATGGAAGGGCTGTCCATGCTAAGGGTTGTCTGATGCTGTTCTTGATCAACCGAGGAGCCAGAATGTGCGAAGGAAGAATCTTCCAACGAGCGAACCTCTTTGTTACACATTAGTATACCTCAATTCTAACAATCTAGCGCTTTTTCCAACCCAACCCGGCATCTGATTGTCAGCAGAACATGAAAATCCTCCTGTTCAACACGATAACACCAAAAAATTCAACATCTTTCAGGAGAAGCTACTTATCACACCACTAGCAAATAAAAAAATGAACACGGGATTATTGGACAAACAAGCCTTTGGATGGTTTAATTAGATTCTGGTGTTGAATCAAAAGCCTCTACGCAAACCTGTATTTGTCGAATGCGATAAAAAAAAAAAAAAAAAGACACAGCAGGCAAAATGATTAAAAAAAAATCAGCGGGCGTACCTGAGATAATTGAACACAGACCCTGAGGGGCGATTGTGAAAACCCTAGAGGAATGGATAGACAATGAAAAGGGAATCGAATCGTAAGGAGAGTTGTCGAATATTCCGAGAATCAAAATTGTGAGACAGAGGGTGTCTGTACACATATCTTCCCTTCCCCCATGAAATCAAATAAACAAAATTGTGGAGTAGCAAGTAAATTAGGACATTCGGAAATAGAAGCAGTAATGTGAGCGAGAGTGGAGAAAGACGATAAGGGCGGATTGATGATTAGAAGGAGGACACCGTCATGGTTTGTTCGTCGCCTTGTTGGGGATTTGGCCCGAGATGGAAATATGCAATGCCCTCTTGCCAGATGGCCTGACACGTGGCCAGGTATGATTTACCAAGTCTCAGCGTCCAAACCCCACTCGCGTCATAGCGCGTCGGTGTAACGCCCGACTCTGTTTTCGATGCCATGTGTCTGTTTTATTGTCATCACTAATTTAGTTTTTTTTTTTAAAGCTACTAGCTTATCAGGCTTAGAGCATCACCACGGATGATTTTGAAAAACTTCAGCAAAAGCTCTTCAAGAACCGCAAAAGCTTCAGCAACAAGAACAGAGGATGAAGGAATTCGCATTTGCTCCACGAAAAATGGTAGTCCTGCAGAATTACGAATAAGAAAACAAAAAAAAGGATTGTGAATTGGCTCGTTTTGAGCCATCACAATTAATTTTGAAATGATTACTAGGAGGTTTAGTCCAATAAGCAGAAAAACGATTGTGTTTATTGTGGGTGGCCGGATTCCTAGGGGTCATGGTGGAAACGTTTTTCCATTCTAGATATCTAAACATGGCACTTTTCCCGATTTCAACTGGGGTGATATCATTGTTATCATTTTGAAGAATCCAATTTCATAGTTCGAATTAGAGTTGCAGAAATTATCAAAACTTTCTTCAAAATCATTAGTAGCAATGAGGTTGAAATCATAAGGGACTTAAGTTCTTAGTTGGTCAAAAACTGATGAGGTAAATGGGCAATTAAATAAGAAATGCATTTTATCCTCATTATCCGAGTTACAAAGGCTACAAATAGGATAAACCTTGTGAAAATGTCTATTAAGGCGTTCAGTGGTTGGGAGGCAATCAGAGAAAGCCTTCCAAAGGAAGTTTTGTATTTTGGAAGGGATTTTGGCATTCCAATATGCTTTTCTATACAAAACATTGTTACTAATAGGTCTAATTAAATGGAAAGCCGATTTAGCCGAAAATATACCATCCTTGGCAGATGTCCAAATAATCTGATCGTTAGGATTAGAGATAGGGATACGGAGTTGGTTAATAGAGTCAACAATACTGATAGGGAGAATGCTTAGGTGTTTATTGTTGTCCCATTTGTGACGAGGGGTTATAAATTCACTTACTTTTTGATTACTAGGGTTATTGCTTCGAAAGTGAAGGATTGGAGTGTTAGGAATCCAATTGTCAATCCAAAACAAAATAAATTTGCCATCCCCAAGTTGCCATGATAATCCTTTCTTAAACTCATCCAATAAAAGAAGAAGACGAGAAAATTGCCAAGACTGGGTAGGTTTACGATGAAGAGAAAGGAAATCAGAGTTAGCAAAATATTTATCCTTCAAAATCTCAACCCAAACGTTATCCGGATTAGTAATGATCTTCCATAAGAGTTTCCTTTAGAGAGCTCAATTATTATCCCAAGCTTTCCTGAGTCCTAATCCTTCCATAGATTTAGGTTGGCAAATAACATCCCAGTGGAGTAGAGAATGAGATGAGGGATTTTTCTTATTCCAGAAGAATTGCTTATTGATTTCATCGATATCGTCACAAACTCCTTTGGGCAAAAGGAAACTCTGCATAAGATAATTAACTTGGGAAGTTAAGTTAGTTTGGATAAGGAGGGATCTTGTGGCTTGGGATAAGGAGTCATCTTTCCATTTTGCTCTTTGTTTTTTAAGACTAAGAAGAGCATCATCAAACATATCATTACAAACTCTCCCTTGAATAATTGGGATTCATATATATTTTTCCATTTTCGTGGTGAGTGGGATATTCATAAAAGATGCTAAAGCTTTCGCAAATATAGGTGTGACATTACTAGACACTTGTATAGAACTTTTGTGAAAATTAATCGAGAGTCCACTTTTTTTAGAGAAAGAGTTAAGAAAGTTCTGGATAAAAACGATGTTGTCATTTGTTGCATTAGCAAGAATAATGGTGTCATCAGCAAAAGTAAGGAAGGGAATAAGCTCACTATTCCTAGTGAGCTTAATTCAAACATGAGGATTGGAGGAGTTGGATTCTATTTGAAGCTTTCTGGCCAAGAGTTCCATAGCAATAACAAAAAGGGCCGGAGCTAGTGGGTCACCTTGTTTGATGCCACATAAAGGTTTAAGCTCTAACCAGGACCGGATAGGAGGCAGAGAAAAGGCAAGCCTTAATAAGGTTTATCCATTTGAAACAGAATCCAAATTTTTCTAGAACTTTGCACAAAAAATCTCAATCTAATTTATCATAAGCCTTTTTCATGTCTAGTTTCAGAGCCATCCAGGCTGTATTACCTTTTTTATTTTTATGAAAAGAGTGAAAAATTTCATGGGCAGCAAGAATGTTATCTTGGATGAGTCTGCCTTCAACAAATGCTCCTTGTAAAGGGGAAATGATTTTGGAGAGTATAGGCTTGATTCTATTAGCCATTATTTTCGTGATAATTTTATAGGACGAGTTACAAAGGTTGATAGGGCGGTAATGGTTAATAGTGGTGGGAGAATCAATCTTAGGAATGAGAGCTATGAAGGAATGATTAATAGAAGTCAACATTTGTTCAGAATGGAAGAAGGCTTTAATAGCAGACAGAAGTAAAGATTTTATGATATTCCAATGTTTCTGATAGAACTCAATAGAGAAACCATCCGGTCCAGGAGTCTTATCAGGGGGTTGATCAAAGATAGCTTGTTTGAGTTCCTTTTTAGTAGGAGGTTGAGTAAGGAGATTGTTATCGACATCGTTAACGAGATTAAGAATAATGTCTAGATCAGACTGTAATACGCCAGGGGCGCCATTAGTCTGGAATTTGTGCTTAAGTTCTTGAGTGATTTCCTGGGTAATTGTTTCTTGATCATGTACCACAATCCCATCTTTATTGCAAAACCGTAGAAGGCTTTGTTTAAACGTTTTTTGCTTAGCAATCGCATGAAAGTATATTGTATTCCTATCGCTATCGCAAATATGTTTGATTTTAGCACGACGTCTCCAATGGTCCGTCTGGAATTGGATTAAGTAGGCATATTTTCTAGAGTGGTTCTTAATTTGATTAATGATTCTCATATCAGTGGGGTTATGAAGGAAATCCAAATGGAGCTGTTGAAGTTTGGCTTCTGTAATACTTAGCTGGGAAAAGTAATTGCCACAGTTAGATCGAGCCCACGACTTAGCAAACCGTTTCAAGAGCCTGAGTTTGTGTTGAAATTTAAACATGAAAGAGCCTTGAACTTTGTATTTCCAAATTTTGGAAACAAAAGTTTTAAAGTTGGAGTTATTAGACCAGTTGGGTTCATATCTAAACGGAAGTCGAGTAGGAGAATGATTTGCACATAATGAAAATGTGATGAGGGCATGGTCCGAAGAGGTAAAGGGGTGATAATGTGTGATACAAGAAGGAAAACGACTAGTGAGGGAGTTATGAATTAATACCCTATGAAGTCTTTCAAGGATGTTATTGTGCATATTCTGCGATTTTCGCCATGTGAAGGGGAATCCAGTGAATTTGGAAACTTCTAGATCAAGTTCATTAATAAGTTTGTGTAGTCGCAGGAAACGAGAAGTGGAGGGAGCGAGGCCTCCAATCTTATCGGAGGGGCAAAAGATTTCATTAAAATCTCCTACTATTATAATCGGGAGATCAATTTGTTGCATAGTATTGGTTAGGATGTTCCAGGAGGATTCTTTGTCAATGTCCCTGGACGGGGCATAAATAAAAATGATAATCATGTTAATAGAATCAATAGAATAATTCATGCAGATATAATTTTGATGATAGTGGTTAAGGGTAAAAATTTTAGTGGAAAAGGATGTTTTGTACAGAAGACATAATCCACATTTGACCCCTATAGAAGGAACAAAAACTAAGTTATCAAATCCCATACGATTTATCATTGATAGGGACGGAGGGAGTCCGCTTTGGTTTCAGAAAGACAAAGAGCATCCAGTTTATTTTTCTTTTTGATATAACCAATTTTTGTATTCAGAACCTCTAATGTTCTATTCATAAAATAATAAAGAGATAGGTGAACCATTTTCTAATGAAAAGGAAAGGTCGGTTTTTATTATGATGGGTCAAGATCTTCAATGTTAAGTTTGAGATTTCAGAACGAGGGGGGAATAATATAGATAATGAAAGATATTGATCTTGAGTTTTCTGTGAAGAGATGAGAATCGGTAAGCAAAACAATATCGAGTATTAGCAAGAGCTAAGTAGCACAATTTTTGGATAAGAGTGTTTTCAATATTATGAATGAAAATTAGAAGCAATTTCGCACTGTGATAGTAGCAGCTCATTACAGTGATCAGTGCAGGCAACAGCTCAACATAGCAATGTGTATAGTTAATGACAAATGTTATAAATTTAATATGGTAAACAAGTAGTTTATGGAGATTGGGATCCATACTGACATAAAAATATGAGTCCAAAAAAGACAGGAAAAAATATTGTCCTTGATAACATTTGAAATAAGGGAATTCATACACTTTCGAAAGAAGCAGCATAAATTCAGCAGGAGATGGTTCACCATGCCTGTCCAATTGATATTCATAGCAGTGGAAACAGTAGAGGATACAAAAAATAATAAAATGATGAACAATCTCCAGAGATTAATCATACTGGCAGAGCTAACTGTACAAGCATAAATTAATCCATTCAAAACATCCAGAAACTGCAGGGGTGAGACATCAGTATAATAACAACTCATTCTGAAATAGAGCATAGGAGGATAAGTAAAATGGTTTAACCTTGAATCAAGAGCTTGACAGAAAGCCAACGGTCCATCATAATCAAACGCAAACCAGGTCATGAACTGTATGGAGTCAATATGAAGAGTTTCAGATGATAAACAAAAATACCAATAAGCACAAATATATAGGGATGAGCAAAATCCGGGTCGACCCATTTTTTTGGACCGGTTCGGATCGGACCGGACCGGTCCATTCCGGTCCGGGTTTCGGTCCACGTATTTATGGAAATCCGGGTCTGATCCAGTCCAAAATCCGGTCCGGTCCGGGTCGACCCGGTTTTTTTATTTTTTAACATAAAAATTAATATATTCTATATTATATATAAATTATAAATATTTTTTAATCAAACTATATATTTCTATATTAATATTCTTCAATATATTTATAAATAAATTTTATTTTTATTTTAATTTTATAATTAATTTTGCAAAAAGTATAAATTCCGGTCCAAACCCGGACCCGACTCGGACTGGGTCTTGGTCCGGACCAATCCGGTCCGGGTTTTGGGTCACATATTTTCGGAATTCAGGGTTCGGTCCGGTCCGGGTTTGGACCGATACTCATCCCTACAAATATCATGTAAACTACTTATACGGTGTTTATACAAATCTTTCCATAAGTCATCATGATTAATCTTATAATGTAGATATAGATGATAATACAGAATATTATAATAAGAGAAGCTAATTCTAAAGATTTCAGAAAGCTCAATATACAAATATGATAAACTTGTCCAATGATTAATATTCAAATGTTTCAAAAGCTGAACACAAAAGGCCGAGTTCAAAGTAAACAACTTGGCATAGTCATCAAGAGCTAATAAACCATAGAAAGGAAGTTGTTCTGCAGCTATGTCATAGGGTGATTGTTAAGTACCCACGCAGGGGTCAAAAGGTGAGGATTCTGGAGGAAATACAAAGACAAAACAACAAGGAGAGGACTTAATCATAAAAACATCTTACTCTGAAGGCCCTTGTTTCTTGGCCTTTGATTTCCTTTGCTTCTTTGGTGCAGGAGGTTGTGCTGGGACTTCACTCAATTCATCTTTCCTCTTGGGATCAGCAGCAACAATCTTAGTAGCACCTTAGGAGCTTTCAATGTCCATGTCGTCCATCTTCCTGAGGATAGTGCTACTTGACTTTTCTGAAGCACATGGGAATGGAGTAAGGATTTCATTGTTAAGTGATGCAGAGGCAGAGTAGAGCAGGTGGTGGTGGTTCTGGAGAGCTGGTCTCATCAGCCTAGGAACCATGTGATGGTTAAGAGGAGCAGGAGTTGGGATAGGATAACCCAAATGGTGCATTTGAGCCAATAACAAAGGGTTGTACATATATGGGTTGAAGGCTGGACGCATTTGAAAAGAGGTGGTGATATCTGGGGAGCCAAGATTGTGTCTTGGAGGATAGGGATAGTTTGGGAGAGCAATGATAGAAACTTGGTTGAGGTGCCTTTACCTTTAGGAGGTGTGGGAGAGCCTTCAATAGCTTCAGGAGCTGGAGTCATGGTCTTCCTTACAAAATTTGGGCCTCTTCTTGGAGCATGAGTTTGAGCAGCAAAGTTCCTTGTTAGGTGTCCAATCATTTTGAGTTTAGTCTGCTTTGCAGCTTCTTCATCCTCATAGGATCCAATGAGAAAGCCTTCAAAAGCACATGTTGGGAGGTTGTTCATGAATCCTTCATCAAACAAGTGGTCCGGCTCTCAACAGCAACCACAGCCAGGGGAAAAATCTTCCGACCAGAGCTTGAAAGTCAAGATGCTCTTGTCACTCTGCTCAATCTTAACAAAAGCTGGAACTTCAGGGATATTAACATTGATTGCTCAATCAATTCTAACAAATTTTCCTCTATTTTTAATGTTGGAATTTTCATCCATACGGATGAAACTTCCAACATTATTACCAGTGTTCATTAAGTTGAGGGCATGCTCATTGTGATAGAAAATAGGGGGGAGTGGAATTCTAACCCATATATCAGCTCGGCTAACAACTCTAGCAAGAGGATCAAACTCAGGAGTAAAGGTTGAAGGAGTACCAACTTGTTTTGGACCCTGTAGGGCCTATTAGTCCAGACAATATCACGAGCTTCTCGGTTGGCAAATGAGAGCATTGTCCAAGTTCCATAGGATCCCACCTCTATATCTCCTTGGACACCTTTCCAGAATTCCTTGAGTTTTGCTAAGATAGCAGATGGCTGGATGTTGAGAGAAGTATATGCCATTCTGATGAACAATGTGAAGTTGGACATCTTGGTGAGTATTTTTTGAACTTCGGGAAGGGAGAGTAAGTTGGGGACTGAGTTGGATCTAGCAGGTGGAGGCATTGTTTGATAGGTAAAGGCTCCTTGGTGGTCAAACATGTTTTCTGGGTTCAAGACATGGGGTTCAAAGTGAGGGTTCTCATGTTCCTGAAAGTCATTTGTGTTGAGCTCGAGAGGAGAGGTGGGGCTACCATGATTTGGGTGGAGGATGAGGGCAGTGGAGGTAGGGTTGTTTGGGGTTTCAGTGGTGGTGTGATCCATGGAATGGAACTCATTCTGAGTGATGTTTGAGAAATTGATAACAACCTCAGCAAAGGACTGATTATCATTCATGGTGCTAGGAAAACACAGGATTTGGGAGAGGATAGCAGAATGCAAGTTTACAGAGAGTTGCTGAAGTTTGGTGAGGAAGATGGAGGAGAAAGAGTTGGTATTTATAGGGGTGTTACTCGAGGGAGGTGAGGAGATACTAGTTAAAATATTCACATTAAAGATTTGCAGGGGGGAAGTGCCAATAATAAGTGTAGCTAATGTTTGTATTATAAATGTTACCATGGGAATGTCTGTAGGAATAATAGTAAATGAAAAAGCATTTACTAGTATTAGATGCAGGAAATGTGATTAACATAATACTACCAAGTGTAACCAATAATATGGCTATAGCAATACGCAAGAGATAATCAAGAAATTTTTTATACTTACTCCAATCTTTATTAAGGATAGAAAACCAAAGGTTATGCAAATCCAAGTCCTTAAAGAAATGCATCAACAAGTCATGAGGTTTAATCAGAAAGAAGTTGTAATTGTAGAAATAATTGGCAAACCTATTGTTAGTAGTCTTAGGTTGAGTGTTCTTATGCCATATGCATGTTGTTGTTATGTATGTATATATGCAATTGAAGTTGTGTTATCATTTTAATAATTTTGAAGTTGTGTTATCATTTTAATAATTTTGATAATTTTAATAATTTTAATACTTACTCCAATCTTCACCGAATGGATCTATTCAATTGAAGTTGTGTTATCATTTTAATAATTTTGTTGTTGTTATGTATGTATATATGCAACATAAAGTATTTATATGAGGTTCACGTTTTACTGAGTCTAATTTTGTTTGGCGTGTTACATGTTTTTCTGAGGCCATGCATATGAATCAATCTTAGGTGTTGTCAAAATACAGATTAACAATATCTAATTAAACCAGATTAATTTTTATCCGGGAAGGAGGGGGCGTCGGGATGAAACAAAGGGATTGATGAACGAGATAGAGATGAGAATGAGTTTGGAGATTGTGGTAGAGGAAAGTGTTCTTAGTTGGTGATGAGATTAACATTTAAGAGAATAATTAATTAAGGTAAAAAATTAAAATACTAACATTTATTAGGTGCTTTTACTTCATCAAAGCCATGAATTTTTATATATAGATAGATAAGATTAAGATTAAGATTAAGATAAGATTAATATACATTCAAATACCCACGTAAGCAGCAGGCGTGGGCGTGAGTACGTTTTCACGCGTACAGTATTCGTAGGCGTTTGTTTAAAACGGATATCCGATATAATTGTCACGGTTATGCAAAGCGTACACGTGGGTGTTTTGAAAGAATATGACCCCAACATATATTGTACCCGTAGGATAATAGCGGAAATATTATAATATACCCACGCCTAAGAAAACCGTGAGCGTGAGTTTTAAAAAATATAACCACACTTATGCACTGCGAGTGCGTGGATATTAAATGTATTTTTTTTGGAAACAATCCTTATTCAATGCATTTTTTTTTTTGAAACATCTGAGTCCCTTTCATGGCTTGTTGGAGTGAGGTGCATAAAGAAGTTGATTGTAGCCCAAAGCTACATGGCAACATAGCTAAACTCAAGAAGGGAAAAATCATGAAACAACCCTATAAGTTTGTGGGAGACGGGTTGTTTTACAGATCAAGAATTTGTGTCTCAGAAATTTCAAGCTGGATTAGCATTTAGCAAGCTACTGGAAGAATTACATGGTTCCCCTACAGGTGGCCATTCCAGGGCCCTTAGAACTAGCAAACGACGTGTTGCAAATGTATATTGGACAGGAATGTTCAAGGCAGTGTAAAACATTGTAGGAGAGTGCTTGGTGTGCCAAAAAAGTAAGTATGAAACAGTGTCACCAATAGGGTTATTGCAGCCTCTACCTATTCCTCAAAGAGTCCTGGAAGATGTGTTCGTGGACTTGATAGGTGGTATGCCCAAGTCACATGGAATAGATTGTATTATGGTGGTGGTTGAAAGAGTAACCAAATATGGCCATTTCATTCTCCTTAAGCATCCATACACAGCCAAGACAGTGATTGAACTATTTGGAAGGGAGATTACCAGATTACATGGACTACCAAGATCCATAGTAAGTGATAGAGACCCAGCCTTCCTTGGCATTTTTGTGAGAGAATTATTTGAATGGAATCACACTAAGCTATGCATGAGTAGTGCTTATCACCCTGAGATTGATGACCAAACTTAGGTCTTGAACAGATGCTTGGAGACTTACCTGAGATGTTATGCATCAAACAACCGAAACAATGGACCAACTTGGTACCTTGGGATGAATATTGGTACAATATCAATTACCATGGAGTAAGGAGATTATCATATTACATGGAGTTTAAAGATCCATAGTGCGTGATAGAGACCTAGTCTTCCATTGCAGTTTTTGGAGAAAGTTATTTGAAAGAAATGGCACTTATGCATGAGTAGTTCTTATCACCCTGAGAGTAATGGACAGACTGAGGTCCTGGTATGCCTGGAGACTTACCTGATATGTTATGCATCAAAGCAGCCGAAATAGTGGGTCAAATGGGTACCTTGGGCTGAATATTGGTACAATACCAATTACTAGGGAGTTGCATGCAAAAATCCTATTGAGGGAGTGTATGAAAGAATTCCATCAGTACCTCATCAGTACTTACAAGAGGAATTTATTGTTGTTGTGGTGGTTGAGGAGTTTTGAAACAGAGATGAAGTACTGAGACCATTCATGTATAACTTGGAAAAGGCTCAGAAGAGAATGGTTTCTCAACAAACAAGAAGAGAAGTGAATTAGAGTTTAAGGAAGGTGACTTGGTCTTTCTTAAGTTAAGGCCTCACAAACACTCTTCTCGGTCTTTCTTAAGCCAAGTATTTTGGTTCATTCTTGATTCTCACGAAATTTGGAGTCATTACTCGAATAATACTTCCATTACAAAAAAGAATAGCTACATTTAAGGAGTCTCCTATTCAATTGTAGTGCATGTAAGGCAGATAATGAAGTGTTAGTTAAGTGGCTAGCTTACATTATGACTCTTAGAGCAAGTAAGTGCAAAGTAAGTGCAAAAAACCCAAACAAATTAAGTGTGACCAACCTCTGTTTTTGCCTGCCCATCTCTAAAATCTCACTCACACTTTCGTACGTGTGACCAAGTAAGTGCAAAAACCCAAACAAATTAAGTGTATTTAACTGCTACGTAATTTTAACACATTTGAATAGATTTAAGGAACTTACAATATAAATTTATATCAACCTACTGTTTTGTTCCTTCCTTAAGGAAAAGAAGATTTTATGCATTAAACATTTATTTTAATAGTTTTAAGAAAACAATTTATCCCCTTATCAATAGTTTGTGTGTAGAAAAGTGAACCTCCACTTCCACCATGAAGGAAGTTTGAAAAACCGCAGCAAGCTCGTGTACATAGATTCCTCTGCTTCTTCCACCTTCACCGCATTTTCTTGGTTGATGTTCTCCCCATTCGCTTCTTTCTGCACAAGTAAATGAATGTTACATAATTACCTTAATTAATTAATGTAATTACAACTAATTAGAGATTAGATTGAGGATTATTTTTGTTACCGTGACAGTGAATCTGAATGCAACCTTGATTTCACCTTTGTACGATTGATCCTCAAGAAGCACATTGTATGAACAAGGTAGCAATTCTATACTCCCATTTTCTTCCCCTTCTGAAATTATTCCGCCTAACTCTATACTGCATGGTGCATAGCCAAGAAAACTTTTCAAAGTTTTATTTTAATGCGCAAAAACCTAACTTTCAACACATAACATCGAAATGACCCAACCTAACTTTAGGAATCTTTCGCTTGTTTGACATGCACTTTATGAATTGCGTAAAACTTGAGATGATCGATCGATCTGACTTATTTTTCAAAGGTATGATATTAATCTTATAACTTGTAAGGTTCTTTATAGTTTGGTACTCCATTCGCTAGGGAATAGATGTGTTTTTAGGTATTTGTTGAAAAATACCCCTCCTTTTACATATGGTTGCCTACTTTTTACGAAATTTACCCAAATTAACATCATAATCATTAATGAAATTTTCATATTCAATTCTAATTACTTTATTTTCCTAATTCAGATAATTTATTAAGTGTAATTTGGTTTATATTTTTCTTCAACTATATGTGAAAAAAACAAGTATTTCTTAGTGGATGAAGTATGAATTATTTTATTTTCAAAAAAAAAGTGCATTTTTGTAAAGAGTCCCTTTCATAGTAACATATTTGGTGATGATAGAGAGAATATTATTTACATTGATTGGCCAAGGAAGCCTTGATTTTTGAAGTACTCTTCATCCATTATACTCATCTTTAGAGACGCGAGTTTATTCCACTCAGAAAGAGGGAGCTCGAACTCAAACTTCTCATTCCAAAATGCCTCATGATGATGCCCTAAAACCCACAAGAAATAACATATTTTGATACCAAATAATCAAACAAGTATTGATTATGCATGGAACAAACAAGCAAACAAACCTATGGTGGTTTTGCTCCTCCGAACTTGATCACCACATTGTATGAGCACATAGAAGGCCGATTTACCTACATCACTACATTACATTACATTAATCCTCAACAAAATCCATTGATACTTAGTATACGAAAACTAACCGATGGAGTATGAACGTTTGATCCCATGAGCGTTGACAAGAAGCACTTGGAGCTTGCCTTCCTCCATTGCAAAAATGAGACTCCTCGTTCATCGTATCTACCTTACTTAATGCTTCAACTATTACTAAACTGCAACGTAATAAATAATTAATTAAAGTAAAGAACAAGTAACCTATTCCGTATTAAATAAAAAAGGCTAGGCTAGATATGTAACCGATAACTTGGAGTTTTATAAGCAATGAAATTAAAGGAGTTTTTTTGCTGATTAATTAAAGCCTGCAGCCGTGGTTTATTGCTTTTATGTTGTGTTTAAAGTGTCTGTCAATGCTTTCGATGCAGCCTGGAAAAATGAAACATGTTTTTGCCATTTTTCCTTCTCCCCATTTCCCATTTTTCTCTTGTCAACAAATCAACCATTTTTGTTTAACATCACATACAAAACAATCCAATCCAATATTATTCTAGTAAATTAAATAGAACAAATGTACGTTAATAATACATAAAAAGGAATGGGTTCTTTATTGAGGGATGCCCGTTCTTAACATGGCCTCGTGAGCAAGGAGCTAGTGCTAATGTTGAAGAAGCCCAGCCGATGGCAGCAAGTAGAAAAATGAATTAAAGAATAACCAACCAACAATATACATACATGGATATACCATAGAAAATGAAGGGAAAGAATGAAGAGAAGAGTTATTGTTGCGGAATATTGTCTCCACTTATCATGAGGGACTGAAAGGGAACCCTCGTGATCTCGACAAAGGTAGAGTAGAATTCATCGAGTGGCTGCCTCCATGGCTCCCCATCCATTTGCAAGAACGACTCCTCCATTAACTCACCTCCTCGCATCTCCAGTCTAATACATGCTGCCTACAAATTAAACAAGATTCTACAATATAATAAATACACAAGATTCAATAATGATATAACCAATTAAGAATGGAGGAAAACTGCCTATGCCCAACAAACAACCTGGGCTATGTGTTTGGCAGATATCAGCTCTACCATTACAAAAGAAGCATGCCATCCATCCTTCAGCCCAAAGATCTCCAGAATACCGTCATCAGCATGAGCCTCTGTAAACCCTCTCTGGATTCATACCACCAATTTTTCATTTTAGTCATCTAGCCTGTTTAAATGGCCTCAACAAAGCACCAATTAAGTTTTCAAGACATTATTTCATCAAACTTTATTTAAATTGTATGCATTTTTTGAAGTAGAATAAATTCAAAAATCAATAATATTTGTAATGTCATTGTAAACACCAATATAAAAACAAAGATGGAAATCTGTCTACCATTCTGTCAGTATATGTAGTTACAGAAAATAAAACAAATGCATATACCTTTTCAAGATAGTCTGCACTGAGATTGCCCCATGGATGCCTCCCACTGGCATAATTATGAAGATTTAAACAAACAATGGATCGCACGCTGCAAAATGTAAAGAGTGACTGAATTGAATCAGTAGGTTATAACATAGTAAGAACCAAAAGTTAATCAACACAAAGTTGAAACATGGTAAGAACCACAAGTTAAATATCAGCGCTTTTTACGTACTGCAGGACTTGATTATAATAATCCTAAATATCATAGCTTTAATATATTAGATAGATTTATATCATGTGAACAGTATTATACGAAATGGTTTCATTATAAGAAGAGAAGCATAGAAGTTAAATCTCACTTTGAAGGAACGTGAACCTCCTCCCATGATGAGTAGTTGTCCCTTTTAACGTATATCTTCAGGATGTTTTTTAGGCCTCTGCATGAACAATTATGTGTCAGAAGTCACTACTCTTACAATACTTCCATTACAACCAAGAATAGTTACATTTAAAGGGTCTCCTTTTCTATTGTACTGCATGTACCAGATAACGAAGTGTTAGTTAAGTCCCTAGCTTGCATTATGACTCTTAGTCCCTAGGTTTCATTATTACTTTTCTATTATGCGAGTTTCTAGGAATTACCTGTTGAGACTCTTAAATATCCCATTAACATCTATATATGAACCCTTCCTTTGAATAAAATTAGGAAATCAGTTCATATCTCTCTCATATCTGTTAACCAACCTTTGGTTCCACCATCTGAAAGAAGTCCGAGTAAAGGAGTATTATTCAAAAGAAGTGAAAAGATGGATTTGGAAGCCTATATTGATGTTGACTATGCAGGTTCTGTGGTGTAAATAGGTGATCTAATACAAGATACTGTATTTTTCTAGCTGGAAATCTGATTGCATGGAGAACCAAGAAACAAGGAGTTGTAGCTCGGTCTAGTCATTCTAGTGCTGAATCAAAGTTTAGAGCAGCTGACCATGGAATTTATGAATTATTGTGCCTGAGAAGTATTCTTCAGGACTTGAAGGTGCCGTGGGAGGATCCTATGAGACTATTTGTGACGATTAATCTGCTATCAGTATAGCTCACGATCCAATTCAACATGATAGAATAGAACCAAGCATGTTGAAGTTGACAAACACTTAAGAGAAGATAAGAAGAATTATCACGTATCATCTCAATAACAGGTTGCCGGCGTGGTTACTCAAAGTCTTCAAACTAGCAGATTTGAAAAGTTAACATCCAAGCAGACAGTTTTATAAAATATTTTAATGCTCTGACACGAAAGCAGACAGTTGTATTGTATCTATCTTGTAAATTGTTGGCTGTATTATTCCGTAGCTTACATTAGATTTAATTATGCAGATGTGATTATTAGATGTTATTTCCTAGGTCCTTCTCTCGTTGGGTTAGGGTTTCCTTGGCTGTTTTCTCTTGCATATATTTTGGATCTTTATTCTTCCAATACTACAAAAACAATTTCTCTCTGATTGCTAACAAGTAACAATTATCACTGTTGTTGCAATTCTTCTTTTCTCTGCTATTTTATTTCTTATCAGGGTTTATTGGTGTTAGCTGTTGAGACTCTATGTCCCATCTTTTTCTATATATACCAGCCTGTCCCAGTCTTTCCTATGAATAAAATTAAGCATTTAGTTCATATCTCTCTCAATGTACACACATTCCATAACCACTCATAAATTACTTTTACCACAATAATGACTCGATTGCATGTTTTTGTTGATAGCGTGAAGAGGCAGATGCATCCCTGTAACTCTAGTAGCATGATTTGAAAAAACAAATGAGGCAAATGAACTATATAACTCATAAATTGTTTTAAGAATGTAAACAACAGATTCAGCTACCTTAGACCTGGATCCCTGCTGCAAGGCGTGAAGAACCAACCTTGAGTACAACTATATCCAGAATAGATAAGCTGCCAAAGTTAGGAACAAAACATGAGGGATATGAATTTCTTATCTGAATATTATAACATGAGATGCATAAGGAAAGAAGATATTTGGTTCACAATGATATGTAGGAGTGCTCAATCTATAGCAAAATAATAGGAAAAAACATTATTCTAAAGCTGGGTTTTAATCAGCTTAAGCTCAGTTCTGAAGATGGCATCATTTTGTACCATAGTTTCAAAAGATAAAGAAATTTGAGAGTTTGGCACTGAGCAGATATTTATACATTTAAAGAGTTTATAACTTTATATGCAGTAACTTAGTATATTCCTTTATACAAAGAATGACATATGTCAAGTTACAGCCTGTAAATAAGGAAAGACATTAATCTGAATATAAATTATAAATTAATAGAGCCCATATTCCTTCAAGATAATAATTGTGAAACATTATCACTTACTGTGTATAAATGTCTATAGATTCCCTGTTGTGAACCAAAAGAAAATATTATATTTAGTTTATAATGATCCGGGGATTTATGGCCTACTTTTTATTTGGGTTCTTCAATTAAGCTTAAACATAATGCTCTGACAGCTGGAAAGAAGAAACAATTAAACCTTATTTGCAATTGGACCTTGTGCAAGGTAAGGCTTTTCATTACGCAAATTATGGAAGCCATATGCAACTTGAGCATCCATTCCTGTATGGAAATATACGAGATGCAGAAGATGAGATAAATTAGAATAATCTGAAGATACGTACTCATACAGCTATCAGCCTCGTTGGGGCATGAGAAACAGAGGTGGGCTACATTTCACTATGTTTGAAGAGACATAGATCAACTATAATAAACACTACTAACTAGTGAACTACAGTATATAATAACTCATTTTATGAGAAGATATCTCATTTGGGAGAAGAGAGAATATTACCTACACTAAGGTAGTTATAGAACACTCCCTCATAACAAGTCACTTTCTCCGGAAGTGGGCCATCAGTTTCCAGATCCTGAAAAATAACAGATTTGTCTCATAAAGTGGACACTGAAATTCCATGAGTAAAACAACTTCAGCTGAAGTCAAATAATCATGTATTTCATTATCGGTCTTTTTTTACAAACATTCTAATTTTGAAATACTCGAAAGAAAATTATTACCCTAAGAGAGAAATCATAAACGTGTCACATTGTTTTTAGAAAAAACTCGAATATAAAATTTAAATAATCTTTCTACATATACATTCTTATTGTATGCCCTGTTAGAAAGTCCATTTCATTATCAACAATGCCATACAGAATATATACACAGTTGGTTTTCAAGATATATCCTACAAATTCGTCCTGACATGCTGACAACAAAATAGCTGTGCTAGAGCACAATCAGTTATAATAACCATAGAAGATAATTCTGGTTGAAACCAAAAGATTTAAGATCGCCTCAATTGATGTTCCTCCATGTTAAGAGAGTTTCCCCATCTATTTGTTCTTAATATTCTGAACTGCACCGAGATGCTTTATGGATTCTTTATCTTATGACACCCTACCACAGGCTCCCCATCCCACAACCTCTGTTTTTGGTCTTGAACGGTGTTTGATACCAAAAACAAGCTACGATTATTTGAACAAACAAGATAAGATTAATGTCAGGAAAACTGTGAAGGTTGAAATGCTAGACAATTATTACAAATAAAAATCACCCACTGTGTACAGTATTGTGAATTATTGATGTAACACACGTCCTCGTAGGTGCATCCTTTGTAACAAGTAAACAAGAATAATTTTGAAAAGCAGAATATTTAATGTTGTTCATGAGAGATGAGATTAGCACCTCATCAAGTGTGCAGTGATCTGAAAGCTTCAGTGACTCTGGCAATTCCACAACTCCAGCAGGCATTGTTACAGAAATTTGCCAACTGCGGCAATCAAACATCAAGTTTTGAAATATTAAACAAAATAACTTCTACTTAGGGAGCTCAGAACAGAAGTAATGCTGTATGTGCAACTATCACAAATCCTTTAAAAAGATGCCATCCTAGCACTAAACTTGACAGTACATAAATTTTAGCACCTGGATATTAATTGGCCATCATGATGTATCTCTTCAAAAACCTTCTCGGCATTCCAAAATCATAAAATTGTAAGTAGTTATTCTTGTGCTTTGGGAAGTAAATTTTTTATAGCAGTTTCAGTTTCTACAATATTTTCGGAGAAGTAGAAAACATTTATCAGGATGAAGATATACAGATGCTGAGATGCATCTCCAATTAGGTTTGACAAAAATAAGATTGTGTGTTTTACTGCAAAGCAGCCTACAAGTAGATAATGCAACCACAAAGCAGATCAGATTCTTGATGCATAAGTAAAATCCTTCAATGTTAGAGAATCAGCTGATGATATAACTTTGCATATATCATAATTATAAACGCAAGGTTATGGAAAATCTGCAGAAGTTGTAAATAAAGGCTAAGCATGACTAGAATTACATCGGATGAAAAACATAAACTCAAGATACTAAGATTTGGAGCGGCAGTCTCACACTAACATATAAATGTTAGTCAAAAGGAAAGGAAGGAGCAATCACTACAAGTCCCTTACCTATCTAAACGAGAAATAGGACCAGTACTAGCCCTATGGAGAGCTTTTTTGACAGCATTTTTCCATCCAAATGGGAATGATCCACCCTATGAAACTTAAACATGACAAGTGAGAAACACAATGACATGACAAGTGAGAAACACAATGACATGATTAAATGGGTCTAATATGGATAAAATGACAATTATTGTACCCATCCAAAGGATCTAGACAAGTCATTCCCTGTCCCGAGGGGAAAAATTGCAACCGGAGGAATTGGGTGCCGTCCCTGCTTGGTAAGATCTCCCAGACTCCCAAGCATCCAACCCACTGTACCATCTCCACCTGCAACCTGGTAGTAGTTGAACAGATGCTAAAGAATCACATAGCATTGTAGTAATGATAGAGAAGGGTGTGATACCACTACTCTCAGCTTAGCCCGGGTGTCTTTGGCACACTCGTCGCCATTGTTAGCCAGCTGCTCTAGGCAACGTAAACCGTAGTCTACAAACTCCTGGGGCTTCACATTTGAAAGGTCAAATACCTAAATGAAGAGCAAGAGTGTGAGAATTTGATGGTGTGATCCATTGTTGTCAGAGTTTGGTACCTGTTCGTCGCCCATTAGGTGTTGAAGGCGTTGGATGAGGTCGGGGCCATGGCGTGCACCGCTGCGGGAATTGATGAAGACGAGGATGGGGCAGTCGGCGGGAAGGGCGCCATCGTTGGAGAGAATGAGGTCGGTGGATTCGACGCCGGCGGAGACGTCTTTGGAGTTGATGGCGCGACGGAGGGCGAGGCGGAGGTAGTGAGGGATGGAGATCCTTCGCCTCAGATCGTCCTTGTCGATTCGGAGCCCTGCAATTGCGCTGCTCAATGATTCTATTATCGACGCTCGAGGATTTGCATTCTTGTTCGGATCATCGCTCACCTCTGCCGCTTCCATACGATTAACTTTTCACAATTTTACTTTACCGGAGAAACGGCATTGCCGCGAGCAACCGGATCTTGTTAGGGACACTTTTCTGTTTAAACAATGTTTTTTTAAGTGGATTCGTATTAAAAATTACTTGTATCTCAAAGGCAAAATGGCACGCCAAAAATTTAAACACGGTTTCTATATACACCCGGCCGGTCAAGATTACTAAACACTCGCGTTACGCGAAAAACACATAGTTCATCAACTAACTAAAAATTAAGTTGTTTTACACCATTAATAGATGTCTTGTCCTCAACTAACTATAATAATTACCCCTTATTTTAAGTAAACCGTAACACTTATTAGCCTTACCCTAACACCTCTTTTTATCATCTTTCACCTTTTTCACCCTCCATTAAAATTCATTTTCAAAATCTTCAAACTTCAAAACACTCTAAAAACACCAAAAACAATGGAAGATGAAGATGAATTCAACAAAGAAAGAGTGGAGATGGTAGTTCATCAAGATACCATGCAAATGATGTAATGTTCTTGCTTAATTTTTGAATTTAAATTTATTTTGCACCATTAAGAGCTACAATGAAGTTATTATGTTGTGTTTCATGTTAAATATAGTATTACTAAGTGTTGAAGATATGACTTTTGCATATAATGTCTAAAAGATTTGTTCTTGAACCTAATTTTGTTTAGGGTTTATGCTTTAAGGTTTTTAATGTACAAAATTTAGTTATGTTCATGTTTATGTCAAATGACCCCGTAGAACTATGTTTGCACCTTAGCAATTTCCCGTGTTTTGCGAGAGAGAGAACCTTGTGTAACGCGAGAATCGCCTCCCTCGCAGAACGCGGGAATTTGCACATTACAGAGTTTAACTCTTTTTATATATGTTTTGTTGTGTTTTATTGTGTATAGGTGAATTTTTCTTTGTTCACTGGATTGCATTCAATCCAGTTGATTGACTACACCTACCGAACGTCCACAATGCCAGTTTTGCCACCGTCATTTGATTTAGGGATTGACTTTGGTGATTATCATCAACCATCTACATATGAAGTGCCTGTGCCATCTACTTACCAAGTGTCCGTGACATCTACATATGAATTGCCCGTGCCATCTACTTATGAATTGGCATATACATATGAAGTGCCATCAAGCTATGATGCGTTTTATTTACAGTTTGCTAACCCACCTACAAACATAGGAGAGGAGATGTGGTTTCTTCCTTCATTACGCATTGCACCAAAGTTTGATAGTCCCGTATGTGAGGAAGATGTTGTTTCTAGGGATTATTCGGAATATTTTACCACGGAGCAAGTGTTTGTCTCTAAGGAGATTGGTCATTTGTGGGCGTTGAATGTTGCAAAGCGACATAAGTTTATGATCTCTATTGGAAGGAGTGTACCATATTTACCGGGGCAAAGTGGAAAGGTTCAAATCATTTGTGAGAAAGGGGAAAGTTATAAGCCTAAAGGTCTCGGTGTGAGGAAAAACACAAAGAGCAAGAAAACGGGGTGGCCATTTCAGTTGAAGCTTATGCAGAACCGTATTGAAGACATTTGGAGTAGGCATGGCTCCCGGTCCGGTCCGGTCCGGTTCCGGTTCGGAACCGCCGGTTCCGGTCCTCCGGAATCCGGAACCGGAACCGGAACCGGGAAAAACCGGTTCGAACCGGTTCCGGTCCGGTTCCGGTCCGGTCCGGTTCAATCCGGTTCCGGACCGGTTCCGGTCCGGTTCCGGTTTTGAACCGGAACCGGCCGGTTCAGCCCGGTTCAGTCCGGTTCAGTCCGGTTCGGGCTGAACCGGACCGGTTTTTTATTAAAAAAAATAAAAAAAAATTATTTTTAAAAAAAAATTTAATATTTTTTTAAAAAATAACCGGTTAACCGGCGGTTAACCGGCGGTTAACCGGTTAGAACCGGCGGTTAACCGGTTCTAACCGGTTAACCGCCGGTTAAAAAAATTTAAAAAAAAAAATAAAAAACCGGCGGTTAACCGGCGGTTAACCGCCGGTTCGAACCGCCGGTTCGAAAATCTTTTTTTCTTGAACCGGAACCGGACCGGGTCAAAACCGGTTCGAACCGGTTCCGGTCCGGTTCCGGTCCGGTTCCGGTTTTGACCGGTTTTGACCCGGTTCCGGTTCCGGTTCGAACCGCCGGTTCCGGTCCGGTCGAGCCACCACTAATTTGGAGAGTAACAGTTGTTTGTGGTTTGCACAACCATCCTATTGGAGATACTTTGGTCGGGAATGCATTTGCTGGGAGGCCCACCCCTGGTCAGAAGAAAATGGTTTGTGAGATGGAACTTTCTCACTGTTCTCCAATTTAGATTTACACTAAGCTAAACAAGGATCCTGAAAGCTGCACAAAGAAGAGACAAGTGTACAATTTGGTAAAAGATATATGGGAAAAAGAAATGGAAGGTAGAACTGTGGTTCAAGAATTCTCCCACCAATGCAAAGAGAACAACTACTTCATGGAGTATAGGCCAAGTGCAAAAGATCCTTCGATAATAGGCGACTTGTTCTTTGTTAGCCTCGAATCAATGAAGCTCTTAAAGGCGTTTCCATATTTCATTTTGTTGGATTCGACTTATAGCACGAACAAGTAAGTATTTATCATTTTGTTTTTATGTTGTATTTTTAAATTCATGAAAAATTTAATATATGTGGTAAAAAAACACTCACGGACACCACCCCTTGCGTAACGCGAGGAATGTACTTGATTCAGTATTTATACATTTTGGAAAACACAGATCCTGGAATAGAGTACATTCTCGCGTTACGCGAGTGGTGGTTACCTCGCGGTACGCAAGAAAATGCATTACAGATGACTAATTTTTATAGATTAACTAGATCTAATGTTTCGGTATTTTGGTCATAGGTACAATGTTCCCCTTCTAGAGATAGTCGGTTTGATTTCTACATGGAAGAATTTTGTCGTTTGCGGGGTATGGTTAGAGGCCGAGAGTGAGGAAAATTATTTGTGGGCGCTGCAGCAGTATTTGAGAATAGGAGCCTCGCCTACTTGCTTCGTCACAGACCGTGAGATGGCTCTTATGAATGCAACGGACATGTGTATGGTCAAATGCAAAGTTTCTCTTATGTAGACGACATGTAAGGAAGAACATAAAGGCGAAAGGCAAGGAAGCTATGGGCACACACGCATTGGGGACTAAGATTTCTAATGAATATTATGACTTGTTCAAACAAACCACTGAAGAAGATTACATAAAAAAGTTGAAGACACTTGAGAGAGAATGAGTCGCTTATCCAACCGTATTAAACTACGTAAGAGAAAATTGACTACACCCTTACAAGAAAAGACTTGTTTCAGCATGAACGGGTAACGTCTTCACTCTCGGAAATAACACGATAAACGGGTATTTCACTAATTTTTATGTCTACTTTCTATTTAAATGTAAATTTGCATAGACAACTTCTGTAATGCACATTCACGCGTAACGCAAGAGAGGGTTACTCGCGTAACGCGAGAATAACGCACCTCGCGTTACACACGAATTTTCACTTTACAGGAGGAGAATTGCAGATTCACTGTTGAGGCATATTATGTTTGTTCACATTGTTTTTCGAACATTTTAGAGTTGAAGGGACACATTCGTGTCTTAAGTCGTACTTGACAAGTGGAAATGGTAGACTAGACACAATGTTCGGTGAATACAAAACAATGGCGGTGAACCAACTTAAGGAGATTAATGTGTTTTTCAGCGAGAGTTTGAATAAGAGCTTCATAGTTGTTGAAGGGGCCGACTTGTTTAAAGTCTTGAAGTTCAAAGTGTCTTACAAATGCATAGAGGAATTGCTTAAGGAATACACAAAAGGCGAGATATATGGTTTGTACACGCCTATGTTTTGTAGTTGTGAGATCAAGATTAGAGACAGGTTGATGTGTCTCCATCAGATTGGAAAACATTGGAAGGATCAAAGACCTCTTGTACCATCAGAGTTGCACCCTTTCTGGAGTACATTGAGTTTGGAAGAGGTTGATGTTCTTGGAGTACTCGAAGTTAAGAGTAAGGTGGCAAGACGTCTTTTTCAGAGTTTCTGTGAGGAAACGTTTCCGAACTTGTCCTCCCATGATCAAGATAAGTGTGCACAAACTATTTTAGACATTGGAAGAGTAAATACTCCTCTAAAAGAGTCGGCTATTTCAAAGCACACCGGGGGTCGTCCAGTCGGAGCTCCTAACAAAGAACCAAGGTCAACGCAAAGAAGACCGTCTGCATGGGAGCACACTAATGCCGAGATGGATGCTAGAGCTTTGGAAGAAACACCTCCAAATAAGCAAAGAAATGCTTCTAATTCTACAACATTTAAGAAACCAAAAATTAAGGCGATTGGCAAGTACAAGGCTCATGTACCTTTCTCAATGCGCACCTATGTGAATGGTTGGTTTGAAGTAAATGGAGATGGAAATTGTGGATATAGATCAATAGCGTATGAGACGGAGGAGAACCAACACTTATGGAGGGAAATAAGAGAATTGATGATAGCTAAGGTCAAGGGTATTTGACATCTAGTTGAAGGAACTTGGATTGGACCTCAAGAACAACCAACTTTGGAGAGCGTCGTACACCAACTTACATGGCAAGGAATAGGAATGACTCCAGAAGATCACTGGCTAGCAACCCCGGAAATGGGATGTTTTATAGGCATCCACATTCAACGTAGTGTTTGTAACGGTGGGAAAAAACGCTAACTACACTTTCCTTCCTCTACAACTTCCTGCTTGATTTCAACCAGGGTGCACACTTAGCACGATGTGCTTATTATATATTGAGAGGGAGAAACATTTTGGTTCCGATAAGTTTCTAATCTTCTTTTTGAATTACTTACTATTATACTTAGCCTCTAATATGCAACTTCCTAATGTTGTTGTTTTAATGTAGTTGCGTCTTCAAGAAAACTGCTCATTACCTTCTGTGTTTACTCCTTGGTGGCGAAACGCGGAATATAATGCTCATTGTTTGCACGATCTTGTGGCACATCGATGTGCCGCCTTTAGTTTAACGTAGTTGAATTTATGTTTTATTCACTGAATTTGTAATGTAATCACTACAAGAAAATCCATCTATCGCAACGATCTTTTGCAACGCTAAGAAAATGTCGTTGCAAAAAAATATTTTTGCAACGACTTTGTTAAGAGTTGCTAAAGGTTGTTGCTGTAAATGAAATTTTTATTTCCCTCCACCAAAAAATTCGGCGCGAGATGTTGTAATTAGGAAATTTTTTATCGCAACGACGATGCCGTTGCAATAAAAAACATTTTTATACGGTAACAAAAAATTGTCGTTGCGATTAATATTACATATATTCTCAACAACTAGGTGTTGCAAAAGATGATAAAAATAAAGTAAAAATTTAATGAAACAAATTGTAACATGTCTCGTCGTCCTTTACACCATCTAAATTCTTGTCCCCAAAACCCTTCCAGCTACTCCGCATCTCATCAGTCCTCATTCAGAATCCCCAATTTCAAACCCCGTCTCCCTCCCAATTAGTTTCTCTGGTCTCTCCTGCTCAATTTCCCCTAATTTTGCAAAATCTGTGCTCGACTTCTTATTCTAGGGTTTTTGTATCCCTAATTTTGCAGCACAAGGCGAGATCTCCAACAAGTTCACTCGCTGCCTGGGCCGTCGCTGCCGCTTCTCCCGTCATAGCTGCCACTCAGGTTCGCTTTTTTTATAATCTTTTTGTTCTATACGAGTACTTCTCATTTGTATCTTGTATGGAGCTTTTCTTATACAAATTGTACTAGACAAGACAAATTTGAACACGTTTGGTCTTCAAATAATTGACTGATTTTTTAGCTACTTCCAATTTTGAATGTTGTTTCTTTTTAATTGATTTTGCTGGATTAATTCTGAATTTGTGATTAGGTTGGATTTTTTGTTGTTGGTGTTGAATCATTCTAATAGAGTTCGTGTCGAGATATACGTGTAGATGCAATTTACTGATGCAAATTTATACTGTTTACTGATGCAATTTATACTTAGTTCAGATGTTTCACATATAGGATATCAGCTTGCACTTAGTGGATACAAATTTTGACCATATTTATTTTTGGTGAAATTCATATTTAGTGGTTAATTTATACGTGTAGAGATGCAATTTATACTTAGTGGTTAATTTATACTTGGTGGTTAATTTATACTTTTTGGTGAAATCAATCCATTTTGACCATATTTAGTTCAGATGCAATTTATATTTATGCTTAGTGGTTAATTTATGTTGAAAAGTACAATGGAACTAGAGAGTAAAGATGATATACGTGTAGTGATCTTGCAAACAAACATGATCCAAATTTTTGTATGGTGGTTAGTCTAGTAAAATGGATTGATTTTTGGTGGCTGTTTTTTTATTTCCTTTGTTTAGCAATATAGTTTCCTTCGATAAACTATTGATTTTAAACTAGTTGGTTTATTATAGCTCAGAACAGTATCAGACAATATCTTTTCTGTATACATTAGTCTCTTTTGGTGCCCTGAGTCCTGAGTAAATTATGCAATCTTGTGAAGAAATGTTAGCTCAACTTGTTCCTTATTCTTATACACTATTCATTTCCTTATTCTTATTGGGAGCATATGAAAATTTTCCTTTTGCTATGTACTACTTTTTGCTGAAAAGAATGACGAGAAATTAAGGTTTATGAAATTGTTGAAAAGAAGTAGGGAATCTGATTATTTTTGTGGGGTGTTGCTGGATGATCTTGTGCTCTGGCAATATTTATGTTGTCTGAGAAATTGGCTTGTTTGCTCTTTTGTGTAAAAAGAGCAATTAGGATATTAGAAATTGGCTTGTTGCTGGATGATCTTGGTGTTGTGTAAAAAGTTAAGTTAGTTTATCCTTTGAGATTTTGTTGGACACTTCACCAACTTCTAAGCAGGTTCTTCACTAATAAAGTTGAAGTTTATGTCCAGTCTTCCTAGCTTAGATTCTGAGCATGACACCCCAACTTCAATAGTGGCCTAAGAAAAGTGATATTGTTAAAAGTATACAACTACGATATTGGCAATGCACCTTTTTTCATTTTTTTTTGAGATAGTGATGGGTTCAATGAAAATGTGCTAGCATGAGTATTAATAGCAAAATTAACTATAAATTTTGGTATGTTTCTGCTTATCCTGATGTTTCCCCTTTTAATTGATATAATAAACATTCATTAACATGTTCCGAGTCCTCCCGAAATGAACTACTTAGTGTCTTCAATAAAAGCAGTAAGTCTCAGTTAAGGAAACTATTGTACTTTTTTGTCTACATCTTCTCCCTGTCTGTTTGAGTCCTATTCTACTACCTTCTTGGCTTTTTGTGTTGATTTTTATCTAGGGAGATGCTTTTCGCTTTCACTTATTTGTTTAATTCAATTTCGCTTAGTGGGATGAAACTGAGTTTTAGACTTGAAGTTTGTAGTTGAATTTGATATTTCCTTTTTCATGATTGTTGTTTCAATCTAATTTAGTGTACTTCCCTGCTAGTGATGTATGTTAAACCTTTTTTTATTCTAAGGTGTTGCACTTGATCTCTCATTTACAGATTGGACGTCAAACCAACTACCTAAATCTAGACTTTTAGCAGAATTGGATAAAGGAACTACTTAAATCTCACGACCAGGTAACACAAACACTTCATTAATTTGGTTTCTGTGATATCTTTGTTTCTTTTTTATTGAGAGGCAACAACAAGTTGTTTACAGTATGATCCATGTTTTTCTTTGTGTTCCATGTTTTTCTCTGGTTATTCAAGTGAAAGTTAAAAGAAACAAGTTGTTTACAGTTTGCTGGTGTTGAATAGGAATAAGTTTGGGGTTGAAGATGACTTGGGGTCTATCTTTGAACCATGATTGCACCATTTCTGTTTCTCACATGATCTGACTATAAGTAAAATATGCTAGTTGACTTGACATATTGGAATGAGCTAACAATGTTTGCAGAAGCTTTCATATGCGTTGATTATGGTGTAGGTTAATTTGAGTATAATTTTTATTCATTTACCTAAATGATTTATTTCTGACCTGGACAAATAAACCTTGTCTATATGTATTTTTTGTATAATGTAGCTTTGTTTGCTAAATAAATTAGGATTTATTCATCTTCAATATAGTGAAGCAGGGATGTTAATGATTCATATCTTGTTAAAGGTAGGAAAAATACCTGTAAGATTTAATGTGGAACAAACATTGTGATTTGTCATCTTCAAATTAGTGGAGCAGAGATGTTGATGATTAATATCATGTTAATGACTCATGAAACATGTAAAATTGTGTCTTCAATGCAGGTTTGCAATCAAGCTATCAACAACGCAGGTTTTTGGTTCACATTACAAATGTGCAATTTCTTGGATTAAGGTCGGAGGATTTTTCTTATGAGAGTTTACTATGAACAAAAACGCAGGTTACTACGTTATTGAATGTTAAGGGTCGACTTTGTATTTTTTGGATGTTGAAGGTTTTGGATGTATTTCTTGATGTTGAGTTGTATTTGATGAAATTGAGCAGGGATGAGAAACTATTCAGATGAAACATATTTAACAAAGCTGTAATTTTGTTTTTTGTAACAACAATTGTCGTTTCAAAAGATAAGGGATATTTGATTTATTGCAACAACAATTGTTGTTGCAAAAAATAGTGATGTATTGCAACGACAAAAGCATTGCTATAAAGTTCTATGTATTGTAACGACAAATGTCGTTGGAATAAATCTCTATCTTTTGCAACGACAATTGTTGTTGCAGTAAATCAAATCTATTTTCCGAATAAATTATATTTTGCAACAACAAATATTTAACGACGACTAGTGTCGTTGCCAATAATTTGATTTTTTGCAACAGATAAAGTCGTTGCAAAAGCTTTCGCTACGGACGTACCCGCAACGACAATGCAACGACAATTGTCGTTGCAAACAATAACTACTGCAACGATTTCGGGTGTTTTGCAACGACTTTTGTCGTTGCGATAAATGAGTTTTCTTGTAGTGAATGTTGAACTGGAGCATGGTTTTTTCAATTATGAAACAGGAACTGATGTTATGGATAATTTGGAAAATATGCAAATACTCGCGTTACGCGAGGATAGTGAATCTCGCGTTACGCGAGATGCACAGACCGTGCCACTAACCGTGCGAGTTGACTGAGAGCTCCAATGTAGCTATGGCTTTTCTCGCATAACGCGACAGACCACTTCCTTGCGTTACGCGAGACGATTTTTTCCCGTGGGAATCACCCCGACCGTGGCAAATGACCGTGGTTCTCACTGTTTTTTCCCATATGGCTTTTTTTTCTCGCGTTACGCAAGGTTATTATACGAGTATGTTAACTACATAATCCAACAAGATTATCCAATAACTAAAACAATCCATCAAACTCAAACAATCCAACAAACATAGATAATCCAACAAATAAAACAATCCAAAAACATAAACAATCCAAAACACAATCGAAAATTATCCATCAACTTAAAACAATCTTATTGTGGTCGGAAGGGATAAAGATCTTGAAGAGATTGTAGCATTTGAGCGTCATATGAAGGAAATTGGTCTTGACTAGCAAACCGATATCGATCAATGTCATTGTAGACTCGACCAATCACCTACACGCATGTAAACAAATAAGGTATATTAATATAATAGACAAACAAAGACTAGTACACAGAAGATAAACCAAAACAAATAATATTACTTGTTTCTCAGTAATCATCCCGGAAATTGCAGGACAAATATACCTATGTGTCCTCTTGATAAATCAGTCCATGTAATCCTCGGAACACTCATGTGGTAGATATGCAATTGGCCCCATATCATCAAGTGAGATGGAGTGAACATCTCTCGCCTCCCATAGCCATTGTTTGGCGTCATAGAAAACCAAATAACTTCGAGTTTCGGTTAGCCTATGAGCTTTGAGCGGTTCAATCACTGGCCTAGGAATACGCTGAATTCGCCCAAATTGCCTCGGACACCGATCCGGCATGCGTGGTTTCGTGACGTCGACGCATGATAGCACCCCATGAAATAGAGCGGGAGCGAGCTTAGGGTCGGACAAGTCAGCCGGTCCATACGGGTTCCAACATATCTAGAAACATACAGCAAATGCGGAAAATGAAGGACAATTAAGATAATAACAGCACAGTTTCTACAAGAACCAACTGCAGAAAATGTGCATATGACGCGAGACGGGTACCCTTGCGTGACGCGTGAAAATTCACATTTTCTGCAGTTTACCTACAGATCCTATACACAACCTAATGCATCTATTTGTGTCCAATTTCAGTAATTTCAAACAAACCCAGTAATTGCAAATGAATAAAAAAGATTAAGATAATTACCATCTCTGGCAAAATAATATCTAGCTCGCCTCTATAGTCCCTTCCGGGTTGCCCCTTCTTCAGCTTCTAATTTTGAGGCAACCAACGATAAGCCCATGGCATATCTTCCGTCCACAGAGGTCGTTGAGCAGGTCGAAACTGTGGGAAATAATTGTAGATCCATGCCTAGGAAAAACATTTACGTTAAATACCAATACATAAATTAGTAGGTAAATTAAATTTCTAAGAAAACAAATACATGCAACAAGGTGCAACAAAAAGACATCTGGGCACAATTCTGGCGTGTGCATATCCCCAGCTGCCAAAGCACCCGATCCCCATGATGTGTTCAGAGCTTTGTCAAAGGTTTCCACAAAGGGCCCTTATCTAAGCCGAATCAAGTTCTGGGACTTGTCGGGAAATAAGATCGAGGCAGCAGTATACAACACCCAACCTATTCCCTTTCGGTCTTCTCCCAGAGAATCACAATGACTCCTAAACCACTCGGCTTTCACCCTCCCAGAATTGCATTGTCCCTCATCTATGCCAAAAATTGTCGCCCCCATCTTGGCATAGTATGATTTCAGCTCATCATTACCCAACTTTTGACCCAGCTTCTTTGATGGTGCCATAGCTTTCCCATCTATCGCTATCCCTAATATCTTATAAACATCAAGAAGGTTAATAGTAATCTCACCACAAGGGAGGTGGAATGAATTTTTCTCCGGCTTCCATCGTTCAATGAACGCTTCAATCAACGGGACGTCGATTTCGTCGTACGTCATGTTGGGAGATTTGCCAATCCGAGCTTGGCGGGAATGTCACTCCAGGCGGTGCTCTCTTGCAAGGGCCAATCACTGTTGTGTCTTGTCATTTGTTGTGGCTTCATCGAACGTCTGTTCTGCAGGAAAAAACACATATTAGATTCTGTAGGAAAAAATTAGCATAAAACTACATATTCTGCAGACAAGAAGAAAATGCAGAAAAATGTGCAAATCCTCGCGTCACGCGAGAAGGGCCACACTCGCGTTCTGCGAGACGGGACACCTAGTGTGGCGCGTGAAAATGCACAATTTTTTGCATTTTCTTCCTCTCTGCAGAAACTGTTTCACTGAATAAATCCCCTAAGCATTTTTTTTCATATAACATAATGCTTGTGAATAAAAACAATAAATGACTTACAAAGCCTTTTTGGATGTTGTAAGCCACATGAGCTTCAAATCCCTTAAGCAACTCAGGATCTTATGGACCTCCAGCTACGCTTTCAGTGAGCTCAGGATCATATCTTGGCTCGTTCTTTTTTTATTTCTTCTTATTCTTCCTCTTCTTCATCTCTATCCCCAATAACTTCATCCTCATTTTCTTCTTCCATCGGTTCTGGTTGCTGATTGTGAGAAGAAGAAGAAGCTTGTCCACTTCCCTCACCATATCCACTGCCCCAACTTTGTCCACCCCACCCCTGTCCATAGTCTACGGTTGCACCCTATGGAATGAAATTGTCCCAGCCACCCTCAACTTGTCCGCAATAATAACTATCTTGAGAAAACTGGTCCCAACCACCACAAGGGTAACACCCCTGATATGAGGCGGGACCTGCCACTGTCTGACTAGGCAGAGAACGGTTCCCACCCCCCATAACTATGCCTACCAGTGTACTCCAGATATGCGTCGGGGAGTCCCTCGGGGTACAACTCAACGTTTGAGGGACTAGGGTTCAGCTCAACGTCGGGGAGCTCCTTAGGGAACAACTCAACGGGTGTTGTCTTCTTTGTTTTCCTCTTCCCTTTTCCTTTTTCAACTGGTGGTTCTTCCCTCACAATATTCCGTTTTTTCCGACGAGTTGAACGTCCAGGATGATCCATTACCTAAAACAATACAAAGTAAAATCAATATATAAACAAATGCAGGAAAAAACACAGAAAAAACATGTGCATTCTCTACACATGTTCTGCAGACGAGGGAATTGCCAATTATGGAAATTCCCCGCGTTACGCGAGGGCACCATTCTCGCGTGACGTGAAGTGTGACGTCACGCGCAACGCGTGACATCATACTTTCTTCTCCGGTAATTAAGCAAATTTCGGGCGACATTTGAAATGCTCAATAATATTTCAACATAAATTCAGTATTTTAACACAAAAGTCTATCAATTTAAGTAAATTACCAAATCAACATCAAAACCCGAAATAAAATGTAAACCCTAATAAAAAAACCTAACCCTAATGCATTTGACCTATTCAATACAAAAAAATCATCCACTCATCAACCATAATAAAAAAAATCATCATCTTTCATTCATTCCAAACAACCTAATACTATATAAAACCATTTCTAGATCAACATTCAGTATCAAAACATCATATAATATCCAATCTCATATACTAACAACATATATTCATCTAGAATCAACATTAGAAAGCATAAGGAAGAAGAAACATACCTTAATTGAAGATTTGTGTTGAAAAGAAGAAGAATCTGAAGTTTTGGGCGAGAGAGAGTGAAAACGGCGTAGTAAAATGGTAAATGAGGGCTGAAGTAGGGTTTGGGCTGTATTTATAATAAGTAACACCTCGCGTTACGCGAGGGAGCCGATCTCGCGTTACGCGAGATGTCCCACCCTCGCGTAACGCGAGAGTCCGGGCGTTATTTGGGAAAACGCTCGGGCGTTATTTTCTCTGGTAACTCTCTGCTCCGTTATGGCCACCTGGCCGGGTGGACCAGGTCAAATGGAACTTGACCTCAATGTTTCGCAATCTCAACCTTCGCCTCCAGCACCGTTGCCAAGCCCTATCGCAATACCTTCCCTAAAGGACATCATGGTTGTTGTTGTTGTTGTATTAATGGTTGTTGTTTCAATGGCTGATACATGGAGATTAACCCTGGTCCATTATCTTCTGAGGTCCTTTGTCGACAAGAACAACACAGATCTTCGGATGTGTGGAACAATGTGGAATATGTAAGTGTAACTAATCTCCATTATCAATTTTCATTAGTTAGTTTGTACATTGCATGCATAAATATCAGTAATCTCAAATTTCTTTTGTATAGACCATGACACCGTTAGAAACTAGAGTACACATGCGAAAATGGATCGATCCTCATCCTAGGGTCTTAGATTACAAGACCTTCTATATAATCGAGATGCATTGGATATTTGGATAGGCTAAGGAGCGATCAGGTTTGAATTTTTTTTGTCTAATTGCACAATACATATATTCAAAATACTTAAGGTCGTTTTATTTTATATTCAGTTTGCATGGGAGCCCTACACACCAATTGAACTGGGGAGGCTTGCTAGAATTTGTTTATTAGGATCTAATGTGCGGAGAACCTAAGCCCCTATGATTTGTTTTGACATAGTTGAGTGGCATCAACCCAACCGTGTGATGCACCAATTCGGATTTCCACAACATGTGCTGGGAGCGTGTGAAAACTATGCAGAGTTGCATTTAGTGAATAGAAGGGGGAAGCATGAGACAAACTGGAGCATATTTCACAACCAAATTATAGATTTGTGGAACAGGCGTGCAAATTGTATTTCTATGGCTCTCAATGACCCATATCCTTCAACAGTTGAAGAACAATATATGGGATGGTACAAATCAATTACTCGTAGATTTATTAGTCCACATATTCGGTCGCCAATAGGACAATATCGGCCATTGTCTCAAGACTTGTGTATGATGGTGAGTATGAAATATAACACATCATTTTCAAATATTTACATTGAATATTTCAACGTATTTATACTTATTTTTTCCAGGGACAACATGTGTCGACGCAAAGGATTGATGTGTTAAATCAATTGTCGATCAATCATTCTTCTGTAGCCAACAAGATATGGGGAGAGGATTTTGTATTTCAGATCCTCCAATAACTATGCCACCACCCTATATTCTGCCACCGCCAGTGTCTATGCCACCAATGTCTTATTCAACGTCGTTTTCCATGGCCTCTCCAACACATCTTCTTCATCCTACATCACATCATGGGTATTTTCCGTCATTTGAAGAGTTTGTTACTTCTTCAAAGTCTGGTGTTGCACCCTTGTTTTCGGAACTCGGTGAATATTCATGGACTTACTCGTTTCAGTATTCATACATGACATCATCAATGCATGCACCAAGTTCATTTATGTCCACTAGTGCTTCAAGTGTATTTATTTCTCCCACTAGACCTATTTCTAGGGATGAACGTAGT
The DNA here is from genome assembly GCA_029168935.1 of Oxyria digyna. Lineage (NCBI taxonomy): Eukaryota > Viridiplantae > Streptophyta > Magnoliopsida > Caryophyllales > Polygonaceae > Oxyria > Oxyria digyna. The sequence continues at coordinate 2,982,976 of JAPVLV010000019.1, forward strand.
ATTTATGGCCTACGTTAGCACCCATCCAGGAGCCAAGCAGGGAAGAAGATAATGGTGAGGGAGAGAATGAAGACGAGGACTATGACTAGGATTACGACGTATTAGCCGATGTAAATATTTTATGTTAAATTTTGTAAGTCTACGCATATGTTAATCAGATTTATTAATCAACAATTTCATAAAATTTAAACAAAATAACCCAATTTATCTAAGCAAATAACAAAAATCCTAAACCAAAACCAAAACCCTAACGAAATCACGTCATCGTTCATCATAATTTTTTTTATAAAATAAAAACAGTATAAGAGATGTTGGCTTTTCCCAGCGTCGGATAATTTTTTTTAGAAAACTTCTGTATAAGATGCGTTGATTTTGTCAGCGTCTCTTATACGTTTGAAGTAAAAAAAGAAATTGAAATTCTGACAATTCCGTAAAAAAATTTAAAAAACTTTCATGTATGAGTGAAGCTGGCAAAATAGTTTATGGTTTGATTGGGAGACGTTGTCGAAACCAGCATCTCAATTTACTAATATCTCTGAATATTGACGGGTCATTGGCATATGCTGGTGTTCCTCTGTCTCCGGCGGTCATGGCGAAATTTGTCCGCTGTGTGTTGATGTGCTCCGTCTCGATTACTCTCTTCCTATTATCTCTATCTGGATGCTCCCATTTTTCAGGAATTACAAGCAATTTGCTCAATCCCAGTTTCATCCCGCACACAGATTCCCTAATATACCACTTGCAGGTCATGTTTGGCAGGTCTTGTCTCTCTATTTCTTCTTCATTTGAAATCCCTGCTACTTCATTTTGAATTTGAGGCATAGACAATTTCAATTGAGCGTAGAAAGCTATCTGAAGACAAAGCAAACAAGTCCCCTTCAATGGATCATAACGTGAGTTTGAAGAAGGGTGTTACTATGCTGACTTTAGCCAAAGAAGAGTTCACATTTGCGGCAAACTCAGCTCCCTTTAATAGCTGTCACGCTTCTACCATAGTCGAGGTGATCTGAGTTTTGGTTATCTTATTTAGTAGCATTATCTTTTAGTTGACAAATAACTGGATCCCAAGTGTTCTTTGTGGGTTGGATAGATTGAAAAGGGCCACTTTCTGGTTGCTTATTTTGGAGGCTCAGCTGAGGGTCAGCCAGATGTGAAAATTTGGTTGCAAAGATACAAGGTAAACGATGGAAGACTGGATTGTTATTAGGTGTTTTGGAACTCAGGTTTAGTTTGAGTGTGGATTCATAGTAACATTGAACCCCATGAGTGATTTTGGTGTATAAACATATTTGGCAGGATGGTAATTGGAGTATACCTGAGGTCGCTGATGAGGAAACTGATGTTCCTATGTGGAACCCTGTGCTTTTTAAGCTATATAATCAGTTGCTTCTTTTCTATAAAATTGGACAAGAAGTCCAAAAGTAAGTCTTCAAGAACATTGCTGAGATCTGACCACATTCAGAAACTACCCTTACTTGTTCAGTTAGCATATGATGGGTTAATTGTTTAAGATGAATTGATTCTTTATTCAAATGAAATAAATAACAGAATGCAGCAGCATCCATCCATCCCGTGAATATCCCTTTTAACTGCTAATGGCCATTTCCACTGAGAAATTGGAGTTTCTTTTGATAATTTCTTCTCAAGAATTTCAGGTGGAGTGGATGTATGAAGCGTTCATTTGATGGAGGTTTCACCTGGTCAGAAAGGGAACAACTACCTCCTGGAATTCTTGGGCCTATAAAGAACAAGGTTTAATTCTACGTTATGATTTATAAGGACTCTTCGTTCTTGAGTTGTCAATTCTGTTAACGCTTTCCTCAACTGGTTTTTGTGCTTAGCCTCTGATTCTAGAGAATGGGAAATTGATATGTGGGTCATCGGTAGAGAGCTGGAACTCTTGGGGAGCTTGGGTTGAGGTTAGTCTTTGTGCTCAAATGTATAATTCCCTACCATTCTACCTCCATTTCTTTCCTTGATTCATTTACTTCATCAGGTCACTTCAGATGTAGGCAAAACATGGAGGAAAAATGGACCAATTTACATTCAGAATGAGATCCTTAGTGTTATTCAGCCAGTTCCTTACCAAACTGCTAATGGAACTCTTCGTCTCCTCATGCGATCCTTTGAAGGAATCAACAAAGTTTGCATGTCGGAATCCTTTGATGATGGCGAGACCTGGACGTATGCCAAACCAACGGACCTACCAAACCCTAATTCAGGTAAATTACGAAAACATAAAAGGGCATTTGCCTTCTCCTATTTGAATGTTCATCATTATTCTCTTGTTCACAAATCAGGAATAGATGGGGTGAAACTGAGAGACGGTCGGCTTGTGCTGGCTTACAACACAGAGTCTCGGGAAGTACTCAAGGTTGCCATCTCCTCAGATGAAGGGGACTCATGGACTGAGGCTCTGACTTTAGAGGACACCACCGGGATGGAATTCTCGTACCCGGCTGTTATTGAGGCTGGTGATGGCTCACTTCATATCACCTACACGTACAACAGGACTCAAGTAAAGGTAATAATGCTGCAAAAACAAACTCTTTAAGTTCGTTGGTTAAACACACCCATTTTTTTGAATTAATAAATATAACTCACTCTCATTGTTACAACTCATATCGTTGTGCAGCATGTAATGCTTCAGCCCCAGATTATTCAATAATTCCACAGGTGCATCTGAAAGGTAAAGCCTTTGTATGATTTTACATGCTGTGTTATCAGTAAACTAGAAGGAGCTCTATATTCGTAGCTGTGTTAATTAGTTATCAGTTTCCCCGGATATGTGAAATCTTGTTTGTATCATATGAGTTTTTGTTTATACAAACATTTAGAATAGGATGGTTTGGCGATTTATTCTGCTTTATGTCTACTCATCTTTATTTGAAAGTTGCTAATGGGTATTTTCAAGGTTAACTTTATTAAAAGACCTGTCACATGCAGATTGATAATTAAGATTCAAATGTGAAATATTGCAAGTTTTATATACAAGTTGACTGTTGAGTTCTACAAGCAATTCGTCCACGAGCTAGTGGCCGCTCGGCTTTTGGTGTCCGACCATATCATCTATAAGGATCAAATAACTTAAGATAAAAACTAAAAACGGTTAGTGGTCGCTCGGCTTTTGGTGTCCGACAATATCTATCTATAAAGATCAAATAAGAACTTAACTTAAGATAAAAACTAACAACTGTTACAGGCCGTTCGATCTTTGATTTGATAGATTAACGCTCCAAATTGAATCTAAAAAATAGAAACAAAAAGCTCACGATTAAATAGCACGATGCCAGTTTTGTAAATAGTGATTTTTTTTTAGAAAACCGACCTAACTACCCTCCTCCAAAACCCAAATTTGCGGATCGCTCTCTCTCTCCATGGCGATTTATCTTCCTGCTCGCGTTTTCTCTCTGCTGCCAGTGGAGGAATTCCGACGCCGATGAGGAGGTTAGGGGAGATCGGCGACACCATAACCTAAACTCTATTCCTACTTCTTATGGTTTTAGGGTAATCAATTTCACTAATTTTTGTTTCAAATTTCTAGGGTTTCAAGTTAGTGTTTTGTTAGGGTTCGATTGAAAAGCCTTGCAGTTTTTAGATGTCCGCTAAGCATCTGATTCAGTATGACGATGGTGAGGTGGAGTCGATTGATCTCTCGAAGGAGAAGATCGAGGGGCTGGAAGGATATGTGAAGAAAAGTTCATGACCGTACTGTCAAATGAGTTGTTTTGCTGATGTAGATGAACTCTGCTTTGCTGTTATTTTAACAATGATATTGCTTTGCTTTCTTATTCATGTTCTGTTTTGTTTCTACTTGCAACTAATTGCTTGAATAGGAATTTGATCATCGGAATTTGATCATCAAGTTCTGATAAATTTTTATTTCAGTAGAAGAAATGAAAGTGTTTTACTAACTTATTACCGCTCAGTTGTTGATTGGTTTCGGGGCTATTGAGAAGGAAAAGGTGAAGGTGGTTGCACTGAAAGTGTCAGAAAGAAAGGGTCCAATGACAACAAATGAGATTCAGAGAGTGTTGTTCAACTCAATCTTGGAGGAAGGAAACAAGTCAACACAAGTCCAAGAGGAGGAGCCAGTTGAAGAAGCTTGAGTTCAAGAACCAAGATACAGCTGGTCGTCTGACATTGAATCTGAGGAAGAATTGGAGCCTGTTGATCCTCAAAAAGAAGAGATTGAGTCATTGTACATGATTATGTTCTTCTGTCTCTCTAATGGTGATAATGTTCTTGCTTCACATAAATGTCTGGTATGATCTTTCCTTTTCACTCATTTAGGTTCATATTTAAGTGTTTATCATAAACTGATTAACTTCTGCTTCTATATACTATTTAATCATGATTAAGAGGTATTTATTTCAGTGTTGTTAAGCTGTTAGTTTTGATATTAGCTTTATGTTATAATAAAAGGTGAATTAGTTATGTTGATGTAAGCATTAGCAGGTTATTATATCAGCATTCTATTCACTCTATATGTACTCAGACTCGAGCTGATGCTCATTATCTTGCAAAGCTATGTTTTAAGTTTGGGAGACTTTTCTTTCTCTTCTCTTGTCTGACTGTAAATTTCTTGAGTGATTGTTGATCTTGCTGAATCAACATGGTATCAGAGCTTTTTATTTGCAATTCACAATCACTCCTACTTCTGATTTGTGTGATTCTTTCTCTGTGAATCACTGTGTTCTTGTCTGGTTGAGAATTCAAGTTTTTCCGCTCGAATCAATCATTCTCTTGATTGATCTCGTGCGTCTGGATTCTTGCTTTCTCTTCTTTTCTTTCCAATCTATCATTGTCTGTGTGATTGCCTCCATCTGTGAAGGAGTATGCATCACGATGAAGGATCAGGTGAGCGACGTAGAGACTAAATCACCGCCATGGATCTTCAGAATCCTCTTTTCATCCATCTGTCTGATAATTCAGGTATGATTCTCAGTACAGTCCAACTTACTAGTGAGAATTATAGACGATGGAGGAATGCGATCACCAAAGCTCTATTAGTGAAAAACAAATTAGGTTTTGTTGAAGGAATTGTTGTTTAAACCACTAAGAACTCTGCTTTGTGGCTTTGTTGTAATGATATGGTGTCTTCTTGGATTTTAAACACTGTATCTAAAGAAATCTATGCTACTCTTGATGAATATGATTCTGCAAAAGAGAAGTGGGATGATCTTGAGGAAAACTTTGGTCAAAAGAATGGACCGCTGATCTTTCAACTTAGGAAAGAAATCCAGGAGTGTAATCACGGTGATCTGTCTGTTACAGATTACTTTACAAAACTGAAAGGCTTGTGGCAACAATTGTCTGGATTAGTTAGTCGAATTGTGTGTACTTGTGGCAAGTGTGAATGTCACCTGAATAGTAAGTTTGAAACTGTGGAAAATGAGGATAAGCTCATGAAGTTTCTTATGGGGCTTGGTGAGCAGTTTGCTCATGCTAGGAGACAATTCTTGATGAGCTCTCCTATGCCTTCAACCAACCATGTTCATTCACTTCTCCTTCAGGAAGAGCCGAGTAAGAAGATCACATTGCTAATTGAGAAAACTGATGCCACTGCTCTCATGGCTAAGAAACCAAATGAGAAAGGGGAGAGACCTAAGAGAGAATGTGAGTACTGCAAAGGGAATCACTCGGTTGACAAGTGTTGGGAGATAATTGGATATCCAAGATGGCATTCCAAAAGCAAACACAAGCCTCAAAGCTCTAAGCCTGACAGTGAAGGAAGGAAAAGAGGTAAGGATTATGCTAGCAAAGCTAATGTTGCACAAGGTGCTACCTTTGGTGAACAATTTCAAGGCTTATCCATGGAAAACAAGAAAATGTTCATGAATTCCTTTCTGTAGTTCATGGAACAACAACAGGATACACTAGTGGAAAAAACACCTGTTGCAGCGCCCTTGTTGAGGCGGTCAGAGCTTTGCCCGCCTCAACAAATATCTGTTGAGGCGGGCAAAACTTTGGCCGCCTCAAAAAATACAAAATATTGGACCTGTTGAGGCGGGCGGAATTTTGTCCGCCTCAAAATGTTTAAAGTCGCTGATTGTTTTTGCCCAATTCACTTACTCCTATTCTATTGGTTTCATTTAAGTGACACAGATTGCCATATCAGCCATTAGGTCTTTCATCATCCAACGGCTCATATAATAACCAACTTTATCATTTTTTTTTTTTATCAAAATAGAGTAAACCCATTCAATCTTCTCGTCAAAAAAATTCTGAGATTTAGATCTCATCCTCTTCTCTGCTCTCATCCTCTCCTCTCATCTCTCCTCTTCAACCCTCCTCTTCGCCGCATCTCCTCCGTTAACAACAATCCCTCTCCTCTCATCCTCTTCCTCCTCTTTAACACTCCTATTCCTCCTCTTCAATCGTCAACAACAACTCTTCACTGAAACCCTAAAAATCCGCCATGTGTGCGCCGAGTTCGGAGGAGATGTAGCCGGTCAGAGAGAGGCTCGAGAGGGAGACGAAGATGAGATGCTGGTCCAGTGACAATGAGTGGGTCGAGTCCAGTGACAACGAGTGGGTCAAGGCGGCGACGTCTTTTTCAGATCTGGCTAGGGTTTGCGACATCAGATCTGGGTCGAGGAGGCGGCGAGTGAGTCGAGTGGGTTGCGACATCAGACTGAGATCGAGGCTTCAGATCTGGGTAGTCAATTTTTGAAGCAAACCCTAGCCAGAGGCTTCAGATCTGGGTTGCGGCGAGTGATTATGGTGAGAGTAAAGCAACTTTTCCCTAGCCAGAGGCTTCAGATCTGTAGCAAATACAGTGATTTATGGTGACAATAAAGAAATTAGGTGTTTTATTATTGGTGATTATTGTAGAGATTGATAAAGCAACTGTTGCCTGAGATTGAAGGCCAAAATTTGCGTCCCAGAGAGTATTTAGGGTTTTCATCGTTATGTAAATCTGATTGTAAATCGAGATTTTGGGTTTCATCGTTATGTAAAACGAGATTAGTTTATGTTCATGGTTGTAAATTATTGTTTATTAATAAAGGTGAGTGGGTCTTAAAGAAATTTCTTCCAGTAAAAAACTGAAATTTTTAATGAAATCTGATTGTGCTACGTACTCCGTATAAGTTAGAGGCGGGAAGGACAAATTAGAGGTGGGCAAATCCACAAATTAGAGGCGGGCAGGACAAAGTCCGCCTCAACAAGCCTGCCTTTTGAGGCGGGCACTTGAACTGTTAGGCATAATTTTGCCTGTTTGTTGAGGCGGGCAGTAGAGTGACCGCCTCAACAAGTCACTTGTTGAGGCGGACATTTGCCCGCCTCAACAAGTATTTACCTGTTGCAGCCCCCCTGTTGCAGCGACCTCTGACCGCCTCAACAGGGGGTTTTTTGCCCGCCTCAACAGGTGTTTTTTCCACTAGTGATAAGTCGAGTGATGTGAACTTGGCAGGTAAAATCTTATGCTGCAATGTTTCTCACTCTATAGTCTGGATCTTAGACAATGGTGCCACAGATCACATGTCATGTGATTTATTATTCTTTGACAACACTTCTCCAGTGTCTAGCAAAAATTATATTCAAATTCCGGATGGTAGATCTAGTCAGATCACTCTTACTGGCATCATCTCTCTAACTAAACATCTAACTCTTCAAAATGTGCTTTATGTACCACATTTTAAGTTCAATCTTCTCTCCCTCACCCACCTCATTAAAGATATTAAGTGCCACATTCATCTGTATGCTAACCTGTGTATTATCCAGGACCCTGCAACGAAGAAGGTGATTGCTCTTGGTAAGGAGGTGGGTGGCTTGTACTATCTGGTCCCAGATGCAAAAATGGAGGAAGAACTACCCAGCACTGTTTGTGATACTATACCTACTCTTCCTTTGTTTTTACCTACACATTGTAACTATGATAAGTCCAATCTTTGGCACCTTAGGCCTGGTCATGTTCCTTTTCAGAAACTTCTGCATGTACCTTGTATTTAAGGATGTTAATATACAAACAAAGTTTACTTGTTCCATCTGTCATTTGGCTAAACAAACTAGAAACTCTTTTCATTCAAGCACATCTCATGCTAACAATAACTTTGAGCTGTTACATTGTGACTTATGGGGACCATATGAAACCAGTACATACAAAGGCCATAAATTTTTCTTAACCATTGTAGATGACTGTAGTAGGAGTGTTTGGGTCGTCCTCATGAAGTCCAAAACTGAAACACCTACCATCTTACAAGTTCATTCTCAGAGTTGAAAACCAATTCAAACCCACTATTAAGACTCTTAGAACTGATCAAGGAACAATTTTTTTTAACTCTATTGTCCACTCTTTTCTATCCTCTAAAGGTATTGTTCATGAGAGTTCATGCACTGCTAGTCTGCCACACCTCAACAGAATGGCCGAGTGGAGAGAAAACACAGAAACTGCTAGTTCTCTTAGATTTCAAGCCTCTTTACCCATTAAGTTCCGGGGAGATTGTGTGCTTACAACCACATATCTCATAAACAGATTACCTACACCTCTCCTGGATCACAAGTCCCCTTATGATATCTTATTTGATAAACCGCCAGACTACTCTATTCTAAAGGTCTTTGATTGTTTATGTTACACATCTACTTATTCTGACTCCAGAAAGAAGTTTGACCCTAGAGCCTTCCCATGTGTGTTTCTGGGCTATCCTTTTGGATTCAAGTGATATGCACCAAATCGTTATTCATCAAACTCATCATTTTAAGCTACGGATTTGGTGCATATTGTTGCAGATTTGGTGCATATCTATACAGATTTAGTGCATATTGCTACAAATTTGGTTCATATCTATACAGATTTGGTGCATATCGCTAAAGATTTGGTGCATATCGCTTCATATTTGGTGCATATCTATACAGATTTAGTGCATATGGATTTGGTGCATATCTATATATATGTTTCATATCAACTAGAAACTTGATTTTACCAAAAAAAATCAACTAGAAACTTGATATGCAACACATACGGATTTGGAAAACACATGAGCACTTATCCTTAAATTAAACTGCATATAAAATACAATATCTCTAAAACCCAAGTTTACGTAATATCAAAAATTAATTCCAATTCCAATATCTCTAAAAATTAAATTGCATAATAACATCAACTAAAGGATTCTCTACAAATTCACTTGTCATGAGAAACCCAATGCTTTTTGTGGCTGTCTTCAGCCACCGAATAATAATAATTCTACGTCTGTCAAACCATCATCTGAAACATCAAAAACGTCGTCTAAGGAAGATTACATCACATCATCATCTTGGTTCTTCTGCTTATTTGAACATGCGTTGTGCATATCAACTAAAAAGGTGTACATTAAGGAAGAATAAATCACATCATCAATTAAGTTCTTTTGCAAAACTGAACCAGTTTTGTGCATATCCATGAACAGTTAGTGCACATCTGTTAACATTACTTGCATATCAAATAAATCAGATTGCATAACAACAAAAAAAAAGAATTTAGGGGCGAAAGCCATTATAACTATTGCATAGCGACGATTATGAATTGCATATTGATTTATTGTTATCGCATATCATAATAAAACCTTGGAGAAACATACTGAAATTCAATAGGGCATACGATTTGAGAGGCGATAAATATTGATAGCAAATCAACACATCTAGTGCATATCATGTAATTCCGATTTCATAATGGTGAAAAAACGCATATGATTCAATAGATACTGCATAACAGAGATCACTTGAAACCCTAAATAGCTACTGCATAATGAAGATTATAAATTGCATATCGATTATATGATTTCGTATATCAGAATGAAACCCTAGCAAACCCAAGTGAAATTCAATTAAAAAAAGAATGAGGAAAGCAATTTAACAGATATAGTGCATATCATGTAAATATTACTGCATAAAAGTGGGAAAAAAAACGCATATGACAACTTAATTACTGCATAACGCCTCCAAATTTGAAACCCTAAAATGCTACTGCATAACGGAGAATGGAATATGCATATCGTTTATGCGAGTTCACATATCAGAATTAAACCTAGCGAACCCTAGTGAGTTCGCATAAGGGCGAATATGTTGTTCAATTACATCAAACCCTAGTGAATTTTAATGAATCTAAATACTGCATAACAGAAATCATTTGAAACCCTAAATAGCTACTACATAATGACGATTATCAATTGCATATTGATTATATGATTTCGCATATGAGAATGAAACCCTAGCAAACCCAAGTGAAATTCAATAGATCGTTCAATTAAAAAAATAATGATGATATCAATTTAACATAACGCGTAATAAGAAAAACTAGTGTTTCAGATTGCATAACATCGAAAAAGAAATGCATACGACAACTTAATTAATGCATAACGCGTAAAAATTCGTAACCCTAAGTATCTACTGCATAACGAGCAAGTGGAATTGCATATCGATTTTACGAATTCGCATATCAGAATGAAATGACTTGAATCTAAGCTTCTTCCATGGAGATTTGTGTGTTGTTGTATCAATCAAACAAGATATGGAATTGGCAAGGAGAAGAACCAAATTTTCAAGCCCTCTTTAAAGTAGAAGATCGTGAGAGAGAGAAGATCGTGAAATATGGAAAAAAAAAGAAGAGAGAGAGTAGCGTTAATTAAGCATGATTTTTTGGTAATTTTTTCTTTATTTCCTTTTATTCTAATGATTTTAATATCAGTCCTCCCTCTACTTCTCATCCAACGTCTGTAGATCGTTAACACCGTTTTACCATAAGAGTGGTCTTACCAGAGCAAGCTCGTAGGTGAGAACCGGTGAGAACAGATCTCGGCCGTTCGTTTTTTAAACGGTACAAATTAAAACAAAACTAGTGTTCGGTCCCGTGCCTTTAAAAGGCACGGAGACTTAAATTGTATGTTTTATTAAAAATATCTGTATAAAAAGTTCACAAAACATTTAATTTAATTTTTTTGAGAATTCAGCAAAAATACATAGTTTGAAAGATACGCGGAAAATACGAGTATCTCTAGTTTTGCAAGCAAGATTCTTGAAAAAATCTTGGACAATTATAGGTTAAAGTTCGGATGAGTCAACGATAGATCACGAGACAATGGAATCAGATTCAACAAAACCCTTGCAGAAACATCAAAACCAAAACAACTGTTTTAGTGTAAATTATTATACGCCTGTGTATATGTGAAATTCAGAACAATGATGTTATTTTGTAGTTATACCCCTGGATGCATTATCGGGTGATTAAACATGAGCTTCAACCAACTCATCTTGCTCCAAGTCAATGATTTGTTGAAGTGATCGAACATTGACAATAATATTTGGGCATCTAAGGGGATACAAGGTTGGGGCTTGTGAAGCCAGATAATTACTGACGAAGTCTTGTACAAGGCCAACAACGCACATGTTCTGTATAAAAACAGGTATGTCTGCTCCATCCAAAACAAATCTTGCGTGCGTCTCACTTATGGGAATCCACCCCCATTCAGAAGAGAAAGTGAAAGTATTCATTGTTACCGACTTGTTGACGGTAGCGTATTACGAAACATCCCTCCATATGTCTCACGGTTTCTTAGTGGGCTAATATAGTGATCATATAATCCCCAAAAAGGGATGGTACATCCCCTCGGTTATTTGTTGTATCATATTTTTTGAAAAAAAACATGATATAAAACAGCATTAAAGGAATAGAATGTAATTTCAACCATAAAGTTAATAAAGAATTCACATCAAAATGCAAAAAAACACGCATTACAAATCTACCCATCACAACCAAGTCACGATTCATCTAAGATCATGTAATCGAATTATAATATATAGAGTATTGCAAGGTTGATGGCAATTGCAAAGTTGCTAAGATAAACTGAAGCGTAGAATGTAATACTAAGGTTCATAATATTCAGGATAACTATAGTTTGATGTACTCACTTTTTAATGTACAACAACATGTTGTTTTTATGATGTTAGGCAATGATGCTAAAACAAAAGACACCTTAAGCCAAAGTTAAGGAAGATAGTTATGCAGCATTTATCCAATTTCATAAGTTAAACAATTTCAGTTATCTAATGCATGAATCTGGAAAATACCTTAAACCAAGGTTATAGAAAGATGTATTTACAAAATAGAGATCAATGATGTAAGGAAGAGAAGAGTTTTGAGATTAAAGTTTACCTAACAAATCGAAGCACGAGGTTGGTCTCGGAATTGGATTTGCAATACTTTGTATAGTGTTCGTCCATGATACACAATTTAATAGCCATAGGGCCTGATCGATTATGGAGGGAGGAGGTGGGAAAAAATGGAGGTGGTGGTGGAGAAGATGGAGGAGGAGGTGGAGATCGAGTTTTACAAAAAGAAAGAGATCGGTGTTTAGGGTTTAGGAAAATGGACTTAATTGATATTAAGTATTATATTATTATTCAAAATTTTATATAAAAACAAAAAAAATTAAAACCTTCTAAGTTGGATTTTCCATAATATTGTTCCCAAAGAAAGAAAACGTATAAAATAAAATAATAAGACACATAACAGACTTATAAAGCGGAATACGAAAATGACTGTAGATTATCATACGGCCGTATACATTACTGTTTCAAATTGTTGAATACGAACATGACCGTAACATTTTAAACTGTCGTAATTATATCTGTTTTGACGAATACAAAGCAAGCTGTAAAACACTTTACACCTGTATAAAATGTGAAACTTGCATATTTTTTCTGGAAAAAAACTTATTACTGTTTCATTGCAACTATTTACAAAATGGTAAGAAGCATTAGTGCATCGACCATAAAAGAAAAAATTATTTTATTTACATTTTGAAGCAATACATCACACTATTTGCAACACTTTTTTGTACACAACATTAACGGTATGATTTACAACTTCATTGTTCTTGAACCAATACATCACACTCTTTGCAACACTTCTTTACTGTTTCCTGCTGTTTCCAAATTCTTGATCGCTTCCCTATGTTTCTAGGTTTCCGTGCTAATTTGTTCTTTAAAATATAGTCGAGCTACATATATAAATGTGAAGAAAGGGTCAACCTTACATCTAAATACTTAATTTTCCCTCTGTTAACCTTGAGCCTTGAGAAAATTACCAACAATGGATTGAACTATTAAGAGCAGCTAAAGCACTTCTATTACACATTAATAATATTACACAAGCTTTAAATATTCCCTAAGGCAGATTCCACGATTATTGATAGAAGAACCTGATATTTGAACGGTTAAAGGAGTAGAGGATACAATAGGTGATGCATTGCATTGGCGGTCGACTGAGTCTGATGCTCTCCTTCAAGAACCATATAAAAAACACCAGTTTGAATTTCTTCTTCTATATGCACTTCCAATTGGCCCTAATCCACCAGTAACCAACACACCATGCATATCAAATTAGAGTTTCAATTGAACAATGAAATACGAGGATCAAACTTGGAAGAAACCCATCTCTAACTCTCACAACAATCTCAAGGGTGATACAAAATTTGTAGAAATTTCACACATACAAGCAGAATTTCATGTATGTTGAAACCTAGAGTACGACAGCAAGACAAGTCAACTGAAGAAGATCATTAAAATTTGAGGAAACCAAATCTAACTAACACAAATATAACACATAAAACTAAACAGAAGTGCAGAAATTCATACCCGGGGAGAAGAAGAATGTCGTAATGGGGTTTGTTTGGGTTCATCAGAGGCCAAAAGAAATTGAATGCAGTTTCTTCTTCTCCTTTATGGTTTATCAACTTTCTCATTTAGTTATTCCCGCTGAAAATTGACAAATTTGGGGAAACCCTTTGGCCAGTCCAAGAGTTGGTTGGTGCCAAGCGAAGAGGAGAGCTAGAGAGAATGATTTGGTGAGGACCCAAGAGCTTGTTGTCACCGCTGTCGGTTTTGGTGACAAACTCAAATTGGGGTTGAGTGAGTACAGAGAGTTGGAGAGAGACGAAAATAGATGGGGATGGAAGAGGGAGGCGATTGTTCAGAGAAGAGAACGTGGATGGAGCGATTCGGTTGCAGGAATAGGTGTCGACGGTGAGGCGATCAGAGCAAGAAGAACCAGTCCGGCGAGCGGAGGGAGGGCGGTTTTGCGCTAGAAGAGTAAGGATGGTGGAAGAACAACGTCGGTGGTTGACGGCAAATTGATATCGGATTGAGACGTGGAAGGTGGAGTGGGAGTAGTGGGAGAGGGGTGAGAACGGTGAGAATGGTGAGAGCGGTTTCTCAGATAAGATGGGAGAGATACAGGAGAGAGGCCTACAAAAAGGGACGGGAAAGATATACACGGGATAGAGGGGAGAGAAGACGACAACTGCTGAGAGAGGCAGAGAAGTTGAGAGCGAAGAAGACAGACAACTGCTGATAAAAAAGAGCACGTGTTAAATAATGAGTAAAGGCTGTAAATTTGGACTTAAATAAATGTTTTAATTTTTTTTTGGGCCTGTAAGAAGCTGCCACATGGCTGCAAGATAGAGCCCCTTGAAGGGGCTTGTTTTAATCTTTTAGTAGATATCACAATTTTTTTGAACTTGTAGTGGCTGATGCTGTTTGATTTTGTACAAACATTATTTACCCGGTTGAAAAAACTGGATTACAAGAATTTAAAATAGCTTTGTTAAATTGAATAAATTCCATACTTGCCCAAGTTCCACCCAACTCTTAAAAAACAGCAGAACAATATAAAGAGATTTAGGGGGGGGGGGGGGGAACTGATTGCGTTGAGAACACAATCTTTCATCAAGAATCGTAAATCAAATTCTATCAAGTAAGATACTCAGGATAGCATAATACCATTTGAACAACATCTCAAATTCAAATACAAGAATATACCTTTTACTTGTTAGCATGATGTACAAAACTCCCTGAAGAAGCTGCAACACTCACTCAATGCAGGTGCAATGCCACAGGAAAATCAAAGCGACTGAACCCTCAAAGCTTGTCTAGGACTGCAAATATCATTTAAAACATATATAAACAAAGCCTTTATTTAGCACACCTTCAAATTTTATTTAGCACACCCATACCTTCGTCACGAATGTATTTTACCATACCTTCGTCACGAATGTCATGCATACCTTCGTCACGAATGTATTTCACCATACCTTCGTCACGAATGTATTTCACCATACCTTCGTCACGAATGTATTTCACCATACCTTCGTCACGAATGTATTGTGAACCTTCGTGACGAAGATCTTCAAAACATTCGTGACGAATAACCATAAAACATACGTGACGAAGGTAGCTATATCTGCAAAAGTGAAGCTATTATGTCTAATCCACACCAACTGCATTTAATTACCATAAACACTTCATATATCCGAACCACCTTCTTCTTCTACCTCTTCATTTCAACTATTTCACTTCATTTCACCCTAAACACTTTCATTCAAACACATTGTTCAATTGAAAATGTCAAATTGGGATGATTACATACACCAAAATGTTGATGAAGATGGTCCATCGTGGGGGAACTACAATGAGGTATGTTATAGTTGTTTTTAATAATGTTAATGTTAGGGTTTGTAGGTAAAATATATGTTTTTTTATGAAATTGAATAGTTTGAAGTTAGTTGTTTGTGTTGAATGTGTGAAAATCATGTTGTAATATGTTTATTTTAGTTGTTACATACTAGGAGCATGATTTGTGTTTGTGTGGAAATTTGAATATGATGTTGAAGTTAGGGTTTGTGTGAAAATTTGTGTTTGTGTTGGAATTTAGGGTTTGATTCGAATTTAGGGGTAAAAAAGTGTAAAAAACATTTTGAAATGGGGTAAAATGTACACTCGTCACGGAACTAATGGAAACCTTCGTCACGTAAGTATGGCAAACCTTCGTGACGAAGGTATTTGCACAAGAAATGTGCAAATTTCTTCGTCACGTAACTAGTGCTTTTATCCGTGACGAAGGTTTATGATTTATTCGTGACGAAGGTATAAAAACATACCATCAACAAGGTGTAACAGAAAGACATCGTTGCACAATCTCTGCGGGAGTATTTACCCAGTTGTCCATACAAAGCACACAACGCACCCGAACCCCAAGACACACCATGGATATTTGCCATATCATTAAGCCATTCATGGTGAATCAACTTGATCATGTACGACGTCTTGTCAGGAAACAATGTCATTCCCAACAAGTATGTCAACCAACCCTTAGCGATTGAGACTTGATCCATTTCAAAGTTCCCCTCATTATCCACTGCCATGCATTGTTCCCTCAAAAGCTCCGGTGAAACTTCATTACCAGCTTTGACTCTTCTGTCAAGTAAATCTATACCAAAAGCCTTCTTTGCTCTGTTGACCATTACAGCCTTCGTGTCAGCTTTGCCAACTCCATCAGCAGATGTGCGAAATCCCATGCCCTTTCCGTTTATAGGGATACCCAAAATCTTGTGCACATCTAATAGGGTGATTGTCATTTCACCAAATGGAAAGTGAAAAGAATTTGTTTCTGGCTGCCACCGCTCAACAAATGCATTGATCAACCCTTGGTCGTGGTTGGGATACATGAGGGTCTGCAAATGTGACAAACCAGAAGCCCTAGCCAACGAAACCCAAGGATAGTCGCCCTGTAACTTCCATTTTTTCAAACCCTCTTTTCTGACCGTATTTCTCAATTGCGGTCTCTCCTATTTATCATATTTCAAATTTTTTTTAAGTACTTTTAAATCAATCAACAAATCATGTCTAAATTAACGAAGCATGGAAATTACGCAATTAACAATTCAACCAAAGGTGATAGATTTACTTACATGTCCTTGCCAAACCATATAAGCAGTGTGCCCGCTGAAGCTATGCAGCAAGTCTATCTCCTTAGGACCTCCAGGCACAGCCCACTGTAACTTCGGGTAAATTTCGTCTTTCTCATCGCCATGTTCATTAAGATCGACCCCCCCGTAATGGCCCTCAAACTGTCCTTCAGCCCAGGAAGTAGTTGGACCAGATTGCCATTCTGGTGTTTCTGGCTGAAAGGCCTGTTGACGTCCTACTGCTTCATCCCATGCGACTTGTGGAGAAGAGGGGGGAACCCATGTAGGGATCTATTACAAAAAAAAATTGGTTATTAGTAAAATGTACAACTTTCACTCATAATCGACTATATATTAAATTTTAAACTAATACTTACAGCACTCTGCGGACTCCAAGTTGGATAATCTGCCTCATAGGTTGGAGTCATCGGGATTTGCTGTTGTAATAAAATAAATTTCATAAACTATTAATTTAATAAAAACAAAAAACAGTAATATAATGTGAATTTCAGATTAACCAACCATGTTCTCGTAAAGGTTCGAATATGCACTAGGGTCAGCTAGCAGTTGTTGTTCATGCCAAGAAGGTTCTGGGACCTCTTCACTTGCACTTGTACCCTCGTCAGCTCTTCCACGCCTCTTCCTCGGCTTGGGCTGATAAGCGGGCCTTCCTCCAGCCACGATCTCTTCACGAGTTTGATTACGGGCATTCTTCCGGGCACTTCTAGAAGACGGATGCATCTACAGTAACATAATATTTCAAAATTTACGCATACCAAACCAACAAAACAAAACAAAAAAACATCACAAATATGCAAAAACATCTGTCACGAAGGTCCAGTATACATTCGTGACGAATGTATACTAAACCTTCGTGACGAATCTCAGTATAACCTTCGTCACGAAGAACCAGTAACCATTCGTCACGAATGTATACTGGACATTCGTGACGAATCTTCACCAAACCTTCGTGACGAAGGTTTTTGCAAAATTGCAAAAACGCAGAAGTGCCAACATATCCGCTGACGAATGAATTTGCACAAAATTTGCACAATTTGAAGCACAAAAACAGTTTATGAAGGTATCCAAACACATTAGCCCCTAAATCATTTCATTCCATAAGTTTCTTAATCAAATCAAATTTACCCTAATTCATGAACAAATATCAATTTTAGGGATTATATCTAAAATTTGAAACAACTCTCAATTACACATAAACAAACACCAATTGAACTAAAAAAACATGCTTAATACACATATCAATCTAGTTTAATCACCCCATTTCAATGGTTTTGACATATATTAATCAAACATGGAAAATTAATGCAAAAGAGAGTTAGAAATTACCTTATTGCTTGATTTGTTGATTATTGTAGTGAAAGAGATGAAGAATTGTAGAGAATGGTGTTGTGAACTTGTTGTAGCTGCGCCGAAAACGAGTATAATGGAGAAGAAGAAGTTACATTAGGGTTGGGTAAAAAATCTCTTTTATATCTGCAAAATTGATACATTCGTCACGAATGTCTGACCAACCTTCGTCACGAAGGTTTTGAAAACATTCGTGACGAATGTTTTTACATACCTTCGTGACGAATGTTTATAGAACCTTCGTGACGAATGTAGACAATAGTTACGTGACGAATGTTTGGGTGTGCTAAATAGAATTTTAGGGTGTGCCAAATAGTAAGCGCCTATATAAACTCATATTTGGAAGATGATACTTAAAATCCATCAACTAAAATAAAAAATTTGTTCAAGTATGGCAAATCCTTATAATGTAATTATAACTTTCTAATATATATTCACCTCCTTTATGTAATTGGCAAAGCTTTATCAACAATTACTGAATAGGTTATGTACTTATGTGTGTTTATAAACTATTCATACAGTGAATACGAGTACTGGATAACAAAGATTGGTGTAGATGGTCTAAGCATGTGTAATATAAAATATCACAGTTTTTTTGAACTTGTAGGGGCTGATGCTGTTTGATTTTGTACAAACATTATTTACCCGGTTGAAGAAACTGGGTTACAAGAATTTAAAATAGCTTTGTTAAATTGAATAAATTCCATACTTGCCCAAGTTTCACCCAACTTCTAAAAAACAGCAGAACAATATAAAGAGATTTAAGGAAAAAAAAAACTGATTGCGTTGAACACAATCTTTCATCAAGAATCGTAAATCAAATTCTGTTAAGTAAGATACTCAAGATAGCATAATACCATTTGAACAACATCTCAAATTCAAATACAAGAATATACCTTTTACTTGTTAGCATGATGTATAAAACTCCCTGAAGAAGCTGCAACACTCACTCAACGCAGGTGCAACGCCACTGGAAAATCAAAGCGACTGAACCCTCAAAGCTTGTCTAGGACTGCAAATATCATTTAAAACATATATAAACTCATATTTGGAAGAGGATACTTAAAATTCACCAGCTAAAATAAAAAACATGTTCAAGTATGGCAAATCCTTATCCTTATAATGTAATTATGACTTTCTAATATCTATTCACATCCTTTATGTAATTGATAAAGCTTTATCAACAATCACTGAATAGGTTATGTACTTATGTGTGTTTATAAACTATTCAGCAAGATAATAGTTTATCCACATTCAGCAAATTAGCATTGAGGAACACAACTTCAACTTAAATAAAAAACTTAGTTAAAAACAGTGACTCAACCCTGATTAGCTTCTACTCCACATATCACATTTTTTAGTGTAAGGAATTAAAAGATCTTAATCAACTAAAAAAGTCTGCTTAAAGAATTATCGAGCTCTACCCCATCTAGTAAAACCATCTAATCAAATTTGTTTCAATGAATTAGCTAGCTCACTCTTAATTTGCGATTAATAACACATGTGTTCTATCTCTGAATTGAAGGAATCAAAGCCTTATCCTTTCTTTATATCATAGAAACTACTCCTCAGGACTTAAAGTCTAATAAATAATGCATAACTATATCTTCTAACAACATCTCTATTAACAATCCTGCTAATAACCAACTAATACATGAGTTTGTGTTAAATCAAGACAAAACAATGGATGAAAAAGAAGACCTTAAACGTGGACATAATTTTCTCCTAGCCTAGACATCTACTTTTCTTTGCTTCATGATTGTGAAGTTCACTGGTGTATAATTTAGGTTAGACAAAAATAGTTACAGGATAAATTTTTTTTAATACAATGAGAAATGACACTAATAAATAAGAATTTCAAATTGTAACCATACATAAATTTAGAGAAAGAATTACAGTTTACAAGCTCTGTACATGCTAAGAAACAAATTTAATTCATTTAGAACTGTTCAACAATAAGAGAAATACAAAATATTACACTGTAAGAAGTATAAGGTGATTTACTTTATATCTTTTATGTCTAGCAAGGTATACAATGACACAAAAGTATGCAATGATTTTTTGTTTTCTGAATTGATTTATACAACTTAGGCTTCAACTCAATAAAAAAAACATTACCCCACCTAAATAAATCATCAAGAGACAAATAAAGCCACCAACAACAGGAACAACAATTGAAAAGTAAAGAGAAGGCTTAAGATTGCCAAAACTCAAACCTGTTTTACTTGCACATTCATCTTCCCAGCTCATTCTCCTGATTGACTATAATGGAACACAAGTATTCCTAATCAATTCACAGCCGCAAAACAGATTTCCTTATACAGTAAAAAGAAAGCAAACCTGAATTTCTCTGAAAGAGCAACAATTAGATCTTTAGACGAAATCCGAATCTCATGCTCGTGCAATATTGCTTCCATTTCAGCAACCTAACCAAAACCCAATTCTGAATTTGGATCTTTTCCCTGCTCAAATTCCTGGAAAAGTTGCTTCAAGGTTGTTTGATAGTTGCAAGAAATTATACAAATTTTTCATTAAAATAGCGCTGTCAAATTCAAAAAGAAAGCATAAATTCAAATTACATATTCATCCAAAACAGAGGGAGGTAGCCAGTACTTCAAGTTCAGATATCAAGTACGAGAGCCAAAACGATTACCACAAGCATCAAGATATACATAGCAATAGAGATGGAAAAGTAAAAAAGGGGGGAAAAGCTAAAGGAAAGAAAGGGAAAGTTTCTTTCACAAACCATTGCCCCATGAAACGAAGCAGAATACAAGAACTTCCAAACACATATTTCTGATTTCTAATGTATGAATCAAAAACACCAAGAAAATAAATGCATGTATGCAGGATGCTTATTGTTGTATAACATACCATGGCACAAAATAAGATAATTTTTGTTCAAGAGTCTTTACCTCCACCATCTATCTAGCACTTCAATATCAAATATTAATCCAGATAAAAATTAGGAGTACTTAAAGACTTGTCAACAGAAGCGAAAGAAATTATACTGTAGATGGTCTTACTCAAACAGAAACTTTACATAGTTGATCACATAGCTAGTGAAAGGATGCACAGTCCGATCAGACACGGCAGTTTTAGTGGCGTCTTTTTCAACTACTTCTTCGAATAACACCACAAGATTTCCTTGGTAAAAACCTAAACCTAACGAATAGCACCACGAGATTCAAAAATTGGAATCACAAACTTTAAAAAAGGAGCGACAAAGGAAATCTGGAGAAAGCCCAAGAGATTGAGGGAGTCGATGAGATAATACCTCGTTTTGGGTGAAGCGGAAGGCAGGGCCTCCATTGCTAGGCGTTCGACCCATCGCTTAGCCTTGTCCTTGTCCAGTCTGCGGTGGTCTACTCTTCCTCGATCTGAGATCGAGGGCTTACGTTTGCAGAGGGGAATGAAGGCGGTGGAGGGCTGCAACCGGAGGTGGTGCCTAGTCGTAGCTTCAACGTAGGTGGTTCGTCTATAGGGGAGGCCTGAGGTTTGTGGTAATGGTGGGTAAATAATTGAGAAATATGAGGCAGAGAGCTTAACCGAGAAAGACGGAGGGCAAGAGAAAGTGGGGTAGAGCAGTTCGTATTTCAGGATTTCAGAGCAGTTTCTAGAGAAGACGGGGGATAATGGAGAGAGGGGGTGGAAAAATGAATCGAAGAAAGGTACTTGGCAGTTGAAGGCGGTTGATGGAGGAGTGGAGGAGAAGATGCAACTGCTAAGGGATGGAGGCGGTTGATGGAGGAGTGGAAGTAGTGGGGAGAGTGGGGGAGAAGATGCAACTGCTAAGGGATGGAGGTTGAGAGCTAAGAAGAAGCGACAATTTCTGAGAGAAAATCATTAGCACGTGTTAAATAGTTAATAGGCTGCAAATTTGGGCTGAAAAAATTAGATTTTAATTATTTTTTTTGGCCTGTAAAAACCTGCCACGTGGCTGCAAGGGCTCTATGGCTTTAATCTTTTAGTAGATAATAAACATCTCCCTCGTCAACTCCCTCTCGCTGGCACTGTGTCATTCGCAGAAGGGTATGATGAACTCCTTCGTCGCCCTTTACTACGCCTCATTGGAGCTCGGATGCCGCTCTGTGTCATTCACAATACTCCGAATCGTTGGAACTTCCATTAGCGCTCATCACCTGCACAAATCCAGCTTCTTCGTCCCCTTGATTCCATTAGAGCTCGGATGCATTTCATTTATTTTATCGAATTCTGCTCTTATTCCAATTCTTCTCTTGTCCTGTTAGATCATCATTTGCTCGACCACTCCTTTGACTTCGAATCAGCCTCCAAAACCCATGCTTCCATTGCTAAATATGGGTATGATCGAGAAGGATTCGTCTCTGGTTTCTTCCCTGATTTCTAGCTATGCGTCTTGTGGGTAAGTGGATATCTCTTCCAAGCTTCTAGATGAATCACTGGGTTGCTGTTACTCTGGTTTAGAGGCTTGCAATGCTGGTATTGCGAGTTGTATGAAGAGTGGTAATGTGGATTTTGCACGGAAGGTGTTTGTTAAAATGCCTAACAGAGATGTTGTCTCATGGAACTCACTAATTGGTGGATGTGTGAAGAATGGTCAATTCAGTGAGGCTTTGAGATTCTTTAAGGAAATGCTCTCGTGCAATATTGAACCCGATGAGTTCACCTTCGCCTCTCTTGCTTCTGCCTGCGCTCGGCTTGGATCTCTTCATCATGCTGAATGGCTACATGATTTAATGATTCAGAGAAAATTGCCCTTCAATACAATTTTGCAGGTAGCCCTTGTTGACAGGTATGCAAAATGTGGTAGGATTGAGTTTTCTAAAGAAATTTGAGGTGTTGGAGAGTTCATGTGTCGAGTCCTGCTCGATCTCCGGTGCAGACCTGAGACAGCGTCATAGCGGTAGCGCCGAACTCGGCTTCAACTATCGAACAAATGATTGCGAAGAGATCGGAAGGCGGTGTTTCCGTTCTCGCTTGTTCTGAGAATCTCGAAGACGAAGAGGATTTAAAGTGTACGTCTTCAGATTTTTGGGAGTTCCAATCGCAGTTTCTGATTGACGAATTAGATACTAATTTCCTTTCGGATTCGTCTCTATAGACGAGCGGGAGCCAGTTCTCGGTCAGAGATTCAGTTCCTTTTCCGTGTGTCATTCTCTTCAAGCAGTATACGTCAGATTGAGATCTCAGTCCATTAATGAGGTTCAATCAAGCGTTGTAGATGATTTTGGCGGTGAATTTGTGGTAATTAACATGGGTTAGTTAGTAGATCGTGTAGATGTGTTGAATTTCCATTTATCTGAGTACTTAAGACATTGAGCAAAGCTACCAGAGATTAAGAAGCAGAGAGAGAAAAAGATCTCTGAAGAGCTCAAGTTCCACTGTTGCACGCCAACCACCTACAACTTCTTATGGTAGTGTCTCATTTATTATAATTCAGGGCTTTGTAATTCACGGCTTGTTCAGGGAGCAAGGCTGAGCAGAAAGAAAATAATTTTGGTTGCAATCTCTGTTCTCCTTAGTGTCTGTACAGAAGGACTTCGTGTACTTGTTGGACAACTTACCTCATGAATGGCTATTTTTACAATGTGATCAGTACAAGCGAGGAGTTTGTCAAGAAAGGATCTTAAGAAATTCCTGGTGAAGATGAATGGACCCTTAATCTGGTTCGGGTATCATTAGGATGGAACGGGATAACATGCATTGCAGATGACACATCTCCAAAATGCCCAAATCTTTCTACATTATTGCTTTTGTGTAACCCTTTGCAAACGATACCGAATTCATTCTTTGGGCACATGTCAAGCCTCAAAGTCTTGACCTATCCAGATTCTGTTTCAAATCTCTGCAATCTTAATGCACACTCTCTGGATAGTTGTGAGTATATGCACTTTGTTCCATCATTAGCAAAGCTTACCAATTTAAGTGATCTTGATTTGTGTGATACCGATATTACAAAGCTACCTGATGGAATCGAAGAGTTGGTCAACCTTAAACACCTTGACTTACGCTACACCGACATTTCAATTACCTCCCCATCTGAATTTCTGCAAAGATTATCCAACCTTCAGATTCTGTTGACCACTGACATGTCTATAACAGTTGAGGAACTTACCAGTCTAAAGAATTTGGAAAGATTGGAGGGTCTGATTTCCAGTCTTCATGAGTTCAATGTGTATGTCGCTTCAGGTTGTATTTACGAGCTAAGTCACTATTATCTCAATGTTGAATAAGTTACTGAATACGAGGATCGTCATTTGAGCAGATCTGTTGCAATTGGAAACTGTGGGTCAAGGCAAGGTACAAAACTCTTCTTAATGCTCCCATCTAATGTTCAATACTTATTTCTTGAAGCTACTCCATTTGGTGTTAGTAGCTTGTTAGAGGCTTCCCCGGCTCTATATTATGCACATGATCTAAGAATTTGCAAGTTGAGTGATTGTGATGGAATTAAGTACATCATATCATCCTGTAAATTCTTAGAAGCCGCCGACGCCATCTACCGCCTCCACTCCTGCATTACTTAAAGATCAAATTCATCAGTTCTCTAAACTGTATACATGTGTCTCTAGTTTCTTGTTTATCTGTAGCTGAAGCTGATGGGATCTTGACATCTTGAAGCAAGATTAAGTGCAGCAACTGGAGTTAAGTCGACTAAAATTAGTTAAGATGGAGCAACTTTAGCGTTTAAGGTAACAAGTGGAGTCAAGATGATGCCTTAACCATATTTAATATTTTTCAATCCATTGTATCTTAAGTAGTTTACTGATACTTGATTAAGCAAAAATGAAAGGTAGGTACGTGAGAATGGGGATTGAATAGAATCTGGTCATGATCTATAATTGTTGGATTAGGCAATTTGAGGGAGAATTGATGGGAGTAGCAGTAAGGGAAAATGGAGGTTGTAGACGCGGATCTGACTGCAAATGTGACCCCTGCAAGTGAGGAGTTTGTCTCTTTTTCGTCACCCTAATTAAGTGTTAGAAAGGAATAACAGAGTAGCAGTGGTTGGAATAGTGGAGGAAAGTTCCGGTGCAAATAACTCTTAACGTAGGAAATACGAACAGATCGCGTTCACAGATTACATGTCAATGTTCATATTTTGGATGATGATGTTCATAATTTGAGCCATAATTTTTTTTTGAACGTTTTCAGTTAGGACGCGGTGGCATACTTGTAATTATTGTGAACTTTGATTATTTTTTTTGTTATTTACTGAAAATGGACTCAAAAATTTTTATCGCCAGATTATGAACATTACCGTTCAAACTATGAACACTAACTTGTTATCTGTGAACGCAAAAACTTCGTTTTTCCTACGTTAAGCTTTATTCTCACCGGAACTTCTCCCTAGAACAGTGGCCTTAAGCCTTGTAAGATCAGGTTTACACTATTAGGTTTTTCACGAGAATAAAGCCCTCAATTTCAGAAACTCCCATCTGCTGCACCTGTTGAGTCTCCTCCCCTTTTCTCTTTGAAGATCAATTATTCTCTTATAAATTGAAGTTTCAGTATGTTAATTGCTTGCAATGTTGTCTTGATTTCTAGATTTTTCTCTGTTTAGCGCTAGGAATTTTGTTCCCATTGATTTTCTGGTTTACATGGTCTGAGATTGCTGCGGATTCGGATGGAAAACGACTCTTCTTTCTTATGTTTCTTTTTGTGTGAGAATCAACTCGCATTGGAGATTTATGTGGTTGTTGCTTCTTTCTCCTCTTGCATGGCCATATTTAAAACCTAGTGACCCTCTTGTTGTTATTTGTAATACTAAGTTGTTTGGAAAAATTGCGCTTGGGTTCTTGTTCTTTAATTTGTTGTATGACTGTATCTGTTGTCTGATGATATTCAAAAGGTTCATATCTGCTTCTTGTTGTAGTAGAGATTTTAGTAGATTGAAATGTATGGAATTCAATTCGTGGAACTTGTTGCAAGTTGTGTTTGATTATTCTATAAAATAGACTATGAAGCAGTGCAATGGACAATAGCTATTTTTGTTATGAAGAGTAAGAATTCATATTGTAGTGTTTGAAAGTTGGCTATTTGCAAACTGAAAATTTGTATTTGTATGCCATTTTTTATGAGTGTATCCATGTCTTGTGCTTGTAAGTCGAGTTTGTATGCACCATCTTTCATGTTCAACCTTGAGTAAAATCATTGTTTCCAGTTCCTGTGAGTGAGTAATCTTTACTGATGTTAGTTTTGTTGCTAATCTCTTCCACTTGCTTGCACCCTGATGTTTTCTTGCTGCAATGAGCTCTAAGATGCTGATTCAAGTTACGGAGGTTCGAATTCTGTTGCTACTTGAAAAAACACAGCTTGGATGCGCAAACTGAATTCAGATTACTACTTGCAATCTGTAGATCATCTTTTGTAAATTGTGTAGATCATCTTTTGTACATTGTGTGTCTTGATTACTGATATTGCACGTTTTTTGGTTGATATTTATGTTTTGAATGAAGTAACTATGTATTATCTGGACTGAGGAGGACAATCCTCTCTCAAATTTGTTTGTCTCGTTCTCTTTTCAAAGGATTGAAATCAATATATAAAAAAGGTCAACCTATAATGAAAGGATTCCAGTTCAAAAAAGTTTGATTAATATGCAATTCACAAATAATTGAGTATGCAATTCACAAAATCCGAGTATGTAATTCAAAATAACTGAATATGCAATTCTCAAAAATTGAGTATGTAATTCAAAATAGTTAAGTATGCAATTCACAAAAGGTGAGTATGCAATTCCCAAAAAATTGAGTATGCAATTCACAAAAAACTGAGTATGCAATTCACAAATAACTTGCTTCTAAAAAAACACAAGTTTGAGGCTTATATTTAATTTTAAAAAAAATGTACTTACAAATATACAATACATTACAAAGTGCATATATTATGTGTTAAGAGATGCATATGAAATGCATTTTATTTGTTTATTTGGACAAATATTTTAGTTACGTGCCTCGAAAAAGCACGTGTCATGGCTCCGAAAAGAACGTGGTGTTGCTTCTAAAAGTATGTGGGGTGACCTATAAAAGCATGTGACGCAACACGAAGAAGCACATGTGTGCCTCAAAAAAGCATGTGTCATGCCTTAGGAGATGCACATGGCGTGACTCCTAAAAGCATGTGATGTGGCTCAGAGAAGCTCGTAGTGTGGCTAAGAATAGCACGTGTCTTTACTTGGATAAGCACATGACATGACTATGAAAAGCATGTGACATGTCCTAGAAAAGCATGTGACATGTCCTTGAAAAGCATGTGACGTAGCTCCGAAAAGAACATAGCGTGATTAGGAAGAAGCACATGACGTGTCTCAAAAAGGCACGTGGTGTGGCTTCGAAAAGCTAGTAGTGTGGCTAAGAAAAACATGTGTCTCAACTTAGAGAAGCTCATGACGTGACTAAAAAAGCACATGACATGCCCTAGAAATAATAGAGTATGCAATTCACATAAACTGAGTATGCAATTCACAAAAACTGAGTATACAATTCACAAAAACTGAGTATGCAATTTACAAAAACTGAGTATGCAATTCACAAAAACTGAGTATGCAATTTACAAAAACTGAGTATGCAATTCACAAAAACTGAGTATGCAATTCACAAAAACTGAATATGCAATTCACAAATAACTTAAATAACTTGCTTTTAGAAAAACACAAGTTTGAGGCTTACATTTAATTTTCAAAAATGCACATATAAATGTACAATACATTACAAATGCATATATTATGTGTTACAAGATGCAAATGAAGTGCATTTTACTTGTTTTTCGAAATAATTTTTTTTAGTTATGTTCGTTTTTGTTGGAAAGAAAAGTTTCGATACTATCATATATATTTAGAGGCATTTGAGGTGCATTAAATTTCCTTGCTAGGAAGCTAATTCTTAGGACACATCAAAGCAACCAACAGAGGAAAACCAATGAGCGTGCATACTTATTTGTTTGCTTTTAATTACATAGTGAAATATACAAACTAATACGGATACTAAAAACTAAATGAATCACTAATCTTTATCATATATACTAAACAGTGATGAAGGAGTTAGAGGGTCGCCGAGGATCGAACCACGACTTGCCCAAGTTCAGTCTGGCGTTTTGCCGCGACCTTGTCGTCGTTCGAACTAGAAAACAATCAAGTCAATGGATGGTGCTTCTTTCATCTCATCAACTTCATCCACCTGAATAAGAATGGACAACCAAGTCAATGTACTAAAGAAAATTTCACACAAATACAGGATGATCATCATACTTAAAAGAGAGAACTGATACCTGCATGTCAGATGTCCACAAGGTGAGATCATCGCGGAGCAGCTACATGATAAAAGTGTTACCTTGTCACGGGTCAGGTGCAGCGTGTTCCTGATTCAGTACATCACCGTTGTTATTTTTCAGCACTTGATGAGACGTCTTCACAAGAGTTTAACACCATTACAAACCGAAACCAACATGTCTCTAACTTTGTACTCTGCCAAGTGTCATCAACCTCAAAACCAAAAGAATGAACCCCTGCACTGAAATTCGAGGAGCCCTTGGGCAGTTGAAATGTGATCTTCTCAATTTTGGATGCAGTACATAAGAAAATTAAAACCAACAGAAATTGTTATCAAGCTCGAATATTGTTTTCTAAAAAAGGATAAGCTGATGCATCATGAACAGGAAACTTTGACTACGATCTCTAAAGCTCAAAACCAAACACAAATTGAGCTACCATTAATGGCTCTTGTTTGTGTAGAATGTAGATCATATTCAGTCCCGAGGATTTCACTTTTGTAGCGCAACTAAGCATTTTGAGTAGTCAACAACACAATTAAAATCATACCTTTTCCACTAGATATGACATAAGTGCTGAAACCAAGGGGTGGAGCAGATGCTGTAAATGACACCCAATACTTGGGTGTATCTCTCACCTCTACACCCAAGTAAGCTGCTACATGGTAATTCTTATGCTCATTTGGGCTTCAGTAAATGGGATGAGCTGGGTGTCAATTAATTTTCCATCGTGGTCAAGAACAATAATATTTTGATTGGTGACCTAGTGCAGCTTAATCTCAGTACAACAAAAAAGGATCTGAATTATAAGTCAAGTAGTAAAACTTAAATGAATTTTCACAATATCTTCTCTTTCCCATCCAAGAGCATTATATAGAACGACAATCTGAATATGTCATCAGGCAATACAACACACAAAAAAACCATAGATAAAGTGACATATTTATTGAAACTTCAAAAATCAAGGAATGTAAAAAAAAAGAGGACTATTTTACCAAGTTTTTCCCATTGGAGAAGCCACTTTCTGATTGGACAGTAACTTATATTCAGCAGTGGACACTACAAGACAATTTTGGAAGGTAAAATCAATGCATAGACAAACTTCACTATGATTAAGAGCTATAAATATGTAATCAAATAAACCATATATTACTATCCATCAGTACACATAGTTTTTTTACTACTTTGGGGACAATATAAAGAAAATTGTGTTGTTGAGTTCGAACCTCAAATAAACCATGTACACATAGTTTTTTTACAACAATGACACTGGCAAACATTGACAGAAGAGATGCAACATTGACAGAACACAGTGTTCGAACCTCAAACAATGACAAAGCCATGTACACATGGTTTTGTAATGAATGAAGTTTACTCTCTAGATGACATACATAAGAGCATGACCTCCAATAGAATTTTGCTAGCTCATCACGACTCAAGTCATACTAACTATATTCCCACAAGTAGGGCAGAGCTCCATTCTTCAATAGATACACTAGACTAAATGTGGCATATCACAACAAAACTAGAATTAACACAAACATATTATAAATTTCAGATCATCAACATTCAGTAATCAACATTCGACAACTAGTCTAATAATTTCAGATCTTTTGTAGCATCAACAGAAATCTGAGGATTTTGAATAACAAGAAACCCATCGATATTACCTTTGTGAGGCCGCTAACAATCTATTGGTAGTTGTTGTGAAGAAGCGAAGAACTTCCAAGTGAAATCACCGCGGAAAACGATCGGGAAGACGAATTTCTCTTCAATCCCAGCTCATGGCTAGGCCAATAAAGCAGTCTGCAGCAGGAAACTCAAACTGCTGCAGCTTTCCTCCAAGGAAGTTGGATTTTCAGGCGGAGAGGAAAAAGCAGGTGGTAGTGGTCAATGCAGCTGGAGAACTTTCTTCAAACATCACCACCTATTTGATTGCAGGAGCAGCTGTTGTTGCGCTCGTAGGAACCGCCTTCCCCATTTTATTCTCTCGCAAGGATACTTAGCATTTCCTACCTCTTGCGCTTCTAAATGTAGAATGAATCTAGATTGTGTTGTTCAATTTTGTTATTGGATGTCTACATTATGTTCCTGCACACAAAACATGCTTGCCAGCCAAGTGAGATTCAATCCTAAAACCAATTGAAAACAAGGAATAGTGCACCAAACTTATTTACATGTTCTTTTCTTATGCGTAATCTGTCAAGCTCTTCTGAAAACATCCTTGAAACTGGGTTTTGAGATAAGTGTATCATGAACTTGTTGATAAGTTAGTATACTTACATACAGTTCCACATACAGAATTATCTGCAACCACATAATAAAAAAATACAGTTAAGTAGAATTAATTCAACTGAATTTGTAAAACATGATGCTAGAGGCAGAAAACACACAGAAATTGCAATGTCCAGCTTTACCGAATGCAGCTTGACCAATGTCAGGATATGTAGCTAACAAAAACGCAGTAAAATTCCTGTGTAGTAGAAATTATAGCAAAAATCAATAATATTGAATGACTAATTCATCGTCCTTCCTTATGAATAACAATTTCATACTCCACGACGAGGAAGGTTAGGGCAGGATGATTTCATACTCCACGATTCACAACTATGAGTAATAATTTCAATTTTAACGTATCCAATTAGAACATTTTAGCTAGGGATTTTAGCTCAATCTAGTGGAACATTAGGAAAATCATAGGAACGAATGAAGATTTTGCAAACTTACTGTAAATTGCAGATAAGAGATAGAGAAATACATTGGAGATTTAGTCAAATCTCGAAGTCGAACATGTGAATTTTAATACCGCAATACTGCAATCGGATTGGAGGAGAAGGGAGAGAGGGAAGGGTAGAGAGGGTGAGGGGACTGGTGGAAGAGGTCGAGGGTGAGCTTCCGGAGATGGAGTTGGAGGGGAGGAGTCGGCAAAGGAGCGGTGGAGAGTCGAACAACACGATTAAGATGGCATACACAAGTAGACGTGGAGATATAACATGGGCCGTCCGATTCTGCTATATCTAACGGATGTTATTGCTTCTCTCCTAAGGATTGGTTCTCGCCTTAACCACTTCCTATATATATATATATATATATATATATATATAGATTTAAGTTCTCGTGTAACAGTCTCTTACCGTGTAACGAGTATTCACCTTCAACGGTATTCAGGTTTGTTAAGGTTGATATTCAACTTAATTTATCTATATCAATATAGGGTAGATATTCAACAAAATAAACATGAATAAATAGCGTAAAAGATTGAATAGAGGCACAAACATATGAGAATGCGATTAGTGCATATATGACCTAAATCTACATAAAGTTAAATATCAACCTTAACAAACCCGAATATCATTGAAGATAAATACTCGTTACACCACAATACTCGTTACACCGTAACTCACCTCTCTCTCTCTCTCTCTCTATATATATATATATATATGTAGATTTAGGCTCCTGTAAAACCACCCCTTATGGTAAAGCGACTTCTATGCAGAACTCGCTAAGGCATATGCATTATACTATAGATGATATGCAGAACTCGCTGAGGAATATGCACTATATTATAGACAATATGGAGAACTCCCTAAGGCATACGCACTGCACTATACACAATATGTAGAACTCGCTAAGGCATATGCACTATACTATAGACGATATGCAGAACTCGAAAAAGCATATGCACTACATAGTACAAGATATGCAGAACTCCCTATTGCATATGCACTATACTATAGACGATATGCACTAAATTTGTGGCCTCGATTTATAACTTCTTAGTGTCTTAGTGAGTTCTACACATCATCTATAGTATAGCCCATACGCTTTAGTGAGTTCTGCATATCGTCTATAGTATAGTGCATATGCCTTAGCGAGATCTGCATTATCTATTGTATAGGGCATATGCCTTTGCCAGTTCTGCATACCGTCTAAATATAATGCATATGCCTTAGCGAGTTCTGCATATCATGTATAATATAGTGCATATGTCTTAGCGAGTTCTGCATATCGTCTACAATATAGTGCATATACCTTATCGAGTTCTGCGTATCGTGTATAATATGCCTTAACGATTTCTGCATATAGTCTATAATATAGTGCATATGCCTTCGCGAGTTCTGCATATCGTCTATAGTATAGTGCATATGTCTTAGCGAGTTCTGCATAGAAGTCGTCAACACCGTTTTACCATAAGAGTGACCTTACCGGAGCGTCCCTCTCTCTCTATATATGTTTCTCTTGTACGAGCAAATAATTTAATGATTATTAATTGGATTACTCACGCAGTCACGCGGGAGACCAGGAGGCGACGGGGTTAGTGAGAGGTGATGTAATTTAATAAAATAAGATATAAACATATAAATTATTTTCTTAAGGTAAAAACCAACAAAACAACTGTATTTTGACACATTACCCAAAAACTGCACTTTGACTATCGGTCATTTGCGCCACATCTTATCTTCTACAATTTTGAATTGGGCGTCCTATTTCCATTTATAGCTATAAAAATTCTTCTTGTATATCTTTATTTAATTTATTTTATTTATATTCAATCATTACTTTATCAATTAAATCAACCATTTACATCATCTTCTCCATTTAATTTTTCTCCATTAATTCCATCAACTACCTTTACCTCCATTAAATTTCTTTTATTTTTACCTAAACTATATCTTCGTTAACATAAAATATTCTTAAACAACCCATATGATTTAGTTAAATCAACATTAACAAAACCCTAATCTTGATTAACATAATTAATCCTGATTAAACTAACCCTAATTATACCTAGCCCAAATACAGAGTCCACCCCAATAACTCTCCTTTATAACATCCTAACCCTATCTCTCCAATCTCATTCTCACAATCTGAAACTCTCACTCTTCGCCTCTCGCCTCTCTGTCTTTGCAAACACTAGTAGAAAAAACATCTGTTGAGGCGAGGAAAAACACATCTATTGATGCGGGCAAGGGGAGCTGCAACTGAGGGGGTTGTAACAGGTCAAAAGTTGGTGAGGCGGGTAGTGTTCGCCTCATAGACCCCTCTGTTGAGGCGGACATAGATGTGTGCACCTCAACAGAGGTGAAGGACACCCTTCTATTGAGGCGGGAAAAATAGTGTGAGCCTCAACAGACCCCTTCTTTGAGGCGCACTCTTTTCTTCCCCGCCTCAACATAGTTAAAAAACGTCGGGTGTGTTGAGGCGAACACTGTGCCCGCCTCAACAAGTTTTTTTTACAGATTCAATTTGTATTTACAGCAACCCAACACATGCAACCTATAGCAAAACACATACATTTCACAAGAAACATGTCGTTCCAATTAAACATACATTTCACAGACTAGCAATCTGTTCCAATTACAAAAGAGAATACATCATTCTGAACTTGTCGTTCCACTTGCACATACATTTCACAGACAATATGTGTTTCAATTTTAGCACAATACAAGTACAAAAGCTATTGTTCAATAATATCTAAAATGCAAGCTCAATCCAATAAATACTTAGTTGTAAAGAACTTAGCTCATTGCTCACGAAACACATCGAGTTCCTCACTAGTAGTTCCTGACTAGTATAAGGCGCATTCCTCTGAAGATAGACCTTCAAAATAATATAGATAACATGAAAGAATTAGACTTTACATATAATATACCTTTATAAGATGAAATGAAAGGCCAACATTAGATTATTTAGGTAAAGTAACTACCTTGTCTAGTCGCTCGTTAGACTCTTGGTATAACGTGACAATCTCTAACATAAACTTCATAATGTATTATCCGCACTCAATTCCGCCAATTTGTTGAGCGCACACGTTGTCTTAGTTATAAGATCAATAGATATAAAAAAACAAAGGAAAATGTAATATATGATGATATACCTCTATATGA
This sequence comes from Oxyria digyna, assembly GCA_029168935.1. Classification (NCBI taxonomy): domain Eukaryota; kingdom Viridiplantae; phylum Streptophyta; class Magnoliopsida; order Caryophyllales; family Polygonaceae; genus Oxyria; species Oxyria digyna. Next base: position 3,017,207 of record JAPVLV010000019.1, read on the forward strand.
ATGGGTCTCCACGACTTAAAATTAGTCGCTTTACCATGACGCACCACACCATTAAACTTATACACTTGGTATGTCTTGAAAAATGAACAAAACACAAGTCAAAATTTCCGATTTTGTTAATATTTAAAAAGACTATTTTATAAGTAAAATACTTACAAGCTCAAGATTCCCCATACATCATTCTCTCTACGTGGTTCTCTGAGAGAATCGAAAATGTACACAAAGCCTTGACGTAGGTCTAGTACATATAGAATCCAATGATTATTGCATCATTTACAAATAATACAGTATAACATCAGAAAACAAGTCAAAAGTTTAATGTGAGTTATAACATCATTGTCTTTAGTCCTTCCGGGAATGTGTAGCAAATTCCCAATAATAGCATCACACACATTTTTTTCAAAGTGCATCACATCGAGACAATGCCGAACCGACAAATCTTTCCAATAAGGAAGATCCCATAGTGTAGACACTTTCTTCCATAAAACACCCTTTTGACTTGGGCCTGAAGAACTTTCCGTATTTGGTTTCAACATTTTTAATATGTTCATAAACATGTGATCCCGTCAAAGGTGCATGAGCCACTCTTTCCTCGGTGTGACCATTGAACTCCTTCTTCTTCTTACGATAAGGGTGATACCGGCTAAGGAACTTCCTGTACTTTACAAACACATTTTTCTTGTAATGTTTCAAGTATGTGTGTTCCATGTCTTCTTCACATATAGGGCATGCTTCCATATGCTGGAAAATCATTTATGGTACAAAAAACTATAGCTCGCAATGTTAAGTCTGAGTTGATGTGTACATCGTACATTGAAACACTTTCATTCCACAATAATTTCAAATCATCTATGAGTGGTGCTAGATACATATCTATGTCATTTCCAGGTTGCTTAGGCCTCGAGATGAGGAGTGATAACATGATATTCTTGCGCTTTATACACAACCATGGAGGAAGATTATAAATCGCAAGAAGAACTGGCCATGTGTTGTACTGGCTGCTTAGAGTGTCATACGGATTCACACCATTTGTACATAGAGCAAGTCTCAGATTTCTAACCTCCTTGCCAAATTCATGATATTTCTTATCAATATTTCTCCATTGAGGGCAATCAGTAGGATGTCTAAGGAGTCCATCTTTCTTCATCCCTTCTGCATGCCATCTCAGATTTTTTGCTTGTTTCTTTAATGAAATCAAACGCTTAAATCTATCAATGATTGGAAGATACCACTTAACTTTAGCCGGTGGACCCCTCTTAGCGGAATTTACCCCTTTACGCTTGTAACAAGATGCACCACACTTTGGACACTCATCCAAATTTTCATGGTCTTTTCTGTAAAGAACACAATCATTTGGGCAAGCATCTATTTTGAAAACCTCTAAGCCAAAGGGACACATCAATTTCCTAGCATAATAGGTAGAGGTTGGCATCTCATTACCTTCCGGAAAAACTTCACCTAACCACTCCAATAAGGCCGTGAAACTTCCATCGGCCCAACCACTCTTCGATTTCAAGTTGTATAGAATTAACAAAGCTTCTGACTTGGTAAATTTTGTACACCCGGGATACAAAGGCCCCTTTGATAGTTGTTCCAACACCTTAGGTCGTTAGTCCAAGTGATCTCTCACCCCATCCATCATCTCATTCATTTCATCCTCTTCTTCATCATCATCATCCATCTCATTATTCCCAGAAATATTATCATCACTCTCATCACTGTCTATCTGAAGATCAAATTCGTAGACACTAGAAGATAAAACCGCAGGCTAACAAGGTGAGTTTCAACCTTTTGTCTCTCCTCAGCTGAAAGGTATACATTCCGAGAGCTCATCCCAAGGCCATCCACTTCACGCACGATTTCAGACCCTATAACTTGGACAGAAAAATCCAAATCCCGAACCTGTTTAGCATCCATTCGTTTCAGTCAATGACTCACCTCCAACAACACACAACTTTTACATACTAAACCAATAGCTCCAAAACCTTATGTTTGAAATGAAAATTTCAATCGATTTCATCTTTTGAGAGAAGAAATTCAGCCAATCAAGGTTTAGTAAGAAATAAGTACTGAAGGGATCTTATATTAAAATTTTCAAATAATGTTCTAGCCTCATAATATCAATGAATAATCAGAGATCGTGCAAAGCATTTACAAGTTTGATCACCAAGATCAATGGGGTGAATTTATGAAGCCAAAGAAATTCGTTCTCCATCAGCAATCCAAGACGGCCCATACTCACCATCTTAACCATGTCAAGATCAATGTGCCAGTCAAGACAAACATGATGCCATATCCAACCAATAAGAGCTCAACCCATGACCCGGATGAAGAAACTGCAGCAAGTCCAGGAAAACAAATCAACACGGGTTCAAGATTCCACGTCCTACTGCCCGATGAGGAAACTAACCCTGAATCACGAGCAACAATAGTAGAAGCAATCACGGGTCTCGAACAGTACTTTCCGGGCACAATTATTCAGTCCGGACAACAAACCGATGACTCGGTGGGAGAGGAGGTCCAGCAGGAAAATCAGTCCGAAATCCCGCTAATCAAGGAAGCAGTTACGGAAGCCGTTACGGAATCTTCGGTCCTGCCTTCAAACAGGTTCAGACACAAGGAAAGAAAAGATTTACTTGATCGCGCCAATTCAGCACTTTCCTACACGCGCAAAAACAAAATCCTATCTTATTCGAGATCTAGCAATCCAAAATCAGGCCCAAGATAAGCAAGCCAATACTAAGCCTACCAAGCCCACCAAAATACCTACGCCTAACACGTTAGATATTACTGTTGCTTCTATTGGAACAAAACCTCGTTCTCAAGCAGCTGTTCCAGCAAGTATTCTGCTGCGTTCTAGTAATGGCTCTTCCTTACCAACACAACGAAGTTTGTCGGGTCCCAGTGCTTCGCGGGGCAAGCTTCCTTGTGTCGAACCACCGGATCGGACCGTTTCTGGCGCATCTACCACCACTCGCAAACAAGATGAGAGTGGAAATCTTACCAATGCTAGCGGAGACTCTACCAATGCTGTGCAGGGTCTCAATTCCGCAACCAGTTAGTGATGTTGTTCTCTGTTTCAGGGAACTAGTAGATTTGTTCGTTTTCCAATTCTCCCCAGCCTTTAATCAAATGGTTTTATCAATGATAGAGCTCAATCTTCTTGTCTGGAATACTCGTGGCGCAGGATCTCCTAGGTTCTTGGCGTCTATTCGTGAACTGATCAGATTACACCAGCCTTCTCTTCTAGTTCTTGTGGAGACACATATCAGTGGATCGCGGGCTGATTTGGTGTGCAGAAACATTGGATATGATGGCGTTTTAAGGGTGGATGCTCAACGTTTTGCTGGAGGAATATGGCTACTGTGGAAAACTGATCAGGCGTCTGTTGCTCCGATTTTGCTGCATCATCAGCATATTACTGTGGAGGTGACTCGTCGCTCAGAGGAACCTTGGGTTCTTTCTGCTATCTATGCGTCTCCGAACCCCACTACTCGCTATGATTTATGGCGTAGTTTGGAGACTTTTGCAGCTGTAAACCAAAAACCTTGGCTCTTGGCTGGATACTTCAATGCTACACTTTTGCAAAATGAGTGTTACTCATCCTCAGTTGGCTCCAACCGGAATTCTTCTGCTTTCAGGGAATGCGTTGATGAGTTGGATTTAGTGTACTTAGGCTTTTCGGGGCCTATGTATACTTGGACTACGGGAAACTCGGTCCAAACTTTTCGGGGGGCTCGACTGGACAGAGCTTTATGCTCGCCTGAATGGAGATTATGTTTCCCTGAAGCCGGGGTTCGTTATCTAACAGCTCCTCACTCAGACCACCTACCAATCTTGATTCAAACGGATCTTCCTTCTCTGTCTCCGGCAGCTACGAGGCCGTTTAAATTCCAAGCGGCCTGGCTTACCCATGATGCCTTTGCTTCTTTTCTCAAGTCTGCGTGGGATGATAACTTGACCCCTAGTAGAGGCTCTGCAGAAATTGGCGTCAGAACTCCAGATTTGGAACAAAGAAACATTCGGTAATATATTTAAACGCAAGAGACGACTTTGGCGCCAATTGGAACGGTCTCAAAGAAAACTTGCGAGCAGCCCGTCATCTTTCGCTATCAGGAGACATCTATGCATCAAAGCGAACCTTGAAACAGTTATGAATCAGGAACAAATGTTGTGGTTTCAGAAATCAAGAACCCATTTTTTGACAGAAGGTGATCGTAATAGTAAGCTTTATCATCTTAGTACGATTATCAGGCGGAAAAGAAATAAGATCAGTATGTTGCAGGACATGGAGGGTGAGGCTGTAACAAATATCAACGCTCTGCAAAGGTTGGTGTGTGACTTCTTCGCTAATCTATATTCAGCAGAAGGATCCTCTATGTCGTCCATTGAGTCGACTGTTGGATTTCCAGATTTTTCTGATGATGACAAAGCATCGCTCGCTGCACCTTTTACTGAAGGGGATATTTGGTCAGCTATTTCAGCAATGGCGCCACACAAATCACCCGGACCCGATGGTTTTCAAGCGCTTTTCTACCAAAAAAACTGGGATGTAGTTGGTCGGTCCTAAGGTTGCGCTGGAACTTCTGCAGTTGCTAAACAATGGAGTATATCCGAATGGTCTTGGCGACTCTCTTATGGTCCTGCTTCGTAAGATTGATAACCCGACTGAGCCATCTCATCTTCGTCCTATTTCGCTGCTCAACGTTGTCTTCAAGGCAGCAACCAAAGCAATCGTCAATAGAATGAAACCGATCCTCTCATCGCTGATATCCCCAGCTCAAGCTGCCTTTATCTCGGGTCGTCAAATTATTGACAACGAAGTTGTGGTCCAGGAAGCGCTCCATTCTTCGAACACTTCATCTACTAACAAGTGGATGATTCTAAAGATTGACCTCGCCAAAGCATATGATCGTGTCCGATGGGAATTTCTGAAGGTCGTCTTGAGCCAAGCAGGTTTCCCTACTCACCCTGCTGAAATTATTTTACTGTGTTAGACTATGGGTTCTACGAATGTGTTGTGGAATGGTTCCCGAGCTGGCTCTTTCAATGCTTCTCGCGGTATACGTCAGGGGGACCCGTTATCACCGTATTTATTCGTACTTTGTATGGAGAAGCTTTCCCATATCATCCAATCTGCAGTAAACGCTGGTACGTGGGAATCAATTTCAATCGGAGATGTGCAACTCTCACATTTATTCTTCGCTGACGATTTGATTCTTTTTGCCCGAGCTAATGCGACATGTTTTGGTTATAAAGGAATGTTTGAAGATGTTTTGTGATCTTTCGGGTGAACAAGTCAACTAACACAAGAGCAACATCCTGTTTGCCAACTCAGTGGACACGAATATGCAGCATGTAGTGAACTCTTTACTTGCTATGCCTATCTCGACTGATTTTGGTAGCTACTTGGGGGTTCCTACGACAATAGGGCGAATGACGACAGATCGATACAATTTCCTTCTTGAGAAAGTAACGGCCAGACTTTGTGGATGGAAAGCGAAGACACTCTCTTTAGCTGGGAGAGTGACTCTTGCTAATTTTGTGTTGACTAGTCTCCCCCTCTACACAATGCAATCTAATCTTGTCCCTAGGGGTGTTTGCGATTCCATCGACGTCATGATCAGAGAGTTTGTTTGGGGATCCACATCGGAGCGTCGTCGTATCCATCCACTTCATAGGAAGGTGATCTCGAAACCGAAATCAGATGGTGGCTTGGGCATTCGATTGATGAGAGACATGAATTCAGTGTTGCTTGCTAAACTGGGTTGGAGAACTCTTCACGAGCCAAATACGTTATGGTCAAGAGTTCTTCGGGGGGAAGTATTGCAATGGACGTCTTGATAGGGATATGTTTGTTGCGACAAGAAGGGCTTCGAGACAGTGGAAAGGAATTTGTCATGGGGCCGAGACTCTCCAGAAAGGACTCCAGACGTCAGTACGAAATGGTAGAACGACACTCTTTTGGTCCCACCCATGGTTGGACGAACAACCGTTGTCTACAGTTGCTCTACTACCACTTCCGGAAATGCTAGAGGCTTGCACCGTAGAGGAGCTTTGGTTGCCTAATGGATGGAATTGGAATGTGTTGAACCAGTTTTTACCTCCTGCTACGCGCCAGAAACTCGCGAGTGTAAGACTAATTCATTCTCCTCAGGCACACGACAAACTGTTCTGGCGATGCACATCTTTAGGAATTTTTTCCGCCAAATCTGCTCTTCGTCTACTACAGGATGAAGAGTCAGTTGTACCTAATCAAGTCTGGAAGGTGCAAGCACAGCAAAGGGCTCGGCAATTCCTATACTTGGTAGCCAACGAAGGAGTTTTGTGTAATTCTGAACGAGTCCGTCGCCATATAGCCGTTTCTGCAGCTTGTCCTCGATGTGGTGAAGAGGAATCCCTTCTCCATGCTCTTCGTGACTGCGAAGAAATTAGCAAAGTCTGGCTGGCTTTAACAGGTAACAATCTCAGCCCAGAATTTTGGTCTACACCTTCGCCCTTGATTTGGGTTGCAACAAATTTAAAGCGATGCACACAGTGGCCTGCGCAGTTTGCTAATATGGCATGGTATACATGGAAGACACGAAATTTTCTGGTGTTTGATAATATTGATAAATGCAATACACTCTCCGCAACTGTCATCGCTCAAGGTTTGGCTTACCATGCTGCTGCAACACGGAGTAAGCGGGCTGAACCTTCGATTGGAATTCAACACCTTGCAGTTTCCGATAACTGGTCACGGCCACAGACGGGATGGATAAAGATGAATACGGATGGGGCAAGCAAAGGGAACCCGGGCTTATCCGACTGTGGTGGAGTTGTCAGGGATCACCAGAGCTCGAATCTATATGCTTTCTCTGCAAAGATCGCATTTGCTGATGCTCTAGAGGCTGAACTTCAAGCAATAAATCAGGGCTTGACTACTGCTACTGATTTAAGTCATGAAAATCTCATCATTGAAACTGACTCAACGGAAGCATGCTGATTACTACTCAATCGAAATCTCCTTACTCACAAAAATTTCCACCTTATTCACAGCTGCTGGGAGTTGATGGACTCCTACGCCGGGGACATTCGTCTCCAACATACACAGGGACGCAACAACAAAGTCGTCGACTCTCTTGCTCAACACTCCTTTATTATTTCTGTTAATTTTATTTCATATGCTGAACCACCTGATTTTCTTTCTACACTGTTACTTGCTGATGTTGTTGCTTCTGCTTAGCCTTTGAGTTTTAATACAATTCAACAACGGGTATTACCCGTCTTCAGACAAAAAAAAACTATAAATTTGGATCAATTTTGATACAACATTCTATTTAGAGTGGTCTTAACCAAATTAGCCCTAATCGATCAAAACCCTATGTTCGCACAAATTAGCCCTAATCCATCAATAACTATTGAACCCTAAAAAAGGAACTTTGACTCATATGGCTTCAAGCGAATGTGAAGTTGGAGGAGACGACGAGGCGACATGCAGGAGTTGTGGCCGAAGGCGAGTTTGACAATGTAGGAGTTGTGGCCAGACGACGAGGCGAGGAGTTACGGAGGAAGAGACGACGAGGCGAGATGGAGGCGGCGGCGTGGAGGAGGTGGCGAGGAATTGCCTAGGTGTTGCGGAGGTGGTGACCTAGATCGAGGAACTTAGATGGAGGAGGTGACCAGAAGAGAACCTGGACACTTAGATTTTTTTTGCGGAGAAAGTGACGACAAGAGAAGCTGGTGACTTAGAATTTTGTTTGCATCGACTCAACTTTTGCGGCGAACATCATAAGCCCGCCTCAAATTTCATTCTTTTTTGCAGCGCACATCATCTGACCGCCTCAAATTGCCCTTGCTAATGATCATTTGCAGCAAACATTTTTTGTCCGCCTCAAACTCCGTTGTTGCGAACACTATAACCCGCCTCAACAGACTCTTTTGAGGCGAACATATATTTGTTCTCCTCAAGAAAACATACTCTTTTGAGGTGAACTAAAGTTTTTCCGCCTCTAAAACACTAGTTGAAGCAAACAAATAGGATGTGCGCCTCAACCCTCACTCTTCCCAATGTCTTCCTCTTCAATATGACGTCCTTCTCAATCCTTTAGCAAAAGACAATCTCCTCCTTCGTAGGAGAAAAATTTCAAGTCTTCATCTAAAGAGGAGCCATCGAGTACTCCGAGCTTCTTCGAGAACTCTCCGACGGAGGAGGAAGAGGAAGAGGAAGAGGAAGAAATTGAGTCGGCTGCAAAGACTATTATCGACAATGAAAGCATATCTACCTCTTGTCTCGGTTGCTCTCTGTATGTGCCTTGCGAAAGGGGTGCTTTGTGAGACGACTTCCACACCTTTAGTCCCCAACGCCGGCAAAAACGCCGTCCAACATGAAATGGTGGGAACCGGAGAAAGTATTTGTCGATATGCAATGATCGCCGAAACTCTCAGAGAATGAGGCGATTTCACGTCCCCAGGATGTGATAGTGATCCCCGATACGCCTACACCTGAGTTCAACATTCCATATGTGCCAACACCTGAGCTCGTGCTCCCTGAGGATGATGATATGGAGTTTGAGTTCCCTTCAACGGAGATGATAACACCGAAGATAGAAGAGTCGATGTCCTTTGAGTTCATCAACATATCTGACAGTCCCTCTCGCTCCGACACTATATATCTAAGTACCTCCTCTTTGGAATGAAGACTTCATGTATGTATTTCTGTTGGACTATGTTTACGTTGGACTCTGTTTCTGCTGGACTCTGTTATTTTTCTCTCTATTGGACTCTTATTTTTACTCTGTGTTGGATAATGTTGGACAATGTTGGACAATGTTTTGATTTTGCGAGATTATGTTGTTTATGGATTACTACTATTATGATTTGTGGTTTGATGGCTAGCTGGCTTTTGTGGTTCTCTGTTGAGTTCATGGTTTTTTTGCTAAGTTGATGAGTACTCAGTTGAGTTGGTGAATTCCCTGTTGGCTTTGGTGGTTCTATTGAGTTCATTAATTCTCTACTAAGTTGATGAGTACTTAGTTGAATTGATGAATTCTCTGCTGAGTTGATGAGTAATATGTTGGGTTGATGAATTTGATTGCTTTAATGGTTGTCTGTCAATGACGAAGTCTGTTTTACATGGTCTCAGATGTGAGTGTAATTTCATTCTTTTATGTGTTATATGAACACAACATATTAAGTCTGGATGATGCCTATCAAGAATGTTTAGGTTAGTGTTTAAGGGCTTGTATCAATGAGGGAATGGGGACACCTGTTATAGCTATGATGAATTATATTAAGTCAAAATTCTAAGATGCAAGCCCTTATTTATCACTGCCTAGATGTGCCATAGGAACACATGTTTTAATATTGTTGATTGATGACTATCTGGAATGTTTAAGGTATGAAATTATATGTCTATCAATGTTGGGAATGGGGACACCAGAGACAACGACGACAAAAAATGCCTATCTTTATTTCTTGTCCCTTGAGTTTTTGTCTCTGCATTTTTTGTACCTTTAATTGTTGTCTCTGTATTTGTTGTCCCTTGAGTTGTTGTCTCTGCATTTGTTTACCCTTGAGTTGTTGCCTCTTCATTGTCCGACCCATTAATAAGTCTCCATGCTTCTAAGACTGTATGTACTGGTGCTTTGATTTCTCTTGGTATAAGATTTGCTTGTCTTAACTTCTTCTTGTTTACATGTGGGATGTAATACTCATTCCCCCTTTAGACTTCAACACTTCATTCATCACATATTATAAAGTCATCCAAACACTACCTAGAGTGTTTGGATCCAACTCATAAAAAAACATTGACTGCATTTAGTATGTCATTTTTGACATTTTGTGTGTGCATAAGTGACTGAATATTCCTAAAGAAGCCTAGGTCTAGAATGTTGTCTGGATTGTTGGTTGGTTGCTGTATTAAAATAAATGTGAACAATTCTAGCTTGTATACCTGCTGTCATTCTGTATCTTGCGGAGTTATATGAGGTCTGGCAATAAATATGTTGTATGAAGATGATTTTGTGACCTTCATCTTGTGGCCACTTTGCGTTCATTGCTGAAACTATTTGTTTGATCAACATGTTCCTTGTAATTTCCTTGTTGACTGACTGTACTAGCTTTGTAATGAGTGTCCCCTTGTCTCTGTTTTTTGAATGCTTCTCTGCTGGTTTCTGGTAATTAAATCTTTCCATCAAATGCACATTCTCCTTCTCTATTGAATCTTGACCTTGCTACTACTACTGTGAACATGACCTTAGGCATGAATTTTCTTGAGCTAACAACTATGTACTTGCCTTTTTCATTCTTTTCTAAATAGTATCTTTGTGCCTTCCTTGTTTGAAAAAACTACTTCTCATCTATGTGAGCAAAGTCATACATATGGTGATACATATGTTGTCTATGCATGTGGTGTGTTCCTATTAGTAGCTTGAGTACCCATTGCATTCTTGTCAACTTATGGTTTTTACCGAGACCTGGATGAAGTGCATTTGAATGAGGCCTCATAATCCCCTTTTTCACCATTCTATGACATGTAGATTTTTAAATTTCAAACTTACTTCAATTGATTGTTGATCTACTTGAATTCTTTTCTTACCACAATTATGAAATTTATAATCTTTTATATTTTGAATAAGGTAATGTGACTTTATACTTATTTTTTTCCTTAATTTAGGGATGACAATGGGGTGGGAAATCCCCACTACCATCAGGGAATGAGGATTAGAATCACAATATTAAACAAGAATGAGAATGGTATCAGTATTCTCCGCCCAGACCCGTTCCATTGTCATCCCTACCTTAATCCGGATTAAGAACTTTGTGTAGAATAGGAATAATATTTTGTGACATAAGAGTAGTAAAGTGGAGGTTAAAAAATGTTTGTTGGGAGAGTCACTTACGCAGCTCAAACTCTAGATGTAAGGGTAATAGGAGAGTCCCCTAACCGTTGAACTAAAATCGGAAACAAAAAAAAGAAAAGAAAAAAAAAAAAGTAGTAAAGTGGAGTCGAAGGAAAAAAGTCAAAGGTGAAACGGAGGTGGTTGGAGAGTTATCCGCAGGGGGTGTTGAGGTCGGAGTTTGGTGGTTGAAAATGGCGACTTCATCCTTGACCGTTTCTCTTCTCTCTACATTCTTCAACCCTTCTCGAGGACACCCCTCTCCTCGTTCTGTTCCTCTTCCTCTTCCTCCAATCTTCTCTTTCAACCCTGATTTCAACCGCTTTACTACTTTGTCCGCAGCCGTCTTCCGCACTCAGGTGCCGCGGGTCGCTGTCGAGGATGAGCCTTCCCTCCTCGACACCTCATTGCTTTCACTCCATGAAGCCCTCTCCGAACAGGAGCTCTGGTCTGCCGCCTCTCTTCGTGTTCGCACCTTCAATGACTTCAAAGACTCTTTTGGCATCCAGGTATTCTCTCTCTCTCTCTCTCTCTCTCTCTCTCTCATTTGGCTGCAATTTACATTTCAATCTGTGAAGTTCTAAATTGTCTAGAATTGTCTTGATGAATTCAGCTAGTTTTTCAGCTAGTTCTTCTTTTCCTCTAATAAGAGAGTTCTTCACATAGAAATCACATTTGTGAAGCCTTATCTTTAGCTGAGTGGCAACACTTTTATTGAAATGAATGAAGGAGGTCACATTTAAAGTGCTCAGTGGCGGTCAGGCAAGTGGGGGTTGTTTGAACTTGTAGGGTGTCCCTATGAGGGTTATCAACAACCGGTATGAAGAGCACAACAAAGAAGTGGAGATTTGTTGGGCTTCTGTATTGTGCTTTGTTTCCATTTCTTGCTTTCTGGCTGTATTGTTTTCTTATGATTGTGTTAACAACTTCTTTTGTTGCAGTTGCTGATGGTACATTTCTTTTTTTCAAGTTCTAATAGGATCATAAGAAATACTTGGCTGAGCGTGAATATGATGCTCTAAAAGAACGGGTTGCAGGTACAAGGGAAGGCTTCAGAAGAGTTTCTTGCATAAATGCTTCCACTCCTTTATCCAATCTATCTAACTGCTGCTATGCTGATCTATGCCACAGTTGTAAGGTAAGGTTTACTGCTGTTCCTCATTTGTGTATGTGTAACACTACTTTCACATAGATAAACCTGGTTTTAAAATTAGAGAAAAATCTGGACAGATTATGATATTACAAGCACATAAGTGACCAATAGTGGGTTTATGAGTGTGTGATTCAACACCCAATCTATTAGATTTAAACCTGTTCTGTAGTTAGAATCCAAATATATTTTATTGTGAATATCTTCCTCTGTTTGCTGAAATACCCTCTTCAGATTTAGTAAAATTACACATAGAAGCCTGGATTTGAAAGTTAAAATTTATTGATTCAAGATAACCTTTGATGTACTGCACCCATTCAAGATAATATTTGAGGTTCAAGCTTCTATCAAACTCAGGGGTTCTTAACATCATGAAAATGCATGATTTTTTCTCTCATGTCTTAGGCTTCAAATGTTGGAATCACTACTCTCGTCACTTTCTGTAGAAGTTTGGCTTGCCTCCTCGCAATATCTCATTTATTTTTCGAACTTTACGCCCAGTGTAACCTTGTTCAACCGTCAAAATTCGGGGAACCAGATTAATCATGGTTGTTTGTGTTAAAAATGTTCTTCTGTAGACTGGTAAAGTGTTTGGAAATAAGGTTCTCTGTGGGCTGAAAGTTGAGGATGCAATTAGGACAAAATGATGTAGAGAATGAAGGAAAACGAATCGAAACTAATAAACCAAAGTTCTTATATCAATTTGATGTGTGATGTTAAATACTTCCGTTCATAGAAGGATTAATATTTAGAACAAGACCTGACAATAGATAGAGCTTACCACCAAAAGCATAGAAGCTGCCCCCACCAACTCAATGATATACGGCTCATTTTATAGAGCAACGTATCTTATTCTGATACTTTAAACTTCACAACCTTCTAAGAATGTGAAACACAAAGTTGTCGAAGCATTAGTTTTGCTTTTGATTCTGTATACATAACCCCATCATGAAGCTATTATTTGCCTGAAAAACTTAGTGAAAATAATAGCTTTATCAGGAAAATAATAGCTTTGGTGTAAATGGATCTGCTCAAGGAGGGGTTGTTGTCAAATACCAATCTTTAGTCTCTGCTAACTGCTAAAGGATGGTTTCTGTTTTATTATGATGGTTTATAGTTTTCTATTGATGGAGAGGAACGTGTAGTGGTTGCAACTCTTGATATCAACAATTGTCTCAGGCTTCCAGATGAAATAACCGGAATGAGGCCCCAGGTATCTTTATGGATTTAAATCTTATATAGGATATATTATGCTCTGAATGAATATAGTATGGTGTATACAGTTAGTATGTTCTATGGTATATTTGGTCATGTTGTGGTAACATTTTTATTCCTCCAACAGGGCATTGGTTCTGATTTTGCTAGGGCATATTTGAGCAATGTGTGTGTAGCCAAGGAACTGCAAAGAAATGGACTGGGATCCTCTCTAATTCTAAAGTCAAAGACTGTTGCTGAAGAATGGGGTAATTAAGCCAATCAATCTTCAGCTCTACTTTCATATGATGCGGTCTAAAACATTTATTCAACATAACATTGCAGCAGGCTTATTAAGAATTCCTGGCCTCTTGCATATAATATTGGAAGTAATGGATATAAACTGATTGGCATAATTTTGAACTGACTTTCAGGGATGACTGATCTTTATGTCCATGTTGCGATGGACAACGAACCAGCTAAGAAGCTTTACATGAAGAGCGGCTTCATTTTAGAAAGCGATGAGCCCGCTTGGCAGGCCAGATATCTAAAGCGTCCTAGAAGAATGCTTCTCTGGTTCGGGCTTTCCGACCCCTATGATTTGTGAAGTTTCAATTTCAACCCTGAAGAGCGGTTTCAGTTTCAATTCCTGCCCGCTTCGTGGTTTATTTTCCTCCATCAACAAAAAATTGAATAGAAAATCTCTTCTGTAAGCTAAGCATTCATTTACCTCCATAATACGTGTATAGAAAATTAAACCTCCTAAAATTTCACTCCCACCAATCTCTAACCATAAGCACACTTGATCATCATCCTTCTTCACTTCACTTCCACCATGCAAATATTCATCATCACTTCCAATCCCTATTCGGCCTTCCTTCTAACAAATCACATGATGATCTTCATCCAGGTAAGTTAGGTAGGGTTCGTTTTTATTTTATTTTCTGTTCTCTTAATAACTTTGATCTCAAAAAGTATATTATTACCACTTCTAGAAATCTTATCAACAACTCCAATTATTATTTATATAACAATGTCAACAATTATCCCAATGATTACTCCAACAACGTTGCACTCAAACTTTCCTACATGGAAGCCCAAATCCATGTTGAAACTAGTAATCAAGGTACGTTCTTGACTTTTTTATTACTCAATAATACTCCTGCTTAAAATTTCCCTTTCTTGTACACAAATTATGTACAAACCTTATTACATACCTTATTATACACCTTATTATAAGGGAAAATGTCGGGTGAGAATAATTTTTAAAATATGAACGTGAGAATGATGCACCTTAGTAGTAAATTTGTGCACATTTAGTACTAATTTGGTGCACATTTGTTGACAAACTTAAAAACATTTAAAATTTGAAGAACATTGATTTTTAAAGAACATTTACTGAGAAATTAAACATTCAGGTAAAAATTGTATATGTGCTCACTTTTTCAAAAGATTTACATGAAATTTTTTGATGCACATTTAAATATATTTTGATGCACATTAGTCATTCTCATGTTCTCATTTTATAAACTATTCTCACCGGAACCACACCGTTATTATAAACCCTATTATAAACTCTGTTATCAAACCAAAATTCAAATCCATTAATCCTCCTTTGCTCATCTATGTGCCCAAAAAGTAACTATTATAATCTTGTATGTTTCCTACAACTACCAGATACACAAGAAAGACGTGGGAGAATTGAGTATTTCTCAACACAAACACAATCCATTTTTCTTCTTCATTTATTCATATTTTGAAAGCATGCATGAGTATGTCGAATATTTGTAATGTTAATGTTCAACTTAAGCTTTCTGAATCTGGTCTTAACCCTATCTCGCTGAACCAACTTGTGAAATCGGTCCCTATTGAAGCTCATCCTCCTGCTTGCTTCTTTAAGCCGCTCTTCATGCATCAGAAAATATTTTTGATCTTCACCGCCCTCAAGGACCATCCGTCTGTTGCCACATTCACCTACCCACCGCTTCAGCAATTGCAAAATTTTCAAACCCTTGCGTGTCAATCTCTCCATATCACAGATCACATCCAATTTCCTCAACCTGTTCCTACTTCCTATGCTCCTGCCTTCCAACAAGCTCCTGCTTTCCAGCCCCCGCGTGAACCTGAGACTTTCTTCAACATCAACTTCTTCAGCTCACTCATTTCTCTCTTGTTGCTCGTGCGGTTGATGGTGATCTGGCCCCCCCCCTCTTGTTGATAACCGTCTACGCCATATTTGGAAGGCCATCCGAGGAGATCTGCAGATTCAATACCTTGGAAACAATTGGATCCACTTCATCTTCACCAACAGACAAGATCGGGACATGATCTGGACGCTTCAATCTCAACTATGAACCACTTGCTTCTATCGATATTTGGATTCGTATCCCCTTCCAGCCTTTTTACTTTGCTAATGAAGCTGGTTTGAACCATATCTTGAACTTCAATGATCTTGGGACACTTCTGAGGATCGATGAAGCCTCGAATGCTCGTACTCGTAATAGGTTTGTCCTGTTGAATTCAGAGAACAAGATCTGGAAACTGACTTGTATTATTCAATGGAAACAATAACTATTAAATAGCTTTACAGATGTAACGACTCTCACTACTCCCATGCCCTGACTAAACTCAACTGAATAAGATTGACTGAATCAAAAGACTAACAACTGCCTAAACAATAGCTAACAACCTGGAGAATATAAGATAATTAAAATAAATGAAATACTGACTCAACTAACAGTAAATAACAGACTGATTTAACTTCAACATTTCCTTCCTTAAACTAGACTGTCTCCTAGTTTATCTGTGGTGCATCACAAACTCCCAGCTTTCTCCTAAGCTCCTGAAATGTATCCAGCTTCAATGGCTTAGTAAATATATCAGCTATCTGTTGTTTAGTGCCACAATACTTCAGCTGCACAACTTTCTCATTTACAAGGTCACGCAGAAAATGGAATCGCACATCAATGTGCTTGCTCTTCCCATGCATTACAGGATTTTTGGATAGCTTAATTGCTGAGCTGTTGTCACAGAAGATAACTGGACTATCACTCCCATCATAACCGAGTTTCTTCAGCATTCTTTTCATCCACACCATCTGACTAGTGCAGGCTGCAGCAACCACAAATTCTGCTTCTGCTGTGCTGAGAGTGACAATGGGTTGTTTCTTTGACGACCAGGAAATTGTTGCATTACTCAGAATAAATGCATAACCGGGTGTACTCTTCCTATCTTCCTGACATCCTGCATAATCGCTATCAGTGTAGCCAATTATTTCTTTGTTGCCTGTCTTTTGATAGAAAATTCCATAGCCAGCTGTTCCTTGAAGATATCTCAAAATTCTTTTGGCAGCCATAAGATGAAGCTCTGTAGGACTGGACATATATCTGCTAATCAAGCAGATTGCATACATCAGATCAGGCCTTGTAGTTGTTAAATACATTAGACTCCCACCAGCTGTTTGTAGACTGAGCTATTCACCTTCACGCCATCATCGTCCTTATGAATCTTGAACCCTGGAATGATTGGATTAAGAACAGGATTGCATTCTTCTATTCCAAACTTTTCCAGCACTTCTCTGGCATACTTCTTTTGGCTGATGAATATCCATGTATCAAGTTGTAACACTTCTATCCTAAGGAAGTACTTCATCTTTCCCAAATCAGACATATCAAACTCCCTCATCATGGACTGCTTAAATTCACTCATCGTGACTTCATCATTACCAGTATAGATTAAACCATCTACATAGAGGCAGACAATTAGGCATTTACCTTGCTGGTTGATTTTTGTAAACAGAGTTTGCTCACTCAGATCCTTCTCAAATCCCATCATCTTGAAGTATGCTTCTATCCGGCTGAACCATGCCCGCGGCACCTTCTTAAGTCCATACAGAGCTTTATTAAGCTTGTAGACTTTACTTTCTTCATTTTTCACCTCATAACCCCTCGGTTGTTCAACATAAACTTCCTCAGATAACTCCCCTTGCAAGAAAGCAGACTTCACATCTAGTTGGTAGATGATCCAACTTCTTTGAGCTGCAATGGCAAGAATCATTCGTACCGTATCCATGCGAGCAACAGGGGCATACACTTCTTCATAATCAACACCCTGTTTCTGAGCATATCCCTTTGCAACCAGGCGAGCCTTGTATTTCTCAATTTCTCCCTGCTGGTTCAGTTTAGTTTTGTATACCCATTTCACTCCTATGCTCTTGTCTCCTTGTGGCAAATCAGTTAGAAGCCAAGTCCCGTTCTTCTCAATGGAATTGATTTCATCATCCATAGCCTGCTTCCATTTATCACTCTTTGCTGCTTCTTCATAACTGACCGGATCAGAGCCAGCAAATAAGGCAAACTGAATTCGCTCATCAACCTCATCTTCTCCTCTAGTAACATAATCGTGCATCCATACATGAGCTCTTCTGTTACGACTTCCTCTGGCACTCGAAGCTTCAGGATTTTCTGTCTCGACAATAGGATTCTCAATTTCATCTTCTCCTGTTATTTCTTCTTCTCCACTGCCTTGTATGCTCTCTTCAGTTTCATTGCCATGCTGACCAATTTCATCACCTTTCTCTCCCCATTCCAGGTCCAGATTAATCAGTTCAACATAATCTCCATCCCAGTTCCATTTCTTTTCTTCTTCGAACACAACGTCCCTGCTGATTATGACTTTCTTGCCCACGGGATCATAAAGCATATAACCCTTTGATTTTGTACTCAGTCCGAACAAAACACAGCTGTGGCTTTTGTCTTCAAGTTTGGTTCGACGAGCATCAGGCACATGAACATGAGCCACACATCCAAATACTCTAAAATGTTCAACTGAAGGTTTCACTCCACTCCAAGCTTCATCGGGAGTTTTGTCCTTTACAACAGCTGTTGGACATCTGTTAAGAACATAAAAGGCCCAATTCACAGCCTCTGGCCATAAATTCTTTGGAACGTCTTTCTCAACCAACAGACTTCTCAGCATATTCATCACAGTTCTGTTTTTCCTTTCAGCCACGCCGTTTTGCTGTGGTGTGTAGGCCGTGGTCAGCTGCCTCTTGATGCCATTCTCTCTCTTTTGGCCATTGGATGTTGGAGAGATTGGACCACAAATGTCAGCATGAATCAATTCTAATTTCTCTGAAGCTCTCCATATGGCCTTTTTTGGCATAGCCTCTCGGTGTTGCTTTCCTCTCAAGCAGTCAGTACACAAAACTTTGGCTTCACTGAAATCTGGCAGCCCCTTCACCATTTCCTTTTGTTTCAGAGATTTTAAACCAGTATAACCAAGATGACCATACCTGCAATGCCAAAGTTGAGCTAGGTCTTGAACATCAATTTGGAAGCATTCCTCACTAGTTCCTTGCTTGTTTGTTGATGTGTTGGTGAGCAAAACAAACATTTTGTTGGCTGTCATCTGGCTTTGAATAATCATTCCCTTCGTGGGATGGTAGATACGACATTGATTGTTCTTGATTAAGACAGCCAAGCCTTTCTCCTGCAGCTTCCCGATACTAAGAAGATTATTCTTGAGTTCTGGAACATAGAATACATCCTATACAATGTGATTGGCACCTTCAAACGCCATTCTTACATTGCCTTTGCCAGCCACACTCATTCTTGCATGATTTCCCAATCTGACATCCCTATGAGATTCTTCCTTTATCTCAATGAAAAGAGATGGATCACCGCACATATGGTTGCTGCAGCCGGAATCCAAGAACCATACATCACTTCTATTGATTCCAGATGACTCAAGATAGGACATAAGCAACATCTCTTCGGATTCCTCCAACTCTGTGAAATTAGCCTGCCTTTCTATCTTTGGACACTCGTACTGGTAGTGTCCAAGTTGATGGCATTTATAGCACTCAATAGTGGCTTTACTGTAACTTTGGGGACCCCTGCCTCTGCCTCTTCCTCCTCTGAAGCCAGATCTTCCACGCCCTCTTCCACCACTTCCTTCATCATGTGATACCGTGAGGGCATGCTCATCATCACCATCCTTCTTGAACTTCTGCTCATGTACAAGCAGAGAGCTTTGTAGAGCATCGACTGAAAGATCATCTATGTCCTTTGCTTCTTCAATGGAACAAACAATATAATTCCATTTGTTAGTGAGGGTTCTCAAGATCTTCTCCACGATCTTGACATCATCCATAATTTCCCCACAATTCCTCATATCATTGGAAATCACCAGCACTCTCCCAAAATAATCATTGATCGATTCACCTTGCTTCATTGATAGGACTTCAAAATCCCTGCGAAGACGGTTAAGTTGGGCTCTCTGAACTCGGGCATTCCCTTGATACTTCATCTTCATGGAATCCCAAAGCTGTTTCGAAGTCTCTTTCTTGGTGATTGTCTTCAGAATTGACTTGTCAAGAGATTGAAACAAGTAATTCTTGGCCTTCAGATCCTTGAGTTGCATCTCTTCCAGTGTTTTCTTCTGTCCTGGCGTCAACACTTCTCCTTCACCGGGTAGAGTGTAACCTGCGTGCACAACTGTCCAGTACTCCCTAGACCGTAGGAGGTTCTCCATCACCATGCTCCAGTGATCAAAGTCCCCGTCGAACTTTGGAATAGCGGGCTGAGAAAACCGATCATTGCCTTCTGACCTCATTCTCACAAACTCTCTTCTCTTGTGTTTTCACGCACTCTTTTGTCTTTCGAAAGTCAAGCTCTGATACCAGATTGTTGAATTCAGAGAACAAGATCTGGAAACTGACTTGTATTATTCAATGGAAACAATAACTATTAAATAGCTTTACAGATGTAACGACTCTCACTACTCCCATGCCCTGACTAAACTCAACTGAATAAGATTGACTGAATCAAAAGACTAACAACTGCCTAAACAATAGCTAACAACCTGGAGAATATAAGATAATTAAAATAAATGAAATATTGACTCAACTAACAGTAAATAACAGACTGATTTAACTTCAACATGTTTGTCCGTCTCCTCATAACTATGCCCATTGGTGAGCGCGTTGAGTTCAGGGAATACATCCAGCTCCAACACTTTGACAGATCTACCCTGACGTTCCGTGTATGGTATGGAGGCTTCTCGGTTGGCTGCAGTTGTTGCACCTCTCCCCATCATGCATTTGAGCAATGCCCTGTAATGAATTTCTGTCTTGGCTCCATTGTTGCTAATTTTGTGGGAACCAACAATCAAAAAGTGGCCTTTGAAGAGACTGCTAGAAGGATATTCGGTAATCACTTTTCTCTGAACCCTAACCCAAACTCCATTCCTCCCATTATTCCACCTCGTCAGACTACTGGATCCATGTTTGTACCAACTCCACCAACCTACTCCCGCCCTCGAGTTAGCATTGTCCCAATCTCCACCTGTCCAACAATTGTCACCCAGAATGTTCATTCCATTGAAGGCTATCTTGGACTTTAGTATGTGTCCCAAGCTCCTCAACCCTTTCAACCCATGTCTGAGGCATTCATCAAGCAAGCCTTACCTGCTCTCATGTCCCACTACTTTCCAAAGAATGATGATGGCGCTGGCTCTTCTGTGCTGAACGCCTGAATGCTAAGGCTCACTTGGACACTTCTGTTGGCTCATCCTACCAATCTGCAAATGGAAATTCCAACAAGACAAATGCTACCATTAACAACAAGCTAGGAGGCATCACTATTCGCTTATGCAATGATCAAGGATCACAAGTCCAAACAAGCAAATCAAGATAATCTTCTGCTGATGAATCTGCAGACTCTGCTAGTGCATCAAAGAAACGCAAAAATCGTGACAAGGGCAAGCATATCATGGAGTAATTATGTTAGTACAACCTATGAGTCTTGGTTCTGTTCTACATTGCTATCCTTCAAGCCAATTGTTAACTGATTTTCCCTACTTCAGCAACTCTAGGTATGATCTTTGGTTTGTTTTTACTTCTACTAAGATAATGACTACTTTTGTCTGGCTTGGTGATGATGGGAAGCTTAATGAGATGTATTATAATGTTGTCCCACCTCTTTTGAATACAACCATCTTGGGGTTTGTCCAATTTGGTTGTAGTAGTATAATAATTGTCTCACCTTTTTTTAGCAATGTAATTCCAAGAACTCCTACTAGTATGATCTATCATTATATCCTTGGTTGTTGGGTTTTTAGACCCCTCTTTATTTTACAATAGTGCAAACTTATATATACCACACTATCTATACCCTATTTACGAACTATTTACAGCACTATCATACTACCTATACAATACGTTACAAAACATTGTTCTACTCTACTCTTACTAAATACACTTCTCAAACTCACATCTTTTATTGCAACCAAAACGAGATTATTACAAGTGTGTTTGGAAACACAATTTATAAAGGCATTGTCATTTATAATGACATTATTTCCAAAAAAGGGATTATGAGAGTTTGGAATTCGTGTCGAATAAAGGCTTTATAATACCATTTATAATGACTTTATCAATGATAAATGGGTAATGTACCAAACACATTTATATAAAATAAAGGCTTAAATTAAAAAATGCTTTTATAAATGACACAGCCAAGCGTACTCCAAGTTCTGTAATATTATTTGTGTTCAATTCATCATCAACAAAAACATCACCAATATTACAATCACTCTCACTCATAAGCAATACTTACATAATAATTTCTTTATAATCATAAAGTGGCGACACACTTTTACCTACAATAATACTATGACTTCTTACACTAAACATGCTAATAATTTTTGGACTATTTAAGCAAAATTTTGAAATCAACAATATATATATAAAAAATACCTATCTAATACTATATATACTATTATCAACACTCTCACTTGGCCTACGCATATTAAAAATTCCAATCAAAACTTAATAACTACTATGAATTATAACATTAATAATAAGTAGGGAAAATATCGGATGAGAATAACTTTTAAAATGCGAACGTGAGAATGGTGCACATTAGTAGTATATTGATGCACATTTAGTACTAATTTGGTGCACATTCGTTGACAAACATAAAAATATCCAAAATTTGAAGAATATTTATTTTTTAAAGAATATTTATTAAGAAACTGAAGAACAGGTAAAAATTATAAATGTGCATTAGTAATTTTGATGCACATTTAAGTATATTTTGATGCACATTAAAGTATATTTTGATGGACATTAGGCATTCGCACGTTCTCATTTTAAAAACTGTTCTCACCGGAACCGCACCCTAATAAGTATTCCATGATTAATCATATCCTATATTATTTCCATATCTCTTCTATGAAAATCATATATCAATTTAAATCAGAATACTCTTCCCCGTTCACTATTTTCTTTACCTCTTTCGAACAAGTTTGTAACATCAATTACATTCTCTTATGCAATATAATCTCAGCACCCAACAATAATACTAGGATAGAAATGAAAAATTGGATTTATAAAAGTCAAACTCATCAATCCATAAACATAATTGAACATGGACCAAGTTTTCCTTTCCTATACATTCTGCAAAAAGATTGTCACAAAAAAATTTGGGATTTTCAGCCCAACACAACAAACGGTATAACCCAACCCCAAATACATATTTTCCACGATTTCACAAATAAATGTTCACGAAAAATTACTTATGACAAACATTGCATATTGGAATTGTCGAGACATTCAACGACATTTCTGAACTGAGATTTCATATATTAGAAAAAACCATAATATTGATATTTTTTGTTTAGCAGAGACTAAGAATAATGATATCCCATCGTCACAATTCCTAGGAAAAATTGGCTTCAAACAACTAACAATCTCTACAACAAATGGTTCAAAGGGTGGAGTATGGCTTCTAATCACAAACTTTGATAAATTTAATAATATAAGCATTATTTATCATAATTATAACACCATAGTAGCTCATTACAATGATCATATTAAATCATATATTATAATCTTTATATACGCTCCATGCAAAAACCTATAATAAGTATATGAGAAATCTAAACAAGTATAATAAACTTCTGAAATTTCAACATATCTATTGGAAACAGAGAGCAAAAATAAAACATATAACTGAAATGGATTAAAACTCAAAACATTTTCAAAATACAGTAAAAATAAGACCTTTAAACAAAAAATCAACTACTATGGATCTTTAGATAATATAAAATATTATGACCACACAAACATTACTAATAACATTATTAATGATCTAAAAAGCATATTTATGCCCACACATACTACGAAATTGCGTGATCAAGACTTTAAAATGATACCAAAAATGACCACGGAAGAAGAAAATCCAGATCTTTTAAAAGAACCCACAATGGAAGAAATTAAAAATGTTGTTTTTGAACTACCGAATAATAAAACACCTGGACCAGATGGATTCACCGCAGAAAAATATCAACATTATTGGAAATACATCTCCAAAACTGTAATATCTTGTTGTAGGTACCGTGAATCTAGAGGACAAGGAGGGTGACCAATCTAAATCAACAGGAACTAAGACTCAAGTTCCACCATTCCAGCAACCCCCATTGCTTCAAGATCCGCCCTTGGATCAAGTCGTGGAGCAACAAGGGCAGACAATACAACATTTTCTCCAAGAATTGACGGCACTAAGGGATAAAGTTGCCTCCGCAAGCCAACATTGTCTATCGGGGCCGACCTCGGAAGTGCACGTCGGTGACAGTGTCCAGTTCCCAAAGTCAGACACTGGTGCCAAGTTCCCTAGCCGTGACAAGGGCAAGCAAGTTAAGGCCTCAACTTCACAAGTTCAACCACCACAACGACTTGCCTCTGTAATTGAATGTCATCAAGATACAGAAAAGCTAAAGGATCGTCGCACCCATGTCGAGCACAAGGACACCGACTCCAGCGACCGTGATGACGACTACGACGTTGAGTTTCCGAGCCATTCTTCACATGGCAAGGGAACTTGCCACCATCACAAGCGTCACAGCCGCCACAAGAAGCACGACGCAAGTTTGCCCACACCCAATGACTACAAGAACCGAGATCACAGTTCCCATCCCACAGGTAGGTATCACTCGCGTCGTCACAACACTGCTTCGACAGTTCCCTTCAACATTGACGATCACCTTCATCACCAAAGTCCCAGATCACGACCACCTATTGGTTGTAGCTCAGCCCCTGAGTCTAATCGAGATGGTTTTGAAGAATTTGATGATGAGGACTTCGCCCATGCTGGAGTTCCTAATCCTGGTAACCTTCACGCTCCTCTTGGAGTTCCTATTGAAGATATGAAGGTCCCTCCAGATTATATTTCGCCGGCTGCTCTTCCAGTCGACCGTTATGAGGGACGTCGTGAAACAGGTCAGTATGAAGCCCGATATGGACGCAGAGAACAACATCAGTTCTCTGCACAGCGCCAAGAACGCCAACAATTCCTTGCACCGCACCATCCTAGGCGCCAAGGTTATGAGGATGTTGACGATTATGACCATGACAAACGTGGTTTTCATCGTCATGCACCTAGATATGATGAGCCTTTACCTGACCCTCGCCGCTATGAAGCACGTCGTCCAGCCGTGCCCGGTCACACCGCTCGCCGCGATATCAAGGTAAAGATCGAATTCTTCTATGGCTTATATGATCCCGCTGTTTTTCTTGATTGGATGCAGGCTACAGACCATGTCTTGAAGCATTGTCACTATGAGGAAGTCGAAAAAGTTGAGATATCCACTCTCCACTTCAAAGACGCTTCTCAAACTTGGTGGCACCGCTTCACTTCAGACCGCGTTCGTCACAATCTTGAACCCATTTCTACTTGGGATCAGCTAGTCTTTGTCATGACTAGAAAGTATGTTCCAACTGGTTATAGGAAACAGGTCTGAATGGAGATAGCTATGCTCCGCCAAGGCACCATGACACCTCTTGACTTCTTCGCCAAGATTGAGGATCTCTACTTCAAAGCTAATGTCAGTGCCGCCCCCACAGCCCTACGCACCAAGTTTTTGAGTTGTCTCAATGCTCCCATTCGAGATCAACTTAGAAATTTTGCCAATCAAAGATCTTAACACTTTGGTGCACACGACTATGCAACTTCACTACCAGCTTCTTCGTAAAAAGAACACTTGGCCAACTTCGGGTCAATCCAGGTACAATTCTAACTCTTCCAGTTCCCTTTCTACTAAAGTGCAAAATTCCTCTTCGCAAGAAAAGACAGAAACTAGTTCCCGCCCGGTTGCAGCACCCCCACAGCGCCCCTCAGCGCCTATGTCCGCAACTCAGCTACCTGGCCACACGAGTGTCATAGAATGCTACAAGTGTGGTGGACATGGTCACATGAAGCGTGATTGTCCAAACACCATGAGAGTATTCTTCAACCAAGCCACCTGCTATGAGTCCAGCGTAGATGAGGAACCAGAAGAGGAACCAAGTGATGAGTTCCCTAGTCAGGAAGACGTGGATGCTTATGCTTGTGCCCCAGATGAGAGCAATGCCTATGCCCCACTAAGTCTTGTTACTAGGCGTGTGCTCACTTTCAAGGAAGTAGATTTGGTGGATCAAAGAGAAAATCTATTTCACACCAAATGCAATGTCCAAACCGCCTCTTTGAGTGTCATAATAGATGGTGGCAGTTGCTGCAACATCATCAATGAAAAGGTGGTCAAACACTTTAACCTTCCAACGACACCTCATCCACAACCATACGGTCTCCAATAGATTTCAGAATCCGAAGGCGATCCTATCACCGAACAGTGCATTGTATCCTTTTCCATTTGTCATTATAAAGATTTTGTTTTGTGTGATGTAACTCCCATGGATGCCACACATCTTCTATTAGGCCGTCCATGGCAGTTTGATCGACGTGTTATCCATGATGGGTATTTGAACACTTATGTGTTTAATTACCATG
Organism: Oxyria digyna; assembly: GCA_029168935.1. Lineage (NCBI taxonomy): Eukaryota > Viridiplantae > Streptophyta > Magnoliopsida > Caryophyllales > Polygonaceae > Oxyria > Oxyria digyna. The sequence goes on from JAPVLV010000019.1 coordinate 3,043,258, forward strand.
GGAAACGTGTCACCCTTTTACCTATGACTCCACATGAGATAATGCAAGATCACACAGAAAGGAGTCGCCAAAAGGCTATAGAGAACGCCGCTGCAAAGAAAGGAACTGACCCAGTTCCCAACAACACGGTCGTTCCAAAAAAGGATCCCCAGAAAGACCGGAACCCAGTTCAGCAGAGACGCAATGATCCAACCGGCACTTCTGAGTTCCCATCAACCTGACAGGAACTAGAAGCACCACTGTTGATAGGGTTCCCATCCAGGGAAAATGTGAAACACGGTTACTTCTGGCACGTCACAGGGATATCACTCCAACACTTCAGGGACGTTCTCCTTGTTTTCTATTAGTTCCCAAACTGTGCGTTTTTAATTCTCAGGAACTAGATAATCTACCCCCTAGTGTTTCCTCTCTTTTGCAGGAATTTGAGGATGTCATGCCAGATGAGTTACCACCAGGACTTCCCCCAATCCATGGAATTGAACATCAAATTGACCTTGTTCCAGGAGCATCCTTGCCTAACCACGCCGCTTATAGAGCCAGTCCGGAAGAAACAAGGGAACTCCAACGCCAAGTTCAAGAGCTTCTTGACCGAGGTTACGTAAGGGAATCCTTAAGCCCTTGCGCAGTTCCGGTTATCCTTGTGCCAAAGAAAGACGGCTCTTAGAGGATGTGTGTAGATTGTCGCGCCATCAACCAAATCACCGTCAAGTATAGGCACCCCATTCCTCGCCTTGATGACATGCTTGATGAGCTCCATGGTGCCACCATTTTTTCGAAGATAGATTTGAAGAGTGGCTACCATCAAATCAGAATGAAAGAAGGCGACGAGTGGAAAACAGCGTTCAAGACCAAGTATGGCCTCTACGAGTGGCTAGTCATGCCATTTGGTCTCACAAATGCCCCAAGCACATTCATGCGTCTCATGAACCATGTTTTGAGAAAATTCTTGGGCAAGTTTTTTGTTGTCTACTTTGATGACATTCTTGTTTACTCTCGGAGCATAGAGGATCACACGAAGCACTTACGCCTTGTTCTTGAGTGCCTTCGCAAAGAGAAATTGTTTGCTAATCTTGGGAAATGCACATTCTGCACCGACTCCACCATCTTCCTTGGCTTTGTCGTTTCCAAAGATGGTCTTCGTGTAGATGAAGAAAAGATTCGAGCAATCAAAGAGTGACCCACCCCTACAACGACCACATTGGTAAGATCTTTCCTTGGTTTGGCTGGTTTCTATTGCAGATTTGTGAAGGATTTCAGCAGCCTTGCAGCGCCCCTTCATGAGCTGACCAAGAAGGGAACTGTGATCGACTGGGTTCCCTCCCATGAAACAGCTTTTCAAGCGCTGAAAGATGCTCTCTTCCATGCTCCTTTGCTCCAGCTGCCTGAGTTCTCTAAAACTTTTGAAGTCGAATGTGATGCTTCCAATTTTGGCATTGGAGACGTGCTACTACAAGACCGCAATCCAATCGCCTACTTCAGCGAGAAGCTCACGGGTGCCACCCTTAACTACTCCACTTATGATAAGGAACTGTATGCTTTGATACGGGTATTAAGGACTTGGCAACACTACTTATGGCCAAAGGAATTTGTGATCCATTCCGATCATGCCGCACTCTCTTACTTGAAGAGAAAAGCCACTCTAGGTCGGAGACATGCACGCTGGGTTGTATTTATGGAGACTTTTCCATATGTTGTCGTGCATAAGAAAGGAAAGGAGAATGTGGTAGCCGACACCCTTTCTCGCATGTACGTTCTTCTTACTTCCCTTGATGCTAAGATTCTGTGTTTTTCTATCATTAAACACTTGTATTTAGTTGATGACTATTTCAAGCCTATTTTCGAGGAATGCTTAGCCAAAGGTGAGAGTGCAACCTTCTTTCTTGATGAGGGTTATTCGTTTAAAGCAGGGAAACTGTGTATCCCTAGTTCCTCTCTTAGGAACCTGCTCATTAAGGAGGCCCACGAAGGTCGTGGACACTTTGAGATTAATAAGACCTTAGCTGCCTTAAGAGAGTACTTTTTCTGGCCCAAATTGATCTGACATGTTACTCGCTTTTGTAGGAGTTGTGTGACTTGTCATAGAGCCAAGTCTAGATCGAGTTCCCATGGTTTATACACTCCCCTGCCTAGTCCCTTAGTTCCCTGGGATGACCTATCTATGGATTTTATCACAGGTCTGCCTAACTCAAAGAAGGGAAATGACTCGATATTTGTGGTTGTCGATAGATTCTCCAAATGGCCCACTTTATAGCTTGTAAGACCACCAATAATGCTACTGATATAGCCAACTTGTTCTTTGATAATGTGGTGAGATTACATGGGATTCCTAGGATCATTGTGAGTGACCGAGATGCCAAGTTTCTTAGTCACTTTTGGAGGACTCTATGGGGTAAGCTAGGAACCAAATTGCTATTTTCCACGAGCTATCACCCCCAAACCGATGGCCAAACTGAGGTCACCAATAGGAAATTAGGTCAACTCCTTAGAACTGTCCTTAGGTCAAACCCACGAAGGTGGGAGGACTTACTATCTTTTGTGGAGTTTGCTTATAACAAGTCCACGCACAACGCTACCAAGCTCACATCGTTCGAAGTTGTCTATGGTCGTAACCCAGTCACTCCATTGGATTTGACGCCTCGACCGCTGCGTGATCAAGAAAGTGTGCCCTCCGCTAAGCGCGCTGAATTTGTACAGAAATTGCACCGCAAAACAAGGGAACAGTTGCTGCGCCGTGCTGAGCAATACGTCAAGCAACACATCAAAGGCCGACGCCGCATGATAATTGCCCCAGGTGATCTTGTCTGGGTACATTTGCGAAGGGAACGGTTCCCTGGACTTTGTAAGACCAAATTGCATCAACGCGGTGATGGTCCTTTCAAAGTTCTTGAGGTATATGGAGAAAACGCCTACAAGGTTGACATTCCTGGAGAATACAATGTGAGCCCTACTTTTATTGTCGCTGATCTCTCTCCTTACATTCCCCCTGAGTTTGAAGATTTGGAAGCGGGGACGCTTCTCAGCCAAGAAGGGGAGGGTGATGCAACCCTGCCATCGTTGACAGCTGTTGAGGAAGAGGAAGCCATGAGTCTTCGCTCACTTGGACCCGTGACTCAATCCCGAGCCAAGCTAATCAGTCAAGCCACACACCGTATCCAACTTCAATTCCTCTCCAGCAGAGCACTCTTTGAGGTTCCTAACCGCCAGTTCCTTAATTCCTTCGCTCACTAGCATGGATGCCTCTTATTCCAGCTCCAGTTCTCACTACCAGTCTCCAACTTCAGTTCCTGAAGCCAGTTTCCTTGGTACCAGTTCCTGCGAGCTGTGAAGGCCGACTATCTTCTTAGTTATTATTATTATTTCTATTTTTAGCATATGTTATTAGGTTTAGGGCGTGCCTACTCTCATGCTTGAGAGGTCGGCCCTTGTTTCCCTTTTTCATTATCTTTATTATCCTTTCTTTACTTATTTTGCAAGATACTCTTTGTAAAGGCTCGCCTATATATTTGGCTTGCCTTCTTCATTAATATCACGTTTAGCTTTTGGATTAATTGATAAAGTCGAGAGCCCTAGGCGTCACAAAAACAAAGTCTAACTTCTTTATCCTTTCTTCTTACTTCTAATCCTCTTCCCCGGTGGAGTTATCTACCAAAACCTACGTAAACCTACACCTTACATCCACTTCATCTCTACAATTCATCCGCTCCATCGTTGTTGCTCGTTAACGCAAGTAACAACTGCACTATCATTCAGTTCCCCAGTTACTATCAAGTCTTCTGCCACCCTCCAAGTTCCCAAACTCGGCCAGCTCTTGAGAAGACCGACTCCCTACGCGATCTAGATCGCTCCAGCAAGCCATCCTTGACCTTTTCGAGGCCAGGAACGCATCAAATCTTTTACACTCTTATCTTTGTTGTCATCATAATTCTTCATGTTTATGTCGGATTCTGTTTGAAATAATGATTGAGTTGCTACGGAGATTTGAAAGATGGCAGACGATGGTGAATAACTGGTTGAAGCAGAGTAATAGGTTTATAATGGCATGGTTAGAATAATAGGATGGTAAGTATAGCTTCACGTTCATTCGATTTTATTTTATTAGAGATATATTAGTATTAATTGATAATGTTTATATTATTGCCTTTTGTGTAGATATCTTTTTCTTGTATCTAGCTATATATATGCCCTTGAGAGGCTAATGAGGACAACACAGTATTTCCCCCCAAACCTAAATGTTTTAATGGTATCGAAGCAGGTTAAGCCCTAATATTTTTTACCCTAACCCTAAAATTGTCGTCACCCCTCACCAACCTTCCACCGCCGCCGCCGGCCTTGTCTAACACCTCTCGTTGTCATTTTCATCACGAGCGATCCGAAGGAAGCGTCCAACATATATGATGGATTGCTCCCCGATGCGCATCTGACTTTTGCATCATCTTTTATCTAAATAAATCAACTTGTACCCTTTGTGGCCAGTCTGAATTTCATATATCCAAGTGTTATCACTTGATTCGTTATTCCGATGGACCCGGATCAACATTTCTTGGACGTAGAGACCCTGCGGAGATCAGCAGCTGCACTTCATAAACGTCCAGTACCCTAATCCGCGGGCGCGGAAGTACGAGCCGCGAGTGAGGAACCGTCAGCTGCGGGCGTGGAACCATCAGCCGCGGGCGGGGAACTGATAGCCGCGGATGCTGATTTGCCTCTGCAACAATTGTTGTTGTTTGTTCAAAAGTATCTTCTCAGATTCGTCTCGAACCCAATCGACATGATCAATGGAATACTGATGTCGCCATGTTTCAGTCCATGCTGACCACTCCTCTGGTATGTCTTTTAATTGAGTTTTAGATACAAGAGCATCGTTTCGTATGACAGGTGATCGATCTTTGCTTCAGAATATTGTACCCACATCGCCGGTATCTATTAAGTTACTGGATAATCGTTTTGTTGCAGCAACTGAGGAAGGCACTCTAACAGTATCTGATATCTCTCTATGTCATGTGTTGTATACTCCTCAATTAGACTGCAATTTGATTTCTTTCTCTCAACTTCTTCTAGAAAAAAGTATTTGGCTTTGCTTACAGACAAGATGTGTGTGATTCAAGAGAGCAATTCACAAACGGTGATTGGAGTAGGTGAGAAACAAGGGGGTGTCTATTGGCTTCACACATTGGGCCCGGGTGCTCGAGCCTGCCATTCAGCAACTTCGTCTTCCGCTTCTTTGTTTCTTTGGCATAAACGAATGGGACATTTGTCTTTGTCTTTTCTGTCTCCTATCCTTGCGGTGGGTCGTATTGTTCGAAGAGATATTGTTATTGATCCATGTGATGTTTATTTTAAGGCAAAACAAGTCCGTAACAGTTTTCCTTTGAGTTCTAATAAAGGCGATGGCATCTTTGATTTGATACATTGTGACGTTTGGGGACCTTATAGTACTCCTGCTACTACTGGTGCTAGGTATTTCTTGACAATTGTTGATGATAATTCGAGAACAGTGTGGACTTTTCTTATGGTTCACAACTCTGAGGTTGCAGGTGTATTTCACAAGTTTTGTGCGATGGTGAAAACCCAATTTCAGAAATCCATTAAGCGTTTTCATTCAGACAACGGTACTAAGTTCTTGTGCTTAAGATCATTCTTTGATTCTCAGGGTATTCTTCTTGAGACTTCTTGTCCATATACTCCACAGCAGAATGGTAGAGTGAAGAGAAAGCACCACCACATTCTTAACGTCGCTCGTGCATTACGTTTTCAGGGATCTTTACCTTTTAAATTCTGGTGTCAATGTGTACTTACGACTGCTCATCTTATCAACCGGACACCAACACCTTTACATGGGAACAAAACTCCTTATGAAATCTTGTATCAGCGGGCACCAAAGTATTCTCATTTACGGGTTTTTGGCTTTCTATGCTTTGCATCTCAGATTCCACGATCACATGATAAATTTGCGTCTCGAAGTCACAAATGTGTTTTCTTAGGCTAGCCTCTTGGACAGGCAGGATGGAAGCTATATGATCTTGAGACTGATCAAGTTTTTGTATCTCGAGACGTGGTATTTTATGAGTTGGTTTTTCCCTATGGAGAACCTACAAATTCTTCTTTGCCAACTGAAAATCCAGTGCATCCGGGGTTCTTTGAGGACGAAACTGTTCTGTAGGAAGCAGAACCGCAGGTGCGGAATCCATACCGCAAACGCGGAGTTACAACAGAGAGATCAGAAAATGCAAACAGTATACCCGCGAGCGCGGTAATACAACCGGCGTCGCAGGATCATCAGACAAGGGCGCGGGTGTCCCATTTGCGGGCGGGGACTTGACAGACAACATTAGAGATACAACGACCGTTCCATGGGCTCGGACCCCAGACTGTGGGCGTGGAGCCCGTGCAGAAACGTCATTGAAGCTTGATAGTGTTGATGTTAGGGACCTAAGGAACTCTGGTTCCTCAATAGGTTTCTTTCCTCTATTACTCTGTGTTTTGAAGATGACAACCTTAGCATATACTATGGTATAGTTTATCTTGATATTTCAGATGAAAAGATTGAAGATTTGAAGCTGATGAAGTGTTAAGGGAAGCAGATAGGGAACCGTGTTACATCTGTGTTACTACTAACCCTAACGTGGGCGGCAAGCCGTGAAGATCTTCAAGAAGATCAAGAAGATCTTTCCCTTGTTAGGATATTGCTTAGTTAGTTGTAATCGGTTATTGTAATATTTAGAAGATCTCGAGTTAATTATGTTAACTTGAAAGCCATAGAGATTATCATTATTTAGGAAAGTAGTTCAACGTATAATATATTCTTGGAATATCTTTATACGGCAGACTACTCCCTATATATATGATGATCTTTACGTTCTTAGGACTTATGTATTTTGACGGAGCTTGAAGTGTATTAGATTAAGAGAAGAGAGAAGTTGTTCTTGCAAAACAACATCAAGTAAGTTCACTGGTATTATCATCTGAGAGTTTCTGATAGGAACTAGGTTAGTACTTATCAATAAGTTTGTAATCTTGTTCTTCTCTACACTCACTGATTGAATATACAAGTAGACCTTTCAATCCTAGATAGAGGGGTGGTTTTCATCCAAAGATAACTATTTGGTTATCTAGGGTTTCCACCTTAAGTAATTGTGTTGATAACTCGGTTTATTACTTCCGTTGTGCCTAGGAACGGGACAACTCTTTGTCACAGTTCCCTTGATACTAACATACAGATCCTACAATTGGTATCAGAGCTAGAACTCTAGATTGTGTGTTACTCGCAGGTTATCAACATGTCTCGTCCAAGCGAACCAGAGCTAGGTATCTCAACAAACAAACCATACTTGTTGAAACCTGGTCAATTTCAATGGCGGAAGGAATAGATGACTGGTTTCTTTCAAACAAATGACATGATATGTTGGAAAATCGTTGAGCATAGAAACTACGAAGTTCCAAGGGATCCGGCTGAGCCCAAGTCAGAACTTGACTTCAAGCGATGGACCACTGAACAATTCTCTCAACAAGAAAAGAATGCTAAAGCTAGACAATACATTCTAAATGCCCTCTCCAAATCTGATCAGGATAAGGTAATGGGCATCGACAATGCTAAAGACATGTGGGGAAAGCTCTTGAAACTTTTAACTTAGGAAGTGAAGATCTCCAGAATAGCAGAAAGTTTGATCTACAAGGAGAATATCATAAATTCAAGATGCTTGAAACTGAAAACGTCTCTGCCTATCATGGTCGTCTGGAGATACTCTGCAACAAACTTCGTGCTTGTGGGGTTAAGCTTGAGGAATGGTCAAAATCCATGGTGTTCATCAATGGATTAAACTAAAATTTGTTGTTACTCAAGACATCATGCTTCAGACCCCTTCCATCAGGGAACTCCCCTCAGAGGCACTGCTTGGCCAAGCTCAACGTCATGAGGATAAAATGAAGGGAAATGAGAAAAGTTCCACTGAAGCTGGCATTGCTCTAGCCTTAACTAAAGTCCTGGAAAGACTCTCCACTGGGGCTGACTCTGATGATTACGATGATGAAATGACTTCCTTACTAACAAGCACAGTAAGAAAATTTCATAAAGGCAAGTTCCCCAGAAATGAAAATCGAAAGGAAAAGAGGGAACTAAGATGCTATCAATGTGATCAACTAGGACATCGTGCTAGAGATTCTCCTAAGAATGAAGAAAAACGCAAAGAGGAAGAAATTTCTGCTAAGAAAAAAGCCTTGGTCTCAACCACCACTTGGGGGTGATAGTGACTCTGAGGATGACATGACCAAAGTATGTCTCATGGCTCAACCTGAAAATGAGTCACCAAACATTGAGGTATCTTCCTTCTCCGAATTATCTGGAACTCTTCTCAAATATGATAAGAAACAACTGGTTAAACTTTTCAAATCCTTGAGCAAAGAAAACAGTATCCTCCTAGGAAGAATTGCTGAAAATGAGGAAGAAATCTCTATGCTATCTGATGAAAGTGATGCTTGGTGCAAGAAATATGAAAATGCTATCATATCTGATAAAATCAATACTTGTCCTACCTGTGATTTGCATGAAAAATTGAATTTAGGAAACAATTCCTCTCTACATCCTTCTGAATCCATATTGCAAACCATTATTGAGAAACTTGACTCTCTTACTGAATGCATTCATGAGAAAACTATTACTCAGACCGTTTTTGTTAAACGTAGTAGAGGACTAGGTTATAAACCTTATGACGTGTCTGATCCTCCTTGTAACTCTCATGCTAACTTTGATGAAATAACTAAATATCTTGAGGCCAAAAATGAAAGACTAGATTTAGCTCTTCAAACTTCAAATAACAAAAATGAGTTCCTGGAACAAAGAATCAAAGTGATTGAAAGCTCCTCTCCAAAGGAACCACCCTGTGCCCCATACTTCGGTCCTCACATTCATGACACGTATAAGAATATGGGACAGGGTAAACCTAGAAATACCCCCAGGAAAAAGGTTGATTTAAGTAAGAAGAAATCTCACTACAAAACTCAAGATAAGTATCAGTGGATTCCCGCTAATCGTGTTTGCTGGCACTGTGGGAACCAAGGACATCTTATATATGATTGTTAGAAAAAGAGGAAACGGGAGGAAAAGGCTTTGAGAAAGCTTAAACAAGGAAAGACTCAAGTAAATGACATTAATGACCCTCAATATTATACCTCAAATGAGAATGTTAGAAACACTAATTCCAAAACTCAGGAAAAATGTCAGAACTGCCCAACAAGGGAACTATAAGACTAACTTACCCAGAAAAGATTGGTTGGACTGGGTTCGTAAAAATTAATGTTTCTCTTTGCAGACTGAAGTGAAGAATGTTGCTAAGTGGTACATAGACAGTGGTGCATCATGCCATATGATAGGTAATAAAGAGCAACTTCATTCACTTCAGAGATACAACGAAGGAAAGATTTCCTTCGGTGACAAGATGAAAGGAGCCATACTGGGAACTGGAATTGTTGATCTTTCTGAAAACATCAAGGTAAGTGACGTTCATCTTGTCGATAATCTTGGTTTTGATCTAATCAGTGTGTCACATCTGTGTGACCAAGGAGGGAACAATGTCCTATTTACTCCCTCTGAGTGCTTTGTAATTTACCCTGAGTCTCATACGACTCTTCTTAAAGGTAAGAGATTCAATAATGTCTACATTGTCGACCATAGCTACTCTCCTCAAGAAAAGCTATGGCTCTCCACAATGACAAATAAATCCACCCTGTGGCATCAACGACTTGGCCATGCAAGTCTAAATCTCATTCATAATCTTCAAAGGAAGGAACTGGTCCACGGTCTGCCTTCCATCAAGGTAGATGAATCTGAATTTTGTTCTGAATGCGTTCGAGGTAAAAAGGTACATAGTTCCTTCAAACCTAAAACCATCATAAGTACCTCCAAACCTCTGGAACTGATTCATATGGATCTCTGTGGTCCCATGCGTACTCAAAGTATTGGAGGTAACAGATTCATTCTTGTGATTGTGGATGACTTCTCGAGATATACGTGGAATATTTTCAGAAAATCTAAAGACGTTGTGTTTGAAAGATTTTGTGAATTAGTTCCCACTCTCGAAATGTCACTGGGACACAAAATTAAGGCTATTCGTTCCGATCATGGAACTGAATTCCAAAATGCAAAGTTCCTAACCTTTTGCAAGGAAAAGGGGATCACTCACAACTTTTCTGCGCCCAGAACTCCCCAACAAAATGGTGTGGTTGAAAGAAAGAATAGGACACTTGAAGATATGGCTCGTACTATGCTCATCTCAGCAGGCCTCTCTCAAAAGATTTTGGGCTGAGGCTATCAGCACGGCTTGCTACATTCTAAACAGAGCCATGCTTCGTCCCCAAATTGAGAAGACTTCATATGAACTTCTTCATGGTCTAGTTCCCAACATATCTCATCTCAAGGTATTTGGGTGCAAATGCTTTGTCCACAACAACGACAAGACTCCCATTGGGAAGTTCGATCCTAGGAGTGATGAAGGGATCTTTCTGGGCTATATTCCAAACAACAAGGCTTTCAAAGTGTTCAACACGAGGACCTCCAAGTTTGAAGAATCCATTCATGTTGAATTCAATGAATCTTCTTTTAACGTGTCCTCACATGTACTTCCCATAGGTGACAACAATGCTGATGAAGAAGAGGACCTCTCCCCATCAAGTTCCTCTTCACTACCTGAATTTACCTTGGACCCCATTGGTAACGTGAGTGAATATACTGCGGAAGCTGCTGCTCCCAACAGTACTGAACCAAGTTCCCTTGTACAAAATGAAGAATCTCCTCACATTGCTCCTGGTCCCTCTGATTTAGCTCCAGACCCCCCTTCAGAGGACCTAGATACAAATGAGAATGATATCAATATTGTCCCTCAAGTTGAACCATCTTCATCATCAATTCCGGTGGTTAACTACAAATACAAGGGCTCTCATCCAGTTGATCAGATTCTTTCTCCATTTGACAAGACAAGTCCTTCCACTAGATCCTCTTTGAACAACTTCTGTGCATTCACTGCGTTCCTCTTTGTTCTTGAGCCCAAGAACTACAAGGAAGCCCTCAATGATGCGGACTGGGTGCATGCCATGCATGAGGAGCTTCATCAATTTGAAAGGAACAAAGTCTGGCGGCTGGTTCGTCGCCCTTCAGACAGAACAATCATTGGAACTAAATGGATCTTTCGAAACAAACTTGATGACTCAGGCATGGTCACCAGAAACAAAGCAAGACTTGTTGCCCAAGTCTATTGTCAACAAGAAGGTATTGACTATGATGAGACCTTTGCTCTGGTCGCTCGCATGGAAGCCATTCGCCTCATGATTGCTTTCGCTACTCACAAGGGCTTTAAGTTGTTCCAAATGGAAGTCAAGACTGTGTTCTTAAATGGATATCTTCAGGAAGAAGTCTATGTCAAGCATCCCCCTTGCTTTGAGGACCAAAGTAGACCCGGTCATGTGTACTTCCTCGACAAAGCTCTCTATGCACTCAAACAAGCACCACGTGCGTGATATGACAGGTTAGCTCAGTTCCTCATATCCAATGGATACAGAAGAGGTTTGATTGACAAAACTCTATTTCTTCTTGAACAAAATAAAGACATCCTGGTTCTCCAGGTATATGTCGATGATATTATCTTCAACTAATCTGTCCCTTGTAGAGAAATTCAAGGATCTCATGAGCATCGAGTTTGAAATGAGTATGATTGGGGAACTCACCTTCTTTCTGGGACTGCAAATCAATCAACTTCCTACAGGAACCCAAATCCATCAACAAAAGTATGTCAAAGAACTTCTAGAAAGATTTCAGATGAGCTCGTCAAAGCCGTTTCCCACTCTCATTTCCCCAACCACAAAACTGACGCTGGTGCCCACAGATATCAAGGCCGATCAATCTCTCTACAGGAAAATGATTGGTTCCCTTCTATACCTGACTGCTAGTCGCCCATATATCATGTACTCCGTGTGCTTGTGTGTAGACCTGGCCAAACTAGGGCTTGGGCCGGGCCAGGGCAGGGCCTAATTTCAAATTCTACCCATTTACCAGGGCCGGGCCAAGCCCTCCCATTTAAAATGGGACAATTCCGCTACCCATATCCTCCCATAAGGGCCCTCAGGGCGGCCCTCAACTACTTACACAGATAAATTAAATATCTGAAATCGGGCTAAACCGTGTTACTAAAACATTCAAAACTTGTTTAGTGCTTACAAGCAATTCATCATCCAAAAACGCATGCTAAAAAGGTCCAAAATACATGCTTACAGAACAATTCTCATAACCGAATTCAAAATTTTTTTAGTTTGGTGGAATGGAAGGAAGGAGGCTGGAAGCTTGAGGAAATTAGGTTTATACTTTACAACGTCAAAGAGTTAGGTTGCCTGGTATTTTTACTTGTTCTTTTTCTTTAGTTATTTATTAAATTTTATTTAAAACTATAATATTATATATAATATGGGTCGGGTAGGGCCGGCCCTCAGGGCCCTACTCTGATACCATATCCTCCCATTTTAAAAAAGGTTCGGGCAGGGCCGACCCTTAAGGGTAAAATCTTCTACCCGTATCCTCCCAAATTTTAGGGCGGGCTGGGAGGGACGGGCGGGCCGACCCTAGTTTGGCCAGGTTTACTTGTGTGCACGATTCCAAGCAGATCCAAGAGTCAAACATCTGGCGGCCGTCAAGCGTATCCTTCGATATCTCAAGGGAACTGAGAACTTGTGCCTATGGTATCCTAAAAGTGATGATTTTTAAATATTATCCTACACTGATGCTGACTATGCAGGATATCTCAAAAACAGGAAAAGTACCTCCGGGATGGCTCAATTCCTTGGTCCATGTTTGGTGTCACGGACATCCAAAAAGAAATCCTCCATTTCCCTCTCCACCACCGAGTCGGAATACATTGCAGTTGCAGCTTGTTGTGCAAATCTTCTATGGCTCAAGAAAGAACTAGCTGATTTTGGTAAGTCCTATGGTCCTCTAAAAATTCTTTGTGATAACACTAGCACCATCAGTATATCTAAGAATCATGTCTTTCACTCTAAGTCTAAACATATTGACATTAGGCACCATTTTCTTAGAGACAATGTGGAAAAGGGTATCATTCTCATGGAACACTGTCGTACTGAGGACCAAATAGCTGACATATTCACTAAAACCTTAAACAAAGAACCTTTTGAACACTTTAGGTTACTCCTGGGTATGATTGCCATAGAATAGCGGTTCTGAGTTCCCTTGTATATTTCTTTGTCTTGACTAGTAAATGATTGATTGATTTTTCTGGTTCTTTGTATGCTTACATGATTCTTGATTCTATAGTCATATTCATCATAAAAGTGTTATTATCTTTGTGACGTGCATAATATACGGACTTTGCTTTCATTCATGATTAGTTGACAAAATTGTACTTCTTTGAACACAAAATAATCAATCGGATCTATTTGAACCAGCATTATAAGCCGAAATGAAGATTGATTATAGGCCCTCCCTAGCTTGGCTTACATAAACTGTTCCTATGATCCTTTTATATTAGCACCACTCTGGAACTTGTTTATGTTTGTCTGTCTGAGTTGCGATTGTCTTTGGGCTCATGAATGATCTATAATAATATTTTGGTGTTCTATGACTTGTGAGTCTTTCTTATTCATGTTTAGCATCATTGTTCCTTATATTGTCTTCATATCTTTTCGATGATGTCAAAAGGGGGAATATACTCTGAAATCTCGGAACCGATAGGACTGGTATCATGTTTAGGGGGAGCTATAGAAAACTCAAAGGTTAAGCGGAACTCTTTGAAGCGTTTATTCTCAGTATCTTTGTCCAGAGTCTTATATTCAATATTGCCCATTGTCTCTGTGATTACACTTATATGAGTTTGTCATCATCAAAAGGGGGAAATTGTTGGAATAGGGACCTAAGGAACTCTGGTTCCTCAATAGGTTTCTTTCCTCTATTACTCTGTGTTTTGAAGATGACAACCTTAGCATATACTATGGTATAGTTTATCTTGATATTTCAGATGCAAAGATTGAAGATTTGAAGCTGATGAAGTGTTAAGGGAAGCAGAGAGGGAACCGTGTTACTACTAACCCTAGCGTGGGCGGCAAGCCGTGAAGATCTTCAAGAAGATTTTTCCCTTGTTAGGATATTGCTTAGTTAGTTGTAATCGGTTATTGTAATATTTAGAAGATCTCGAGTTAATTATGTTAACTTGAAAGCCATAGAGATTATCATTATTTAGGAAAGTAGTTCGACGTACAATATATTCTTGGAATATCTTTATACGGCATACCACTCCCTATATATATTATGGTCCTTATGTTCTTAGGACATATGTATTTTAACGGAGCTTGAAGTGCATCAGACTAAGAGAAGAGAGAAGTTGTTCTTGCAAAAGAACATCAAGTTCACTGGTATTATCATCGGAGTGTTTCTGATAGGAACTAGGTTAGTACTTAGCAATAGGTTTGTAATCTCGTTCTTCTCTAAACTCACTGATTGAATATACAAGTAGATTTCAATCCTCGAAAGAGGGTTGGTTTTCATTCAAAAATAACTATTTGGTTATCTAGGGTTTCCACCTTAAGTAATTGTGTTGATTACTAGTTTTATTACTTCCGTTGTTCCTAGGAACTGGACAACTCTTTGTCACAGTTCCCTTGATACTAACATACAGATCCGACAGTATGTCTGTAAGTTGCAGAAATCTTTATATGGCTTGAAACAAGCCCCTCGCAATTGGTTCTCTAAGCTTGCTTCAGCTCTTCGTACTTATAGTTTTCAGCAAGGCAAGGCTGATTACTCCCTTTTCTCTTTGTGTGTCAAGGGGACTCTGTTGTGCACGTATTGGTCTATGTGAATGACCTTATTATTTCTGGAAACACTTCTAGTGGCATCAATGGTGTCAAGGCTTATCTCAGTAGTTGCTTTTACATAAAGGATTTGGGGCCTCTTAAGTTCTTCCTTGGTCTTGAGATTTCTCGCAACTCTTCAGGTATATTTGTCTCTCAGCGTAAGTATGCTTTGAAGATTTTGGCTGAATCTAGGCTTCTTGGTTGCAAGCCTAGCAAGTTTCATATGGATTCACATCATCAATTGGGTAAGAATAATGGCCCAGCATTACACGACCCTGAGCGGTATCGACGATTGGTAGGTCGTCTTATCTATTTGACTATCAATAGATCTCAGCTTTGCTACTCTGTGCACGTTTTATCCCAGTTTATGCAACATCCACTTCTCGATCATTGGCAAGCTGCATTACGTGATTTGCGTTATCTGAAGGGACACCCTGGACAAGGCCTTCATTTATCGTCCTCTAGCTCTCTTCGTTTGTCTGCTTTCTGTGATTCTGACTAGGAAAGTTGCCCTACGAGAAGTCGCTCTATTAGTGGTTATTTTATCATGCTTGGCGAATCACATGTCTCTTGGAAAACGAAGAAGCAAGCTACTGTCTCTAGATCATCGGCTGAAGCTGAATATCGTGTCATGGCTGGTACATGTAGTGAGATCACTTGGTTGAGGTATACCTGTCATCTTTGGGAGTTCATCATTCGACTCATGTTCGTCTATATTGTGATAGTCAGGTTGCATTGCATATTGCAACAAACCCCGTGTTTCATGAGCGCACGAAACACATTGAGATCGATTGTCATTATGTTCGTGATATGATTGTTGCTTGTCTGATAGCTACTGCTCACATTTCGACGACTCAGCAACCCACAGATATCTTCACGAAGGAACTTGGAGAAAATTTGTTTCAATTTCTTATACACAAATTATGCAATGTTGATCCACATGCTCCAACTTGAGGGGGAGTATTAGAGATATATTATTTTGGGGTTTTTGCAGGAAACCACCCGCTATTTGTCGGAATTTGCAGGTAACCACCCGCTATTAACGTATTTATTCCAAACCACCCAAATTGTATCATTTTCTTACAATTCACCACCCTTCGACTGTTTCTGTTAAATATTCCGTTAAAACTTGGGAAATTACACTTTTACCCCTTCATTTTTACAGAAAATAACAACTTTGAAAGTTATGGGTCAGTTTTTGTAATTTCCTAAAAATGGATTGAATATCTCCCTAGTTCATCCCCAAATCTCAATCTTCTCCTCAATAAATTCTGTATTTTTCACCTCAGCAAGCAAGAAAAGAAAGAGGCATGTCAAATGTCTTTGTTCACTCTGGCTAGTAGCCTTCCTAGTAGAATGATTATGTATTTTTCTCCATGATCTTGTTCTATTTCAATATATCACGTTACCTAAATACTTTCCATGATAACTAGGCAGCCTAATTTACAGATCGAAAAACACCATGGATTCAGGAATTTAACGATAAACCTCAAATTCACCAAATCAAGCAAGCATTAAAGCGATTCAGATCGCAGCACCAAACCTAAAACAAAAGCAGAAACAAGATCATAAACGAGGCGTAAGAGATCACAAACCCTAGGTTTTAGATCGCAGCACCAATGTAACTACAATCTGAGGCAGCTTCGTTTATGATCATCGGAGGAGTATCGCGTCGTCGGATCAGTGACGCCGCCGCGCCATTGTTGGAGGAGGAGGAAGGCCAGAGAGGTCCGGCCATGGCGGAGGAGAAGAAAAAGAGAGTGGACTTGGAGAATGGAGAAGACTAGGGTTTCCCCAAACACCAAAACCCTTGCTGAAGGAGGAGATTGAGATTTGGGGATGAACTAGGGAGATATTCAATCCATTTTCAGGAAATTAGAAAAACTGACCCATAACTTTTAAAGTTGTTATTTTCTGTAAAAATAGAGGGGTAAAAGTGTAATTTCTCATGTTTTAACGGAATATTTAACAGAAACAATCGAAGGGTGGTGAATTGTAAGAAAATGATACAATTTGGGTGGTTTGGAATAAATACGTTAATAGCGGGTGGTTACCTGCAAATTCCGACAAATAGCGGGTGATTTCCTGCAAAAACCCCTATTTTTTTTAATTGATAATGTTTATATTATTGCTTTTTGTGTAGATATCTCTTTCTTGTATCTATATATATATATATATATGTTCTTGAGAGGCTAATGAGAACAACACAATATTTTCCCCAAAACCTAAATGTTTCACGTTTTAAATCATCCATTATATGATTTAGGGGTTTTTGCAGGAAATCACCCGTTATTTGTCGATATTTACAAGAAACCATCCGTTATAAGGTATTTATAATTAACCACCCAAATTGTTAAAATTTCTTACAATCAACCACGTCTTAACAGATTCCGTCATCATTTCCGTTAATAAAGTGAAATGACAATTTTACCCTTATACTTTTAAAACTGAAGCAAACAAATTGAAGGGTAAATTGGTAAAATTACTAAATCATTCTTTTAAGCCAAAAAAATAAAAATAAAATAAAACTTCAAATAAACAATTGGGGCTGGGGATGGAATGAATTAGGGATTCAGCCTCCAAGACCAAATCTTTAGCGAGAGGAAGTACTCGAAACACATTCGGTATAGGAATCGATGCATCATAAAGTGTGATTCCAATGTCAATTGAACAAAACAAAAACGATTTGCAACAACCGAGTGAAGAAGAAGAAGTAACAATGAGTCGAATCGCAGCTCTCAACAAGCCGGAAATTCCAGTTCGAATCACTCGAGCTCTCTTCGCCATCGCAAAACGGCTGCATATTTCCGATTTTTTGGTCGAACGCAATCAAAATCTTCCACGAACCACCGAATGAGCTCAAAAGGGACGCCAATTTGAAATGTTCGCAGTTCTCCGTGCCACTTCGATGTTGGCGTATCCAGGTCAAGCCTACTTCTTTGCTGTCGCCGGATCTAGATTAATTCAATGGATCAGAACGAGGAACTTCGAGAAAGTGATAAACATGGAGATCGGTTGGTTCAACGAGCCTGAAAACTCAAGCGGCGCGATCGGAGCTAAGATTTCGTCAGACGCAGCGAAGATCCAAGGTCTTACCGAAGACGCCTTAGGGTTACTTGTTCAGAACATAGCGACTGCGATTGGAACTATTTGTGTCCAATACACCTTTCTCAATTAAAGGTTAAGCTTCTACACTCCGCAACTAAACATTAATAAAATACCCTAGTTGATACACACGCGCCTCTTTCTTCCCAGATCTGAATCTCCTCCTTTCTTCACTCCCTCTTTCTTCCGCCTCTGTCTTCCCAGATCTGTCTTCGCAATCCCGACCTCCAAACGCACAGCCGAACAAGCCGCATCCCTTGGAATCCCTCTCTCCATCCTCGACGATTATCCGCGCCTCGATCTCGCAATCGACGGAGCAGGCGAGGTTGATCCTAACCTATCTCTCCCTCTCTCTTGTTTAGTCGAGAAAATTGTGTGCTGGTTTTATTTGCTGATGTGATTATCTGGTTTTATGTTATCTGATTTGAATTGGAACAGCACTTGTGCGTTCTTACTTTAATCAAGCCAATGTTACATATGGAGAGATAGAGTTGATCCCCAATGACTAGATTCAATCATGATATGATGATATTTGATCTAGCTAGTATTCAGTTCCGATGTCCAATCAACTCCAATGTGGCATATATACAGATACGTTTTGTATAATGGAGATGCTAGCATGTCTGAAGATCAAGTTTTCCTATACCACTGAAATGGTATTTCTAAGTATGAATCAGATTTTTAATTAAAGGAAGATGAATTAGTTTGTTTTGTTTAATCACCCTATTAGGCACTTCAAGTAACAAACATCAACAACGGAAGAAGTTTGTTCTCTCATCTTTAATAGGAGGTTAAGGTTTGAGCCAAGTAGTCAACACAAGCGAGATGAAAAACTTCTTCTTCACATAGATTGTTGTGTAACAGAATGGCTTAAGGATTCTCCACAAGTGAGATGAATTTTCTGTGTTCTGATTTCTTTCTCTCATGTTCTAACCTCTTGATATAATGTTATGCCTTAAATGTTAACTTGGTGTAGGTGGGGATGCCCTCCAAGCAACTTTCTATGGACTTATTCTGCAAAGGAGACTTGTTATCTTCTCAAAGGGAAAGTGAAGGTCACTCCCGAAGACGCCGATGAAGCAGTTGAGATTCAAGCGGGTGACTTGGTGGTCTTCCCCAAGGGTATGAGCTGCACTTGGGATGTGTCTGAAACCGTTGATAAGCACTATCTATTTAGTATGTTGACAAGTTATTAATGGTTTTTGATAGATTATTAGTGTGTTGACAATTTATACAGTGTGTTGAAAATTTTATAATATTACTCGTGTTGTATGTTGTTGACCGTTTATTACTCGTGTAAACAACTTATTTAGCCGTGTTGACAACTTATTATTCTTGTTGACAACTCTGTTAATTTTTTTGTTGACAGCTCTGTTAAAAATTTTGTTGACAAATTTTGTTGACAACTCTGTTATAATTTCCACGTCAGCAAAGCGTTATTATTGGTGTTGACAACTTATTATTCTTGTTGACAACTCAGTTAAAAATTTTGTTGACAACTCAGTTAAAATTTTTGTTGACAGCTCTGTTAAAATTTTTGTTGTCAGCTCTGTTAAAAATTTTGTTGATAGCTCTGTTATAATTGTCACGTCAGCAAAGGGGTATTTCCATATAACTTAAAAAAATGATGCAAAAACATAAAAAACATTACAGTTTTGGGGTATTTATCCAAAAACTGGACTGCGATTGCTGGTTTGGTGATCGCTTTCACCGCCAATTGGATACCCTCTTTGGTGATTCTACTACTCTTGCCTCTCATCAGACTCAATGGATACGTCGAGATGAAGTTCAGGATGGACTCAATGGAGACACGTTAGTTTTATTATTATTTTATTTTCTTTGGCTTTAAAAAAATGATTTAGTGATTTTATCATTTTACCTTTCAAATTGTTTGTTTCTGTTTTAAAAGTATAAGGGTAAAATCGTCATTTCACTTTATTAACGGAAATGATGACGAAATGTGTTAAGGGGTGGTTGATTATAAGAATGTTTAACAATTTGGGTGGTTAATTATAAATACCCTTATAACTGGTGGTTTCTTGAAAATATCGACAAATAACGAGTGATTTTCTACAAAAACCCTATGATTTATTGTGTAAGGCATGACACTAGTGTTTTTCAAT
The DNA here is from genome assembly GCA_029168935.1 of Oxyria digyna. NCBI lineage: Eukaryota > Viridiplantae > Streptophyta > Magnoliopsida > Caryophyllales > Polygonaceae > Oxyria > Oxyria digyna. The sequence goes on from JAPVLV010000019.1 coordinate 3,063,330, forward strand.
AGAATTTTTTTTGACATTGGTGGTTACTGATGGAACCAGCTGATGCGTAACACAGGCGACACATAGTTTAGTGTTTTTTGTCGTTATAGTGTTATAGAGAAGAAAAAGTAAGGTTGACATATAAGCAATGAAAGTATGATACAGGAGTAACGAGGAAGTCTTATTGTGCAAGGAGATGAAAGTGAACAATCAACGAAGTCTTAAAGAAGAAGAGTGAGGTAGAGCAAATATACAGCCCCACCAACGCACGTGAATGAAAAGTAGCGACCACAAATTTCAGTAACCCCGGCAAATAAAAATGTGAAGGCAGCGCATAATAAAACCGAATACCTAGATGGAGAAAACTAAGATGGTAAATGAAGGTGAGTCTAAGAGTATGGCTTCCAGCGGTTGTTGTGATAGTAGTTGTCTTCTCGGTTGTTCCTGAAAGCACAGCAGCCAATAGAGTAGACGATGACTAGAATTATGAGCACAAATACATTTCCAATGGCAACTTTCTTCCAATGGCTTTTCAACTTCTGAAGCACCCCTGCCTTACAAGACTGGCAATCATAGCACAGCTCTTTCTCGTTGTTGTTCCAGACCGCACAATCTGTATTCGAGAATGTTGTTACCGTGCTAGACGTCGTCCAGTTAGTTGGGGTCACATATTCGAACTTGCACTCATCCGATGGCTTACAGCAACCAGACTGCGCATGATATAACACTTCCACAATGCTTAGATAACAATATTAACTAGCATCCATCCATCTAAACACAAAACTACAGACTTTGACTACAGTTGCATCAACCCACTTGCAGGCTCACAGAAAGTGTTCCATCTCATGATTATCAACGTTCACTTAATGTTTACTGAAATGGGTCAAGGTTCAAATGCAGATTCCCACAAAAGGAGATTTCAGTAGCACAAACAGCAGAATGAAAGAAAAAAAAAGTCAGCATGAACAGGTATTCATATTATTGATTAGCAAATTAGCAGACAATAAGAACACTATGTGAGGCAGACCTAAGAACAAATCAGTGGCTTTTGGGTGTAAATAACAAAAAGTCAATGGTTGGCAGAAAGGGTTTTGGCTTTAGAGATGTATCCAAAAGAAAGAGAGAATCGGAGTTGGAAAAGACCTGAATAGGAGACAATTTCATGGCAGAGAATTGGGCAAGAGTGGTGGTGTTGCGATCGATGAGGGAGTGACATGCGTTGCCATCAGCCAAACAGCTCCTAATCTTACCCCAATTCTTGGCACTAATAACCCTCTTCTGTAGCCAATGCGAGTAATCTCCGAGCCTGTACTCCTTATAGCCTTTCCCACTAACAGCCTCACCAGCTCCCTTGTTGGTGACGACGAAAGCGAAGACGGTGAAGCAGAAGAGGAGAAGGATGAGGAGGAACATGACGAGGAGGTAGACCCATAACAGCCAGTTGACTTTGCAGCACGACCCAATGAATCCGGCTACGGAAACAACAAGGACGGATACGCCGATGAAGATCAACGGCTTCTCCAGGAACTGTTCGCAGTCGCTCGTATTCGCCTTGTGGCTCAGCCACACGCCTCCGACAATGATAGGAATCGAAACCAAAAGGGTTATCAAATTCAACAAACCCACTAACCCATTTGACGGCCTCGTCATTATGTGATGGATTGTTTCTGGTTGGAGTAACAGATTGCAGTTCCTTGTTTATGAACAGATGATGAATCCAGTTTCGTTGAATTTGCGTGTGGGAGGCTGCTGCAGTTCCACAAAAGGGGTTTCTTAATCCCAACGAGCGTCTTTGTTGATCGGTCAACCATTTAACGCGGCCGAGCTGGTATCGGTATCTAAATCTCAATAAATGTTATTTTATAATTATCATAATAAATTATTCATATAGAAATTCATAATTTTATAATTAACTTATTAAATTACTAATGATTTTATATTGACTTTTATTTTAATAGTATAGTTTGTAGTCATATTTGTGAGAAGTTATTTGTATATATATATATTTACTTATAAAAGTGATTAGATAATAATGTTTTATTTTAAAAACAATTAAAAGAGAACCAATAAAAAATTAAAAATTGCCACATGGATGTCGGTAAGTAGGATAAATGACCTTTGTATAAAGTTTTTATTAAGAAACTAACCCCATTAAGAACTAACCCCCTCCACCAAGTTTCTCTCTCAAGTTTCTAATTATTTTAATAATATTTTTTTAGTGACACTTTTCGACTAATGACACTTATTTTTTAATGACACTTTTATACTAATGACACTTATTTTTTAATGACACTTTTATATTAATGACACTTATTTTGTAATGACACTTTATACTAATGACACTTTTACACTAATGACACTTTAACCCAAATGAAATTTTTAAATTAATTACACTTTCAAATTAACGACACTGTCAAATTAATGACACTCTCAAACTTATGACACTTTCATATTGTTTTCATAGTGGAAAAATCGCTTTTTGCAGGGCCCTTGTTGAGGCAACAACCTCAAAAAGTCAAGACCTGTTGAGGCGAACAAAAATGTGTCCGCCTCAACAACAAGTCCGATTTTTTGAGTATGTTGAGGCGTACAATATATGCCCGCCTCAACAAGTCTTCTAATTTTTCAACCATCGGATCATTTTAATCAAGAGCCACTAATAAACCTACCAAAACACACGGATCGACGTTTAAAACCATTGGATCAATTAACAAATCATATCTACCGTTAAATAAAAAACCCCTAAACTAACTAAAATCAAATCAGATCTACACACAGCTGTCCAAACACTTCATCCTAAAAAACCCTAAAAATTAATTCTACCCATCTGTACACACAGCTGTTCATCATTCTACCCATCTGTACACATAGTTGTTCATCATTCTACCCATCTAAATTAATTCTACCCATCTCTACACACAGCTGTTCATCATTCTACCCATCTCTACACGCAGCCAGCAACGAACGCTGCCAGAAAGGAAGACCTGGAGGTCCAAGAAGAATGAGCCAAAGTATGATCCTGAGCTCACTCATGGCACACCTGGAGGTCCAGAAGATCCCGAGTTGCTTAAGGGATTTGAAGCACATGTTGCGTTCCACATCCAAAAAGGGCAGGTAAGTAAAAATTTTTTTCCTGCATTTTCAATCCATTGCACAGTTTCTGCATGAAATGCAGAATATGTGCATTTCCTCGCAGAACGCAAGGATGCACAGACTCGCAGAACGCGAGGATGCACAGACCCGCAGAACGCGAGGATGCACAGACCCGCAGAACGCGAGGATGCACAGACCCGCAGAACGCGAGGATGCACAGACTCGCAGAACGCGAGGAGTGACAGCCTCGCAGAACGCGAGAAAATGCACAATTTTCTGCATTTTCTTATAATTCTGCAGAAACTGTATTTGTTGTAAATTTGTTATCCAAAGTATAATTTGTATATTTTTCTGCAGTTCAAAGGTCCAATGAAGCCAAAACAACGAACCTCACAGGTATCTTATTGGCCATTGGACAACAATGAATGGTCAGAGATTCCCGGTGCAGTTGGACTGTCAGATCTCCTGACATGATGTACGAAGAAATCGACTTTCCTTTGATTGAAGCGTTCATCGAACGATGGCAACCGGAGACAAATTCATTCCACCTCCCTTGTGGTGAGATCACTATTGGCCTTCTTGATGTGTATAAGATTTTAGGCCTACCTATAGAAGGGAAAGAAATGACACCATGTAAGAAACTGGGTGCCAAGTTTAGTCATGAGGAGGTTATAAAATACTATGGTAGGAAGGGGGCGGAAATTTTTGGAATAGATCCTCAGACTTTAGATTCTGGGAGGGTGAAAGCTGATTGGTTTAGAAGTCATTGTCAAACCCTAGGTGCAGAGCGAAAGGGTTTAGGTTGGGTGTTGTATACTGCTGCCTCGATCTTATTTTCCGACAAGTCACAGAACTTGATTCGGCTTAGATATGGGCCTTTTGTGGAAACCTATGCCCAGGCTACGGGCATATCGTGGGGTTCAACTGCTTTGGCCCATTTGTATAGGCAGCTGGGGATATGCACACGCCAGGGTTGTGCCCAGATGTCTTTTTGTTACACCTTGTTGCAGGTATTTTACTTTCTAAGCATTTAATTTACTTACTTATATATATTTTCATATTTAACGTAATTTATACTTCCTAGGCATGGATCTACAACTACTTCCCCCAGTTTCGACCTACTGAACGTCCTCGGTGGAGAGCGGATCAACTATGGGTCTACCGGTGGATGCCTAAGAATCTAAAGCTGAAGAAGGGGCAAGTCGGAAGGGACTATAGAGGCGCGCTCGATATTCTAATGCCGGAGATGGTAAGTTTCTGAATTTAATGCATTTTTCTGCAATGTCAGCAGTTTCGGGAATTTCTGCATTTTTGGATGACATTGCATTTTCTCGTAGAACGCGAGAAAATGCACCTTTTATTGAATTTCAGTGTTCTGTTTCTTTGATTTTCTGCATTTTCTGTCTTCTTTTTAGGTATGTTGGAACCCGTATGGAGTACAAGACTTCACCAATCCTGAGCTCGCTCCCGCTCTATTTCACGGGGTGCTATCGTGCTGTGACATTACCTAACCACACATGCCGGATCGGTGTCCTCGACAATTTGGGAGACTGCAGTGTATTCCTAGGTCAGTCATCGAACCGATCAAAGCTCATAGGTTGAAAAACATTAGGTGTTATAGTGTTTTTTATGACACCAACCAATGGCTTTGGGAGACAAGAGATGTTCACTCCATATCTCTCAATGAGATGGGGCCAGTTGCCTATGAACCACATGAATGCTCCCATGATTACATGGATTGGTACATCAAGAGGACCCATAGGTATATCCGTCCTACAATCCCTGGGATGAGGACTGAGAAACAGGTAATATTATTTGTTTTGGTTTATCTTGCGTTTCCATTCTTTGTTTGTCTCTAATATTAACATAGAATGAATGTTTACTTGCGTATAGGTGATTGGTCGGGTGTACAATGACATGGACCGGTATCGGTTTGTCACTCAAGAGGATTTTCCTTCATATCACGCCCAAATGCTACTATGTATGTCAAATCTCCATCCCTTTCGACCAGAACAAGACGAGTAGCCTTTCCTTTTGTGTTTTGGATTATGCTTTGGATTGCTTTCTTAGCTGTTTTGTTGCTTGGATAATTTTGTTGGATTATGTTTACGGATATGTTGGTTCTGCTTCAATTCTGTTCGTTTTTTGCATAACCTCGCAGAACGCGAGGTGTAACCTCCTCGCAGAACGCGAGGTGTAACCTCCTCGCAGAACGCGAGGTGTAACCTCCTCGCAGAACGCGAGGTGTAACCTCCTCGCAGAACGCGAGGTGTAACCTCCTCGCAGAACGCGAGGTGTAACCTCCTCGCAGAACGCGAGGTGTAACCTCCTCGCAGAACGCGAGGTGTAACCTATAGGAAACAGGGTGCTCCCAGTTGAGATGCACGGTCTGTGGCACGGTTCGCAGAACGTGAGGAATTACATTTTCTGGAAAATGTCCATGACATGAGTTCCTGTTTAAGAATTTAAAAAACCATCTCCAGTTCAACATTACATTACAAATTCAGCGAATAAAACATAACTTCAACATTACATTTCAAAGGCGGCACATCGATGTGACACAAGATCGTGCAAAGAAAAAGCATCTCTTTCAGCGTTTCGCCACCAAGGAGTAAACACATGAGGTAATGGGCAGTTTTCTTCAAGACGCAACTACAAGAAAACAACAACGTTAGGAAGTTGCATATTAGATAGTAATTCATAAGAAGATCCAAAAACTTACCGGAACAAAATGTCTCTCACTCTCAATATATAATAAGCAGAACGTCGGAAGTGTGTCGCCATCTTCTAACCAAGTAGGACGTTGTAGAGGAAGGTAAGTGTAGTTAGCATTTTTTTTCCACCGTTACGAACACTATGTTGAATGTGGATGCCACAAGGCATCCCATTTCCGGGGTAGCTAGCCAGTGATCTTTTGGAGCCCTTCATATTCCTTCCCATGTAAGTTGGTGTACAACGCTCTCCAAAGTTGCTTGTTGTGGAGGTCCAATCCAAGTTCCTTCAACTAGGTGCCAAATCTCTTTGACCTTAGCTATCATCAAATCTCTTACTTCCCTCCATAAGTGTTGGTTGTCATGCAATTCATGAGCTATTGCTCTAAATCCACAATTTCCATCTCCATTTACCTCAAACCAACCATTCACATGGGTGCGCATTGACGCAGGTATCTGAGACTTGTACTTGCCAATCACCTTAATCTTTGGTTTCTTGAATGTTTCAGAATTAGAAGCATTTCTTTACTTCTTTGGGGGTGTTTCTTCCAAATCTCTAGCATCCATCTCAGCATTAGTGTGCTCCCATGCAGACGGTCTTCTTTGCGTTGACCTTGGTTGTTTGTTAGGAGCTCCGACTGGACGACCCCCGGTGTGATTTGAAATAGCCGGCTCTTTTAGAGGAGTATTTATTCTCCCAATGTCTAAAACAGTTTGTGCACACTTTTTTTGATCATGGGGGCACAACTTCGGAAACGTTTCCTCATAGAAAGTCTGAAAAAGAGGCCTTGCCACCTTACTCTTAACTTCGAGTATGCCGGGAACATCAACTTCTTCCAAACTCAAAGTACTCCAGAAAGGATGCAACTCTGATACTCTTAGTGGTTTTTGCTTCTTCCAATGTCTTACAATCTGATGAACACACATCAACCCATCTCTAATCTTGATCCCACACCTACAAAACATATTAAAGTGCGCACCTAATCTCTCCTCCTTCGTGTATTCCTTAAGCAAAAATTCTATGCATTTGTAAGAGACTTTGAACTTCAATACTTTAAACAAGTCGGCCCCTTCAACAACTGTGAAGCTCTTATTCAAACTCTCGGTGAAAGACACATTAATCTCCTTAAGTTGGTTCTCCGCCATTGTTTTGTATTCTTTGAACATTGTGTCTAGCCTAGCATTTCCACTTGACAAGTATGACTTAAGACACGAATGTGCTCCTTCAACTCTAAAATGTTCGAAAAACAATAATATGAAAATACAAATCAGAACCTGTGGATCCTTCTGTAATGTGCAAAATCTCGCGTTCTGCGAGGTGTGTACACCTCGCGTTCTGCGAGTTCATACATTGTTCCAGGATCTTTGCATTCGAAAATGCATCAACACGGAATCAAGGACATTCCTCGCGTTCTGCGAGTTCATACATTGTTCCAGGATCTTTGCATTCGAAAATGCATCAACACGGAATCAAGGACATTCCTCGAGTTCTGCGAGGAGTGTACACCTCGCATTCTGCGAGTTGTGCATTACAGAAGCTCTTTTTATCATATGTAGAAGGTAGACATAAATTAGAGAACATACCTGTTTGTCGTGTTATTCCCGAGAGTGAAGAAAATATCCGTCCATGCTGAAACAAGTCTTTCTTTGCAACGGTTTAGCCAATTCTTTCTCACGTAGTTCAATACGGTTGGATAAGCTCGCCATTCGTTCTCAAGTTTCTTCAAAGTACTCTTGTAATCTTCTTCAGTGGTTTGTTCAAACACGTTATAATAATCATTTGAAATATGAACCCCCAATGCTTGTGTGCCCATAGCTATCTTGGCTCTCGCCTCTATGTTCTTCCTTACACGTCGTCTACATAAGAGAAACTTTGCATTTGGCCATAACTTGTCTGTTGCATTCATAAGAGCCATCTCACGGTCAGTGACGAAGCAAGTAGGCGATGCTCCTATTCTCAAATACATCGTCTGCAGCTGCTGCAACGCCCAGAAATAACTATCCTCGCTCTCAGCCTCTAACCATACCCCGCACACAACAAAATTCTTCCATGTAGAAGTCAAACCGACTATCTCCAGGAAGGGAACATTGTACCTTAAACCAAAATACAGTAAGATAAATACAACATAAAAACAGAATGATAAATACTTACTTGTTCGTGCTATAAGTCGAGTCCATCAAAAGGACATATGGAAACGCCTTTAAGTGTTTCATTGATTCGGGGCTAGCAAAGAACAAGTCGCCTATTATCGAAGGATTCTTTGCACTTGGCCTATACTCCATGAAGTAGTTGCTCTCTTTGCATTGGTGAAAGAATTCTTGAACCACGGTTCTACCTTCCATTTCCTCTTCCCTTATATGTCTTATCAAATTGTACACTTGGTTCTTCTTTGTGCAACTTCTGGGATCCTTGTTTATCTCAGTGTAAATCAGATTTGGAGAACAATGTGAAAGTACCATCTCACGAACCTTTTTCTTTTGATCCGGGGTTGGCCTCCCAACAAATGCATTCCCGACCAAACTATCTCCAATAGGATGGTTGTGCAAACCACAAACAACCACTAATCTCCAATTTTCTTCAACCCGGTTCTCCATGAGCTTCAACTGAAATTTACACCCCGTTTTCTTGCTCTTTGTGTTTGATCTAACACCGACACCTTTAGGCCTATGGCTTCCCCCTTTCTCAAAAATGATTTGAACCTTACCACTTTGCCCCGGTTTAGATGGTACACTCCTTCCAATAGAGATCATAAACTTGTGTTGCTTTGCAACATTCAAAGCCCACAAATGACCAATCTCCTTAGAGGCAGACACTTGCTCCGTAGTGAAATATTCTGAATAATCCCTAGAAACAACCTCTTCCTCACATACGGGACTATCAAACTTTGGTGCAGTGCGTAAAGAGGGAAGAAAACACATCTCCTCTCCTACGTTTGTAGGTGGGTTAGCAAATTGTGAATCAAACGCATCATAGCTTGATGGCACCTCATATGTACATGGCAATTCATAAGTAGATGGCACGGGCAACTCATAAGTAGATGGTACGGGCAATTCATATGTAGATGGCATAAGAAATTGATAAGTAGATGGAACATGTTGTTCATATGAAGATGGTTGATGATAATATCCAAAGTGGTCAATCCCTAAATCAAATGACGGTGGCGAACATGTCCTTGTATTCCGGTAGGGGTAGTTGTAGTCATTCAACTGGATTGCATTCAATCTAGTGAACAAAGAAAAATTCACCTATACACAATGCTTCTGTTAATACTCTGTAATGTGCAACTTCTCGCGTTCTGCGAGGGAGGCACTGCTCGCGTGACGCGAGTGGCTTCCTCTCGCAGAACGCAGGAAGTTGCTATTTCCTGAAACTAGTCATTCAACGGGATAATTTAAGATAACATGAGAAATTGTTGAGTTTCTACATTAAAAACCCTAAAAACATGAACACATCTAAGTTTTGGACATTATGTGCAAAAATCATCTCTTCAACACTTGCTAGTACTAGATTTAACAAGAAATACAACATAATAAGTTCATTTTAGCTCTTAATGGTGCAAAACAAATTAAAATTCAAAAATTAAGTAAGAACATTACCTCATTTGCATGGTAACTTGATGAACCACCATCTTCATTCACTCATTTGTTGAATTCCTCTTCATCTTCAATTATTTTAGGTGTTTTTAGAGTGTTTTGAAGTTTTAAGGTTTTGAAAATGGGTTTTAATGGAGGGTGAAAGAGGTGAAATATGATAAAAAGAGGTGTTAGGGTAGGGTTAATAGGTGTTACAGATTACTTAAAATAAGGGGGTAGTTATTATAGTTAGGTGGGGACAATACATGTAGTAATGACGCACAACAACGTCCATCTGACATGCTAATCTCGCGTTATGCGAGGGACGTGTCACTCGCGTTCTGCGAGGACACGTACACTCGCAGAACGCGAGATTAGCATGCATGAAATTAACCTAATTTTTTGCTAATCTCGCGTAACGCGAGTGTCACATATCTCGCAGAACGCGAGTGACCCGGCGTTGTTTGAATAAAACACCGGGCTGTATATAAGAATCGTGTATTTATATTAGACACTAGTTGGCACAAGACAATATCATAACCGTTTCTGACAGAATATTCCCCCCTATGCAAAGACCCATTTACCCTCATCTAGTAACTAACTTTAGGCCTTGTTTGTTTGTTTCCTTTCCTTTCTTCCTTCGAGAGTAGACAATGAAACCCCCTTGCTTAACAGAATCAAAATCAAATAAACGCAACTTGAATTTGTTGTGAAAACATGCAGGGCGCAGGAAGAGACGCGGTAAAAGAGACGTGGGTGCAGCTGCACAAAGGCGACGGTGCAGGAGAAAGTAAGGGCCCACAGCAAGGCTGAGAAGGAGACAAGCAGCGCAACAAGCAGTTGGCCATCGCTGGGCCTAGCTATACCGCGATATGTCAGTCGTGCCGCCGCATGCTACAACCGGTTTTCATCACTAGTCTGCCTAAACTTATATCTACTCTTACTTGTATATAGCTTATGGTATGAAAGCTCAAATACTTTCTACAACTCATCTTATCTTTTGAGAGATGCTGAAGAGACATGTCCTTGATCGAATAACAAGATTCTACTTGTGTCACTAGTCATAGATTACACCAAAGTTCAAACCTTGACAATTATATTTCTACACAAATTTTAGCAATGATTGGATTGGACTGTGTGAACGTTGCTACATGAGCAAATCGGGGGTAGCTTTACGAACCAATGCAAATTCCTTCCTGGAATACTACTACTACTCACAATCACAAACATGATCGCTATTGACTGCCACTTTGCTAATGATGCACGTCTTCATCTCCATCTGATTGGAAGACACGACAACAGCAACAACAAACACATGCAATTAGGCTATGGTCGTCATGAAGAGATTAAATTAAATAAGATGCACCTGTCATCAGATGCATATCAAGTCAATACCAGTTTCACCATCAGAAACATATGCCAGCTTCGAAATTGCATATTCCAATGCCTCCTCATGCTCCTGCTCAAAGTCAACATTCTAGCCCTCTTTAAGGCCGAACAGGAAGAAAAAAGTACACATAAAAACTGCATGATGGTTCAAGTGTTCACCTTAAGCATTTTCTTTGCATTTTCAATCTCAAAACGATCAGGGTTAATGGCAGCTATAACCCTTTCCACCTATAATACACAAGATGAGCTGAAAAATAAGAACCAGATAAAAAACACTACCTGTTGGTTGAAGCAATATGATAATTTGCAATTCTACACATCAGGGAAGTCCAAAGTAATCAACTTCTATAAAGCAATATTAGAATTATAACATGTGACTATATGACATATGTGAAGCCTGTGCAGATTAACCAGTCAGTTATGTTACCTCTATGACCAAGGTCTCTGTATGGAGTATTTCGATATCCTCAGAATCCATGTTTCCAGTACCAATTGGAAACTGTGCCTTATGACGATTCCTTGCTTGTGGTAGAATAGCTCCACCAGATTTCTTATCTCTACTCACTAATCGTTGAGAAATGCCTGGATCCTCCCCTACCCACCTGATGTCATCCTGAGGAATCTGTATTTTTCAAATCCATACAGTCAGAACATGATAGGGTTGACTACTAGAGAAGGAAAAAACGCACAGGAAGCATGCATAAAGCATAAAGTAACTGCAAATCCAAAATCCTCAGTTTGTGTACTCATCAACATATTTAGACTGACTGAGAATGAAGAAAGTGATATCTGATTTTGCAATGTTTGACACTCACTTATTTGCCTATGGCTCACTTATGTGCCTATGGCATAAGGCATTTTCACATGATTTTTAGGGGTTCAAGGTTTCATTCTTCCAGCGAACTAGCATATTCATCTACACACACCCACATCACTGAATTTGAACATGATGCCCTCTGCCAAAAGGAATATTTACTGCACATTCATCAACTTAACTATAGGCTCTAATAGAAACAATTGGCCAATTGATCAAGCTAACTAAAGCCTCCAATCGACAGAATTGGTCAAATGAGAAATTCTTAAAATAAAATTAGTAGGTCCAAGATGTCTAACCTGTTTAAGATCAACCCATTCCCACGTCTCATCTGGTGTATTCATGTCATACACTAAAGCATGCCGTCCCTGAAAGAGTAAAAGTAGCCAAATAAACAATAAGATTTTCTGGTCAAAATTTGTCCACTTCAACATAGAATCCAGAATTATCACTCTACATACATCTACTGGATTGAACTGAGTAATTACAGCCTCATAAAATTTATTATCATCAGGCCATTTTGTTAAAACCTTCCGACCCATCAATTCCTTTCCCAGGCCAGCTCCCTCCTGGCCTGTAACCACGCCAGAAGAAGTATGATAACTATATTGGCTCTTGCCATTTGCAATAGCAGATGAATTCTGCACAAGTACACGAAGGAAAGTATGTAGGTTATTTAAAATTGAACTTCTAAGAATAACAGCATGTAGAGCACAACCATCAAAAACAAATATTGATTTAAATACCAGCTTGGAGGACTTTCTCCCTTGGGACATAACTGAAGGTGATGGTTGCACAGGTGTTGCAAGCGAATGATGGTGTGTTCCTGGTGAGGGCACAACAAGAGCAGGAAAGGGCTGTGAATGTGAAGTCCTCTGCTTCTTTCGAGATGCTGAAACAGAAGGACTTGGTACTATATCATGAACAGGGTGAAGCATAGGACCCTGGTGTCCACCTGTCTGCCTCCACTCCCTACAAGGATTACACACCCATCACTCCACCAGAAGGGGAGACCTTTTAGAAATTTCAATTGCATGCTGCTACTCACCTTCAAGGTTGGTCATATTTCATGTTCCCAATCATGATCATTCAACTAGCTAAGTAAAGTTTATTGAAAAATATACCTTATTCTACGAATTGAGTCATCATCGTTGACCCGACAAAGAACTTCTCTGTGTTCATCATCTGAAACCCTCAACTCCTTCCTGAGTTCTGTTATAAGAGCTTCCTTATCCTGAAATGTTTTGGCCAAAAAAAGCACATGAAACTTGAAGTTCTTAAATCGCACAGTTGTACAATGCATGTGGATGGTGGTATACCCAAGTTATGGCATCCGATTGAGCTTTGAAAGCACGGAGTACTGAGAAATAGGCTTCCTTTTCAAGATAGTGAATCTGGCTGTCCATGTCTAACCTCATTTTAGTGCACTGACTACAGCTTGAAACCGGAATTGAAACCTCTAACCAGTGAAAACTTTCAACGCAACTTCAAAGCGGTAAAGGAGCTCATGTAGCAGCTATCTGCATTTTATCACAAAATGTTGGAACCTCGATTCAGTACTATCATCATAACACTTCAAAACAGCCAATTCCTTACAAAATTCATAACACCACCCCTTCCCCCTGCTCTCTACAATTGCTTACAACATACACAGTGACGCTTACAGGAATACATTGTGGCAATTGGAGAAATATCATTTCCAATGAAACAACGTGTCTACTCTAGTCGAGCAATAATATTAACATAAATTTCAACAGAAGTACGAAAATGTGGCATAGAGAATTAGTTCAGAGTAAAAAATAAGTAGAAGGCCACAACTTAGCACAGAAAACTACAACAAATGGATCACTACAGAAACAGCTCCTCCATTCCAGTCATCCAACAGGCACTACCAGTTAATTAGTGATAGCAATTTGTACCGTTTATGGACTAACCATTCCAAAGGAGGACCTCTTCAATTCAATAAAATAGGACGAACAGTCTAAGAACACAGATCACATTTGATTCAATAGGATAAAAAAAGGAAGTACGTTGAAAGCTGATAGGGAGGAAAGAAACGGAAACTCCCGAGAAAGAAGGAAAGAGTGAGAAAGAAGATAAGAGGAAAGAAAAGAGTTCATACATTAGAAGAAGCAGTGCGAGGAATGAAGAATCCTGTGTAATTGCAGTAGGAAAACCCTAGATGTGGATGAAGCAACAAACCCTTAGAGTGAATAGCAGCCGAAGAACCTCGAAATTGATAGAAGAGAGTGAGGGAAGTTGGAAGAGAGAGAGGAGCGGAGTGGATCGAAGCTAAAGGAGGGAGAGGGTAGAAGAAGGGGGTTGCAACTTTTTCGAGCGGAATTTGCAGGCTTGTTGTTGCAGCGAACGCGAGTTGAAGAACATGATCTATATACACCGTTTTTATATAGATCCCCTAAATTATCAAATACACGCCGGTCTCTCGCGTTACATAAAAAACATCTCCCTCGCGTAACGCGAGATTAACAAAAAAATAGCATAATTTTAAAATGTCGATATCACGTTACGCGGGGACGTGCTTCTCGCATAACCCGAGAAATGTACATCTCTCGTAAAGGCCTTTTTCAATAATTCACGATCTTCTCTTTCTCCTCTCTCTCACGATTTTCTCTGTTACATAGGCTTGAAAAATTTCGTTTTTCTCCTGCTGTTGATCCATATCTTGTTTAATTGATACAACAACACACAAATCTCCATGGAAGAAGGTTAGATTCATGATGTTTCATTCTGATATGCAAATTCGTAAATTCGATATGCAATTTCGCATGTTCGTTATGCAGTAGCTAATTAGGGTTACGATTTTTAGGCGTTATGCAGTTGTTAGGTTGTCGTATGCGATGCTAGTTCGACGTTATGCAATATTTTTTACTAGATTTGCACTGTTGAACGACTTGCAATTTCCCCCTCTCTCAAATCGAGGCCACCAGCGGCTCACCCGCGGAAATCGCATCGGATGAATCTGTCAATGACTTTTCCGCGGGCGCGGCTCGGTCGCGGATTGCACTTCCGCGGTCGCGGCTTGGTCACCCGCGACTGTTGCTGCTGAATTTCTCTAATCTCACTTCTCCATGGGGGACGCTAAGGCCTAGGATTCAATGGTGATGTCGTAGCTAGCTCGTCCTCTTGATATCGCTTCATTCTCCCCTTCTTAGCATCGAAGCGTCCTCGCTTCGATCGTGTTGGTGCAGCGGGGGGAAGAGATCAGCCATGTTAGAGTGTCTCCCCTTCTTAAGAACAAACTCATCTGTTGGGAGCACTCCAAAAGCACTAATGTCGGGAATTGAACCCAAAGGTTGCACGACGACCGGGATGAATGCAGGCATTAGAACTCCACAAGGAGTCCAGGATAGCTTTGTAGGCACCGTCAATGGAGAAGGCGAAACGAGCACCAAATGAGCCTCAATTACCTGGGCGTAACATTCTGATTCATCTTCCTCAGAAATATCATCAGGAGCAATCGACACTTGGTTTGCAATAGGAACTGAAACTGATTCTTCAACCACTGACTCCTCTACTATTGATTATGTGATTAAGACCGGTACCTTAATGAGCTTTTGGGCTGCTTCTATAAGAAGGTCAGGCGGATCGATCATCTCCCTGGCTCGTTCGTTGTAAGAAGTTCTTTCAGCAAGAGTCCGCTTCATCCTGGCTAATGACTCTTTTAGTCTAATAATTTCAGTTTATGCATCAGATAGAGTACGCTCCTTTTTACGTGACTTGATAGCCTGTGCTTGAGGATGACGTTGCTGAGTGGCGCTGTAGCATTGTGGGGATGGCCTGTAGCATTGTGGCTTACAAGGATACGGAGGTGGGAGCCAACCGGGAGGCATGTTGGCGTAACGGATCGCATTCCCAAATCGTTCATAGTCGTCCCACTCTCCATTATCGTCATCAGACCAATAATCATCGAACCGTCCTGTGGTCCGACGATATGACATAGGGAAAACTAGGGTTGGACGGGCATAAATCTAAAATTAAGGTTTTGTCAGCAACTTTTCCGCGGGCGCGGTCGATTTCGGCTGGCGGCGGCAGGTTTGTATTTTTGGGTTTTGGATAGGCAAACGAACTCCAATTTTGATAAATCTTATATGTATGGACTCGTCTTAAAAAGCCCTAGATGATGGGGGAGGTTTCTGTGGCAAAGGTAAAAAATTTTGGGGCCGAAATCTGGGTAGAAGTCGACGGGATTTTAGGGTTTATGGTTGTTGTGTGCGGAATTTGGTGGAGATGATATGGAAAGGAATGGAAAGTAAGAGTTTAAGAATTACTACACCTTTAAACCGCTGGGCTCTGATACCAATTGATACGAATCTGGGGTGACTCGTATGCCTCGGGGGGACCGTGGAAGAAAGGGAAGTCGATGGCGCTTCTAGAACTCTTCTACGGTTCGATAAGTATCGAATCTTTCGATTCAATAAGAACTCGATGTCTTGAGAGTCCACTCAAGGGATGATCGAATTCAGTAGGTAAGCTTGATGACAGTTCGCTATCGAGAACAACTCCGGATCCAATCAGTGGGGTTTGACGAAGAAGGTTTAAGGGAGGAGATAACTCAACTTCAATGCTTAAACTCATATTCAACGTGAAAACAACAATGGGAAAAGTTCAACTTATAAAGGAGGTTGCTACTAACATTAACCTAAAAGTGCAGCCCTAATTCAGAATTGAAAAACAATTAATTAAATAAAACACAAAAAAAGGAAAGTTCGGACTTCTTCAGCGCAGGATCCGCGGGCGCGAAAATCGAGGCCACCCACGGCTCACCCGCGGAAATCGCATCGGATGAATCTGTCAGGGACTTTTCCGCGGGCACGGCTGGTCGCGACTCAGTCGCGGATTGCACTTCTGCGGTCGCGGCTTGGTCACCCGCGACTGTTGCTGCTGAATTTCTCTAATCTCACTTCTCCATGGGGGACGCCAAGGCCTAGGATTCAATGGTGATGTCGTAGCTAGCTCGTCCTCTTGATATCGCTTCATTCTCCCCTTCTTAGCATCGTAGCGTCCTCACTTCGATCGTGTTGGTGCAGGGGGGAGAAAGAGATCAGGCATGTTAGAGTGTCTCCCCTTCTTAAGAACAAACTCATCTGTTGGGAGCACTCCAAAAGCACTAATGTCGGGAATTGAACCCAAAGGTTGCACGACGTCCGGGATGAATGCAAGCATTAGAACTCCACAAGGAGTCCAGGATAGCTTTGTAGGCACCGTCAATGGAGAAGGTGAAACGAGCACCAAAGGAACCTCAATTACCTGGGCGTAACATTCTGATTCATCTTCCTCAGAAATATCATCAGGAGCAATCGACACTTGGTTTGCAATAGGAACTGAAACTGACTCTTTAATCACTGACTCCTCTACTATTGATTCTGTGATTAAGACCGGTACCTGAATGAGCTTTTGGGCTGCGTCTATAAGAAGGTCAGGCGAATCGATCATCTCCCTGGCTCGTTCGTTGTAAGAAGTTCTTTCAGCAAGAGTCTGCTCCATCCTGGCTAATGACTCTTTTAGTCTAATAATTTCTGTTTCTGCGTCAGATAGAGTACGCTCCTTTTTACGTGACTTGATAGCATGTGCTTGAGGATGACGTTGTCGAGTGGCGATGTAGCATTGTGGGGATGGCCTGTAGCATTGTGGCTTACAAGGATACGGAGGTGGGAGTCAACCGGGAGGCATGTTGGTGTAACGGATCGCATTCCCAAATCGTTCATAGTCGTCCCACTCTCCATCATCGTCATCAGACCAGTAATCATCGAACCGTCCTGTGGTCCGACGATATGACATAGGGAAAACTATGGTTGGATGGGTATAAACCTAAAATTAAGGTTCTGTCAGCAACTTTTCCGCGGGCGCGGAAAGTTTTCCGCTAGCGCGGTCGATTTCGGTTGGCGGCGACAGGTTTGTATTTTTCGGTTTTTGATGGGCAAACGAACTCCGATTTTGACAAAATGGTTCTTTCGGAGACAGATAAGAAGAACAATAAGAACTTGAAAAGACAAGCTCGAGAAGTTACTAAGAGCCAAGAGAAGAGCATGGATGTGGATGTGGGGTCGAAGAGGAAACAAACCGGAACTGAGGAGGATATGGATATTGATCACTCAACTGAGACGAATTCTTCAAATCTCAGGAGGGTGATGGTGTCCAAGAAGACTGAAGTTCTAGAGGCGGAGATTGGCAAGGGCCTATCCCGTCGGGCATTATGAGTTGTTTAGGCCTTAACTGTCGGGGGTTGGGCAACCCCAGTGCAGTTCCATCCCTTAAAGATTTGTTGAAAAGGGAAGCCCCTTCCATTGTATTTTTGAGTGAGACAAGAATGATTGGAAGTGAATTGAATAAAATTTTGAGTAAGTTTTCTTTGTATGATGGTTTGGTTGTTGACAGTAGAGGCAGGTCAAGAGGTTTGGCTATGTGGTGGAAGAAAGATATTGAGCTCGAACTGAAATCTATGTCTTTGCATCACATGGATTTTTTGGTTAAAGATGTGTTGGGCGACAACCCGTGGAGAGTTACTGGTTTTTACGAATGGTCGGAGACTGAGAACTGACATTTATCTTGGGATCTTTTAAGAATGCTACGGTCAGAGAATGAGCAGATTCTGTGGCTTTGCTTCGGGGATTTTAACGAGATTATGTACCAACATGAGAAGCAAGGTGGAGCTTTTCGCTCTTTCACTCAGATGGGGGCGTTTAGGGAGTGTGTTTCTGATTGCTCCTTGGTTCATATCGACTGCTCAGGGCATCAATTCACCTTTGATAATGGCAGGAGCGGGGAGGATAATATTCGGTGTCGGTTGGACAAGTTTCTTGCCAACGATCTATGGACTGACAACTTTCCTCTGGCTACGGCATGTAGCCTTGATAGAGAAAAATTAGACCACGCACACATCAAGCTCCAACTTGATTAAAGAACAAACCGTAGAGGCCCCAGACTGTTCAGATTTGAACAAAACTGGTCAGGAAGGATGATTGAAAGAAGATTATTCAGAAAGCTTGGGAGAATTCGGAGGGAGATGCTTTTGATAAGATTGAGGAGTGCCATGGCTCTCACCAACTGGGCTAAGGATGAGAGAAAAATCAAGAAACTGCTGGAAAGAAAGCGGGAACAACTCAAGCACCTTAATGGGGGTAGGTTGTCTACTGAGCAGTTGGCTAAGAGGAGGAAACTCATTGCTGAGATTACGGCTTTGCTCAAGGAAAAAGAGACTTACTGGTGGCAGCGTAGTTGTGCTCTTTGGCTTAAGGCGGGAGATCAAAACACTGCTTTCTTCCATAGAACAACCTCTATCCGGAAGGAGATAAACCGCATTAAAAAGATCAAAGATGGGAATGGGGTTCTGGTTTCTGAGAGGGAGAAAATCGAAAAAAAGAGTAACTGATTATTCCAGGGACATGTATACGTCCAGCAACCCTTCTGGGATGGATAGAGTGGTTGATCAAATAGGGGTTGAGCTGAGCAGGGAGGATAAATCCAGTCTTGACAGACCTTACTCTGAAGAGGAAGTTATAACTGCCTTGAAACAGATGCATCCACTTAAATCTCCATGTCCGGACGGGATGTGTGCTATGTTTTTCCAGCTCCACTGGGAGCAGGTTAAGGATAGAGTCATGGATCTTCCTATGAAGGCTCCTAATTCTTGGATTATGGACCCCAAGGTCAATAAGACGTTCATTACTCTCATACCTAAGAAGAACCACCCCACTGATATTAAAGATTTTCGGCCAATCAGCCTCTACAATGTCTTATATAAGCTGATCTCCAAGACTATTGCAAATCACCTCAAAGGTGTCCTTAACCAAATCATCTCTCCAAATCAAAGCGCTTTCGTTCCCGGCCGGATGATTACTGATAACTACCTTATTGCCTTCGAGTTGTTCCACCATATGTCCACTAATGAGAATAGGCAGAATCACTTTCCTTTGAAGCTTGATATGTCTAAAGCTTATGATCGTGTGGAGTGGGTGTTTTTGGAGAAAGTAATGAGGAAGATGGGGTTTGGAGATGTGTGGATTGACAGGATCAATATGTGCATGTCTTTGGTCTCTTTTTCGATTTTGATTAAGGGCAGCCCTACGGATTCCTTTTCCCCGGAAAGAGGCCTTCGCCAAGGCGACCCGCTCTCCCCTTATCTCTTTCTCCTCTACGGGCAGGTTCTCTCGGATATGATAGAAAAGGCAACCTCTAGACGTCAGCGTACTGGGATTAGCATTGCTAGCCTAGCTCCCCGGATCTCACATCTGTTGTACGCAGATGACTGCATTTTATTTGCTAGATCAGATCAAGCACAAGCCGAATCAATTAAATCCATTTTAGCTAACTTTGAAATGGCTTCGGGCAAGAGACTGAATCTGGATAAGACTAAGATCAGTTTCAGTAAGGGGACTAGCACATCATTGAAAGAGGAGATCAAATAGATATTGCAGGTGCATCACCGTGAAGGTTGCCATAAATATTTGGGCTTGCCTACCTTGGTTGGCAAATCGAGAAGAATGATTTTTGATGCAGTGCGTGGTAAGCTGGGAAAGAAATTACACGGGTGACGAGGCGAATTGTCGTATGCCAAGTCAAGTAATCCTAACAAGCTCACTAACAAGTATAGTAGGCAAGCAAGGGTCGAATCCCAAGGGAATCAGGTTATCGGTTCTTAAAGTAATAATAATGATCAACGAGTGTAAGTAACCAAGGGGGGGGGGGGGGGGGGGGTTGGTATGTTTGAAGAACAAAGTAACGAAGGTTGATTTGGATTGTAAATATATCAATGGAAGGTGTTTCACTTGACAATTATCCACTAACAGATTAACAAGTTGATCATAAACTCCTTTTAATCCTATGTCGAATTACTCATATGATCGTTCTAATCCCTGTTCTAATGTAGTTATTAGTCCAACTAGTCCTAATAACCCTTACTCAACTATAATCTTGAAACTATCAAGATTCAATAATAAAGCAGCTTTAAGTTCAGGAATGGATAGATACATGCAATACCATAGACAACTAGTCAGATACTCGACATGTACTCAATTCTCTTCACAATTGACATTCACAACTAGTTCATGCAAATTGTGTGTGCTACAAACAAGTATGGTATTTCAACTAGAAATAACCAAACAATAGCAATATGAATGAGATGAAACTACTTAGATGGCCAATCTAAATGAGCAAATCTAATTCAATAATAATACACACAAGAGAATAGAGACAATCATAAGAGTAGAACAAAGGAAAGAAATCTTACAACTTAATCAATCCGAA
Source organism: Oxyria digyna (assembly GCA_029168935.1). Taxonomy (NCBI): domain Eukaryota; kingdom Viridiplantae; phylum Streptophyta; class Magnoliopsida; order Caryophyllales; family Polygonaceae; genus Oxyria; species Oxyria digyna. The sequence goes on from JAPVLV010000019.1 coordinate 3,084,153, forward strand.
AGCTTCAAATGTCAAGCAAAACAAATGGACTTAGCAACTCATGAAGTTCTTGAGCAAAACTCTCAAAACTTGGAAAATAGAATGTAGAAGATGATGGAAGATCATCAACACCTAGAACCTATAAATCTCTGCAGAATTCAACTGACAAATTGAAGGTAAAAACGTTATAAAAACGTTACAAAACTTAACACAACATACTAAATCGGGCAAATGAAGAAAGTCTTCTCTGGCGGATTTCCGCGATCGCGGTTTTGGACCCGCGGTCGCGGATTTTGTTCTGTAATCTGGCTTCTTCAGATGGCATTTCCGCGATCGCGGTTTGGGACCCACGGTCGCAGAATTTCTTTTGTGATCTTGGCTGGTCCGGTAGGTTTTCCGCGATCACGGTCTGTGACCCGCGGTCGCGGATTTGGCTTCTGTGGCTTCCTTGGCTTCGTCTTCAGCTGCTTCCAATGCTACCTGTGGTCTTCTTCAGCTTCGGCTCTTCTTCTTATGTTTCAACGCTCTGCATCATCCTCTGTAATCTCATGTGTAACTCAACTCTCCAAAACTCCATGATTACAGAATACATCATAACATCTAGCATAATCCTATACAAAATGAGCTAATAACTTATAGTAGCGCTATGTAAAATACCGCTTATCAACGGGTGGAGAAATTCTTTTTTGGCTAAAGAAGGGAGAGGAAGTCCTTGTCAAGGCAGTGGCCCAATCCATCCCGACGTATGTTATGTCGGTTTTTAGGATGCCCCATAACCTCAGTCTCGAACTTCAATCTCTGGTCTCTGGTTTCTGGTGGGGGCGTAAGGGGGGCCAGAGGAAAATGCATTGGTGTAAATGGGAAAAGTTGTGCAGGCCTAAGAAACTCGGTGTCGTGGGTTTCCGGGAGCTGCAAAACTTCAATTCCGCTTTGCTGGGGAAACAGGGGTGGAGGTTATTAAAGAACCCATATAGTTTGGCTAGTCGGGTGATTAAAACTAAGTATTATTCGTACACGTCCCTCTTAGATGCTGATCTGGGCTCAAAATCGAGTTATACGTGGCGGTCCATCTGGGAAACGATATGGGTGATTCAGCAGGGATCATTGTGGCAAGTGGGAGATGGCTCCCAAATCCGGGTTTGGTCTGATAAATGGATTGGAGGCAATTGCTCGAAGAAGGCTATCTCTAAACCAGCTCCAGGAATTGAGAATCTCCTTGTAGCAAACCTTATCATCCAAGAACATAGATGCAGGAATGCTGATTTGATTAATGAGTTGTTCATTCCTTTTGAGGCGGGTAGGATTCTAGATATCCCCCTCAGTTGTGATCCTGATTATGATAGACTGACATGCGATGTTGACAAGTATGGAGAGTACACCGTTAAAAGTGTGTACCATTTGATTAACGCAGGGGAAGCTGATGAGAACCTTGCAGACTCTAGTCGCCCAGACATCTCCGTTTGGGGCAAAATTTGGTCGGCTAATGTGATTCTGAGGGTTAAACTCCATGCTTGGACGATCTGCAGCAGAATTCATCCTACCAAACACGGATTGGCCAGCAGAATTACTGGGAGAGATAGTGGTTGCCCATGTTGTGAGGCTGAGGAGGAGACTGACACTCATGTGCTTAGAGACTGCAGTCACAGCAAAGTTGTTTGGGATCTGCTTGACATTGAGATGTGCTATCAGTTTGGGGAAGGTATTGATTGATTTAATGGGATGATAGCGAAGCTCTCACGATCAGATTTCAACCTCTTCTTGATTGGTTTGTGGATGATATGGATGAATTTTATATGTACGGACTCATATTGAAATTCTCTACAAGAATATGAAAATACATTTAATAAAAAAAAATCTTCCGCGAGGAACCAACAAATTACCTTCGTGACGAACCAAATTGTTTTAAAAAAATTGCTCTGTGATGTACCGTGTCTTTTAGTTCGTGACGGATTTGTCCGTCTTTTTCTCCGTGACGAATCTAATCTAAATTTGGTCCGTGAAGAATCTACCTTTGTGTTAATAACAATTTTGGGGTGTGCTAAATAGTAACCCCAAATAAAACTGAAAATCTGTGGAGAAAGAAAGAGTGGAAGAAGGGTATTATGTCAACTAGTAAAGCAACTCATTCCTGGAAGCACCGCCTCACACAAGGCTCACAACTCAAACCAATTTAAGCATTTAAATGCACCACTAAACACACTTAATGCTTAGACTAAGGGTAAACTTTATATTGTACTAGACACGGGACTCCGCGCTACGGATTTCGTATGTGGTTTACTGTTGTTAAATATATGTCTCAAAATTGGATTGAGGCTAATTATATTCACAATTTTTTAATATTGCAATGTAATCTCAACAAAGTTACGTTTATAAACGTGATCCATTAAGAAAAGGACATAACACATAATGACTTCTTTTGGCGGAAAATGAGAAGTCTCTGGTAATCCACAATAGAAGGATTAATCATTTTAGAAATCAGCTACATCTTCAAAACATTTTACAAACATACGAGTCAAATTTTATACTAATAGGAAGGTAATCAGGTAATCTGGCTCCAAAAGACAGGAGACTCTAAGGGTAGAGTTGACGTCTGGCAGATCTAAGAATTCTTTATAACATATCGGAAAAAAAGAGTTCTTAATATACCACTTCCAAGTTCCACCAGAACAAATAGTACATAGAAATTTTTGAGCATCAAACTAATATGAATGTTGGTTTGCCTGATATTCTGCAGAAATGAAGACACATGTGCAAGGCTATTGATTTGTAGTTTAATTGTATATTGTGAGAATTAAGGAGTAGCAACTTTTATATTTTTTTTCATACTAGACTCAAGAGCATAGTTTCTGTTATATATTACATTAGAGGGGACTAAAAAATTTATAATAAAACACTAATGTAGTGACTCAACCTTCTTGTAAACTAAAAATGTAATCATTTTTCAAGGAGCAAAGTCCATCAAAACTAAATGTACATGATTTATGTGTATGTTAGCAAACAAAAGACAACAACGACATCCTGAAAATTCCTGATCATAATCAAATTGCACATCTTGCCTATTACAAAGAGAAGCAAAGAACGGATGTCGAAACAATAATTAGAAAAGTAATCCTCTTAACGACTTAAAATCATACAAAAAACAAATAGAATATATGTAAAAGACGATACGAAACATATTTTAGAAGATTTTCGAAACTCTTCAGTCTCTTAGGAGGGTCTTGACTCGAAAAGTAAGATGAAAAACATATTAATGAAGTTCTGAAATGAAAAATATTTTAATCACAAAAAATAGGCAAGATTGTGAGTAGAATAATAATTTAAAACTATTTACGTATAGCAGAATCTGAAACAAAACGAACTTCTTCATTGCAATAAGGTTGTATCCAAGTTTGATTTTTCTTTTTTAATCTATTGCCGTTTTTTGTCTGTTTTTGTCCAGTTTGTTTTGTTTGTGTGATTCTCATTGCTTAAATCTTAAAATAAGCAATGTATGTTGGAGATCTAGTATCTCTATTCTGTTTGCTGAAGACCATGTTGTTTCTGAAAATCCATAATTCATACCAAAGAAAAATGATTGGTTTATTTATATTATTATATTTGTGATTACCTATTAATTCTTGAATGAGTTGATTAAATGGTTTGTCTGATGGCATTTGGAATTGTATATTCAATAGTTTGAATAGTTTTTTTGTAGTTCTGAATAGTGTTTGGACAGTGGAAGAAAAAATGAATATTATCTTCCAAAATGTGATTGCATATTGAACAATATGGTGGAACTCTGTTATAGTATCTATTTCGTCTTTCTGTTGTTGGTAGGTTATTCGAGATTGCCTTCCAAAGAAAGTTTTTTTAGTCGTGGTGGTAAATTTAGATTCCAAAGCCAATCAAAAAGATTATTGCCCGGGTTCGTAATAAAGTGTAAACAAAGCGACCTAGCCGAAGAAGTTGTAAATTTGCTTAAGGTATTTAGTCTCCAAGTAATGTAATCTGTCACTGGAGATTTTGGAATATATATACATGTAATATGTGCAATTATATGATTTGGTAAGACGTTGCTTAAACGTTGAATATCCCATGTCTTATTCTCCATTATGTATGTATTTACAGTTTCATTAATATCCAAGTGGGTAGTGTTAAAATAGCTTTGTAATTGTACATTCGGTATCCAAGGATCAGTCCAAAATTTGATAGTCCTCCCATCTCCTAATTTCCAAATGATACCTTCTTGAAAAACTTTCCGAAGGTGAAGTAACCACGAGAATTGCTATGACTGTTTTGTATTGTTTGATTATATGTTAGAATTCTGCTTTTAAATATTTTTGAGTTATTATACGGTCCTAAAGATTATCAGGATCAACAAAAATTTTCCATAGTAGCTTCATTTGAAGAGCATCATTAAAGTTCTTAGATTTATGTAATCCTAGTCCCCCCTGTGGTTTTGGTTTGCATATTTCATCCCATGAAGTAAGCGGTTGGTAGTTTGAATTATCTTTATTCCAGAAGAAGTATTTTGTGATTTGGTCAATTTTTGCACAAATATTATTTGGTAATGAGAAACATTGCATTAGATGATTTGCTTTAAAAATAATATTTGAATGAAATAGGATGGCTCAACTTGGTTGTGATATAGATTTGGGTTTCCATTTTGATAATTGTTTGGTCATGCTTTGAAGTGCATATTCAAAGCATTCAATTTTTACTCGACCTCTGACAATAGGTACCTCTAGATATTTTTCCATTGAGTTTGTAATTTGTAGATTGAGGATAGAGGCTAAAGCTTGTTTTTGACGATTAGAAATGTTAGGTGTTGTTAAGATGTGATGTAATTGTTTGGTATTTCTTATTAGAAACGAGAAGACGGTAGACGAAAGAAGAGTAGAGAAAAGAGAGTGACCTAAATACCTTACCACTGTCATATCCATCCAGTGAAGGAGAAGATACTAAAGCATACATCCATGGCCAGCGGAAAGGAAAAATCGGTCAGGGTTAAACCATTAATGGGTTTTAGGGTGATACCTAATGACTTTGTCATACAGAATGTGACCCGTCAGAGATGAGAAGCTCGGGGTGACCCGAATTCGCCTTCTCCACTGCATCAATTGCAAGAAAATTGAATCGTGTTCACCGATTTATCAACCATCTCTGTCTTCTCCGAAGTGTCCGCCGCGGCCGCCCTAATAGCAACTGATGATTGTTTATGCGCATGGATATTTGGATAGGCTGTCAATGCGGAATGGGAACAGAGAGGACAAGAAGCACGAAGGTGGATTTTGATGACGCACTTTGAGAAAGGGTTGGGGAAATGATAGGATCTGAGGAGGAGGAAGGAATAGGTTTTGCACAAAATGGCCGAAGAGACGAGAACTGAAGTAAAAAACGTGTGCCGAGCTCAATCAGTAAAACCTAGTTTAAAAGACGATCGCAGATACTCCAACTAATTTCTCTCAATATGAACTTAAACTTAACTGGCTCGCCAAGAGATACATCCTAATCAAGAACACAAAATAAAAGAATAAGAATACAATCATCAGTTTACAAAAGAAAGCTTGCAAGATTTGCAAATCGCAGGCATTACCATCCGAGCAATCCATAAATCATCATCGGACATGATCATGGGAACTGCATTTAAAGGATTCCACAATCCTAACTCTGGTTGGTCCACAACAACGAAAAATTGCTCACCAATCGGCACTCTTTATGCAGCTTTATTTAGATGCGAATTGTTCTTACATTATCTGCAAAATAAAGAAGCTCTTCAACCATTTATCTCTAGGGTTTTGATGACCCCAAATCAAAACCATATATCCAGCATCGTCTTACCCAAGTCACCTTCATCTAAAAGACGGGGTCGACCTTCAGTTATAGGGTACAGTCAACATAATAAAGCCAAATCAAACTGATTTCTCTTGGACCGTGAGTGAAGAAAGAAGAAACGGGGCAAACAACGTGATTTCTTGGGAAGCGAATCAAAGGGGGGAGATTTCGGCGAGAAGAAGCAGAATCTCCAGTACCAGAAGCCATGAACCTGAAAACCCCATACTGAAACAACGTCGCATCTTCTCTTCTCTTGTCTTCTATGTAGAAAGAAACAAGTTTGGGTTTAGGCAGATTTTGAGATAATCCTTCTTTGTCATCGTTTTTGTTATATTCTTCGCCTTTGTTTATGGGTTTTGGTTGGATTCGATTTTATGGTCAAGTGTAATCGAGTTTTCAGCCAGTTCTCAGTTGCGATCTTATTAACGGTAATCGAGTTTGGACGTCGGAGATGGGAATAGAGTTAGGCGTCTTGTCAACGACGATGTGGACGGACTCCATTGTCGACGATCGGTACAGGAGAAAGGGTGGAAGAAAGGGACTGCAAACGGCGGGGCATCCATCTTCTCTTTGTTATCCATCTCTCACCATCTGCAGACGTAAGGGTTAGAGAAGGATTGGAAATGGTTTTGGAGAAGGCAGCGTTAACTCGGTATAAAGCCCTGGAGAAAAGCATAGGAAGGCCCGAATGTAATAACTTAGTAGAGAGCCCGTTAGCGGCCCATTAGTGGCCTGGTACCGATTACATTTATTTCGTTCATTGAACAACCACCTTTTATATAGATAAGATTAGATAAGACTAGACTAGACTAGACTAGATAGATAGATAAGATACAGAACCCACACGGAGAAATTAGAGATTTTCGTATATTTAATGTTGTTTCACATTATTTTTTAATATTTTTGTCATTGTTATCAAATTTTATTATTTTAAATTATAAGTATTTTTTATTTTCTCATATTAATGTTTGGAGTAGTTTTGAAACATAATATTGGTTTATATATAATTTCATTGAAATGACTCAAAAGTCTCAACCTTCAATGATTTGTCCTGCAAACAGTGAAATTTGTCAACATTAAACCTTTAACACGAAAGAGATAAAAAGTTCAAAATTACATTCATGAAGTTTTATTTTTAATTTATAGTAATTCTTTTTAATCATAAAAACCCAACATTAAAAAGCGAAAAAACATGCCAAGTTAAATCTATTTATCTATATCTATATAAAAGTTATTGGGTTTGATGAAGTAATGTTAATTTGTACCTAATAAATGCTAATATTTTAAATATTTATCCTAATTATTTCGTCTCCTCCCTCTACCACAACCTCCAAACTCATTCTCATCTAATCGCGTTCGTCAATCCATTCGTTTTATCCCGACGCCTCCTCCTTCTCCGATTAAAAATTAATATGGGTTAGTTAGATATTTTAATTTGTCTATATACATATTATATATCTATCTATATCGATATAAAAATTGATGGATTTGAAAAAGTAATGTCAATCCGTATCGGACCACTGTAATTAATCCATCGGGTTATTGAGTTAAATTTGATTTATCGATTAGGCTTTATTTCTTCGTTGATATTCAACCCTTCTTCTTCTCTTTAGCCTTTTATCTTCTCACTTGATTGCTGAATTGAATGATGATTTTACTTAGGGTTTTTTTGCTACAAATATGTCTTGCCTATTGCAGTATCCATTGGCCTTCTCGAGTTTTTCATTTTCAATTTCGGTTGTAACCACCGTTGTAATAGTTGTATTTGCATTTTACGAGTTTGTAGAATTGTATTATATCATCGTTCACTCATTTTAAATTTAGGGCCTATTTAATGACTAACTGCAAGCTGAAAACCGTGATTTACCCGCGCTTCGCGCGGAATTCCGGATCTAGTATCTCATATAAAATTGTTAGTACTTGATGAAGTAATGTCAACCGATACTCATTCAATGCATGAATAAAATCATTCTAATCTCATTTATGAATTTTAATCCAAAACCTTCATCTTCTCTTAGTTGCAAGCAATACAATAAATATCTACATTTCTTCATATTCTTAACTCCATAATATCAAATTTATTTAATGAATGCACTAAATTAATAAAATTTTAAAACTAAAATGTTGTTAGTATTTAACAATAAAAACTAGTGTAGCAAAATATATCTATATCGAATTGGTGATAAGGTGAGGTGAGAATTTGTAATTTAGCCATATAAACAATTGTTGTTTCGTATACGTGCCATAATTTTATTAAAATAATGAAAAAAGGTAGTTCATCGTCACCCTCCTTCGACTAAAGATCTTCGTCTTCTCTTCATTTCCATTGTCGCCCGCCTCTTATCTACACCCTAAATCGCTTATTTACAACATTATACCGTATATGAAAATCTGTAATTATTTCGCATAGCGCGGGAGTCCGAATCTAGTTGTTATGAGAAGTATTAGGAATATTGATTGTGTTGGAAATAAGTATCAATTACATTAATTTTTGACAAAAGACACCTAAGTTTTTAAGTTATACTCCATATTAGATATTCCATATTAGATTAGATTAAAATTAGAATAAGATAAATAATTAATAATAATAACAATTTAAATAGATTTAGAATTAATTATGTATCACAGATAATTAACCCAAAGTCTACTCAATCTGAACCTCAACTTTACCAAACACCCTCTAAAATCTATCATTCTCAACCCAAACCTTTACAACTCGATTCTAGGGTTGTACAACCGGTCCAGACCAAATTTCCTGGATCTATCCGGACCGCTGGATTGAAAATTTTGAAACCTATGGGCCGGGGACCGAACCAAACCAGAATTTTCTGAACTTATAGAGTAGAGACCGGAAATTTCCGAACATTTACTGACATGACCGGACCGGAAAATCAATGGACCAAACCAAATATGATCGAAACTCGGAATTTCTAAAATATATGGATCGGGGACCGGAGCGAGCCGAGAAATTCCGATCCGAATTTTCGGTCAGAGTGATTTTTGTGCATCCCTTATCCAAACTCAATTACGACTGTTAACCAATGTTTGGTTAACCAAATGTTCGGTTAGTTATTTCTAATAACCATTTATCTAATCGTAATTTTCGGTTAATCAATACCGATCAACCAAATTTTCGGTACAAATAAATCGATTAATTCGGTTAACCAATATAATAAGAATTTATAAATATTCTCTTAAAATGTCAAGATAAAAGAACAGCGATAATCATATATAAGAAAATCTAAGAGAACACTAAAAGGAATTAGTTCAAAGAGGTTAAAAACCAAATCTCAAATACAAAACATAACTAAAGAGCTAAAAAAGCCACAAAAGTTTGGTTGACGACACAAAAGCCACAAGGTTTTGTTGATTAATAAAGCCACAATGATCTTATATTATGTAAATAGACCGATTTTGTAGATAGAAATGGAAGATAAATAGTGTTGGAAGATAAAATTTTATTATACAATTCTATTATGGTCATATTGTTTCATATTAAACAATGGGTTTAAATCCCATGAGAAATGCCCTTAAGATGAGAAATAATGAGGAAGGTCCTTCCTCTTTGGAGTTGACCGCCCGTTAGTTGTCCGTTGACCGACTAATGATTTTTTTTTTAACTTTTTTGTTTGATGAGGTTAGTTTTTTTTATCGAATTTTTTTTCATTCCAATTTTTTGTGTGCAATGATTTGTAAGTAAAAGTGTTATTCTTTGTAAGCAAAAATGCTTTGTTTCTTTTGCTACCATTTTTTTTGCTACGATTTATAAACAAAAGTGCTATGTTTTTTTCTACCAATTTTTTGTACTATTGTTTGTAAGAAAAAGTGTTATGGTTTGTAAGTAAAAGTGCTATATTCTTTATATGCAAAAGCGTAACACATTTCACCTAGCATAGAGAAGCACATATAGGCATAAGCGTAGCACACTTCAGCTAGACATAGAGAAGCACATATAGGCGAAAAGTGTAGCACATATAGGCGAAAAGTGTAGCACAGTTCAACCATAGAGAAGCACACCTAAGCAAAAGTGTATCACCTTTCACCTAGGCATACAGAAGCATATGTAGGCGAAAAGTATAGCACATTTCACCCATAGAGAAGCACATTTGGGCAAAAGCGTAGCACCTTTCACCTAGCATAGAGAAACACATATAGGCAAAAGCGTAGCACACTTCAGCTAGCCATAGAGAAGCACATATAGGAAAAGTATAGCACACTTCAACTAGCCAAAGAGAAGCACATCTAGGCAAAAAGTGTAGCATATTTAATCCATAGAGAAGCACATCTAGGCAAACAGTGTAGCACGTTTCACCTAGTATAGAGAAGCACATATAGACCATAGCGTATCACACTTCACCTAGTATAGAGAAACACATATTGACAAAAATTGTAGCACATTTTAGTCATAGAGAAGCACATCTAGGCAAAAACGTAGCACATTCACCTAGCATAGAGAAACACATATATGTAAAAGCGTAGCACATTTCAGCTAACCATAGAGAAGCACATATAGGCAAAAGTGTAGCACACTTCAACTAGTCATAGAGAAGCACATATAGGGGAACATTATAGCACATTTGAGACATAGAGAAGAACATCTAGGCAAAAAGTGTAGCACATTTCACCTAGCATAGAAAAGCACATATAGGTAATAGTGTAACACACTTCAACTAGTCATAGAGAAGCACATATAGGCAAAAACGTAGCATATTTTAGTCATATAGAAGCACATTTCAGCTATAGAGTTCATTTATGGTAGTAATGCTTTACAAGTTCATATTGTGACCTAAAATACAGTAACACATTTCAAAGATAGGATTGTTCGGTTAGTTAGTAAAAATTGCTTCAAATTGCTTTATCTACTCCCGTGTACTCTTTTTCCAGAAATAAGCACTGTTTGCTGTGTTCGGTCGTTTTTGCTTCGACTGCTCCCATCTGCTTCCAAGTGCTCTAAAATGCTTAATAATGGCCCAAAAAAAAAAGCTCCCAGACCATGCTTTTAGAAATCCTGAGTACTTATTTTGAATTTCTCATGGTTTGTTTCCACTTACTGCCCCCGACAAGACGACAAATGGTGGGAGAGGATGTTGTTCTTCGTCTTCACTCAGTCAAACCCAGGTGAGACCTTCACATCAGGCGAGAGGAAGGTTCGAGCTTCTTTGTCTTAATTTCTGCGTTTAGATCCGGATCTAGGTATTTCATTCCATCTTCCTTTGTTGTTTAAATTAGTTTATTCGTCTCTCAGTAACTTGAGTTCTAATAGCCTCCAGATCTGAAAACGAAGTTGGGTCGAATTCAAGCGGTCTTGTTCTCCGTCGTGCTTATTCAGATCTGGTTTTCATAGGTTCTTTGACTTCTCTTCCTCCTCTTTTCGTTTCATCATCGACTCTCCATGATTTAAGGTTTTTAAAATTGTCATTTGGGGGTTTTGATTCTATTTCTTATTTTTAAGGGTGTTTTTAATTCTACTTTGTGATCAGCATCCTGTTTGTGTGAAGAATTGAAAGCACAAAGAAGAGAAGAATGCTCAAATACTTCATTGATTTCAACAAGAATTACAGAAGATGATTATATAGAGCAAGGAGGAAGAAACAGCAGAATGCAGATTCAGTTACGAGCACGTGCTTTGCACATGTTTTCTCGTCTGAATCTGTTACAGCAGATCACGTGCTTTGCACGTGATTATAACTTCCTATATCCCCCCTCAAATTGGAGGCGCTGGCAAGAGACCCAATTTGGGTAGAATGGAGCTGTGATGAGGTCCAGATAATGGCTTGGTGAAGATGTCGGCCAACTGTTGTTGAGTTGGGACATGGCTGAGTGTCACAAGTCCTTTGGTGAGCTGAGAACGCACATAATGGCAATCCACTTCTATGTGTTTTGTTCTCTCATGGAACACCGGATTCCTGGCTATGTGTATTGCAGCCTGAGAATCACAATTGATAGGAACAAGATGGATGTCTGGAACCTCAAACTCGTTCAGCAATCTGGTGAGCCAGGCCAATTCAGCTGTCAATCTCCTAAGGGATCTGTACTCTGCTTCTGCTGAGCTTAAGGAGATGGTGGTTTGTTTCTTGGATTTCCAGGATATAGGAGATGTGCCAAGGAGAATGAAATATCCACTTACAGATTTCCTTGTGCATACACAGCTAGCCCAATCTGAATCACAATAGGCTTGAAGACCAAGGCCAGGTGATGAAGATAATAAAAGAGCTGAGTTCATAGTACCTTTAAGGAATCTTAATGTGTGAAGAGTTGCTTTAAAATGAATATCAGTAGGACTATGCATGAATTGACTAAGATGTTGGACTGCAAAACAGATGTCTGGTCTTGTGTTGGTGATGAAGTTCATCTTTCCCACCAATCTTCTGTAAGGAGTTGCATCTGGGAGAAAAACACCTTTTGAATTGGATAACTTGATGGAAGGATCTAATGGGCTGGAAGTGACACTAGCATCCTCTGTATCAAAATCTTTTAAGATTTCCAAGATGAACTTCTTCTGTGACATCACAATTCCTCTGGATGAATGCAAGAATTCAATTCCTAAGAAGTAGCTCAATGTTCCCAAGTCTTTGATCTTGAATCTTCCATCTAGATAATCCTTGATTTTCTTTATTTCCAATGCATCAGTCCCTGTTAGTAAGATGTCATCTACATATACTGCAAGGAATACTAATGAACTACCCTTCTTTTTGTAAAATAGGGAGTGATCATTAGAAGACTGGATGTATCCTTGAGATAGTAATGCCTCTGAAAGCTTGGAGTGCCACTGCCTTGATGCTTGTCTGAGACCATATAGAGACTTGTTTAATCTGCATGCCATTCCTGGAGTTGCATTGATGCCTTGGGGGATCTTCATATAAACTCTTCTTCCAAATCTCCATGAAGAAAGGCATTGTTGACATCTAACTGTGCTAAGGGCCAAGAATTCTTCACAGCTACTGCTATGAGACTTCTAATTGTTGTCATCTTCACTACTGGTGAAAATGTTTCTGTGAAGTCTATGCCAGCTTTTTGTGTGCATCCCTTGATCACAAGTCTAGCTTTGTGGCGCTCCAAAGAACCATCTGCCCTGTACTTCAACTTGTAGACCCACTTTGAACTTATTGGCTTCTTTCCTGGTGGTAGAGGAACAATATCCCATGTATGTGTTGCATCCAAAGCAGCTAATTCAGTGTCCATTGCCTTCCTCCAATCTTCAGAAGTGTTGGCCCTTTCAAATGAAGTAGGTTCTGTCAATAATGAAGCTTGACAAACAAAATCTTGACTGATATCAGAAAGATCTTCAAATATAATATTGGAAGAAGGATCAAGTTCAGTAGAAAAAACACTGTTGCAAGAAGCATTATGACAAATAAAGTCATTAAGATAAGAAGGTTCATGTCTTGCTCTTGTTGATCTTCTAAGAGAAATATCTTCCTGAGTGTCTTGTGGAATAATACTGTGCTCAATAATAGGTGAATCAGTACTGGGAGGTTGCTGATGTTCGGAGATAACATCCTCTGTCATATAGTTGTCATCCCATTGTGAATAATCAATGACGGGAAATATGACAGAAGAGAAATCTTTTATATAAGAGAATGGCATTATGCTCTCATGATAAATGACATCTCTAGAATAAAAGATCTCCTTTGTATCTAGATTAAGAAGTTTATAAGCCTTCTTTGTAGATGGATAACCAATGAATAAACACCTTCTTGCTCGAGACTGAAATTTATGTCTTCCTACTGTCAATGTAGAAGCAATAGCTAAACAACCAAAAATTCTGAGATGTGTAATAGAAGGTGGTTTAGAAAATAAAACCTCATAAGGTGATTTTCCATTCAATACTTTTGATGGATATCTGTTTATAAGATGAGCTGCAGTCAAAATAGATTCTCCCCAGAAAATGAGTGGCAAGTGAGCTTCAAACATAAGGGCTCTAGCTACTTCAAGTAAATGCTTGTGTTTTCTTTCAACTACTCCATTCTGTTGAGGAGTATATGCACAAGAAGTTTGATGAATAATGCCTTTGGCAAGATAAAAATCAGAAGCTAACTTGCTACCACCCAACTCCATTGCATTATCAGACCTAATGATCTTTATATTGACATCAAATTGAGTACAGACCATTGCTACAAAAGACTTTATCACAGAGAAACTGCTAGCCTTATGTCTAAGAAGATGAACCCATGTAGCTCTAGAAAAATCATCAACTATAGTTAGAAAGTAACTAAAGCCATCATGAGTAGGTTCTCTAAATGGTCCCCATGTATCCACATGGATTAAAGCAAAAATAGATGTAGTTGTAATAGAACTACTTGGAAAAGGCAACCTATGTTGTCTACTCTGTGCACATACAAAACAAGGTGGTATATCATCTTTTGACAAAGAAGCTCCAATGATATCTTTGAGTTTGTAATAAGGAAGATGACCAAGCCTTTTATGTGAAGTGCAGTAGTCCTTTATTGAGGTTGATTTATGTTGAGTATTTACTGCAGATGCATTTGCTTCAAATGTAGCTTGAACACCAGCTTCTTCAAGCAAATATAGACTCCTGGACTTCTTACCAAGAGTTAGAGGCCTGTGTAGAGCAAGCCCCTGCAACCAACAATGAGAATCAGAAAAAACTGCTAAACAACTCATCTGAGCAACTAGCTTTGAAACAGAGAGTAAGTTGAACTTAAATTCTGGCACAAACAATACTTCTTCAAGCAAAATCTCAGACGTGATCTGAACTGAACCAATCATCTTGACTATCAAAGAAGAACCATTAGGAAGCGTCACTGAAATAGGATTACTCAAACATCTATGATTAGCAAATAATGACAGTGAGTGACACATATGATCAGAAGCACCAGTGTCTATAATCCAGACCTTACTACTATCAATATGCTTGGATGCATGAATAAGAGAAGTTGCAAATACTTGAGAATTACCAGCAAAGTTCTCAGAACCAGATGTGCATTGAAGAAGATTCTTCAATTGAGTCAATTCGGTGGCAGATAGACCAAATGAAGAATCAGAACTAGACACAGCATTTGATGAAGCTCCTGTTTTCTTGAAATCTTTTGGATAGCCAATGATTTTGTAACAAGAATCAACCAGATGTCCAGGCCTCTTGCAATGTGTGCAAATTTTGGGATTCTTCCCTTTGTAGTTGCTTGGCTTCTGAGTGTTGACATTGAAAGAACTTGCTTCTGTCTGGAAACTGGTTACTGAGCTGATCTCTCTCTGTTGTTCTTCTTGAATAAGAAGAGAATAAGTTTGATCTATATCTGGAATAGGAGACATAAGGAGAATGTTTCCTCTAACTGCAGAATATGAGTCATTCAATCCCATAAGGAACTGATATAACTTTTGCTCATCATCAAGAACCTTCATAGCTTGTGCAGAACCACAAGAACAACTAGGGATTGATCTTAAAGACTCAAGTTCATCCCAGAGGCATTTAATCTTGGAAAAATAACTCGAGATATTGTCAGTACCTTGAGCAAGAGATGAGATCTCCTTCTGGATTGAAAACTTATGTGCACCATTGACTCTACCATATCTGGAATTCAACTGTGACCATATAGCTTGAGTTGTAGTGGCAAATAAAACACTATCTGCAATTGTACGATCAAGTGAACCAACTATCCAAGATATGACCAAATTGTTGCAACGATCCCACAGTAGAAGGCGAGAAGGATCTTCAGCCTCTGTTGAACGCGGATAAGAACCATCGATGAAGGCTAGTTTTTTCTTCGCGCTTAGAGCAACCCAGACTGCTCTCTTCCATGACAAAAAACTCTTGCCATCAAAAGCTTTGGACACCAGTAGCATTCCGGGACCATCAGACGGATAAAGATGCAGTGGATCACTAAGATCGGTGATCGGAACAAAATTCACCACCATTTTTGCAAGAATTGCAATTACAGACAAAGAACCCTAGAAATTGGGGATTTTCTGTAAACGCCAAAATTTCAATCACAAACTGTGATCGAATACTTCGTTTAGCTCCAAGAAACTCTCAGAAACTAAAACAAACGCAGATCAATGATCTGTAATGCGAGACGAACTCGAATTCGAGAAAAAAATCTTAGAAAAAGTGCGGAAAGATGCGATCGAAACGCATTGGCTGTGATACCATGTTTGTGTGAAGAATTGAAAGCACAAAGAAGAGAAGAATGCTCAAATACTTCATTGATTTCAACAAGAATTACAGAAGATGATTATATAGAGCAAGGAGGAAGAAACAGCAGAATGCAGATTCAGTTACGAGCACGTGCTTTGTACATGTTTTCTCGTCTGAATTTGTTACAGCATTTGCACGTGATTATAACTTCCTATACATCCATCCCCCTTCATAACAGGTTAGACGAGATAATCCAATACACAATCAAGCCTGGTATGATGTGTACTGTCTAAAATCCAATATTGCGGCATGAACTGATGTCTAATGTCTATTGTTTTATGATGTTATTTTACTTCAGGTTTGAGCAAAAGATGTGAAAGGAAGATTGGTGATGATTGAATATTTATCTGGGGCATTCCTTGCTTCCAAATTGACCATCAACCCTTCTGGAGGAATTTTTTCAAGTTAAGAATGACAAGGGGATATTCTACTTCGTTATCTAATTTTGTTTTTGGTAAACATTATCTCATAATATTCAATTCTTTTCAATCTTGTTTGATGTATGATTTATATTTTCATTTGGGTTGGACATATGTTTTTAAGATTAATAGATATTATGATGACATTGTTGATATTGTGAAATGGTTTTATAATCCATGTTCTTCATATTTGCAAAATTCGTTAAAATTGTGGGTAGTTCGTTAAATTTGTGGGTAATGTCAATTTAATTGTTCTAACTTGTGTCCAAATCATGAAGTAATGTTCTTGAGAACTACATAGAAAACTTGTAGAATGTAAAAACGGACAAAGAACCTTAATAAGTATTTTTTACCGAACATCCATTCAGACAATAAGGGCTCGTTTGGTATTAAGATAGGAATCGGGTTGAAATGAGGAATCGGGTTGGGTATGAAGAATCAGGTTGAGTGATTCTTATCCTTTTGTGTTTGGTAGAGGGAGGGGTGGTTTATAAACTTAGGTATAAGTCATACCTTGATTTTTATTTGGGTATGAGATCTTATGTAATTTGTTGGATTGAGAATGACTCATACTCATTCCCTATACTGATACCCATCCTACCAAACACAAAAACAAGTTTAGCTCATTCTCATACCGATTCCCTATACCGAAAGTATACAAACAAACGATCCCTAAGATCATATAAAAACATCAGCAACAACACCAATTAAAAGTACCAGCAACAGCATCAGCATGATAGTAGCATATTTAGACATTTTAAAGTACTTAAATTTGTAAGTTAAATATCCGGCATAAAAAAATATTTTTTGGCCAAAAAAAAGAGAAAAAAAGTCAACGATGGTCAATGGTCAAAGTCGGTCAACGACTGTTAACGACCGGTCAACGTCAGTCAATGGTCAAAGTCGGTCAAACCCGGTCAATGGTCAACCACTTGGGTCAAAAATCCAAGAAAAGTGTAACCCTAGCCAATTGAATTCTCTAGCTAGGATTACTTCTAATTTCACATTTTAATGTTTATTTCGAATTTTATCTTTTTCCTTAAACAATATGTATATTATATATTCAGTTATTTCGATTGACCTCAAATACAATTAAATTAGGGTCCAAATTTCATGGGAAATGCTCTTAGGATAAGAAATAAGAAGGAAGGAGCTCCTTCCTTCTTCTTCCTGGAGTTGACCGACCGTTTACCCCCCCCCCCCCCCCCCGTAGACCGGTCGTTGACCGTCTGTTGACCACCCGTTGAACGGACGTTGACTTTTTTAATTTTTTTAATTCTTTTTAAGTAAAAGTGTTATTCTTTGTAAACAAAAAATATTTGTTTTTTTGCTACGATTTATAAGAAAAATAACCATGTTTCTTTCTACCAATTTTTTTTGCTATGGTTTAAAGTATTATGATTTGTAAGTAAAAGTGTTATATTCTTTCTAGGCAAAAGTGTAACACATTTCACCTAGCATAGAGAAGCACATATACGGAAAAGCGTATCACACTTCAGTTAGTCATAGAGAAGCGCATATAGGCGAAAATGATAGCACATTTCAGCCATAGAGAAGCACATCTAGGCAAAAACATACCACCTTTCACCTAGCCATAGAGAAGCACATATAGGCGAAAAATATAGTACATTTCAGCCATAGAGAAGCAAATATAAGCAAAAGCGTAGCACACTTAAGTTAGCCATAGAGAAGCACATAAAGGCGAAAAGTGTAGCACATTTCAGCCATAGAGAAGCACATCAAGGCAAAAGCGTAGCACCTTTCACCTAGAACAGAGTAACACATATAGGCAAAAGCATAGCACACTTCGGCTAGTCATAGAGAAGCACATATACGCAAAAGTGTAACACACTTCAGCTAGCCATAGAGAAGCATATATAGGCAAAAGTGTAGCACACATCAGCTAGCCATAAAGAAGCACATATAGGCGAAAAGCGTAGCACATTTCAGATACAGAGAAGCAAATAAAGGCAAAAAGCGTAGCACATTTCACCTAGCATAGAGAAGCACTTATAGACAATAGCGTAGCACACTTCAACTAGCCATAGAGAATCACATATAGGCAAAAATGTAGCATATTTCACTCATATAGAAGCACATTTCAACCATAGAGTAACACTTGTGGTAGCACATGCTTTGCAAGTTCAAATTTTGGCCTAAAATACCATAGCACATTTCAACCATATAGTAGCACATTTAAGGCATTTTAAAGTACTTAATTTTATAAGTAAAAAATCCGACCTAAAAAAATATTTTTGGACCAAAAACAAAAAATTAAAAACAAAATTAAAATTCAAAAAAATTCAAAATCCAAAATCCAAAAAAGTCAAACGGCTGGTCAACACTGGTCAATAGTCAACGCCGATTAACGAGCGGTCAACGTTGGTCAATGGTCAAAGTCAATCAAACTCGGTCAATGATTAACCACTTGGGTCAAAATCCTACAAGAGTGTAATAATAGCCATTGAATTATCTAACTAGAATTAATTCTCATTTTTCATTTTAGTGTTTATTTTTTATTTGATCTTTTCCCATTAAATTAACCGTTTACCAACGCTATAACAACAAATATTGTCGTTTTGGTTTTTTTATGCCCAACCCTAGCGGGTAGGGGTGGGCGTTGTCGCTTAACCGCTCTTCGGTTAACCGAAGAGCGGTTAACATACAATTAGAGTTATTAACGATACAAAACGTGTCTCGGCATATGTGTCGGAATCGAATGAGACTATTAAAATGGGCAGAGGAGTACTAAAGAGATTAGTTAGTTGAGAAACAAAAGCTAAAAAAACATACGTGTCGGGGTAAGAACTGCTCCCTCCTCTGTCTTCGATTCTCTCTCTCTAGCCTTGTTTCCTCCCACGCCTTGTACATACTGATGCCACAGTAACCATCATGCCTTCTCAGCCCTCTGGCGGTGGCCATGGCTCAGGTAAGCTTCTCCTTTCCTTTCTTCCTTCCCTTAAACACAATTACCAAAATCATCTCTACAACCAACCATACTACTCTCTGGATTCTTCTGATCAACACTATGCCCATTATCAATTCTTCCTTCATGGTTCGAAGCTTTTTGCACTGCAATTATACTACGCTGCATTCACTACTATTCCATCACCTTTCCTCCAAGGTATGCACTTTACACATTTTAATGACGACTGATTATTGTAATGATGACCACCTTATTAACAACTGCAACTGCAGCCTTTTTAGCTGCTGGATTTGGTTCTCTTTTCCTACTCCACTTGGTTTCAATCTGCATCTGTCATATATTTCCCACACCACTCCCTTACGCTCCTATCATCACATGTACTATTCATAGAGGTGGCGGGCTATTACTCTTGGTAAAATCCACTGTAGCTGCATGCTTTTTCTGTTTTGACACGAGGCACCAAGTTGTCCCTACAACTCTTCTTACATCCTGGCACATGAACATTTCCATAATTCTCTTTACTTATAAAATTAACCAAGTACTAAACCATAACTTTACCCTATTAATCAATCCTAATCATGCCCATCCCATCTTATTATATATTCGGATAATTTACCAGTAGCCAAATCAAATACTCATCAAGCTTTACACTCTTACCCTCCCCATACCTGTTCACCTAAAGCCTTTTCACCTTCTCCCTTTATTCTCCTGCCATCTTGTACCTGCTCCTTTCTGTCTTCTTCCTATGGCAGACGACAAATCGGCCTTCTCCCAGGCCCTAGTGGGCTTCCCTTATGGTACCAACATTCATGCCATCCACATAAACCCTAACCCACAAATGAGGACCTTTTTTCAATAACTGCACCATATGTGATGGCTCCAACTGCACCCACGCCAGATAATCCACAACCTCATCCCATCAGCACTATACCGGACCCGCAACTCATAGATCCTCAACCTCACCTGGCACTTCTGCACAATGCTTTCGATGTTAACCCTATACAAGAAGACATGCAAGACATCAACCAGGAAGCTGACCCCCCTTCGCCACCAAATCCCATGCTCAACAACGTCGACGTTGTAGGGATTTTAGATGCTTAAAGCGGAATTTCAGGAAACGTTTTCCTAACATCTAACCAAGGATCTCATGCATAAACTAAATAGATCGTACATAGGAAAGAATAAATACCTCTTGATGCGTATTTGAATCTCGCTGAAATGGAGAGATTAGAGCCCCAAGTGTGACTCCTCTAATTAGTCCACACGAGCAATAAACTGGATCACCTTTAAGTCTCCTCTGCTAGACCGAGCAACTCAAAGATATAATCTTACACGAGGGAGAATAACGAACGGAGAACAACTTTTGTTCTCAATTGAGGAATGTGACCGAGCACTCCTGCTCACTCTTCAATCTTCAATTGCGGCTATTAGGTCATCATTTATATATATATGATCTCCTAATCACCTTCTTAATATATATTAGGTTTTCTTTAAAACCCTAATAACATTATCATTATCTTACCATAATAATAGGAAATTAGATATATCTTTATATATCTTAGCCTTTATTTTCAAGTAGTAAATAACTATTATTTTATACTTGAAACGCAATCCACTTTGTTTGTTATTTCACATAGCCCATATACCACAGGCTTACCGGGCCTGCAGATTTGTTTGATCCAGTCCATAAACTCTAAGTGTGTGACCTCGTAGGACCCAGTTATTTTAGTCATGGGCTTAACCCGATTAATCCCATAAGTCGTATTGGCCACTAGCAATAGCATGCGACTCCTAAAATATTTGAATTATTAATCTCCATAAATAGTCTTATTTCATAATTAGTAATTGCACCTTTAATTAAAGGACACAATTCCTTCAGATGCTTTGGACGAGGAGTTCATGCTTGGTCTGGACGGTAATCTTCAACATCTCATGCTTCTTGGATTGGTCATCCGCCAGGTTAACGGTCCTCCGGATCAGGTAAACACTGCTAATAGATTCAAGGCTATCTGCAAACCTAAGGGAGATATTCAAACATTCCATGTTGGAAACAACTGGACTGTTTTACTCTTTGCTAATAAAGAAGACAGGGATCGCATCTATGCGAATAGGCCTTACAGAGTGGGTGAACGCGTTGTGGTTGTTCGTCCCTACGATCTTAACTTCAACCCTAATGCCCAACCTATGACTGATATTGATGTGTGGATGCGCATCCCTTTGCTCCCTTTTTATATGGCTAATTCTCAGGGCTTTAACCATATTATCCAGAGAGCCCTAATCAATGTTAATGTCGGCTCTACTATTGACCTGGAAGAGTATATTCAGTTTCGTCACTTTGACAGAAGGCTGTTTACCCATAGAGTCTGGTATGAAGGGTTTTCAGATGGTTGTGGTTGTTGCACATCTCTACTTCACTCTTACGAAGATTGTCCACTTCTGAATCAAGCGGATGACGCTCCACCTGTTGTTATGAACACGAGGTTGCAGAACCCCTTGCAAGCTTTTATGGCCACTGCTAATGCTCTCCATCCACAATTCTCAGCAGTCCTTAACACCAGGATTTCTAGGGCTTTATGCCTCACATCAGGGTTGGTCAGGCGCCTCCTCAGTACACCAACCCTAGAATGTTTCTCCCTAGTCGCTGTTCAAACCGCCTACCACAATACAGTTGATATACCTGTTCTTCCTCAGCAATTCCCTAGTCTTTCTATGGCTTATGGTCAGCACATCAACTTAGCTGGAGCTCAGGTGACCCCTATGTTTCACACGAAGGAAGTTACTGATGAATCTACCAATCAGTCGGCTGCTAACGACCCGTCCAACACAACCATCAACAGGAAGCTGGGTGCTATAGTCATCAAAGGCAATGACGACATTGAAGGAAGCAAGTCTGCCCTGTCTGCTGACTCCTCATATCCAGATGAATCCCACACCTCTCACAACAGGAAAAGGAAGACTATGGACAAGGGTAAAGGTAAGTTATATGAATGATTAAGATAATCCAACAGTATGGGTATGGGGCTGCTACCTACTGCATAAATAAAGGCCCTTACTATTTAACGCCCACCCTTTTTGCTATTTACCGCCCAGGCGCCGTGCGTCACGCATGGATTATATCCGTGCGTGACGCATGGACACAAACCATGCGTCACGCATGGATTTTTTCCCTATAAAAGCCCAAAAACATCAAACCCTACCATTTTGTCATATTCTTCAACAACAACAACAACGGCGGCTGAAGCTCTATCACGCACGGATTTACCCCATTTTCAACAATTTTCATCATCTTTCTACATATAAGGTATGTAAACATTAAGATTTCATTGTTATGGTATGGTATTGATGTATATATGAGGTTTTCATGTTGTTTTGATGATATTTACTTCAAAATCCAATGTGTATGTTAATTAGTTGATTAGAAATGATTAAACTTGTAATATATGAATGGATTGTGTACTTTGTTGATAATTTATTGAGAAATTTGATATTTTCATGTGTATATAGTTTATTAGGGTTTTGATATTGAATTAGGGTTTTGTGAATTAGGGTTATGAATTAGGTTGTTGAAATTTGGTATGGTTTTAATGAAATTATTGAAAAACTGTTATAATTTTGGAAAAAGTGTTGAGATTAGGGTTTGAAAGCCATGGAAAAACTGCAGAACACAATTTCTGGAATGTGCAATTCCATGCGTCACGCATGGATTGAAACCATGCGTCACGCATGGATGGAAGCCATGCGTGACGCATGGAATTGCACATTCCAGAAATTGTGTTCTGCAGTTTCAGATTGTATTTGATGATATGCTGATTGAGTTTTTGATGATATGCTGATTAAATTCAGTAAACTGATTAATTTTGTGGAATTGCACATTTTATGATGTAGATATGGATGGTGGTCGTCGACCTGGACGGGATACTCGTCAAAGAAACAGAGATCTGAAGAAAAAAGATCCCATAGTTCCAAAACAAAGGAAGAAGAAGAATAGACAAGAATCGCCTCCTCGTCGTTTAGAGTTTTCTGATGAGATACAACAACAGCAACAACAACAACAACAACAACAACAACAACAACAACAACAACAACAACAACAACAACAACAACAACAACAACAACAACAACAACAACAACAACAACAACAACAACAACAACAACAACAACAACAACAACAACAACAACAACAATAGCTAGCTTTGTCTGCTGCAGGTTTCGATCCCCAGGGTTCCCCTCATTACTTTCCTGGCACCCCCATTCTGATCCCACATCAAACTATGTTTCCACAACAAACACAGTTTTCAGGCTATCCGGGCTATCCACAACATGACCAATCATTTGTGGAGATGATGAGGCAAGCTACTGGTTCTCATCACTTTCAGAACCCTCAGACGGGTGATGACCAGTACGCACTGGTTGCTTGTAGCAGTGCAGGGCCATCAGCTGGGGGTGCCAATGCTGATTCTGATTCTGATTATGAGCAGGAGCATGAGCATGAGGAACAAGGTCAGGAAGAGGATCGGACCTATGAGAATGTTCATGAAGAACATGAAGAAGCGGAAGAGCAAGAGGAGCAGGAGGAACAACCCAGAAGACGACGACGACGACAACCTCCGGTCAAAAACATATACGTCCCTCAGTTAGAGGGGGGGTACTCCTGGAGGTCCACAAATTCCGGAGCTGCTCATAAGCTTTGAAGCTCATACAGCCTTTTTTGTGCAAAAAGGAAAGGTATGTAATTAGAATTTGGTTTATAGATTCAATACTTATCATAACTAATTTGGTTTATAGAATTTGTGATAATAAATTTGTTAATGTATGAATTGATTTGATTAACCAAATGGATTATTTGTTGAAATATTTGTAGTTTTGTTGAAAATTTGGTTAAGGTGTGCTGTACAGAATGCAGAAACTGCTTTCTGCATTCTGTGTAATGCAAATCCATGCGTGACGCATGGTTCATGTCCATGCGTCACGCATGGTTCATGTCCATGCGTGACGCATGGTTCATGTCCATGCGTCACGCATGGTTCATGTCCATGCGTGACGCATGGAATTGCATTACACAGAATGCAGAAACTGCTTTCTGCATTCTGTACATTGCACCTTAACCAAATTTATGCAGTTTCTGTATTCTGCAGTTTCTGGAAAAAATTTATGCGTTATTAAAATTATTTGTGTTACGTAATCAATTTACAGGATAGAGGCGTACTCCCTTACCAGACAAGACAATCCCAGCTGAAAGATTGGGAACTTAATTCTGACTTGTCATGGGGTAATCACGCAATTGCAACGGAGCTGACTCATCTCAGGGTATTGATGTACGATGTGATTGATTATCCGCTCATCTGCGCCTTTATAGAAAGGTGGCATCCTGAAACAAATAGCTTCCACATGCCATTTGGTGAGATGACAGTGACGTTGCTCGACATCAAGAAGCTGATGTTGCTTCCTATTCACGGGAAAGCTATGGTGACCGACCCCACCGCTTCAGTCGGGAGAACTACGAACAAGAACTTTTTTGGTGAAAAGGGACGGCAAAATTTTCATCTTCAAAATGAACAGCTCGATAGTTATTGGATTAGCGCGAAAAAGTTTAAGGCGCACATTGAGGGCCTAAATGATCCCGTAGTTCATGGAATGGGATATATATTCCACTTGCTGGCTTCCACAATCTTCACTGACAAGTCACAACATAAGCTCCCGATGAGATTTGGTGCATTTCTAGGGAGTGTTGAAGAGGCAAGAAGTATTTCTTGGGGATCTGCGGCGCTAGCATATTTCTATCGCCAAATGGGCATCGCTACACGCCAAAATTGTGGTTTGATCTCATTTTGTTTCACTCTCCTTCAAGTAAGTTTTTAATTATTTAGGAACTACATTTTTTAGCAATCATAACTTATTTCTATGGTTTTAATGCTAACTATATTTTTTAAATGGTAGGGTTGGATATACACATACTTCCCATCCTTAGCAGCTGGCGTTCGGCGTAATCCTGGTTGGTCAGTTGATCATCCTTATGCGTTTCGGTTTCTACCAGAGGAAGCGTTGCCGAACTACGACCCTGAAGCACGAAACTACAGAGCTAAACTAGATGCAATGAGGGCGGATCAGGTATTTGTGTTGCATTTTGTTTACATTTTTAAGCCTCAATTTTTTTTGCAATTCCATGCGTCACGCATGGATCTGTGTCATGCGTCACGCAAGAAACAGATCCATGCGTCACGCATGGAACTGCAAAAAAAACTGAGGATTTTTTTTCATCATCTTTGCTTGGACCTTTAATGAAATTACTGTTGGAGTAATGCAAGACGTTGATATCGTTTTTAGGTTAATTGGAACCCGTATGGTGAAATCGACTTCAATGATCCTGCCTATGCTCCTGCTCTTTTTTTCGGGGTGCTGAGCTGCATGGACATAACCGAGCCCCACCATCCCGATAGGTCGCCTAGGTAGTTTGGTAGGGTGCAGATGATTCCCAGGCCTCCAATTTCACCCCTTAGAGCCCATAGGCTCATCAGCCCTAGGTCATATGTGGTGAATTATGATAGAATGGCGTGGAGTTGGGAGGGGATGGATATCCACAGGGCGACCCTTGAGCAGATGGGACCACCTGCGCACACAGGTTTTGAAGAAGCTCCGGAGTATCTTATGTGGTACATCCCCCGCACTCATCGATTTCTGATACCCGGCAGACACGCTAGCTTGGAAGCACAGCAGGTAATACATTTATCTCATGTAACTTGAGATCTTGATTTTTCTTTAAGTTTGATTTAAGGTAAACATTATGCAAATAGCTTATTTCAATATTTATTTTTATTTGTAGGTTTTTGACAGGGTCTACGATCACTTGTCACCATATGCAACCTTGCCTGATCCCTATGATGTTTCTGCAATGCATGGAGCCATAACCGAGGTCCTTCAAGATATTGAGCCGTGGACAACTATGTATCAACAACATCGGTGGTGATCTTGTTGGATTGGGTTCGATTGTTTTTTATGAACTGTTTGTTTTCAGATTTTCAGGATTGTCCGTTTTTCGTAAGGATTGTTTGTTATGACGTTGTTGAACTTTTCATTTCTGGTTAGCGTTGTTGAATTTGTCCACTTATTTGTTTAGGGTGCAGAAGACATAAATCTGCATTTTGTTAGTCAAATGTCGAACCATGCGTCACGCACAGATGAGTTCCATGCGTCACGCACGGTTTGCTTTCATGCGTGACGCATGGAATTGTTAACCTACGCCTATAAATTGACTCCCTCAGCATACCATTTCCACTCATTAATCTCTCCTTTTCACTCCCTCGGCCTGTAAGTTGATTTTTGAAGTTCTTCTTTGAAGCTCCATATTCCACATCTTATTCCTTACTTTCTCACTTGTTTTCTTACATTGTATTACAGATTGGAAACCAACATGGCATCATCCTCATCATCATCTTCAATACCACGAGAAGGCAGCACCATTCAGTGTCCAAATAAGAGGTGTATGAAGTCTATCACGGTTTTCAGCGCTAATGACAAGATGAGACCAGACCAGTATGGCCGAAGGTTTTTTACATGCCAATGTAACTTCAGGTGGGTGTTTCTTGATCCTGAGTATGACCGTCATCATCTCCGTGTTATGACGAAATTGTTGGAGGAAAACCGGACACAAGCCATGAAACTGAAAATCTTTAACGAAGAGAAAGATTTGGAAACGGCTAAATGGTGGGTGAAGGAGCTCTATGAGGATTTTGAAGAGAAACCAGCCGATTCTGACGATGCGTAGTGGTCTTAGTATTTCGTTCCTTTTAAGATGTAATGTGAAGTGTCTTGGTGTTTTGTCTTTGTTATGTTCGTTTTAATTTACGTTTCAAGAATGAGTTTTTTTTATGCTGTAATGAATCTGTTTTATTTTGTAATGTATCGGTTTTTTGTTGAAACGTATCTGTTTTATGTTGTAATATATCTGTTTTATGTTGTAATTCTGATGTCTCCTTTTGATAAGACTACTTATATTTCTCCTTTTGACAAGACAACTCATATGTCTCCTTTTGACAAGAAAACTCATATGTCTCCTTTTGACAAGACAACTCATATGTCTCCTTTTGACAAGAAAACTCATGTCTCCTTTTGACAAGACAACTCATATGTCTCCTTTTGATAAAACAATTCGGAAGTGTTGATTTTGACAAGTAAAGCTGAAATGGAAATTCTGCATTCTTCCTACAGAATGCAGAATTTCCATTTGAGATGCAAAGCACCTGTTTCACGTGAAATGTAACCTAGAAATACCACATAAAGACTGAAATGTGCATCAAAAGATACAACCTTACAACATTAGAAGGTCATTCGAAGCTCGAAATAAAATACACATTACAACATTGTCTGGACTGACAATAACTCTTGAACTAGTAATCGTTTTCATCATCGTCTGGAATTGTGATGCTTTGTTTGGACGATTGATGTCCTCCTCTTTTCGGGGGGGTGTAAGCCCCACATCTTTGCCACACTTCGTCATACAAGGCCGCAGCAGATTCTTCACAATTACGCTCCCAAAGATTATAAACAGGTGGTAGTGGACATCCATCCTTCAGGCGAATCTGAGATAGATTTTACGGAATTGCATAATTAAATTTACATGTAATGCACTAGGTAAATAGCAATTGAAAAAAACATACCGGGATGAAATGTTCTTCCTGTGTGAGTAGTAATAGGCAAACAACTTGCATCTTGGCTCCAGGTTGACCATACCAAGTCGGAAGTCTAAGAGGTAGGAATGTCTGTTTAATTTGCTCGCCTAGACACACAAAGATACAATTACATGCCGAAGCCACCAAACATGCCATTTCTGGTACGGTAAGCCACTTATCCCTTGGAGCTGGGTAGTAATCGCTTTCCCATGTAAGTTGATGTATAGCGGACTCCAATGTTGGATTTACTTCTCCACCAATCCACGTGCCTTTAAGTAAATGCCAAATCTCTTTAGCCTTTCTTATCATCTCTTCTCGTATGAACTTCCAATGCTCTTGGGTCCCACCTGTTACGTGACTCTCAAAAACAGATTGAGTGACGGAATATTTTGGATAAAGTGTACATTAGAGTGAAGATAATATCGGTCACCTGTTTCCATAGAAATAGATCTAAACCCGCAGTTTCCATCGGCTCTGATGTCAAACCAACCCTCCACATATGGTCGCATGCACATTGGTATCTTTCTAATGTACTTAGAAGGCGCATACATTTTTTGTGGAGCGGGAGGTGCACCAAAGGGTTTAGGAACCCTTTGCTTCTTGGGAGGTGTTTCTTCCAAAGCTCTAGACCTCATCTCTTGGTCGGTGTATTCCCATGCTGACTTCTTTCTTTGTGTAGATCTAGGCACTTTGTTAGGAGCTCCTTGCGGACGACCACCGGTGTGTTTCGAAATAGGCGGCTCTTTGAGAGGTGTATCCACTTTAGCTATCTTTCTGACAGATTCAATACACTTCTCTTGATCATGTGGTGACAAGGTGTTCCATGTTTCTTCATAAAATTCATCAAATAAACGTCTTGCCACGTTTTTCTTAGTTTCAAGATGACACTGTGTATCCACTTCTTCCAAAGACAACGTACTCCAAAAAGGATGCAAAGACACGGGCTGAATTGGCATTTGTTTCTTCACACAAGTCGCAAGGTCATGGACACACAGCATCCCGTCTCTGACCTTGGTTGCACAATCGCAATATTGTGCATTGTACATGCCTTGTACACCTTTGTCGTATTCTTTAATCAAGAGCTCCATTGCCTTGTACGAAACTTTGCACTTCAAATGTACAAACAAAGATGTTTGGTGAACAAGTCTAAACGTCTTTGTTAGACTCTCGTTAAATGAACCCAATATCTCTTTCAGCTGGTTTCGTGCCATGTCACTGTATTCCTCAAACACTGTGTCGAGCCTACCTTGTCCACCACTCAAATATGACTTCAAACAGGAATGCGCTCCTTCCACTCTGCATTTTTATTAAGGTGTTCAAACAGGAATGTGCTTGTGCAGTTTCTGTAAACTGCACATCCATACGTGACGCATGGAACAAATCCGTGCGTGACGCATTGAACAAATCCGTGCGTGACGTATAAATGTGCAGTTTACAGAAACTGTTTAAATTCACAGAAAACTTAATATAGTTGTGTAAGTGCAATTATAGATAAATTACCTGTTTGTCGTGTTGCTTCCAAGAGTAAACACGTCATCCGTCCATGCCGACACACATCTTTCTTTGAAAGGACCAAGCCAACTGTCTCTAACATATTGCAGTACGGGAATATGCGCGTTCCAATCTCTCTCTATAGTATCCAACTTTTGTTCATATCCTTCTACGGTGGTTTCCTCGAACAAGTTGTAGTAGTCGTTGGATAAGTTTTTTCCCTTTAGTTTCGATCTCATTTCGAGGGAAGCTTTGGCCTCTATGTTTTTCCTTATATGTCGTCTACATAGAAGAAACTTTGCATTTGGAAAAAGAAGATCCGTTGCACTCATTAAAGCTTGTTCACGGTCGGTGACAATGCAAGTGGGCGTTGCTCCAATTGGTGATGGTGATGTTCTTTAGTCTATGTTTTTCCTTATACATCTCTTGAAGTTGTTGCATTGCCCACAAATAATGCTCTTTAGTCTCGCCCTCAAGAAATGCCCCACAAACTACAAAGTTCCTCCATGTAGACGTGATTCCAACAATCTCGAAAAATGGCATTTTGTACCTGTAAATAAATAATTTGAAATAAAATTATTGCAATGTTATGGAAAATCATATGTAATGGTCAATAATCACACAAAACTTACTTGATTGTGGCATATGTGGAGTCCATTATAAGTACATAGGGAAATGATTTCAAGAGCTTCATTGATTCAGGGGACGCAAAGAACATATCACCAATCATAGATGCATCATCTTTGCTTGTCCTATACTCCATGAAATAGTCGCTCTGTTTGCATTTGTAGAAAAACTCTTGGATAACAGTTCTTCCTTCCCTGTTTTCGATCCTCGTCTTGGCCATCAAATTGTATACTTGTTTTTTTTTTGTAAGGTTCTTGGGAGACTTGTTGAGCATAGTGTAAATCTCATTTGGTTTACAATGAGCCCTGGTCATTTCAACTACTGTACACACTTCATCAGGCGTCAATCTGCCTGCAAACGCATTCCCAAACAAGCTACTACCAATAGGATGGTTGTGGGTACCTAACATTACAGTAAGTTTCCAAGCCCCTCTATGCTCCTCTAGAAGCTTTAATTCGAACCAACATCTACATTTTTTCGTCTTGATGTTTTTCCTCACTCCCTTAGCTTTTGAGTAATTCACTCGTCCTCTATCACAGATAAGCTGAAGTTTTCCAGATTTTGTTTCGGTAGGTGCTCTACTCCTTCCATTGACTATGCAAAAGTTGTTGGCTTGTGCAATGTTAACGGCCCAATTCACTCCCTGTTGTCTAGAGGCGAATACCAAGTCATTTGCAAACAACTCTGAGTAATCAACAGAGACATATTGTTCTTCTTGAACTTCAATATCAAATTCTGGTGCAGTACGCAAAGGACGAAACACATTTAAGCTACTTGTGTCTGAAAGTGGCCTCATCAAATGCGAAGGCCATTGCGACAAACCGTAACCGGTTCCAAAAGATCCAGTGTTGATATCACCAAACTGTGATTGCGGTTGCTCCCATGTTGTCAAATCAATGCCCAAATCAAACGAAGGTATGTAGTCGAGGTATGACGGAGGTGGGCAGTCATTAAGAGTAATCTTGTCTAATCCAGTAAACACAGAAAAGTTCATCTATGCACAAACACAGATAACAAACCAGTTAAGCTTCTGTATGGCAAATCCACACGTCACGTGTGGATCCATTCCATGCGTGACGCATGGTTCCAACCCATACGTGACGCATGGAAATACAACATGCAGTTTCATTCATCTTTTGTCATGGTTCGTATGATTCTGTTAACCACACTATGTTTCATTAACATTTCAAACATCATACATCATAAATCCAAAAGTCAACATCTTTTGTCATACAACTAATACCTTGAAGTCCATAAAACCCAACAAGTCAAACCCCTAAAACAAGTCAACACCTTAAAAACTAATATTATAATACTTTTCAAACATCATAATCACTAAAGTAATCAAAAATTCACAAATCAACATCTTTAGTCATACAACTAATACCTTGAACATTTGAAATCCATTAAACCTAACTAAATCAAACCCTAAAAGAAGTCAACACCTTAAAAATTAATATTATGAACAAGAAATGTTACCTTATTAAGATTGTAACTTGAAAATGGTGCTTCTCCACCTCTTTCATTGGTGCATTCCTCTTCATTCTCCATATAGAAAGAGCTTTTTTGGGATAAAATGGTGTGTTTTGCTCTCAAGAATGTTCAACAATGGAGTTAAAAGGGTTTTGACATTTGAAATATGGAAAGAAAGGAAGATAATAGGGGTTAATGTAGGTGTTACGGAAATGGTTAAAAAATTAATGGAGTTATTACAGTAGGTGAGACAAGACGTACTTGCTGCATGAGTTCTGAAAAGAAAATCCGTGCGTCACGCATGGTTGCCATCCGTGCGTGACGTGTGGTTTGAAACCATGCGTGACGTGTGGTTTGCAACCATGCGTGACGTGTAAAATGTCACATGATCCCTTTGATCCTTAGTAACACTGATGTGTGCATGATTTCCAATCAAAATAAAATTACATATTGTCAAAGGTTGGACATTTAGGCCACGTAAGAAGTCCAAACAAAGGATATGCTACTTTACAAGTTAATAGTTGTTATTGGGAGTTACCCACATGGTTAAATATCCCTAATAGGCATTGAAAACAAGTTTCATTCCATTCGGACATCGTTTGAGTGTCGTTTCGTCAAATTGGGCCTTAAGTCCATTTAAGGCCTTTTTAGGCCTTTTAGCGTTTACTTGCCTCATTTCGTGTGTGCAAGACCTTGTTGCTACTTAATATCCCTAATAAGAGTAATTTGTATAGTAGTTTCAACAATAATCAACGTCAATGTTGTAGAATATACATATTGCGACAAGTTAGAGAAATACGACTAGTTTGTTTTTTACAAAGGAGGTGGTACTTTAAAAGTTAGAAGTTGTCATTGGGAGTTACCCACATGGTTAAATATCCATAATAGTCATTGAAAACAAGTTTCATTCCATTCGGACATCGTTTGAGGGTCGTTTGGCTGATTTGGACCTTAAGTCCATTATGGCCTTTTTAGGCCTTTTAGCGTTTACGCACAGTTTCGAGTCCCGTTTTGTATGTGTGAGACCTTATTGGGACTTTATATGTCTTATAACACAATTGTGTATAAATTTTTCAAACATACAAAAAGATCAATGTTGCGACCTTATTGGGACTTTCGGGATGCGTTTGCCTTTTGCAAAGCTTGCGACCGATGCCAAAGGGTCGGGAAAATTTCTAAACGAAATGAGATGCCACAAACACCATTAGTCTTTTGTGAGATTTTTGATGTTTCGGGTATTGATTTCATGGGACCCTTTCCTAGTTCGTTTGGGAATTTATACATTTTACTTGCGGTGGACTACGTTTCCAAATGGGTGGAAGCGAAGGCCACCAGAACTGATGATTCCCGAGTGGTAGCAGGTTTCTTGAAGGAGAATATCTTTTCTCGTTTTGGGATTCCAAAGGCTCTTATAAGTGACCAAGGTACTCACTTTTGCAACAAGACGGTGAGTGCACTTTTAAAGAAGTACCATGTCACTCAACGAGTCTCAACTGCTTATCACCCCCCATCCAATGGACAAGCTGAGGTGTCCAATAGGCAAATCAAGGGGATTCTGGAAAAGACGGTGGCTCCTAATCGGAAGGATTGGAGTCTAAGGTTGGATGATGTACTTTGGGCGTATAGGACCGCCTACAAAACTCCAATAGGAATGTCCCCATATCGACTTATGTTTGGGAAGACTTGTCACCTTTCGGTGGAGTTAGAGCACAAGGCGTGGTGGGCGGTGCAAAAATGCAACATGGAGTTGGATGAGGTAGGCGACTTTAGGAAGTTGCAAATCCAAGAGCTTGAAGAGATACGCCGGGATGTGTATGAGAATGCGGTGATCTACAAGGAAAAGACGAAGGCTTGGCATGACAAGAACATCTTGAGGAAAGATTTCAAGGTGGGAGACAAGGTCTATGTTTTTCCTTATACATCTCTTGAAGTTGTTGCATTGCCCACAAATAATGCTCTTTAGTCTCGCCCTCAAGAAATGCCCCACAAACTACAAAGTTCCTCCATGTAGACGTGATTCCAACAATCTCGAAAAATGGCATTTTGTACCTGTAAATAAATAATTTGAAATAAAATTATTGCAATGTTATGGAAAATCATATGTAATGGTCAATAATCACACAAAACTTACTTGATTGTGGCATATGTGGAGTCCATTATAAGTACATAGGGAAATGATTTCAAGAGCTTCATTGATTCAGGGGACGCAAAGAACATATCACCAATCATAGATGCATCATCTTTGCTTGTCCTATACTCCATGAAATAGTCGCTCTGTTTGCATTTGTAGAAAAACTCTTGGATAACAGTTCTTCCTTCCCTGTTTTCGATCCTCGTCTTGGCCATCAAATTGTATACTTGTTTTTTTTTTGTAAGGTTCTTGGGAGACTTGTTGAGCATAGTGTAAATCTCATTTGGTTTACAATGAGCCCTGGTCATTTCAACTACTGTACACACTTCATCAGGCGTCAATCTGCCTGCAAACGCATTCCCAAACAAGCTACTACCAATAGGATGGTTGTGGGTACCTAACATTACAGTAAGTTTCCAAGCCCCTCTATGCTCCTCTAGAAGCTTTAATTCGAACCAACATCTACATTTTTTCGTCTTGATGTTTTTCCTCACTCCCTTAGCTTTTGAGTAATTCACTCGTCCTCTATCACAGATAAGCTGAAGTTTTCCAGATTTTGTTTCGGTAGGTGCTCTACTCCTTCCATTGACTATGCAAAAGTTGTTGGCTTGTGCAATGTTAACGGCCCAATTCACTCCCTGTTGTCTAGAGGCGAATACCAAGTCATTTGCAAACAACTCTGAGTAATCAACAGAGACATATTGTTCTTCTTGAACTTCAATATCAAATTCTGGTGCAGTACGCAAAGGACGAAACACATTTAAGCTACTTGTGTCTGAAAGTGGCCTCATCAAATGCGAAGGCCATTGCGACAAACCGTAACCGGTTCCAAAAGATCCAGTGTTGATATCACCAAACTGTGATTGCGGTTGCTCCCATGTTGTCAAATCAATGCCCAAATCAAACGAAGGTATGTAGTCGAGGTATGACGGAGGTGGGCAGTCATTAAGAGTAATCTTGTCTAATCCAGTAAACACAGAAAAGTTCATCTATGCACAAACACAGATAACAAACCAGTTAAGCTTCTGTATGGCAAATCCACACGTCACGTGTGGATCCATTCCATGCGTGACGCATGGTTCCAACCCATACGTGACGCATGGAAATACAACATGCAGTTTCATTCATCTTTTGTCATGGTTCGTATGATTCTGTTAACCACACTATGTTTCATTAACATTTCAAACATCATACATCATAAATCCAAAAGTCAACATCTTTTGTCATACAACTAATACCTTGAAGTCCATAAAACCCAACAAGTCAAACCCCTAAAACAAGTCAACACCTTAAAAACTAATATTATAATACTTTTCAAACATCATAATCACTAAAGTAATCAAAAATTCACAAATCAACATCTTTAGTCATACAACTAATACCTTGAACATTTGAAATCCATTAAACCTAACTAAATCAAACCCTAAAAGAAGTCAACACCTTAAAAATTAATATTATGAACAAGAAATGTTACCTTATTAAGATTGTAACTTGAAAATGGTGCTTCTCCACCTCTTTCATTGGTGCATTCCTCTTCATTCTCCATATAGAAAGAGCTTTTTTGGGATAAAATGGTGTGTTTTGCTCTCAAGAATGTTCAACAATGGAGTTAAAAGGGTTTTGACATTTGAAATATGGAAAGAAAGGAAGATAATAGGGGTTAATGTAGGTGTTACGGAAATGGTTAAAAAATTAATGGAGTTATTACAGTAGGTGAGACAAGACGTACTTGCTGCATGAGTTCTGAAAAGAAAATCTGTGCGTCACGCATGGTTGCCATCCGTGCGTGACGTGTGGTTTGAAACCATGCGTGACGTGTGGTTTGCAACCATGCGTGACGTGTAAAATGTCACATGATCCCTTTGATCCTTAGTAACACTGATGTGTGCATGATTTCCAATCAAAATAAAATTACATATTGTCAAAGGTTGGACATTTAGGCCACGTAAGAAGTCCAAACAAAGGATATGCTACTTTACAAGTTAATAGTTGTTATTGGGAGTTACCCACATGGTTAAATATCCCTAATAGGCATTGAAAACAAGTTTCATTCCATTCGGACATCGTTTGAGTGTCGTTTCGTCAAATTGGGCCTTAAGTCCATTTAAGGCCTTTTTAGGCCTTTTAGCGTTTACTTGCCTCATTTCGTGTGTGCAAGACCTTGTTGCTACTTAATATCCCTAATAAGAGTAATTTGTATAGTAGTTTCAACAATAATCAACGTCAATGTTGTAGAATATACATATTGCGACAAGTTA
This sequence comes from Oxyria digyna, assembly GCA_029168935.1. Taxonomy (NCBI): domain Eukaryota; kingdom Viridiplantae; phylum Streptophyta; class Magnoliopsida; order Caryophyllales; family Polygonaceae; genus Oxyria; species Oxyria digyna. Next base: position 3,120,093 of record JAPVLV010000019.1, read on the forward strand.
GAGAAATACGACTAGTTTGTTTTTTACAAAGGAGGTGGTACTTTAAAAGTTAGAAGTTGTCATTGGGAGTTACCCACATGGTTAAATATCCATAATAGTCATTGAAAACAAGTTTCATTCCATTCGGACATCGTTTGAGGGTCGTTTGGCTGATTTGGACCTTAAGTCCATTATGGCCTTTTTAGGCCTTTTAGCGTTTACGCACAGTTTCGAGTCCCGTTTTGTATGTGTGAGACCTTATTGGGACTTTATATGTCTTATAACACAATTGTGTATAAATTTTTCAAACATACAAAAAGATCAATGTTGCGACCATATATAATGCAACAAGTTAAGCTTGTGATGAGTAGTTTGATGTTTTACAAAGAGGGTGTTACTCTAAAAGCAAAATGTTTTGATGCAAAGTTACCGACATGGTTAAATATCTCTAATAGGCATTGTAAACAAGTTTCATTCCATTCCGATGAAGTTTCGACGACGTTATGGCGAATTGTGGTTTTAAAGCCGTTAAAAACAACACGACAAATGAATTATTTTGCGTGACATAACTACAAATACATTGAATACATTGAAATTGATTACATAAGCAAAAACATATACATTGAAATCCATACGTGACGCATGGATACAAACCATGCGTAACGCATGGTTGGTATCCATACGTGACGCATGGAATTTTTTGCCTATAAAAGGCTCAACATCGAAACCCTACCATATTGTCCTCTTCCTCATTCTCTTCACGGCGGCTGAAGCTCTATCACGCACGGATTTACCCCATTTTCAACAATTTTCATCATCTTTCTACATATAAGGTATGTAAACATTAAGATTTCATTGTTATGGTATGATATTGATGTATATATGAGGTTTTGATGTTGTTTTGATAATATTTACATATGTAGATCCAATGTGTATGTTATACTTTGATTAGAAGAGATTAAACTTGTAATATATGAATGGATTGTGTACTTTGTTGATAGTTTCTTGTTGAATTTGATATTTTCATGTGTAGATAGTGTAATTAGGATTTTGATACTGAATTTGGGTTTTGTGAATTAGGGTTATAAATGAGGGTGTTGAAATTTGATATGGTGTGGTTTTAATCAAATTATTGACAAACTGTTGAATTTCAGAAAAAATGTTGAGATTAGGGTTTGAGAATAGATTAGAAAGCAGTACTGAAGTTCTGGAAGTGGCAATTCCATGCGTGACGCATGGGTTATAACCATGCGTGACGCATTGTTAGTGACCATGCGTCACGCGTGGAATTGCCACATTCAACATTAAGACTATGCAGAAGTTAATTGAGTATGTAACTATAATTTGGTTATGTTTGTGATTATACAGATGTCCTATTCCGATCAAGAATCTGATATTTCCGATATTAGTACGGCGTCTAGCATGGCAGACAACTTTGATATGCTTGAACGGGAGAGACAAGAACGTGAGCGACGTGAACGGGAGAGACAAGAACGTCAAAGGGAGAGAGGGGAACCATCCACTAGACCAAGGATGACCGCACGAGAATACAGGAACCTCTTCAGGCCGTTCAACCCTCGTCGTTAGATCTACTTAACCTTATTATGTTGAACCTTATTGTGTTGCACCTTTGAAGTGTTGAACCTTATTGTGTTGCAAGAACTACTTGTTTTTCTTAAGAGTGTCTATTTTGTTGGTATTTTAAAACATGTCGACTCGTTTCACTTTCAAACTAGGTTTCACATTTCAAATATCATAAATCAACATAAATTCACAAATCAACATGTTTAGTCATACAACTAGTACGTGCTTGTTTAGTCATAAATTCACAAATCAACATGTTTAGTCATAAATCAACATAAATTCACAAATCAACATGTTTAGTCATAAATTCACCTTATTATATTTCAAATTGTATATGGTACGCCATACATATTGCGACCTCGTTCGGTTTTCAAACTATGTTTCACTTACAAAGGTCTAAATTTGATTTTCAAGTTACACACATGATCAAATAGACATTATAAGGATTGAAACAAAGTTTCATTCCATTTCGATAAAGTTTCGATGACGTTTTTGTCGAATTGGGCTTTATCGCCTTAAAAAAGACACTAAAAATGTGTTTCTTTGCACACTTAACTAGAAATACATTGAATAACCCTAGATTCATATATGCAAATCCATGCGTGATCTGGAATGTGCAATCCGTGCGTCACGCACGGATTAAATCCATGCGTGACGCACGGATGACCTGGGCGGTAAATAGCAAAAAGGGTGGGCGTCAAATAGAAACTATGTAAATAAATCCTTTATGGTAAATGTTCCTAATTGTCAAACTTCCACTGTTTTGGTATATCACATTACCCTCTGTTTTGTGATAGTTGTTTTTAGTATCTACTCTCTTCCTAGCTGTTTTGTAAGGCAGGGTGTATGTTTCCCCTCCTTTGAATGGTCTGCCTGTTTGGACCGTGTACTTAACCTGGTTGTAACAGGGAACTTTTGCTACCTTTGGTTTGCTAGTATATATATGAAACTCAGTAGTATATTAGTTTACCTAAGGCCTTCATGTTATCTTGTTTGCTGGTTTACTGGTGTCCTTGTCTCTACTTATAACTTGTTGTTTATCATTCCTGGCTCGAATTATGGTTGATTCCAACACTCCTTATTGTTGATTCCAACACTCCTTTGGTTGATTCCAACACTCCTTATTGTTGCTTTTACCACTTTTACTATCAACTATGGTATACTGCGTTTTATTTTTGCTCCCTCTGTTGGACCCGGTTCTCGCGATCAATAACGTGGACCCGGTTCTCGCGACTCTAATGACGCAAACCCGGTCCGCGACCGAGAAACAGGCCGCGAGCCCATAAGGCCAGAAAGTGGGTCGAGAACGAGAGGCCCATTAAGAAGCCCAATAGGTTAAGAGAGCAATAACGGATTGTGTGGGACCCATGGTGTGGTTATAAATCCTAACGGCAAAGAGAGAGAAGGGGACAGTCGACAGAGAGCATCTTCTTCCCCCTTGAGAGAGAGAAAACACAGAGGGCGATTACTCGTTTCCGAGCTCGTCTCTTCGTTCCCGATTTACCTCTTTTCGTAGGAAATCGGATGATCGGTACCTGGATCCTGACTCTCGGTACCGTCATCGTGCTTTTGAGGTTTGATTCGTCACGATTGGTTGAGTTTCACCATTTACTGTTTCATTGAGTTGGCTCACGAGGTTTCATTGTTTTAGTCATTACTTTGATCGCTATCTTCTCTTTGTGTTGCTTCATTCTGCTGTTGTTATTGAGGCATTGTATTCGTTTACCTGTTGCTATTACTGACTTGAGCGTCGGAGAGCCAAATCTGGGGGTTCAACCTTCTGGTTTGGTTGTGCAGGTACAATAGGGATTGAAGAACATAAAGCACAGAAGGGAATAACATATTTTGATCCAGATGACAGTGTATTATAAGTTGTTGCTCCAGTTTGCGTAAGGAAGGTCTCCAGCACTTGAAGATTTCCAGAAGGCCAGATCTCGCGAGGTGTTGATTGCGAGATCGCGAACATCTGGGCTCCAACACTGGCGCCGACCGTGGGGACCTTCTCGCGCAGCTAGCTCCCTTTGAAATCTCAAGAATCAGCTCGCGAAGGACAAAATCATGGTTGAAACTGGCAGAAGCGGAACAGTAAACGCCACCACATCACACCTCAATCAAAACACTCTCAATCCCCCACCACTCCCTCGCGTTGAAGAGGAAACCCCCGAGCTTATCACTATCCCTCGGGAGCAGAATGAGCTTTTTGCCGCCTGGATAGCGCAAGGCGCCCCGATTGTCCCAAATACAGCTAACCAAAGGGTCGAACCTCTCAACGACCAGACCAATCGCGACGTGAGAGAAATTAATCGAGAAGAGGTAGCTGAAATTGTCCCGGATGACAGAGCCTCGGTGTCTAGAAGGCCGAGGGAAAGAAATGACACTCGCGACGTGGATCGAGGACGTTTCGACTGTAACCAGGCCCCAATGAGTCATCAGGAGCACTATAACTCCCAACATGATGTTCGTTACGACGAAAGGGGCCGCGCATACTACCCTGCGCAGGAACAACGCGAGTATCAGAAAACACCCTACTACAATCGCGAGGCGTCCCAGAACCCTCCTCTCGACTTTTCAACAATATTTGGCCCCACAGCTTTTGCAGAGCATATAATCAGAGCCCCACCGCTACCAGACTTTAGATTCCCGACTGTCAAGGAATACACTGGTAAGGGAGATCCCAAAGAACATCTTACCCGGTACAAGTACGCTATGATCGCGAGGGGTCCGGATGAGGCTACCCTTTGCAAAGGATTCCCAGGAACACTCGCGGACACCGCCATGACATGGATGTTAAATCAACCACCCGGGAGTATCTCTTGCTTTGCAGATATCGAGAGGGGATTCTTGTTGCATTTTGGCTCCTCGAAGAAGAGAAAGATCACCATGCAAGAAGTGGTCGGGGTCAAACAAAAAGTGGGTGAAAGCCTGGAAGAGTATGTGAAAAGATTCTCGTTAATGGTCCTAGAAGCTGATGACTTTGATGATAAAACCGCCAGGGTCGCGTTCTTAAACGGGCTGGCCGACGGGAGCGAATTCAAAAAACACTTGTACAGAAAGCAGGAAGGGTCTTATCAAGCCATGCTAGAAAGAGCTTACGTCGAAATACAAGTTGAGACTCACTCGAGCGCACCCACAAGGGGCGGAAGTCAGAACAAGCAGAACCAGAACCAGAACTCTAGAAAGAATAATCAGAATTGGGGGAACAAAAGGCAACAATTTGAGCAGGGGCAGAATGATTCACGTGCTCCAGGTTTGGTAACGCAGCGTCAGAATCAGAATCAGTACCAAGACTACAGACAAAATACGGACCAGAACCAATTTCAGGAGCAGAATTTAATGAACCAAAGAGATGACCACTATGGCTATAGAGGTCGCGGCCGAGGCAACGGAGGCCGAGGTCGCGGTCACGATGGAATGTGGTGCTCCAACCACAATTCCACTACTCATAACACAGATGAGTGCCGGAGTGGTCCAAGGAATGTGGGCCAATCGAACCACAGTGAAAACCAAAGAACTTTGAGTGGACTGAAGAATGTGGTCAAGCATTCGCGAGCCTCAAATAACATCTGACAAAGCTCCCGATCCTATCTTCCCCGGTTCCGGGAGAAACTCTCCAGTTGTATCTCGCGGCCAGCTCAAGAGCGGTGAGTGCAGTCCTTGTTCGCGAGTCAGAAAAGCCAGTCTATTTTGTTAGCCGAGCTTTATTGCCCGCGGAGACACGGTATTCCCCAGTTGAGAAATCTGTACTTGCACTGATAACGGCTGCTCGCAAACTAAGACCCTATTTCCATGCACACCCGATTGAAACCCTAACGGACTTGTCACTGAATAGCTTCATGACAAAACCAACCGTTGCAGGGAGGCTCACGAAATGGGTCATCGAAATGTCAGAATTCGATGTAGTATATCGACCCAGGCCAGCTATCAAAGCACAAGCGCTTGCCGACTTCATCGTCGAAACAAGTTTCAGAGAAGGGGAAGTGGTGAATCCGTATGGTGAACAGATGATGTGGATAATGCACACTGACGGGGCTGTAAACGATGAGGGGTGTGGCGCAGGTGTGATTCTCACGTCGCCTACGGGAGACGAGATAAGCCACGCCATTGCACTAAAGTTCAAACCCACGAACAATGAAGCTGAGTATGAGGCCTTAATCGCAGGATTAGAGTTAGCCATTGGCCTTTCAATCTCTGTGCTATCATGCTGTTGCGATTCAGAAGTTGTGGTAAAGCAGGTACAAGGGCTTTATGAAGCACGAACAGGGAACCTCCCGCAGTATCATGCACGAGTCGCGACATTGACCTCGCTTTTCATGCATTTCGAAATAAAGGCAATCCCAAGAGAACTGAATAAGAAAGCAGATGAACTCGCGAAGCTGGGAGCCGGATGGGAAGGTCCCAAAGAAGAACGCGAGCGAAGGTCAGGGTTCATGGTGTCAAAACGGGGGCCCCCGAAATATCTGTTTTTTGTGAAAGAAGAAAGCGCCATCAGTCGCGAGATTGAAATGATGGCGATCAACACTTCGTCTAAAGATTGGCGTCGCCCATTCATCGACTATCTCAGATATGGTCGCGGTCCAACTGACCCGAAGGAACTCATACAATTAAAAAGAAAGGCTGGACGTTTCTATATCAGCAGAGGCGAGCTTTATAAGAGAGGAGGTGACCCTTGCGAGCTGAAGTGCATGGGTCACTACGAGACAAAAGCCTATCTCGAAGAGCTACATGCTGGGCTGTGTGGGACACACGCAGGGTGGAGACCCCTGGTGTACAAGGCTTTGCGCCAAGGGCATTTTTGGCCCACAATGAAACAAGATGCTCAAGCGATGACGCGAGCTTGTCAGGCGTGCCAATATTTCGCCCCTGCCTCCCACCAACCAGGAGTCCAGCTTCAGATCATGGGAAGCCCCATCCCTTTCGCGATGTGGGGGTTGGATCTTCTTGGCCCTTTTAAACCAAAGGCCCCAGGTCAGCTCGAGTATATCATTGTCGCAGTCGACTACTTCACAAAATGGATTGAGGCGGAAGCACTCGCGTCGACAACAGTACCTGTAGTGAAAAAATTCCTTTGGAAGAACATTATCTGCCGCTATGGGTTGCCACGCGAGATTGTAACCGATCGTGGCCCTCAATTTAACTCGCCCCAACTGATGGCATGGTGCAGCGATCTGGGAGTTAAGTTAAAAATTGCTTCAGTTGCACATCCACACTGCAATGGGCAGGTAGAAGCCGTCAATAAGAGCATTGTCACAGATCTGAAGAAAAGGCTAGATAACGCCAAGGGCAGATGGGCGGAGGTCCTGCCACTTACTCTCTGGGCCAATCGAACCACAGTGAAAAAAGCAACGGGAGAGAGTCCTTTCGCCCTCGCGTATGGAGTAGAGGCCGTGGTTCCAGTAGAAATTTTGTTCCCGAACGAAAGACTCCTTCACTATGACTCGGAAACCAATGACGAAAAGATGAGGATGGAACTCCAACTTCACGAAGAAACCCAAGAAATGGCAGTTATCCGGGCGGCCGCTTACAAAGCGGGCGTCGCGAAGTATTATAACAAGCATGTCAAGGAGAGAGGGTTCGCGAAAGGAGATCTGGTCCTAAGAAAGACAGAGGGGGGAAAACTCGATCCCAACTGGGAGGGGCCGTACATAGTGGATCGCGAGGTCGCCCCAGGGGCCTATCGACTGAAGGATAGCTCTGGCAATCACGTTGCAAATTCCTGGAACGTGATGCGACTACGCCGCTATTACGCCTAGCCTACTCCCCCACACAGGTATGGACTCCCACATTTTTGTAACATGTCTGCATACCTTAGATAAATATTTCATAGAAAGCGATACAATCGTGATATAAGACGTTCTAACAAGCAGTATGCAGGCGAAAGAACCGATTGAAACTAAACATTAGCAAGAATCTATCATCGGGTTACCAGAGGAATAAATGCTTTCGCCACAAAGGGGGACGTAATCTCAAAATAAAAGGTACGCGCACGATTCGGGAATTCAGAATGTTGCATAAATCTCGTGACACTGGGCTGGGGCCAAGAGCATCCACCCAGGTCGCGAAGCCGTGACACTGGGCTGGGGCCAAGAGCATCCACCCAGGTCGCGAAGCCGTGACACTGGGTTGGGGCCAAGAGCATCCACCCAGGTCGCGAAGCCGTGACACTGGGCTGGGGCCAAGAGCATCCACCCAGGTCGCGAAGCCGTGACACTGGGCTGGGGCCAAGAGCATCCACCCAGGTCGCGAAGCCGTGACACTGGGCTGGGGCCAAGAGCATCCACCCAGGTCGCGAAGCCGTGACACTGGGCTGGGGCCAAGAGCATCCACCCAGGTCGCGAAGCCGTGACACTGGGCTGGGGCCAAGAGCATCCACCCAGGTCGCGAAGCCGTGACACTGGGCTGGGGCCAAGAGCATCCACCCAGGTCGCGAAGCCGTGACACTGGGCTGGGGCCAAGAGCATCCACCCAGGTCGCGAAATCGTGACCGTCCGAGAGTGAGTAACGACATCCGTCCTCCTCACCTCGATCACGAAGTCCTGACCTTGATGGGATAACAACCCACCAAGGCATGGAACTCAGCGAGTGACGCTCCTGAAAAAAGTCAATCATGAAACTATATACTTAGCATGGAAATGTGCAATACAAAACACTAATGAATCCCCATCTGTTTTCACAGACACTCCTGCACTAGAGAAGCAAACAATCATAGGCATGATCGCGAACGAAACAGAAAATGGCAGTTTATGAGGAAACAAGCGCTAAAGCCCCAATTATCCGTGAGCATGGATTTCCCAAGGCATCAAGAATACCTTAGCTAAGGTATGATGAGAAAAACACGCGAACTACTTTGTTTTGTCACAAGAACAAAGAATCTGATTCCAAATTCATTATAGGAAATCACATTCTCAAACACAAAGACGCTCATAGGTGCACGAAAAACCCTACTACTGGCTCGTACGCATGCAGTAGTCAGGTGAGAACACACTCTTTTGTCGCATCACAGGTCATGACATATGAATAATCTATACTTACGCGATCGATTTCCTCGCAGGGTTTTTTCGTAAGACCAACAGAAGAATCTTTCCGAACGAAAGATGTTGAAGAGTGACCTATTTATGATATTAAGTATTCTCATTTTGGAAACATTTTTAAGTTCTAAAGTCTATTAATAAGACACATACTTTTAATCGCGATGACACAGTGGTGCACATTACATTTTGGGTTCCAAAGCTTTTTCCGATAATACCAGTCTAATTTATTCATAAGACCTCGTTCATTCTCCCTCCTTTCTTAACACATAGGGCTCGCGAGACTGTAAACACCCTCACGAGCACTATGGGGGGAGGGGAAGAGGAGGAGAAATCACCATACAAACACAAAATAAAGAGACATTAAAAAGCACTAAGCCTAGAGAGGAACGACGACCTTCACTTGATACACCACAGTCTGAACGGGAACTTCGGGTGGATTAGCACGCCACATGGTGAAAGTCACCTCGTCTCCCTCACGAAGATCATTCTCATACGCAAACTCGCTCCAACCTTCACCCAGAAAGTAAGAACTCCCAGCCTTATCCAGAACCACGTCCCAAGGTTCGAAATTGACACAAAGGACAAGACTCTTACCACCGAAATGGCTAAGGTGTCGGTCACAATGTTCCTTCGGGAAACGCTATACGTAGAGAAGAGGAGTCTAAGAAACGAACAAACAAAGAAAGGTAAAGTAAAAAGGATACTTACCAAGCATCTGCCAGTAATAGCAGAGGAATCCATAGTAATAGTGAAAGACTCCTCCAGAGACCCCTCTCGAGTTCGTCGTGTCCTGGCCATGGTGGTATTCTTTGAAAAAGGCAAACAAAGAAGGAGAAGACAGGAAACGCTATTTATAAAAGAAATACACCTGACCCGCAGTTAATGCATTGAATGATTAAAGCAGAAAAGTAGTTGGGAGAACAAAAGCAATAAACACAAAGGACGTACAAGGAAATAATTGTACGATCTCCCCATGAGACCCAAAGAAAATTGTTTAACACACATTTAGACTCGCGATCACATTCCGATCCACGAGCCACAGAACAAAAAAAACAAATTGTGCATAACACCAACCCAAGAGTTTGCAGACAACGAATGAAAAGAAGTTAAACTTCGTCAAAGAGGATCCAGATCCAGATACCCGTCAGCTTCAGCCAGCGCTGAATCACGAACCCCACCCGCACTACCAACGTCCTTTGTCGTCGCGATGTTTTCTTCGGCAGCAGCTTTTTCGCTGTCAACATTCACAACATCGTCCCCATCACCTGCATCAGACGACTTAGCACAAGAGCGAGTCGAGGAGTCCGCTGCTTTCTTCATCCTTTCCTCCGAGTAAATTACCTTCTTAGGTACCTTGGGGACTGAGACTAAAGGAATGTGACACTCCATCCCTTCGACGACTCCCTCACCTTCAGGCAAGAAGGGTTCGACGACCCAACCTTCAAGAAGGCTCGCGTCGTCGTCAACAAAGGTTCCAAGAGGAGGAGAGGTGTACGCAGGGATCTCGGCAGGAAGACCACAAAGATCCGTAGGATCGAAAGAGAAGTTAGCCACTTTGTGCTTTCTAAGCTGACGCTTGAGTGCAGTAATCACCAGGGTGTCGCGAGCCAAACTGATAAAATCAATACGACATTTCTCGCGATAGCTAGAAGCATACTGCTTGGCACCTTCGCGACGACCCTTGTCAAAAGCTTGGTCTTTCTCTTGACGAAGCAAACCTAACTCTGTATTATGATTGCGCTTCATAGTCCTGGCCGAAAGCTCCAAGTCGCTTATCTTCGCCATCAGCTCAGCATTCCTCTCTTGCTCCTCCTTTAGTTTTTTCTTCGCGGCCTCCTTAACATCCTGTGCTTTGTGAGCATAATCGACCATCTCATTATATTCCCCCTCCATCTTATTATAGCCATCTTCAAGGGCGATGGAATATTGCCCCGATGCCTCGTTGAGAAGAAGCGACTATAATAAGCAAAATATGTTAGTTAAAATCACCTACCAACAAGAAGGAAGAAAACCATTCAGGAAGAAAAAGGAAACTCACCGCCAGATTGAGTCTCGCGAGCCCTGCTTTACCCCGAACAATGCCCTCTAAAAATCCAGGCATGTCCGGGAAACCAGGTCGATCGCGACGAAAGAACGTTCTCACTACCTCCTCCTCGGGAAAAAGCTCAGCCAGATCCTGAGAAGAGGTATCTTGATCACCTTCAAGGGTCATGGGCTGCTTACCCTTGGTAGTTTCCGAGGCCCTCCCTGCAGGGGTTGCTCGGTGCGAGGAAGGAGACCCGCCGGCCCCTAAGGGGATTGTCGAACCAATCGGGGATTGGTCGTCTAGAGGCTCGGGCGCGCGTGTTTCGGTCTCCACAGATTGAAGCACGGACTCGCGGATATTAATACCGCCAGCAGAGATTTTCCTCTTTTTGGAGGAAGTTTTGCTTTTGATCGCCGGCTGCTTTCGGCGCTTGCTCTTCTGTGGGGCGGAAGCCTGCTCATCAATAGTCTCCTCGTCAAAAGAGTCGTCAGAACCCTCCACAGTCGCGAGACGCGAAAAGTATCCTGTCTCTGCAAATAGAAAAATAAAATAAATAAGGATATAATAAAAATCCATAAGCATATGACATCGCGAGTGCGTAACAATAAAAGAAGGATAAGTAACAATAAACAAGAAAACCATTGAACAAGGGACATAAGAAATACCATAATGGTGCTTAAGACTAAGTCCACGCTGGGCTAGCACCTCGTGGGTAATACACCTCAGGAATATGCGCGTCGAAACAAGATCAGGGAAACTATGGAACTTACGGTAAAGACAATCTTTCTTAACCTGAGTCCAGTTACCAGATTTAGGTTGAGTCGCGAGCATCGATATTTTGGTCGAGATCCCAGAACCCGGTGGTGGTCGAACCAAAAACCAATCAACCTTCCACTTCGGTATACGGGGAGGACCATCCCACTCCGATCTGCCATTTTTTACGGCGGTGAACATCCCCATTTCTTCAGGAGCCCTTCGCGTAGAGAACATAAGAAGAAAATGACAAGGATTGGGTTTTACCCCGATATCCTGACACCTCATCACGTAAATAACCAAGGCCCTCCAAAAGTTAGGATGCATCTGAGCTGGGCTATAGGTCAAGTAAAGTTGGAGAAGGGGAGCCTAAATCCTAATTTAAGAGACGACATACTCAAAGGAAAGAAAGTGCCATATTCGTCAAGGGAAGTCCCATCCAGAGATGGAAGGGCAAAAATTGTACCCTATGGAAAAGGATAGGTATCCGCGATGGTTTCAAGGTCGCGAAGGGTAAGATCAGAAGGGAGGGCCGTAAACGGATTCCCGAGATTCTTGACCTTTTTATGATGGACGCGGCGAGTCAAAATCTGTACACGACCCGCCGGGTTATTGAAAATATCTTCGATTTCCACGCGAGGAAGATCATCTTGCCAGGAGTAAAAGTTCTCGTAGTCCTCGCGACCGATCATTACTTCCTCAGAATCCCGAGGAGGACTTTTATTGCCACAACCTGCATCTGGTCGCGAGGTAGACGGAACTTCGTCGTCATTATGACTAATAGAGTCTCCTGTGGACGATCAAGAAGAAAAAGATCAAGAGTTAGTTTTCCAGGGAAAGAACACGAAACGCGAAGGCTAGAAGGAAGCTTCACGAGCCATGGGAATAACAAACAAAGAAAACCATGGAAAACAAAAAATATAGGATCTAAGGGGAAGTTAAACAGACTATTGGTGGAAACCCTAAGAAATGGTGAAATGAATAGCTCAGAAGCCAGGAGCGGTAAAAAAGAATTGGCTTTGAAGAACAGTGAGGGTTTTCAACAGTCTAAGACGACCCTTAAGGAAAAAGGGAATGCCCATCGAATAGAAGAAAGAAGAGGAGGCACCGCCCAGTAAATAACCGATAGAGGTATGATGAAAAATCGCCTGACCGCCATGAAAACCAGTAAAAAAGCTTCGAAAGAACACAAGAAATAGCGGAGATACAGAAATATCGAAATCATGTGTAGAAGCAATAGAAATCAACAAATGAAAAACGAATTCAAGATAGAACTTACGAGCCATTGGTAAATCGACGATCGTCTGAACGAATGAAGATTTCTCGAAGTTTTATTAAGGATGGGTTTTACAGAGGAATATGAGCAGTTGGAGTAAAGAAGAAGAGAAGAATGTGGTCTGGCAACCTTTTATAAGAAAATAAAAATCCCAAAAGGAAGCCACGTGTTGAAAAGTGTCAGAACGTGGGAATACAAAACGTTTCGAATTTAAAATTCAAAATTCAAAAACAAGCGCGATGGAATGAGGAGGAGTCGCGAGCGAATAATCTCCATGGGACTCCCCGAGAACCCGGCTTCAATTCTTACCCAAGCTTTGCCTTCGCGAAGACAAAGACTTGGGGGGCTGGCTGTTGGACCCGGTTCTCGCGATCAATAACGTGGACCCGGTTCTCGCGACTCTAATGACGCAAACCCGGTCCGCGACCGAGAAACAGGCCGCGAGCCCATAAGGCCAGAAAGTGGGTCGAGAACGAGAGGCCCATTAAGAAGCCCAATAGGTTAAGAGAGCAATAACGGATTGTGTGGGACCCATGGTGTGGTTATAAATCCTAACGGCAAAGAGAGAGAAGGGGACAGTCGACAGAGAGCATCTTCTTCCCCCTTGAGAGAGAGAAAACACAGAGGGCGATTACTCGTTTCCGAGCTCGTCTCTTCGTTCCCGATTTACCTCTTTTCGTAGGAAATCGGATGATCGGTACCTGGATCCTGACTCTCGGTACCGTCATCGTGCTTTTGAGGTTTGATTCGTCACGATTGGTTGAGTTTCACCATTTACTGTTTCATTGAGTTGGCTCACGAGGTTTCATTGTTTTAGTCATTACTTTGATCGCTATCTTCTCTTTGTGTTGCTTCATTCTGCTGTTGTTATTGAGGCATTGTATTCGTTTACCTGTTGCTATTACTGACTTGAGCGTCGGAGAGCCAAATCTGGGGGTTCAACCTTCTGGTTTGGTTGTGCAGGTACAATAGGGATTGAAGAACATAAAGAACAGAAGGGAATAGCATATTTTGATCCAGATGACAGTGTATTATAAGTTGTTGCTCCAGTTTGCGTAAGGAAGGTCTCCAGCACTTGAAGATTTTCAGAAGGCCAGATCTCGCGAGGTGTTGATTGCGAGATCGCGAACATCTGGGCTCCAACACCCTCCACTATTATGAATTTTCCTTTGCACCATTACATTATGGCTTTCAACTTCATTAATTTGTCCACCAAAATTTACCCCCCAGTAGAGAACTTACAGCATGCTTTACATGTCTTCTTCACACTAGTGTATATATTGTCTATCTTACCTCCCTTTATTTTTGTTGTTCTATCACAACAATTGCACTCATTATAGCTACTCCTCATAATTTCATGGAAATTTCCATTATTAAATTTTTCAAAAAACCCCTAAGGGCTGACGTCATGTTCCCAGGGCTGAGGTCATTTGACCCCAATTTTTTATTCTCCTGCCTCCCACACACACTCCTGTTTGCTTTTCACAACACTTTTATTATGGCTCTTTGCAATTCTTCTAAAGGTATAATTTATTCCAATCTTAAAAATGCCAACTGCTACATTCCTATTACTTACCAAATTGACGCCTATAGCTGTAGTAATCACAACTGTCTTCTTCATGCTTCTACTGCCACATTGAACAGCAATCCTATAAAGTGCATATTGACAACCAACTTCAGGATCGTTCACATTTATTACTTGTCTGATTCTATGCACTCCTATTCCTTTGATTTGTTGATTAAACATACACAATTATACTGTTTACCTCTGACAAGAACAATGCTTGCCCACAATGCTCATCACAAATGTAATCAAAAGCCCTATTTCTATGACCATGGTAATCTTTATACTGTTATGTTTAACAATGAAAATAGTAATCCTATTCTCACAACCACAAGCCTCCTACCAATTACATTGCAGACCTCCTACCAATTACATTTGTGATAATAATCCTCACTACTGTTACAAACAAAGAATGATCCAACATGGTGGTAGCAGTTTTCTCATCTTCTCCTATAATTACGAAGGTCTTCCTTATCTAGTTTTCACTTGGGCTTTCCATCTTCAGACCTATTTGGGCTTCTGCTTTGTGACGAGCCCTTTTGGCTCACTCTATTTTCCCCTTACCTATCACCCTCTATATTTTCATATTTGGTTGTTGCATTATATTAGGATTTATAACCACATTAATATTATTGATTGCCAATTTTATCTCACTTATAAACTTCTTTCCTATTATCATGATAACAATGGTTACTGCAATTTTATTACTAATCTACCACACCTTCTTATCCCAAATAATGATGACAACTTAATCCTTACTCTTATTACGATACTGTCTTCTCAAATTAATCACTCCACTATTCACATGCATTTCTACACTCAGACATATATTTCCTACTACACTACTCAACAATGGACCCTTAACATTAATACTGATTTCAATCTTCAGTCCTTAATGGAAGCCGCTCCATATTGGAATAATATTATTTACTACTTCAATCGTATTGTATTCATGTTTGCCGTAATGTTGTTACACCATGAAAGTATGGCCACCCCAAGCAATGTCATTCCCCCTTTCAATCCCCCTAGGCAACATGAGATGTCCAAACACGCTACTATTCTTTCACATAGTTTTTATGAATATAGCATATTGGAACTGTAGAGGTATCCGTCGACCCCATTTCTGGACGGAAATATCCTATATTAGGAAAAACCACGCTTTGGACATGCTTTGCTTAGCGGAAACAAAATTCAATGATCCTCCGAGTAACCAATTGCTGGCAAACATTGGTTTTAAAAAAGTAATTGTTTCACCGGCTGATGGGACTAAGGGAAGTCTTTGGTTATTATGCACTAATTTCATCAACGCTAATTACTTAAATTTAAAATTCCATAGCAATAATACAATTGTTCTTAATTATGATGAACCTTCTAAAAAATTTATTATAATTTTCATCTACGCCCCTAGTAAAGAATCCCAAAAACAGGACTATTGGAATTTCATAGCGCAAATTATAAATTCGCACACAGAACCGGTCTTTATAATGGGAGATTTTAATGATATTCTTACGCCAGATGATAAATTAGGTTGAGCCTCAGCTAATGCTTCTAGGTTGGCACGATTAAATTCGTTTGTTAGTACACATGGTTTAATTGACCAAAATACAATAGGATTCCCATATACATGGAAACGATATAATAGTAACACTAATAACAACACCTTTGAGAGACTGGATAGAGTACTGCTCCAACCAAACTTAATTAATTATTACAGTAAGATCACGTTACAACATCTCCCTTTCACAACTTTTGACCACTGTTGCATTTTACTTCAACTTGGACAAAAAATATATACTAAAAATTACCTGTTTAGAATTGATAATAACTGGGCCAAAAATGAAACATACAAGAATTTAGTACAAAGAATTTGATCTTACCATTTCAATGGTTATCATACATTTAAATTGTTTATGAAACAAAAACTACTAAAAACTGAGACTAAAAAATGGATAAAGACTAACGATGACAATATTTTTCAACAATTAAAAACAACTGCAGAGAGACTAAACAAAATTGAGACTGAATGCTTTCAAAACTGTAACACTATAATGACAGATAATTATAATAGAATGATGACAAAATACAATAAGTTCTTAGATTTCCAACATTCATACTGGAAACAGAGAGCAAAAATTAAAAATTATAATGATAAGGATAAAAACACTAAATACTTTCAGACATCGGCTAAAATCAAAACATTCAAACAAAAAATATTTAGCTATGAATCCTTAGATGGAATAAAATACTCAAAACAAAACGACATCATGACAAATTTAACCAAGGATCTACAACTATGATATCAACCTCTTCATACAGTACAGTTATGAGAAAGAGACTTTACAATTATCCGTAAATTAATAACAGACGAAGATAATTTACAGCTCTGTGTACCTCCCTCGAATACTGAAATTAAAAATGTAGTATTTCAACTCCCACATAATAAAACACCGGGCCCGGATGGTTTTAATGCTGAATTTTACCAATCCTTTTGGTCAACTGTGGGTCCATCAGTTATTAGTTCAGTTAAATCAATTTTCCATTCTGGAATAATGCTATCGGACTGTGCACAATCATTTATTGCGCTAATTCCAAAAGTGGATAATCCCACATCTATTAACCATTACAAACCTATAAGTTTATGTACAACTTTGTACAGAATAGTAACTAAAATCCTTGCCAACCGTTTACAACATCTTCTACCCAATTTAATTCATCCTTGTCAAGGAGCATTTGTACAAAATAGATCTATATTCGATAACATCTTGATTGCACATGAAGTCTTTCATTCTTTTCACAATCGGAAAAAAGGCAAAAGGGGATGGATGACACTAAAACTAGATATGGAAAAGGCATATGATAAAATACAATGGCCTTTCATAGTTAAAGTATTAGAATCATTTGGATTTGGTATTAAATGGATTAACTTAGTTATGACCTGTATCAAATCAGCTTCGTTCTCAGTTCTTGTTAACAACGAACCTGGTCCTACGTTTAAACCTAAATGTGGTCTTAGACAAGGTGATCCTATTGCCCCATTTATATTTATCTTAGCTATGGAATATCTTGCAAGAACACTACAAACAGAAACAGAAAAAACAAATCACAGAGTTGGCATACAACTAAATCAGAATGGTATGCGCATTCTGTTTCTCTGCTTTACGGATGATACTATTATTCTAGAAAACGCTAACATGAAAAATATGTTATATATCAAGAAGCTTCTACAAAAATTTACAGATTTATTGGGTCTGGCCATCAACTATAACAAAAGCTCTTTCCAAACCTCAACTAATATCTCCAACAAGCAATTAGCCTCTATTATGAAATTACAACCTACGAATGCTATGGAAAAGTATCTAGGAATTCCTATTGTTAGGGGGAGAGTGCGAAATGACACTTTTCAATATGCGATACAAAGTATGCAAAACCAACTTCCATCATGGAAAGCTAATACTATCTCCCAAGCAGGTCAAACTATCTTAATCCAGTCTAATATACAATCTAAAGCAAATCATTTAATGCAATGCTTTTATCTTCCAAAGGGAGTTTGCAAGGAAATGGATAAAATTAACAACTTCTTTTGGAATAATTCAAATCCCGGATTTAGGCCACTCTCAAATTGGAATAACATATGTAAGCCTAAGGAATCAGGCGGCTTAGGGATCCACACCACAGAAAACCTACATAAAGCGCTACAACAAAAACTACTCTGGAAATTGGCAACAGAAAAGAGTAATATATGGGCGACTCTTATTAGTTAAAAATATCTTAAAGAAAAATCTATTTTTGATTATAAAAAGAAGACAAACCAATCTTGGCAATTCTCCCGACTCTTACACTTAAGGGATGATTTTTTTAAAAGCATCGAATGGAACCTAGGCAACGGGAAGACTATTAAATTTTGGCAGGATACTTGAATACATGATATTGATATCAGACAATATTTTGATAATTCACAATGTCAAGAATCGAAAACTGTATCTGAATACATTACATCAGATAAAGAATGGAATATACCAAAATTGAACGAGTTTTTGCCCCAACAAATAGTTTCTCGGATTACTAAGATTTATATTCCTCAAAAGGACATAGATGACAAAATAATCTGGAATCAGACTGCAGACGGTAAATTTAGCACAACATCAGCTAGAAAATTATACACCATGAATATCCCCACTAATAATGCGGATCTCTTCAATTGGATTTGGAAATTACAAATTCCACCCAGATTACAGAACTTCTTATGGAAAGCAGTGTCTGATAATCTCCCAACAACAAATAGATTGAACAGGTACTACAACCGAGTTCCACCATACTGCACCCTATGTAATTTTCACAATGAAACAAGAGATCACCTTTTATTCGACTTCAGCTATACCAATTCACAAATACAGAAACTACAATTAATAACAGGAACAAAGTTCGATATTCATGTTCAAGATAAATTTGAAACAACCCTAACAAAAGTTATCTATGATTACAGAAATAATAGTCATAAAATGGAATGTTTAATATTCTTATGGTATCAGGTATGGCTACACAGAAACGCGGTTATCTTTAAAAATGAAAGAGTCTCAAAATACGGTATTACTCAGGAGGCCTACTCCCAATATAGGCAATGGGAAAATGCGATAAAATCTGTAAAAGGACCCAAAACAAAAACAAGAAGAAACAGAAATAAATCTCACAACAAACAATGGATTGCTCCACCTACTAATTGGATAAAGATTAACTTTGATGGATCATTTAAACAAAACAACCAATCTATGGTAGCTTGCATAGCCAGAAACAATAGAGGACAAATTCTTGACATTTATAGTAAACATACTCAATCTTGTTCAGCTCTACAGACAGAGGCACAAGCAATGTTAATGGCTACAAAATTAGTAATTAAACTAAGATATAAAAATGTTATCTTCGAAGGTTACAATCTTACTGTAATTAATGCTGCAATTAAGATATGGAAAATCCCCTGGGATATAAATAATATCCTTTGCGATGCTCACCATAACCTAGATTTTTTGACAACTATAAAATTTTACATTGTTTTCGAGAGGCCAACAAGGCAGCTGACTTCCTCACCTCTCATGATAAGAATCCTCACTTCATTAAAGCAGTTCTCAATTTCAATCCTGATTCCACTCTTTCTGTTGAGTATCTCAACGGTATTAGGCCACACCTGCTGGCTTCCCATTTCTACACTTCATACCAGCCATTTTTTCAGATAATCGCTGATGATGGTCAGGGGTAGTCATCCCTTAGTGGATGACACCCCGCTTCTTGCCTAGTAGCAAAAAAAAAGAAGCTAAAAAAACATGAATCACAAATTTAACATATCTAAAGAGGTAAAAGTCACAAACTAAAGTTCGTTAATGTTGCCTCATTAGCTATTGGCGACACAAAGAACAAAGAAACCAAAAGAAAAGCAAAGAGCTTGGCTGTCGTAGCAAAACAAAAGCAAAGAGATGTTTTTGTTGATGACATGTTGCAACAGAATCAAGAGTGGTCATCATTGCGTTGGTACGTGAAATTTGTGTATAATAATATACGGAGAAATATACGTTAATTCTATTACAAGTTCTCGATAATATTTCGTCCAAAACAAGGCCAATACAAGGCAAGTTCTCCATAATCTAAAAATGGTTGATTAACAACGATTAAAAAATTAATAGTTTAGAACGTAACGCAACACACTCTCTTGAGGATAGCTATTAGACTATTGTCATAACACTAGACTATTATAGCTACTCATATTAATCTCTATTCAAAAATATATATTGTAATATATTCGGCAACTTGGTTAACCGCAAATACAATTTAATTAACCGTTTTCTAATCGTTTAACCGAAAATAATATCATTCGGTTAATTGTATTTGAAAATTTATTATTTTCGATACGATTCGTCTAAAAAGCGTTGATTTTCCGATTTTTGAATTCGGTTTTTGGATTTGGGTTTTGGGTTATTTACCGAAAACCACCCATATGATACGCTACTTTGCGATTAACCACCCCTATGTTGCGATATTACCGGAAACCACCCATATGATACCCTCCGTCACTCAACAACCACCCTTCCCCAAATCCGTTTAAATTTTCAGTTAACGCGTTTCACGCGCCATTAAAATATTATTTAATTTTTTTATTTTCTTTTTTCTTCATTTATCTTCTTTTACTTCTCATTTACTTTCTTTTACCTTCATTATTTTTACCTTCATTCATCCCCAATTCATTCCCGATCGATTTGGGGATTTCTTTCTCAAACCCTAATTCTGAATTGGGGCTTCGATTTGGGTGTTCGATTGGGAAGGTGTGGGTTGTTTTCAGTGTTTCCGAGTTAGATTGGGTGGGTTTGGGAGCGAACCATGAAGAGAAGTCGAAGAAGGCGATTTTCTGTGCGATTTCTAGGCGATTTGTGATCGAAGAAGGCGATTTGTGATTTCGAAGAAGGCGATTTGCGATTTCTGGGCGATTCTACTCTCGATTTCTTCTAACTAGCTAAGGTAAGTTATTCAATGGCATTTCTCATCTTAATTTTATGTGTAATCGATCGAATTTCTGAATTAAGGTTTAGGGTTTTCGAATGGAATTTGGGGCTTTTTGATTGTGATTTCTCGAGATGCTTTTTGAGCATTGGAATGATGTTTCACTGTGGTTTCTTACCTTTTTCAGCATGAATTATAGCAAAGATTCGTTTTTTGGTAAAGCTTTAGTATATGCACAAAGTTGAGGGTTATTTATTGCATGTGGTGGAGTCTAAAGTTTTTGGTTCATGTGACCATATGAATTGACTGCATTATATAAGTCTTAAAATGCTTATAATATAGGGCATTAATGGTTGTTGAATATTGGTAGGTATGACACAATAAATGTCAAGAATTGCACAACCAAAGAGGCAACCAAAAACAACAGTGCTCGGGGGAAGGGTGTTGTGACTGTTCTATGAAACACTCTAGGAAAAAGTGTGTTTGTAAGAAGATTTATTGTCAGTTTAAGGCTAATAAGCTAATAGAGATGAACAAGGAAGAAGGGACTAGGAGTTGTAATGCAATCTGGGGTGGTGGAGAAGCCTTTGAAGTTGATCATCTGGGCAGGACCTATGTGGTGGATTTGCAGAACAAAACTTGTGGGTGCAACAAATGGGATCTAACTGGAATCCCATGCCCTCATGCAATGTGTTGCATTGTGAAGGATAGGAGAAGACTTGACCAATTTGTGCATCACTATTACACAAAGGAGGCTTACCTAATGGCATACAAGGAAATCATTCACCCAATGCCAGGGGAATCACAGTGGGAGAGGACACCTCATATTCATCCAGCACCACCAGCATATATGGTTCAACCAGGTAGGCCTAAGAAGCTAAGAAGAAGAGAGGTTGGAGAAGTGCCTAGCAGTAACAAGAGGATTAGAATTGTGGGACTCGTGAAGTGCACCAACTGTGGAAACCCTGGCCATTACAAGAACAAGTGCTCTGCTCCTCCAAGAACTAATGATAATCCACCTCCAACTCAACAAAACAGAGGTGGAAGGCCTAGGAGTACTAAAACAGTACCTATTGGATCTCAAAAGAGGAGGAAGTACACAAAGAATGTAAATTCATTGTAATTTTTTATTGATTATACTAATTCATTTGTATTTGTATTGATTATGAAAATGTTATATTTTAGGTGCCACAAAACCAACAAGGAAATCCTGGAAGTACACCTGGGGGGAACCAACAAGGAATTGCAAGTGATGGTCCTAGTGGAAGTCATGGTGGACAGAATGTACCAAGTCAAGGTTATGCTCCAAGTGCAAGTCATGGTGAAGCTCCAAGTGCAACTCATGGTAGCAACTTCAGCCATCAAGGAAATCCAAGTGCTAGTCATGGCATAACCATGAGTCAAGGTGTGTGCAGTCAATCCAATCCAAAACCTTTTAAGTCACCTAGGATGAAGATTCCTGTTTCCAAGACAAAACTGGTGAAGGAGGTTCCTAGGCGTTCACCAAGGAAGAAGACAAAGAAGTAGTTTGTTTACTATGTTTGTAATGTTTGGATCAGTTTCAATGTTTGTTGAATGTTAGTGTGTTGAACAGATGTTGCAAGTGGTTTTTGCACTGTTTTAGTTGGTAATCTATGGTTTTATTTTGAAAAGGTTTGCACTATTTTTTGCCCTGGTTTGGTCACTGGTTTGGTCACAGGTTGGTCACAGGTTTTTGCACAGTGAAGACTGTCATTGATGCACAAATTGCACAGTTTTTCAGCCTCATTACTGCAGTGTTTTACCATTGACCATGACCACATTTAATTTTGGTCAATTGTTACCTACCCCATGTCATCAATTCTTCACCTAAACCCTGCACATTTCAAGCATAAATAGCTCTATTTCTCAGCACATTTGCCATCACAGCCGAGCTTCCTTTCCTTGCATTTCTTCATTTCCTTGCATTTCTTCCATGGCAAATCATGTCATTGATCTAACAGACATCTCGGACAGTGAAAACATCAGCCACTGCAAATGCGAGGAGTGTGAGGAATGGAACCAGGAAACACCCTTGGAGAAAGCTGAAAACTACCCTCACAAAACCAAATTAAGCTTTTATGTGCAAATGAAAGCATCATTTGTTCAAAAAGATTGCAGAATGGTAAGTAATGTTTTATTCTTGTGTTTTGGGCATGTTATTCTAATGACTAATATACATAAATTTGCTTATTCACAGCTTATTCCTTTCGAGTATGCAAACAAAAATTTGAGGCCTTACATAGATGAAGAGATTACACTTTTCATTGGTGAAAAAACTTGGAAAGTAGTACTCAAATTCAGTGGAAACAAATTCAAGTTTGGCAAAGGATGGAGAGACTTTGTCGAAGAAAATGACATAGAAATAGAAGATGTTTGCCTCTTTCAAATGGAGGAGATAGTTGGAAAACCCACCTACGAAGTCATCATCTTCAAAGCTCAATTAACTGTCTATTTTGTTTGAATCGGTGTCTCATTTCCTGGTGTCTCATGTCTCATTTGCTGGTGTTTCATTTCTGTTTTTGTTGATTTTATGTTTTTGTTGAATTTGTTTCATTTCCTAATGTCAATGTTAGTTTCCTGATGTCAATGCAATGTCTTCTCATAAAATTGCATTCCATTCAAATATCATAAAAGACCACATTACATTGACCATTTCAATACTAAAACATTTGCAATCATGAAGAATATGAGGAAGACAAGTACAACTACTACATCACTACAACTGATTTTTCTAGGGTTCATAGCCACTGCTACTTTTGGTGCTTCATCATTATCAATCTGATTTTCTCTAACTGCATCTTGAAGCTTCATAATCTCGGCCTCCATTTTCTTCTTCTCTTTCAATAATTTGTTAATCACATAAGTGGCTCTTCCACTATATTCCTCATCCTTCCACATAAAGAAATTGCAATTCTTTGTCTCTGAACCATAAAAACGACAGCCCCAAAATCTTCTCATGAAATTGAATTCAGTTTTTGAAGTTGCTTCAGATGCTGGATAACCACACTTGCAAAATCGTTGTTGGGAATTAATTGATGAAGAGCTCGAGTTTGACATTATCAAACCTAGCCCAGAAATCAAAAAAATAGGAGATTAGGGCTTCGCAATCAATCGGAATGCAAACAATGATATACTTACCGATTTAGGGATTCGCAATGTCTACAATCTTCAATCGATTTACTTGCTCGCGTCAATCGTAAGAAAAGAGAAGAAATAGGGCTCGATTTCAGATCTGACGATTTTCTAGGGTTCTAATGAATTGGGGGAATCGGGAATGAATTTGGGGGTAAATGTGTTTAAGAAGATGAAGGTATAAAAGATAAAAGAAAGTAAATGATAAGTAAAAGAAGATAAATGAAGAAAAAAGAAAATAAAAAAATTAAATAATATTTTAATGGCGCGTGAAACGCGTTAACTAAAAATTTAAACGGATTTGGGAAAGGGTGGTTGTTGAGTGACGGAGGGTATCATATGAGTGATTTTCGGTGATATCGCAACATATGGATGGTTAATCGCAAAGTAGTGTATGTATCATATGAGTGGTTTTCGGTAAATAATAACCGTTTGGGTTTTTATAGTCACCCACGCTGCTAGCGGGTATGTTTAGAGATTCCGTAAAACTATGCGACTGTCTCCCTCTTGCTCTTCCCTCTCAACTCTGGCAACGCCCATCACCCGCCCTATTCTTAATGATGGTGAAACCCGAAGTCTCGAAACGGGACAACGACGATCACATAACGGGGTCCGTAGATGCAAGCTCCTCGAAATCCAAAACAAGGGCCCTCCTTAAGGTCAAACCCAAATCCCTCCCCAAGTTGCAACCCTTTCCAAATATTCCTCAATACGATTCAAGCAATTTCCGAATTCTGACCCCTGACTTCTTCCAAATCGATGCTCTCCAACTCGCCCCTCTTCTCCTCGGAAAGCTTCTCAGGCGAGATGATGTTCTTCTCCGGATTACTGAGGTCTTTCCCTCTTTGCATATCACATGTTCGATGAAATGTGTTTGTTTCCCTTGACTTTTCTTTCTTGCAGGTCGAAGCCTATACACCCAATGATTCTGCGTGTCACAGTCGTTTCGGCCGAACACCAAGAACAGCTCCACTTGTATGAATTACGCTTTCAAAACGACTTTTTTTTATGATTTTTTCTTGCATTTCTACATTCCGGTTTAAAATTTGATGTGCCCATGTTTGTGGCATGTATAGTTTGGACCTGCAGGACACACATATGTATATCTTTGCTACGGTCTTCATATGATGCTCAATGTGGTAGCTGACAAGGAAGGAAATGGCGCTGCCGTCTTAATTCGAGCTTCAGCTCCTGTTGCGGGTATCATTTTCTCACCATGTCCTTACATTTCTGAGAGACAACAATATTAAGGACGAGACAAGTTTTTCTTACATTCCTACCGTATAGATCATTCTTGGTGTATTATATCAAATTACAGCTATGCAACTCACTATTGATATGCAAGAATGACAATCGAGGCTCCTCAGTGGCTGATACTAATTTTATAAAAGAACAAAGTAGTAATTATTACTGCCTGAGTGACTAGGCAATCATGTGTGTGTATGTTGTCTTTGATTTGAGGCTTTCTATAATTGAACAACCTCACATCTAGTTCTGCTTTGTTGTTTGCTTCCATGTATAGTTTTTAACTCTACCATTATTTACAGGTTTGAAGACCATTCAGCAGCGCCGTGGCCAGATCACGGAGAAGCCTGTTCTTCTCACTGGGCCGGGAAAGGTCAGTTTTTACTTGCTAATCAATGATCATAAGGAGTTGATGAATTGTGGCTGCACTGATATGGAAATTGCTGATGCACATTTGCGAAAGTGTACTTTAGGATTCACTCAAACTTCATATCTATTCATTAGCTTCGACCATGTTCTCTAGTTTGGAGCTTGGGCATACCAATAAATGACTTCACTGCATGATACTCAACAAAAAACTTTTCCGCTTGCGCTTCCATTGATGACAAGAGCAATCAAGAATGTTTTTAGATATTTCAACTGTTGTACTCTTTGTTTCCAGGTTGGGCAGGCACTTGGGCTTACAACAGAATGGTCGAATCATCCCTTGTACGAACCTGGTGGTCTAGAACTTCTAGATGGCCCAAAGCCAGAAAACATACTAGTTGGTCCACGTGTTGGGATTAATTACGCTTTGCCTGAGCATGTCAGTGCACCATGGAGATTCGCCATTGATGGTACCCCATGGATAAGTGCTCCGAAGAATACACTCAAGCCACCCTAATATTGGATGAGTTATTTCTAGGAAAGGAGAAGTTCAAAGCGAGCGATGTGATGTTGGACTTCGTCCTTTTAGTGGTTACTTATCGGTCTTTTGTATTTTGTGCAGCTAAGCGTCATTATATGATTGTGTATAGTGTCATTTTTTTTTTTGAAAAAAAGCAAGAAACGAGATGTCATCTAGGCAAAGATGAACATCTTTGACCATCGTGAGAGATGATCCGGAAAAATGGTCGGTATGTCTCATAAGAACTAAGTCAAAAGGAGTGACCTAAAGGTTCTGATGTATTTATCAGATACAATGCAATCTGGATTAGATTGATCCTGCAATCTGGATCCAGATTGCAGTGTACAATGTCATTTGTCATCATCCATTTTATATATGATCAATGTCCCTATTCTTTTTATGCAAAGTGTGTATCTTGTTCTCTGTGGCACTCGTAATTAAATGCAGCCAAAACGAGTGTTGAATTTCAACTTGCACAGATTTGTTGGCGTTGGCGTTCTTTGTCAAGGGTTTGTTGACATCTTACATTATACAACCGAACAGAAAACAAGAAAGACTCACAAAAGAGGACCAAGACCAACAATGAAATTCATCTAATTTGGGGGTGGAATCTAACTCAACACAACATCAGAAGGGTCAGTATGACAATAATGTCATCGGTGAGATATCGTCAAATAATTTATGAAACTGTTATCATGTGTTAAAGGGTCAGTTAATGCATCAGAGAAGGGATCAAATGAGAAATGTGATTAAGATAAAAACTAACAACCTGTATGGACCGTTCATCTATGTTGATCAATGGCTGAGATTAGTCGTAAGATTCAAACAACAAAAATAAAAAACGGTGGAAATTAGTAACGGCTATATATTATATAGGTAGCAATGGTTGTAAATATCTAGGGATGATTCTAGAATACTCATGTGGTCCCAATATTTGGCCATATATAATGTAATCTTCCCTACTTTGAGATTAATGAGAAAGTCTATTATTTACCCCTATTCTCTATGGTATCTGAGCTATTGGGACAAATGTCCAAAAAATAGCAACTTCCTCTCTACCTAACCATGCCCTCAAACCTACTCAAAAAAAAAAACAGCACAAAAAAATCGGCGCCTGTGCCTTTCCTTCTCTTCTTCCCAGATTCAACAAAGCTGCCACTTTTATCCTCTTTTTCAGCCATGGATAAAACTCTAGCCACATCTACCTCAAACACAAACCCACATCTTCCAAGTTTTTCATCCTTCATCACTGTGAAGTTGGCTCAGGAGAATTTTCTCCTCTGGAAGGCCCAGGTGACGCCGTACCTGAAGGCTCACGGTCTATTCCGCATCGTCGACGACATTGCTAGCCCACCGGCGACTCTCCCAGCACCCGTAGCCGGTGGCGCCGTCCTCGACAACCCTGCTTTTCTTGACTGGCAGAACAAAGATAACTTAGTCATGGCTATTCTGACCTCTAGCCTCACGGAGCAAGTTCTAGCCCAGGTATTGGACTGCACCTCTGCTGGCGAGATATGGAGCCACCTGCACCAGCTGTTGTCAAGTGCTCAGCTCATCCACACGAGGCTGCAACTGGCGTCCCTCAAGAAAGGAGCCGAGTCGGTCACCGACTATTTCAACCGAGCAAAAAACCTCTCTCAAATGCTCTCTGCCGCCGTCCAGGTCATCTCGGACATGGAATTTACCGGGTATGTTCTCTCTGGTCTCGACCACTCGTATGATGCAGTAGTCACGGCTATTTCGACTCAGACCAGCCTCCCCTCTCCCACAATCATTCTTTCTCACCTCCTTACCCACGAGTCCCGTTTAAACCTTCAAACACAATCCCTAAACTCTCAGATTTTTGTCCACCACACCTCCACCCAACAGGCTGCTGCTAACTTCACATCTTCACGTGGAGGATACTCAAACCATGGTGGCAGGGGAAACTTTCAGGGGCAACCAAAAGGGAGAAACAGGGGCAGAGGAAACTTTTCTGGAGGAAATTTTACTGGAGGCGCAGGGAGAGGTAGGGGACCACCACTCAATTTTATTGGGAATCCTGACACGAGAGTGGTGTGCAAAGTTTGTGCCAAACCTGGCCACTCTGCACTGAAATGTTGGTACAGGTATGATCATGGCTCACAAGCTGCACCTCCACAATCCATGCAAGCCCACTACACTGCTCATCCAATGCCTCAAAACAGCAGCGCGTCCAACACGTGGTATCCCGATACCGCAACTACGCATCACTACACTCCCGAAATTGGCAATTTGAGACTCGAGAACTTCCACTATGAAGGCACCGATACGGTTTCTCTTGGCGATGGCTCTCAAGTGCCTATTCTCAATCATGGCACCAGTTCTTTTTCTACTCCCCACCATCTTTTTAAACTCACAAATCTCTTACATACTCCTAAAATCTCAAAAAATTTACTTTCCGTTCATCGTTTTTGTGTCGATAATCATGTGTTCTTTGAATTTCATTCTAATTATTTTCTTATGAAGGATATCCGGACCAAAGCTGCCCTCCTTTGGGGTCCCGTTAGAGATGGCCTCTATGAGTTCAACGCCACGCTGCCCGCTTGTTCATCGTCACTGCCTCAGCTCCACAGCACCACTTTTACTTCCTCCTCAGCTTGGGATGCACGTCTAGGCCACCCAGCCCATCCCATTGTTGAAGTTGTCGTTCGCACTTTTAGCCCATCCTCAAAAAATTGTAAGCCCAGCCCAGGGAAATGCACCACATGTTCTTGGGCTAAGGCCCACTCTCTACCTCATCCTCCTAGTGATAGTAGATCATCTAGGCCTTTTTCTTTACTTTTTATGGATGTATGAGGACCTAGACATGCTCTATCAATCAAAGGCAACACTTATTATCTTGCTATTGTGGATGACTACTCCAAATTCTTATGGCTTTTCCCGTTCACTACAAAAAATCTCGTCCCTCAAATTGTCTCCACCTTCCTTACGTTTGTCACCAAATTCTTCAAAACAAACGTATCATATATCCAAACCGATGGGGGCACCGAATTCAAACCTCTCAAACCCGTCTTTAATTCTTTAGGCATCTCCCATCGGATCACTTGTCCCTACTCCCACCAACAAAACGGGAGTATCGAAACTCGACATCGACGCATTGTTGATGTCGACCTCACCCTTCTCAAACACGCATCCTTACCTCTCAAATTTTGGGACTATGCCTTTGAAACCGCTACATATCTCATAAACCGCCTTCCCACTCCTATCCTCAAACACAAGTCCTCGATCGAACTCCTCCTCAACCAAAATCTGGACTATAAATTCCTCAAAATCTTTGGATGCCTTTGTTTTCCCAACCTCCGTCCATATCTTTCTCACAAACTCAACTTCCGCTCCACTCCCACTCTCTTTCTTGGGTATGCTAGCAATTACCGGGGGTACATTTGCTATGATTGGGTTACAAAACGCCCCTATATCTCTAGAGACGTCATTTTTCATGAGGATATCTTTCCCTTCAAAAATTCTATCTCACCCACCACAAATCCTCATCCACCCCTTGCCACTTTACCTCTCATTCCTCACTTCCTGACAACTTCAACAACTATCCCAGATTACCCGGCCCAATCTCCCTCATCTCTGCCCACAGAACAAGCCCACTCCACTTCACCTTTAACTATTGAACCAGCTCATCCAACTCCTCAATCCGTCCCTGCCCAATCTGCCGAAGCCCAGCCCACTAGCCCTTCCAACTCCAATCCAGCAACCCCTCTTTTTCCAGACCCGGCCCAAGAACAACCTGAGCCCTCCCACACTATGCAGACTCGGTCCAAGAGCCAAATCTCCAAGCCCCTTTGTCGGACCGATGGCACCATTCCTTGGCCTAGTTGCTCTCTCACCACTCACATTCCCGATGAACCCACATCGTTTACCGAAGCCAATAAACACCAAGAATGGAGGGATGCCATGTCACAAGAAATCCAAGCCCTCCTTGATACTCAAACTTGGTCCCTTGTCCCCCCCAACACCTCCTCAAATGTTCTTGGCGTTCGATGGATCTTCAATACCAAACGTCATGCCAATGGCTCCATTGAAAGACGCAAGGCTCGCCTTGTCGCCAAAGGGTTCAATCAAATTCATGGCCTCGACTATGGGGAAACCTTTAGCCCCGTAGTAAAACCCTGCACCATTCGCCTTCTCCTCTCCCTTGCGACGATGAACAATTGGTCGGCACGACAACTTGACATTCAAAACGCCTTTCTCCACGGAACCTTGACGGAAGAGGTATACATTTCTCAACCTCCGGGCTTCACTCACAAAAAATTTCCCAAACACATTTGTAAGCTCAACCGATCACTCTACGGGCTCAAGCAAGCTCCTAGAGCTTGGTTCTCTCGCCTTAGTGATTCCTTAATTACTATGGGCTTCACTCCATCTCAAGCCGAGTCATCTCTTTTCCTCTTTCGCCAAGGAACCGATAGTGTCTTTATATTGGTTTATGTTGATGATCTAATTGTCTTGTCTAATCGTGATGTTTTAGCTACTATGTTTGTAGAGAGCCTCTACAAGAAATTCACGGTCAAAGATCTTGGTCCCTTGCACTACTTTCTTGGGATCGAAGTTCGACGCACTCCCGAGGGATTCTTTCTTTGTCAAAGCAAATACATTCGAGACCTTGTACAAAGGGCCAAGACGGAGCATTCAAAAGCTTTCACCACCCCAATGGATACCAAATTTGGCACCTCAGAGAAGCACTCTCCGGCCTTCAATGATCCAACGTGGTACCGCAACTTGCTTGGAGGACTGCAGTATCTCTCGTTTACCCGCCCAGATATAGCCTTTGCGGTGAACATGCTTTGTCAAGCTATGCACGCTCCCACCGAACGAGATTGGAGCGGTGTCAAAAGGGTCATTCGCTACATCAACGCCACTGTGGACCTGCAGTTCTGCATCTCCTCTGCTCCCAGCTCTTCTCTGGCTGTTTTCTCTGATTCCAACTGGGGCGGTGCCAAGGTTTCGGAAGGCCGATCCACCAATGCATACTGCATATTCCATGGCAGCAATCTCATTTCCTGGACCTCAAAGAAACAGTCCACAATTTCCAAGTCTACAACCGAGTCCGAATACCGAGCACTCGCCTACGCTACTTGTGAAGCCATTTGGATCCAAAATATTCTCCATGAACTGCGCATTCCACAGTTCGTGAACGGGTTCGCAACGGCTCTTTAAAGGTTGCTTTCATCTCAACCAAGGACCAAAAGGTTGACCTCCTCACCAAGCCCTTACCGAGTGCAGCGTTTACTCTCCTCCGCTCCAAAGTTTGCATTCGACCACTTCGTAGCGAGGGGGACAGTAACAGCTATATATTATATAGGTAGCAATGGTTGTAAATATCTAGGGATATTCTAGAATACCCATGTGATCCCAATATTTGGCTATATATATTGTAATTTTCCCTACATTGAGATTAAAGAAAGTCTATCATTTACTCTCATTCTCTAGAAATTTTGTAAATATTCTAATTTTATTCTATAATGACGTCAATGCCCTTATCCCTGGCTTCCTCGTCTACGCTTACCATGGCGATCCCGCAAAGCTCGTTTCTCCGATGGCGAACCAACTCTCGAGCACGCTCTACGACGCCGACAATGATGTAGCTTCTCCTCCATCATCTCGCCTCCTATCCTTGTTTCTTTAGGCGATATTTTGTTGTTTTCTTTGTAATTTTTCGAATCTAGGGTTCATATGAATTTGGGCTTTCTCTGAGAAATTTTTCGAATCTCGGGTTCATCTCGCCTCCTGTGAGTATGTTGTTGATCAGTTTGCTGAGAAAATTTCCCAGCCAATGTGCAACAATGAGGTACTAAAACCTCTCTTTATTGATGCGTGCGCTCGAATAGTTTGTCTGAACCAACACCATGTGCTTGCATGGAATGATGTCTTTTAATGATCTCGCCTTGAATGATGTCTGCCTTATGTATCTCGATTTCTTGTTCATGTTTGTATTTGTAGGACCAAATGATTAGTGATTGGAGTGATAGCTTTGGTACATGTTCTGTTGACGGTTTTGGTTGTGATTAGGCCTTCTTATGTATCATGTTTAGAACTTGTGGCTTATCATGCTATGTTTTAACACATTTTTTGCTGAATTGTTGCAGACACATCAAATGCTAGCAGCTAGCTACATACATCACTGCGGCGCTGCCCTCATGACCACGACTCATGACTGCATCATGCACCTAAATTCATGCATATAACTTGTGGCTTATGAATTTTCTAAACTTTGATACTCCCTCCGTCTCATATTATAGATCACGTTTTTCATTTTGGGCGTCCCAAAATATAGATCATACTTTCCTTTTTTATTTTTTGTCTTATTATCAATATCACATCAATCTAGACTCTATTTTCTCCTTTTTACATTAAAACTCACACCAATTCACTTTTTTATCTTCTCTTTCCTACATAAAAATCCACAGCCACTCACAATCTCTCTCATCTCCACTTTTCTTTCTCCCTTCCTTAATTTACCTCGATAACAACAAACGAGATCTATAATATGGGACGGAGAGAGTATTTTTCTTTGTTCTGCTGAGAATGTGACTGTCAGAGTTTTTTATTTCTTATTGAGGTTGTCGCTATCAAGCAACTTGATCAAAATGGATTGCAAGGACTGAGGGAGTTTGTTGTCGAGGTTCTTACGCTAAGTCTTAAGACCATTCCAACCTTGTAAAGTTGATTGTTTATTGTTCAGAAGGTGAACAAAGGTTGTACCTTTCCCTTAGCATGAGCTAGATTGGGCTTGGGCTTTATTTAGATTGCACATTTTCCTTAGGCTTGAGCTAGATTGGGCTTTAAAATTTGGGATTGAGTTGCCTCTAACGCACATGAATTAATAAGAAAAAGATCGCTCTTCGCGCACCCTCAAAGCTGCTGGACGCACTCCTATTTTCATTATTCTGACAAATTTACCCTTTTGAATTAACAAAGTTCCTACCCCAATTGCTGTACCGACCACTTCTCTTCGTCCAAACATTTAGTTACTATACCGGTATACCCTATACATGCCACCGACTCCCGCTTGCCCCCGGAAGTCGTTGACGCTCTCCTCCACAAACGTCATCGACCTAATGTCCGACGCCGATCTCTCCTCCTTCATCGGCGTCCTCCGTTGATGTTTCCTCCGTTGATGCTCTTCTTGTAACATCCTTGTCTTCATGCATAACCTTTGTAACGTTCCGCTGGCCCGCTCACACACGGGTGAGAAGTAATGTTTACAATTAAAAGGGTATATGTGTCCAAATGGGGGTGTATAAAGAAGTAATGGGGGTGCATGAAGGGTATATGTGTCCGACGCCGATCTCTCCCCCTTCATCGGCGTCCTCCGTTGATGTTTCCTCCATTGATGCTCTTCTTGTAACATCCTCGTCTTCATGCATAACCTTTGTAACGTTCCGCTGGCCCGCTCACACACGGGGGAGAAGTAATTTTTACAATTATAAGGGTATATGTGTCCAAATGGGGGTGTATAAAGAAGTAATGGGGGTGCATGAAGGGTATATGTGTCCGACGCCGATCTCTCCTCCTTCATCGGCGTCCTCCGTTGATGTTTCCTCCATTGATGCTCTTCTTGTAACATCCTCGTCTTCATGCCTAACCTTTGTAACGTTCCGCTGGCCCGCTCACACACGGGGGAGAAGTAATTTTTACAATTAAAAGGGTATATGTGTCCAAATGGGGGTGTATAAAGAAGTAATGGGGGTGCATGAAGGGTATATGTGTCCGACGCCGATCTCTCCCCCTTCATCGGCGTCCTCCGTTGATGTTTCCTCCATTGATGCTCTTCTTGTAACATCCTCGTCTTCATGCATAACCTTTGTAACGTTCCGCTGGCCCGCTCACACACGGGGGAGAAGTAATTTTTACAATTAAAAAAGGGTATATGTGTCCAAATGGAGGTGTATAAAGAAGTAATGGGGGTGCATGAAGGGTATATGTGTCCGACGCCGATCTCTCCTCCTTCATCGGCGTCCTCCGTTGATGTTTCCTCCATTGATGCTCTTCTTGTAACATCCTCGTCTTCATGCCTAA
Organism: Oxyria digyna; assembly: GCA_029168935.1. Taxonomy (NCBI): domain Eukaryota; kingdom Viridiplantae; phylum Streptophyta; class Magnoliopsida; order Caryophyllales; family Polygonaceae; genus Oxyria; species Oxyria digyna. Next base: position 3,154,119 of record JAPVLV010000019.1, read on the forward strand.
CCTTTGTAACGTTCCGCTGGCCCGCTCACACACGGGGGAGAAGTAATTTTTACAATTAAAAGGGTATATGTGTCCAAATGGGGGTGTATAAAGAAGTAATGGGGGTGCATGAAGTAACACCCGAAGAAAATCGCAGAGGCTTAGCTTCGTTTTTTTACAAAAAAGAAAGAAAAAGTAGTTACCTTTTATTATTAGGGAAAGTATCGGGGGAGAATAACTATCAAAATACGAAGTTGAGAATGGTGCACATTAATAGTAAATTGATGCACATTTAATACTAATTTGGTGCATATTCGTTGAAAAACATAAAAACATCCAAAATTTGAAGAATATTTATTTTTTAAAGAACATTTATTAAGAAACTGAAAAAGAGGTAAAAATTGTAAATGTGCATTACTTTTTCAAAGAATGTGCATTACTTTACTTATATTGAAACTAGCAAACGTTTTAAAATTAAGTTGTAAATACACAATTTATTGGGTTATGCATTAACACTTTTAGTGTGTTATGCATAGCAGTTATGTTTAAATATATACATATTTTTTTTGGTCATGAACATTTAAGTATATTTTGATGCACATTAACCATTCACACGTTTCCATTTTAAAAGTTGTTCTCACCGAAACCGCACCCTTATTATTATTATTATTATTATTATTATTATGTAAACAAGATTAAATTAGCATAAGCGAGTTTGGTGCAAACACTGGCTCTACCTCAGCGATAGCGGATAAGGTTGTGCTCTTCTTCCTTCACTCTTCCCTCTTCTTTCTGCAATCATCGGGGTAGCAGCTGGTCATGGCCGCTTTCTCCAGTAGCCCGCTCTTTACGCCTCCTTCATTCTCACGCTCCGACCTCTCCTTTCCTTCCACCCCTCTAATTTCCTCTCTCTCCTCCCCCGCCGACATGAAGCTTTTCACTCTCCGCCTCTCCAACTACGCCAATTCCCCAAACCGACTACTCTCCCTTTCCTCCGCCTCATTCTCTCGTTCAGCCTCCTCCAAATTTGCTCCCACCCGCTCCGACGACGATGAACCTCTCGATGTCTCATCTATCAAGTATTCTCCTCACTCTTCCCAGTCATATTTTATCATTCACTATCCTCTGCTTACTCTTTCCTGCGTTTGTTATTAGGTCAGACAACGTCAGGTTGATTGATCAGCAGCAGAATATGGTTGGAGTCGTTACCAAAAATAGGGCTTTGCAAATGGCCGAAGAAGCTGAACTCGATTTGGTATGCCAATTCTTTGGTTGAAGCTGAAGCTGAAGCTGATTATTTGTAAACACCAAACAGAAAACGGAGATTTCCGACCCAAAAAAGAAAAACAAGACGGGAAAATAATGTGCTATGTATCCGTTTGTTTCAATTATATTGTTAGCAGTTTGGAATCGAGGATTTGCCTACTGAAGTTGCTATATGCTAGGCAGTCAGGTGCTAATGAAACCAAATGTTGTGATTATACAGGTGGTTGTTTCACCAGATGCAGATCCTCCAGTTGTGAGAATAATGGACTTCGAGTAAGTTGCTACCTCCCTTGTTCTCTTCTTTTATCACCTGTACTAGTTTTTTGTTCTAGCACAACCTTCACAGTTAAAACTGAAACAAATACACTGCCCTACTTTATTACCACACCAACTTCAAACGTCTTTGTTAATTGTTGTTCAGCAAGTTAAAGTTTTGTTTTCTAGCTATCTTTTTGTCATAAGATATCATCTTTTTTTTTCTTTGAAAAGATTGAGTTTGTTAGAATCCCAATCATACAATGACTCTTCAGTCTAAGAGAAAGACTTGAAATCCAATGTATATTACTTGTTGTGAAATTTCTTGCGTTCACCTAATCATTTCCACTTCATGCTTCAGCAAATATAGATATGAACAGCAGAAGAAGAAAAGAGAACAACAGAAGAAAACTGCTGGTGAACCCCTCTTCTGTTTAAATTCGTTACTCTGATTCATTTTGAGGGGGAAGATACTAATCTGTGTCTTCTCTTCAATAATAGCCAGCCGCCAGTCCTTGAAAGAACTCAAAATGGGGTAAACACAAGCCTTATGTCCTTTCATATGCACTTGGGCTTATTGCACATATTTTAGTGATTGACGTTTAAGATTCTTGTCCCTGCTTGCAGCTATAACATTGATTCTCATGATTATTCGGTGCGCCTGAGAGCTGCAAAGAAATTTTTGAATGATGGTGACAAGGTAAGCTTAGGGTTCCCAGCTACATTTACCATTGTAAGGAAATATATTGTACAAAGTCAGATCACCGTTACATATAAATTTTTCTATGTAGATCACTTCAGAATAACTCTAAAGAGGTCACAGAGCTTAAATATATTTTTTTGGTGTAGAGATATCACACAAATTGTTCTGGCAATACGAAACTTCGACCTAATCTAACTCATAGCATAGCACTTTTCATCAAAAAATAACTTCTCATGAAAGAGAAAGTGCATCCCTTTAAAAGGGAATGTTCACGAAAAATGGAGAGAATACTATTAAAATCTACAATAAAATTTGATTTATGTTCCCTTACTTGTGGTGGTTGTTCTTGCAGGTAAAAATTATAGTGAACTTGAAAGGCCGCGAAAATCAGTTCAGAGATATGGCAATTAATCTTCTAAAGAAATTTCAGAATGACGTTGGTGAGGTAAGTTGTGAATCTGACCAATTTGCTGTATGTTCTATATCAGACACAATAAGTAGGACTTATTTTCCGTTTCTCTGTAGCATTCCCTACATGGCAAAAATATAAACCCAACAAAAAATATAACTCAAAATCAAAATATATCTAAATTCTCTCTATTATGAGCTTCTTATCCTATACCCTAAGGACATAGGTTAGAAAAATCACATGAATAAATTACCCTCGACGAGTCTGTTATGTAGTAATCAAAGAAGTATGTGCAAATGCCTGAAAAAAGGTAATGTCTGAGCATTTGTGTACAAATTAGGTAGTATTGAGAAGCCGGGTCTCTATTGGTAATTGAGGTTTCCTGTACAGACTATGTTGTTGAATTGTTTATGACATTATTATGCAGCTAGGAACCCAAGAAAGCAAGGATTTTAGAGAGAAAAATCTATACTTGGTTCTGATTCCAAATAAGGCCACTCTGCAGAAGGGTCAGGAACCGCCAAAGAAAAAGGATATATCAACGGTGAATGAAGTGTCGGCTGGAATGTGATTGTACCGTGTTGATGGCCATTGCTTTTTGCATAAGGAGTTTTAGGACTTGATAGCTGCCAATCTTCCTCTGAAGTGTAGCGTGATATTGGTAATGTATAGAGTTAGTATTGTACAGCATGTGCGATGCAATATCTCCTCTCCTCTCCTTTATAATATATCACCTATCCATTTGTGTTCAATTTTGTTTATGTATGTCCCTTCACAAGAAACTTCTAACCATGTGGTTCAGTTAGCACTCTTGGTCAGCCCAGTTTCGATTAACTGGTTGATTTGATTTGTTGTACACACGTTGAGCATCAAGAATTGCTTTACTGCTGAACATGCAAGCTCAAATATAGAAGTTGGTGTGATTTGACCTTGTTGGCTGTTGATATCAAAGTTCATTTATATCTCCTTTCAGAGAAGAAGTCTCTTGATTGTTGCAACCTCATTTGTGTTGCAACCTCATTTTTTTGAAAAAGATGTTCGATTGGGTGGTGCGATTGTGAGAAATAACATTGAAACGAAAAGTTGGGCTCATAAAAGTCGAAAATTGAAATTATAACAGTCTTATAATAACATCTCTGAAGCTTTAAGTGAAGTGTGGGAATTTATTATGAAGCAGAAGTTGAAAATGTTGATATAGAATTCTTGAATGCCCGATAAACAAATGACAAGTAAGGCAAATGTTACAAGTCAGTGAGTTGATGGAGAGGGGTTGGCATGGAGGATCCAGCAAGAAAGGCTTTGAGGAGAGTGAGGGCGAGTTTTGGCTTATGAAGAGGGACTTCATGCCCAGCTCCTCTCACAACAACAAAGGTAAGACCTTCATATTCTTCACTCCATCCACCTACCTGCTTCAAATGCAGTATTCACTTATTCCGAAACTGATACTTTTATATTCATATAGATAGATAGATAGATAGATAGATAGATAGATAGAAAGATTACCTGTCCATCATCATCGTACCAAGCATGCCACGGCTTTGTAGTTGGAAGCTTGAGAGAGTTTATGGTGTACCTTGTAGAGGTAACAGGAATCACAGCATCGGTGTCACCACTGTCAATACAAACAATTTAGCAACCGAGTAGTAAAAGGATCATCACACAAGACAAGACAAGAATAGAGGAAAGGTTATGAGGGGAGGATTAATAGAGAAGACCTAAACATCCATATCCGTATCCCAGACTGCATAAGCTCACGGTATACATCCAGCACTGACTTGGGAGAATCTTGCCAGTTGCTGTTCACAATATCACTGCCAATAACAGAAAATATAGGTAGCAAAGTGAGAATAAATGCATCAAAATGAACTTTAGCTCAAGCTGATTATCCCTATGACAACTCGGAATAATTTACATTTGCAAAAAACATGAGAAGATGTATTCACGTGGAAAATAGGAGAAAATCAACAAATCCATAATTTACCTGCATGTTTCCCATTTAGTAGGAGCATACTGAGCATTGACATGAAGTGCTTTTTGAACATCAACTTGGTTGAAGTATTTAACTGAATGTTTTTCAGTGCAAGGGTCGTAGGCTTCATTCACATGGCCCATCATCTATAATAAGTAACCCAGGAATTATTAGGTCTCTTTGATCAGTACTTAGTACTTAAATATATCAAAAGGATGTTGATTTTCTTCCCTTTTCAGTTACCTATCTACCTTTTCCTGGTTAGTTATATTTTTATTATATGGACAGGAAAGTTTTCCAGTTTGCCCAATATGTTGGATCTGTTGGAACTGATTTTTGACTGGACTTCCGGGCACTTTTCTGGTGGGCTGCGGTCACCGGTTGTGCCGGATTATGGGAGCGTTGGCTTCGTCTCCGCGAGCACTACGCCGTAGTGTACTCACACGTCAAAATCGGGTTCCGTTTGAATGAGAAATGAAGGCTCAAAGTTGGTTGCTTAACTAAGTTCAAAGAACAATTTTGGAGCTGAAAGTTGATATGGGTTTTATCCCACATCGAAAATTGGGGTGGGAATATGAAGGGTTTATATACCCCAAACCCCATACCCTTGGTAAGCCCTTGGGAGAGGTATGGAGAGAGGACACGGGGGGCCCTCGCGCGGTCCGTCCGTCCGTCCGTCCGGTCCTGGTCCGTGGCCCGTGGCCCGTGGCCCGTGGCCTTGTGGTCAGCTTCTTTTTGAAGTGGGCTGGATCTGGAAGTTGGGCTTCCAGATTGGGCTGTGAACTGCCCTTGGGAGAGGTATGGAGAGAGGACACGGGGGGCCCTCGCGCGGTCCGTCCGTCCGTCCGGTCCTGGTCCGTGGCCCGTGGCCCGTGGCCTTGTGGTCAGCTTCTTTTTGAAGTGGGCTGGATCTGGAAGTTGGGCTTCCAGATTGGGCTGTGAACTGCCCTTGGGAGAGGTATGGAGAGAGGACACGGGGGGCCCTCGCGCGGTCCGTCCGGTCCTGGTCCGTGGCCCGTGGCCCGTGGCCCGTGGCCCGTGGCCCGTGGCCCGTGGCCCGTGGCCCGTGGCCCGTGGCCCGTGGCCCGTGGCCCGTGGCCCGTGGCCCGTGGCCCGTGGCCCGTGGCCCGTGGCCCGTGGCCCGTGGCCCGTGGTCTTGTGGTCAGCTTCTTTTTGAAGTGGGCTGGATCTGGAAGTTGGGCTTCCAGATTGGGCTGTGAACTGCCTCGTTGGGGACGCCCAACAGAGTCAGCAACCTCCTCCACGATTTTCTCTACTTCCCACATCTGCCTCTCCACGATCTCCTCCTCTAACAAACCAGATTCTCTACTTAAGAGAAGTTCTGGCTCTCATTCTCACATCCGAAATTACACAGTCTCTCATCTCTTCTCTTCTTCTCTTTCTCTGAGAGTACGACACAGAAACTGGTTCGTTTGGCTTCTGCTTTTGATTGTGCAAACCAGAAGAACTCGTAGTTGTATCCTGGGATTCTCAACGCCGGTAACCGTCACATATACGGGGCGTTACAGAATTAAGGAAAGAGATTCTTTCTCGACTCTACGCACCAGATTCGTCAAGAACACTTCGGTATAATTTTTTCCTTAATTCTGTTCTTTAATAATTTCTTTACAGATTGTTATAAACGCGGATTACAGGTCCTACAATCTTAATTCTGTACAATTTTATCCTGTCGCTAACAATCTGTTTGAGTTTTAAAGGAACAGAAAGTTACATCCCGAAGAAAATTGTCTGTACTTTTACAGTTTCGGATCTGTGTTCAGATTCGAGTAAAAACGCAAATTCATCCTTTTAAATTGTGAGGTTGCTGTTGTATTTACAGAACCAGGTTGCTGTTGTATTACAGAACCGAAAAACTGTGTTTACAGTTCACAGATTTCTGATTCTGTATTTACAGATTGCAGAATCTGTGTTTTACAGTTCGCAGGAATTCAGATCTGTTTTACAGATTCGTGATTTCTGGAATTTTTTACAGTTCGCAGGAATTCAGATCTGTTTTACAGATTCGTGATTTCTGAAACTTTTTTACAGTTCGCAGTTTTCAGTTCTGTTTACAGATTCGTGAATTACTGGTTCTGAGTTTAACAGATTCGCAGAATCTGGTTCTGTAATTTTTACAGTTCGCAGATTGCTGGTTTCTGCATTTACAGATTCGCAGAATCTGGTTCTGTAATTTTTACAGTTCGCAGATTGCTGGTTTCTGCATTTACAGATTCGCAGATTCTGGTTCTGTAATTTTTACAGTTCGCCGATTGCTGGTTTCTGCATTTACAGATTCGCAGATTCTAGTTCTGTAATTTTTACAGTTCGCAGATTTCTGGTTTCTGCATTTACAGTTCTGCAGAAAACTGTGTTTTTTCAGAATTTTGAAATCTGTTTTGCAGAGTTACTTCTAAGTCATACTAATATTTGTTTGTCTCATTGAACAGATACAATGACTAACGGAGATGAGAAAACTGCTGCTGACGCTGGAAAGGTCACTGGGTCGCCCCGAATTCAGTTTGGGACTGTGCCTCTCGATCAGGCTCAGATACTTGATAGGGATCAAGTTCAGAACAGTCCGGGTCATGAGAGTCCGATCAAGGAAACCCCCCCCGGTTGTCCAACTGGATCTGCCACCAGTGCCTATTCATTCGGCTGAACCGAGTCATCCGGCTGAAACGAGTCATCTGGCTCAACCTCTTCATCCGGGTCAAATGAGCCATCCGGTTCAAATGAGTCATCCGGGTCAAATGAGCCATCCGGTTCAAATGAGTCATCCGGGTCAATTGAGCTATCCGGGTCAAACAAGTCACCCAGGTCAAACGAGTCATCCAATGGATCTGCCTGATGTTCAGTTGCCTCATCTGTATGTTCCCCACAGACCGTATGTGACAACTATGCCGAACACAATCCATGCTGGGATCCTACCCGAAAAATTTGACGGGAAAGGGTTCAAAATATGGTCTCAGAAGATGGAGTTCTTTCTGAGTATGCTGGGTTTGGACAGGTTCTTGAAGGAGGGGAAACCTAGGTTCTCCCCACATGACACTGATGCCCTATCTGATTGGGCGAAAGGGGACTATGCATGCAGAGGGTATCTTACTCATCGCATGATTGACTCGTTGTACAAGGTCTACTGTAACCATAACACCGCTAAGGAATTGTGGGATACTTTGACAAAGAAGTACAGGACACAGGATGCTGGCTCAAAGAAAGCGGCAGTAGCAAAGTTTCTGAACTACAAGATGGTAGATTCAAGGTCAGTCGTGGAACAGGTTGAAGAACTACAACTGATCGTCCATGAAGTAATCTCGGAAGGAATGACCATCTGTGAGGCTTTCCAGGTAGGTGCCATCATTGAGAAGCTTCCTCCATCCTGGGAGCAATTCAAGGTTTACTTGTTGCTGAAACAAAAGGCAATGAGGATTGAAGACCTGATCGTGAGGCTTCGGGTCGAGGAAAACAATAAGAGGGCAAATCAAGTTGGGCTCTCTAACAAGGCAAACCTGGCTGAGCATCGAGACAAGGGGAAGAACAAGAAGTTTCAACCTCAAAACACCACAAACTTCAAGAAGCAAGGAGCAAAGAAGTTCAGTGAAAAATGCCACAAGTGTGATAAGGTTGGTCACAAGGCAGACGAGTGTCGCAGCAAGCCCGACAACAGAAGAGACAAAGGGAAGAAGTCTCAAGCAAATTTAGCTGAAAACTCGCTGACAGCAGACGATCTGTGTGCGGTGACTGAAGTGAATTTGGTTGGGAGCAACCCAAAGGAGTGGTGGTACGATACAGGTGCCACTAGACACATCTGCTCGGATAAGGGATTGTTTACCACTTATCAGAAAAGCCGAACAGATGAGAAGCTCTTCATGGGAAACTCTGCGACATCCAAGGTTGAAGGTATTGGGAAGATCGTGCTCAAGATGACTTCTGAAAAGGAGCTGACTCTCAACAATGTGCTTCATGTGCCAGACATTCGAAAGAATCTGATCTCGGGGACTCTTCTCAATAAGAATGGGTTCTGTATCAAGTTTGTGTCTGATAAGTTAGTTCTTTCTAAGAATGAGATTTATGTGGGGAAGGGTTATGTGAAGGATGGGCTGGTCAAAATGAATGTAATGACAGTCCTTCCCAAAAAGGTTGTAACTGATGTTTCAGTGAATGAGAATAATCCTATTGCTTATGTCGTTGAGTCTTTTAATATTTGGCATGAAAGATTGGGACATGTTAATTATAAATCTATAAGTAGACTAATAAGCATGAACATGATTCCAAAATGCAAAACAAGTAAAGACAAATGTGAAGTATGCGTACAAGCGAAACTCACAAAAACGCCATCACCCCATGTAGAGAGAACAACCGAACCTCTAGGACTAATTCACACTGATTTATGTGATTTAAAGTTCGTGCAAACTAGAGGCGGTAAGAAGTACTTTGTAACCTTCATAGACGATTGCACACGATATTGTTATGTATATCTGTTACATAGCAAAGATGAAACTTTGGAAAAGTTTAAAGAATACAAGTTGGAAGTTGAGAACCAACTTAGTAAAAAGATTAAAATGATCCGAAGTGATAGAGGAGGCGAGTATAGTGAACCATTTAATGCATTCTGTAGAGAACATGGAATCGTTCATCAAACTACTGCGCCTTACTCACCTGAATCTAACGGGGTTGCGGAACGAAAGAACCGAACTCTCAAAGAAATGATGAATGCAATGCTGCAAGAATCTGGGTTATCCCAGAACATGTGGGGGGAAGCGCTGCTAACCTCCAATTACATTCTCAACAAAATACCGCATAAGGTGACTGGAAAGACGCCTTATGAGTTGTGGAAAGGTAATGTACCTTCATACAAATACCTCAAAGTGTGGGGGTGCCTAGCAAAAGTGGCGGTACCACCCCCTAAGAAGGTCTCAATAGGACCAAAAACCATTGATTGTATCTTCATCGGGTATGCACACAATAGTAGTGCGTATCGTTTCTTGGTATACAAGTCTGATATACCAGACATACATGCAAATACAATAATGGAATCAAGAAATGCATCCTTCTTCGAAAACACGTTCCCGTGTAAGGATAAAGAGTATCCGAAACGGACTCGTGAAGAAGGCGAAGCAAGCACTTCTGTTCAACCAACAGAAGAGGACAATGATGAACCTAGACGTAGCAAAAGAGCTAGAAAGGAAAAATCATTTGGTCCTGATTTCGAAATGGCTTATCTTTTGGAAAATGAACCTAGAACATTCAAAGAAGCCATGTCAACACCAGATGCACCTGCTTGGAAGGAAGCGGTAAAAAGTGAAATCGACTCCATTATGCAAAATCATACATGGGAGTTAGCTGAGTTGCCATCCGGTTCGAAAGCTCTTGGGAGCAAATGGATTTTCAAAAGAAAATTAAAAACCGATGGCTCAATCGATAAGTACAAGGCTAGGCTTGTGGTGCAAGGATTTAGGCAAAAAGAAGGCTTGGATTTCTTTGACACCTACTCTCCAGTAACGAGAATAACTTCAATAAGAATGCTAATAGCCATTGCAGCTATACGCAATCTAGAAATACATCAAATGGATGTAAAAACAGCTTTTCTAAATGGAGAACTAGAAGAGGAAATTTATATGAAACAACCTGAGGGTTATGTTGTCCCTGGACAGGAACACAAAGTGTGTAGACTTGTGAAATCCTTATATGGACTTAAGCAAGCTCCTAAGCAGTGGCACGAAAAATTTGACCAAGTAATGATGTCAAATGGTTTCAAAATAAATGAATGTGACAAGTGTATCTATGTCAAGGAAACTGCAAAAGGATACATTCTGTTGTGCCTATATGTGGATGACATACTCATCATAGGCAGCAACAATGACATGATCAAACAAACCAAGAACATGCTTAATGGAAAGTTTGACATGAAAGACTTGGGACTAGCGGATGTGATCTTAGGGATCAAAATATTTAGACATTCAGAAGGAATAGTCTTGTCTCAACAACATTACGCCGAGGCGGTACTTGAACGATTCAAGAACCATTCAAATGGGATTGCAAAAAGTCCGGTGGACCCGCATCTCAAACTGAAGAAAAACTCGGGTAATGGCATATCACAGTTAGAGTATGCTCGTGTGATAGGAAGTCTTATGTACTTGGCAAATTGTACAAGACCAGACTTAGCACATGCTGTCAACGTACTGAGTAGATATACCAGTAATCCAGGACACAATCACTGGAAAGCAATAACTCGAGTATTAAACTACTTGCGACATACTCGGAGTTACGGGCTGCACTATGGAAGATACCCAGCCACTCTGGAAGGCTATAGCGATGCTAACTGGATATCGGATTCAAAGAACTCAAAATCCACCAGTGGGTATGTATTCACGCTGGGTGGTGCAGCTGTATCATGGAAATCCTCAAAACAAACGTTATTGGCCAGATCCACAATGGAATCTGAGTTCATTGCTTTAGACAAAGCAGCTGAAGAAGCAGAATGGCTTCGAAACTTTATGGAGGATATTCCTTTGTGGGAAAAACCAGTGCCAGCTTTAGGTGTACACTGTGATAGTCAATCGGCTATCTCTCGGGCACTGAACACAATATATAATGGTAAGTCTCGCCACATAAGACGACGACATAAAACCATAAGACAATTGCTCTCAACTGGTGTAATCTCAATCGATTATATCAAGTCAGCTGACAACCTAGCAGATCCGTTCACTAAGGGATTGTCAAGAGAGCAAGTTGTAAAGTCATCTAGAGGAATGGGTTTAAAGCCTATGACTAAAGAGGATGCTTGATGGCAACCCTACCTAAGTGATTGGAGATCCCAATAAATAGGTTCAAGGGGAAAACAATTTCAAGTCGAATCTAGAAGCGCACTTGGAGATATTATATCTTCTTCCCCAGTTCCTAGGATGATAAAAGTGCGATGGCAAAGTAGAGGTTAAACATTTGCTTTTAATGATTCCATAAACTTTGAAAGAACAAAGTAGGGTATTGGTAATACCATTTATGGTCAATCACCTTATGAGTGTGAAATGGGGCCGTTTCTAGGAGAAAGAAGAGAGGCTACTTTCTCCAAGTTCACTCATGAATAACCAGGGATGTTCACGGCCAAAATGAACACAATCAAGAACCTAGTTCTGTGAGAAGATGAAACTGTGTGATAGTTATTGTCTAGGTTTACGTCAAAGTCCGGGTGGTTCAAGACATCATGTTCACTACCTGGTCGAGTAAATCCGATAGCTACTCACAATGGGTGGTTCAAGGCTGAAAAACGCCACCAGCTCAGATGCAGTGATTCTTCGCCCGTACTCTCAAATTTTTTTGTCTGTCTTGTCTAAGCACGTGTAATAGAATCATTTCTATTCATGTGGGGGATTGTTGGAACTGATTTTTGACTGGACTTCCGGGCACTTTTCTGGTGGGCTGCGGTCACCGGTTGTGCCGGATTATGGGAGCGTTGGCTTCGTCTCCGCGAGCACTACGCCGTAGTGTACTCACACGTCAAAATCGGGTTCCGTTTGAATGAGAAATGAAGGCTCAAAGTTGGTTGCTTAACTAAGTTCAAAGAACAATTTTGGAGCTGAAAGTTGATATGGGTTTTATCCCACATCGAAAATTGGGGTGGGAATATGAAGGGTTTATATACCCCAAACCCCATACCCTTGGTAAGCCCTTGGGAGAGGTATGGAGAGAGGACACGGGGGGCCCTCGCGCGGTCCGTCCGTCCGGTCCTGGTCCGTGGTCCGTGGCCCGTGGCCCGTGGTCCGTGGTCTTGTGGTCTTGTGGTCTTGTGGAATGGGCCGTAGGCCCAAGCAGCAGCAGCTTAGCTTCTTTTTGAAGTGGGCTGGATCTGGAAGTTGGGCTTCCAGATTGGGCTGTGAACTGCCTCGTTGGGGACGCCCAACAGAGTCAGCAACCTCCTCCACGATTTTCTCCACTTCCCACATCTGCTTCTCCACGATCTCCTCCTCTAACAAACCAGATTCTCTACTTAAGAGAAGTTCTGGCTCTCATTCTCACATCCGAAATTACACAGTCTCCCATCTCTTCTCTTCTTCTCTTTCTCTGAGAGTACGACACAGAAACTGGTTCGTTTGGCTTCTGCTTTTGATTGTGCAAACCAGAAGAACTCGTAGTTGTATCCTGGGATTCTCAACGCCGGTAACCGTCACATATACGGGGCGTTACAGAATTAAGGAAAGAGATTCTTTCTCGACTCTACGCACCAGATTCGTCAAGAACACTTCGGTATAATTTTTTCCTTAATTCTGTTCTTTAATAATTTCTTTACAGATTGTTATAAACGCGGATTACAGGTCCTACAGGATCAACTTTTATCACTTACTTCACCACATATTTCTTCATAAAGCAAAAATAAGCTTTGAACAAGAAGGACAATGCTAATGGTGCTTATTTAAGAACAAGATTTATTCATTTGATTCTAGTTCGGTGTGAATTCCGAGATCAGTTTAAAGAAGTCCAGATACAAGGTGCTATTCTACACAGTTATAGATTAGAGATGGGCAAAGATTTAAAACATACCAATCTCTTTAGCAGCCTGCTTGTTGTTGTGGAATTGGCAGCGCATGAAGGAGTGTAGATGCTGTATGGGTCAATATTCCCTAGTTCATTACTAGCAACATCGAGAATTTTATTGCATTGTTCAGCTGAGTGTATAAATGATTCCAAATCACAATACAAATTCAGCAGCTTGTAAGTTTGATCGGAAATCAAACCAGACGACCACATGAACTGGAATAGTCCAAGATGATCATGGTAGTCATCAGTCAGCGCATTCCCTACCTGCATTCAGTCCAACATTTATGTTAAAGGGGAGAACGCTGACGGAAAAACATCACTATATTAAAGCTTGTATTACGTTGTTGCATCATTTAAAGCTTAAGAACGAGATTAGTAGAAAAAGAGATGATACATACCATGTACCCCTTTAAGTTAATTGATGTCATGTTATTCAGTTTGTTGTATCTTACAATTGCTTGGCTTAGCTGGGGCACATAGTGTCCTGAAAGGCAATTTTCATATATATCAGCAACACTGAAAATTCTACATCTCCTTGAGGCTACCCACACCTAGTCAATTTCAATCAAAGGTATACCTCCATAGCTCTCTCCCGTTATGTAGAACTCCCTTCCTTTGTATTGAGGAAACCGTTCTAACCACTTTAACAAAAATATCAACGAGTCCTCAGCTGCAACAAAAAAAAGAACATGAACCGAAAAGCTATCGGACCAAATGCTGCAGCGAAGAGAAACAGAAAGAGACAAGTAGCAGTATTACCACTCCTTTTATCTCCATTGGTTATCAAATCAGATGAATTTTTGGAGTATGAGAAGCCAACTCCAACCGGGGAATCCAGAAACAAGATGTTGGCAGCTGCGAAGCAGTCAAGAGAAAGGATAGACTAGAGTTTTAATACACCTACACTACTGATTATTGATACTCCGTAATTCGTAATAAAATTACCCTTATTCCAAGCATGAGGGTTCAAGTAAAGTGATCTGCCATCCTTGTGTATGTGAAAGGGTCCAATTTCCTCAGCTTCCCCATAGGCGATTGATGAACAACCAGGACCTGCAAACCCACAACTTGGATCAGAAATCTCTCAGAAACATTTAATCAAACAGGTAATAGTCTTTGTATCCATCCGCCAAACAAAATTAAATATTGAAAAAGAAGAATGAAATGTACGGAAGGTAGTAAGCAGACCTCCATTTAGCCAAAGCACAATAGGTTTATGAGAGGAGTCGTGTAGAGATTCGATGAACCAGTAGAAGAGATTCCTACCAGAATCTTCATTGACAGTTACATAGCCAGAATAGTGGGAGAAGCCAATATCGAAGTTCTGGCCTGGAAGATACTGAATTCTGTCAAGCTCCTGCTGCACAAGAGGGTCATCGACGCTGGAGGAATTTGGATCGGAATGGCAGCTGCCCACATAAGAATGAAGAAGCGGAAGAAGAAAAAGCAAACACCAACAGAATTGACCCATCTCCGCAATGGGTGGTTGTGCTAGCCCAATTATCAACCTTCTCAACAGTCAATGATGGTTTATACACGACACACACTCTGTCCAATCTTAGCTGGCCGCTTTTCTTTTAGAAGTTTTTACCGAAAACCATCCCTATAAGTGCCTATATTGCTCTAAACCACATCTTTATTTGGATATTATCGAAAACCATTCATGTAACCACTTCCGTTAGCGATTAACCACCCGTCCTCAACTTCTGTCATGTTTGGCTTGCACGCGCCTATAACGCGAGTGGGCATTGTTCCTACACGTGTTTATTTAACATTTTAACCCTTACTTGTGCAATCTCAGAAATCTCACGCCAAAATCGAAAAGGGGAAAAGGGGCAAGAACCCTAATTTGCGATTTCTTCCATTTGGCCAATTCGATCTCAAATTGTGGAAATTGGAGGGTTATTCCATTGTTATTTGAAGGCTGAAGTCTCGATTCTTGAAGGAACAAAGGTATTTATCGATTTTGCTTGAAACCGTGAAGAACCCTAATTTTCCAGATTCAATTAATCTCCCTCTTTCTTCTTCATTCATAGGTTTTTAGTTTGATATTGTCAAGAACGATGTCTGCCATGTCAAATTCAAGCTCTTCAAGCAAAAATTCGAAGATGTAGTGTGGTCTTTTGGCCAAGGAATCGACTGCACACACCCATGTTAACTATGGAAGGAGATTCTGGGGTTGTCCAATGTACCAATCAAATGCGAAATGCAACTTTTTTTTTGTGGAGGGATGATGAATACAGTCACAATGTGATCCAAGTCATTACCAAACTTGTGAAAGAGAAAAAAATTCCGGAAGTGGAAAATGTGAAGCTTCTTGAGTCCTTTAAAGCTGCTCAGATGGAGAAGGAAGGGTACATAGCTGCTTCAGAAGCAATGGTTAGGAAAGCTAAGGATCGTGATTATGGTTTGGTTATTGCACTTGTAGTTTTTATGGTGTTTTTCATGTTTATCAATGTTGGAGTTGTTGTTATGTTATCAAAGTAGACAATGGTTAATGTAAGCTTGTTGATTTGATGAATGAAATCAGCTCTACCATTTGAGGTCAAGAGTTGTGATTTCAAAGTGCAAAGATAAGGAAAGTGCTCATTAAAACATGAAAACATCAGGAAACTGCAGAAATAAAGCAAGTGCAAAGATACACCAGTAAACTCCAAAACAAAACATCAGGAAAGGACACCAGGAAACTGATTGGAGCAAATGAACACCAGCAGTCATTAATCAAGCCTTGAAAGCATAACCCTATAGGAAGCTTCAGCAAATCCAATATGATACACCTCAAATAGACATGCATCATTAAATTTGATTCCATGAGCATCTACAAAAGCTCTCCACCATTTTCCAAACTTGTATGAGTTCCCACTGTATTTCAGAAGTACTGGCCACTCTTGGTTTCTGAAAACAAGTGTGATTTGCTTATTGATGAAACACCTCAAATACTTGTTGCAATGTGGAGATGGTAGAAGCTGCAAGTAAGGAAGATATAAGTGACAATATTGAATATTAACATATGTTGTTAAGAGTTAACTTCCAATACGACAATCGCCCTCGACAAATGATTTGTGCATTTCTACAATGAAGCTTCTCGGCGTGTCACATGGACACTTAGTAGCTCTTTCAAATGCAGAGAGTCTTGGTGTTTCAACTGCGGCAACACTGCTAGAGCTCACTTCAGCAGATGCACTTGTGTTAGTGGTGGTGTAAGTGGTGGCGTAAGTGCTTGTGTTGTTACTGGTGTCGGAGGTGGTGTAAATGGTAGAGCTAATCTCAATGACTTCATCAGACATTGTGAGAGGATGAATGTGGAAGGATGCTTGTGTTGTTCCTTGGCCGAGATGAGGGTTATGAGAGGATGAATGTGGGAATGTAAGGAAGGAGAAGAGGTATATATATAGGGTGAGATTAGGGTGCAGATTTATAAATGTTTTCTAGCATTTAAGTGTAGTAGGTGAGTTTGGAGTTACGGGATGGTCAAGCTGCAACATTTGCCTGTGATTCAATGCATTTCGGGAAACAATAAATGGAAGAAAACAGATGAACTGACCATTAAAACCTGCTGACCATTTAAACCAAAATACACATAATCCAAACTTGCATACCAACTTGTCTTAACACACAAACCTGTCTTAACACACAAACCTGTCTTAACACACAAACTTGTTCACACACAATATCTTACAGACCATTACAATTTGACACTTAAAAAACTAAGCATAATCCAAAGTGAAGACACATTGCTTAGTTTCTGGTTTTCTTCCTTGGTGATCTTCTTAGAAATTGCTACAATACCTTTCTTGTTGTAGTGATCTTCCTCTTTGATTGCCTTTCTGGGATCATTACACTAGGATTAGATTGGCTGCAAGCCCCTTGAGTCATATTCATGGTGGGCTGTGAAGAAAGTGCCTAAAAAAATAGTATTAGAGTGTGGAATCATTAGACTTGGATTAAACTAAAGGAATATGATGAGGCATACCTGAGATGATGCTTGAGAAGGTCTGAAATTACTTCCACCTGCAGAATGGTCTTGAAACACATTGGGAACACTTTGATGAACTTGAGACACCTCACTAGCATTTGGAACAGTTGGAACATGAAGACATAAAAAAAAGACAAGTTTAAGTGAATGGAAAAAATGAGGCATAACATGAGAAATAATGATGACATTATACCTTCCTAGTGTACTTCCTTTTTTGAGACCCAATAGGAACAGTTCTATCACTCTTAGGTCTTCCACCAGTGTTATGCTCCTTAGGTGGCTGTGGACCTCTTCTAGCATTTTTACAACTTGTCTTGTAGTGTCCATTAAGTCCACAGTTTAAGCAGGTAACCTTTGATACAACCCTTATTCTCTTGGGGTTGCCATTCCTAGATGGTACTTCTCCAGGTTCCTTTCTTCTCAATTTCCTAGGCCTTCCAGACTGAACCACATACTTGGGAGAGCCTGGTGGAGTATGTACAGTCTTCTCTCACTGAGATTCTCCTGGCATTGGGTTGATGATCTCACTGTAAGCCAACAGGTATGCCTCTTTGGTGTAGTAGTGATGCACATAATCTTCTACCTTAAGTCTTTCCTTGACTATGCAACACATGGCATGTGGGCATGGTATTCCTGTTAGGTCCCACTTGTTGCATCCACAGCTCTTGTTCTTCATGTCAACCACAAAAGTCTTGCCAAAGTGATCAACCTCAAATGTATCTCCTCCACCCCACCATGACACACAGTTTCTTGTGCCTTCTTCCTTGGACAACTCTATTAGTTTATTTGCCTTTGGTGTGAACCTTCCTTCATACTTCACCATTCCTTGGCGCTTAGCAACAAACCTCTTCATTAACATTCTTCTAATCCACTCACACATTGAGAGTACTGGCTTCTCTCTAGCAGGCAGTAGCATTGAGTTGAAGCTCTCACACACATTGTTCAGTAACATGTCTGATTTTGTGTAGAAACTGAACCCATGTCTGGACCAAGTCTTTGGATTTGCCTTGATGAGGTAGTCATAAGCATCCATGTTGGCTTTCTTGACCTCTTCTATTGCAACCAAGAAATCTGCCTCAGTGAAAGCCCTTGCAGCTGCCCAGATGGCATCCTTGTATGTCTTTCCAACCCACATCTTCTTGAAGTTGTTGTACATATGCCTCACACAGACCCTTTTATCAGCCATAGGAGCTATCTCAGCCAAAGCCTCAATTAATCCCTACAAATACAATAACTTCACATTAGTATGTTAATAAAAACAGAGTAAATAATTACAAGACTCTAGTATAAGCCTAACCTTTTGTCTGTCAGACATGAAAGTAGGATTACATGCTCTTATTTCTCTGTAGAGAATATCAATGAACCAAGCCCATGTCTCTTTCCTCTCTTGTTCTACAACTGCAAATGCTATGGGATAAAGGTTGTCATTCCCATCTTTTCCTACTGCAACAAATAACTGTCCAGTGTATGCACCTTTCAGATGGCAACCATCAAGTCCTACTATTGGCCTACACCCTTTCATAAACCCCTTTTTACAAGCATCAAAGCAGACATACAACCTTTAAAATAGAGGCTTCTCAGGATCCCCTAAATCAACCTTCACAAAGCTAGAAGATCATGGATTCCACTTTTTAAGAGTTGCTGCATAATCCCAGACTCTTGCATATTGCTCCTTAGCATCACCTTGAGTCATTAGCATTGCCCTAAGCCTTCCTTTCCATGCTTGGTTGTAGGATATTTGCACATTGTGGTCTCTCTTCACTGCAGACATAAATGCAGTCAACTTCCAAGTTGGATCATCCCTATAGTGCTCCAGATATCTCTCTGCTAACCATGTTGATGTCAATTTTGAATTCTCATGCTGCCATCCACACTCATGATTACCCCTAAAAGACTTCAACTGAAAGTACCAGCACTCCCCATCTTCCTTGCACAAGCTCTAAACTGACAATACAACTTCTTGCAAACACACTGTTTCCTAGAGTGACTCATACTACAAACACATTTCTTCTTACAATATGCAGATACCTTAGTCTTATCATTGTGCAAGTAGTAATAATCCCCACCATTTTCAATAGAGTACTGCCTTAATGCTTTCCTAAAGATATCATTTGAAGTAAAGATCATACCAGGTTTCAAGACTATCTTTTTCTTGAAATCAACCAATTGATTAAACTCTGGATATCTCTTCTTGGTGCCCCCTTTCCCATCAGATTCACTAAGACTCTTCAATTCATCAGAATCATCAACTAGCACCTCATCCTCATCCACAAACACAGATTCCTTGTCTCCTCCCAGATTCAAACAACCATCTCTTAACCCAGATCCAAACCTGACATCTACAACTTCTGGATCCACATTCTCCTTAAACAAATCATCATCATCATCTTCACTTACAGAGAACCATTCCTCACACTCTGAACTCTCACTCCCTACAACATCACCTTCAGATCCAGAATCCTCAAACACTATTGGTTGATCATCATCTTCTGGATCCACCTCATTTTCACTATTTTCTGGAGATGAGTTTATGGGATATGATGATGGTGGTGGGCAGATTGATAGGGTTCGACAACTATTTGAGGAAGGGTTAATAGTTATCCCAGATTCAGAGATGGGCTGAGATGTTGGGCTTTGGTTTTTAAGTGAAGTTGGACTCACCTCCCCATATCTTACAGCATACACATGCATCATGTTATCCTTACCAACCGAGTTCACACACTCCATAATGACCCTGTCATTTTCTATTAGTCTAAGCCCCTTATCAATATTCAACCCAGCTTTTAAAAACCAGATCTCCCTTATGTCATCTAACCCAACATCTTCTGCCAACATAGACTCAAGTACCTCTTTGGACAACATATCTGGATCATAGTCCCTATAGTATTGCACTTTCCCTTTTTTGTACAATATTTTACCACTATCTCCACAATAAAACAACCCATCATACATCACTCTGATATGAATGTTCATATCTGCCAACAAGGAAACAATAAAGCTTCAAAAAAAAAAAACTATTACCATGTGAAGGGATAAACTAAGCATATAATATTGTCCCCACCCACTTGCAATAAATTTTGTCCAAAAATTTATCATTTACCAACTAAAGCAGATTCCATCCACATATCTTTTTCTTTCGACCTTCGAATCACCCTTCCTATCGCCTTTCGAATCGGCCTTTCAATCTTCGAATCGCCCTTCGAATCGCCTTCTTCGCAATCGCCTTCGCAATCGCTCCACCAATCGCCTTCGCAGTCGCCTTCCAATCTCGAACCCTAAAACTTCGCCGCTGCCTACGGTTTCAATCCCTTCCCAGATGTGTTTCAATCCCTTCCCAGATGTGTTTCAATCCCTTCCCAGATGTGTTTCAATCCCTTCAAACTCTCTCAATATCTCTTCGGAATCCTCAATCAAGCGCTCTCCCAAATTTGTCGAAGAAAATCGCCTAGGGTTCCCAGATCCCCAATTCGATTTCCCGTTTTCAATTTTCACTCACCAAATCGTAAAAGTTAAAAAAAATTTGGGTAATTTTTTTAAATGTAGATTAAAAAAGGTAAATTAAATAAAAATATTGTTTTATAATATAATGGCGTGTGATATCAAACCTTCGAATCACCCTTCCTATCGCCTTTCGAATCGGCCTTTCAATCTTCGAATCGCCCTTCAAATCGCCTTCATCACCGCCTTCTTCGTCGCCTTCTTCGGAATCGCCTTCGCAATCGCTCCACCAATCGCCTTCGCAGTCGTCTTCCAATCTCGAACCCTAAAACTTCGCCGCTGCCTACGGTTTCAATCCCTTCCCAGATGTGTTTCAATCCCTTCCCAGATGTGTTTCAATCCCTTCAAACTCTCTCAATATCTCTTCGGAATCCTCAATCAAGCGCTCTCCCAAATTTGTCGAAGAAAATCGCCTAGGGTTCCCAGATCCCCAATTCGATTTCCCGTTTTCAATTTTCACCCACCAAATCGTAAAAGTTAAAAAAAAATTGGGTAATTTTTTTAAATGTAGATTAAAAAAGGTAAATTAAATAAAAATATTATTTTATAATATAATGGCGCGTGATATCAAACTTAACGGACAAACATGACAGAAGTTGACGACGGGTGGTTAATCGCTAACGGAAGTGGTTACACGGGTGGTTTCCGGTAATATCCAAATAAAGGGGTGGTTTAGAGCAATATAGGCACTTATAGGGGTGATTTTCGGTAAAAACCTCTTTCTTTTATACTCCTAATGTCCATACGTCACGATATTTTAAGTCACCCATTCTGTAAGACCATCTTCATCCATGAAACTATGGGTTTCATAGGCCTTTTTTAAAAAAGAAATTAAAATATTATGTCAGAATTTTTTATTGTCCCAATGAAAGTTTCTCTCTAGAGTTTCAAGCAGTTGAAACTCATTTTATAGGGACACAAAAAATTTCTGACTTTTGATTTATTTTTATTGCTTTAAAACTCAAATCATGTAACCCACAATGTCATGGTTGAAGATGCTCTAAGAGTGCACGCAACATCTCAAAGTAATCATTGTAAATTTAGTTAGTCTCTTCAACCGCACAACACTCCTTTTAGGTCGTTGCGTATTTTCCTTTAGTCTTACTATATGACAATTATAAACTTGAGAAAAAGGTTGGATGAGTCGGATTCGGATCAGAATACATCGAGTGTATTATATTTCGGGTCGGGTCAATTAAGGCTTCAAATTTAATGGGTCAAAATAGATCGGATTATGGTGGGTTTATTGTCAGATTGGATCAACCCATCGGATCAAATTACACAATTTTTCTATTTTATAAATAACTATGTAACAATTCAATTAATGCATCTCTTTTTATACTTTTCAATGAATCTTTAGTCTAGTTGCACTCAGCTCTATACATTTGTTCTCTTTCATTACGTTGTTTAATATCTATTTTATGATTAGTAGTTAATTTAGATGAATTAACAACCTAATTCTAAACCAATATTTTAGAATATTAAATTGATTGACCTAATAAGCATTTTTACTAAATAACCATGATCTGCAACAATGACTTGATAGGAGTATTTGTGATCAAAGTTATTAAAGCCCAACTACATTAGCATTTCTGCAAGGAACCACATAAGCATTTCTACAAGAGCATTGACCTGAACGGTTTAACCAAGTTTATAAAAAAATAGAAGCAAAATGACGCAGACATTCAACATCACGTTCAGATGGGATTGTAGAAATGGATAGGTGCTTAAGGACTGTTGTGCGATAGAAAAGTGCCGACAAAGTTTAAAGGCAAAGTTTAGAGAGTTTAGTTAGGCCAGTGTTGTTGTATGAGGCAGAGGCTCAAGAACAAAAGATGACGGTAGCAGAGATGAGGAGTGTTGTTGTATGAGGCAGAGGCTCAAGAACAAAAGATGGCGGTAGCAGAGATGAGGATGCTGCGCTAGATGTGTGAGCATACCAGGGCGGGCAGAATCGGAAAAGAAGTTATAAGAGAATGGGTTGGTGTAGCTGACATCATGGAAAAATTGCGGAAACTAGACTACGTTGGCATGGGCATGTCCAGAGGAGGCAAGTAGACGCACCAGTTCGTAGGTACGAGAGGCTAGATTTCGGCGTGCTACAAATAAGTCGAGGTCGTTCAAAGAAGAGTTGAAGAGAGGTGATACAGAAGGACTTGACACACTTAACAATGACAGACGATATGGCTCAGGATAGGAACACCTGGAAGGATAAGATCAAGGTGGTGGAGCCATAGTGGTTTAATTAGTAAGAATGATTATAAAGACCTAACTAGCACTAGTACAAAAGCATCTTGTAAAAGCGTTTTTTTTGTAATAAGGATACCGCTATCTAAGTCAGTGAATTAAACTCATTTAAAGCGCTAAATAGAAAGTTCTATAATATTACACACTCTTAGCGATTTTTTCAAAAAAAAAACGCTATAATATTTATATTTTTAAAATCTTACACTCTTAGCGCTTGTTCTTTAAAAAGTGGTGTAATTTTTATTTCATTTTTTTTTATTAACCGCATTAAATGTTATCTATATTCTTGTATTTTATATTTTGTATTTTAATTTTCCTCTTACATTTGTTCGCTTATAAATTTAGAATGATAAAATTTCATAAAAAATAGAGCAAACGCATACTAGATCATACATTCAAATTCACATTGACTCTTATATTATTAAATATTATAACATTTCCGTCGAAAATACATCAGAGCGTGTCTTCTACTCCGGTGATAACCCACTGATTGGCTTCAATCCTTGCCAACTCCATGCTCACCTGAGCCGAATGAACTACTCCAAAGGCATCAGGGCCCTTGAATTCAGTAACAACAACAGAAGGAAAAAGAAGAAGAGAGTTAAGTATGTTTTAGCAAAGTGTAGCATTGGGGAAGTGGAAGGAAGGACCAAGTCCACTATAGTTGAACCTCAAAGGAACATCATCAACTTGCTTGCTCTGGCGAGGCAATTGTTTCTCTACCGATTCCGGAATGTCTTTGACACCTTGTTCAACATATAAAGAGCATATTGCAGCAAAACGTACAGAAGAAAGAGCAGTCCAACAACAAAATAAAGGCATACAACAAATGAATTCAGTAACAATAATATAGATCTCTACATATTAAATAGTTTACAGTGTGCATTCTAAATGCTGAGCACCCATATCCATGTCTGCTCCTGGCGCATTATAAGTAATTTTCAGTTTCTCTTGATTTTTTTTCATATCTACTTACGGAAACTAATCAAGGCACAATAATTAATAACCATTTTAGTTATGGAACCACCTGTATAATACCGTATATTGCGCTAAACCACCCCATTAATCAAATATTACCGAAAACCACCCCAATAATACCTTCCGTTAGCCAAACGCCACCCGTCATCTTATTCCATTTAAAGTTCTGTTAAATTCTATAAATTACCATTTTAACCCTTATATTTTAATATTTTAAAACAGATAAATAATTTTTCTTATTTTCTTAATTGTTAAAATGAGGAAGTGACCAAAATGCCCCTACCTCTACATCAAATTTTCTAAATTTACCATGTTCATCTTCAATCTTTGAGGAAGCTGCTCTCTTCCTCCTCCAGCCATTTTTCTACCAGAAATCCAAAATTAAATGTGCATCGTGCTTAGGACATGGAACGAGCAAACTGGAAATTGAAAAAACCCTAACCCTAAACGATTTGGGGGAAATCCGAATTAGGGATGAAACCTAAATAGATTTGAGATTTCCTTCGAATTCGCCTCTCTGGATTGGACTTCGAGCGGTTCTAGGGTTTGGAAGAGGTCTTCTAGAGTCAAGTTAGTTATGGTGAGAAGAAGAGATGGTGTTCTCCATGATGGAAGGCACCGACTGAGACAATGGAGCGGGTAGGAAAGCTTTGAGGAACTTTGAAAATGGAGCGGGTAGGACGGCCGGCGGAGCGACTCAAGATTCAAGGCCGGATGACTAGCCTCTGGTGGAGCACGGCCAGTCGCCAGCGTCGGCTTTCGGAGTCTTGTTCGTCATCGTAAAAGTTGACAGTGTGGTGGTTAGTTTGCTGGTGTTGTTGCGGCCAGTCGTCAGCGTCGGCTTTCCTCCATGATTTCTGCTCGACAAATTATTTGCTCTCTCTGGATTGTCAGAGGAAGAAACGAGAGAGGAGTCAGGAGGTTGAAGATGATACTTTTTCAGATTTATTTTATTTTTAAATTAAAAAATGGAGAAAAAAGAGAGTAAAGAAATGTAAAAACTCGCACGCGTGGCGCGTTGACGGATTTTTAGACGGAAATCAGGAGCGGGTGGCGTTTGGCTAACGGAAGGTATTATTGGGGTGATTTTCGGTAATATTTGATTAATGGGGTGGTTTAGGGCAATATACGGTATTTTACGAGTGATTTTCGGTAAAAACCTCTTTATTTTAATCTAATTACCTTGGGACATATCATGTTGTGCATTTATGCTTCCTACATTCCAACATTAACTATTCCTTACAAAAAAAAACATCTAACTGATAATTGTAGTAAAATCAAGAAAACAATATACCTTGGAGGAGGTGGATGAGGACGGACATGCTGGCGTTAAGATGGCATTCAAGACTACTGCATCTACGTAAAGTCTTTCAAGATGGCCTTTTTTGAAAAATAGGAGATGGTAAGAGTATAAAATTTTGGACAGGCAAATGAATACCAAATATAAACTTAAAACAATACTCTTATCCCATCATGTCTGACATTAATAAAAAGATCTGCAGCTATTTCACCCCTTATAATACTTGGGATGTACCTAAGTTATAAAACATTCTACCTAACGATTTGGTTAACCAAATTATACGTATTTATATCCCTAAATCTCCTCACCCGGATTATGTTACTTGGATTTTAGATAAAACAGGACAATTTACCACATCTTCTGCAAGAGAACTTAATATTAACAATAACACAACTGTATATCATGGCCTTTTTGATTGGTTATGGACACTAAAACTTCCACCAAGATATTAAAACTTTCTCTGAAAATCTATCTCAGACAACTTATCCACTACGGAACGGTTAAATAAATATTATAATAGAGTCTCACGTTATTGTTCTCGTTGTAATTACACTTCAGAAGATACACAATATTTCTTCTTTCAATGTTTTAACACAAGAAAAAACTATTACAAACTGATTTACCTATGGATCAACCTCTTAACCAATTCTTAGAACAACTCAAAAATAACATTAATCAAAACAAGCATATACTTAATGCATTAATCTTCCTTTGGTATGAACTTTGGATTTATAGAAATAAAATACTTTAACAAACAATCAACTAACAAAAGAGATCCAACAGATCTAACTTTTTTTAAACCTCAAACATTGGAAAATGTCACAAATTAAACAGACAGGACCTCGTAAAACAACAACTAGGAACATACAAAAACTCAAAAACAAAATCTGACAACAACCACCTACTAATTGGGTTAAAATCAATTTTGATGGATCGCTTAAACCTCCAAATATAAGTTATGTATCCAGTATAGGTAGAACTATAATGGAAAAATTATCTTTGTTAATAACCATAAAGTAATAGCTAATACAACCCTTCAAATTGATGCTTTGGCAGCACTACATGCTATTCAATTTGCACTATTCCATAATTTAAACAATGTAATCTTTGAAGGTGACAACCTTTCTGTCATAAACTCTATCAAACAATTATAGAAGATACTATGAGAAATAAAACCTATTATTAATGATTGCATACACTTACTTCAACATATCCAAAACACTACTTTTAAACATTGCTTCCGAGAGACAAATAAAAGCTGGTTTCCTTGCTAATGAAGATATTAATATTATGAATATCAAATTGTCTTTGTTCGGGAATAATAGCTCTATACTACCTGATGCGAGTATATCAAGAATTTAAGTAGTTATCTTCAGCGACATGGTTGTACCCCAACCTTATTATCATTTTTCCGGATCATCCAGAGGGATGATCAAGGACTGCCATCGCCCTGAGGCATGGAGTCCCGATGTTTGTCTGTTACAAAAAAAAAAAAAAAAAGCAAGATGCCTTTTGAATCAACCACAATACGGTAAGTGGAAGTGTAATTTTGTATTGTATGCTCATGATTTGCTCAAAGTTACCAATTTTAAGGGATTATGTGCCTGTTCGGCAACGTGGATTTTAACCTTCATTTTACACAAAAATAAGCTAGCTTATTGTTTCAATAAGCTACGATTTCAAGCTTTTTGATAAAATAAGCTAGCTTATGTTTCTTACTCCCGAACAGAGCCTATATGTATCTTTTTTTTTGAGCAGCTATATGTATCTTCGATCATGTGCGTGTTTCTTTTCCTTCTCACTTTCTCTTTTCAATAACCTTAATTTTCCTCGATAATGACAAACGAGAATTATATAACGGGTTTGAGGGAGTATAAACGGAATGAGTTGAGATGTAGCAAATATAATCTATCTTATATATTAAAGCTGAACCTTTTAGAGCTCTTAGAGTGATTTTAGACTTAGTTTGTTACATAATTATTATTATTTTCTTTAATTTCATTCCTTTCAACAATAAATATACAAGCTATTTTATTGAGAATAAATATTATGTTGAAGGTTAATATATATTCTTACGATAAAATTAGAATTATTTCGATAATAAAAATTAAGTCAAGCTACGTACATAACCTTTATAAAATAAAATATATTTTTATAAATAGTCTTTACAAGAAAAAATTTAATCTTAATTTTTTGACGAACTCGATTAAAAAGATATACAATTTTTATACGAATAATATAGAATTTCCCGTGCATGATACGGGTCACTACACGAATAATATAGAATTTACCCAAGATAAATCATGCCTAAACATTTTGAGTACACTAGACTAGACTAGACTGGCTAGAAAAGTAAGGACAATGTTGGTGTGAAGGGAAAGAAAATGAAGAGTATAACACAAGTGTTTTTGAGGAGCCTCTCCTCTTTGCCCTTCCCTTTTCTCCGCTTCACCGCTGCCCGCACTGTTTCAATGTCTTCCACCTCCGACACCAACTCCCCCTCCGATTCAATGTCCGTTTCCCCTTCTTCAGCCATCGACTTCCTCACTCTCTGCCACCGTCTCAAGGTTACTTCTCTAACTTCATCCCTCTTCCTTCCGCTCTCATTTCTCCCTTCATATCACTCATTTATTCTCCTCTATGTGTCTCTGATAGACTACCAAAAGAGCAGGCTGGCTCAAGAGGGATGTTCAAAACCCCGAATCAATTGCCGATCATATGTACCGGATGGGGCTAATGGCTCTCATTTCTGCCGATATGCCCGGTCTCGATCGGGACAAGTATGGCTTCTCACCTTCTCATTCTTGTTTCTCTTCATTCTCATATCACCTCCTTATTGGGATTTTCCTTTGGCGTTTTGTATTCAGGTGCATAAAAATGGCCATTGTTCACGACCTCGCTGAAGGTGAGTGCTTTGGGATTCTTCTCTACCCTTCAATATGCAATTCTGTTTGCTTTCAGAGCTCCAACTTTTTAGTCATTATGTATTCTATTTTCTTTAAAAGGTAAGATCTTAGGATCGGGAGGGGGTAGGGGCTGAATTCTAAGAATCTAACGAAGCAGCTACATAATCAAGGATGCTTCAGTTCTGAAATATTGATTCATTTCCCAAAACGTGATTTACATAGCAATACGGGCTTAGGATCTTTAGTAAAGAATTCTCTAAAATTACAAATTACAGTAGATATTTAGTTGGAAGAATCATCCAAGTTTACATTCTATATGCTTTTGGAGCACAGACCTTTTAGTAAGAGATGAACGTGAACCAGATTAGAGAATGAAATGTATGTTGACACACCCAGTGAATGAAATGTTGGACAGTGAACGTGAACCAGATTAGATCTTAGCCTATTGTATTAGGTCGGCTACAATGTATATAAATACTACTATTTTCAATTCCTTTGTAAGACTTTCATTAGTGGAAATAATATTTTCTCCTTTGTGAGAATTCTTTCTTGTCCTGGAGTGGTATCAGGCTAACAAGTTTCGATCCTGAAATCCCCTTTCCGTCATGGAAACTCGAGTTCCTTTTCTGGATCCTTCTTCCTACGTCGAGAATCAATTCCCTTGACAACTTTATCTCACTAATGGAGATCATCCGAACTATGTTCTTTCCACATGTTTGCTGAATGACTCCAATTTCCACCATTGGAAGCGCTCGGTTGAGGTTTCTCTTCGCGCCAAAAAAAAAACTATGTTTTGTCAATGGCACCTTTCCTCGACCGATTTCTGACCCACTTCTCATAGAAAAATGGGATCACTACAATGGAATGGTGATTTCATGGCTTACGCATTCCGTCGAGCTAGATATTGCCAAAAGTGTGATTTACTGTCGATCTTCTGCAGAAGTTTGGGAACAACTACAATCTCGCTATTCTCAGCCAAATCAAGCAAGAGTCTACCAGGTTCAGCGAGATCTTGGATCAATTGCTCAAGACAATCTTTTTGTTTTTGCATATTTCACCAAACTGAAGAAACTATGGGATGAATATGAGTCTCTGTTGGAAGCTTTGCCATATGATTGTGGTTCAATGTCCGCTCTTCATAAATTGCTCAAGAAACAGTAGAGTATGCAATTTATCATGGGTCTGAACGATGTGTTTCAAGTCGTTCGTAGTAATATCCTAATGATTATGCCGTTTTCACATATCGATCATATTTGCCAAATCATCTTGCAAGATGAAAAGCAGCGAGAGATCTAAAAATCTTCCTCGATTCTACAATTCTTCCACTTTTGCTGCAAATCGCCACAACTCTGGTAGAGGACGAGGTCGTGGACAATCTTCCTCCAACAATGGCGGTAGAGGACCAAACTCAAATGAATCATCTGGTTCTTCTAAAGGAAGAACTCGTCCTACATACTTCTGCGATCATTGCAAAGTTTCTGACCATTCCATCGATCGCTATTTCAAGATCCACGGATTCCCGCCTAATGGGAACCCTTTGGTGCTTGGTTATCATGTCAAGCGACTCTACTAGCTGGGTACTCATAATCCGTAAGTTGATAAACTGTCTTGTTTGCAATCTAATATACCTCATTGTAACTCTGATGTTTCTCTACCTTCTAGTGTCTTTTCTGCTTCTCATATGCTCAAGGACACATCATGTATCACTGTTTGTGATCAATCTTCAATAAAATCCACTGCTTTGTCTCATTCAGATGCATTACTCTGGCACTGTCGATTAGGTCATCTACCTTTTGATCGATTCGGTCTTGTGTTACCTGTCTCTACTGTCAACAAAACCACTCTTGGTTATATTTGCCAGATATGTCCCCAAGCTCGCCAACCAAGGAAATTCTCCACATCCAGTACCACCAAAACTTCCTCTCCTTTTGATTTTCTCCATGTAGATACATGGAGACCCACTCCCACTTGCAATGAATTAAAATATTTTTTTACCATTGTTGATGATTTTTCTAGGCTCACCTGGACTCACCTTCTTTCCACCAAGAGCAATGCGTTTCCTACTATTTGTGCCTTCGTCAAGTATTTCCAAACTCAATTCCACACCAAAGTCAAAGCCATTCGTTCAGACAATGCAAGTTTTCAGGATCCACTACTTCTGAATTTTACTCCACCAATGACATTATTTTCCAAACTTGCTCCATTCACACACCTTAACAAAACGGTGTGGTTGAACACAAGCACACGCATTTGCTTGAGACAACCAGAGTACTCCTTTTCCAATCCAAACTTCCTACCAAATTCTAGGGGGATTGTCTGTTAACTACTCTCATTAACAGATTTCCCCTTACTTTTTTAGCTAACAAAACTCCATTCCAAATCCTTTTCAACAAAGAACCTAAATATACACATCTTCGCAGCTTTGGTACCACACCCAAACCTAGGAGATCCAAATTTCATCCTAGAGCTCATCCATGTATCTTTCTTGGTTACCCTTTTGGTAAGAAAGCATACAAAGCTCTTGACTTAGTCACACAACAAATAATCATATCTCGAGATATGGTTTTCCATGAGACTTGCTTCCCTTATCATCTTCCTTCTCTTCCTACTAACCCGCCTATGTTACCTACTTATACTATCCCTCTTTTACTATTCCACCTACTCCTACCACGGTTGACAATAGCAATACAAAACACCATCTTTTTCATGAAACTAATCATGACAGTGCACCAACTACTACTACTACTATTTCTTCTCCAACCACTCCACCAGAAATTATCCCACTCATTCCTCCACCAACACAAAATGAACCTCGAAGGTCTACTAGGTTGCATCACTCTCCTTTACATTTCAATGATTTTGTTTGTAATGAAGTAAGTAGTTCTTTTGCTAATGATTACCACATGTTTATTCTTCACATGCTTCTATACCCTCTTTTACTGAACAAACTTCAAATAAGGCTGCTATTAAGGATCCATTATGGGTGGAGGTAATGAAGGGTAGATGCTCCTACTTCCAATAGAACATGGGAATTGGTTCCATTACCTCCAGGTAAAAGAGCTCTCTTGTAAATGGGTGTATAAGGTGAAACTCAGATAAGATGGCTCATTGGAAAGATTCAAAGTTAGGCTTGTAGCCAAGGGATTTACACAAAAACATGGCAGTGACTATCATGAAACCTATTACTGCTTCTCATGATTGGCCTCTTGTGCTAATGTATGTGGATAATGCCTTTTTTCATGGGGATCTCCATGAAGAAGTTACATGAAAGTTCCAGAGGGTATTTCTGCAGATTCTGGTCTTGGTTTACCGATTGAAGAAGTCCCTATATGGCCTCAAGCAAGCATCTAGACTGATTCTCCAACTTACATGTTCCTTAGCGTCTTTGGGTTTCTGTCAATCTAAAAATGACTATTCCTTATCCTATTCAGCTCAGACTTTGTCTCCATTCATGCAACAACCTTGTACTACTTATCTCAGTGCCCTGGCACACACTCTGAGATATCTTGCAAGTACTAATCAAGGCATTCTTCTTCATGGCAATCCAGTCTTGTCTTTTCCAAGCCTTTTCTGACTCTGACTGGGCTGCTTGTCCATCCACAAGAAGATCTGTGACAGGCTATCTCATTACTCTTGGAGGCTGAATACTGATTTGCAACCTGTTACTCTCTACTGTGATAACAGATCTGCAATGCACATTGCTCACAACCCAGTTTTTCATGAACGCACCAAGCACGTCGACATAGATTGTCATT
The DNA here is from genome assembly GCA_029168935.1 of Oxyria digyna. Taxonomy (NCBI): domain Eukaryota; kingdom Viridiplantae; phylum Streptophyta; class Magnoliopsida; order Caryophyllales; family Polygonaceae; genus Oxyria; species Oxyria digyna. The sequence goes on from JAPVLV010000019.1 coordinate 3,185,892, forward strand.
TTACTCGGGCAAAAGTGCTTGAGAGTCTCAGCAAGCTTACTCACATTCCCAGTAACAAGCAATTGACTGATATTCTTACTAAGATTCTCCCTTCACCACTGCACAACTACATTCTTTCCAAGCTTGGTATGGTTTCTTCTCCCATTCCAGCTTGTGGGGGGATGTTGGACACTACTAGTGAACGTGAACTAGATTAGATTAGCCTATTGTATTAGGTCGGCTACAATGTTTGTAAATACTACTATCTGTAATTCCTTTGTAAGACTTTCATTAGTGCAAATAATATTTTCTCCTTTGTGAGAATTCTTTCTTGTCCTGTAGTGTGCCTAGTAACATGAAAAAGCGACGCCTAGGCGTGCGCACCTCAACCATGGCATCGCCTAGGGCACCTAGGTGAACCATGTATGGCTGGGTGAGCCCTAGTCGACACTAAGCGTAGAAAACACCAATTTCACTAGATTTTTTAATTTTTCAATTGTTAATTCAAAAGATAACTAGTTGATGTGCCCGCACCCTGTACGGGATTGAGTTTATTTTATATATTTAATAGTTGATGTGCCAGTATAGTTGTTGAAACTAAAATTTGATATTAGAGAAAAATAAAATAAAATAAACTTTTCAAATATCCCAAACATAGTTTTTTCAAAAAATATACCTTCTCGTCAACCAATATCATTTCTTTCCTAATAATAACATCTTTATTATCGAAACTTATTTTACATATACAATACATGAACTTGAATCTTTCAAGTGACATTATTCTTTAACTTTAAATCTTCAATAGAATGTAAAATCATTAGTCTCTGCATAAGATAAAAAAAGAAGAAGTATGAAACAAAATATGAAAAGTTAATCTAGATATTAGATATTGTCAAAAGTAAATATCAAAAGAATAGAGATATTATCTTAATATATATGAATCGAAAAAGATAAAACTTTTAGGAATTAAATTATATTTGGATAGGTGTGTAGAAAAAAGATAAAACTTTTAGAAATTAAATTATATTTGGATAGTGTGTAGAAAGTAGATAAAACTTTAAGGTAGAAGATAATTATGTATAGATGGGAAAAAGATTGAAAAATTTAGATAATTAATTGCATTTTTTTGGTTTTTTATAAGTCATGACGATATGGCATATGACGTGCTAATGAGGTGACATAACTCAGAGGCCGACACATAGGTGAATTGAACGTAAGGGCAACATGTGGCAAAACACCGCTCTGTTTTAGTATATGTATAGATATGTCTAGTAAGTATCATGGTTGATTTAATGAACAATCTTACTTTATTCGTCCCTACATCCTACTGATCCCTTATTCTCTCAAGATATGAATATAATGCAAGTTCTGTCGAACTTTTGTTTGGTAGCCATTGTTGGGGACATTACTCCTCATGACGGTGTTTCGAAGGAAGAGAAGAATCGCAGGGAACAAGAAGCAATCAACACCATGTGCAATTTGCTCGGTGGTGGGCCTAGAGGTACCTTACTCTTTTAGCAAAGTAGAAAATTAACCTTGAAGATCCTAATGCCTAATGGAAAAATCTCTTGATACTGAATTTATCTGAAGACCCTCTACCATGGGTCACCTAATGATATATGCATACTGCAGCCAAAGAGATACATGACCTGTGGTTGGAGTACGAGGAAAATTCCACACAAGAGGCTAAGGTTGTCAAGGATTTTGACAAAGTGAGCAGACTGCATCCAATTCTCCTGGTTCTATCTGTTTGAACTACCTGAATGCTTCTGTTATAAATTTAATGCATTGGTTTCTTGGATGCACAATTTGGATCCAGAAAACATCATCCAAGTGCAAAATTACAGTTTCTTTGAAATCAATTGTTGCTATCAAATGCGATAGGCTAAAGACTTGTGGTTCCATGCTCCTGTTAATCACTGGTTTTGGTAAATCTTCATAGTTATAATAATCAACTAGAAGTGATACGGTTTGGTATTAAGCTATATTCTGAATTACTCGGTCCCCATAAAATTTAGACTTTTATGAATTTCAGTCGATGTTCATGGTTGCAATTTGTTTCACTTTGAGATACTCCTAGAGCTTTTCAAGATGTTTAATTTTACTAATTTTGAAGGAAACAGAAATGAATGAAAACTGGAAAACAGATGATGAGTTGATGACAAAATAAAAAACCGTGGGTGTGCTTTCCCATGAGGATTTTTGCCATGAATTTAGTAAGTGATCTATTTTCTGTTTTGTTTGTTGCTGATAATTCCTTTGCCGTTTATTTAGGTTGAGATGATACTTCAAGCTTCAGAGTATGAAAATGGTAAGGGTTATGTGTAAAGTATCTCACCTCGCCCTCTGAAGGAGCTGAGAGAACTTGTTTGCTTAGTTTTTGGGCCAAATCTTCTTCACTTGCATATATTTTTCTCTATTTATAGTAAATTTTAGCACTAATTTGCTCCTTCTAGATATCCAAAAGGCCATCTAGTGTTCCTGTCATTTCTGTGGCTCCCGTGGTCGTATGTTACATGGTTTTTTAGTATATAATAACATAGAATTTAATCAAGTTTCGCTTTGTTTCAGCACAAGGAAAGGATCTGAATGAGTTTTTCCAATCAACTGATGGTAGGTTATTCATGTATTTGATATTTCTTCTGCTTTATAATTGTATATGGAAAACACCACGAGTCTGGTTTCTTATTACTGAATCACATGCTGCAGGGAAATTCCAGACGGAACTGGGGAAAGCATGGGCTTCAGAGATTCAAAAGAGAAGAAATGGGCACTAAAGTTTAATTTCCAGCCTAAAACCTTACCTCATGATCTTATTTTATAAAAAAATTATTTTTTTGTAGCCCTCTCCTTGTTATTGTAGCTTTGGATAAAGCTATTATGAGAAAAATGTTGACTAATCTAATGGTATTTTATCAGTTTGGTCCTTTTAGTAAAGGGAAGTCGCTTTACTTGAACCTTCTAATTTCACAGGTTTCGTACTAGTCCAGCAACATCAAACTCTAAATCAAAACTATTATGTCATTTTATCACAAGTACCACAACCTTCTAATTCCATAATTGGCTCAGTTCCCGCCTGTTTTTGGATAAATACCCCAAAACTGAATATCTTTGTTGGTTTTTGCACTAGATAGTCAAGTTATATGGATATACCCCACTATATATATAAACATGTAAAAAAACCTCGCTCTCACTTCCTTTATCTTCCTTCTTCTCATTCGCTTCCTTCTTCCTATAGCCGAGCGAGAGCTAACTTGCGAGATCAAAATTGTACGAAGAGCGAGAGAGTGAGATCTAGATTGAGAGAGAACGATAGAGTGCGAGACAAAAGATTGAGAGCAACATCAGCAAACCAGAGCACAACAACATCAGCAAACCAGAGTGCATAGCATCGCGATCGAATTCTGGAAACAGATAGTGAACGAAGCCTATCTGCAACAATTTGAATCTAAATTAGAATCAATCACAATGGTAAGTATAGAATCTGTAAACGACATCAGCAAATCGAGCGAGAAAGAGGTAAATTCAATTTAGTTATGTAACACCGATTGATTATTGTTAAAACAGAACTCAAAATGATTACATAGGATAAGATCAAAGAATTTTGGAAGGTATTGAAAACAAACTCGTTGTAAAAACAAAATTGTGATAAAAATTGAGACCGTTTGATAGATGTTTGTTGACAGATAGTGAAATACATTATAGTTTGATGACATATGGTGAAATACATTATGATTTGTTGATAGATTCCATCAATGATGTAGAAAACTAGTTTTATTGACACGTTATGCCAATGTATAGTTGACATGTATTAGCAATCATGTTTAATTAGGTTGTTGACAGATGCTACAAATCATGATTATTTACTGATATTAGGAAGGCGTTGTTGACAGATTTGAGATATATTTTTTTTGGAATTCTTTTTGTTGACACATAATGATGCGGGGATAAGCCGCAGTTGCCGACCTAGACACCAAACTCGAATAGGAACTCGAACAGAGAAGAAAGGCGGAATTAGATATGAGATGAAAGAAGGATAAGTCGAATGATAGGCCAATTGGAACCAAATCAAACAACGATAAAACCCTTGAACTTAAGAACAAGAACCTTACCGAATGATGAAGAAACCCCAACGGATGATTACAACCAAACACAATGACTTTGGTGGGTCAAGGCACCTGGAGGTTGCTCTATGGAGTCCCGATAGCACCAACCTTATGGAGGAGATTGACACACACAAGCACAACTAGGGCCAACTGAACGACAATGCACACGGGGCACTCTTCTCACAAAAGCTCTATCTTTTGGGAGGAAAAACGATAAACGCTTTATTCAATATCAAAGTCTGGGGGGGGGGGCTAAACAATAACTAGGGCAAACCTTATATAGGGTCAATAAGGTGGCCAATTAAAAGAAATAAGTAAATAAAAGTATATCCTAAAATAATAATCCGAAAAACAATTAAACATCCGAAAATAATGTTTCAAAGAGTTCCTGGCCGCGGGCGCGGTTATGGAGCCGCGGGCGCGGTTGGCGAATGAGCCGCGGGTGCGGTTATGGAGCCGCGGGCGCGGTTATGGAGCCGCGGGCGCGGTTGGCGAATGAGCCGCGGGTGCGGTTATGGAGCCGCGGGCGCGGTTGTAGACATGTCGCCGACAGCTCTTTTTGAAACGGCTCGTTCTCTCTCGTCCGAGGTCGGAATTGAGCGATTCCAAGGCCTAGAGTTTCGTCTTGAAGTCTAGTTTGTTTCATCTTCAGTACTTGACTTCTCATCTTGACTCGAACCGGATCTCTACGAGCTTGAATGGATACAATACGAGCTCGGGCTACTATCAATGACTTGAATGATGGCTCATAGCGATCTTTAGCCCTAGCTCCAGTGGTTAGCACATCTTTAGATTTAGGACGGGGCGTCCTTGATGATAGCTCAGATGCTCCCGCATCATTCTCCCTTTCTTGAAAAGGATTCGACCTCGAATCATATTTGACATGAATGATTGAACGATCTTCATAGGCGTCATCCTCTTTGATGCACAACTTCCTCTTGAATGTCTTGAGTGCATAGCTCCACCTTGAGGAAACGATGGATTGCTGCTGGAGTGCATTGCTTTCCTTCATTCCTTTAGCTCCTTTGTCCTTGTCCTTTCTTTTGACATACTTATCAGTGACCTGCAAGAGAACCATTGGTGGAAGAACAACATCTTTTCTAGGGAAGGTAAACGAATAACAACTAGCAAAGCCATCATGAGCAACTCTTTTATCATACTGCCATGGATAATCTAATAAAACTTGACTAACTTGCATAGGCACAACATCACATGAAATAGTATCATCATAATGTTCTAATGTCATGGCTTCCTTAGCATGCTTGTTCAAATTCCAATCAACACAATCATTAATCCAATGCAGTTTTAAAGGACTAGGGTAGCATAATGAAGAAATTTGCAATTTAGTATTCAATCCCATGCTAGCAATATTACCACAACTACCTTCATCAATAATCATGTTGTAATCCTCAACTTTACCTAGACAATGAGTTTCTCCTAGAATTTCAACACAATGAGCAGTTTGTAGATGCAAATCCTTCCTATCAATCAATGAATCAACATGCTCATAATCAATTTCAACCTCATTATCTAAATCAGTTTTAGCATCATCAATACAAACAACATCATCAATACTATCACCTATTTCATATTCAATCTCAATTTGTTCTAGGTGATTAAGCATATCAGGACAATCATTAATCATATGATTTCTACTTTGACAGTTTAACCACAAAACATCTTCAATTTTAGTAGAAAGATTAGAAGTGCTCCCTGGGTTAACTTCTTGTGATGGAGAGGCAAGCCTTAGATTCCTTTCTGGCTTCTTATCCTTTTCCTTCTTCTTGGCAGCCTCTTTGACTTGACAACTCCAACGCTCAAGCTCGGCTTCTAACTTAGCAAAGTTGTTTTTCACTACCGCTTGCACTCGCGCTTGCCATTCTTCTGTAGCCTTCTCTATTTCTTTTTGCTTCTTGGCCTTTGTTCTCCTCTCAATCTTGACGGCCAAGTGCAACAATTCTTCCATGGAGGAGTAGCTATACAAATATACTTTGTTAGCTAAATAAGAGTTAGTATATGAAGATACCTATTCATAGTAGTTTCCTCATTTTCATGCACATTAGCTCGAACCATAGCAGCCTTCATTGCATTGTATGTCTCCTCTGCTGACATGGTTCCTTGCCTCAAATTATCCAACCTTTGCCTGAGCTTACGCGCGAAATATGGAGGCACAAAACGAGCTCTCATTAAGGTCTTCATTTGCCTCCAAGTGTTCACAGATGGACCAAGTGCTCTTCTCCTTTCTTCCTCAAGATTATTCCACCATTTCAGTGCATTGCCGGTAAATTCACGAACAACAAATCTTACCTTTTGGAATTCCATGAAGTTATGACAACTCCAAATCTGCTCAACCTTGGCTTCCCATTCCATATACTCATCCATGTCCCAACCTTCAAATCTTGGAATGTTCAGCTTGATCTTGGCAAGACCAATTTGCTCTAGCTCACGTCCTCTTCTCCTTTGGACATCTTTGTATGGTTGCCAATCTTCACTCTCCATGTACTCCTGCTGATATCCTCTTGGAGGTCTCCTTTTGGGAGAAACTAACCTGTCCATTATCAAAGAAAAGATTAACACAGAACAATGTTAAGTGAGTGTAAATGAAAACAACTCGCTAGTGTTTACTCTCGTATGTTTTCCTCTGCACTCTCTCTCAATTGTCGTTGCAACCAGCTTTTCTTGATGAATTGCCTTGTGTGTACCAATAATCCAATAGATTGAAACTAACAAGCTCCTAGCACTAATATGAGTGATGGTAGAGATGGAGATGGCTAGTGTAGGGACGGGGTTTCAACTTCAAGGTTCTGACTCAAAGCAAAATGACTCAACGAAAGAAAGAAACAAAGACTCAAAAGACGTTTGCAAGAATGAGAATGCAAAACACAGATATGAGTTAAGCTTCAAATTTCAAGAAGAGCCAAAAGGAAGCGTACCTTAACTTGTTCCGACTGATGTCGATTGAAGGATCGAAGACGGAGTCGGGAGGGTTAGGTAATAATTGACGCTCGTATCTGAAAGGAATGGAAAGGCAAACAGTGACGGTTCCGCGGGCGCGGTCTGAAGTCCGCGGGTGCGGATTTCGAACAGTGGCCTCTGAGGCGGAGCCGCGGGCGCGGCCTGAATTCCGTGGGTGCGGCTTTAACCGCGGGTGCGGTTACTGGGCCGCGGGCGCGGTTTCTGTCGCAGCTTGGTGGTTTCTCGCTTCCGTTCGGGCTCGTTCAACCCGATTTCCTTTGAGTTCTTGAGATCGGACTTAAACAATATCAAACTAGACTTTGACTCAACAAAACGTAAAACAAACTACTGACTTTGAGACTTTTCGATTCTTTTTTTTTTGAATATTTTTTTTTTTTTTTTTTTTTGTCTCAACTAAATAAAACGAAATTACAGACTTGATCTGAGATACTATCTCAGAAAATTCGAATTTAAAATAAAAGAAACTACTAACCACCTTGATTTCCTTATAGAGAAGATAAGATTTCCTTCCTTGAAGATCTTGGCTTGGGGTGCAAGGACTGGAATTTTCAGCAACTCTTCTAGGGTTTTGACGGCTGCGTTTTGGTAGGGATGGATAGATTTTGTGATGGATGAAGGGTTGAATGAATTTTGGGAACAAGGGTGCTCCAAACTCCAATCTTTCGATCTCCACCAACACTAATCGATTCAAGCTTCTTGCACACAACCTGTAATGACTCAACAAGAAATATCAAAGCAATGGAAGACTCAAAATCAATTTCTGAAAGAAACTGACAAACAAGAAAATAAAAGCTGACTCTTTTTGTGATTTTCTGGATAGGGGGTCTCTTGATGTTCTTGTGAAGACGAATGGTGTCAACACAGCTCTGATACCAATTTGATGCGGGGATAAGCCGCAGTTGCCGACCTAGACACCAAACTCGAATAGGAACTCGAACAGAGAAGAAAGGCGGAATTAGATATGAGATGAAAGAAGGATAAGTCGAATGATAGGCCAATTGGAACCAAATCAAACAACGATAAAACCCTTGAACTTAAGAACAAGAACCTTACCGAATGATGAAGAAACCCCAACGGATGATTACAACCAAACACAATGACTTTGGTGGGTCAAGGCACCTGGAGGTTGCTCTATGGAGTCCCGATAGCACCAACCTTATGGAGGAGATTGACACACACAAGCACAACTAGGGCCAACTGAACGACAATGCACACGTGGCACTCTTCTCACAAAAGCTCTATCTTTTGGGAGGAAAAACGATAAACGCTGTATTCAATATCAAAGTCTGGGGGGGGCTAAACAATAACTAGGGCAAACCTTATATAGGGTCAATAAGGTGGCCAATTAAAAGAAATAAGTAAATAAAAGTATATCCTAAAATAATAATCCGAAAAACAATTAAACATCCGAAAATGATGTTTCAAAGAGTTCCTGGCCGTGGGCGCGGTTATGGAGCCGCGGGCGCGGTTGGCGAATGAGCCGCGGGTGCGGTTATGGAGCCGCGGGCGCGGTTGTAGACATGTCGCCGACAGCTCTTTTTTGGAAACGGCTCGTTCTCTCTCGTCCGAGGTCGGAATTGAGCGATTCCAAGGCCTAGAGTTTCGTCTTGAAGTCTAGTTTGTTTCATCTTCAGTACTTGACTTCTCATCTTGACTCGAACCGGATCTCTACGAGCTTGAATGGATACAATACGAGCTCGGGCTACTATCAATGACTTGAATGATGGCTCATAGCGATCTTTAGCCCTAGCTCCAGTGGTTAGCACATCTTTAGATTTAGGACGGGGCGTCCTTGATGATAGCTCAGATGCTCCCGCATCACATAATCAATGATGTTCAGAATAATTATGATGTTTATTTATTCTGTTCCGACAAATTACCAATGGTCTGTTGACAACTTATTGATTTCTTTCTATTTAGTGATGTTAGCAAAGTGCCTTTGACAACAATATATGTTAACAAATTTATTAAACAAGTTTAAACGAAGCGCACTACGCGCTACGCGCGCTTCATTTTTAATTAGGTTTTGTTGAATACTTTGTTGACAAATAAAGATGATGACAAAGTCTAATAAGTACTTTGTTGAATAAATATTCAGATAAAAATGCACATTCTAACAGTTTATTATAGCAAAGAGATACACATAAAAAATGGGATTATGATTTATGATGAGGGAATAATTTCAAAAGCCTTTTTAGTTTATAAGGACATTACGTTGCAAGCAATGAAAGCCACAATTATACAACGGTTCAATATGAAAACAGAAGCAATGTATTTCAACTCTGCCATCTTAATCCATTCCAGAAGATCAAAGTGAGATACACTGTTGAGACAGATGATGATCTTACATCATTCATGGATATAAATGATACAACACAAGTGGGATGGAGTTGTCCAATATATGTATTAAGAGTGAACAAAATCGCAACAACAAACATAGCAATAGAAAATGGTTGCACCAGTATATTGCCATTCAATTTAGATCAAGACATGATTCTACCCACTGAATATGACCTGTCAACACAAGGAAATAGTGACATTATGGATTGTGAATCTTCCAGCCAGATAATCACTGTAAGTAAATCAGTGGAGGATGATTTGAGTCACAGTGGAACAGACGCTGACTTTGTGCATGTGGGAAAGTTGTTTGACAAAAATAGAAACTGTTGAAGGTTTGATAAAACTCGCCATGAGTGAGAACTTTGGGTACAAAGTTGAAAATCAGATCCTAAGCTTCTTACAGTGATATGCATAGAGAAAAGTCGCAAATGTAGATTGAGAGCAATTGCACTACAGGATACTCCATTCTTTGAGGTTAGAAAATTTCAAAGAGAACATACATGTTCCTTTAACTTTAGATGTCAACATGAGTGCAAACCAACATACAAGATGATAGGGGAGCAAATATGGACAAGGTAATGTATAAATTTTCTATAACCTAATATATATTAATGATTACATAAACCAAAACTGTTACTAATATTTTTATGTTAAACACGCGGATATGAAGGTGTTTAAAATGGACTAATACCAAAATGGGTATGTTCGGGAGTTTGAAATTTCCCTTGCTTTTGTTAGAAAATAAGCTAGCTTATTTTTTCAATAAGCTAGAATTACAAGCTTTTGGTAAAAATAAGCTAGCTTATTGATTTGTTTGCCAAACAGACTGAAAGTATATGCAATGTTATGAGGAAGGAATATTACATGGATGTGATCTATTGAAAAGCATGGAAAGCGGGAGACATGCCTAGGATCTAATACGTGAAACACCTGAAGAAAAGGAAGTGAATATAGGTTCATACACATGCCTAGAAGTTGGAGAACAAATCGACTTCAGACTTCTGTTTGTCTCAATAGGAGCATGCACTAGAGGATTTTAAGAAATGAGAAAGGTATGACAGTTATTTACTATTGACAATTTATAAATTTGATGACAGATTATTTAATTCATTGGTTTGTTGTAAATGAAAAAATTAGGTATTGTTTTGAAAATTTTAACAGTTGTTGACAATATTTAGTAGTTCTTCAAATATTATCATATACATTGTTGACAAAATACAAACGAGTAAGAAATAAAAGATTAGGGAGTTGTTTACAGTTTTTAGTTATGCACCATTCAATAATATTCTTACCTATTATTAAAAGATTAGAATCTAAGATAAACAAATAGGAAAGCAGAGAAAATTGTTGACAATCTTAACAATTGTTGAAAGTGATATATATGTTGTTGAAAAGTGATGATGGTGGATGAAACACAATTGTATACAAAACACAAAGGGCATATGCTTATTGCTACAACTCAAGCTCAAGATGCAAACCAACAAATCTATCCCCTTGCATATGCTATTATGGATAATGAAAATGACCTATCTTGGACCTTCTTCTTTACACAACTTCTAAAAGTGATACCTTGTTCAAAAGATTTGGTAATCGTATCAGATCGGCATCTGAGCATTTCCAACGCAATTCAGAGAGTGTACATAACAACAGCTCATGTTGTATGCAGAAGACATTTAAAGCAAAATCTGAAAACAAGATACAAGGAGAAGGTGTACACAAGCTATTCTCGTTGGCTGTTGATGTGTACACACTAAAGGAATTCCAGGAGAATTATGGGAAAATATGTGAGATAAATAAGGAGACGGGGGACTACTTGGAGAATATTGGATTTAAAAAATGGGCAAGAGCACATTGAGAAGAGGATAGATACAACATAACAACAACCAACAACCCAGAGACCATAAATTCAGTTATATTGGAAGCAAGGTATGACAAAATCTTACTCATGACAGATTATGAATATTGACACATTATCAATGCGTATTGTACTGATGGGAGTTATTAGTATAGAATATGTTGACATATTACCAATGATACTAAGCTTTTGTAAACAGATTAGGATTATAATTAACAAATAGGAAAGCATTTAAATTGATCAAAAAATTTAAAATTGTTGCCACTGTTGAATGTTGTTGTTGACATGTCATTCCAAGTTGTTGCAATACTAGAGTTTCTGCGAGACGTGCTATCAAGGTGGTTTAATGAGAGACGCACTGAGGCTGAAAAAATTAATAGCAAGGTGACACCAAATATAGGGAAAATACTAGAGACTAGGTACCATATTTCAAAGGGGTATGAGGTGAGGAAGATCAATCAAGCGCAATATCATATACATGGTGCATCTTTCATGGGTGTGGTCAATTTAGCAGAAAAGAAATGTACCTGCAAAATTTTTGATGTAGACCGCATCCCGAGTGTGCATGTTATAGCTGCAATCCAGAAGGCTAAAGGGATAGTGACAAAATTTGTCAACGCCTACTACCAAACATAAGCTTGGAAAGAGGCATTTAAGGAAACAATCTACCCCATGCCAAGAGAGACTGAAAATAGTATGCCCAACGAAATCATCAATACAATATGTATGCCATTAATTGTGAAGGTGAATTTCCAAATAGAAGCAAGAAGAGAAAAAGGACTAAGAAGGCCAGGAAAATGCAGTCTCTGTGGAAATATTGGACACAACAAAACTTCTTGCCAAATGAAGTTCACTGACAAGGTTGGGACACAACTATCAGAGTGGAAAACATTTAGGAATTTCATTATTATTTTTTTACCTTTAAATTCTAAGGAATAATGGTTGTATAAACTATCAACATTTATATAAAAATACTGTCAATCGGTTGGAGACACTGTCAACATTTTGCGACAATGGTTGTATAAACCGTCAACAATTATAAATGATGGAGTCAACAAGTTTTGAAACACTGTCCAGAACTGTATAAACTGTCAACTAGTACATTTGAATATTGTTGACAAGTTTAATATAAATTTTTGTCATAATCTGCCAGGAATTAAATACACTTGCTTATGCAGTTGTGGTTTGTTGAAAGATTTTGATGACACATTGACAAGTTTTGAGACATTGTCAACATCTGTATAAACTGTCAGCACCAATATTTGAATATTGCTGACAAGTTTCTTATAAACTACACAACTATAAATTTAATACGACAACAAGTAATTTTATAACATGATATCCATATACTTGATTTTGTTTACATATTCATATGAAAACAAGTAAGTAATTTTTGTGATAATTAGTCAGCAACTAAATACACTTGCTTAGTGCATAAAACCATTATAATGATTTCACTGTCAAATATATAAGATGTAAAACGTTAGAAATGAAGCGTAAGAAGAAAAATTTGTAACCAAAAAAATATTATACTGAAGCAATATCACACACTGTGAACAAACTGTCAGAACACCATTTTTAACCGTAAACCATAATATGCAAACACTCTATTACAAAAAAATGTCAAACCGTAAGTTGTCGCAAGCATCAAACATTGTCTTAACACATAAACTGTTTGCAAAACCACACTGTAAGACATCCTAACAAAAGGAAACTGCCAATAGCCTATATTTCTCAAAGAGAAGCTTAACTTAGGTGCGCTGCGTTCAACTGGCAATAGCGTGAATTGCCATTTCTCAAAGAACAAGTCAATCATCATCTTCTCCCTATGGGCCCTAATATGCTTGTCATTCAAATCATCCCAACTGGTGTCAATAGCCATAGCCTCTATGAACTTGATAGCATAAACTCCACAATTTCCACTGAAAATCAACAAAAAAAAGAAGAGCGAAATCAGGAAATGATCACTGCAACAACTATAAACATAAAATACTATAAACTTGTTTAAATTGTAACACAACACTATCATATAAAAACTTAAAGTAATTTGAAACAAATATGCCTTATCATTACCTAAGCCCATCCTGAGGAACATCAGTGCGCCTTGACCATGAAAATCTTTGTCCAAACAGTTAAGATCCCCAAACAAGTTAGACTTTTTCATTACCAAAGGCAACATATGGCATAAGCATCGAATCCTAGCTCCAACATAAGCATTATTGCTGATGGACATACTGAAATCAAAACACAGTCACATGCCACTTAGCTAGATCTATCTCCAAAGCAACCCAATGTTCATTCTCAAAGTTAAAGGGAGTATACACCACTGTCACAGATTCAGAGCAGCATCTCCCATGATGTCGCATATAGAGGCCTATAAAATACTTCTGAAAAAAGCGCAACTCTGACGGATCATCACCCTCGACAAGACGTTGCTTCACATCGTTGAAATGCCTAAACCATAACCAATCCATGATCACAACATCCTTGAATTCATCATCGTTGTCAGATATATGCTTCCTTAGAAAATATAATGCCTCAGAGATATGCTACACCATAGAAAAAAAGTATACTGTTAAAAGCAATAGAAAAAAATGAAAGTGTGTTGACAAATTGTTTATAAACCACAAATATTGGTATTCTAACCGTTGACAGAGTTCAAAAGGAAAAAAAAGATGGACATATATAAAACCATGAACTTACATAATCATTTAGCCACTTCTCTTCTGGGACACTATTTGTGTTAACAATCTGTTAAAGAAATCCTTAGTGAAATCAAAACCATGATCCTTACGCTTAATAACCTCCTTCTTACCACTGCAAAAAAAAAGAAATTAGTAAAACAAGTGGGAAAAAATAATAAATAAAAAAATGAAAAAAGAATCCATACGCCAGGTAACACCATTCGTAGAAATTTCTGCGATCATCAATTTCATATAATGAATATGGCAGTCTGCTAGGCATTTAAATCTTCTTCTTCTTCTTAGAAGTGTAAGGACTTTGAACAAGAACACTTGGAGTTGGAACCCTTGAAGACTTTCTCAGTTGTTCTTCTGACTCGTCATTATTCTGGAAATCTGTCCATGCACCAAAATCAATATTTATCATGTTATCTATCAAAACGTCATCCAGAAGATCTTGATAGAGAGTGTTGACAGAAGTGGTTTTGATAGGTTTCTTCTCAAAACATTCAGCAATATTGCCAACAACGTGATAAAGAAAACCAATGTCACCTAGCTCACCTTTATAGGCACACACAACATCAACATTGTCAACAACTTAGGAAACATGTAAGGTGTCAACATCTTTCCCAGTTGGAATACTGTCAACAGACTTAACAGTAGGAACACTCTCATCCTCAACTTTGTCAACAACTTGGGAGGTTGGAAACCTAACAACAATTTTTTGGTTTAAAACAACTCTTGTTAGCAATAATGTGTCTTCAGTTCTGTCAACCAAGTCAACTTTACACACAACAACACCATCATTCTTCGAAACAGCTTCAACAACTACAACTTCAACCACATCAACCTTTTTCTCAGTAGCCTCATCATTCATCTCACAGACATCATTTCCATCTAAATTGTCAACATCTGATTGGTGTTGACTTCTTCCACAACATCATCAACTTCAACCTGAGTGCTTTTTATCTTGAAATGCCTTGATGTTGCTCTGCTTCATACTAGAAAGGTCATACAACTTCTTGACAACTTGATCCAACGTCAAGCCTTGTTGCTTAGTATAAGATTGAACTTCATACATAGCACCACAAAGAACTTCCATTTTCTTGCTCTAGACTTCAAACCTTTCAACCCAAACAAAATTATTGTCTTTTTTGTGAACTGACGAACGAACAGAGGATGTTCTTTCACTGTCAACAAAAGCAGATGAACGAGAGGCTATTGATGCTTGTCTATCAGTTAGAACATAATCAAATGAAGGGTCAACCGTTGTTGGCTTTCCATTCTCAAATGAGGCCGAGAGTTCAACGGTAGGAGGAACCTCTTGTGCATCTAGCTCATGATTACCTTTCTTCAACTTCTTGAGCGCCAACATGCAAACTAAGTTCGTAGTGACGGAGAATTGTGAAATTGAGAGTTGTGCGTGATTGATTAGGGTTGAGGAAGTAGATATAGGGAAATTTGACGATCTCGTGCGATTGATATCTTTGACTTAATTTCAGAAAGAAGAATTAGCGCTATCAACTATCATTAACGATGAACGGTTATATTTTATTTTTTTCTATGAGTTAATTACTCACAATAACGACTGACTTACTAGACCTTTCCTTCTTTATTTTAATTAATTACAACAAACAATTAATTTTGTCGTAATAGATTAGTACAAATAGGGCTATAACGACAAAATTTTCATTTTATCATTAAAGATTTTCCGTTAAAACTACATATTCTAGTAGTGAGAGTCACCTTATAACATCATCCTGGGAAGGCCATGGTTGCATGACATGAGAGCCATACCATCGACCTATCACCAGTCATTGAAGTTCCCAACTCCTTGGGGGAAGACAAGAAGGGGAACCCATAGTTGCAAGGGAATGCTATACCATCGGGATGAAGAACACTACCAACGCATGCCAGACAAGAAGAACAAAGCGTAGCTATCAAAGGTCCATGAAGCGCCAAAGATGTATGTTTATGCCTAAAAATACGACAAGTAAGGAACGTGTCGAGGAGCAACGCGTAGAAGATGAAGTCAACGAGAGAGAACGAGTACGAAGACGTTGTCGAAATGAAGACAAGGTCGTTCAAGTGTATTAAAGTTCTTTATTGTATATTCCTTATGTAAATAGTAAAAGAAGTAGTAAAAGATATTGAAAAAAATATCTTTTACCATGTTTTATATCGCTATTAGATAAAAGGAAAATATATTATTCTATTTCCTTCAAGAAAGAACTAGGGTTCGCCTATTTAAATGGGCTAACGCTTTCTTTGTAATCAAGTTTCGTCTTCATCAGCAATACACAAGTACAAGCCTTTAACCCTGATTTTCTCATCGTGTTCTTGAGTGAAGGGATTGTTACCATCTAGTTTGATCATCACCCTACAATTTCTTGAGTTCGACTACGTCGTTATTCTCGCAACAAACAACTGGCGCCCACCGTGGGGCTTGATACAAAAAGTATCATCTTTCCACAAAAAGAGAGCACATTTTCCACTGAAAAGCCATGACTGATCCAAGCAAAGACCTAGAATCCCAGAAAGAGAAGCCGTCAGAGGAGAAGCAAGCCATCGTAGCGACGCACGAGACTCCAGACGACACAAAAGCAAGTATGGACGAAGAGAAGGTTCCAAGACTCCAAAAGATATAAGCTCGAATCAAGAGCGGAAATAACTCGAAGACGACGAATTCTCTTCCATCAACGCTATACAAGTCCAACTCCAAGCGTTCCAAAAGACCTGGGATGAAGACAATGTCCCCAGCGAGAAGAAGACGATAGAGTTAGCCAAGGAAAACGAGAAGCTACGTTCGACCATCAAAGAGCTCCGAGCAGGACCATCTCCACGGTACACCTACGCCCGGGATCAAAGAGTCACTCGACGCCTCGACATGGATGCCTTGGCAGATGAAGACGAAGCCTTTATGAGCGAAGAACGTCTACCTGAACTCCCCTCCAAAGAAACTACGCCCGCAGAGAAGAAAATGGGAGACATGACGGCTAGCGCTATCGCCGCCATGGTACAGAAAAAGATAAGTGCCCGATGTCACAATGCGTAGGATTGCATCTTTAAAGTTTCAATAAAACCATGCCGTCATCTTAGGGTCAAAGCGACAAGGGGTCGTGGCAACTAGGGGTAATCATCGACGTCTGAGTCGTTATTTTATGAAGCATTCTTTATTAATATATAAGTAGACCTTTTTCTCTCCAACGTGTATGGCATGCTGAGGTGTTTCATTTCCACCTACTTGCTCCATGTCTATTAAGAGAACGTGCCTCTTGAGTACTGTGTAACAAAAAGAAGGAAGAAAGCCACGACAAAAATCCGCACCGGGGGCGAATTTCGTTAGTGTACGCGTTCAAGGCTCCATCTACGCATATGCAGCGTTAGCCGAACCGCCGACTCCGAGCCGAAGCTTCTCAATGGTTGTTAGCGACGTGTGGCAACGACCTTGGGGATTGAAGCCCGGAACCACACGACACCGGCACGGATCCTCTGAGCAAACAAGGGCAACCTATTTGACACGTTTCTTCTCCAGGAACGCGTATTCACGCCTTCCACGGCCCCTCTAAGTGTCATGAAACCACGGGCATACTTTTTCATCCGGTTAGGAGGCGTCTACCGGCATAGTCAGTCCATCAAGTCACCAGTTGGACGCTACACGATTAAACAGGTTCGTCAATTAAAAGAGTTCGATGTCGACCTGACTTTAGCGTGTGTGTAAAGGATTCACCATGAGTTAGAGGTGATGTCACACGCTGAATAATCACACGCTGACCTACATCCGCCACTCGCTTCAGGTTCGGAAGAAATGCTGGCACCCTAGGGGTAGAAAGCCGCCGCAATGACTGTAACACCCCCATCATGAAGTAAGACGCCCTTACACTTTCTTAAATACAAGTACCATGGTAGGGGTAGAAAGCTACGTTTCAAAATCAAAAAGCAAAAGAAAACCCTCTAAACGAGGTCCAAGAATCGAACCTACGTACTTACAATACAAGCTACGCGTAAGGGGTTCGAAACCACAAGTCAAAGAAGCTCTACACGTTCGTAAATTAAGATACGCGTACAACAACATAAGCACGTGAAAGAAAAGTCTAGTACACTGAAGTCAGAGTAAGGAAAGCTCCAATACTTCTCAGACGCGAAGAATACGCGCACGACGCTAGAAGAAAGAAAAGATGCCAACACGACGCGCAAAGCTAAGTCAAGTACACGGGTCTTGAGAGGCCTAAGTCAAACCTACCAAAAGGGGTAGGACCACTAAAGCAAACAAGGATCACATAACCAATGCGTTCACAAGATCAGAAACACTCATACTCTCTCCTTTAAAGTTCCAGTCTTTCTACTCCTACCTCTATCTCGAAGAAGAAGTAAAGTACATACAAACCTCTGGAACGCAGAAGAAAACGTTAGAACACATAGAAAAAGATCAAGGAAAATCCTATATCGCATGTGCAAAGAAAGACAAGGCAAAGAAGCCTAGAGGAAAAATAGAACGCCATTGAAGTTAGAGAACGACGAACAAAAGGTTATTACGAGATCAACCCAAAAGAGCGAGGAGAAAATCATACAACGCGAAAGAAAAGGTCCATAGCAAAGAGCGAGGAGCAAAGTTTAAATTATACTCATCCATATAGAGGAGGTAAATACATCAAACGCTACCATTGAAGGGGAACTACAAAATTGTTCAAAATGCCCTAAAGATTAG
The DNA here is from genome assembly GCA_029168935.1 of Oxyria digyna. Lineage (NCBI taxonomy): Eukaryota > Viridiplantae > Streptophyta > Magnoliopsida > Caryophyllales > Polygonaceae > Oxyria > Oxyria digyna. The sequence continues at coordinate 3,204,537 of JAPVLV010000019.1, forward strand.
CGGCGCAAATCTCCAAAGAAGAAAAGAAAAAGAACAAAAGTACGAAGAGGAAAACTATGAAGATTTGGACTCAGAACGAGACACACCTTCAAAAGAGCCAGAGGAAGAGTCCTTTGCGTTTCCTCATCACCAGGAGTCTTCACCCTCCACGTCGTCGTCTCCAACGTTATCTTCCTCCTCTGCCTCCTCCTCCATAGTGTTAGTCGCGATGTCGTCTTCTTCCTCAACGTCGTTTGAAACAATGCGTTGAGGTGGAGGCGATTGCTCCGTCTCAATTTCGCCAGGAACCTTGGGGTATGTCTCCTCGAACTCACTACGCTCAGCCTCCGGGTCCCATTTTCCCATCACGGTATTGCTCCAAGACCTCCACTCTGGCCTTCCAAAACCAATAAGTTTGCACCTCCCTGAGCTCCACCCTATGTTGATCCTCCCTCTTCTCCACATCAGACCTCAGAGCAGCAATGTCCGCCTCCAAATTTTGGACTTTGTCGACGAGCTCAGTATGAAGTTTGAGCGCCTTGGCAGCTTTGTCCTTAGAATCCTTCTCCGCGTCGCGAGCACTCTTGACCAAGCTATTAAGCCTATCAAGACTCGCCTTGTCGTCGGCCACTTTTTTCTCCAAAGCCTCCATTCTTGCAAGATACTCGGCAAAATGCCTCCAAGCACATAAAGAAATCTGGATCCCCTGAAAGTAAGAAAAATCGAGTTAAGAAAGAAAGCCTAAAGAAAAAGTCGAAAACAAAAGAAAAAGAAAAGAAGAACAAGCTTTACCTGCCATTGCGCAGCGTAGGCTTCTCCCATTACGTCGGCAACATCCACCGACGCGTAGTGATCAAGCGCTAAACCTTGACACGATGATGCATAGTGGAAACACCTAGAATACAAATAAGTACTTTGAAGCAAAAAATTACTCCCCTCTAGCTTTCACTAGAGAGAATTTGAACGAGTCTACTTGTGTTATTGATATCTTGATTACAATAGAACTTGGATCACTCTTCTAGATTTCCCACCCAGATCTCGGATCACTCTTCTCACTTGAATCTCAATCTCTAACACTCGTAGAACTTCTCTAAACAATGCACTAGGGTTTCGCTCTGCAAAGTCTTGCTAAACTACGTAAATCCCTTACAATATATAATAAACTAAATAGATCTAACCTAATACAATATGTAGCCGTCCTATCTTTTCCATAAATCTCAACCTAAAGAATATAATATTATTTCCTAATGAAATCTCTTCCTAAGTAGATATTATTTACTTCCGTGTGATATTCCACCTTGATCTCCAAACTTTGATCTTCGGCCTTTATTAAATGCGTCGCCTCTTATGTATAAGGAAACTCTATATACAAGAAAATATTCCTTATAAATATTATTTCCTTATATCTAATTATTCAAACGGGCGCGCGTCTCAAGACCAAGTCTCCACCGAATTGCCTCTTTCCTTATTTGAGAAATCTTCTTTCATTATTTGCGAGTCAACTCTTCCTTATTTCTCCATGGTCATCCTCCATAATATCTCGACCAATATTCTTCTTCGGATGGACCTTCACCTTGCACTGTTTTCTTTCATTCGACGTAACCTTACATCTCATGTAATGCAGCAAGTCTTCTCTCATTCCTATAACCACTAGTAAACATACCTATGCACTCAAGTAATGGACCACAAGTTTTAAAACCTTGGACCGAAGACCGGACCGGACCGGAATTTTTATTTCTTTTATTTTATATTTTGTAATAGTTAAAAATATTTTTTTATTTTTATTTTTATTAATAAATTATGTAGTTTAACATTATATTAATTTATTTTCCTTAAAAATATAACTTTTAATACTATTATATATATTATTTATATATAAAAATAATAAAATATAATAAAAACCGGTCCGGTCCGGTTCAATCAGGTTTATCCCGAATTTTAAACCAAAACCGAAATATGAAAAATCCTTGGAATGGGGACCTGACCGGAATAAGTTCGGTCCAGTCCGGTGTTTTGGTGTGGTCTAGAAATGTACACCCCTAGTCACGATAACATTTTGAAATGATTAAATATAAAAAAAATTCAAATATAAAAATATTAACCGAAAACAATGGAAACCCTTTCTCTGTTTGTATGAGGTCCGGTCCGGTTATTCGGTCCGGTCCGGAAATGTACAATCCTAGTCACAGTAATATTTTGAAATAATTAAATATTAAAAATAATTCAAATATAAAAATATTGACCAAAAACAATGGAAACTTATGTTTGTATGAGGTAGTGGCTGGTTGCCAGCGACCGCATATATCATTGCTGAAGATGGTTACACCAATTCCCCACTGCTATCATCGTGGAGTCAATGTGACAACACTAACAGGTTTTTGCGCCAAATCACCCCTTATTTGGGTCACTTTGCGCCAAACCACCCCTTATTTGACTTTTTGCAAGGAACCACCCATTTGTGTCATTCTGTTAACACCGAGCCACCCCTCGTTCATTTCCGTTACTTTTTCCGTTAGAGCTTGTGAAATGTCATTTTTACCCTCATTTTTTTTAAATATTTGAGGGCAAAACTGGAATTACACAATCTGATGATATTTTGCCAAAATATCGCGAGATGATGTTTTTATCATGAGATTTTGAATTAATATTTTACCAGCTTCATTTAACTCATTTTAACCTAACCATTGATTTTTTTTACTTCTCTGCAAACTCCATGACCAAACTAAAATCACAGAGGATTCAATTTTTTCACATCCCAAGTGCTCCATTATGAACGAAACCCTAATTTTGTTTTTTCTCATCCCAATGCTCAAATACGAACGGTACCCTAATTGTTAGTTAAAGCCCCAAATTATGAACGAAACCCTAATTGCTAAAATAGACAGCACGAATCAATCTCTGCGAAAAATTGCTAGCCCAATTCCAAGCTATACGATCCGTAGAAATCGAGAGTCATCGACGTTGGTGGTGAGAAGAAGCAAGACCAGATCTCAAACCGAGAGTCTCGAGATCTCATCGAAGTTAGAGATGGCGAAATTGAAGCGGTAGACTCCTTGAGCAATTTTGAAGAGGAGAGTTATAAGATCTTTAACGAACATGATGGTCCAAGTTATAACACGATTGTCCAAATTACAAACCTTAATTTATTATGTGAGAACGTGAACACTTTGTATTGTAACCTTCATTGTGATAAACAATACTCACATTTTAAATTACGTGGACTCTTTGTATTGTATTGTATTGTAACACTCTAATATGATATCAAGAAAGAAGCACTAAATATATATTATCATTATCCCAATTTGTGGATAGTGATGTCAAGAACTCGATTATTAGTCAGAGTCATCTCTTAATCAGCAGGTTGATTATAAATTGTACATTAGTGTTTGAGGTTTTTGCGCCAAACCACCCCTTATTTGGGCCACTTTGCGCCAAACCACCCCTTATTTGACTTTTTGCAAGGAACCATCAATTTGTGTCATTTTGTTAACACCGAGCCACCCCTCGTTCATTTCCGTTACTTTCTCCGTTAGAGCTTGTGAAATGTCATTTTTACCCTCACTTTTTTTAAATATTTGAGGTCAAAACTGGAATTACACAATCTGATGATATTTTGCCAAAATATAGCGAGATGATGATTTTATCATGAGATTTTGAATTAATATTTTAGCAGCTTCATTTAAGCAGCGGTGTTCAAGACATGTATAGATCGGCTCAATAAAGACATGTATAGATCGGCTCAATACAAGCTAAGTTCTACTCAGAACGCCTTCTAGTGTTACAAATAATAATCAACTCCATTTTTAGAATAGAGTGATCCAACTTCTTCCTCACCCTCTTTATATTCAAGCGTGAAAACATTTCATCTACATTTTATATTAAGCGCGTGGAAAACACAAACTAGATATTTCACGCTATTTAGAATTAGCATTCTCCTCCCTCACCGTCTTTCTTCCTCACGCTATTCATAACCGGGCCAAAGTCAATAAGTTTCTATTGATTCAAACCAATCAAGCGCAATTTCAAGTCCATACATATTCGATTCGACAAACTCTTGCATTTTACTGCAATAATTCCTTGATTCGAACCAATTCACGACTGAGATAAAGGAAGTTGAGCAAAGTTAGTCTGTTCTAAGCAGTTTCGAGAGATTTCAAGGCGTTGCCTTGAAGATTCTTACTCAATTCTACTGAATTTCACAAGAGAAGAATAAAATTTTGCATTTCTCTGTGATTTTGTCATGATCGCACTTTCGTTGACCTAAATAGAAGCAAAATAAAAACTCCAACTCTTCCTATAGTGATTTTGTGTTGATTTTCAATATAACAGTATTTGTATTGTCCATGAAACTGTGTAAATTTCATAACGAATGTGTTGATCTGGAAATTTAGTAACGAATGCAAGATAAACTGGAGTTCATAGGAAAGACATGAAATCCATGCGTGAATCTCGTGTTCATTAAAATGAATATGTGTGTGTCTCTCTAAATATGTATGTGTTAATCACTGAATATGTATTTGTTCATACGATAGTGCTCCAGTGCATAAATGAGTTTGATACATTTTGAATCTCTCATGTTTATTACGAAATATATATGGTTGTTTTCATCATCAATGTGTTTGAGTGCATAACAATTGGTTCACTGTTCATTAACAAAATTGTGTTCTCATATGATCTTGAGATTGTTAGGAAATACATATGGAATACACATGTGAACTTGTGTTCATTAGAAAGGACATTTTTCTACAACGTTGTATTTTTTTGTATTCATAGACTGGTACATACTTAAACAAAAACTCAACATAAATGAATTTCCCTTTATTTAGAAAAGACTCGTGTGTGCATAAAAGAATACCGTTGTGTGCGACAAAACCTATTTATGTGTTTATATTGGAGTGAATGTGTTGTCTCTAATAGGCGTAGAGTCATCCCAAATAGCACGAGATTAAATGCAGAACAAACCTTAGTTTCCACAATGAAAAGTTAGTAAGAATATTGAATACGTATGTTCATCTGTTATGTACTATTGTGTTCATTTTAGATTTTACAGGGGTTCACTTTTGTGATATACTTGTGTTCATGAATGAATATGTGTGTTCATATGTTAATGCTTAAGTGTGCTTAATATATAGATTTATCAGTGGACCTAGTCGAGGTTGAAGAAGAAAATCGTCTTGTCATGGTTATTGAAGATAATAAAGTTGAGGTTGAAGGATCAACAACTCTATTGAAAAGAAGTGAAACACATAATGAAAACACCAGAGAATTAATAAAAAAATATTATTGTTATATTTCGGTGAGAATATATGTATAAAATTGATGGATTGTTCGTTGTAAAGAGATAAATACTTAGTTGACTGCTTACATTGGTTTGTGGAATCACTTTTGTGATTATCACTTGTTTTTGGTTGATTGTTTTTGTGTAATAACTTAGTACTTAAGTGTTAAAGACAACGTATGTGTGCATGATTTTAAACTATTGTGTTCATCTGGACCTACTTATTAGTTCATATGAGCCAAATAAGTTCTGCATACAAAATAAAACTAACAAGTCCTTCTGAAACTCATATATGCTCATGTGAAACAATGCAAGTGTGCATGCGTACTATTCTTACAAATTTGTGTAGAAACGAGAACAATTTGTGTGTGTGTGTTTTTAGCCTAATTACACGTGTTTTCATACGTGTATGAACTATGTCTTCATCAATGATGACGTCTGCACTCATCCGTGACAACATATGTGTTCAAACGACAAAGACTAAGTGTACATTAATAAACCCATGAATTTGTGTCTTTGTGAAATACATGTGCTCTTGTGAAACAACGCAAACAACACAAGAATGTTTGTGTATTAGTCTTACAATTTCAAAAGTGGGAAAGAGAAACATTTTATGTGTTTTAGCTGAACTGCATGTGTGTTCATACGTGGAAGAACTATGTGTTCATCGTGATTACCGCTCTGTTCTCTTTGATAGCGCATGTGTTCAAATAAGCCAAATAAAGTCTGCAAAAAGAAAAACTCTGATGAGTTACGTATTCTCGTGAAACATATATGTGTTATTGTGAAATAACACAATTGTGGACAGTGACAGACCCACATAGGGGGTACATCCCCCGCTGAATATTTTGTATTTTATAATAAAAAATAAAATTTACAGTAGTATATGTTAAACAATTGCAGTTGAATGATAGCCTTTGTTGAGTTTGTAGCGGAAGCACGCTCCAGCCTTTGAGGCATAAGCTCGTATTCGAATCCGACTACCACATTTCCTTTTTGTCATATGCTTTTGATTTCTGATTATGTCTTGCAAAATCATTATTAACTTTTCTCTATAGTATTATTAATAGGATTTACAAAATCCTATCTAAATATTTCTATCATGTTTGTATTTTCTTTTTTAATATCTAAACAATTGCTTTTAATACTTGTACTAGTTATATGATATTATCATTGTTATAACTTTTCATTATTAAATTATATATAAGTTTTGACATAGGATTCAACTAATTTTAAATTATTTTCACAAAAAACTAATAATAAATTATAATATTTATCTTTTATTATATTTAAATAGGTATTCAAACTTATTATAAAATAATTATAGTTAATAATTAATTTAAAAAATGTAATAATAAATATATATAGATATGTGCCCCCTAACAAAAATCCTGGGTCCGCCACTGGTTGTGGATGTGAAACACCGCATATGTGCATGTGTATTAGTTTTACAACTTTATGTGTGAAAATGAGAACTTTTTTATGTGTTTTTAGCTAAATTACATGTTTGTTCATACGTGAATGTACTATATGTTCATTGTACGTATGTGTTCATCGATGAGAACGTATATGTTCAAAAGGGACAAAAACAATATGCTCGAGAGTCTGAATTTCTGCCGAATTATCGGTCGTTTTTCGCTTTTTAATCCCACGACTGAAATTTATTTTCATTTTTAACATGGAAAAACTTTTTCAAGAGACTTTTTTCCTTAAATGGAATAGTTCTCTGAAGAGGAGAAAATTTTAATATTTATAAGAGATTTTAAACATGCCACTTATCCAAAATATTAGGGAGAATACAACTAACTATCTATTGGAAGAAATTCCTTTGATTCATGTCATCATATTATTACATAGTTTCTATTTACCGCCCACTCAAATTGTTATTTACCATCCAGACTTGTGCGTCACGCATGGATTAAATCCATACGACGCGTGGAGATTGCAACATTTCAAAAAAAGTCAACACGTCACGTATGGATTCTGTCTATACGTGACGTGTTGACTGCGTCCATACGTGACGTATGAATGTGGTACGTACGTCCCGTATGGACCTACATATGTTAATTAAGATATATGTAATTACATTCAATGTGTTTGTAGTTATGTGTGCAAAATAACTCATTTTCAGTGTCATTTTAAGGCGATAAATCCCAATTCGGCAAAAACGTCGTCGAAACTTTATCGGAATGGAATGAAACTTGGTTTCAATCCTTATAATGCCTATTTGATCATGTGTGTAACTTCAAATCAAGATTTCTTCCTTTTGAAGTGAAACCTAGTTTGAAAACCGAACGAGGTCGCAATATGTATGGCGCACCATATAATAAAGAAATATAATAAGGTTCAACATTTTTCAACAAAACAACAAATAGACATTCTAAAGAAAACAAGTAGTTCTTGCAACATAATATGGTTCAACACTTTTCAAGTAGTTCTAAACAAACATTCAAAGGAACAAGGAAACAAAGAAGGTCGATAAATTCCCAAAAGAAAGATCTAACGACGAGGGTTGAACGGCTTGAAGAGCTTCATGTATTGTTGTGCAGTATACCTTGGGATTCTTGGTTTAGTGGATGATTCCCCTCTCCCCCTTTTATGTTCCTGATGCTCCCGTTCACATCGCTCTTGAAATTTCCGTTCTCGTTCGCGATGCTCCTTCTTGCGCTGCATCTTCATATCTAGAACCTCATCAAGACTTTTCACCATGGTCGTCTTGATTCCCTCAAGCATATCAGTCAAATGTTCAAACTTGTCTACCGTTCTAGACGCCGTCTTATTTTCAGATTCTTGATCAGAATAGGACATATCTATAATCACAAACATAACCAAATCATTGTTACATACTCCATGAAATTCATAATCTATCCAAACAACAACAATGCTTTTAATCATAATATTCTAAAACAAAAAACACAATTCAATCTGTATATCATCAAATTTATTCTGTAAACTTCAGAAAACAACTTCAGGAATAGGCAATTCCACACGTGGCGTGTGGATACCATCCATACGTCACGTATGGTTACTATCCACACGTCACGTGTGGAATTGCACATTCCAAGTTCTCTGCAGTTTTACAGAATTATGAAACCATATCAAATTTCTCAATATTTTATTCCTGCATTCAAAAGTTTCTCAATAATTTCATTAAAACCATATCAAATTTCAACACCCTAATTCACAAAACCATAATACAATATCAAAACCATAATTACAGTATCTACACATAAGAATATTTAATTCAACAAGAAATTCTCAACAAAGTTTACAATCCATTCATAAAATACAAGTTTAATCCTTTCTAATCAACTAATGAACATACACATTGAATTTTGACGTAAATATCATCAAAACAACATCAAAACCTCATATATACATTAATAGCATACCATAAAAATGAAATCTTAATGTTTACATACCTTATATGCAAAGACTTGTTGAAAATGGTTGAAATATGAGCTAATCGGTGCGTAAGGTTTGCTTGTGCACTGTGGGAGAGAAGGAGGAAGAGAACAAAATGGTAGAGTTTCGATGTTAGGCCTTATACAGACAAAACAATCCATACGTCGCATATGGATTGTGTATGTGCGTCACGTATGGATTTAATCCATGCGTCACGTATGGATTTAACATTGTTTTTTTGTTTATGTAATCCATTTCAATGTATTTAATGTATTTGTAGTTATGTGTGCAAAATAATTCATTTTCAGTGTTGTTTTTAAAGGCTTTATAACCACAATTCGACATAACGTCGTCGAAACTTTGTCGGAATGGATTGAAACTTGTTTTCAATGCCTATTAGAGATATTTAACCATGTGAGTAACTCTGAATCAAAACCTTTTAATTTTCAAGTAACACCTCATTTGTAAATATCAAACAATTCATCAAAATCTTAACTTGGTTCAATATGTATGTTCAACAACATTGATGTTTTATTATGTTTGAAAAATTTATACACAATAGTGTTATTAGGCATATAAAGTCCCAATAAGGTCTCTTCCACACAAAACGAGACTCGAAACTATGTGTAAACACTAAAAGGCCTTAAATGGGCTTAAGGCCCAATGTAGCCAAACGACCCCCAAACGATGTCTGAATGGAATTAAACTTGTTTTTAATGACTCTTAGGGATATTTAACCATGTGGGTAACTCTCAATCACAACTTCTATCTTTTAAAGTAGCGCCTCCTTTGTAAAAAACATAATAGTCGTAACTCTCTAACTTGTCGCAATATGTATAGTTTACAACATCGACGTTGATTATTGTTGAAAAAGTTATACAACTTACTTTTATTAGAGATATTAAGTAGCAACAAGGTATCGCTCACACAAAATGAGGCACGTAAATGCTAAAAAGGCCTTAAATGGGCTTAAGACCCAATTTAGCGAAACGACACTCAAACAATTTGGGTATTGAAGATATATTTCAACCTCAATATGGGACCAAAAAATGCAACAACATGGGAACAACCGCAATCACAATTTGGTGATATCAACACCGGATCTTTTGGAAAAGTTTACGAATACACGCAATGGCCTTCACATTTAGTGAGGCCAGTTTCAAACACAAGTAGCTTAAATGTGTTTCGTCCTTTGCGTACTGCACCACAATTCGATATTCCAGTAGAAGAAGAATACTATGTCTGTGTGGATTACTCAGGGCTGTTTAAAAATGATTTGGTATTCTCCTCTATACAAGAGAGAGTGAGCTGGACAGTAAAGATTGCAGAAGCCAATAACTCCTGCATAGTCCATGGAAGGAGTAGAGCACATGATCCAACACATTCTGGAAAACTTCAGCTTATCTGTGATAGAGGACGAGTGAATTACTCAAAAGCTAAGGGAGAGAGGAAAAACATCAAGACGAAGAAATGTAGATGTTGGTTCGCATTAAAGCTTCTAGAGAAGCCTAAAGGGGCTTGGAGACTTACTGTAATGAGTGGTACCCTCAACCATCCTATTGGCAGTAGCTTGGTCGGGAATGTGTTTGCTGGGAGAATGACACCTGATGAAGTGTGTACTGTAGTTGAAATGACAACGGCTCATTGTAAACCAAATGAGATATTCACTATGCTCAACAAGTATAAAAAAAACAAGTTTACAATTTCATGGCCAAGCAAGGATCGAAGATAAGGAAGGAAGAACTGTTGTCCAAGATTTTTTCCACAAATGCAAACAGAACGACTATTTCATGGAGTATAGGCCAAACAAGGATGATGCGTCGTTGATTGGTGATATGTTCTTTTCTCGCTAGTCCGGAATCAATGAAGCTCTTAAAGGCATTTGCGTATGTACTTCTAATGGACTCCACATATGCCACAATCAGGTAAGTTCTGTGTGATTATTGATTATCACGTATGATTTTCTATAACATATATTATTTCAAATTACCTCTATAGGTAAAAAATGCCATTTTTCGAGATTGTTGGAATCACTTCTACATGGAGGAACTTTGCAGTTTGTGGGGCATTTCTTGAGGGCGAGACTAAAGAGCATTATTTGTGGGTTATGCAATAAGTTCAAGAGATGTATAAAAGAATTGGAGCAACACCTACTTGCATTGTTACGGACCGTGAACAAGCTTTGATGAATGCAACGAATCTTCTATTTCCAAATGCAAAGTTTCTTCTATTTAGACAAAATATTAGAAAAAACATAGATGCCAGAGCTTCAAGCGATATGGGATCGAAGGAAAAGGGAAAAAACTTATCCAACGACTATTACAACTTGTTCAAGGAAACCACCGTAGAAGGATATGAAAGAAAGTTGCGTACTATAGAGAGAGATTGGAACTGTACTACATTATGTTAGAGACAATTGGCTTGTCCCTTCAAAGAAAGATGTGTGTCGACATGGACGGATGACGTGTTTACTCTTGGAAGCAACACGACAAACAAGGAATTTATCTATACTTGCACTTATACAGCTTTATTCAATTTACCACGTTCAACTTACAGTTTCTGTAAAATGCACATTCACACGACACGTATGGAATGATTCCACACGTGACGCATGAATTAAGTACACAGAAATTGCAGGCTTACTCTTTAAGTTGTAGTTCTGTAGAATGCACATCCACACGTGATGCATGGACATCAACCATTCGCGACGTATGGATGTGCATTCTAAAGAACATGCAGATTCTTAGTTCCCAACTGTGCTGGATTTTGAAAAATTTAAGAAAATTCCAGAGTGGAAGGAGCACATTCCTGTTTGAAGTCATATTTGAGTGGAGGAAAAGGTAGGCTCGACAAAGTGTTCAAGGAATACAGTGACATGGCAGGAAACAAGATAAAAGACATACTGGATTCATTTAACGAGAGTCTAACAAAGACGTTTACACTTGTCCACCATACATATTTGTTTGTACATGTGAAGTGCAAAGTTTCGTACAAGGCATTGGAGATCTTATTTAAAGAATACGAGAAAGGTGCACAAGGCATGTACAATCCACAATATTGCGATTGTGCAATAAATGTCCAAGACATGATGTTGTGTGTCCATGACCTTGAGAGTTGTATGAAGAAACAAATGTCAATTCAGTTTGTGTGTTTGCATCCTTTTTGGAGTACGTTGTCTTTTGAAGAATTAATACACAGTGTCATCTTGAAACTAAGAGAAACGTGACAAGACGTTTATTTAACGAATTTTATGATGAAACATTCCCCATCTTGTCACCACATGATCAAGAGAAGTGTGCATAATATGTTAGAAAGATAGGTAAAGTGGATACGCCTCTCAAAGAGCCGCCTATTTCAAAACACACCGATGGTCGTCCACAAGGAGCTCCTAACAAAGTTCATAGATCTACACAAAGAAACATGTCTGCATGGGAATACACCGACCAAGAGATGAAGTCTAGAGCTTTTGAAGAAACACCTCCCAAGAAGCAAAGGGTTGCTAATCCGTTTTGTGCACCTCCCGTTCCACAAAAAATGAGGGCGCCTTCTAAGTACAAGGCTAAGCTACCAATGTGCATGCGCAAATATATGCAGTGTTTTTTTTTGACATCAAAGCCGATAGAAACTTGGCATTTAGATCTATTGCTATGGAAACAGGTGATCGAAATTACTAATATGCTAATGTACAGTTTTCCAAAATATTTTTCCACTCAAACTGTTTTTGGTTAAAAAAAAGGTGTGAGCCAAAACCAATGGAAGTTCATACGTGAAGAGATGATAGGCAAAACTAAAGAGATTTGGCATTTACTTGATGGAACATGGATTGGTAACCAAGAAAAACCGACATTGGAGTCCGCCATACATCAACTTACATGGGAAAGCAATTACTGCCCAACCCCAAGGGATCATTGGCTTACCGTACCGGAAATGGGATGTCTGGTGGATTCGGCATGTAATTGTGTCTTTGTGTGTCTAGGCGACCAAATTAAACAAACATTCTTGCCTCTTAGACTTCCGACTTGGTATGGTCAATCTGGATCCAAGATGGCAACTGTTTGCGTATTCCTACTTTTAACAGAGGAACATTTCATCCCGGAATGTTTTTTTCAACTTTAATCACTTAGTGCATTACATGTAAATTTAATTATGCACAAATAAAATCTATCTCAGATTCGCCTTCACGATGGATGTCAATTACCACCTATTTATGATCTTTGGGAGTTTAATTGTGAAGAATCAGCCGCGTATTTGTATGACGAAGTATTTCAAAGATGTTGGGCTTATATACCCCCGAAAAGAGGAGGAAGGAAATCAACCAAAAAATACCGTCACAATCCAAGACGAGGATGAAAATGATGAGTAGTTCAAGAGTTATTGTCATTCCTAACAATGTTTAATTGTAATGTTGTAATGTTTGTTTTATTTCGAGTTTCAAATGAACTTCTAATATTGTAAGGTTGTATCTTTGATGTACTGGAGGTTTATGTCGTATTTCGTGGTTCAACTTAATGTGAAACTCATAAATTGCATCAACCATTGGTTCAACTTCATTTTGTATGGGAATGGTAAATCCACACGTCACGTACGGATTGAAACCACACGTCACATATTCTTTCAATCCATACGTCACGTATGCTTTTACCAGACATATTTTTTGTCTTGTCAAAAGGAGACATGTGAATTGTCTTGTCAAAAGGAGACAAATGTATTGTCTTATCAAAAGCAGACAAATGTATTGTCTTGTCAAAAAAGGATAGATGTATTGTCTTGTCAAAACAGATTCATTACAACATAAAACAGATTCATTACAACATAAAACGTATTCGTTACAACATAAAACAGATTCATTACAACATAAAACAGATTCATTAGAAAATAAAACAGACTCATTCTTGAAATGTAAACAAAAACATACTTAACAAAGACAAAACACCAAGACACTTAACATTACATCTTAAAAGAAACCGAATACTAAGAACACTACTCATCATCAAAAGTAGAAGCTTTCTCCTCAAAAGTCCTCATAGAGCTCCTTGACAAAAAATTTGGCCGTTTCCCAATCTCTATCTCTGTTAAAGATTCTCAGTTTCCCTTTCATATTCTGGTTTTCTTCAACAATTTCGCCATGAAACGGAAATGATGAGGTCCATATTCTGGTTCAAGAAACATGAACCCGAAGTTACATTTGCATGTAACAAACCTCCGACCATACTGGTCCAGTCTCGTCTTGTCATAACCATTGAAAACCTTGGGACGTTTGCTACAACTCTTCATCGGGCACTGAATCCAGCTGCCTTCTAGTGGTACTGAGGATGATGATCATGATGCCATGTTGGTTTACAATCTGTAATACAATGTAAGAGAACAAGTGAGAAAGTAAGAAAAAAAATGACAATCATGGAGCTTCAAATACAAATTAAGAACTTCAAACCTAATTTGGTTACGCCGCATTGCAAATGAGAGCTGAATGAGTGGAAAGGGTATGCTGAGGCAGTGAATTTATAGACTATGTTTTACTAGGTTTGGAATTCCATACGTCGCGTGTGGACACATTCCATACGTTACGTGTGGAATGTGTCCATACGTCACATACCGATCTATTCGATACGTCACGTGTGGAATAACCCATTCCATACAGAATGCAATTTATATCTTCTGCACCCTAAAATTATAATATAACAAACCATACGCTAATCATAATTGAAAATTTCAAAAACAAACCAATCTTAACAAACAATCCAACAAAATCAATCCAACAACAACATAAGCAAACAATCCGTAAATCCTGAAAATTCGAAAACAAACAGTTCAACAAAAACAATCAATCCACTCCAACAAGATAATCCCTTGTTTTGATTCACACTTCTCCACGGGTCAATATCATAAAGTGCTTGGTTCAGTGCATTATGCATATCTTGAAAAACATCGACAACTACAGTTGAATATGACTGCAAGTTTGTGTAGACCCTGTCAAAAACCTAGAAATAAAATCAAACAATGAAAACCAACTATTTGCACAATGTTTAACTTAAATTAAAACTTAAAGAAAATTCTAAAGTTCAAGTTAAATGAGATATAAATTACCCGTTGAGCTTCCAAGCTAGCGGGTATGCTAGGGTGTCAAAAATCAGTGAGTCCGGGGGACGTCCAACTAAAGATAGTCCGCAACAACTTGCCAAGCTGGATACGCAGGTGCTCCCATCTCATTAAGGCTGACAATGTGGATATCCATCCCCTCCCAACTCTACTTCATTTTATCATATTGCACCACATATGACTTAAGTCTGGTCTTCCTCCATGCTTTCAGAGGTGCAATTGGAGGGCTCAGAATCGTCTGCATCCGACCAAACTGCCTAGGTCACCTGATGAAGGATCATCTGGACATCAACCGACACCAACGGTTCCCGAGTTTGAATGTCAAAAATCAATGAGTCCGGGGGACGTCCAACTAAAGATAGTCCGCAACAACTTGCCAAGCTGGATACGCAGGTGCTCCCATCTCATTAAGGCTGACAGTGTGGATATCCATCCCCTCCCAACTCTACTTCATTTTATCATATTGCACCACATATGACTTAAGTCTGGTCTTCCTCCATGCTTTCAGAGGTGCAATTGGAGGCCTCAGAATCGTCTGCATCCGACCAAACTGCCTAGGTGACCTGATGAAGGATCATCTGGACATCAACCGACACCAACGGTTCCCGAGTTTGAAGGTGCATTGACTCGTTCGAGAGCTAAGGAAGTCCAACAAGAACTAGACAAGTTAGTAGTTTTCTTCATGTCTAAAGAGCTAAGTGTTGAAGAGGAACCACCATTGAAGACGGTTATGATAATTGAGGTTCGAGAGCACTCGGAGCCAAATGACGAAGGCGGCAGAGACAGTGGCAAATCCGCGACCGCGGCCATGCCACCCGCGACCGCAGACGTTTCCGCGACCGCGGCCATGCCACTCGCGACCGCGGACGTTTCCGCGACCGCGGCCATGCCACTCGCGACCGCGGACGTTTCCGCGACCGCGGGCGCGACCATGCCACCCGCGACCGCGGACGTTTCCGCGACCGCGGCCATGCCACCCGCGACCGCGGCCATGCCACCCGCGACCGCGGCCATGCCACCCGCGACCGCGGCCATGCCACCCGCGACCGCGGCCATGCCACCCGCGACCGCAGACGTTTCCGCGACCGCGGATCCAGACCCGCGATCGCGGATCGCGACCTGTTGATTTCGCCGAGAATTCTTGTTTTATTTTGTTTCCAGGATTATTTCTTTTAATTGGTTTTTTAGCTTTTTTTAGGAAAATACTTTTATTTCTTTATTTCTTTTAATTGACATCCTTATGAACCCTATATAGAGTTTGCCCTAGTTATTGTTTAGCCCCCCCCCCCAGACTTTGATATTGAATACAGCGTTTATCGTTTTTTCCTCCCAAAAGAGAGCTTTTGTGAGAAGAGTGCCTCGTGTGCATTGTTGTTGAACTCGCCCTAGTTGTACTTGTGTGTGTCAATCTCCTCCATAAGGTTGGTGCTATCGGGACTCCCTAGAGCATCCTCCAGGTGCCTTGACCCACCATAGTCATTGTGTTTGGTTGTAATCATCCGTTGGGGTTTCTTCATCATTCAGTAAGGTTCTTGTTCTTAAGTTCAGGGGTTTTATCGTTGTTTGATTTGGTTCCAATTGGCCTATCATTCAACTTATCCTTCTTTCATCTCATTTTAATTTCGCCTTTCTTCTCTGTTCGAGGTTTGGTGTCTAGATCGGACAACAGCGGCTTATCCCCGCATCAAATTGGTATCAGAGTTGTGTTGACACCATCTGTCTTCACGAGAACATCAAGAGACCCCTATCCAGAAAATCACAAAAAAGGAGTTAGTTTTGTTTGCCTGTTTGTCAGTTTCTTTCAGAAATTGATTTTGAGTCTTCGATACTTTGATCTTTCTTGTTGAGTCTGTTTCAGGTTGTGTACAAGAAGCTTGGATTGATTCGTGTTTGTGGAGATCGATAGATTGGAGCACCTTGTCCCAAAATCCATTCATCCCATCACCCCATCACAAATTCATCATCCCTACCAAAAACCAGCCGTCACAAACCCTAGAAGAGTTGCTGAAATTCTTTTCCTTGGAGCCCAAGACAAAATCTTCAAAGAAGGAAAATACTATCTCTTCAACAAGGAAATCAAGTTAGTTGTTATTTTTATTTATTTTCAATTTTGCTGAGATTAATATCTCGTATCGAGTCTGTAATTCGTTTTGGTGAGACAAAAAAAAATATTCAAAAAAAAAAGAAAAGAAAAGAGAAAAGAAATTAAAAAAAGAAGAAAAGAAATTAAAAAAAGAAGAAAAGAAATCGAAAAGTCTCAAAGTCACCATTTGTTTTTACGTTTTGTTGAGTCAAAGTCTAGTTTGATATTGTTTGAGTCGGAATTCAAGAAATCAGGAGGAATCGGGATTGCCACGAGCCCGAATGAAGACGAAGGAGTTTTAGGCCGCAAGACGCGAACCGCGACCGCGGAATCTCACCCGCGACCGCGGAATCTCACCCGCGACCGCGGAAGACCCGCGACCGCGGAAGACCCGCGACCGCGGAAGACCCGCGACCGCGGAAGACCCGCGACCGCGGAAGACCCGCGACCGCGGAAGACCCGCGACCGCGGAAGACCCGCGACCGCGGAAGACCCGCGACCGCGGAAGACCCGCGACCGCGGAAGACCCGCGACCGCGGAAGACCCGCGACCGCGGAAGACCCGCGACCGTGGAATTACACCCGCGATCGCGGAAATCGCACTGTTGTCCAGAACCTAAATCCGCGACCGCGGCACCCAGAACTGCGACCGCGGCACCCAGAACTGCGACCGCGGCACCCAGAACCGCGACCGCGGATCTTCTACTGCCTCAGTTTACCCTGTTACTACAGCTACGAGCCATCCCTATTACTACCTAGCCCTCTCGACTCCGTCTTCGATCTTTCATCGACACCAGTCGGGACAAGTTAAGGTACGCTTCCTTTTGGCCCTCTTGAGTTCAAACTTGAGTCATATTAGTTGTTTGCATTTACATTCCTGCAAACGTTTTGAGTCTTTGTTTCTTTCTTTCGTTGAGTCAATTTTTTTGTTTTGAGTCAGAGCCTTGAAGTTGAAACCCCGCCCTACACTAGCCATCTCCATCCCTACCATCACTCATATAGTGCTAGGAGCTTGATAGTTTCAATCTATTGGGTTATTGATCCATACAAGGCAATTCATCAATAAAAGCTTGTTACAACAACAATTGAGAGAGAGTGCAGAGGAAAACATACGAGAGTAAACACTTGCGAGTTGTTTTCATTTACACTCACTTAACATTGTTCTGTGTTAGTCTTTTCTTTGATGATGAATAGGCCTGTCTCTCCCAGCGGCAGGAGGAGAACCCCAGAGACCAGTCCCGTCACTCTGGAATTCATGATGAACTTGTTTCGAGAGTTTAGACAAGAGTTAACCGCAGGAATTGCGTCTGGAGTTACCACATCCATCCGGCAGGAGCTTCACCCGACTCCACCTCCCACGGCTGCGGGGCATATTGGGACTTCCCAAGGCGCTCCCGCAGACGCTCTACGGAGGCCCCTCCCTCCCCAACGGGAAGTCTATGAGGCTGCCCAAATGGGTCGGGAAGCTAGAGGCAGGGCCACACCCAGAGCTGACAACCGTCAAGCTCGAAGGGGGCGTTTTCATAACTCTCCCATACCTAGCCTTAATAGATACAATTTTGCTAACCGTTTTAATGATGAATTTTAGGATCTAGGTGGCCAGGATTACGATGAGGAGCCTGAAGAAGAGGATGACGAAGAAGCAGCAGAAGTAGTATGGCGACCCCCTCGTCAACAAGGAGGGTACCAAGGAAGAAGAAGAGAGCCTGAGCAAGATGGAGTTGGGAAGATCAAGGTGAAAATCCCAAGCTTTGAAGGTAAGTGTGATCCAGATGTCTACATGGAGTGGGAGACGAAGATCGAGCAAATCTGGAATTGCCACAACTTTCCCGAGCCTAAAAAGGTGCAACTTGCATCTTTGAAATTTAGTGGCTATGCTCTAGTGTGGTGGGATAGTTTGATAAGAGGAAGAGTTGCTAATGGAGATTATCCCGTCACTACTTGGGATCTTATGAAGAGGATGATGAGAGCTCGATTTGTTCCCCCACATTACACTAGGGAACTCATACAACGGCTCGAGAACTTGAGACAGGGATCTATGGGAGTAGAAGAGACCTTCAATGCTATGCAAATAGCCATGGTTCGAGCCAATTTGGTTGAGGATGAGGAGACAACAATGGCTAGATATCTCCGTATCCTTCACCCATATGTGTCAAGTGAGATTGAGATGTTCCCTTACAACTCTATGACTGAGTTGTTGCACTTGCCAATCAAGGTGGAGAGAAAGACCAAGATTAGGGGTCAGGGAAGCAGAAATACAGGAGGATGGAAAAATCAGCAAGGAAGAACTTCCTACCCTTCAACCCGAGAGCCCCCTGCTAAGGAAGATAGCGGTTCCCGAAGGAACCCACCACCTGCTGCCCAAGTGCCTTCAAAAACTACACTTGGCCCTTCCAATGGACCCCGAGGGAGTACTTCTAACCCTACTTCTAGAGCTAGGATATTGAATGTTTTAAATGTAGAGGAAAGGGTCATATGATGAAAGTTTGTCCTAATTCTAGAGTATTAATTATTAATCAACTAGGTGAATATGAAAGTGAAAGTGAAAAGGAGGAGCACCTAGATGAAATGCATGATGAGGATGATCTTAGTGATGAAATTGGTTATGAGCATGGTGATTCTTTGATTTGTAAGAGAAATTTGCATGTACAACCCGCCCCTTGTGAGGATAACCAAAGAGAAAACTTGTTTCATACTTGATGTTTGGTTCAAGGGAAGGTTTGTAATATGATTATTGATGGAGGAAGTTGTTGCAATATTCCTAGCACTGAATTATTCTCTAAATTGCATATTGCTACTATTTTCCACCCTAGGCCCTATAAATTGCATTGGATGAATGAATGTGGTGAATTAAGAGTTCAAAAGCAAGCTAGGATAACTTTCTCCTTAGGGAAATATGAGGATACAGTCTTGTGTGATGTCGTTCCTATGCAGGCTTGTCATATATTGTTAGGTAGACCATGGCAATATGATAGAAAAGTTGTTCATGATGGTCACACTAACCGTCACTCATTTATTTTCAATAATAAGCCTATTACTCTTAAACCTATGACTCCAGCACAGATAGCAGATGCATATGAGTAGAGCAAAGGCAAAGAAAGAGCCACCGACGAAACTGAGGTGCTGGCGCAATAGAGCCAAAACCGCGACCGCGGAAGTTGGCGGGTCTCGACAGAGCCAAAACCGCGACCGCGACTCGAAATCCGCGATCGCGGATCGCGACGGGACTCGACAGAGTCAAAACCGCGACCGCGGCTCGAAACCCGCAACCGCGGAAGTTGGAGCAGGAGCCCTTGTTGTTTCGACTACTCCGCCTCGCGCTCTTTTGTCCTCCAAATCCGAATTGCAAGGTGAGTACTTGCCATTGGACACTACCTTAATGATGCTTTGCAAGAGATTTGTGTTGACAGGTACCGATTCTCGAGTTGATCTACCCCCTAGCATTCAAGCTATTCTTGATGAGTTTGCTGAGGTGTTCCCGGATGAGATTCCCGCGGGCTTACCGCCCTTTAGGGGCATTAAGCATCAAATTGATCTTATTCCAGGAGCTTCTTTACCTAACAGTCCAGCTTACAGAATGAACCCTCAGGAGTGTCAAGAGATTCAGAAGCAGGTGCAGGAGCTTGTAGATAAGGGGTATGTTCGAGAAAGTCTTAGTCCTTGTGCAGTTCCGGTCTTACTTGTGCCTAAGAAAGACAATTCTTGGCGGATGTATGTTGATTGTCGAGCTATCAACAACATAACTGTCAAGTATCGTCATCCTATACCAAGGCTGGATGACATGTTGGATGAGCTTCATGGTGCCACAAACTTCACCAAGATTGTTCTTAGAAGTGGCTACCATCAAATCCGAATGAGGGAAGGCGATGAGTGGAAGACCGCCTTCAAGACCAAATTTGGTCTATATGAGTGGCTTGTTATGCCATTTGGACTTACTAATGCTCCCACTACTTTTATGAGGCTTATGAACCATGTCTTGAGGAAGTTTATAGGGAAGTTTGTTGTAGTTTATTTCGATGATATCTTGATTTACAACAAGTCCCTAGGGGAGCATGAGCAACATCTCAGGGAAGTACTTGTTACTCTTAGTATACAACGACTATATGCTAATTTGAAGAAGTGTGATTTTTGCACTGATAAAGTTATATTTCTTGGCTTTGTAGTGAGCTCCCAGGGATTACAGGTTGATGAGGAGAAGATTAAGGCCATTCAGGATTGGCCAACCCCCACGACTAGCAGCCAAGTCAGAAGTTTCCATGGATTGGCTAGCTTCTATCGGCGTTTTGTGAAGGATTTCAACACCATTGCTGCACCCCTAAATGAGGTAACAAAGAAGCATTCGGCCTTTGTTTGGAAGGAGGCTCAAGAAAGGGCGTTTGAAGAGCTAAAACGCAGATTGACCGAAGCGCCATTGCTTGTGCTTCCCGACTTCACTAGGCCCTTTGAAGTGGAATGTGATGCCTCAGGAGTTGGCATAGGAGGAGTACTCATGCAAGAAGGTAAGCCTATTGCTTTCTTTTCTGAAAAGTTGAAAGGTGCAAGTCTAAATTACTTTACTTATGATAAGGAATTGTATGCATTATATAGAGTACTTAAGACTTGGCAACACTACCTATGGCCTAGAGAGTTTGTTTTGCATACCGATCATGAATCTTTGAAACATTTTAGGAGCCAAGACAAACTTGATAGGAGGCATGGTAGATGGATGAAATTTATTGAGACTTTCCCTTATATTATCAAATACAAGAAGGGAAAGGACAATGTTGTTGCTGATGCACTATCTAGGAGGCATGCTTTAATTGTTTAACTTGACTCTAAGGTGTTAGGCTTTGTTTACATCAAGGAGTTATATCGTAATGATGCTGATTTTGGTGCTATTTATAAGCAATGTTTAGATAAAGGAACTTTGGATAAGTTTTACTTGTTTGATGGTTTCTTGTTTAGGGCTAGTAAAGTATGCATACCTAAGTGTTCTTCGAGATTATTGCTTGTTGAAGAAGCCCATAAGGGTGGATTAATGGGACACTTTGGTAGAGATAAGACATATCATATGTTGCATACTCACTTTTATTGGCCCCATATGCTTAGGGATGTTGAGCATTGTTTGAAAAGATGCTTGGAGTGTCTTAAGGCTAAGTCCAGAGTTAAACCACATGGATTGTTTACTCCTTTGCCTATTCCTACGACTCCATGGGTAGACTTTAGTATGGATTTTATTGTAGGGTTGCCTAGGACTAAGAAGGGGAGAGATTCTATTTTTGTGGCTGTTGATAGATTTTCTAAAATGGCTCATTTTATTGCTTGCAACAAGACGGATGATGCTCATCATGTGGCTGACTTGTTCTTTACCGGAGTTGTTAGGTTACATGGAGTACCAAAGACTATTGTGAGTGATAGGGATGTGAAATTTCTAAGTTACTTTTGGAAAACTCTTTGGGGAAAACTAGGGACTAAACTACTATTCTCTACATCTAGTCATCCTCAAACTGATGGTCAAACTTAAGTAACCAATAGGACCTTAGGAACCCTTTTGAGAGCCATTCTTAAGAAGAATTTGAAAGCTTGGGAAGAAACCTTACCCCATGTTGAGTTTGCCTATAATAGAGCCATCCATTCCTCAACCTCGCTGAGTCCCTTTGAATGTGTGTATTGTTTGAATCCACTAACCCCTTTTGATCTTATGCCGTTACCTACGAAGGAGCGAGTGGATTTCAATGCAGGAAAACAGGTTGATCACATCAAGGAAATTCATGAGAGGACAAGAGCTAAATTGCTAGAAGTAGCTGCTACAAATGCTAGCAAGGCAAATAGGAAGAGGAAGAAGGTCATCTTCAAGGAGGGAGACCTCGTGTGGGTCCACTTTAGAAGAGAGTGTTTCCCCAGCAAACGCCACTCAAAGTTGTCCCCAAGAGGTGATGGACCATTCAAGGTGCATAAGAAGATTGGAGATAATGTTTATGTCTTGGAGCTTCCCGGTGAATATCAAGTGAGTGCCACCTTCAATGTGAAAGATCTAACATTGTTTGAAGGCAAAGAAGAGGAGGAGCTGGATGATTCGAGGTCGAATCCTTTTCAAGAAGGGGAGGATGATGAAGGATCATCTGGACATCAACTGACACAAACGGTTCCCGAGTTTGAAGGTGCATTGACTTGTTCGAGAGCTAAGGAAGTCCAACAAGAACTAGACAAGTTAGTAGTTTTCTTCATGTCTAAAGAGCTAAGTGTTGAAGAGGAACCACCATTGAAGACGGTTATGATAATTGAGGTTCGAGAGCACTCGGAGCCAAACGACGAAGGCGGCAGAGACAGTGGAAAATCCGCGACCGCGGCCATGCCACCCGCGACCACGGACATTTCCGCGACCGCGGATCCAGACCCGCGATCGCGGATCCCGACCTGTTGATTTCGCCGAGAATTCTTGTTTTATTTTGTTTTCGGGATTATTTCTTTTAATTGGTTTTTCTAGCTTTTTTTAGGAAAATACTTTTATTGCTTTATTTCTTTTAATTGGCATCCTTATGAACCCTATATAAGGTTTGCCCTAGTTATTGTTTAGCCCCCCCCCAGACTTTGATATTGAATACATCGTTTATCGTTTTTTCCTCCCAAAAGAGAGCTTTTGTGAGAAGAGTGCCCCGTGTGCATTGTTGTTGAACCCGCCCTAGTTGTACTTGTGTGTGTCAATCTCCTCCATAAGGTTGGTGCTATCGGGACTCCATAGAGCATCCTCCAGGTTGACCCACCATAGTCATTGTGTTTGGTTGTAATCATCCGTTGGGGTTTCTTCATCATTCGGTAAGGTTCTTGTTCTTAAGTTCAGGGGTTTTATCGTTGTTTGATTTGGTTCCAATTGGCCTATCATTCGACTTATCCTTCTTTCATCTCATTCTAATTCTGCCTTTCTTCTCTGTTCGAGTTTCTGTTTGAGGTTTGGTGTCTAGATCGGACAACAGCGGCTTATCCCCGCATCACGACCTATCGGGATGGTGGGGCTCCGTTATGTCCATACAGTTCAGCACCCCGAAAAATAGTGTCGGAGCATAGGCAGGGTTAGTGAAGTCGATGTCACCATACGGGGTCCAATTAATCTAAATAAATAAAAACAACATTTAAAACTCAAAATCATATAAATTATAAACAAATCATTTTAACATTGTAGTAACACTAACATAGCTGCAGGGACATAATGAAACTCAGTTTTGTGCAATTCCATACGTCGTGTATGGAAGCATTCCATACGTGACGTATGGACTTGCACAATACTGAGTTCCACTATTTCTGCAGTATACACTATCTCCATGACATATTTTGTGCCTCTTCAACACTCCCCAGAAATGCAGCAAATCTCAGAGGGACCAAGAGTTGCGACTTGTCTGTGAAGATGGTGGAAGTTAACAAGTGGAAGACATAGCGCAACCCATGTACTGGGGCATTGTCTACGCTCTCACAGTGCTCCTTCAGATGTATCACACTCATCCAATAGCCACTGTGCTTTCCTTCTTGAACCCGTAAATTGGCTTGTCCCTTTTCACCAAACCAAATCTTTTTGGAAGTGGTCCCGAAACCCGCTGCGTCGTCAACCACCATAGAACATCCGTGAGTAGGAAGAGCTATTAGCTTGTAGATGTCCAGCAACGTCACCGTCATCTCAGAAAAAGGCATGTAGAAGGAGTTCGTTTCCGGATGCCACCTTTCAATAAAGGTGCAAATGAGCGGATAATCAATCTCTTCGAACATCAAAGCCTTGCGATGAGTCAACTAGGTTGCAATTGCATGTTGGCCCCATTCTTGCCTATCATTAAGATTCCATTGTCTCAGTTGCACATTTCTGGTTTGGTGATCTACTACGCCTCTCTTTTGTAAATTGATTACGTAACATAAAATCATTTCACTTTCGCTACAAATCATTTCCATAACATTATCCACAAATTATCAAAATCATCCTCATCCTCACCCTCTTCTTCTCCATCAGAATCAACATTTTCATCCCCTGTGATTAGGGGTGGCTCCCGGTCCGGTCCGGTTCCGGTTCGGGCTGAACCGGACCGGTTTTTTATTTAAAATAAAAAAATAAAACCGCCGGTTAACCGGCGGTTTTGTTTTTTAAAAAAAATTTATAAATTTATAAAACTGAAAAAAAACCTAAAAAAATGTAAACATAATTTTTAAACTTAAAAAAAATGATTATAAAAAAACGCTATTAAAAAAGAATGCTTTGTCATTTTTTTTAAGTTTAAATATTATGTTTAAAAAACTTAAAAAAACGCTATTAAAAAGAATGTTTTGTAAAACATTCTTTTTAATAGCGTTTTTTTATAATCATTTTTTTTAAGTTTTTTAAATTAAATATGAAGGAACAAAAAAATTAAAAATTTTTGCCTTGCACTTAACAGTGACTTACTTGTTAAGTTGCCTACGTATCCTCTCGGGTTAGAGGAATCAAAGCCCACGTAGTTCTTTACCTTTTTTCAAAACCCGTTACCTAAGTCGAATCTTCGGCGGATGAATCGGTGCGTATCGTAGTAGAATCTCCAATCCACTCGTCTTCCGATGACTCGATAATGTTACGTTGTTGCCTAATTGCGGCTCTCTTCCAATCGCAAACACAACATTGCGCCTCTAATGACTCCGGTGCCAAATTTGATCTCTTCCTCGTTAAAGTGTTGCCTCCTGCACTAAAAGTTTTTTCCACCGCCACGGTTGAAGCGGGGACGACAAGAACTTGAGCCGCAATCTTCGCAAGCGTTGGAAACATGCTCCTATGATCCTCCCACCACTTCAAAGCATCTAAAGTTTCACAACTAACAAACTCAAAGTTGGTGTTAAGATAGTTATCAATTTCCGCATTCGTGTTTGTAACTCTTGGTCTTTTACTAAAATACTGAGCTCCAAAGGCCCCCAAGCTAGTAGAGCCCGAAGAAGCCGGAGGTAATTGTGAAGTAGTCGGAGAATCAGAAAAATGAGTAAATAAAGTTTCAATGTTTGTTCTAGTTCTAGAAACCATACCTAAAATATCCTCTAGTTCACCTTCGGCTAAAATATATGCATAATAGTCATTTAAAAGAGCGTGTAAACCGGATAATTTAAGTCTAGGATATAAAACACAAGCAACAAGAAAACAATCGGGAATATATCTATAGTAGAGCAACCACTTACTCCTCATGCTTGCAAGGGATTCCTCAATGCCGGGAATTTTAGCTCCCTCACTTAAACCACACATAACATTACAAGGTTCCAAGACAAAAACATTACTACTTGGTGTATAAACATAACTAAATCTTTTTGTTGCATCATTAAAACATTTTAAAAACGTTGCAATACTTTGACATATATTCCAACCTGATTCGCTAAAATAGAAAGAAGAGCCAGAAAGGTTTTGAGAAACAAAAGACGTTAAAACTTGTTTATATTGTATACATTCACATAGTAATATGTAAGTAGAGTTCCATCGGTTACCCACATCTTGTGAAAAACGTTTTGGGTGCACCCCGTTAGTTTTACAAAAGGTCATCCAATCTCTTGTAACTTTAGGATGCCCCCAAATATACTTAATAACGTTCTTAATTGGCTCAAAATGAAAACTCATACCACGTAAACCATCTTGAACACATAAGTTTAAAATATGACAAGCACATCGAATATGAAAACATTTCCCACCAAATAAAGGTTGACACATTTCTTGTAAATCTCTAATAGATGCGGTGTTAGCAGATGCATTGTCGAATCCAATTGAAAAAACTCTATTAAGTAGTCTATATTCTTCTAAAATTGCACGAATCATCATAGCAATATTTTGTGCGGTATGTGAATCATCAAAGACTCTAAATGCCAATAAACGTTTTTGCATTGTAAAATGATGATCTACAAAATGACATGTAACACCCATGTAAGAATGGGTTTGAGTATTATCACTCCATATATCACTACAAATAGAAACATGCATATCATTTTGCGAAAAATAAGAAACTAATTCGGCCTTGCGTCTTTTATAAGCCTTAATTACGTTTTTCTTAATCACTTTCCTAGATACGGATTTAAAAGCGGGTTGTGTATGATCTTTAATATACTCATTAATTCCTACATTTTCACTAAATCGAAATGCTAAATGATCAACACAAATAGCTTCGGCTAATGCTACACTATTAGCTTCATGATCAAAACGAAATAAAGGGTTACCGCTAGTAGAAGATGCAAATCCGCCGGAAATTTGTGTTTGTCCCCCTAGCATTCCCATCTCGGCGACGTGTTTGTGCTCCATGTGTCGTTGAAGGGTTCCATATCCTCCACTTTTCTTCCATTGGAATGTCACCTCGCAAAAGTTACGAGAAACAATAATTAGATCGGGATCATAATCCTCGGCCTCGAGTTCCTCGAGACCGGGTTCTAATTTAGTAAACCACTTTACAAAAATAGGAGATGTTAGTTTCCGGGATTGGTTCCCGGAGGACCCGGACCTCCCCCCCTAGGCCTAGGGGCCCTAGCCGGCCTCGAACCGCTAGCTTGCCCTTGAGGCCTAGCGGTCCTACCCCTACCGGACCTAACTTGGGAGGTGGGAGTGGGAGTGGGAGAAGTGACATTATCACTCTCTTGGGTGTCAAAATATTCCGCCATATGATTAAGAACAATTAAATAATATGATTAAAAGCAATTAAAACAATTAAAACAATAAAACAATAAAACAATAAAACAATAAAACAATAAAACAATAAAACAATAAAACAATAAAACAATAAAACAATAAAACAATAAAACAATAAAACAATAAAACAATAAAACAATAAAACAATAAAACAATAAAACAATAAAACTTAGAACAATATAATAATGTGATTAAAAATGTAAAAGCAATAAAATATTGAAAGACAAAAACTAATTAAAAGGAAGAGATTAAGAGAGATTGTTGATGGAATTTGAGAGATTATAAGATTGAGATTTGAGAAAGAGAAGAGAGATTGTTGTTGTTGGATGTGTGATTTGAAGATTGTATGGTATGATATTTATAGGGGTTTGATATGGGTTATTGTAATATTAAAAAATTAAATTTTTTTTCTTTAAATTTCCTAACGGCTAATTGTATAAAAAGTCGTTAGGACCGCCGGTTAACCGGCGGTTTAGTTTTTTTTTTTAAAAAAAAAAACCGGCGGTTCCGGTTAACCGCCGATTTAGTTTTTTTATTTTTTTTAAAAAACCGGCGGTTCCGGTTAACCGCCGGTTAAAATTTTTTTTTAAAAAAAATAA
The DNA here is from genome assembly GCA_029168935.1 of Oxyria digyna. Classification (NCBI taxonomy): domain Eukaryota; kingdom Viridiplantae; phylum Streptophyta; class Magnoliopsida; order Caryophyllales; family Polygonaceae; genus Oxyria; species Oxyria digyna. Next base: position 3,232,615 of record JAPVLV010000019.1, read on the forward strand.
AAACCGCCGGTTTTGAAATATGTTTTTCGTGAACCTGAACCGGACCGTGACCAAACCGGTTCCGGTTCGAACCGGCGGTCCCGGTCCGGTCCGGCCATCTCTACCTGTGATGGTCCTGCACTGCTAGAAGGTGTTGTTACAGAGTAGTAGTCGCCGCCCCACTGAGGTTTATGAGCTTCGCTAGCCAACCTCATAATCTCTACAAATGATTGATCTGGTTGTGGATGCACAAGAGGATAGCCAGGGAATTGTGTTTGTTGTGGATGCATATGAGGATAGCGAGGGACATGTGAGAACACAATAGGGGTGCCGGGAAAATAATGTGGGGAGCCCTGGGGCATGAAGCTTACAACAGACAGATGTTGATCTTGCTTCTGTTGATGTTGCTACCTCTCAACAGAAAACTCTAAACGGAGCTAGAGGAGGGGATTCTTGTCTCTTCTTCTCCCCCTTTCTCTTTGGAAGTGATCTTTTTTCTTCTCTTTTCTAATTCTAAGACGAGAAGAGCGGCAAGGTCGACGATCCATATCTGCATCACAAAATTAATCATTGAGGAACATGTTCATTATAAACAAATGTGCAATTCCACAAAATTAATCAGTTCATCGTATATAATCAGTATATCATTAAAATTTCAATTTGTATATCATTAAATAAATCAGAAACTGCAGAAAACTCAGGAAAAGGCAATCCACACGTCGCTTATGGTTACAATCCACACCTCACGTGTGGAATTGCACATTCCAGAACCCTAATTCTGCATTACGCAGATTGCAAAATCCTAAAAAACCATTTTTTAGGTGCATTCAACAGTTTCTCAATAGTTTCATTAAAACCATATCAAATTTCAACATCCTAATTTGAACAAAACCCTAATTCAATATCAAAACCCTAGCTAATTACACTATCTACACATAAAAATATCAAATTCAACAAGAAATTCTCAACAAAGTTTACAATCCATTCATACAATACAAGTTTAATCCTTTCTAATCAACTAATTAACATAGACATTGGATTTCGAAGTAAATATCATCAAAACAACATCAAAACCTCATATATACAACAATATCATACCATAACAATGAAATATTATGTTTACATACCTTATATGCAAAGACTTGTTGAAAATGGTTGATTTTGGAGCAAATCGGTGCGTTTGGGGTGCTGGTGTGCCGTGGGAGAGAAGGAGGAAGAGAACAAAATGGTAGGGTTTCGATGTTGGACTTTATATAGGCAAAACAATCCATACGTTGCGTATGGATTGTGTCCGTGCGTCACATATGAATTTAATTCATGCGTCACATATGGATTGCCACATAACGTATAAATTTATATGATACGTGACGCACGAGACTGGACGATAAATAACAATTTAGATAGACTGTCAATAACAATGCCCTAATTATTATGATTATAACTCGCAGCAGAAAACTGCACGCTTATCCAGCCAGCCGGCCACCTTTATACGTGTGACCTCCACCATAATCATCACAGTATCTCGCATTAATAATAAATAGTCTATCATCCGGATCCCCGGCCTTGAAGACAAAAAAAAGCAACTATAAAATGCCCATTGTATGTAGTTCCGTTACATATTAAATCTTGCATACCAGCTTAACTTATCAGCTACAAATAAGAAATGGCATATTTGAGGGCTTTTCTCTTGCTTGCTTTGGTTGCGTCATCCTGTGTATTGAGTGAAGGACGTGTTGCTAGGAAGGACTTGGGTTTGGATCTTGGAGGAATCGGAGTTGGCTTGGGAGTCGGATTAGGAATAGGACTAGGTGGAAGTGGATCGGGTTCTGGTGCTGGTGCAGGCTCGGGCTCGGGATCAAGTAGCTCGAGCTCGAGCTCTTCATCATCAACTAGCTCCGGGTCTGGTGGCGGTGGGGCTGGCTCCGAGGCTGGCTCGTATGCAGGCTCTCACGCTGGATCTGGAGCTGGTGGCGGATCAAGGAACTAAAACCATGTTGCACTGAACAAACTAGTCATTCTTGTCGAATGATTACAAATTAAAACTCGCTTCATTGTTTCCCTTTAAAATTATCAACCCTACGTGTGATTAAACAAGATATGTGTTAATAATGCTGCATTGCATGTGCTACCTTTATGATATATCGTTTCTTGTTCTATATATCTTGGGTTGTTTGTTCTTAAACTTGTTATGAAAAAGTGCAGTAATAAACAATTATTTTCAAAACATTAGCGCCACTTTCCTGTTACAGTCTTACCTCCCTATGTATCTTGATGTACCATCGTAATCAGTTCAGTAGCGCATATGGCTGTGCGATAAATTTGCTACAAAATTAATTAGACTTGTTTTGTGTTGAGAATAGTATTCACATCGTAACCTGAGACTAAACAAACCTAATATATAAGGTTGTGAGTTACTTTTCTTATTTTCAATTGATTTTATGGTGAAATCTCATTGTGCTTATCTGCTGGGCCTAAACAAACATAGTATATAAGCTCGACACCATGGTCTGTGCAGACCTCGCCGGACAAGTTGACGCAAGGTTTTCTTAAGAGTCAGAGCACTACTAGAAAACGCTGGACTAACAACGGCTTTAGCGATGGTCGTAGCGACGACTTTAGCGACAAATAAGCTTTAGCGACGACCGTAGCAACGAACACTTATCCCATTGCTATACGGCTCGTCGTAATAAGCAACGGCGTTTAGCGACGGATTCATGGTTCGTCCCTGACGTTGTTGCTAATTCGACGAATCTATTAAGCCATTACAGCAACACTATTAGTGACGCTTCTAACCCGATGTAAATATGCGTTGCTAAGAACGTCGCAACCATCTTCGCTAACGGCGTCAGTACGTCTGCCGCTACAGACGTCGCTAATGGCGCCGCTAGTGGCGTCACTAATGACGTCGCTAATGTTGTAAAACTATGTGTTGTTACCGTTGTCCCTATTTGCATGTCTACACTCGTTGGTGATGTCGCATTATTTGTTGTTATTCTCGCCAGTAATGGTGTGGCTATGGTCGTCGCTAAAGATGTTGTTATGTTTGTCGCAAAACTTGTTGCTTTGTTCGTCCTTGTTGTTGTTGCTCAATTGTTGCTATTGTGACGACCAATCGTCAAAGGTCGTTGCTATTGGCATTTCTATTGTCGTTACCAACTTCATTGCTATGGTCGTGGCTAAATACGTTGGAACGTTTGTCGATACAGTCGTTGTCAGGGCATTGTTAGAGTCGTCTCTAAATTCGTTGGTATTGTGGTTGTTAAATCCGTTAAATATTAGTTACTCTTTATCAACACTGTTAATACTAGTTGCTATTCATGACCAGTGACATTAAGATGATAATATAAAAATCAAACCTATAAGTTCTTCAAATCTAAATCATATCATTATAGAGTACTAAAAAAATTAACACTTAGATTCAACAAAGCTACAATAATCCATATTCTAAAATGCTAAATAAACATTAATTTGAGGATCAAACATACAATTCTAAGAAGAATTGTTAATCATCTCTTTCATGGCAGTGAATAATGAATTCTGATTCGCTATTTTTTTTTCAAGAGCTCGATCCAATTTGTTGTTGTTTTCTTGACCCTGAGTCTTAATTTCAACAACAATGCATATGTTATCCACTTTATCCTCCACAAGCTTAACTCTTTCTCCAAATTCTTCATTCACATTTTCTTTAAATTGTGTGAGCTTGTCAAGAACAAACGTATTGAACTTTTCGATCTCAGAAGCTACCTCCTTTCGAACCACTTTCTTAAAATGATCAGCATTATGATATGTAGAAGAAGATGGCTTATCATGCATACCATATGTACTCACTTGGTCAAGAATACTTGAAGACTCGGATCCCATGAATGACACTCTTCCTTTACTCACACCATATGTTGCCTCAATCCATAATTGGTACCGATCCACAATAGTCCCATTAATTAATGTCAGCTTCTTCGTTTGCTTTTTCAACCATAGCATCAAAATTGTCCTACAACATAAAATTCATTAACAAAAACTTAAACTAAAAACAAGGTACAAATATTGATAGTCAATATATGTTCTTCAATTTTCTGAATCGATTGCAGATTTTGGCAGAAAGAGCATCAAAGAACATTGCAAGTCAAACTCATGTTGTCTACCAGAATTCTCTTGACTCTGCATTCTTTGATGATTACGGAGATGACCAGGCCGTCGTGATGTCTGACTCTTTTCCTTTTGTCTTCGAACATGATGGGGAGATCGTTACTTGTCGATCTAGCGTGGTAGACGGGAACTGTGACGTTTTGCCCTTCAATGGTTTTGGCAATCCTTTAAGCGTTGGCGACGATGTTGGTTGACAATCCTCCAAACACGGTGTGGACTTTCTTGCCGTGTTTTAGAGTCACATCTGGGTTCTTGCTTGGATTAGTCATGGCATTCTAGTGGAAAAGTGCCCCCTTTTCGTGGAAAGATGATAATTGTTTTATCAAGCCCCACGGTGGGTGCCAAATGTTTGTAGTGAGAATACCGACAAACTGATATTCAAGCAATTATATGATAAAACTTTACGGTAACAATCTTAACACTCAAGAACACGATAGGAAATGAGGGTTAAAGGTTTGTACTTGTGTATAACTTAAGGAGACGAAAACTTCATTACAAAGGAGGGGTTAGCCTTTTAAATAGGTTAACCCTAGTTCTATCTTTAAGGAAATAGAATAATATCTTTTCCTTCTATCTAATAACGATACAAAACATGGTAAAAGATATTCTCTTACTATCTTTTACTACTTCTTTTACTATTTACATAAAGAATATACAATAAATGACCTAAATATACTCGGACGACCTTGTCTCAGTTACGTCGATGTCTTCATGCTTATTCTTCTAGTTGACGCTATCATCTACGCGTAGCTTCTCTGACACATTTCTTTACTCGTCGTATTTTTAGGCACAAACAATGGGTAAAGGCTGTAAATGGCCCTTAGGTAGTAGCTTGAACTGTCGCTTCTAGAGGCACATTTTTTTGGGCTCAACCCCGTTGAATCAAGATGCCATTGGTATGATCGACCCATCTTGGATGGATCTCAAGGTTCATGATTTCTGGATGGATGGCCAGGGATGGGATTGGGTTCACATTGGGCATTTTCTCCCCAACAACATCCTTCTTGGCCTAGCTTCTGTCAGAATTATTGAGGATGGGAGCGTCACTAACAATCTCACTTGGATGGGCTATTCCGTTGGGGATTATTAAGTTAGTTCAACATTCATCTTATCAGTAAGCTAGTTCAGTCTGAGAGCTCTCTATTACAGCTCGTAAATTATATCTAGAAGGTCCCTGTTCCTAAACGCATCCATTACTTCATGTGAACTATGGCTCATGGGAGATTTTTCACAATTGTTGAAAGGTTAAGTAGGCAAACGGCTAGCTCGGGTCTTTGCCCTCGATGAGCTAGAGAGGACGAGTCTCTTATCCATTTCTTTAGACATTGTCCAAAATCCCAAGCTTCGTGGTTCTTAAGAGTTTGACCAGAGCCATTGACAATAACACACTCTTCGCAACCACTACATGGTGGATTTTGAAGTGGTGCAACACGCTCGTATTTTCTAGTGAGCAGGTCACGATTGATAAGATCAGATTTGTTCTCGCTCAGGCCCATCACTTTCAATGTCTCTCGACCAAGGCTGCTAGACAAGTTGAGATTTGCTTTGTCTCTCGAGAAAAACCTTCAAATGGCCGAGTTAAGATCAATTGCGATGGTGGTGTTAGAGGCGCCCTCAAGAGGCGTAATCAGGGACAATGCAAGGAATTGGATAGCAAGCTTTGTTGCTACTGTGGGTTGTTTCTCTGTCCTTAATGTTGAAGTTTGGAGTATATTATATGGGTTAAGAACAGCTTGGAACCTTGGGGTTAAGAAGGTCATCTTGAAATCTGACTCGCTCATGGCGGTGGAACTCCTTCAAACCATCACCGTCCGTTCACAACACTCTCTTACTGGCTTGGTCCTCCAGTGCCAAAGCTTCACCAGTAGAAGTTGGGATCTCCAACTTTGTCATACCTACCATGAGGCCAATAAGGTTGCGAATATGCGTGTTTCTTTTGCTTTTCAATTAAATTTCCAGTTTTTGTTATTGGAAGAGCCATTGATTGTGTACGTGAGGTTCTTTCGGATGGGGTTAAAATACCCCGCCAGACTTTGTGTTCATCGATTTTTTCTCTTATATTTATATAAGTCCGGGGAATGACATGCACCTCTCTTGTCACCAAAAAACGTTTGGAGTATTTCTATACAGTATTGTAAGAAGCTAGCAAAAAATGTCATTTCGGAGTCCAAAGGGGGTGGATTATCGGAAAAAAGAAGATCAAACGTACTATTATGATAATGTGAGTGTCAAAGGTATAAATTATGTAGGAAAAATATTGAATGTTAAGGGATTAATTTCCCTAAATAATCTTTATAATGAAATAAAAACAATTTATGGGTGTGGATTCGAATTTATGACTCCAAACATTCAATTTTATATAAGATTACTAATCTAAAATATAAGATTATAGGATATAAGATATAATAATATAAGATATAAGATTAAGATTTTTTTTATCATAGATTAGAAGATTAAAATGAGATAAAACCACACATATTGAAAGAGCAATATTTATGACGGTGAGTGAAATTTAATGAGTAAAACATCTGACTTTATATTAGATTAAGAGTTAAGATAAGATACCGAAATAATAAATCGACAAACTAGTAAAACTTAGCTATAAAAGAATGACTAGAACTGAGAGACAAATGGTGCTAATGATTTCGACTAGATCAATATGATAATCTTTATTGCAATTGCTTGAACATTAATCACTGAAACCTGAATTCCAAAACTAGAGCCTGAGAAATCGACTATTCTTTCACATTTCTTGCATCAGAGATTATCCTCAAGAGGTTTAAGTTTCCTCCTGTACTTTTTGCATGAGTTATAGTACCAATCAGTAGGATTATTCTTAATATGTTCTATGGTGACAACTCTCAATACCCACATAATAAGTACTTTGTATATTATATAAAATAAAATAAAAGTCAAATTTCAGTATAAATTTAATCTAGGAAGCTTACAAATTTATTTTCAAACAGATGCTCATGACGCTCTTCCATTGTTTTCCTTTCATCGGCCTTTAGGAAAATATCAGCCGATAATTTTGAAGGCTCATTTGAAAGTTGAACGATCTTCTCAACTTTTAGTCCTTTTATATCTTTTAAAATGTATAAAACGATAAAAATATATATAATAATTTTCTACATATCAAATAGTCTATAAATCAGTAGGTTAATACATAAATTGTTTTTCCTCTTCTTGAAATGTAAATTTTTTGTGATTGAGTCATTATCAAGAAATAGTCTTGTTCCATCATAACCATCATGAGAAATTGGGTTTGTTGTTCCATTTGAATAGTCGTGCATATTGAACAACTAAAACAATCTTCTTCTTCTTAAGTGATAATCCGATAAGGGGCCGACACATCTCAACATAAGCATCCCATTATGTAAGGTCTATTATATTTTCCCTATAAAATACATGTAAAAATGATTTAAAAATACGTTATAGGAAGAAAACTGGTCATGCAACATGTTTATGTATTACATGTTTCTGCATTACATGTTTCAGCAAAATAAGTTAATTGTCTAAAGCTCTTAACTGTTTCTGCAAAAATTCAAAACTAAGTAAAATGGGCTCAAGTTCTGCATAATGTTTCTGTAGAATCAATAAGTTCTCTGCAAAATGTTTATGAAGAAAAATGGTTTTTTTCCCACACCTTGTATCCATTCACTTCATGGTTAGCCTTTTTCCATCAAGTTTTTTCGTAGACCAATTAACAACATCATCGATTCCTAACAGCAACCCAATAAGATCTGCAAGAGTAATTACAATCAACAAAGTAGTTAGTTATTATAATAATTAACTAAAATGATGTGATGATTTAATTTATATTACTAACCATAATAACTATTCTCCTTCAATGAATTGTCATACACTTCCACAAAATCAATAAATTTAAAGTCATAAATAGGAATATTTGTTGTCAAGCATGGCTTTACAATTAAAAAGCATGAAACCATTAACTTGAGTTTATGAGTTGTGAATTTGTGTTCTGTCTCGTATAGCACAAATGCGTATTTCGAGATTAAAAAAGCATCTCCTTCTTTCATTTGTGAAAAAAGAAGAAATTTAATTTATTAGGAAAGATAAAAATCAACTAAGTAGTTAGTTAGTTTTGCTTTACAACTTGAATTACACGTTAGATATTGTAAGTTATTAGAAAAAAATTCCCATTAAAAAAGAAAAGATCGTTCACACAAAATAAGGAAACGGGTATAAAAGGATTATTTGTTTACCAAAATAAGGCCATTGATATTTTTGACAAAGATTACGCATGTTCTGTGATATTTTTACCAAGATAAGGAAACGGGTAGAACTGGAGCTAACAAAATTTCGCACAAAAAAATGGAAATTTACGCAACTAATAATATTATGCCACATGGCTGACATGTAGAGTGGCTGAAAAAAGGCATTTGATGTGACATAACTAAGATAAGAGTAATGTTGATTTATGAAGAAAACGACATCTAAAAATTCTAAAACAGGTGGTAATTTGGGTAACATGTTGTGATTACGTTCTCTTCATATACACGCAACGCAAGGGAAATTAATCTACTATATATATTAGAGGTTATTTCATTGAACTACCCCTTATTTGGACCAATGCATGAAATCACCCCTTATATTAATATTAATTTAAAATCACCTATTATTTCGTTTTATCTTACAAAATCTCACCCCGACTATCTTCGGTAAACAATTCCGTCCAAAAATTGAAATTACCATTTTGCCCTTATTTTTTTAAACTGATTACCTAAATTATGAGGTCACCTTTATGATTTAGGGATTAGGGTTCTTCATCAAATTCAATTTCACAACCTTTTGTCAAAATCAAATCCTGGGAATGCTTAAGCTCTCGCCCAAACAAACCAAATCCCTCACTCCCAATCCAGCAAACCCTAACCCTAAAAATTCAATCAAACTCCATCACAATCGAAACCCCCTAAAAATCTACGTCGTTCATCTCATCAACGTCTTCCTCCTCACGCTCGACTTTGCTGTTTGCTTAATCGAGCTATCAGCGTCATCGAGTACCAATCGAAGAAATCGGGGCACGAGAAGTGGTACCACTGGGCCGGAATCGCCATTTTAGGGCTTTTAGGGGCGAAATCGGTGCTGCAAGCGACGGCGCTCGGATCGGCGTTCTTGAGGAGAGGCGGCGACGTGGTGGACGCAGTAGAGTGGCAAGTGCGCTGGTGATGGATTGCGTTTGAGTAGGGAGATGGTGAGGTCGAAGCTCGAATCGAAGGAGTTTTGGCACAACTTGAGTGGATTAAAGATGAATGTGCGGCTTGCTTGGGATTTGGAGGAGAAGAAGATTTGAAGGCTTCTGGAAAATTGGATTCACAAAGAACTCGTTATAATTTTAACATTCCCCGGATTTGATTTTGACAAAAGGGATGTGAAATTGAATTTGATGAAGAAACCTAATCCCCAAATCATAAAGGTGACCTGGTAATTAAGGTAATTAGTTTAAAAAAATAAGGGCAAAATGATAATTTCAATTTTTGGACGGAATTGTTAACAGAAGTTATTCGGGGTGGGGTAAGAAAAAACGAAATAATGGATGGTTTTAAATCAATATTGATATAAGAGGTGATTTCATGCAAATTGGCCCAAATAAGGGGTGATTCTATGCAAAAACCTCTATATATTAAAGCAATCCTCAATTTTCCCACATGTCACTTACTAAAACCGTCACATGTCATTTCATTATTAATTTTGTCACATGTCATTTTTTAATTATTTTCCATTTTGATAAACAAAATCATATAATAGAAAAATTATAAATATGTGTATATATTTATTTAATGATAAATAATATTTGTAAGATATTGTGCTTATTTATTTATTTGTACTTTTCACCTTCTATAAACCATATTTTATGTGCTTTAATAAACAAAGAGTTATGTAATATTTATATAGAAAAATATTTAATCTCAAAATTATATTTAAGAATTGATTATTTATTTACTTTACCTATTTAGATAATAATTTAAATTAAATAATAATTTTAAAATATTATACTAAATTTGTATGAGATAGATGAACTAAATCTATTTGATAAGATATGTTAACCTAAGTTATTTCTTTATTTAAATTAAATTTATTATTTTGTACACTAAAGTAGAAGATAAAACTTATAAAAAAACTAACAATAAAGGCAGGAAAATCCGAAAATATCGGGGTGAGGAAACACACTTACTTAAGTACAAGGTGAGTACACACCTAGAAGTGGAGAAGAAAAACCTAACGTAAAGAATTGAACAAAGAGTGGGTGGATCCAAGCAGGAAGAAGTGGGGCGGGATCGGAATAATTGGATCATGGCAGCTATTGCTCCTGTGTACGGCCACCGTCGAAAAATGAAGTCAATTTCCACTATCACCAAATTAAAATAGTGTTTGCACTAAAAACCGGCCTAGTGGAGATCATGTGGCTCGGAGCAATCACGATAACACCATCTTGCGCCTCTGATTTTGCAGCTTTCATTCAGTTCCTCCCTCATCCTTATCTTCCCCTTGAACTCCTTCAAAAACGATACGCAGCCGTCTGTCAATCATCTACCTAACTATTCCTTCCAATTATTCTCATGTTCTTTTCATTCTCTTCTGATACATATACCGAGACACGTTTTGTGACGTTAAGAAATAGAAGGTTGAGCAGTTAGACCAATCTTGAAGGCCAAGTATTTGTGAGGGCCTTCTCCTAATGCCTTTGTAAAAATATCTGCAAGTTGATTGTGTGACTTGACATGAGCCGTGGCTAAGAACCCTTCATCCACCCTTTCTGTGATGTAGTGACAATCTATGGTGAGATATTTGGTTCTTTCGTGAAATACAGGATTAGCAGCTATGTATTGAGTTGGTTTATTGTCACAAAACATGGTTATGGGTAATGGAATAGTGATGAATAGATCTTTGAGCAAAGCATTGAGCCAAACCATCTCACTTGCACAAGCTGACATACTCCTGTACTCTGATTCCGCTGAAGACTTTGACACAATGACTTGCTTCTTTGTCTTCCATGAAATCAAATTCTTGCCCGAAAAAGCACCATAACTTGTCAAGGATCTTGCAGTAAACTGACATCCATACCATTCTGCATCACTATAACAAGATAGCTTCAACTCAGAAGTAGTAGAGTAGAACAATCCCAAATCAACAGTACCTTTTAAGTATCTTAAAACATGCATAGCTGCCTGCATGTGAGGTTCCCTTGGGGCATTAACAAACTGACTCAAATGTTGCACTGTATAAGACAGATCTGGTCTGGTAATATTTAGATACAATAGTCTACCCACCAATCTTCTGTATAACTCTGCCTCCTTCATGATCTGTCCTTTATCAGTGGACAATTTCAGTCCCTTAGGTAGAGGAAAAGCTGAAGCTTTGCAATCCAACATATGAGTATCTTTCAATATATCTAAAATATATTTTCTCTGATTTAGAACAATGCCTTTTTTTGATCTGGCTACCTCTATGCCCAGATAGAATCTTATTGAACCTAAATCTTTGATGGTGAATCTAGCATCCAGTCCTGCTTTGGTTTGTAATATAGCAGTGTTAGCATCTCCTGTAATAATCACACCATCTACATATACCAGTGCTATAGCAAATTGTCCATTGACATGTCTCACAAATAGAGAATAGTCACTCATGGATCTAACATATCCCATCTGTAACAAATAACCAGTCAACTCTTTATTCCACTGCCTTGAAGCTTGCTTTAGACAATAAATCGACTTTTGCAACTTGCAAACCTGACCTGGAGCAGCTTTAGAGTAACCTAGGGGTGGAGTCATATAGACTTCCTCATCTAAATGGCCATGAAAAAATGCATTATTTACATCTAATTGATGTATGTGCCATTTCTTGACAGTGGCCAAAGATATAAGTACTCTCACAACTGCTAATTTATCTACTGGTGAGAAAGTGTACTTATAATCCTTTACTTCAACTTGTGTGTAGCCTTTTGCCACTCATCTGGCTTTCAATCTCTCAACTGTATCATCGGGTTTGTATTTAACTTTATATATCCATTTTGATCCCACGACTTTCTTTCCTTGTGAAAATTCTGTTAAAACCCAAGTTTTGTTTGCCTCTAATGCAGAAATTTCTTTGGACATGGCCTCTTCCCAACACTGGACCCCTTGAGCATGTTTGTAACTAGGTGGGTCATCCACTTTACAAGTGTTGCAAAATGAACTAACAAATTCATTTGAAAATTCTGATAAATCCACCAACTGAGCAGACTGACAACTCCCAACTGATCTGACCTTTGGACAAATATAATCAACTAACTTCTTAGGATGAAACTTTGTTCTGGTGGATTTCCTTACCACCTCATCAGTGTTTGAATTAGCAATCTGTCACTGCTTCAACCACTTGTAACACTGTTGACTGAACTATTTCTTCACAGTCTGAAGGAGGCTGACTGTCTTGATTCACTGCTACAGTTTCCACTCCACTTCTGGCTTGTAATGGCAAATTACAATCATTGTCCACAGCTGGATTGACTAATATTAATTCATCATTCTCAATCAACTTTGATGAATTAATTTTGTCTTTGAATGGTAAACAATCTTCTCGAAAAATGACATCCCTGCATACAAAAAATTTATGACTGTCCAAATCATATAATTTGTAACCTTTTTCAGTTGCAGGATATCCTAGAAAAATGCACCTTCTTAACTGAAGTCCAAACTTATCTTTCTGCACTTGATAAGTTTTCCCAAAACATAAACACCCTATTGTTTTGAGATTATCATAGTTAGCCACTGTGTTGCAAAGCATTTCAAAAGGTACCTTCCATTGAATGACAAATGAAGGTAACTTATTGATGATGTGCACAGCAACAAGTATACATTCTCCCCAGAACTTGATAGGTAAATTGGCATGAATTCTTAGTGCTCTTGCAGTTTCTAATATATATGTGCATGTGTTTCCTTTCCACATGCCCATTTTGCTGTGAGTTTCCTACAACGCTGGTTTGATGAATAATTCCTTCAGTAGCAAAGATTTGTTGACATTTTTGTTGCGTGAATTCAGCCCCATTATCACTTCTGAAACTCTTTACTGTTGTCCCAAACTGATTCTTAACATAAGCTATGAAGGCAGGAACTATAGCACTTACTTGAGATTTAGCTTTCATCAAGTAAATCCAAGTGAACCTTGTGCTATCATCTAATACTATTAAAAAATAAGAAGCACCACTTAAGGTTGGGGTCTTGTATGGCCCCCATATGTCTAAATGCACAAGATCAAATGGACTCTTAGCCAAAGAAAAACTTCTATTAAAAGGAGTTTTACAATGCTTAGCCAGTATACAACTGTCACAAAACATCTCAATACTTACAAATTTCTTAGCCCATCTAAATGTTGCATTTTGCTGATAGAACAATGTCCTAGTCTAGCATGTACCAGTACATTTATTATATTAACTACTAGCAGAAGCTGACACTCTTTCAACTCCTTTGTTGTGCCTTGCAATCATCCTTGGAGAATGCATTATGAATATCCCTCCAACTCTTTTAGCAACAACTATATTCTGTTTAGTGGTAGGGTCCTGAAAAATGCATCTATTAGGTTCTAAAATTGCTAATACTCTATTCTCATCTAGCAATTTTTTCACAAACAACAAGTTCTTCTTGAAAACTGGAATCAGTAAAAACATTATCCATTTTCAACATACTACTGATTTGCACTGAGCCTACTACTTCCACAATCAAAATCATGTGATCTGGCAAGACTACTCTTATTGGCTTTTCTAGCTTTTTCTTAGTGATGAACAAACTAGGATAAAAAATCATGTGATCTGTAGCCCCTGTGTCTACAATCCAACACACAGAATCTGAACTTGTCATACTCATGAAACAAGAGTGATTAATGTTACTTGCAAAATCTGCAGATTTGGTAGATGAAGGACCTGCCACTGCATTTGAATATTAAGATCTTGCTCCAGACTCTTCTTCTTTAAACATTCTGAACATCTTCTTGTATACTGCATTCCCAGCACTTCATCCACTTCTTCTTCATTCCTATCCAAAGGATTATCCACCTCTACATTAGCAACAACTTTCCCTTTCCATCCAACTCTATTTTTCTCTGGAAAACCAATCAACTGATAACATGTTTCCCTAACATGGCCTTTCTTGAAACAAAAATCACATTTCTTCTCAGATCTCTGGCCACGTCTCTGATCCCCATTTAATTCTCTGATCAAAATTCCTGGAATCAAATCTCTAATTGCTTTGCCTCCTATCAAATCTGGATCCTGGATCATATCTTCCTTGAAAGAACTTAATACTAATTTATGTTTTTCAGCTTGTTGCACGAGATAAAATGCCCTATTCACAGTGGGAAGTTTCTGATGACAACAGATTGCTCCTAACATTATCAAAATCATCAGACAATCCCATCAAGAATTGCAACAACTTACTCCTATTCTCCTTATCATAGATCTTTTTCATGTTCCCACACTTGCAAGATTGCATACTCTCACATTCACATTCTAGAATACCATCTAAGTTCTGTATTTCATCCCATAATTCTTTCATTTTTCGATAGTAATCAGCCACAGAAAGTGTACCTTGTTCAAGCGAGCACAGCTTGCGATTCAGTTGGTAAAGGAGCGGTCCATTTGTCTGGCCAAATCCATCATGAAGCTCGTCCCACAGATGCTTGGCTGAATTAACTCGCATAAAAGTATTCCCTATACTTTCCTCCACTGAATTAATCAACCAACACCTAATCATATAATCAGTTCTCATCCATCGATTGCAATCAAAGGTTCCAGCCACATGCTTCTTGCAAGAACCATCTATGAACCCTATCTTGAACTTGGCACCTAGCGCTAGGGATGGCCAGACCGGACCGGGACCGCCGGTTCGAACCGGAACCGGTTTGGTCACGGTCCGGTTCAGGTTCACGAAATTTAAAATAAAAAAATATTTTAACCGGCGGTTAACCGGAACCGCAGGTTTTTTTTAAAATAAAATAAAATAAAGAACCGCCGGTTCCAACGGCTAGAAAACTAGCCGTTTGCCGGTTAACCGGCGGTCCTAACGGCTATTTAGCCAAAATAGCCGTTAGGAAATAAATAGCCGATAGGAAATTAAAAAAAAATTAATTAATTTTTTAATATTAAAATAACCCATATCAAATCCCTATAAATACCATACCATACAATCTTCAAATCACACATCCAACAACAACAATCTCTCTTCTCTTTCTCAAATCTCAATCTTATAATCTCTCAAATTCCATCAACAATCTCTCTTAATCTCTTCCTTTTAATTAGCTTTTGTCTTTCAATATTTTATTGCTTTTACATTTTTAATCACATTATTATATTGTTCTAAGTTTTATTGTTTTATTTTTTTAATTGTTTTAATTTCTTTTAATCATATTATTTAATTGTTCTTAATCATATTATGGCGGAACATTTGGACACCCAAGAAGAGAGTGATAATGTCACTTCTTATCCCTCGGTTCCCACTCCCACCTCCCAAGTTAGGTCCAGTAGGGGTATGACCGCTAGGCCTCAAGGGCAAGCTAGCGGTTCGAGACCTAGCGGTTCGAGGCCGGCTAGGGGTAGGGGGGGCCGGGGGGGAGGTCCGGGTCCTCCGGGAACCAATCCCGGAAACTAACATCTCCTATTTTTGTAAAGTAGTTTACTAAATAAGAACCCGGTCTCGAGGAACTCGAGGCCGAGGATTATGATCCCGATCTAATTATTGTTTCTTGTAACTTTTGCGAGGCGACATTCCAATGGAAGAAAAGTGGAGGATATGGAACCCTTCAACGACACATGGAGCACAAACACGTCGCCGAGATGGGAATGCTAGGGGGACAAACACAAATTTTCGGCGGATTTGCATCTTCTACTAGCGGTAACCCTTTATTTCGTTTTGATCATGAAGCTAATAGTGTAGCATTAGCCGAAGCTATTTGTGTTGATCATTTAGCATTTCGATTTAGTGAAAATGTAGGATTTAATGAGTATATTAAAGATCATACACAACCCGCTTTTAAATCCGTATCTAGGAAAGTGATTAAGAAAAACGTAATTAAGGCTTATAAAAGACGCAAGGCCGAATTAGTTTCTTATTTTTCGCAAAATGATATGCATGTTTCTATTTGTAGTGATATATGTAGTGATAATACTCAAACCCATTCTTACATGGGTGTTACATGTCATTTTGTAGATCGTCATTTTACAATGCAAAAACGTTTATTGGCATTTAGAGTCTTTGATGATTCACATACCGCACAAAATATTTCTATGATGATTCGTGCAATTTTAGAAGAATATAGACTACTTAATAGAGTTTTTTCAATTGGATTCGACAATGCATCTGCTAACACCGCATCTATTAGAGATTTACAAGAAATGTGTCAACCTATATTTGGTGGGAAATTTTTTCATATTCGATGTGCTTGTCATATTTTAAACTTATGTGTTCAAGATGGTTTACGTGCTATGAGTTTTCATTTTGAGCCAATTAAGAACGTTATTAAGTATATTTGGGGGCATCCTAAAGTTACAAGAGATTGGATGACCTTTTGTAAAACTAACGGGGTGCACCCAAAACGTTTTTCAAAAGATGTGGGTACCCGATGGAACTCTACTTACATATTACTATGTGAATGTATACAATATAAACAAGTTTTAACGTCTTTTGTTTCTCAAAACCTTTCTGGCTCTCCTTTCTATTTTAGCGAATCAGGTTGGGATATATGTCAAAGTATTGCAACGTTTTTAAAATGTTTTAATGATGCAACAAAAAGATTTAGTCATGTTTATACACCAAGTAGTAATGTTTTTGTCTTGGAAGCTTGTAATGTTATGTTTGGTTTAAGTGAGGGAGCTAAAATTCCCGGCATTGAGGAATCCGTTGCAAGTATGAGGAGTAAGTGGTTGCTCTACTATAGATATATTCCCGATTGTTTTCTTGTTGCTTGTGTTTTAGATCCTAGACTTAAATTATCCGGTTTACACGCTCTTTTAAATGACTATTATGCATATATTTTAGCCGAAGGTGAACTAGAGGATATTTTAGGTATGGTTTCTAGAACTAGAACAAACATTGAAAGTTTATTTACTCATTTTTGTTATTCTCCGACTACTTCACAATTACCTCCGACTTCTTCGAGCTCTACTAGCTTGGGGGCCTTTGGAGCTAAGTATTTTAGTAAAAGACCAAGAGTTACAAACACGAATGCGGAAATTGATAACTATCTTAACACCAACTTTGAGTTTGTTAGTTGTGAAACTTTAGATGTTTTGAAGTGGTGGGAGGATCATAGGAGCATGTTTCCAACGCTTGCGAAGATTGCGGCTCAAGTTCTTGTCGTCCCCGCTTCAACCGTGGCGGTGGAACAAACTTTTAGTGCAGGAGGCAACACTTTAACGAGGAAGAGATCAAATTTGGCACCGGAGTCATTGGAGGCGCAATGTTGTGTTTGCGATTGGAAGAGAGACGCAATTAGGCAACAACGTAACATTATCAAGTCATCGGAAGACGAGTGGATTGGAGATTCTACTACGATACGCACCGATTCATCCGCCGAAGATTCGAATTAGGTAACGGGTTTTGAAAAAAGGTAAAGAACTACGTGGGCTTTGATTCCTCTAACCCGAGAGGATACGTAGGCAACTTAACAAGTAAGTCATTGTTAAGTGCAAGCCCAATTTTTTAATTTTTTTGTTCCTTCATATTTAATTTAAAAAACTTAAAAAAAATGATTATAAAAAACGCTATTAAAAAGAATGTTTTGTCATTTTTTTAAGTTTTATAAATTTATAAAATTATTTTTTAAAAACAAAACCGCCGGTTAGAACCGGTTAACCGGCGGTTTTGTTTTGTTTTTTTAATAAAAAACCGGTCCGGTTCAGCCCGAACCGGAACCGGTCCAGAACCGGATTGAACCGGACCGGACCGGAACCGGAAAAACCGGTTTTTCCCGGTTCCGGATTCCGGAGGACCGGAACCGGACCGGACCGGGAAATTGAAGAAATTCGTTCCATCCAGCTTCGTCGACACCAATCTTGCGCCTGGATGATCTGAATTTGACAACGCCAACGGATCATTCGTTGTATCGTCCTTCCCTGAAACCAGTCCTTCGCCGCCTCTCTCCATATTGCCAGAGAATCAATCTCTTCAATGCAATAACCAAAAAACAAGATGCGGAATGATATCTTCTTGAGTTAATGCTGTGATACCATGTGAAATTAACTCAAGGGAACAGAGAATTGAGAGAGGAAGCCATTAAAGGCTTAGAAGCTTAGTATTGAGGAGTGTTTTTATTACAGAGAGTCTAGGAAACTTCTTCGGTAAGATCTCCTATTTATACTAAGTGATGAACCGGTTCTATTGAACCCGGTTACATATCTACAATCATCTCATTGTAAAAAGTTGCGCCAAATAATCACCACCTCAACACCACCTCAACATTTTTACAAAAAAGCAAAAATTAATCTATTAAAAATTTTAATCATAAAAAAGGAATAATAACTAGGGTTGTGCAAAATTCGATTATTAACCGAAACCGAACCGAACCCGAGTAAAAAACCGAACCGAAGTTAATTCGATTCGGTTTCGGTTCTCCTTTTTCGGAAGTTCGGTTTCGGTTCCGTTTGGTTAAAACCGAATTTTTAAAATAATAAAATAATTAATTAAATTTTAAATTTTAAATTTTTAAATATTAATATTTTAAAAAATAAATTTTGATTAATATAGGGTATTTTCGAATATTTTAATTTTTTTTATATAATTTTTTTAAAATTATATCGTAATTCGGTATTTTCAATTAAAACTGAACCGAAACCGAAAAAATCAAACCGATTACATTACCTCTTCCACGTTTGTCGTTAAATTCTCTTCAAATCCACCTCCGACCTCTTCTATGTTGTCCTTCAATCTTAAAACCTCTAACCAACCTAATTAACCTTGTATAGACAACCGATCGATACCTCAATATTCAAGTTCTTTAGTCATTTCACCTCTATATAAGCATTGACCAATATTAGAAATCTCATTCAATTGTCAAACTTAAGATGCAATCATCTAGCATCCAACTCTCCTCCTAATACCGAGAGAAAATGACAATACCAAAGCCCATAATTAATGGTCTTTATTAAGGTATATCCACCTTAAATAAATCATTTAGATAACAATAATAAACATTTACATTTAACCATGAATATCCGAGCTTAAGATGTCATTACACCATTGCTAGGTATAAACTTTCAACCTCACAACTTGAGTGTGCTTATGAGGGAGCATTTCTTATGCACCTTTATACGCACCTCTCCCATCCTATTATCAATAATATCACAGACCTCCAATATCTTTCATGAATTCCCCCATGACAAGTATGTCTTTATTAATAAACATGTGTTTTATCAAACACCAACATGTCACAAGACAATGTTTATCAAAACATGAATCATCAACCTTTATATATATAGACAAACTTCACCTTTAGTTTTGACTAAAATCTCACTAGACGTACACTTCCATTGACATGAAAATCGCATTAACTCTTATAACACAAGATCAACATGCACTGTAATTTCCCTAATTTCCTGTATTCCCAACATAAGAAACTCATTTACTCATTAAACTTTTTCATTTTAGGAGATCCAAGTAACTGACTCCTGCATATCAACCTTGGTTATAAAAAATTGGTCATAGTTCCAAAAAAAAAAAACGTTGAAGAGCCTTATCTTTCGCCAATAAATAAATTGACCGTATTCTTTGTTGAAGATCCTTTCATAGCTCATAGCTAACAATCTTGAAGGAGAATTCATATACATAACTAATGTCAATCCTTAATCTATTAACCAATTTTCCATGGTAACTAAAACCAAATGATATTACTTTCCTTTTTTTTCCACTAGTCTCATAATGGGTATCACACCCAAATCATCTTAACCTTCATCCAATTTACATTGAAACCAAGTCATTTGGTTAGGCACTTTACGAACCTAGGTGTTATCATTAAACCACATGACTCAAAAGTTTAAACACCTCAGCCGAGTCATTTAGTTCTATTATTAGAACTTTATTTAGAACATTTCAGAATGTCTAACATTTGCAATCATTACCTTTACCACTCAAAATATTACAGTTGGGTTAGGGCAAAGTTATGATCACTATGCATCTCATTTCATTTAAACTATGTCACATTTATACCAAATTTGACATGGGTCTAATATATTCCATTTATATGGACTATATTTTGATCATATCAAGCGAAAAAATGACTTCACCCATATTTTTCACTTTACTCTTAGTGTAAGAAAAACATAAATAACACCATTTCCATACATGTGTGCTCTTAACACACATCATTGCTCGATTAGGCACAACTCGACATTATGTACATGTTATATGCCTAATATTTTCTGAACAATATGCTATGGATCATAACCTTAGGAAAATAAATCAAAATTCTAATACATCACACCATAACAAGTGCATCATTTATAATAAAAAATTTCCATGTAGAGTAACACATGGTTAAAACATAAACCATCAATTGTCTAGAATCCATATTAAATATGATAACAATATAACATTACATATAAATAAGATCTAATATATAAAACAATATACAACATAGTATAGTATGGTCAATTATAGCTAGTCAATCAACAAACACTAGTGGAAAAAACACCTGTTGAGGCGGGCAAAAACCCCCTGTTGAGACGGGCAGGGGTCGCTGCAACAGGGGGGCTGTAACAGGTCATGAGCTGTTGAGGCGGGCGGAGGGTGACCGCCTCAACAGATTAGCCATTTTCCACCTCTGTTGAGGCGGGCGGAAGGGTGCCCGCCTCAACAGACCCATCTGTTGAGGCGCACAAGCTTTCGCCCGCCTCAACAGACCCCCTCTGTTGAGGCGGTAGAAAGACCAACCCCACTCAAATATTCAGCTGTAGTATGATCACCGTACATCCTACGACGACTCATTTCTAATAATAGAAGAAAACTGTAGAAAGACTAATACATACATATAATTGAAAACACTCATTGAAATAAAATAAAATTATTTGGATATCTAGCTAAGAAAACAATATCTCATGCAAGACTCATTGAAATCACTCATCGACATATTTCATTTGTTTTCCTACAATTTTATTATCAAGCCATGCTAGAAACTCACAAGATTAAGTTTAGTTACATGAATTGACTCTATAGACAAGAGGTTGAGTATAGTCCTAAACATACATGAAAGGTATTAACAAGAACTAGTAAAACTACCAAGTACTAAATTGATTTTGAGATCTCTAGCAATTGTACGTACCAGCAATAGGACCAGCTAGCCTTTTCCTTTGGTCCGTTACTTGGTTGATTTCTAAATGTTTTCAGCTCAGCTCTGTTTTCTTTGCCTGCATTAATGGAGAGCAGTAGTAGGAAATGAGGATTGATGAGTAAAAAAAGGAGTGGTGAGAGGAAGATAGACAGTAGGAGGGAAGGTGGACTCCTGCTTGTTTATAAGCTCAAACATTATATTAAATTCTATTTAATATTTGTCTCTCACTCTTTTAGTTTTTGGGGAAGTGGAGGGATTTCAAAATAAAAAAAGAATTAAATTATGTATACCATCTTATGAAGAGAGTGAGGAGAAGCTAAGGTATATAGGAATTAAAATTAGTAATCTCTTCTTCTTCTTTGGTCCCTTCCACCATATAATAGAGCTACGATTATTCCCATGCCTTTATTTAAATTTCAGTATTAAAGTATTCAAATAAACTTTGAAGTAGTTGGCGTCTTGTAGCTTCAAAAACAAAAACCATAGGCTAATGCACGTTTTATTTTATCAACATTCAATAATATTTTCAAGTTTAGGTAGCATTAATCATTTCATAGTCCTCATCTTAATTCCTACACTACCAAGTAACGACACTCAAGTATAAGAAGAGCTAGCTAGCATTCATAAACTTGTGATAAACATCCTAGATTGAAGACTAGTAGAACTAGATTTATGTGTAAGAAAACATCCATACAAGTAGACCATGTGCTAGATCGTGATGCTGCAGTGAGATCATTCAGTTCAATAGCACGAACTCAGAGGTGATAGTAAACTTACTCCCTGATGAAGCAGATCAAGGAAAGAATTCCAGACGCGAACAACATGCAAACAATTAACAAGGATATTGTCAGAATAGTGTAATATAACAGGCTACCTGAATATTAATACAACAAAAAGCAGCATATTCATGTGAATGCAAGCATTACTTTCAAAAGATATCAACTTTAAGATATATTGAAGGACTAAACTAGGATAATGAGGATAAAATTCAGGAAATAAGTGAAACAGTAGGGGCATAAACTATTTGATCAGATATGTTCCAAGAATTGGGAATAGTCACTCCGAATCTCAGACATAGGATAGAATATAAATACAAAGTATCAGCATGACTAGAATAGAATAAACTTCTTCCCATCAAAGTGTTGTGCAATATTAATAAATGGACATAAACATGCAGAAAGCCTCATTCTCATATTTTCCATCCTCAAAGCATATGTAGGATTTACTCTGACACTCAGATAAGTTAAACTAACATCTAAGCAATCCATGTCAGTTGTATTCAACCAGAATTCATCTGAAAAGAGCAGTTGCTCTCAGTCAGCATCACCTGGAAAGGTAATCTTAGGGAAAACAATTGTGGTCAATTCATGTGTTTGGTATTCAACCAGATTATGCCACATATATATACAGTAACTAAGGCAAGTTTGTGTTAAAATTTTCACAAGAAAAACCATTTATAGCAACGATCTTTTGCAACGACTAAATTTTGTCGTTGCGAAAAATAGTTTTTGCAACGACATAAAACGGGCATTGTCAATGTTTGTTGCTATATATAAAATTTTCATTTCCCTCCACAAAAATTTGGCGGAAGGTCGAGTTGAAAATTGAAAATTATGTATCGCGACGACAATGTCGTTGCAATAGAAACTGTGTATGTATTGTAACGACATTTATCATTGCAAATTGTTTTTATATATTTCGCAACAGATTAGTCGTTGCAAAAGATTAAAGGAAAAAAAAGAAGAAAATCTTGTACTATTTTCAACAACGACTATTTTACTGTACAGTACCTTGAAACTTTCTACTCATAAATTTTCATTATACAGTAGCCTTTGCCCTTTCACTTCCTTCGTTGTTCGTCCCTCGACCCTCAACCGCCATCTTAAATCTCCCTCTGGTTTCGCCCTCCGCCGTAGCCGCCGTGCGTCTTCGTCGCCATCCAGAGCCGCCTTCTGTACACCTTCGCTTCCGTCCTCGTCTACAACGCAGAGTGAGGGCCAAATCTGCCATACGAACTTCCAACAGTCTAACGTCGCCTCAATCGCTTCCGCCCTCTACAGCCGTCGGCGCCGCGCGTCGTTGTCGTCGTCCAGAGCCGCTTGTACGCCGTCGTTTCCATCATCCTCTACAACGTGTAGTGAGCCCTAATCTGCGGGAGTCGGTAAATTTGTTTTCTCTCGATATTCCTTGATAAATCCAAAGGTCAGATTAGGACTTTTTGTTTCTCTTGTTTTTCTAGCCAAATGTTCGGTGTAAGGATTGTGTCGGAGTTGAATTCTCTTAGGTAATTGACGGTTTTGTTTTACGATCTGAAATTTTGTTGGACAGTGAGAATATTTCTGCTTGATTTCATTCTACTTGAACCCTAATTTTCTGATCCAAAATTCTCTTCTTTTCCTACTAGGACAGGTATTTGTTTGCGTTGTTTTAATCGTCAGTTTATATCTGAAAATTTAGGTTCGAAAAAGATGTCTCGCCTCTATGTTGGAAATTTGGATCCTCATGTTACTGAACGAGAACTTGAAGACGAGTTTCATATTTATGGTGTTCTTCGCAGGTATTGCTATGCTCATCATCCATCTAGAATTTATTGGTGTTGTGTTTCCTCAAACCCTACGATTTGAAAGAGATTGAAAATGTGGAACATATTTGAAGTTAACATTGTGGGTTTGGTGTTGTTAGTTTCCCTAATTTTATGGTGTAAGCTCGTCAATAGGATAGTATTTGTTTTTGATGGGGCTGCCAAGGAGAGTAGTTTTATTCAGAATATAAGGAATTTTATCTTGGACATGTATTGCAATTGCCAATATTCCCTGGATAAAAATTTTGATGTATAATAAACTCATTCAACCTAAAGGCGATCTAGTTAGAAACAGTTCCATCATCCTGCTATTGGTTATTTGGTTGGATTATTGTTCATTAGTATTCCTGCCATTTCTCACTATCTTAGATTCTTAGTTCTTCCTTCCATTATGATGAAATCTGGTATGGCTTATATCTTATTTCTCTGTTGACATTTGATGTAGTGTGTGGGCTGCTCGAAGACCTCCAGGTTATGCGTTTATTCAGTCTGATGACCGCAGAGATGCACTTGATGCTATTTGAGCCTTGGATGGTACATAGTCAATATTTTCTTTCTCCGTGTTTTTTATTTGTTAAGAGGATTCACATGATTTGTTTTTGGGTTCTGCTTCATCTGAGACATGAAAGATTCCCATTCACATGAAAGATTCTTATTGTCCAACGTATTATGTGAGTTGTAGCAGCTATTAACCTTTTACCAGTAAGCTAAAGTCACATAAAAGATTCTTATTGAAACAGTAAATTTTTACCTTCCAAGGATGTTTCCCTAGCTTTATGCCTTACACCAAGGTGTGTTGCTAAGGCATGTGATTTGACTTCTATTGATGTTAATTAACCCATCTTCCTTTTCAGTTTGTTTTAGATTTTTCCTATAATTTGTTTATGTATTGTGATTTACTACTTTTCATCATGTTTTTTTTTGCCAGTCATGATCTTGTTTACTTGATCACTCATCAACCGTGTGTGCTGGTTGTTGGCCTAAAACTTGATGATACTGAAACACCTTTCTGTGTGTAACTATAAACATTCATTATGAATATTTCTCCGTGTCTTGGTTTTACAAGTCTTTTTGCGGGTCTTTCAACAGTGGAAATAGATATCAATTTTTACATTTACGTTTTCATTATAGGTCTGGAATCAGGAACCTTTTAGCATATAGCTATTGAGACTCATTCATAAGAATTATTGCTTACTTTTTGTCGTAGTAGAGGTTTCCTTAAGCTTGTACTTTCAGCTTAATATTTGTTGGTAGCGAATTTATATACTGCTGAAGAAAAGAGCTTTATATGAAAGTATAGCAAAAGAAAACACTTCTTACACTTGAGATCACCAGTCCAATGACCATCGTCAGACTTTTTCTACACTGTACTAACTAATAATTTGACTAATAATTTGATGTTTATGCCTGCAATGAAAAAGTTTTATGGCCTTAAATTTGATGTTGATGACCTGTTTGTGACATGCAGCTTCTAGTTTGAACCACGTAATATTCACTGGATTTAAATTAATAAGTGCTACCAGGTGAAGCTATTGGGTTACATCATTATTCATGACCATGTTAAACTGCATTTAAAAAAACAAACAAAGATAAAAGGAGAAATTCCCCCCTGCACGTATTTATTAGAACTGGAAGAGGGGCTATTGCCTCTTCTAGCTGCACATCGCTGTTGTTTGCCTATATCTGATTGATTTTGAAATCAAATTTTCATAACATTGGAATATGGTGTTTGCTACTTGCTGATATGTCCAGATAAATAGCACTGAGAATAGGTCTGTACTACATGTTGCTCTCCGTGCACCAAGAGACGTTGTTATACAAAGTGATGGGAAGAATGTTGTTCCAGATGTATGGGAAGTATTGGATAAGATAAGGGATTTCTCTGACAAAATCCGTAGTGGTTCCTGGGTGAGTACGTTTTTGTCAGGATATTCTTTGGTTTCAGGTGTCTTTGGACAGGGTAATAAATTGTTGAAAACCTATCAGGTTGGAGTCACTGGAAAGCCTCTGAAGGATGTAGTAGCTGTTGGAATTGGCGGCAACTTCTTGGGACCTTTATTTGTACACACAGCTCTTCAGACAGGTTAGTCACATGGTCCTAGCTTCTTGGAACTTTATCAGGTTGGACTCACTCTGTATATATAACAATGTTTTTAATGGCCAGACTCCGAGGCTATTGCATGTGCAAGAGGACGTCAACTACGCTTGTAAGCTTGCACCGTTGTGAATCTTATCCTTCATTACGAATTTACGACTATAACTCTTCCAAGCTGACTTATGTCCTACTGTTCTCCTATTCTGATATTGTTAGTTTTACACATGTTAAATTGGTTTACTTGTTTATAAAGCATCTTTTAAAATTTAACATATTATATTTTTAGTTTAAATTAAGTTGTAAAAGTAACTCGAACTAAATTTTGAATCAGTTTACAAAATTTAGAGGAAGAAAAATGACATATCTGTGAGGGATCATTCAATGCTCCATCTTGTAGAATTTTATTCTAGTTTTTTGTCCTGCGTACCTGACTAATTTCTCTGCTCATCGTTTTATGCAGTCTAGCAAATTTTGATCCAATTGATGTAGCTAGGAATATTACAGGGTTAAACCCTGAGACAACTCTGGGTAAATTTTTCTATACTCTTCATCGTGCTGCTACATATGCTTCTACTTTTATTTAAGATTTTTGAATTTTGTTTATTGCAATGATTCAGTTGTGGTGGTATCAAAGACGTTTACTACATCTGAAACAAAGCTTGGGTGTTGCTTTCTATCGTGGTGTAGATTGCTGTGTTCTTGTATATGATGTCAATTCAATGAAATTATTTTCCAGTCTTAACAACTGGAGAGAAGAATTTCTCATTCAGGTACATTTCAAGTCATGATTGAATGACCAGTGTTTTTTAAGAATAGCTCCTCAACACCCTTCCTTCAAAAGAACAAAGAAGAAGAGAATAATCCACATGAAAAGATCTTAAAAAAAGAGTTTTCTGAAAGCCAGTAGTTGGCATCTTGTAAAATATCCACAACTGAGCTGTCCCATCTGAGGGTCTGATGTGAAAGGCTGGGATGCGTAATGACTAGTTTTTAGCCTTGTTTATATGAAATTTGTTATTCAATGGTGCAGGGAAACAAGTAGATGTCGAAGCGTTGAAGGATGATTTTGGGATATTGTGGATGGCACAAATATTATGAAATGATTTTGGTTTTATGATTTGGGATGTAGCTAAGTTGGCAAATTAAATATTTGAATGTTAGACATGTTTTTGGTACAAGTTGTAATTTGAACAAGTTTTTGAATGTTATATAGTCATAGTTATTGTGTTTATGATCTTGGATACCGGTTGTTTGAGTGTGAATTATAAGGGGATACAACAGGTATAATGACAAGAGGATACAACAGTATGTCGTTGCAAAACAATGATCTATCGCAACGACAATAGCTGTTGTAAAAGGTTTGTTGTCAAAACATCAAATATGTATTGCAACGACAATGTCGTTGACATTTACTGCAACGAAAAATGTCGTTGCAATACGTTGATATGTACTGCAACGACATTTGTCGTTGCAAAAGATGTGACTACTCTGTAATATGGTTAGCAACGACAAATAATTAGCAACGAACAAAGTCGTTGCGAAAAACATTCATTTTGGCAACGATAAAAGTCGTTGCAAAAACCTTTAACTACGGCGTTACCAGCAACGACCTAGCAACGACAATTGTCGTTGCCAAAACCTGTTTTTGCAACGACTTGTTATGTATCGCAACGATTTTGTCGTTGCCAAAAACGGTTTTTCTTGTAGTGAAAGCACATATATGTCGATTCTTGTGTTGCAGAAATCATTTGTTTCAGAATCTCATATCAACATTAAGAAAGAACGCTAATCGGGTGATGATTCAATACCTTGTGAGGAACTTTAATCGGGTGAAGGCGACAGATTGGAGTCGGAACGGGGCTGGGTGGAGCAGGAGGCGGCGCGGCGAGATGGTGGTGGAGCAGAGGGGTGGAGCAAGGCAAGTTGTACTGCAGCGAGGCTCGACGACAGCGAGGCGAGGAGGCGAGTTGGAAGAGGTGGCGAGGAGGAGGAGGCGGCGCGGCATGATGGTGGTGGCCGGCAAGGAGGCGAGTTGGAGGAGGCGGCGCGACAAGAGTACTTAGAGAATTTTGAGGGAATAGAAATGTCGAGACAAATTCGGGCGCGCGCCAAAGTTAGGTTTTTGAGAATTGTTTGAGGCGGGCGGTTAGTGCCCGCCTCTAATTCTGTTTAAAACGAATGTTGTTGAGGCGGGCGTTTTGTGCCCGCCTCTAATTGTTTTGAGACGACGGCTTTTGAGGCGGGCACTAACTGCTCGCCTCTAATTTTGTTTGCGACGAGGGCTGTTGAGGCGGGAAGTTAGTGCCCGCCTCAAACTTTAGAGGCGAACACCCCGGTGACCGCCTCAACAGGTCAAAAGCACACATATTTTTGAGGCGAACGAAAATTTGCCCGCCTCTAAAGCATCTGTTGCAGCGAATAAAAAGACTGACCGCCTCAACAGATAGTGGAAAAAGGTTTTTTGCGGTGGTTTTTAAAGTGACCGCCTCAATAGGGGGCTGCAACAGGTGTTTTTTCTACTAGTGAAACGAGTACCGTAGGGCATTCTATGATCGACTAATAGACTGAAAAGTAATCTAGTTAATAAAAGTCAATTGTTACAAGAATATTGTAAGGCATCAAATGACTAGTAGAGACGAGGTAATCTAGTCAATGTAGGAGATTTATCTAGTAGTTTATATAAAATATAGTAAACTTGAATCAAGTAATCTAGAAACAAGAGTAATCTATACAATAGTATAGTAGACCCATAAATTACATAAGACCTCACATAGTTCATTAGATACTTATCCTTAGTCTTTTGAGACTAAATCCGAACAAAAGCACCATCCTGCCATCTTTCTTTTAAACTAAAGAAAAATCCAAAACCATATAAACCTTGTGATAATGTCACATATACACGTACATATGTGATAATCTAGTCAATCTAGGAGATTTATCAAGTAGTCTTTTGACCCTTTTTCTCCAATTTTTTTACTTAAGTGTAAATTAGGGTTTAATTTTTACCTCTCTTTGTCCAAATTCGATTTTATCGAAAACCACCCGTAAAAGTGCTCATATTGCTCAAAACCACCCCATTAATCAAATATTACCGAAAACCACCCTATTAAAGTATTTCGTTAGTCATTCACCACCCATTTTCATTTCCCATCTAACTCCGTTTATCAATCGTACACGTGTCAAATTTTTATTATTTTTATTATTAAATAAATTAAAAGGTCAAAAGAAAAGATAAAGAAAAAAAAAAGTAGGTCATCCTCCTGTCTTCTTCTTCCTCCTCTCGCCGTCTTCAACCTCCTCTCGCTCCTCGTCAAGATCGTTGCAGGAAAATCAATATATGGGGCTAAATTTTTCTTTCGCCCAAAGCCCATTCGACAAGCTCCAAAGGAATTACCCTCACAAAGCCCATTCGGCAAGCTCCAAATCGAGAGCATAACAATCTCGTATCAGGCGGAGAAGATAACTCAATCGGCAATCTCTTGGCTCTTTGAATCCGCATACTCTCTCGATCGGGCATGAAACTCGCGATTCCTTGCACCATGAGATCCGATTTGAGTTACCTAGCTAGTCGATTGGAGACGTCCCAACTCCCCAGCTTGGTATTACCTTCATTGACGGAGCTCGCAGAGGCGAATAACCTCGAATTGGCGAAGGAAGTCTGAGCGCTCTGGTGGTGGAGTGCAGACCTGGAGTACGAATCGGGTTCCGGGTTCGAGTAGGGTTGCTCTTGGGGATTGTAAGGCGGAGGTGAAGGCGGAATAAGGAAGGGATGAACAGATCCAATTTGTTGGTGGTTCTTCACCAAGTCGTGGTTGTGCACTAAAGGTTAGAGGTGAAGAACACGGTGACAATGAGTGCAGATCTGGGTTTCAAAATGGCATATTTTGAAAATTTGATGGAAAGATAAGGGCATTTTAGTCCGTTCAAGTTATTTAACTATTTTCATAATTAAAAATCATAAAAACATTTAATTCATCTTTATAATAATGGATATGTCGGGGTTAAAATGGTAATTTTAATTTTTAACAGAGTTTTAGACGGAAAATATGAATGGGGTGGTGAATTGCTAACAGAAGGCTTAATATTGGTGGTTTCCGGTAATATTTGATTAATGAGGTGGTTTTGAGCAATGTACGGTATTTTACAGGTGGTTTTCGGTAAAAACCTCTATCCTTTTTCTAGAAATCGGTCTCGACTCCTTCAATTATTGTTGATTTCCAATTCAAACCTTTATATTTAATATCTTAAAAGCATAACTACTTGGTTTACAATGAATACTCTGTCAATTGTTTGTTATAAATTTAGGTTTTCTATATGTTCCTCCAACAACATTCAAAGACAGACTTTGGCATATGAGGTTGTTGATTCTCAGTTTCTTTTGTTATTCTTATTTTTTCGGATCCCTTTGAATCCCTTCAAATTCCAGGTGAGTTACTATCTTCCTTTTCCAAGCTAACATAAATGATATTAAATTGGATTATTAGAATGATACGAAACTAAAAATGCTTGAATAATATAAATGAAATACTAGTCACTTTTTAAAATTCGTGTTTGACGACCGTGCCGAAACCATATATAAAATATCGGGTTGCAACCGCGCAACACCATTTTTACACCGTGTAGCCCCGAACCTTTCGACATGGTGTGTTTAAAGGTATGTTTTATTAAGGGTTATTTACCGAAAACCACCCGTATGATGGCCTACTTTGCCGAAAACCACCCCTATGTTGCAATATTACCGGAAACCACCCTTATCATACCCTCCGTCACTCAACAACCACCCATCCCCAAATCCGTTTATTTTTCCGGTTAACGCGTTTCACGCGCCATTATTTTATTATTAAATTTTTTTATTTTCTTTTTTTCTTCATTTAACTTCTTTTACTTATCCTTTTTTATCTTTTACCATTTCATCTTTTACCTTCATTCATCTTCTTCCCTAATCCCGATTTGGGGATTTTGTTCTCAAACCCTAATCCCGATTTGGGGATTCGATTTGGGTGTTCGATTGGGAAGGTGTGGGTTGTTTCTAGTGTTTCCGAGTTTGATTGGGTGGGTTTGGGAGAGATTGGGTGCGAACCATCAAGAGAAGTCGAAGAAGGCGATTTCTGGGCGATTTCTGGGCGATTTGCGATTTCGAAGAAGGAGAAGTGCGATTTCTGGGCGATTCTACTCTCGATTTCTTCTAACTAGCTAAGGTAAGTTATTCAATGGCATTTCTCATCTTAATTTGATGTGTAATCGATCGAATTTTTGAATTAGGGTTTAGGGTTTTCGAAATGGAATTTGGGGCTTTTTTATTGTGATTTCTCGAGATGCTTTCTGAGCATTGGAATGATGTTTCACTGTGGATTCTTCCCTTTTTCAGCATGAATTATAGCAAAGATTCATTTTTTGGTAAAGCTTTAGTATATGGACAAAGTTGAGGGTTATTTATTGCATGTGGTGGGGTCTAAAGTTTTTGGTTCATGTGACCATATGAATTGACTGCATTATATAAGTCTTAAAATGCTTATAATATAGGGCATTAATGGTTGTTGAATATTGGTAGGTATGGCATTCCGTCAAATTCAAATTAGGGTGATGTATGATGGTATCTTTTACAAATCAAAAGATAATGATCATCTTATGTACAAGAAAAGCAAGGTCCATTATTATAGGGATGTGGATCCAGATATGCTTTCTAAGGTAGTGCTGGAAAATATTCTATGTGAAGATGTGGAGTTGATGGACATAAAAGAGATGTGGTTTTTAACTCCTGGGTTGTCAGTTGAGAGAGGGCTCCAGTTAATTGATAGTGACAAGGGCCTTATGCTTATGGTGAACAAATTTGGCAAGGACAACTTAATGCACTTGTATGTTACAAGGGGCAGAAGTTAGTCCAAAAAATTTGAGGGAAGAAGGCCCAAGTTCTTAGCCCACAGTAGAGAAGTCTGGTGTCACTAAAAATCCATCAAGAAAAAGATATAAGAGGGATGAGGTGGAACAGCCTAGGTCTAATAATTTCACAACCAAAGAGGCAACCAAAAACAACAGTTCTCGAGGGAAGGGTGTTGTGAATGAAGATCTAGAGGCAAATGTTCAGAGATTGGTGTTCACCTCAGATGAAGAAGAAGATGAAGACCCAGATGCAGAATTAAGGTATGATTCATCTTCCTCTGACAGTGAAGAGTTCTTTTCAGAGAGTGAGGATGAAGATGATGATATCTTCAAGGATAATGTTGATCCAAGTGTAGATGACTTTAGGCTTAGAGAGAGTTTGAGAGATGGATGTCTGAATTTAGGAGCTGGTGTATTGGATGGTGTTTCTGATGAGGAGGATTCTGATAATTTTGATGCATTAAGGAGTCTTAGTGAGTCTGATGGTACAGGTGGGAAAAAGAAGAGATATGCAGAGTTTAATCCATTAATTGATTTCAAGAGGAAGATTAAATTTAAGAGTGGTTTGATATTTCCATCTAATGATGTGTTCAGACAAGCATTAAGGCAGTTTTCTATTGAGAATGGGGGTGATTACTACTACCTTCACAATGATAAAACCAAGGTCTCAACCTACTGTAGGAAGAAGTGTGACTGTTCTATGAAACACTCTAGGAAAAAGTGTGTTTGTAAGAAGATTTATTGTCAGTTTAAGGCTAATAAGCTAATAGAGATGAACAAGGAAGAAGGGACTAGGAGTTGTAATGCAATCTGGGGTGGTGGAGAAGCCTTTGAAGTTGATCATCTGGGCAAGACCTATGTGGTGGATTTGCAGAACAAAACTTGTGGGTGCAACAAATGGGATCTAACTGGAATCCCATGCCCTCATGCAATGTGTTGCATTGTGAAGGATAGGAGAAGACTTGACCAATTTGTGCATCACTATTACACAAAGGAGGCTTACCTAATGGCATACAAGGAAATCATTCACCCAATGCCAGGGGAATCACAGTGGGAGAGGACACCTCATATTCATCCAACACCACCATATATGGTTCAACCAGGTAGGCCTAAGAAGCTAAGAAGAAGAGAGGCTGGAGAAGTGCCTAGCAGTAACAAGAGGATTAGAATTGTGGGACTCGTGAAGTGCACCAACTGTGGAAACCCTGGCCATTACAAGAACAAGTTCTCTGCTCCTCCAAGAACTAATGATAATCCACCTCCAACTCAATAAAACAGAGGTGGAAGGCCTAGGAGTACTAAAACAGTACCTATTGGATCTCAAAAGAGGAGGAAGTACACAAAGAATGTAAATTCATTGTAATTTTTTATTGATTATGCTAATTCATTTGTATTTGTATTGATTATGAAAATGTTATATTTTAGGTGCCACAAAACCAACAAGGAAATCCTGGAAGTACACCTGGGGGGAACCAACAAGGAACTGCAAGTGATGGTCCTAGTGGAAGTCATGGTGGACAGATTGTACCAAGTCAAGGTTATGCTCCAAGTGCAAGTCATGGTGAAGCTCCAAGTGCAAGTCACGGTGAAGCTCCAAGTGCAAGTCACGGTGAAGCTCCAAGTGCAAGTCACGGTGAAGCTCCAAGTGCAAGTCACGGTGAAGCTCCAAGTGCAAGTCATGGTAGCAACTTCAGCCATCAAGAAAATCCAAGTGCTAGTCATGGCATAACCATGAGTCAAGGTGTGTGCAGTCAATCCAATCCAAAACCTTTTAAGTCACCTAGGATGAAGATTCCTGCTTCCAAGACAAAACTGGTGAAGGAGGTTCCTAGGCGTTCACCAAGGAAGAAGACAAAGAAGTAGTATGTTTACTATGTTTGTAATGTTTGGATCAGTTTCAATGTTTGTTGAATGTTAGTGTGTTGAACAGATGTTGCAAGTGGTTTTTGCACTGTTTTAGTTGGTAATCTATGGTTTTATTTTGAAAAGGTTTGCACTGTTTTTTTCCCTGGTTTGGTCACTGGTTTGGTAACAGGTTTGGTCACAGGTTGGTCACAGGTTTTTGCACAGTGAAGACTGTCATTGATGCACAAATTGCACAGCTTTTCAGCCTCATTACTGCAGTGTTTTACCATTGACCATGACCACATTTAATTTTGGTCAATTGTTACCTACCCCATGTCATCAATTCTTCACCTAAACCCTGCACATTTCAAGCATAAATAGCTCTATTTCTCAGCACATTTGCCATCACAGCCGAGCTTCCTTTCCTTGCATTTCTTCATTTCCTTGCATTTCTTCCATGGCAAATCATGTCATTGATCTAACAGACATCTCGGTCAGTGAAGACATCAGCCACTGCAAATGCGAGGAGTGTGAGGAATGGAACCAGGAAACACCCTTGGAGAAAGCTGAAAACTACCCTCACAAAACCAAATTAAGCTTTTATGTGCAAATGAAAGCATCATTTGTTCAAAAAGATTGCAGAATGGTAAGTAATGTTTTATTCTTGTGTTTTGGGCATGTTATTCTAATGACTAATATACATAAATTTTCTTATTCACAGCTTATTCCTTTCGAGTATGCAAACAAAAATTTGAGGCCTTACATAGATGAAGAGATTACACTTTTCATTAGTTAAAAAACTTGGAAAGTAGTACTCAAATTCAGTGGAAACAAATTCAAGTTTGGCAAAGGATGGAGAGACTTTGTCGAAGAAAATGACATAGAAACAGAAGATGTTTGCCTCTTTCAAATGGAGGAGATAGTTGGAAAACCCACCTACGAAGTCATCATCTTCAAAGCTCAATTAACTGTCTATTTTGTTTGAACCGGTGTCTCATTTCCTGGTGTCTCATGTCTCATTTGCTGGTGTTTCATTTCTGTTTTTGTTGATTTTATGTTTTTGTTGAATTTGTTTCATTTCCTAATGTCAATGTTAGTTTCCTGATGTCAATGCACTGTCTTCTCATAAAATTGCATTCCATTCAAATATCATAAAAGACCACATTACATTGACCATTTCAATACTAAAACATTTGCAAACATGAAGAATATGAGGAAGACAAGTACAACTACTACTGATTTTTCTAGGGTTCATAGCCACTGCTACTTTTGGTGCTTCATCATTATCAATATGATTTTCTCTAACTGTATCTTGAAGCTTCATAATCTCGGCCTCCATTTTCTTCTTCTCTTTCAATAATTTGTTAATCACATAAGTGGCTCTTCCACTATATTCCTCATCCTTCCACATAAAGAAATTGCAATTCTTTGTCTCTGAACCATAAAAACGACAGCCCCAAAATCTTCTCATGAAATTGAATTCAGTTTTTGAAGTTGCTTCAGATGCTGGATAGCCACACTTGCAGAATCGTTGTTGGGAATTAATTGATGAAGAGCTCGACTTTGACATTATCAAACCTAGCCCAAAAATCAGAAAAGAGGAGATTAGGGCTTCCCAATCAATCGGAATACTTGCAAACACTGATATACTTACCGATTTAGGGCTTCGCAATGTCTACAATCTTCAATCGATTTACTTCCTCGCGTCAATCGTAAGAAAAGAGAAGAAATAGAGCTCGATTTCAAATCTGGCGAAAAAACTAGGGTTAGGGTTCTAGAATCGGGAATGAATTGGGGGAATGAATTGGGGGTAAATGGGTATAAAAAGATGAAATGGTAAAAGATAAAGAAGGATAAGTAAAAGAAGTTAAATGAAGAAAAAAAAATTAATAAGAAAATAATGGCGCGTGAAACGCGTTAACCGGAAAAATAAACGGATTTGGGGATGGGTGGTTGTTGAGTGACTGAGGGTATGATAAGGGTGGTTTCCGGTAATATTGCAATATAGGGGTGGTTTTCGGCAAAATAGGCCATCATACGGGTGGTTTTCGGTAAATAACCCTTTTATTAAACCGGGTTTGGGAAGCATTCGATACGCCATGTCAAAAGGTTCGGAACGGTTCAAGATAAAGACACGATTTTATAACCAAGTTTAATAGAATCTTGTTTAACCTCTAATGTTTAATCCAGTCTAAATCCTTTCGACACCGCGTGTCAAAAGCTTATTTTGAACCGTTGAAATTCAATCAAATTGCAACCCACTCACATCTTGTTTAACCTCTATTATTAGGATAGATTAGATTTATTTTAAAAAATTGCAAAACGCTAAATTTGAAATATTTTTAATATTAGAAATTACATTTTAGAAAAGATTACTGAAAGTATATGTTTAATGGAAAATATATGATTATTGAAATAGATTTGATTTATTCAAAATTAGAAAATATTGCAAAAAGATAAATTTGAATTTTTTTATTTTTTATTAGAAATTACATATTAGAAAAGATTACTGAAAGTATATGATTATTGGAAAATTTAGGAAATATTGCAAAACGTTAACTTTATTGAAAACGCTAATATTATCATTAGAATATATGATTTATATGAATTCAGTTTAATATATATGATATTTAGATCAAAAAAGGAAAACGCTAAATTTCAGTAATAACTCATGTTGAATCCTTATATAAGTTGTGTAAAAATAAGAGGTGTTTAGAAACTTCAATAAGTGAATTGGTCCAGATAGAAACACATCGGGTCGGAGAGTAACTACATCTTTTAGGAGGGGTATAGAGCTCATGGTCAGATGTCGAGGAGGATAGACTATGCGACCATATTTCAGGTCCTGCACACTCTCCCATACTCACTCCCGTATGCACTCCCTTAGCAGCTACCACAACCTCTTCTTTGGCCCCTCCTCCTCCTCCTTCTCAGTACGGATCTATATTGACTCGTTTTGGTACACACATTGCCAAGAAGATTTCGGAGGCTAGAGATCCCGATGTTGTTTCCCGGATGATAAGTGTCCAAACACGGATGACCTCTTCTGAGCGATGGCGTCCTATCATACCTACAAACCCGACTCCAGGCTCTTGGTATTCTATAGAGACAAAGATTGGGTTGACTTCTTTGATGTATTTCAAGTTTCAAAATGTCCACCACAACCTCATTTCTGCATTTGTCGAGCGGTGGCACCCAAAGACGAACACATTTCATCTGTCGTTCGGAGAGATTGGCCTCACTCTACACATGTTGGGTATTGATCCAGGCTCTTATGGCACGCCATTTCTTGTTCTCTGTTCGTGAACAAGACCACGAACATGCTCTTGGCATCTTGAGGTCCATTTCTTAGGGGACTGGTGTTTTGGCCATGCTTTACAAATAGCTGGGTATATGATCTAGGGAGAAATGCTCTGGTGTGTCTAGGTGCGCAAGATTTTCCAAGTTTGGATTTGGACATATTTTCCTGGAAACCCAAACCAGAAGGAAGGTACAAATGATGATATTTATCGATGTGGACGGTTTACACCAAACGGACCCCGCTGAGGAAAAACATTTCTATTGTGGATTACAGGCGCATTTGCAGCCCTTGTAATTGGGTCGGCCCAAAGCGGCGGGTGTTACAAGTCATTTATTCTTCTTTATTTTCATTTATTTTAAATATATAGTTATTAATATTTATAAATGTTTTAAGGTACGTTGGGTGCCGTATCAGCAGCTTGACTTTGGAGGGGCCCAAAGAGTGTCCACTTATCGAGCCGGTATCCGGTGTCTCGAGACTCTTAAGATGTACGATCTAGATCGGTTATGCAGACAGTTTGGGCGTCGTTAGAGAAGAGCACTAGACGCAGTAGAGCCAGTAGATCTCTATTTCTTTGTTGCTCTATGTGGTGGGAAGAAGTTTTACAATGTTGATAATGGCCACGAGTGGAATAGATGGGCCCAACGGTATGCCAACCTATGTCCTTACATTCTGTCTAACCCACCAGCTCCGTCCGCTTGGGATGTTGACGACGCTTATCTAGACTGGTATCTACAGGTTCACATCCATATGTGAAGCCCAATGCGCCACAACAACCAAGACATGGACGTGGCTCACTTATATCTGTCGACTTGACCAGGGTAATTATTATTTTTGTTTCTTTTGGCATGTTGTTCTGTATAACCACTTATTTACAAAACTTTCATTTGGCAGTGTGTAGCTATGGCAATTGCTCTTATGAGGGGGAATTTGATAGAGCAAATGTCGTGGTTGCTAAATCAAAGAACCCCTAAATTACTAACTAGAGTATAGCATGTAAGTAGAGATCGAACCCAAGGGAATCAAAACAACAATTCTATACAGCAAGTGAAATACCAACTCGAGAACAAGTTACGGGGGGTTAATAATATTGACTAACAAAGTAACAAGTAACAAGCAAGACAACGATGGTTGAGAATATAATGGCGAAGGGGTTCCACCTAGCAAGTATCCACACAACAGTCAATCAAGTTGATCATAGATTATCTCAAGTTCTTATTAATCTTAGGGAATGTTCCTATTCCAATCTTAATATATCAGCAAGCCAACCGGTCCTGATAAAACTTACTACTCAACAACCTAGGAGACCTCTTAGGTTAAATCAAATAGCAGCAAAGAGCACATGAATCACAAGGATGCATGCAATAACTTACAACCATCAAGTATTAATATGCAATCAATTCTCTTTCATGTAAGCAATCAACTACAAGATCATGCAAATATGGATGCTACTATGACAAGGAATTCCACAGTCTATTCCTAGTCTAGCAATAGAAGACTATTAATCAAACTAGGTGATCAATCTAGCAAAACCAATAGAAATCATATGAACAGAAACAAGAGAATCAATACAAACTCAAAGGAAAATAACAAGAGTAATAAATCTTATAACTGAATCAACTAAAGGTTTCAACCGCTAGGCAAAACATTGGAATTAGTTCTTGTTCATGGTTCGCAAGACTAAAGTTCTAGATAGAAAAGATGATAAACATAAGATGAGAATTAGGGTTCTTGAAGAGAGTCTAACCCTAAGAAAATACCAAAAATAACACAAGGAAAGTTTTCCCAAACGAAACAATAAATAAAACGTAAAAGGAAAGTGGGAAGTCTTCAATCCGGAACACGCACGCGGTCACCATAAGTGCCACGCGATCGCTATCTCGGGGTAGTGATCGCCATCTTCTTCGAATCTCAATGGTCTTTTGTTGTCCTCACGCAATCGCTATCTGAGGATAGCGATCACCATCTTCGCTCAGGTCTTCAGTTCAACTCCGAGTGTCTTCTGTCTTCAACTCCTCTCTTCAAATCCTCTAAGTCTTTAATTCATCTCATATACTCCATGCATTAGAATTGACTCCAAACTCCTACAAATTCACTCTAAATATAATGCAATAACCCCTACTTACGCTATACAAAGTGCACGTATCAGAATTTCTCATTGGGCAGTTCAACACAGAGGTGACCCACTCTTACATAGATCTTATAACGAGTGTATATCTACCTACAATGGAGGAGGTTTCAAAGAGATTTTCACAAACTTTCAGATTATAGTTCCAGGAGCCAGAGTCATCTAGGATGGCGGAAGAGAGAACAGTTAAGGCGTCTATATATGATAGAGAGACTAGGTCGTCTAGGATGGCCGAGGAGCGGGCAGCACAGGCACATGAAACAAAGCGCGGGATCGTAGTGATTTCAAGGGTCTTAACCATAATGATTCTGGAGGTGAGCACGATTTAGATGATTGATGTATTTTGTCGTTTTCTAAGTGATGGATTAGTTTCTTATTTTGTTCGAATGTTGGATTCAGTTTTCTATATGTATGTTGGTTTGTATTAATTTTTTAGATTGTTTGTTTGAAGGCCAACCACATGTGTTTTGAATAGGATCGCAACAATTACAGGCAACGACTCCACCAATGGTAACAACAACGATTTCAATAGCGATTACAGAAACTACTTCTCGAACGATTACAACAACTATTTGATTAATGATTACCGAAACAACTTCACTAACGATTAGAACAAATATTTCAATAGAGAATTAGAAAACGATGTCAATCAGATGGTTCACAAAACGCAAGCCTCGGTTTTAGGTTAGCGTTTGCATTCTTTAGTGTTTGGATCTAATTGAGTAGTATTTTGGGTGTAAAGGATCAATCCACTCCATTAAGTCACATAAGAAACCACCTCTTATTGGGCATGTCCGGAACCTTCGATTGATATTCCTTCTCGAATCGGAAACACGGATTACCGCTGGCTGCCTGTTGCTTAACTGTCTTGTTGCGACATTGTTATAACTTTGTTTATGAAAAAAACTTATCGAGCATTGACAAATTGGTGATAATGGGTTTGTGATGTCTCTATTTATAGGCACATATTTGAGGTAGAAAGGTTCTGGAATCGCATTTTTGTCCTATACAAGGCCCAACATTCACACTTAGCGCCATGTAAACCTCCCCCCCCCCCCCCACCATTCAGTTTTAAACCTTTCTACACGGCGTGTATAAAGGTTTTGGACTCCATGTTGTAATTTTTGTTTCGTTTATATTTTTCCATATATTTTATTTCTAATCATTCAACAAGATACAAAAGGAAAATTACAAAGAAATAACTATTTTTTTGATCGAGGCCTCGGACTTACATCATCATCTTCTACACCATCTTCATCATCTCCATCACCTTCATCACCTTCATCATCATTGTCAGTTGTCCCTCTATCCTCATCTGAATTCCCTTGATCAACTTCGTCCCCACCATCTTCACCTTCATCATAGTCATCTTCCCCACCATTTTCTCTTGATTCTCCGCCTCTTCATCTGAATCATCTTCATCATCCTCACCTTCGCCACCATCTTCATATTCATTGGGATTTTGAGGTATTGGTTTGGATGAGTTTTGTCCACTTCTGAGAACGACCATACACTTGTTAAGCGATCTACACGACATGTAGTAAGGTTCTTGGCTTACATGTTGTCTTATTAATAGATACGCAACCACCACCCAATTCAACACAATTCAAGTTCAGAGTTATATTTATTTTCCTTGACAGTAAAACCAATGGAGTCGTTATCGAGGGTGTGTAGCTGTAAGAAACCTGCAATGATTAAGTATGATCATGTATAGTAGAATCTTGCAATTTGTTTTATCACAAACTATTGCAATTGTTGAAATTTCATACAACTTAAACCATTGTTTCACATAACGTTATACCTATCATTCCACTAACCCTAGTCAAACATACTGAACAAAATCAAATCACAACCACATTAGCTTTGTAATGGACCGCTACCATTAGTTTTGCGATTGCATAAATGTGTTATAACTAACATAGTGATAGGAGGCTCGGAACCGGGAGGGGAAAACATCGAAAGACATGTTGTCGGACCATACCATGATAACACAACTAGTGCAACTTGATACCTTGTGGAAAACACCAACCCCATTGTAGGTGTGCACATCCAAGTTCTCTCGTACAAGGCGACCTAATGCAATTCACTTCTCGAATGAACTGCATCACCTTCTTGAAACCCTCTAGCGTCAATTCATACTTTTGCCCGTTTGTCTGGAGGTGTCTCAAAATCTCTACTTGGACTTGAACATATTGTTGTTCTGGTTTACCAAGTAAGCGCGCAAGGGACTAATAACCACAATGACCGTCATCACCTACTTGCTCCACATTGTTTGTAGCTAAATTACCAACGAGATGATAACTAAGCAATTGTAGGGCAAAGATCAAACTTGACGGTAACAATCTTAACACTCAAGAACACTATGGGAAATTAGGGTTTCAAGGCTTGTACTTGTATTATTGCTCGAGGTGGCTGAATGATTACAAAGAAGGCGTTAGCCTCTTTTTATAGGCTAACCCTAGTTTTATCTTTAAGGAAATAGAATAATATCTTTTACCAATTACACAAGGAATATACAATAGATATACACAAAACACTCGGCCAACCTTATCTTCACTGCAACGGCGTCTTTCGTCCTCTTCTCGTCACGTCGACGTGATCTTTCTACGATTAGCTCTTGACGCATTCCTTACTCGTCGTATTTTTAGGCACAAACAATACCCCCAAGGCGTTTTACAGAGCTTAATGCCTCATAGATCTGGGAAACGCCTTCTTTCTTCATGGAATACGTCTTCATCAAATTTGGAACGCGTTGGTGATGATGTCATCTAGAATTTTTACTGCGTCTCGAGGCTTTGACCATCACTTCTCTTCATCGTTTTTACGCACCTGACGAGTTGCTTTGTAACTTGTGCCGGCAACGTTCATCTTCAACGGCTAGTTTCTTTAGTGGAGTATAAAGTCGTTGGGAGAGTATCTTCTCCCGTAATCTTCGCGATCTCTTGCCTATATAAGGGTGAGATCCTGCTCTTTTCTATACATCTCTTCTAATCTCATTTCTCTTGAGCATTTCTCTCCTTTCTCACTTTCTCTGCTTTGTTGGCTTATCTCGTCTGGTTCCTCTTTATCTTATCTTCAATTTCTCATTTCTTCATACTCCTTTCTTCATGGCGTCTCCAGTTCTTTATGAACCGAGGAAGGTCCTTCGTGACTCGGACCGATATTATTCCGATGCTCAAGACATCAGTCTTTGAGATCCATTGCCGAGCTGGGTCCAGAGATGAAGATCGAGATTACTCCCAGAGGGGTTTGTGCTGACACTCACCGGCCGGGATGGATCTCGGTTTACGAATATCCTTTTCTGGCGGGACACCGGTTCCAGTTCTCGCCTCTGGTTAGGGCGTTCATGCTTGCTCTGGGTGTGGCGATGGGTCAACTTCTTCCTGGCGCCTGGGGAATCCTTGGTGCTCATGACGACGCCATAGAAAAGCACGGTATCGATTTAGTCGTGGCGGACCTCGTTCATTCTTTGTCGATCTCCACTTCTTCTCCAGGTAGGATGTTCTTCAAGGTTAAACAAAAAAAGACTCGCATTGTGTTTGAGAAGAGTACGGCTGATCGCGGTTGGGCCAAGGTCATATTGCTAGTAGTACGCCTGGCGAATCCTTGGTGCTCATGACAACAGGAGTTGGTCGATGTCGACTTCAGGCATCAACCGTTCGCCGACGTCTACAGACTCGACGACCAGGCCGTCGGTCAAGGCGGATGATCCGTCTAAGGAGGCTCACGTGTTTCAAGTGCAGGGGTCGAGGTCATATTGCTAGTAGTTGCCCGAATCAACGGGTCCTGCTCCTCAATGAAAACGGCGGGTATGAATCTCTTGATGAGGAAGATCTCAAGGAGGAACAGGGTGACCAGGTTGACGAGGTGCGTTTTGCTACTACTGATGTTAAAGGTGAGTATTTTCTGTGCATGACACTTCCTTTTGAGGGGCCTCTAGATGATACTGCTAACAGCGGGGA
This sequence comes from Oxyria digyna, assembly GCA_029168935.1. Lineage (NCBI taxonomy): Eukaryota > Viridiplantae > Streptophyta > Magnoliopsida > Caryophyllales > Polygonaceae > Oxyria > Oxyria digyna. Next base: position 3,275,839 of record JAPVLV010000019.1, read on the forward strand.
TAAGCAAGAAGGCATGAGAGACAATGGAGATCACCTAGAGTTGATGGGCGAGATCATAGAGTGGATGATGGAGAGAATCGAGAAGCGTTTTGACCTTCCACCGATTGATCTAGTGCAACGTACACTTGCTTTTCACCACCGCATCTTCATTGGTAGGTTCCCGGAACCTTTTCTTGTTGTTATTGATGGTGGGTGTGAGCGTAATGTGGTGAGCTCTGTTGTTGTTACAAAGTTGTCCATTTCCACATATGATTTGAGTGAGAATATCTTAGCGGGGTGGGTTTTCCATAACTTCAACACGGAGGTGACTCGAGGAGCTGAGCTGAATATCAGGTTGGATGGTTATCCTGATAGCATTCGTTGTGTTGTCTTGCCTATTGATGATATTACTGTCATCTTGGGACGTCCGTGGCAGTTTGACAGATATGCTCTTCATGATGGGCGCCACAATTAGCACCACCTCTTTCACAATGGTCGTCGTTTTCGCTTATCTCCTATGAGCAAGAAGGAGATTTCTGTGTTTACAACTATGAGTCATATTAAGGAGAAAGCAGGCAACAATCTGGTTCGATATCACGTGCAGACACATCGTAAGTTTCCTCTTCCTCATGACTTTTTCATGTGACTCGTCTTTCTCCTGAGGTGCCATCTTCTTCACCCCTTTTCGGTATCACTTTGCCTTCTTTTCTTGCTCTTGGTCGGATTGATTTGCTATTCTTTTTTGATGTCTTGGGAAAGTTTTCTAAGATGATACTCATGATTAATTCGTCTAAGGATTTGGTTAAGCTGAGGAAGCGCAACCCACTGCAGTTATTCTTTGTTCACACTTCTCGCTAGCTGAGCCATGGCGATTTATCTGCTAGTGTCCATTTCTAAAGCATTTTTAAGAGCGTCGGGTATCTTGTGTTTGTTGCTTTTCCTATTGCAGATTCGAGGACGAATCCTTTTTTAGAGAGGGAGGATGATGTACGCAGGAGCAGCACAGGACATCTATGGAGAGGGAACGGCCGACCCTATTGATGAAACAAGCCCTTTTGGGCCAAGCAGGAAGAAGGCCCAAGAAGATGAAGAGTATTGAGACATTACTATTTTACCCTTGAGACATTTTCATATTTAAGTTGGTTTTTAGAGCATGTTGCTCAAATTTGACAAATTGAGAATTATTCTTACGTTTTAGTTTTGACATTGTTTTGACGTTGTTAGTTGTAGTTTGATTGGATTGAATTCAAGTGGATTTCTTGTGTTTGATTCAATTTGTGAGAACGAATTTTTGGTGTGTCCATAGCTCTGTCCCACACGATCGATCGGGTGTTTGGTGTGTCCATAGCCTTTTCATTCAATCCTCGAAAGAACCTTAGGTGGATTCCTTGGGCTAGTTCGAGTCAAGCGAGCCTTTCTAGGTGGATTCCTAGGAAGACGTCGTTTGCTATTCAAGTTCGTTAGATCGTCTTCCGCAACGGCCTCACAAACCCGCCTTCTACATCGACTTCATCTTCAACTTCCTCCAAGAGAACGTTTTCAGCCTCCTACATTCGATCATGCAGATTCGTCTGCCATCACAATGTTAGTGATTATAGATTATATTAGTGAAATGTTAAAGTGTATGATGAGAAATGATGTGTTGAATGAGACTTTTGAGGTTTTCACGTATTTTTATAAAATATTGGGTTTAGGTATAAATGAGCCCGTAGAACTGTGTTTGCACATAGTTCTGCAATTTCCAGCGTTCTGCGAGAGCGAGCACCCCCGCGTAACGCGAGAATCTCCTCTCTTGCAGAACGCGGGAATTTTCACATTACAGAGTTTAACTCTGTTAGTGTATGTTTTGTTGTGTTTTGTTGTGTTTTGTTGTGTATAGGTGATTTTTCCTTTGTTCACTGGATTAAATGCAATCCAATTGAATGACTACACCTACCCAACGTTCACGGTTCCATGTTTGCCACCATCATTTGATTTAGGGATTGAGTTTGGTGATTATCACGTATGAAGTGCGTGTGCCATCTACTTATCAAGTGCCCCTGACGTCTACATATGAATTGCTCGTGCCATGTTCTTATGAATTTCCATGTACATATGAAGTGTCATCAAGCTATGATGTGTTTCATTCACAGTTTGCTAACCCACCTACATACGTAGGAGAGGAGATATTGTTTCTTCCTGTTTTCCGGACTGCACCAAAGTTTGATGGTCCCGTATGTGAGGAAGTTGTTGTTTCTAGGGATTATGCCGAATATTTTACCACATGGAGTTGAATGTTGCAAAGCAACATAAGTTTATGATCTCTATTGGAAGGAGTACACCATTTTACCGGGGCAAAGTGGAAAGGTTCAAATCCTTTGTGAGAAAGGTGGAAATTATAAGCCTAAAGGTCTCTTTGTGAGGAAAAACACAAGAACAAGAAAACGGGGTGTCCATTTCAGTTGAAGCTTTGGAGAACCGTATTGAAGACAATAGGAGAGTAACTACTGTTTGTGGTTTGCACAACCATCCTATTGGAGATACTTTTGTTAGGAATGCATTTGCTGGAAGGCCCACCCCTAATCAGAAGAAAATTGTTCGTGAGATAGTAATTTCTCACTATTCTCCAAATCAGATTTACACTGAGCTAAACAAGGATCCCGGATGCTGCACAAAGAAGAGACAAGTGTACAATTTGGTAAAAGATATAAGGGAAGAAGAAATGGAAGGTAGAACCGTGGTTCAAGAATTCTTCAACAAATGCAAAGAGAACAACTACTTCATGGAGTATAGGATTGTGCAAAAAATTCTTCGATAATAGGCGACTTGTTCTTTGCTAGCCTCGAATCAATGAAGCTCTGAAAGGTGTTTCCATATGTTCTTTTGTTGGATTCGACTTATAGCACAAACAAGTAAGTATTTATCATTCTGTTTTTTAATTCATGTTAAATTTAATACATATGGTAAAAAATACTCACGCGTGACGCGAACACACCATCCCTCGTGTAACGCGAGAAATGTACTTGATTCAATGTTTCTGCATTTTGGAAAGCACAGATTGTGGACGATATGTAAGGAAGAACATAGAGGCCAATGCCAAGAAAGATATGGATACACACGCATTGGGGACTAAGATTTTTGTTGAATATTATGAGGTGTTCAAAAAAACCACTGAAGAAGACTACATCAAAAAGTTGAAGACACTTGAGAGAGAATGGGTAGCTTATCCAACCGTATAAAACTACGTGAGAGAGAAAGGGTGAACCTTCTGCCAGTATGTTCACTAATTTTTATTATCTATATTTCTATTTAAATGTAAATCTGCATTACAACTTCTGTAATGCACATTCACGCGTAACACGAGTACACCTCCTGCCACGTCACGCGAGAAAGGGTGCGTCGCGTTACGCGTGAATTTGCACATTATAGAAGAACAATTGCAGATTCACTATTGAGGCATATTATGTCAGTTTACATTGTTTTATCGAACATTTTAGAGTTGAAGCAGCACATTCGTGTCTTAAGTCGTACTTGACAAGTGGAAAGGGTAGGCTAGACACAATGTTCGGGGAATACAAAACAATTGCAGCGAACCAACTTAAGGAGATCAATGTGTCTTTCACCGAGAGTTTGAATAAGAGCTTCACTGTTGTTGAAGGGGTCGACTTGTTTAAAGTCTTGATGTTCAAAGTGTCTTACAAATGCATAGAGGGATTAAGGAATAGACGAAAGGTGAGAGATATGGTTTGACCACGCCTATGTTTTGTAGCTGTGAGATCAAGATTAGAGACGGGTTTATGTGTCTCCATCAGATTGGCAAACATTGGAAGGAGAAAATACCTCTTTTACCATCAGAGTTGCACCATTTCTGGAGTCCATTGAGTTTGTAAGAGGTTGATGTTCCCGGAATACTCAAAGTTAAGAATAAGGTGGCAAGACGTCTTTTCAGAGTTTCTATGAGGAAGCGTTTTCGAACTTGTCCGCCCATGATCAAGAGAAGTGTGCACAAACAGTTTTAGACATTGGGAGAGTAAATACTCCTCTAAAAGAGCCGGCTATTTCAAAGCACATCGGGGGTCGTCCAGTCGGAGCTCTTAACAAAGAGTCAAGGTCAACCCAAAGAAGACCGTCTGCACCGGAGAACACTAATTGGAATATGGATGCTAGAGATTTGGAAGAAACACCTCCAAAGAAGCAAAGAAATGTTTCTAATTCTACAACATTCAAGAAACCAAAAGTTAAGGCGATTGGCATGTACAAGGCTCGGGTACCTATGTCAATGTGCACTTATGTGAATGGTTGGTTTGAAGTATATGGAGATGGAAATTGTGGATATAGATCAATAGTGTCTGAAACGGAGGAGATTTGATGATAGCCAAGGTCAAGGATATTTGGCATCTAGTAGAAGGAACTTGGATTGGACCTCAAGAACAACCAAATTTGCAGAGCGTCGTACACCAACTTACATGGCAAGGAATAGGAATGACTCCAGAAGATCATTGGCTAGCAACCCCAAAAATGGGATGTCTTGTGGCATCCACATTCAACGTAGTGTTCGTAACAGTGCGAAAAAACGCTAACTACACTTTTCTTCCTCTACAACTTCCAACTTGGTATGAACCAGGGTACACAGTTAGCACGGTCTGCTTATTATATATTGAGAGGGAGAAACATTTTGTTCCGGTAAGTTTCTAATCTTCTTTTGAATTACTTACTATTATACTTAGCCTCTAATTTGCAACTCCTTGGTGGCGAAACGCAGAGCATGTTGCTTATTGTTTGCACGATCTTGTGGAAGATCCATGTGCCGCATTTAGTTTAAAGTAGTTGAATTTAAGTTTTATTTACTGACCTTGTAATGTAACGTTGAAATAGAACTTGGTTTTTTCAATTCTGAAACTGGAACTGATGTAATGGTTAATTTGGAAAATATGCAAACTCGGGAGGGCATCTCGCGTTACACGAGACGCACGAACCGTGCCAGTGTCCGTGGGAGTTGACTGAGAGCTCGCATATGTGTATTACTTTTCTCGCGTAATCCGAGGGTTGGAATTCTCGCGTTACACGAGATGCTCTAATTGTGCCACTAACCGTGCGAGTTTACAAAGAGCTCCCATTTTTGTATGTCTTTTCTCGCATTAAGCGAGGGTAGAGGATCAGGCGTTGCGCGGGACTTTGATCTAAAATAATCCAGCAACTAAAATATTTTACCACATGCTTCAACTAAAATAATCCAACAAAATTATACAACAACTAAAACTATTCATCAAACTCAAACAATCCATCGAACATTGAGAATCCAACAAATAAAACAATCCAAAAACATAAATAATCCAAAACACAATCGTAAATTATCCATCAACTTAAAAAAATCCATTCATGGTCGGAAGGGGAAAAGATCTTGACGAGATTGTAGCATTTGAGCGTGATGTGGGTCAAATTGCTCTTGAGTAGCATACCGATACCGGTCCATGCCATTGCACACCCGACCAATCACCTACACACATATAAACATTCATTCTATATTAATATTAGAGACAAACAAAGACTATAATACCTATGATAAACCAAAACAATTAATATTACATGTTTCTCAGTAATAAGCTCGGGAATCGCATGACGAATATACCTATGTGTCCTCTTAATGTACCAATCCTCATCGCACTCATGTGGTAGATAGACAATGAATTGACCTATTTCCTCAAGAGAGATGGAGTGAACATCTCATGAGTCCCATAGCCATTGGTTGACGTCATAGAAAACCACATAACTCTGAGTGTCTTTTGCCTATGAGCTTTGAGCGGTTCAATCACTGGCCTAGGAATACGCTAAATTCACCCAAATTGCATCGGACACCGATCCAGCATGTGTGGTTCTGTGACGTCGACGCACGATAGCACCCCATGAAATAGAGTGGGAACGAGCTTGGGGTCGAAGAAGTCAACCGGTCCATATGGGTTCCAACATATCTAAAAACATACAGCAAATGTAGAAATTGAAGGATACTTATCCTCAAAACAACACAGTTTCTGCAGGACTCTTCTGCAGAAAATGTGCAAATCCTCACGTAACGCGGGGAGTCCACATCTCGCGCAACGAGAGACGTGCCACCTCGCGTTACACGCGCAAATGCTCAGTTTCTGCATTTTTCCTGCACAAACTATACACAACCTAATGCATCTATTTGTGGCCAATTTCAGTAATTGCAAATGAATAAAAAAGATTAAGATAATTACCATCTCTGGCAAGATAATATCTAGCTCGCCTCTATAGTCCCTTTCGACTTGCCCCTTCTTCAACTTGAAATTTTGAGGCAACCAACGATAAGCCCATGGCATAACTGGCGTCCATTGTGATTGTTGAGCAAGTCGAAAGTTTGGGAAATAATTGTAGATCCATGCCTAGGGAAAAAAATTACGTTAAATACAAATTCATAAATTAGTATGTAAATTAAATGCTTAGAAAACATATACCTGCAACAAGGTGTAACAAAAGGACATTTGGGCATAGTTCTGGCGTGTGCATATCCCCAATTGCCTATACAAGTGTGTCAAAGCACCCGAGCTCCACGAGGTGTTCAAAGCTTTGTAAAATGTTTCCACATAGGGCCTGTATGTAAGCCGGATCAAGTTCTGGGACATGTCAGGAAATAAGGTGGAGGCAGCAGTATACAACACCCAACCTAATCCCTTTCGTTCTTCTCCCAGAGTTTCACAATGACTCCTAAACCACTCAGCTTTCACCCTGCCGGAATTGCATTGTCGCCATTCTATGCCAAAAAGACCCCCCCCCCCCCACCTTGGCAAAGTATGTTTTCAGTTCATCACTCCCCAACGTTCTACAGCATTGTCCCCATTCTATGCCATTGTCCCCATTTTTGTTGGTGCCATTGCTTTCCCCTCTATAGCTATCCATAAAATTTTATAAACATCAAGAAGGGTAATATTAATCTCACCACAAGGGAGGTGGAATGAGTTAGTCTCTGGCTGCCATCGTTCAATGAACGCTTCAATCAACGGAAAGTCGATTTCTTCGTACATCATGTTGGGGAGAATTGACAATCCAAGTTGGGCGGGAATCTCACTCCAGGCGGTGTTCTGTTCCAATTTCCAATCATTGTTCTATTTTGTCCTTTGTTGTGCCTTCATTGGACCTTTGTTCTGCAGGAAAAAACACATTAGATTCTGCAGGAAAAAATTAGCATAAGAAATAAAGATTCTGCAGACAGGAAGAAAATGAATAAAATGTGCAAATCCTCGCGTAACGCAAGGAGTCCACATCTCGCGTCACGCGAGACGTGCCACATGTGCTTCAAATCCCTTAAGCAACTCGGGATTTGAAGCACATGAGGTTCACAAGGTTTTGATACGAACCTATGAACATGTGAACTTCTGAACTTACATGTTAATCAATTTTTTTTGTTACAATAAAAAAATCAATAGACTTGTACGCGTGTAAACATGTCAACCTATGAACATTTGAATTTGTGAACCTGTGAACTTACAGTAAAAAAATCATTTAACTTGTATGGATGTAAATCTATGAACCTATGAACCTGTGAGCTCACAGTTAAAAAATGTACAATAGGTTCACGCTGAATGTATTGCATGTTCTGAAAAATGTACAATAAGTTCATGTTGACTGTGTTGAAGGTTCATGGAAAATATACGACATGTTTATGTTGAACGTGTTACAGGTTCATGAAAAATGTACACCAAGTTCATGTCAAATGTGTTGCACGTTCATAAAAAATGTATGACAAGTCAATGTCAAATATCTTGCTACAAGTTCGCAAATTTCTTGTAATTGTTTTACTATTTCCTTTTAGATTCCCAATTTTTTCGTGAAGGTTCATAACTTTTCTCTATCAAGTACGCAAATTTACTGTTATACGTTTATGAACTTTCTCTTTCAAGTTTGCAATATTTTCCTTCCAGGTTCACGATTTACTTCTTTCAGGTTCACAATTTTTCTCGTATAGGTTCCTGACTTTTGTCTTTTCGCAATTTTCTTGGGTAGATTCATGACTTCTCTTCTATTGAAATCATATTAGTATGTAGAAACAAAACACTAGATGGTCTACTGTTCAAAAGTGGTGTTCCACCGAAATCCCAAGGTGTAATTTTGGCCATAAAGAACTCATTTCTATCCTCAGTGTAATTTTGGCAAACTAAGTATACTAGGACACCTCTAAAATAACCATCTGTTGTAACAGAAACGAAACGAGAACAATAAACACAAGAAAGACACGGAGGTTTACGTGGTTCACCAAATTTGGCTACGTCCACAGGAGAGTGAGATCAGATTATACGGAGGCGGATTACAGTTTCGGTACAATTAGGGTTTACACATAAGCCGCTATATATAGCGCTAAACAACCCTAAGCCCAACAACAAAACTGATGGGCCCAATAAAGCCCATACAACAGATATCGTGTATTGTTGGGTCTGCGGGGGCGACTCCGCCCCCCGGACCCCCGACTCGCTGACCGGGCAGCGAGATCCCCTTGCTACCTGTCGCAGTGTGTGATTCAGATTCAACGCATACTAACACCATCTTCAAGAGATTATTGCTTTCGTGCAAGCAATCAGGCAATGCTCCCAAATTTTCACAACTCATGACGTTGCAGCGAACCACTAGCGGAATGAAGCCCATCAGGGAAATAGCATAACTTGAGGAGTCACTGAAAATACAGAAATTCAAGTACAATCAAGCCTTGTAAACCATCCCATCCTGTCGGCTCAAGTGTTTCACAGTTAAGAATGTTGAATTCTCTCAAATTGGTGAGGCACTTTATGCTGCTTGGAAGAGAAGCAATAGAGGGACAATCATGGATCAACAAAGCATGAAGAGCTGTTAGGTTTGCTATCCCCTTGAAGATTGATTCGAGATATTGGAAGTTACAAATTCTGAAGAGATCTAGTGAAGTCAGACAATACAGTAATTCTTCTGGTAATGTCGTCAACTTCATTGACAGGTGTAAATGTCTCAGAGTTTCTAGTTTCTTCATGTCCTTAGGGAGTGATGTCAACTACTCACAACCAGAAACGTCCAACGTCTATAGATTCATTATCTTGCATAATGACTCTGGGAGTATTCAGAGTTTGTGATTTCCTACAAGTGAGAGATATCTTAGCAGCTTTAGATTGCCAATAACATTTGGTAGTTCCTCAAACTCAGAATGATCAAGTAACATGACTCTTGCACAACTCAGGGTGGATATCAACCTCCCTAGAAACTGACTCTTGACAGGACCTATATAATATCTAGACAGCAATGTTCTTGCTTAATACAAGTTATCCGAACTAAATTCTCCATCTGATGAAACTTGGTCTCTATCTCAAATTACTTAAAGTTTACATATTCAAGCTTATTCACAACATCGATTAAAGAAGAGTTGATTAATGAAGGCAACCGAACTTACCAGGAAAGTGGGGTAGCTCAAAGCCAGATAGATCACAATAGCAGCTCAAGAAGCTCAACTCTACTTCCAAGTCAAAAAAAAATTCAAATCTGCAAATGATTTGTCAAGCAACAAATCAGAGGGATGGTAGTTACTTGAGAAGAGATGTTATCAAATTAAATTGTGCTTTTCTCTTCGGTACCTAGCCCTGCCTAGATCATGCACAAACTGAAAAAAATATTATGAACATATAAGAGTAAATTTATGAACATGTAAGGGTAAATCCATGAACCTATAGAGTAAAAAAAATTATGAACCTATAAAGTAAACAGATAAACGTGAAGAAAACTATGAACATGTGAGAATACCAAGAATTTTTTTTTTTTTTTTTGTTTCCCACTCTAGTTCAGCGGTTAGGGGACTTCCCTATTAACCTTACATCTAGAGTTCGAGCTGCGTGGGTGGCTCTCCCAACAAATATTTTTTCACCTCCACCAAGTCTCGAACTCAAGACCTCGTGTTGGGTGGTTGGGGTCCCTTACCACCCGACCACATGCTTGTTGGTATACGAAGAATATTTTTGGCTGTAGCTATCAACACCAATCTTATATCATTAATATAGTGTTTTACTTTTTTGGGGGTGGAATAATTGTATTTTACTTGTCTCATTATGAACACAACTCCTTATAAAATTGCAAGTCAAATGTTTTCCACTTGGATGCTATTGATTACACGTGTTATGTTTACAATTATGAAAAGAACAACTCAAGAAGAAATTTATACAAGAAGCACTTAAGCACAGATAGTGTACAACAACAAAGAGAAGAAGAAAAGTGTAGAAGAAAATGAAGAATTTTTTGTTTGGTACCTTGAACTCTCGGATTTGGATCCACCTACTACAGCACTCCGAAACGTTCCACTTACTTTTGACGCCCCACATTTACAAATTCAATTTTATTTGCTTCTGTTATGTGTAATTCCCTCTTAGGTGGACTATAAATAGCCGATCCAATGGGCAAGGAACATAAACATACTCTCACATTTGAATTGTTGAATACTTGTGTTATAACAAAACTCACATATGGCTTGTTTGAAGGTCGTGATTTGCCTACTAATCGCAACTTGCGTTTGCTCCTCTTTGAGCGGGACTCATAGCAAGAGAATTGCAAGAAAGGACTTGGGTCTGGACCTGGGCGGCATCGGGATCGGCATCGGTCTTGGTCTTGGTCTTGGTGGTAGCGGTTCGGGTTCGGGTTCTGGCTCGGGATCAGGATCGGGCTCAAGCTCCTCGTCAAGCTCTAGCTCCAGCTCATCAAGTGGTGGTGGCGGGTCATCAGCTGGCTCCGAGGCGGGTTCATATGCGGGATCAGGATCCGGTTCGGGAGGCTCAGAAGCAGGCTCACATGCTGGTACCGTGGCTCGGTCAGGCCCTGGAGGCGGGTCCGGGTCAGCCTCAGCAAGAGGCCGTGGACACGGATCTGGTGGCGGAGGAGGGGGAGGAGGGTCCGGTGGAGGACAAGCCTCCGGTGACGCCTCAGGATATGGTCAAGGAGGAGGCTATGGATCTGGATACGGTCCACCCTAAGCTATATTCATGCCATGCATTAGGGCATATTCAGATCGATATCAATGAATTTATCCTAAGTTTTAATCAACTCTACATGTATAATATAACAAGTCTTATTTTGTTTCACGGCTTTTTCTCACACTTATGTGCATGTAATGGATGTTGTAATGTAATGATGTTGTTGCAATAAAATTTCACGGTTTCTATTCATACCCTTTTCCTATTCATAGTTTACTTCGGTGTATCGTGTAAGAATGCATTTCATTATGTCATACAAAAATTAAGGTCATTATTCAAAATGTCTCCATACGTCGCGTAAGGAAGGAATTGATGCGCGACTCATGGATTCCTTTCATATATGACGTATGGAAGTGGTATATGTTAAATAAACTGCAATGTACGTGTGAATTAAAGAAGATCGGATCATATATGCAAGAATCCTAGTATGAATGGCAAGATCAAGAGTTCGCGCTCACTTCAATTGCACTCAATTAAGAGTTGTAATGTGTTTTTTTAATTAAATGAAACGGTAGCTGGTTAAAATAGATTCAAATACATTGCAACATAAGCTGATTACAAGACACGGAACATTACATAAAAGAGACTCTGCATAAACTGCAAAGACTCGGCATAAACTGCAAAGACACGGAACATTACATAAAGGAAACCTAAGAGCACTAATCGGAATAGGAATCAGACGGATAATATGTACGAAGAATATGTCTGGCGAATCCCGGGTTATCAAGGTTTTTCCGCAGGATGCTCACTTTCCATTGCAACACCTGGCTGGCCGTCAACAATTTCACGATGACAAGAAGATAATGATGGTCATATTTTCGCTCAATCCGTACATGTTCCTGAAGTTACACCCGCGTGTACCAAACCTTTGTCCATACTCAGAATGTGTTTTTTTTTCAGTATTAGTGTGCACCTTTAGTCCATCTACAGCAAACCTCCGTCCCCAACGAGATGTGTTTTTTTCAGATGGGTCGCATCTGCAAATGGTATCCATGCCGACTCCTCGTCTCGAGACCAAGCATCCAGCTGGCCCTTTCTTGCTTATTCCTCAAAATCTCCTGGTCCTTTAAATGAATGATGTGTCAGAAAGATGTTTTCGACATAAACAAATTTAGTCAGTCAATCACAGATCATAAGTCGGCCTAAAAATCTGTCAAGTTCTTGCCCGAGTAATGATCTACATTTGAAGAATTTTGAAACTCGACTACAGTAAAAGTGAAAATCCATACGTCATGTATGTCTCCATACGTCGCGTATGGAGCACCCATATGTACGTATGGATTTTCACTTGTTTCTGTAACATAGTTTCACGATCCTCCAAAAAAACATTAATTTATAATTCTAAATTTCACAAATGTTTGCAATTTCATCAAATATTTTAACCCCAAATACTATCAAATCAATTCATAAACTACCAAATTCAATATCAAAACATTAAACTTACAATCTAATCATAATTCATCCAAATATGAACAATTTATATATAAGTAAACAAATTAATTGATCTAAAATAGGTTTGTGTTGACAAGAACTTTTAGGGTAAACACCTGTTGACATGCATAAGTTGACATGCATAAGTTGACATGCACAAGTTGTTGTGTTGACAAGAACTTTTAGAAAAATTCCCAAGCACTTCCCACAGTATAAGCCAAAATTTACCTTAATTGATATTAGAGAGGGCTTACAACTAAGTATTTGTTATGCTCTTTTCGTTCAATTGACATGAATTATCAATAGAACTACACGTTTTAAGGCATAGTTGAAAAATATGACAGGATGATAATATAAGAAGGACCAAAATCGTCAGGTACTTTAAGTACAAACTAACATGCAGATATAGTGCAGGTGACATGCGGTAGCCTTATACTTCGCATGCACTTCCCACAGCCCAAGCCCAAAATAATAATGTAGTTAAGTGCCAGTAGTGAATTTTGAGTATAAATTGTCATGCTTTTGTTAATTATTTGACATGCACTACCATCTTATCACTCATTAACGAAGTCAAAATTATATATAAATATCTTGTCATATATTGATAAATATCTTTCCGTGTCAAAATTATTTATTCGGTAAATGTTATTACAAACCTGAAACAGTAAAACAGGTTTTCTTATTAACAAATTTTACCTTAATAAAGATACATTCATTAATTTTATTATGGTTGAAAGTTTGTGCTATGCATGTTCTTTTTGGGATAGTATTGTCGCATACTCGGGCGATAAGAAGAATCACATCATGTCTTAGACAACATCGTTAACACAAATACAACAGTACTAATTTGAGATATGAGTCTAATTTGAGATATGAGTCTAACTTAAAGATGAAACATCTCAAAGCCACCAAAGTACGTACTATTAGTGATTCTTACCCATCTATCATTCATATTGTTCTTTAATTTATTGGAAACCTTGAAAAATATGTACTATAGGTTTTCAGTTAGGATTACAACGCCAACGAAAGACTCAAAATACAATTCATAACACGTTTGAGCACACAATTGTACACAATGATAGGATGATAATATAAGAATTACCAAAATCAATAGGTACCTTATGTAAAAACTAACATGCACCAGGGGTTCAGTAGACATACACTTTTAGTAGAATTCACAAGCACTTCCCGTTGTCCAAGCCAACATTTGCCTTAGTTGTTTTTAGAGAGGCCTTACAACTAACTTCAAATACAAATATTCATGCTCTTTCTGTTCAATTGACGTGAACTGTCAATAGAATTCTCGAAAAATGCTTTAGTTATTTTGAAAGAGGGTATAAAAAACCTAAATGCAAATAGTTCACTTAGAGTACAAATAGACATGCACTTGTAGTTCCGGTGACATGCATTAGCAATGGACTCCGCGTGCAATTCCCACAACCCAAGCCAAAACAGCGTTAGTTAAGTGCAAGTAGTGCATTTTAAGTAAAATTCGCATGCACCTGTTATTTATTTGACATGCACTACCATCTTATCACTCATTAACGAAGTCATAAAAGATATATAAATATCCTCTCATATATTGATTAATATCTTTCTCTATAAAAAAATATTTATCTGCTAAATATTATTACAAACTTGAAACAGTAAAATAGGTTTCCTTATGATCAAATTTTACTTTTAATAAAGAAACTTTCATTAATTTTATGCCCTAAACTTTAAGGTTGAAAGTTTCTGCAATGTAATGTTTTTTGGGAATATGATTGTCACATTCTCGGGCATAAGAAGAATCATATAATGTCCTAGACACCATCGTTAACACAAATACAACAGTACTAATTTGAGATATGAGTCTAACTTAAAGATGAACCATCTCAAACCCAATAAAGTACGTAGTATTAGTGATTCTGACCCATCTATTATTTATATTCTTCTATATTAGAAACCTAGATAAAAATGTACAACATATTTTCCGTTAAGACTACAACGCCAACGAAAGAATCATAATACAATTCATAACACGTTTGAAGGCAAAATTGTAGACTATGACGGGATGATACTATAAGAATTACCATAATCGACAGGCACCTTAAGTACAAATTGACATGCTTTTGTTGTGGTGTTGACATGCACTTTTTGTAGAATTCTTAAGCATTTCCCGTAGTTTAATCCAACATTTTCCTTTATTTTTATAAAAGAGGGCATACAACTAAGTGTAAATACAAATATGCATGCTCTTTTATTTCAATTGGCATGAACTTTCAATAGAACTACACGTTTGAGGTCACAATTGTAAACTATGACAGGATTATAATATAAGAAGTACCAACAGGCACCTTAAGTACTAATTTGAGATATGAGTCTAACTTAAAGATGAACAATATCAAAGCCAATAAATAACTCAGTATTAGTGATTCTGACCCATCTATTATTTATCTTCTTCTATATTAGAAACCTTGATTAAACAAATGTACTATAGATTTGCACTTAAAATTACAACGCCAAAGAAAGAATCATAATGTACCGCCACCTTAAGTACAAATTGACATGCTTTTGTTATTTTATTGACATGCACTTTTTGTGAAATCCAGGAGCATTTCCCGCAGTCCAAGCCAAAATTTGCTTTTGTTGTTATTAGAGAGGGTTTACAACTAAGTGAAAATATGAAGGGTGTTTTCGGATATTCAAGAGACTATTCCTGGTAGTAAATCGATTGTTCATTTCTACAATAAATGATCTAAATATACTCGGCTGACCTTGTCTTCATCTCGGCGATGCCTTCGTACTTATTCTCCTCGTCGACGATGTCATCTACGCGTAGCTTCTCTAACGCGTTCCTTACTCGTCATATTTTTAGGCACAAACAAAAGCCATACCCTCCACGTACCACCAATCGTTGAAATTCCCTACGCCATGGGGAGTGCAAGAAATCAAGGGTGAACCAAAGGCAGCAAGAGAGTGCTACAAGATTGGAATAAAGAAAATCACTAACTCCTCCCTGGACAAGAAGGATAAAGTGCAGCAATTAAAGGAATGTGAAGCGCCAAAGAGGTACGTGAAGCATAAACTCTCTGAATTTAAAAGCATAATCTGCCAGCTAGGCAACGCGGAGTACGTGATGAAAGTGGAAGTCTACGTACTTAACAACGCAAAGAGAAAAGCAGCGTCTTCGTAGTCCAAAATAAAATCTCCAACCATAAAGCATAACAGAGTAAAAAGCAACAAAGGAAAGATGTTCCGAGTAACCCGAAAATTTCAAGTCGGGAAACTGGCAAAGAAAAGCTCCGAGAAGGGAGTATATCACCAAAGCGTAAGAGGCGTGAAGAAAGTGAAAACAAGGGGTAGAGCGTCACTCCCCTTCATGTTCGTTTCCAGAGACGAACCTCCAACAAAGAAAAGCAAAGGACCTCGTAGCAACATCAGGGATAAGAGTGTCAAAGAGTTTGACGCATCCCTATAAATTCACCAACAAGCAACTCGAAGCCGTCAGTCGAGGGGCCTACGGACTCATAAACCAAAAGGGGATGGGAGTTACGCGTTCGTAGAACACCATCCGCCATAGAAAAGTCCCACCATTGAAGTGTTAAGTAGTTGGATGTGTCCTCCTTTTTCATTCCACATTCTTAGGATAGTTTTAAATTTGAATAAAACCATGTCGTCATCTTAGGGTTAAAGCGACAAGGGGTCGGGAAACCAGGGGTAGATGTCAGAGTCTGTCATTTCATGAAGTTTTATTATTATATAAGTAGACCTTTTTCTCTCCAACGTGTATGGCATGCTCAGTTGTTTCAATTTCCATTGCTTGCTCTATGTCTATTCCAAAGAAAGTGTCGAGTGTGTCCCTCAACACGTTCATCTACGCGCCAAAGGCCGCGGTGAAATACCACTCCGAGGAGGAGCTTTGTCATGAGTGTGCTAAAGGCTCCATCTACACGTACATGACATCGTCCATAACCGTCGGTCAGAACCGATGCCCCTCATTGCTAGTTAGCGACGTGTGACAACTAGTATGAGGGATGAAAGCTGGGATAGTTGGGTAGAGCTGGATCTACCTAGATGCATTGAAAGCCCCCAATTTTGGCTAAGGTTACACGGAAAAAGAGAACTAGGTACGCATACCGCGTATCTAGGGGCTCGAGAAAAAAAATTGCCATTGTCGGACCCTTCGTAGGTGAACTTCTTCATAAACACGAAACCAGCATGTATACTCTGAGCAACTCAGGTTTAATCTATTGACATTGTACTTTCTCGGCTTTGACACCTTTACACAGGAACGCGTAGCCTAGGCTCCTACGTATTATGAAACCGTCCCTCTGAGCATCATGAGCCACAAACACTATCTACCAGCAGGAGGCGTCCTCTGGGGTCGTAGTTCATCAACACACGTTGGACATTATGCGATTAAACACGGTCCGTCGATTAAAAGAGTTCGACGTCGAGCCACGTAGCGTGTGTGTAAGAGGATAATCACCATAGCAAGGGGTGAAAGTCACAAGGCTGACAAACACATCCTCCACTCGTAAGGGGTATAGAGAAAATGATATATCCATATACCATGTAAGCCGACACTAGAAAACAAAAGCAGCTGCAATGTAGACCATCTATTTACAATCTTACTACAAGTCAAAGTACACTACTTAAGCAAAAATGAAAAAGCCCTACGCGTTTCGCAATACTAAGATACACGAAAGGGATAAAAGCAACGAGTAAGAAACAAAAAGTTTCAAGCAAAGCAAAGCCGAAAAGGATATTGGAAGGATTAAAAGAAAAGCAAATAATACAAGGATGAGGAAAATCCAACGTGTCTCAAAGTCAGGGGCATACGCAAGACGTACCAAGAAAAAGTACATGTTCCACATAGTACGAATACGTGAAGATAACTAAGAAATAAGTCTTTGGTAGCTTCAGCCTAGCCCACAAGGAGCCTAAGTCAAATCTACCAAAAGGAGTAGGATCACCCAAGAGGAAAGAACAACGGACCACAGAATCAACGTGTCCACGATGAACGAGGTAAAAAGCACTTATTCTAAAAACTTTTCATGTTTTTGTTGGGTCAAGAAATCTTAGGATGAGGATTTGTGTGAAACTCGTTGCATTGTGCCATGAGAAAAGTGAAGGAAAAATTGATATTATGAAAGCTAAGTTTTCGGGTAAAAACTCCGCACCCGAAAATTGATAACTGACATCCAACAAAACCGTTGGACCGTGACCAAGACCGTCGGACCATCTCGAACCGTGACCAAGCCGTGATCGAAGCACCCTAGACAATCAAGAACGGGATTGGACCATCTCGTACCAAGACGAACCCGGATTCGTTCGGTGAAGAAGGAGGAGACGTGGCGGTAAACCTTGTTAGTGTATCGTCGAAGTTATATAAAATACGAAGGTGAAATCTCGATCCCTTCACCGAGAAAATGCATATGTGAACACCTTATTCACCGTCCCTCAAAATTAGATGGCAGAAGTTTGAAACAACGTTCCATTCATGTTTTTGTTGGGTTAAGAAATCTTAGGATGAGGAGTTGTGCGAAACTCGTTGCATTGTCCCATCAGGAAAGTGAAGGAAAATTTGATGTTGTGAAAACTAAGTTTTCGGGGAAAAACTCTACACCCGGAAATTTATAACCGCCATCCACCTTTGGCTTTGGGCGCATTCCGACTGCGCCCAGGTTATTTTTAAAAATCGGGTTTTGACGTTGGGCGTAATATGGATGCGTCAAAAACAGATTCGGTTTTTTGACATTTTAAAGGCAACAAACATACGACCTGGATCATTTAGGAAAATACGACCCAAACAGGTGCGAAATATAAAAATGTGAGTGAAGGGAAACCGGAAGTGAAATGCAAAATAATTTAGAAGACAGTTGTTGTATCACAAATCACACTTTTGACACCACACCAACTCGGTTGGTGTGTGGTTTGATTGTGAACCTTGTCTTTATTGATTCGGAAGCAATCTCATTCCCGTCTCCCTCTTCTTGTTTGTCGGCAGCTACCTCCCATTACTCTACAAACATCCATTCTCCAACGACAAAATCAAAAGCGCCCATTTGGAGCCCAATAGCAGCCCCTCCCTCACTTCATCTGGTTGACTCAACTACACTTAGAATTGAGATAGATAGTGCCTGTATTTTATTTTTGGCGGGTTCAATTTAGACCGCTTGGATTTGTGATGCAGGTTCAAGATCGTTTACCTGCGAGATCCCCAAATCCGCAACCAAAACCTCAGCAGCAGAGTTACCCCAAATCCAATGGCGGATCCCTCCCAACCCTCCATCCGCATCGCATCACTCGCACCAAGAACCTCGATTTCTCCGTATGGGCGTCGGAGAATTTGTACAAAATCGGGTCCTTCTTCCTCCTCATCACTACCGTCGCCGCTCTCTACTTCCTTCGCAACGTCGGCGACACCGCCGCCTTCCACTGCTTTGAGTCCACCGCCCAGAGCCTCGAAACCATCCACTTCCCGCAAATCAACTGGAATTCCATCCCCTTCATCCAAGATAGATCATCCCCCTTTGCCAATTTTAAAGCAGACCGCTGGATCGTCGTCTCCGTTTCTGGTTTCCCCTCCGATTCGCTTCGGGGTCTGGTGAACATCAAGGGATGGCAGCTACTGGCTGTTGGGAATTCGGATACGCCTTCTGATTGGGAGCTCAAAGGTGCCATTTTCTTGTCCCTTGAGATGCAATCCAAGTTAGGGTTTCGAGTTTTTGATTTTCTGCCTTATAACTCCCACGTTAGAAAGACGATTGGGTATCTATTCGCTATTCAACACGGGGCTACTAAGATTTTTGATGCGGATGATAGAGGGGATGTGATTGATGGGGAGTTAGGGAAGCATTTCGATGTGGAGTTGATGGGAGAGCAAGCTAGGCAGGAGATTATATTCCAATATACTCATGAGAATCCCAATCGAACAGTTGTTAATCCATATATACATTTCGGCCAAAGATCGGTTTGGCCAAGAGGGTTACCTCTTGAAAATGTGGGGCAAGTGGCAAATGAGGAGTACTACACTGAGGTGTTTGGTGGGAAGCAATTCATACAACAGGGGATTTCTAACGGCCTTCCTGATGTTGACTCGGTGTTCTATTTCACCAGGAAGTCGGGTGTGGAGGCTTTTGACATTAGGTTTGATAATCTTGCACCCAAAGTGGCGTTGCCGCAGGGTGTGATGGCTCCAGTTAATTCCTTCAATACCCTCTTTCACTCTTCTGCATTTTGGTCTCTGATGCTTCCTGTTTCCATCAGTTCAATGGCTTCTGATATTCTTCGCGGTTATTGGGGACAAAGGCTTTTGTGGGAGATTGGTGGATATGTCGTACTATATCCTCCCACGGTTCACAGGTATGACAGAATTGAAGGGTACCCTTTTTCTGAAGAGAAGGATCTCCATGTGAATGTAGACCGTTTGATCAAGTTTTTGATTTCATGGAGATCAAGGAAGAATAGTTTGTTTGAGAAGATTTTGAAGCTGAGTTATGACATGGCAGAGGAGAGGTTTTGGACGGAGAATGATGTTAAACTGACAGCTGCTTGGCTTCAAGATTTGCTTGCTGTGGGATACCAACAGCCTAGGTTGATGTCGTTAGAGCTGGAACGGCCTCGTGCTGCAATTGGTCATGGAGATAGGAAAGATTTCCTTCCACAAAAGTTTCCGTCTGTCCATCTCGGGGTTGAGGAGATTGGGACAGTGAATTATGAAATTGGAAACTTGATTCGGTGGAGGAAAAACTTTGGAAATGTGGTGCTTGTTATGTTTTGCAGTGGGCCTGTGGAACGCACTGCTCTCGAGTGGAGATTACTTTATGGCCGGATCTTCAAAACTGTCATCATTTTATCAGAACACAAAAACAAAGATCTTGCCGTTCATCAGGGGCACTTGGATTACATTTACAAGTACGTATTCGACGTATCCATTTATATAGATTAAACAATGTCATGTCAAAAGTCTTTTATAAATTTCTAGCTTGGTTATGAATACGTGTTTGTGCATTCTAACTAGATTCTGTTCATTCCCTTCTGCAGCAAGCTTCCTATTGTAATGAAGAGATACTCAAGCGCTGAAGGTTTTCTCTTCCTTCACGATAACACTATTCTTAATTACTGGAACTTGATGGAAGCAGACAAGACAAAGCTTTGGATCACTGACACGGTAATATCATCTCCAACCTATTACTTTTCACTTTTCTAAATCTGCATTGAACCCTGCTGTAGGCTTACCCTTGTTTTTTCGTTTTCATGTTGTCCCCCGTAGGTGTCCAAAGCTTGGGGCACAGTTTCAACCAAGGACAACAAAGACTGGTTCAAAAAACAAGCGGAGATGGTGAAGAAGGTTGTTGACATGATGCCAGCCCACTTCCAAATCAATTACAAGGAAACTGTAAAGAGCGAACATGATCTCATCATCAGCAACTCTGAGGTATTCTACATTCCCAGGAGATATGTGACTGACTTTCTTGACCTAGTCAACATGATTGGTGACCTTGAGATACACCACAAGGTTGCAACTCCCTTGATCTTTTTATCAATGGATTCTCCTCAGAATTTCGATTCTGTTTTGAACTCAATGATTTACGAAGAAAAACTGCCCGTAAACTCTTCAACCTTGTACTCAGCCCAAGCTCCAGCTGTTCACCCATGGAGTGTAACAAGTGAGCAAGAGTTCATAACGTTGGTTAGACTAATGGCTGCTGGAGATCCTCTCCTAATGGAAGTGGTTTAAGTTCACTTCTTACATTAAAAAATAGATTTGGAAAAAGGATGCTCAATACAAAAATCATCAAGTCTTAACAAATTAAATGTAAAGGCGGTGAAAATGTGAATTTTTTCTTTCTTTTTTTCCCCTTCTTTTCTTTCTTTTTTTGTTCTCTTTGGTTTTGATGTGTTCATACTCAAGGCTGCAGGAGTTTAGTTAGATTTTGTAGCAAATGGCTGATAACTCTACGAACACGGACAGAAGAGTAAAAAGTTTCATTCTTTTCATTTACATCCGACTATTATCTTCTTTTCTGTGGAATGATAGACCATCAGAAGAGTTTATCTGAAAGAAAGGCCGATAAGATGCAAGCCATGAGAGTAGGCCGAATAGTGCTGATATAATCATCAAATAAGGTGTTGTCGAGATTGCAGTTAAGAATAATCTTAACAAATGGGCGTTAATATCAGGGTATATTCTTAACAAATGGGCGTTAATATCAGGGGGTGTGCAAGGAAAATTTGCAGCCTTGTTAGCTTCTCTAAAACAACGTGTTACTTTAATGTTTTGAAAATGTTAAAACAAACACTTGGAGTTATAAATAATATTTCTAATTTCTCACGGTATTTTCCAAGTATTATAAATAGGCTTGGTCTAAATGCACACGTTTTTTTTGCTAAATGCACACTATTTTGTGCGGTAACAATTGCAGTACAGAACTGTGCGTTAACTCTTACCGCACCAGAAGACTCAGGGGCATTGTTGGAATTTTTTCTGAAACCTATACGACGCTGGTGCGGTAAGAATTACCGCACAGATCTGTGCGTTAACAATTACCGCACCAGATTAATCCCAGATTAAGCAAAAAAAAAACAGATTTTCATTAACTTAAACCCTGTGCGGTAACAATTACCGCACAGGAATTGTATTTTTTTTAATTAATAATTTTTTTTTAAAAAGTATTAAAAAAGTATTAAATAATATTAAACCTGTGCGGTAAGTGTTACCGCACAAAATGGTGCGGTAATTCTTACCGCACCAGGTTACAGCTTTAAAAAAAAAAATTTCCTTCTCCCCGACCTTCTTCCCCCTTTCTGCAAAATTCCGCCGCCGCAAACCCTTATTTTCGCCGCCTACTTCTCTCCCTTTTCCCACCTATTAAACCATCAAAAGCTTCAATCGACGATGGATTCGAGTTGCCCCGACCATGGCGGTTCTTCTGGCCCCCAAAAACCGCCTGAAGTCCTCCCCGCAGAATACCCGCCGTCCTCTCTTCCGTCGACGACGACGACGACGACTCCGACGCCATGGCTGGCTGTGGAGGAAGAAGAAGAGGAGGAAGTGGAGGTGCCACTGAGGTACAGTGGTGGTGCCCGGATCCCGCCAAAATCCTGAGCCCGACCCGACCCGATACCTGATGCCCGACCCGACCCGATACCCGATGCCCGACCCGACCCGACACCCGATGCCCAACCCGACCCGATACCCGATGCCCGACCCGACCCGATACCAGCAGCCCAACCCGCCCCGATACCCGCACCCGAACCCGCTCCGAGGCCAAGAACCCGAAAGCGACGCGTCCAAAACGTCGGTCCCGGGTACGCCACTCGAGCAAATAGAAGGTTGAATCCACAAACCGGGGCTCAAACCGAGGCGCAACCGGAAGTTTTTTCGACTCCCGTAGATCTACATCAAGTATGTATTTTTATTAAATATTCTATAACTTTTGTAATGTTTTTAAATAGTTTAATTATTTTATTTCGTAACGTTATGAAATTAGTTATTCAATTTCATAACGTTATCAATTTAATAATATTTGATAACGTTATGACATTTTTAAATAAATTTCGTAACGTTATCAATTTATTTAATTTAATTAATTTATTAAATTTATAACGTTATGAAATTAGTTATTTAATTTCATAACGTTATCAATTTATTTAATTTGATTAATTTATTAAATTGATAATGTTATGAAATAAGTTATTCAATTTCATAACGTTATCAATTTAATAATATTTGATAACGTTATGACATTTTTAAATAAATTTCGTAACGTTATCAATTTATTTAATTTAATTAATTTATTTAATTTATAACGTTATGAAATTAGTTATTTAATTTCATAACGTTATCAATTTATTTAATTTGATTAATTTATTAAATTGATAATGTTATGAAATTAGTTATTTAATTTCGTAACGTTATGAATTAAGTAATTTATTGCGTAACGTTATGAAATTAAGTAATTTATTGCGTAACGTAATTAAGTAATTTATTGCGTCACGTTATAAAATTATATTATTTGGTAACATTATGAAATTAATTAATTTATTCGTAACGTTATGAAATTAATGAAATTTTATAACGTTATGAAATATAATAATTTCATAATGTTATGAAATATGACATTCTATATTGTAAAAGTAATGAATTAATTATTTTATGAAATATGACATTGTTCTTCTCTTATTTTGTAACGTTATGAACTATTAGTATATAAAGTATTGAAATTAGGCGAATTATAACGTTAATTTCGTAACGTTATGAACAAAATGTTTAGAAATTAGAGATGATTTTGATTAGGATTGACGTTACAACAACTGTTTGTAACGTTACGACGTCATGGAAAAGACGTTTTTGAATTTGACGTTATTTTTGTAACGCTATGAAAATAACGTTACGCTATAACAACAACATTAGGGGGTGCGAGATACGATGGCCTCTAGTGGTTTTGTTCCGGGGGCTCCTGTTGCTGCAGAGCGTGTTAGGAGGACGCAGATTACAGCGTCCATACGTCAGAGTTTTGCTACTGCTCGAGACCAGCTGAATGCTTCTAGTTCGACACCCACTGACGAGGCTCGTGCACTTACAGATACTGGGGCAGTTAGGGATTGTGGTCTGGATGTTGATCCGTGTGCTGATGATGAGGGTTACAGTGAGAGTGAGGAGGAGGGTATGGACGTCGATGATACAGCTGCTGATTTGGATGATGATATGCTGGGAGACGGTGAGGGTTTAGGTACAGATTATATTGTATCTCATCTCGAGATACCGACAGATCAGCTTAGGAGAGACGACCCTCCTATTATTTCAGAGGATCATGCTGGTATGGGGCCTTCATCGCCAGCTCCTACAGATTTAGGTCCTTCGTCTCCTACGCCAGATGTACCACCTCCCCCGACTGATGATGTACCGCATCCGGCTGCTGCACCTCATGTACCACCTCCTGCTGTACCTTGGATGCCCGGAGGTCCTTTTACAAAGGAGTTGCTGAAGAGTTATGAGACGCACATCGCCAGGGCTATTTATGAGCTTACAGTTGTTGATCCTCCCGCACCTGTGATTCCAGCTGGCCCCCGTCCTCTTCCTCCATTTATACAGAGACAGCGAGGAGGCCGAGGAGCTCAGGCAGATGATGATGTTGCTGATGCAGACGCTGCTGATCCTCCAGCACGAGGTGGACGCGCTCCACGCGGAGGACGAGGACGAGGACGTGGACGTGGACGTGGACGTGCTGCAGATCATGCTGATTTTCCACAGCCTGCTGATCTTCCAGAAGGCGAGGCTCCTCTTGATTTGGTATGTATTTGAACTATAATGTTCATATGTGAAATATGAACGACATTCTGTAGAAGTAACTGTGTTAATTTTTTACTTTTTTTCCAGACACGGAAGGTCGTCAAGGTTCACTTCCACACCGCCTACTGCACTCCACTAGAGGCGTTTAGGAGACCTGGTCCAGATTCGTGGTTTCAGCTTGCAGAGCGATCTGGATTGACTGATCTACGCTATATCGGGTCCGGTCCTGTCGATCATGTGTTGGTTTCTGCTTTCGTCGAGAGATGGCACCCAGAAACCAACACATTTCATTTGCCATTTGGAGAGATTGGTCCTACACTTCACGATGTGGTTGAGATCCTGTCGCTGCCTATACATGGCAGGAGTTGTAGCTCAGTTTTGAGCAGGGAGGAGATCTTCACTTTTGCTGCTGAGATGCTTCACGTAGAGGAGGCACTGGTGAAGACTTGGTATAGGGATGGAGGCATTCCTTTGGGTTATCTTCAGCAGAGATTGAAGGATATGATGCGGATGGAGGATGGACAGAGAGATGAGAGCCTGATTGCGTCTATGTACTTACTGTTGCTTCTCGGCACTACAGTTCTAGTGGACAAGTCGACTACAGCAGTCAAGCACTGGTGGTTAGTTCTTTTGGCCGACCACGACAGCACTGGCCGATATGCTTGGGGAGCTGGAGTGTTAGCTCATCTGTATCGCAACCTTGGACAGGCGTCGAGGCGATTGGCTATGGGGATGGGGAGTTCTGGCATTCTTTTGCGGGTTAGTACGCAAACAACTATACGATTGGCTATGTTTAGGAAGTCGAGTTCTAATTATCCTTTTTTTGCAGTCGTGGATCTGGGCATATTTTCCACATTTTCGTGGACATTTTGTGACAGATCCACTTTCTATGGACCACGCCGCAGCTGCTATGAGGGAGGGCAGAGAGGTGCCACAGGGGAAGAGCACGGATCGTTTGGTTGCCATTCGTGGCATGCTTGACCGTGTTCGTTATGAGGAGGTAAGATTTTAAGAATGTATGCTTTCGTTATATTGTGTGAATGTAAACTATACTAACTGTTTTGTAATGTTTTGTTGCAGGTTAATTGGTTTCCCTTTGCAAATGTGGATTTCAGACTTCCGCAGTACGCTCCGTCTTTGTTTGAGGGCATTCTCCGTTGTCTGGACATCGAGGAGCTCTATCAGCCAGGGCGCCTGCTGCGACAGTTTGGACATGTGCAGGGTATCCCAGATCCTCCCCCAGAGCCCATCCAGGTGACACGTAACAACAGGCTGACGCATTATTCAGTTCACTTTGTCGAGGATCTGCTTGGTGTGTGGGATCAGGACCCCAGGCCTTTGTTACAGATTCGGGAGCCACGAGCGACGTACTATTGGGCAGTCACAGATGATTATCTCGATTGGTATGATCGAGTTTCTCATCCTCTGGTGGATCCCAGATCACGTAGACTCGATCGTCCAGTTGGTCCGCTGCGTATTCCACCTTCGGTTGACAGTTTTGCGGTACGATTATAAATTTTATTAGTCATATTCATTCAATTAGTATATTTGATAGTAATGTTTTGATATGTTGTTAATATAGCGGACCCAGCCAGTGACTTGTGAGATTCGAGCTTTCTTGGAGACACCACCAGAGAGGAGGCCTGCAGATATCGATGAGTTCATGAGGCGTCTCCTTGGAGTTTTGACTGACGAGGCTCCACCGATGGCTCCAGCTCCGGTTCGTCAATCTCAGCTTGTTCGGCATTCAATCCACGAGGAAGGGCAAGGTAGTGGGCAACGTAGTGGGAATGAGGGTCGTGACTTGGAGTGATGTATAGTTTGTTTGGATACTATGTTTTGGTAATGTTTGGTTCACTTTTGCTTATTTATTTTAGGCTTTTCTTAAAAACGCAAGAAAATGGTCACAATCGCAAAAAATAATTAAAAACTACTAAACGTCAAATATTGATAAATGGTTCAAAACGTCTCGAAACGTCTAAGAAACTTGAGTTTTTTGAAAAAGGCGAAAAACGACCAAGTACGTCAAATATTAATAAAAATGGTTCAAAACGTGTCGAAACGTCTAAGAAACGAAAAAAATCGACTCAAAACGATATAAAACAAGCCAAATCGAAATTTGTAGGAATTCCGAACAAGTTGTAAAAAAGTGTAAAAATGTGGCCAAAATGATGGCATAATATGGCCAAATTGAGCAAATCTTAGCAAAACTTGAGTTTTTTGAAAAAGGCGAAAAACGACCAAGTACGTCAAATATTAATAAAAATGGTTCAAAACGTCTCGAAACGTCTAAGAAACGAAAAAAATCGACTCAAAACGATATAAAACAAGCCAAATCGAAATTTGTAGGAATTCCGAACAAGTTGTAAAAAAGTGTAAAAATGTGGCCAAAATGATGGCATAATATGGCCAAATTGAGCAAATCTTAGCAAAACTTGAGTTTTTTGAAAAAGGCGAAAAACGACCAAGTACGTCAAATATTAATAAAAATGGTTCAAAACGTCTCGAAACGTCTAAGAAACGAAAAAAATCGACTCAAAACGATATAAAACAAGCCAAATCGAAATTTGTAGGAATTCCGAACAAGTTGTAAAAAAGTGTAAAAATGTGGCCAAAATGATGGCATAATATGGCCAAATTGAGCAAATCTTAGCAAAACTTGAGTTTTTTGAAAAAGGCGAAAAACGACCAAGTACGTCAAATATTAATAAAAATGGTTCAAAACGTCTCGAAACGTCTAAGAAACGAAAAAAATCGACTCAAAACGATATAAAACAAGCCAAATCGAAATTTGTAGGAATTCCGAACAAGTTGTAAAAAAGTGTAAAAATGTGGCCAAAATGATGGCATAATATGGCCAAATTGAGCAAATCTTAGCAAAACTTGAGTTTTTTGAAAAAGACGAAAAACGACCAAGTACGTCAAATATTGATAAAAATGGTTCAAAACGTCTCGAAACGTCTCGAAACGAAAAAATTCGACTCAAAACGATATAAAACAAGCCAAAACGAAATATGGATAATGGATAATGGATAATGGATAATGGATAGTGGATAATGGATAATGGATAGTGGATAATGGATAATGGATAGTGGGTAATGGATAATGGATGTCATATGTGTACAGTTTGGGCCCATATCGTTTTAACGCCTTGAAACGATGAAAATCGAAATTTTGAAATTGTAACATGACAACAAATACGGCGAATAGTTATTTTCATTTTTCGGAATCGAAAAATTATTATTGAAAACGTCAACGGGCCTAATAAGGCCTAATGAAATTTGAATGAGGCCCAAACACAAAAAACGACAAAAAATGACATAAAACGTAAAAGTCAAGAAATGTAACATTAATATTTGAGCATTACCAATCAAACGCTATCGTTTTTATAAGAAATTAACAACTTTAACACTTAGAAGTATGTAAACGAAGACTTTCACCTGTATGCTACTACTCTCAAGTATATAAGTTGTATAGTTATACTCATATGTATGTGATATGATAGCATCCAATTCATATACCTTAGGACATGCATTTAGGTGTTAGAATGTGTCGTTTTATGGTGTTCTTGCATAGTTTTCTTGTTAGTTTCATTGTTTTGTTGAGTCTTGATGTCTACACAAGTTTATGCGTGTTACAGGTGGATTTGCGGACTTTCGGATGCGGATTGGTGTGTATTGGATGATATCTTGCAACAGGGGAGCTAAAGGACTCGACGAGGGACGAAACGAGCGAGGAAAAAGGAGAAAAATGGATCTGCACGGTTTGCAACAAACCGTGCAGGATTGCTGCAAACCGTGCAGATCAGCAGAAGTTGATGAAGACGTCCAGTAAAACGGCACGGTTTGCAACAAACCGTGCAGGATTGCTGCAAACCGTGCAGATCAGCAGAAGTTGATGAAGACGTCCAGTAAAACGGCACGGTTTGCTACAAACCGTGCCGATTTGTTACGGACCGTGCGAAAACGCTGTTAATGTGTCTTTTCGTTTCTTCCGACGTTTCTTTATTTGGGGGAGTATATATACGTTTTTAGATCGGATTTTGCAGGGGGAGGCTATCCTAATCGTTTTCTAAGACTAAAAAGAACCCTAGTTGTGTTTTTGGGAGATTCCTATTGAAGATTGTTGAAGATTGAAGGTTGTTTCTTGGATTTGATCAAGTATTTCTCTTCTTCTCATCTAATTGAATGATTCTCCTGATTCTTACAATGTTTATGATTGATTTCCTAAGCATGCTAGGCTAAACCCCCATTATCTAGGGTTGGGGAAATCCCAACAATGAATTGGTGAACTTGATGATTGTGTTTATCTAATTTGATAGCATGAGTTCATGATTGATTCAATTCTAGGGTTCTTATTGCAATTGATAATTTATCAATTAGTGTTCAATTAGGTTGAGTCTGAAAGGAGATATCTAATGAACAATTAGACATGGTATGAGTCCGAAAGGAGATTACTATTGTTGGAATTACTAGAATTGAACTTGAATGAATTCGTTTGTTCTCGCGGAATAGTAAGTTATCATAGAAACCCAAGGTTAGACCGAACTTAGTGGAGCACGAAAGTGGATGTTATCTCGGTCTAATCTTAGTTTCTAAGCGCCTAAAGGATCTAGACTTTGACTAGTGATGTGCGAAAGTGATTGCTAGTTGAAGCCTAGATACTTCTACTATCGTCTGAAAGGAGTTAGTTGATATTTCAGATAACTTACCGTCATATGAGCTTATGCTAAGATTCTGATAAACACATACGAGTTACCAAGGCATTGTTGTGGGGATCCTTGATTCTAGATAACATCCTCTCATTGAATTTCTTCATATTTGCAATACTTTAATCTTAGTTTAATCAACCAAATCTTTCTACGACTTAGCTTACCGGTTTAGTTACAAAAGATACTACATTGTCCTCGTGGGAACGACACTTGAAAAGCTACAACTGATCCCATACGCTTGTGGGTAGGTTTTTGTCCTATCAAGTTTTTGGCGCCGTTGCCGGGGACTATTGCTAGTATCAGTTGTTATCCTACAACTGGTTCGACTAAGTCTTTTTTTGTGTATTGACCCTTTTCTTGTTTTTGCTTTGGTTTCAGGTTTGACTTTTTCCGATGCGAAGAGCCCTGAGCGCTAATAATCTGAACGACTTTGAACCCGAACCTGAGCGTGCTTTTCGATTCAGAAGAAGGCAACAACGTGAAATCAGAGCGCAAGAGATGGGGGACAATCTGAATGAGGGCAATGGTCTTCTTAATGGCCCCCAACGTATGACTCTTGGTGATTATGTTATGCCCGATCACCGGGGTCAGGTTTCTGGTGTGGTTCGGCCTCCAGTGCAAGCTCGTAACTTCGAGCTCAAACCTTCGTTGCTCAATATGGTTCAACAAAATCAGTTTGGAGGTTTGCCTTCTGAGAACCCACACCTGCATTTGGCCACTTTCACTGAACTGATGGACACTGTGAAGATTCATGACGTGAGCCAAGATGCACTCTTTCTACGAGCCTTCTCGTTCTCCCTACGGGATAGAGCCAAGGCTTGGTTCAAAGCCTTACCTCTAGGCTCTATTACAACTTGGGATGACTTAGCCAAGGCTTTTCTCAACAAATACTTCCCACCTAAGAAGACAGCTGAAATGAGAAATCAGATTCTTGCTTTCAAGATGAGAGATGATGAGTCCCTGTATGAAGGTTGGGAAAGGTTCAAGGAATTGTTGATGTTGTGCCCTCATCACGGGCAAGAGAAATGGACTTTGTTGCATGTTTTCTACAATGCTGTTGATAGTTCAACTCGGTTAATCATAGATGCTTCAGCCGGTGGTAGAATCATGGCAATGGATGTTGATGAAGCTTGGGAGTTGATTGAGAACACTGCTCAACACTCTCACTATTACAGTGATGCTCGCTCAACTTCAAAGAAATCAGCGGGGATGTATGAGGTGAATTCTGAGACACACCAACAAGCTCAGTTGGACGCTATGTCACAAGAGATCAAGAGGTTGAATTTGTTGGTTCAAAAGTCTCAAGGGCCTGGTGAAGGGTCGTCCTCTCAAGTTATATCTGGTGTGGCTTGTCAGTTTTGTGGAGGGGGTGACCATACTATTTCATCCTGTCAACTCTTTGTTGCGCAGGGTGAGAAAGAAGGTGAGGCGAACTATATGAGTAACTTCAACCGGGGTCCTAGGAATGATCCATATTCCAATACCTACAACCCCGGATGGAGGAATCATCCTAACTTCTCGTATGCCAACAACCAAGCTGCTCAAAGACCACCTCCTGGTTTCCAACAAAGAGTTCCTCATCCCCAAAATCAAGAGCGTGCTCAACCAACCGAGGACTCTAAGCATGATATGATAATGAAGGAGCTTCAGAATATAAACAAGATACTAAAAAATCATGATAACTTGCATGCTCAATATGCTTTGAATGCTCCTAGGCCTCAAGGTCAACTGCCGGGTAAAACCGAGGAGAATCCTAAAGGTCAAATCAATGCTGTGACCTTGAGGAGTGGGAAACAACTTGAAGATCCTAAGGTAGAGGATCTTAAGAAAAAGGGTAAGGATGTTGAAGAGCCCGAAGCAGTAGTGACCCACGAGAGGGTCCAAGAGAAAGTGCCTACTTATGTGCCACCATCGCCTTACAAGCCTCCTCTACCCTTCCCACAAAGGAGGGCTCAAGCTCAGTTGGATCAACAATTTGGTAGGTTTGTGGAGGTGCTGAAAAAGCTCTACATCAACATTCCCTTCACCGATGCTCTAAAGCAAATGCCAACCTATGTGAAGTTCTTGAAGGAGATCCTCTCCAACAAGAGAAATCTTGACGAGTATCAATCCGTTTCTTTGAGTCAAGAGTGCAGCGCTCTCATTCAAAATAAATTGCCTCCTAAGCTTGAAGATCCGGGTAGTTTTAGTGTTCCTATGGTGATTGGGAAATGCACCTACAATGCTTTGTGTGATCTAGGGGCTAGTGTGAGTATCATTCCGCTCTCCATATGCAAGAAGCTTGATTTGGGAGAGCCAAGACCGGTAAGGATGACTCTCTTCATGGCTGATAGATCCACAGCACGTCCGGTAGGTATTTTGGAGGACATTCCCATCCAAATTGGTAAGTTTTACATTCCCGTTGACTTCATTGTCCTTGATATTGAGGCTGATTTTCCTATTCCAATTATATTGGGAAGACCCTTTTTAGCTACAGCAGGTACTCTTATTGATGTGAAACAAGGTGTTCTTTCTTTTACTATTGGTGAAGAGAAAATTGAGTTTAATTTTTCCAAAGCTGTCAAACAACCTTCTTTTGAGGATGATGTATCCAGGATAGACATTGTTGATAGTGCAACTCAAGAATCCTTGATGGTTGTCACTGCTAAGGATCATTTGGAGTTTTGCTTGACTGAAAGTGTGACTCAAGCTGATAATCTAGAGCTACTTGCTGATGTGCTCTTTGATTTGGAGTCCACTGAAGAGTTACCTGAGGCCGTTGCTGAGGCCCTTACAAGAGATGATCATGCTCCAATGGAGGAGACTAAAGAGGCACCAAAGGTGGAGTTGAAGTCACTTCCATCTAATTTGAGGTATGAGTTCCTTGGACCTGATTCTACATATCCCGTGATTGTCAATGCTAGTTTGAGTGATTGTGAAATTGAGAAATTGTTGCATGAACTTAGATTGCATAGAAAAGCCATTGGATATTCTATTGATGATTTAAAAGGAATTAGTCCCTCAATGTGCATGCATAGGATTTTAATGGAAGATGATCATAAACCCTCCATTGAGCATCAAAGAAGACTTAATCCTATCATGAAAGAAGTAGTGAAAAAAGAAGTGCTGAAATTGTTAGATGCTGGCATTATTTATCCTATTTCTGATAGTGCATGGGTTAGTCCTGTTCATGTTGTGCCTAAGAAGGGAGGAATGACTGTGGTGAAAAATGACAAGAATGAATTGATTCCTACTAGAACTGTCACAGGATGGAGAATGTGCATTGACTATAGGAAATTGAACAAGGCCACTAGAAAAGATCATTTCCCACTTCCATTCATTGATCAAATGCTAGAAAGGTTAGCCAAGCATTCACACTTTTGTTATTTGGATGGTTATAGTGGATTCTTTCAAATCCCTATTCATCCCAATGATCAAGAGAAAACCACTTTCACATGCCCCTATGGCACATTTGCATATAGGAGAATGCCATTTGGTTTATGTAATGCTCCTGGTACCTTTCAAAGATGCATGATGGCCATTTTTTCTGATTTGATTGAGGATATCATGGAGGTTTTCATGGATGATTTCTCCGTGTATGGAACTTCTTTTGATGCTTGCTTGTCTAACTTGTCCCGAGTTTTGCAGCGTTGTGAGGAAGTTAACCTTGTATTGAATTGGGAAAAATGTCACTTCATGGTAAATGAAGGGATTGTGTTAGGGCATTTGGTTTCTAACCGTGGAATTGAAGTTGACAGGGCCAAGATTGAAGTTATAGAGAAGATGCCACCACCGACTTCGGTGAAGGGCATAAGAAGTTTTCTTGGTCATGCTGGGTTTTACAGGCGGTTCATTAAGGATTTTTCAAAAATCTCCAAACCTCTTACTAACTTGCTATTGAAGGATTCTTCCTTTGAATTTTCGAAAGAATGTTTGGATGCTTTTTGCAGGTTGAAAGAAGTTTTGATTTCTGCTCCTATAATGCAACCTCCGGATTGGGACCTTCCTTTTGAACTGATGTGTGATGCCAGTGACTATGCTGTAGGGGCTGTTCTAGGCCAAAGGAAGGACAAGAAGTTACATGCTATCTACTATGCTAGTAGAACTCTTGATGAGGCTCAAGTGAATTATGCTACTACTGAGAAAGAGTTGCTTGCTATAGTATTTGCTTTTGAGAAGTTCAGGTCTTATTTGGTGGGTGCCAAAGTTATTGTCTACACTGATCATGCTGCTATTAGATATCTCTTGAGTAAGAAGGAGGCCAAGCCTAGACTGATTCGTTGGATTCTTCTTCTTCAAGAGTTTGACTTGGAGATTAGAGACAAAAAGGGCACAGAAAACTTGGTTGCTGATCATCTTTCTAGGTTGACTGAAGAGCAGTTGGAGTGCACTAAAGATGAGCCACCTATTGATGATTCTTTTCGTGATGATCATCTTTTCAGGGTTGCTAATGAAATCTTTGCTCTTGCAAATTCAAGGATGCCATGGTATGCTGATTTTGTCAACTATTTAGTTTGCAACGAGTTACCTCCTAAGCTCTCATTCCAACAGAAAAAGAAATTCATGTCGGATGTTCGACACTATTTTTGGGATGAGCCATTGCTTTTCAGGAGGTGTGCTGATGGTGTGATTAGAAGGTGTATCCCTGAGGATGAGGTAGAAAGTGTAATTACTCATTGTCATTCTCTACCATGTGGAGGGCATGCTAGTTCCTCCAAGACGACCACTAAGATCTTGAATTCAGCTCTCTATTGGCCTTCTATGTTTAAGGATGTGCATCGTTTCATTGCTTCTTGTGATGCTTGTCAGCGTACAGGGAACATTTCTAGGAGGAATGAGATGCCTCTTAATAACATTCAAGAGGTTGAGATATTTGATGTGTGGGGAGTTGATTTCATGGGGCCTTTTCCGCCGTCCTGCTCTAACAAGTACATTCTTGTGGCGGTTGACTATGTCTCTAAGTGGGTTGAAGCTATTGCCTCTCCAACAAATGACTCTAGAGTGGTGTCTAAGTTCTTCAACAAAGTGATTTTTCCAAGATTTGGGACACCGAGAGTTGTGATTAGTGATGGAGGATCACATTTCATTGAGAGAAAGTTTGAGGCTATGCTGAAAAAGTATGGGGTCACTCACAAAATTGCTACCCCGTATCATCCTCAAACTAGTGGTCAAGTGGAGGTTTCGAACCGGGAAATCAAGAATATCTTGGAAAAGACGGTTTCCCGATCCCGGAAAGATTGGTCTTTGAAGCTTGATGATGCTCTTTGGGCTTATAGAACGGCATTCAAGACTCCTATTGGCACTACACCGTTCCGACTTGTGTATGGGAAGTCTTGTCATCTTCCGGTTGAGTTAGAGCATAAGGCATATTGGGCAATTAAGCTGTTTAACTATGACATGAAAGAAGCCGGTGAAAAGAGAATGTTGCAATTGCAAGAGTTGGAAGAGTTGAGGCTAGATGCTTATGAGAATGCTCGAATTTACAAGGAGAGAACTAAGAGATGGCATGACAAGCATATTGTACCTAGAGAGTTTCATGAAGGTGATCTTGTCTTGCTATTCAACTCCCGCTTGAGGCTCTTTCCGGGTAAGTTGAGGTCGAGATGGAGTGGTCCGTTCCAAGTGAGAAAAGTGTACCCACATGGTGCAATTGATATATGGAGCGAAGAGACGGGACAATTCAAGGTGAATGGACAACGCTTGAAGATCTATATCACCGGAGGTCCATTTGAGAAGGTTGCTTCTCTCTATCTTGACCCGAGCTACTAGAAGGTATGAACGGTCAAGCTAACGACCATAAATAAGCGCTTATTGGGAGGCAACCCAAGGTACGTTTTTATTCTAGATTTTTGTTTAGTTTTATTTTATTTTATTTTTTTTGGGTGCACGAGGAGTGTTCGAAAAAATAGCACGAGGAAAAACCATTCACTCTGCCTTGCAGAGAGACCGCACGGTCTATCACAGACCGTGCGAAAGTGTTCTAGACCGTGCGTTTTTTCACGTACTCTCAGTTGGTTCGCACGGTTTGTTGCAAACCGTGCGAAAATGTTGTCAACCGTGCGAAAATAAAAAATCAGAAAAAACAAAAACAAAAACAAATTAAAATTAAAAAAGAAAAGTCAAGAAGAAGATGCTGCAGCTGCAGTCGTGTTTTCTTCTTTCCCTCCCTTCCCTCCCCTTCCCTTCTTCTTCTCCCAGCCCTTTCTTCTCATACAACCACCACTCCACTCTTCCTCCTCTCGCCACACCAGCCCAGCCAGCCCAGCCAGCACAGCCACCACCGCCCGCAGCTCAGCCGCTGCTCCTCTGCCTCGCCAACACTCTTCGCGCGACTCCACTGCGCCACCCCGCAGCTCAGCTGCTGCCTCGCCATTCCTCTGCTCGCCTACCGAGTTCACCACCGCAGCACCACCGCAGCATCAGTCCAGCCTTCCCTATCCCTTTTTCCCCAATTTTTAAGAAGACAAGGTATGAATTCTAAACCTAGGTTTTGGTTGGATGATTTTTATGGGTGAATTTTGGTATATGCTCTTGATTCCAAGGCTTCATTGTTTGATTTGGGTGAATAGATGAATAAAATTCTGCATTTTGGCTTGTTTGTGGGTGAATTTGAAATTGATTGATTTGGGTGTTCTTGAAGAACTTTGTGCTTTTGATTATCTTGATGGTTGATTTGGTGATGATGAATCATCTATTGTGCTTATTTTTCATATGAGTTTTCGGTGATTTTATCTTGGCGGGAAAATTTGTTTGAAGCCACTTGTTGACTATTTTGTCATTTTCCTGCTGTAATGACGTCATCCATGCTTATTGTTCATCTTGCTATGATTGTGGCCGAGTTTCTTGTTTAAGCATTTTGTTATCTAGGCCCTTGGCGGGATAGCTATTTGCATGCGTAGGCCCTTGGCGGGATAGTTTAACTTGTGGGATTATTGTTGCTTTGGTGTTTTTATTGTCTGAATCCCCAGGTTACAGATTTACGGGTTATCATGTCGCGTCGTTCTGAGCGTACTCCTCGATCCCGTCGAGGCGTTCAGCCGGCTCGTCCTCCTCCTCTTGTTGCTGATGGCGAGATCCTTCCTTTTGAAAATCCAGAGCATCAAACTGCCTATGATACCTTGTCTGAGCTTGATTGGTTACCCACCCGTTGGTTTGATCCTGCAGCTATGGAAACACTCGGCCTACTTACTGAGATCCGTCGGTTGGCTGGTCGGGTTGGCTTGTCTTACTTTCTTCAGTTGCAAGAGGTTTCGTATAAGAATTTGTCTCTTGAATTGCTCAGCACTCTGTCAGTGGAGAAACCTCGGTCCACGATTGATTTTATCTTGCATTTCCGCCTGGGGAATGTTTGGCGTTATCTTGATTGTTCGACCTTTCGGGGGCTATACAGGTTTCCTGCACATGGGCAGCGTTATCTTGACCGTGGGCAAGATAAGGACATTTGGTTCAAGATCAGTGGTGTTCATGAGTATACCAATCATTCCAAGTCCTCTTATATTGTACACCCCGTCTTTCGAGTACTTCAAAAGTTCCTTTCGGGCACAATTTTGTTTCGTCATGATAGCAAGGGTTGTGTTCGCAAGGATGAGCTTGTCATCCTTAATGCAATGATCGAGGGGAACGATGTGGACTTTGGACAT
The DNA here is from genome assembly GCA_029168935.1 of Oxyria digyna. NCBI lineage: Eukaryota > Viridiplantae > Streptophyta > Magnoliopsida > Caryophyllales > Polygonaceae > Oxyria > Oxyria digyna. Next base: position 3,312,829 of record JAPVLV010000019.1, read on the forward strand.
CTACTTGCAATGCAGCTAGAAAAGCTGAAAAAGATGACTACAGGTGCTCTTTCCATTGGCGGTGTTCTAACTCCTTTGATCCGTCATTTCAACATATCATTAGTTGGACACGAGGTGACATCTGAAATTGCCCTGGTCGACATCCCTTATTTACGGACGTGTCGTATCCTCGGATCTGACCGGAAGGGTGTAGTCAACAAGTTGCGGTTCAATGTTAAGATCGACCCTGTTGTCTTGCCCTGCCCTGCTCGTACCTCTACTGACGATGAAGCCAACTGGGTCTTCAACTGGATCGGGGCCTACTCTGTAGCTGATGTTGCACCTCGCCTTCAGATTGCGTATGGAGAGTCTTCAGGGGCACATGCTGGACCTTCCTCTACATCTAGCCACGTTACGATTGAGTCCTTGCAACATCAAGTGGACGATATGGCTGCTCAGATGGCTCGTCAGCATGACATGTATGTGCAGATGTACACCCATATGCATGGGCATCCACCACCACCATCGCAGTAGACTCGTTTTGTGAGTTCCTTTCTTTTTCTTTCTTTCTACATTGGGACAATGTCGGGATTAAGCTTGGGGGAGGAATTTGCATTTTAGACTTGCATTTTAGTTCATCTTAGATTTAGATTTGTTCTTTTTGTTTTGTTTTTTTTGTTTTGTTTTTGAATTTGAGTCATTTTCCCTTTTTGTGAACTTTGTTGGTTGATGTTTGCATTATGGATGTTTGATTTGATACCATGCTTGATCCTTGTGGGTTCTTATAATAGTGCTTGTCTTTTGAATCCTCTTAATATGCCTTAACTGTTAATATTACAACTGCATGGTGACTTTAATATGATTGATCAAACTTATGACAATGACTTGAGCATGTGGACATTGATTAAGATGCGTTGAGACTAACACTCTAGACAAAAATGTCCCGGTGAGCTTGTTTGCCTTTCTTGGACTACAATTGCATAAGTCCTCTTATTTTCATGTGTGATCTCTCTTTGTTTGCTATCTCTAGAACTTGCATTAATATCTTCTTTGAGGCTACAGCTGCGACTTTTGCACATGACATTAGGAAGACTGAGGCATCATTTTTTTTAGCCCTTCTTATCCTTGGCCACCCTATGCTTATACCCTCTTTTGCAGCCCACTGAGCCATAATTGCTTATTCATTGTAAACTCCACAAAAGCATACCGAGCCTATTATGATCATCCTTCCCATCCGGGGATTAGGATAGTAGAATTGTTGTGCTAGAGTGGATCTTAGTCAAGCTTGGGGGAAGTTACTTGTATGGTGGTTAAAGTGTGTTAAAAGTTTGTAATGGGTATCCTATCCTTCATTCTTCTTATGATTCTTCTTATGCTTCTTCTTCTACAAAAAGTGCTGAAAAAAAAAAAAAAAAAAAAAAAAAAATCAAAATCGAAAAAAAGAAAGAAAGAAAGTAGCATTGAAATAAAAGAAGAAGAAGCAATCATAAAAAGAAAGGAGACCATATTATATATAAGGGTTAAGTTGTATGGGTTTGAAGGTTGTATTTCAATTGGGAGAAAATTTTGGTTCGGTGTTGTCTTGGTAAGATCCTCTTCCCCGGATTCAGCTCCTCATGGCCAAAATATTCCTATGCCTTATGTTTTACCCTGGCCCCATTGCAACCCTAGAAAAGACCTCACGACTCTTGTTATGTGCATAGTCTTTAGTAGTGGAGATTAAGAACACTGTTGCAAGCTTATGGTAGTTAGCATTCAAAGTAGAGAATTGAGCGAAAATTACATAACCTAAACACATGAGTGTGAGTGACTTTATATTTATCTTGTGAGGTCTAGAGTGGAGGAACTAATTTCATCTTGTCATTGATTGAGAAACATGTTAGGACGGAAGTTGTTATTTGTTTGGTCTTTCATGGTTATTGTTCGATGACTTTTGGATAGAGACAGTTGTTGCAAATTTTGAGTACTCATCGTCATATACTTGCTTGGGACAAGCAAGAGTCAAGCTTGGGGGAATTTGATAGCATCCAATTCATATACCTTAGGACATGCATTTAGGTGTTAGAATGTGTCGTTTTATGGTGTTCTTGCATAGTTTTCTTGTTAGTTTCATTGTTTTGTTGAGTCTTGATGTCTACACAAGTTTATGCGTGTTACAGGTGGATTTGCGGACTTTCGGATGCGGATTGGTGTGTATTGGATGATATCTTGCAACAGGGGAGCTAAAGGACTCGACGAGGGACGAAACGAGCGAGGAAAAAGGAGAAAAATGGATCTGCACGGTTTGCAACAAACCGTGCAGGATTGCTGCAAACCGTGCAGATCAGCAGAAGTTGATGAAGACGTCCAGTAAAACGGCACGGTTTGCAACAAACCGTGCAGGATTGCTGCAAACCGTGCAGATCAGCAGAAGTTGATGAAGACGTCCAGTAAAACGGCACGGTTTGCTACAAACCGTGCCGATTTGTTACGGACCGTGCGAAAACGCTGTTAATGTGTCTTTTCGTTTCTTCCGACGTTTCTTTATTTGGGGGAGTATATATACGTTTTTAGATCGGATTTTGCAGGGGGAGGCTATCCTAATCGTTTTCTAAGACTAAAAAGAACCCTAGTTGTGTTTTTGGGAGATTCCTATTGAAGATTGTTGAAGATTGAAGGTTGTTTCTTGGATTTGATCAAGTATTTCTCTTCTTCTCATCTAATTGAATGATTCTCCTGATTCTTACAATGTTTATGATTGATTTCCTAAGCATGCTAGGCTAAACCCCCATTATCTAGGGTTGGGGAAATCCCAACAATGAATTGGTGAACTTGATGATTGTGTTTATCTAATTTGATAGCATGAGTTCATGATTGATTCAATTCTAGGGTTCTTATTGCAATTGATAATTTATCAATTAGTGTTCAATTAGGTTGAGTCTGAAAGGAGATATCTAATGAACAATTAGACATGGTATGAGTCCGAAAGGAGATTACTATTGTTGGAATTACTAGAATTGAACTTGAATGAATTCGTTTGTTCTCGCGGAATAGTAAGTTATCATAGAAACCCAAGGTTAGACCGAACTTAGTGGAGCACGAAAGTGGATGTTATCTCGGTCTAATCTTAGTTTCTAAGCGCCTAAAGGATCTAGACTTTGACTAGTGATGTGCGAAAGTGATTGCTAGTTGAAGCCTAGATACTTCTACTATCGTCTGAAAGGAGTTAGTTGATATTTCAGATAACTTACCGTCATATGAGCTTATGCTAAGATTCTGATAAACACATACGAGTTACCAAGGCATTGTTGTGGGGATCCTTGATTCTAGATAACATCCTCTCATTGAATTTCTTCATATTTGCAATACTTTAATCTTAGTTTAATCAACCAAATCTTTCTACGACTTAGCTTACCGGTTTAGTTACAAAAGATACTACATTGTCCTCGTGGGAACGACACTTGAAAAGCTACAACTGATCCCATACGCTTGTGGGTAGGTTTTTGTCCTATCATGATACCACTTCGTTACTAAAATGAACTTCATATAATGTGTTTATTTCATCATATAACATTAGTTTAACACTTATTTGTTATCGTTTGACTCAACTGACCTCGTATTTCATTAGTATAATATGATTTTTTATCATATAACTCTTCGTAATCTCATATTACATTAGTAAAACTTGATAAAATTATTCACAAAACTCTCAATAACGACATATTTCAGTAGTATAACATTACTTTGGGTCATAAAACTTTTTATAATATCAAATAGTATAAGAAAACAACATAAAAACTAAATTTTTATGTAATTAGGGTTGGTACTACAACAGTTACCGCACCAACCCTAATACCCTAAACCCTACAAACACCAGAAACATTTGATTCTGGGTAAAAGGGCTGGTGCGTTAACAATTAACGCACACGTTAACAATTAACGCACAGATTCTGTGCGTTAATTGTTAACGCACCAGACTCTGCTGCGTTAACAGAAGATGTGGAAGACTCCAGTCAAGCGGCACGGTTAGATACAAACCGTGCAGGATTGCTTCAAACCGTGCAGATCAGCAGAAGATGTGGAAGACGTCCAGTTAAGCGGCACGGTTTGCTTCAAACCGTGCCGATTTGTTACAAACCGTGCGGAAACGCTGTTAATGTGTCTTTTCTGTTGGATCTTGACGAAGTTCTGTTATCAGTTGTGCGTTTATTGCTAACGCACCACCATATTTTCCTTCAGTGTGTTACAGCTACCACACAGCTGTAAGTCACCTTTGGATGACCGAATTACGTTATTGGGCCTTTGTTGTTGTGGACCTTTTGTCTACATCGGCCCAAATCTAAGTTACCCTAGTAAAACCTCGGCTATAAATTCACTGCCTCAGTGAACCCTATTATCTCATTCTCACTGCGCCGTAAAATAATTAGGTTTCAAGTTCTTACTCTGTATTTCAATTAAAAGTCTCATTTTTTACTGATTTCGTTAGATATCTTCATTGTTTCTAACATGTTTTCTTACTTTGTATTACAGATTCAAACAACCATGGCATCATCTTCATCCTCCCCAGTTCCAGCAGAAGGCAGTGAGATCCAGTGCCCGAGTAGAAGGTGCTCAAGAACAATCAAGGTGTTCACTGGTAATGACAAGAACAATCCCCATACGTATGGACGAAGGTATACCACATGTCAGTGTAACTACATGATCGTGTATCTTGAGCCAGAATACGACAATCATCATCTCCGAGTCATTGCAAAACTGTTGAAGGAAATAGCTGACCAGCAGTTGAAGCTGGTATATTTTCACCAGGCTAAGAGTATTGAAGCAGCCAAACACTGGATACAACAGAGGTTTCCCAATGACCCTGTTCCTAGTTTTTATGACAGTGACTCCGATTAGGGATCTGGGTATCAAATCAGTGAATCTCCGTTAAGTTTGTGTTTAGTTTAAATTTCAAGAATGAGTATGTTGTCTTTCCTTAATGAGTATGTTGTCTTTCCTTAATGAGTCTGTTGTCTTTCCTTAATGAGTCTGTTGTCTTTCCTTAATGAGTCTGTTGTCTTTCCTTAATGAGTCTGTTGTCTTTTTAATTTATGCTGAGTGTGTTGTAGTTTATGGATTCACTGATTTCACTTCACTGTTTCACCTACCTCATCTAACTCTACTGAAAACACTATTTAAAGCAAACAAGACAAGTCATTACATATTTCAAAGCAGACAAGACAAGTCATTACATATTATAAATCAATTCCAATCGAAGTCTAAAGATCAAGGCTACTAAACTATTACAAATCAAGTCATGTAGTCCATACGCTTTCCAGCAGTGAAGCGGTATTGTCGAAACAAGTCCACTTGGCCAGCATATATCCCTTCCCACCACTTGATGTTGTCATCTGCAAATCTTCTCCACGAACCGGAACAACGTGGCAATGGTGCCCCATCACGGAGCCAAACCTAGATATATAAAGAAAATTAATCAATAAGTATAAATGATTTCGACGTTTCATGACGCTTGTTTAGATTACCACAGATTCTTACCGGTATCCAGTGATTACTGCATCCGACAAGAGCTATCCCAAAAATCTTCTGTGGAGGACCAGGGCTCACTGTAGACTGCCTTATTGGCAAGCATAAACACGGCGCATCCCAGGATAGTTGCACTAAACCAACATTATACACTGTGGCAAACACCAAACCCATAAATGGCATGTCCATCCAAAATGGTCTCTCACAAGGACTTCTCATGTAGTTAACTTGAGCAATAAGATCATCCCATGTTCCTACCCGTAGTCCACGTCGTATGGGCTCCCATGTCTCTTTGTTTCCAAGAAGCTCCGCTGCCAACGCAGCACGGATCATACGATATTGACTCTGTTGCATACCCGTAAGTAGAGCCATTGACCGATACCCACAATGTCCGTCTGAACGCACATCTTTCACAGAAGTCATGTAGGAAAGCCAAAAGTAGTCAATATTTTTCACCCCCAAGTTCACCCCTATATAACTTATGGCTTCTTCAATCTCTTCTTCATCTTCTCCTTCCTCTGTTTCGTTTCGATCTGGATAGCAAGCTCTTAGGGGCACGGCATTCATGTCTTCGTCTTCTAAATCGATGGTCTCTGAAAACAATGGTTCAGGTTGGGACTGTGATCCGAAGTCGAACGACACTTGACTTGCTTGCTTTTTAGGACAAGTTGGTCGTTCACTTTGCCTATTTGCCTTCTCCTTTGCGACTTTTTGCGCATTCTCAGTATTTGTTAAGTCTTCTCTAACGTACTCGTGGTAACTCTTTTCCCTCTTTTCTCTCGGAGGAGAATTCCCATTTCGCTGCTTCTCCTTGTTCTTTGATCCCGGCGGCCTTCCTTTTCCTTTCCTAAACAAGTTTGTTGGCTCTACCAAAGAACTTTGTTCCGGATGCTCCAAGTCAATGTACAACTCACTTAATCTGAATAGAGTTCCATCCCTCAAATCTCCACTTTCCCATTTCGCCCACATTTCACGCATTCTGATCTCCGGAATAGACATTGAACGATTGTCGTCGGGTAAGGACAAATTTATTGCATCATCTTCCCATCTCAGTTCCTTCCAGAAGTCATGAAAATCATCCGGAACAAGAGGTGTCTTTGAAATGATTGCCCTAGCAAGATCGTGTACGCATGGCATCCCAAGACAATCTCGAACCCAATGATCATCACAAACATTTGAATACTCCTCCTTCAATATTTGCTGGTACATTTCCAACAACAACAGAAAACACCTATCTGACACTCGGTAAAATAGCCTTGAAAACAACATTCGAATGCCAGGAGGAAAGGTTGGGTCATCAAAGACCATTTGCCGAGTGGTAAGTGCTTGGTTCATCGTCGCCCTAATCAGGTCCATCTGAACTATGACCGCATGGTGGATCCTCACGATCACTCTGTTGAAGCCTCCTCTACTAGAACCCACAATTTCTTTCAACACCTTATGCATCCCCTCCACCCTAAATAAACACAATTTCTAATCATTAGCATTAATAATATGGTGGTCCAAATTAACAACTAAACAAACAAAGATACCTGTTTGTAGTCCTTGTGTGAAAGTGAAGAGTGTAGTCCGTCCACGCTCTAACTATGAACTCCTTGTACGGAGTAAACCAGTACTTTTCAACGTAACCAACAATGCCCTTCTTCCATGAATCTCTCAGCTTTCTCAACCTCTCTTCGTAGATTTCTTCGGTGCTCGAGCAAAATATCCCCCAACATTGCGTAACAAAGTTCTCCGCCCTTTTAGTATTTTTAATCACTTTTTTTGCGTGTGACGGGATGTTGTGCTTAATGTGCACCCAACACAATAGTTGCTTCACATCAGTGTCTTTGAACACAAGTTTGATTGCTCTCAACAAAGCCTTCTCACAGTCGGTCATTATAGCCTTCGGCATCACTCCCAAATTTCTACACAACTCATGAACGCACATCATCACAAACTTGTAATGCATTACTGTCTCCTGAGCCATGAATGCATATGCGATGTTGAACGTCTTGTGCGTGCAAGTGAAACCAACCATCTCCACTAAAGTCATATCATACCTATTTGTCTTGTATGTGGCGTCCATGATAATCACGTGAGGAAACTTCCTGAACAAACGAATCGAATCCGGGTGAGCGAAAAAAAGGACTTCAACCTCATTCGTCCTCGTGTTCCTCAAAGGTTGACAAAAATACTTGTTCTCTTTCTGAAAATTTAGAGACAACTGAGTAACTGACAATTCACCACGATCTTCAAAATTGATCATCTGCAAAAAATTGGCAATCTTCTTCATGGATGTCACATTTTGCGGGTCTCTTTTCCTAAGCTGAATAAGTATATTTTTTGGCGTCTTGCGATCATCCCCCGCTTCCCTTGCTATTTTCTCCTTCTCTTTGCTCATTCTACCCACGAATGAATTCCCATGAAAACTAGTAGGAAGGGTGTGGTTGTGACGACCTTCTACAACATTCACGATCCATTTATAACTATAAGACCCTTCTTTTATACGAACCCCATATAACTCAAATGTACAACCACATTTCTTCGATTTTCGGTGACGAAGCCTCGGAACCGGCAATTCTGGATTTTTTAAATTCACTTTCGGCCTACCCGATCTAGGTTTTCCAAACCTATCGCATACAAAATCAACGCAATATTTGCTAGATGTACGATGTACCAAAACTATCATTAAATCCCTTGCTCTCTGTTTTGTCCATTCCATCATCTCTTCTTTACTATCCCACATTTGCGCAGTACTAAAATGTGGTCTAAAGTCTTCTTCCTATATTGATTAAACTACATTACTTAGATACGCAATTTTAACTAATTAACCTAAATCTCATGCAATTAAATACAAAATTTAAATTGATAATATACTAACCAAAATCGGTAACGGAGTCCAATCGTCTAATGCAATTGATACATTTGCTTCGCCTTCTTCCTCTTCTTCGTCCACTTCCTCATCGACTTCTTCGTCTTCTTCGTCCACTTCCTCTTCTTCATCGACTTCGTATTCTTCTTCCACGACCCCTGATATCCAATTGTCGTTACCATCATCCTCACTACTCTCATAATTATAAGACATTGTAGTGTGCATTGCAAAACTTCAACAAGATAGCTCAACCTATATATACAACCAAAAAATGCCCGTTGGAATTTTATGCCCGTTGGTGCGTTAACTATTACCGCACCAACGGGCATAAAATTCCAACGGGCATTTCATCAAAAAAACCTGTGCGGTAACACTTACCGCACAGGTTTATATTAAACCTGTGCGGTAAGTGTTACCGCACAGGTTTAATTCCTGTGCGGTAATTGTTACCGCACAGGGTTTAAGTTAATGAAAATCTGTTTTTTTTTTGCTTAATCTGGGATTAATCTGGTGCGGTAATTGTTAACGCACAGATCTGTGCGGTAATTCTTACCGCACCAGCGTCGTATAGGTTTCAGAAAAAATTCCAACAATGCCCCTGAGTCTTCTGGTGCGGTAAGAGTTAACGCACAGTTCTGTACTGCAATTGTTACCGCACAGAATAGTGTGCATTTAGCAAAAAAAACGTGTGCATATAGACGCAGCCTATAAATATAACTGTTAGGTTATCACCTTCAAATATCAGATTTTTATTTTTTAACTGGATGGCTAATTTAACCGCATTTACGAAAGCTAGAGCCTCTGTTACTAGAGCTGAATTTGCATCGACAGGTTTGTTATAGATATCCAATACTTTTTCAGTGTTATCCTTAGCAATACATGCAATGTATGAACTGGAATTAGTTTTGTGAGATTCATCAAAATTAATTTTAATCCAATTTATTGGTGTTTTTTGCCAAAACTGTTGTTTCTTATTTCTTATGTTCCTTTTTTAGATTGTTTGGGCGGTGAATTGAGTAAATAACTCTTTTATACGTTTTTATTAGGAAAATGACCCCTTTAGAAACTAACCCCATATCCCAATGGGAAAGGAAAAACCAAAGAGGTTAGTTTTCTTTAACAAAAACTAATAAAAATTATTTGGGGCTAGTTTTCCTAATTAAAAACTTTGAAGGGGTCATTGAGACACACTCTCTTGTTTGGGGCCCGAACTTTTGATGCAGATTCCCATTGCTTAAAAAAGGTATATGCATAATGTGCAGATTCAGTTTTGTTAGATTGGGTATTTCGAAATATGATTGCATTTCTGTATAGCCATACTTGGTACCCTAGGAAAATTAAGGATTCAATCTTATTATGTTCAGCTTTTTATATGAATTGATTAGGTCAGTTAAAGTGTCCTGGCATGAGTTGGCATTTGATATTTGGAATAATTTTCCGGAAATCTACGAAAATTTAGTGATTTGGTTTAGAGTATACGAACATTCGAAAAAAGAGATGCTCTATTGTTTTAGTGGGGTTATTACACAATGAGCAATAATGGGGTACTCTATTATAAAATATGTTAAGTCGATCTGTTGTGGGAAGAATGTCAGAAATTGTCTTCCAAAGAAAATTCTGCAATTTCGAGGGATCTTGAAATCCCAAAGCCATTCGTATAATTGTGTTAAATTGGTGACATTGTTATTGTTCATTAGGTATCTAGCCAAAGCAGTACTGAATTTGTCGTTGGAGTTAAGAGTCTATACTACTGTTTGCAATTTTTGTGTGTCCCCCCTTCATCTCTAAAGGTAATGAATGGCATTAACAACTCTTCTCTTCGTAACATTGTTAAAGAACAAAGAAGAATTTTCTTCACCAATTCTAATCATATCCACCTCAAATTATCCCTCCATCTCATATTAACAAGAATTCTGTCCAGTTTGCAAGCAACTCTATCATCTCCCATTCTTTGACTACCCTGAGTATAATGCACCCTAGAATAAGCTAAGTCATCCAGATCACAATCTTCCATAGCTTCCATTAGCTCATTAAGGCTTTGCTCAGGAATAGCAATGGTAGACAATCTTTAATTTAAATCAAGGACAAAATTGAAATCCTCCAACACACATTCAAGGCTCGTCATGATTATCATTTAAATCCTTCAAACATTGCCACAAATGCCTTCTACCCATAGCAGAATTATCAGAATAAACAAAAGAAGGTAAAAAAGAACTCTCACCCACAATTTTGACTTCACAATGTACTACATGTCTAGTTATATCTAGGGTTGCACAACCAGTCCGGATCGGAATATTTTTAAACCCTTGGACCGGGGACTAGACCGGATCGGAAATTTCCGTTTCATTTCGGACCGGTAGACCGGATTTTTTCAAATCCATGGACCGGGGACCGGACCGGAAATTTCTGGGCATTTCCGGACCGAGTTTTCCTATATATAAAAGTTATAAAATTTTACAATTTCTTTTTTAAAAAAAATTCCGGGTTTCCGGTCTTGGACCGGACCGGACCGGACCGGAACCCGAAATTTCTCAAATATGTGGATCGGGGACCGGACCGACCCGGTCTGGTCTTGGATCGACCTGGAAAATTCCGGTCAGATCCGATCCGGGTTTCCGGTCCGATTCTTTTTTGTGCATCCCTAGTTATCTCCATAACATCCACATTCACAATGCTAGGTTTCCAACCAATCCAAATTCCCCCTTTAGCATAATTTCTACTATTAGTAGCACATTCCCACTTATTAAAAAGAATCTTGGAAACTTCATCTTCCCTATGCTTGTCAATCTTAGACTCTAACACGTCCATAAATGCAATACCTTCCTTCCTTACAAACTTATTCACCATTTTCATCTTAGGGATTGCATTGCATCCCCTCACATTCCAAGCACACAATTTCACTATATCCATGATTCTTCACAATAAGATTGCTAACCCTACCTCCTTCTCTTTTTGAACCACAAAGACTTTGTTAGGAGACTCCACGTACCATCTCGACTTGCTTCAGATCTCCTCTCTTAAAGCTCCCTCGAACCCCAACTGAGAAATGCTTCCTAACAACAACATCCATCTAAGAGTTCCTATCAACCGCACACCCACTACATTGTGTAGTGCTTGCATTGTGCAGTGATAACAATCTTGATGTTGAGAGTTCTCGTGTTGCTTCCGATTCTACTCTGGCTCTCTCCAATGCACAGTTTTAGCAACTTCTGTCCTTGCTTTCATCTTCTCGACAATCGGATCCTTCTACATCAGATCCACAAGTGAATTTGGTTGGTGCATGTTCTATCTCCTCTATTTTTTCTCCCTTGCTTACTTGGAAGTCTTTTAGAGCTCTTTGGATTCTTGACTCAAGCACATGGCTTGTGACAAGTCTTTGTTCAGTAACTTTTGTCCCTTGACATGTAATTGTCTTGTCTCTTTGCCTAGTGGTTAAAAATTTGGTTGGCAATTACACTAGATGGCATTATAGTCTAGGACATCTCCGTAGTTATAAATTAACTTTCTTGTTTAATCAGTTTGGCATACTTATAGCTCTATTCTTTTCCAAGACTAGGACATCACACTTGAGAATTTCAACGTACGTTGATAGGCGTGCACTGTTCGTAGCATAGACCCAATAATAACCAAAGGTCACGATGAGGTGAAGATGGTGTACGTCCTGGATGAGACCACATGGATCACCCCTACCTAGAATGACTCAATCATAGGATATGTAACATAAGCCATACACATGTGGAACAAAGCACCACCTTCGTACACAACTACATATTTCTCAAGTAATTCGCTTCCGACATGCATTCACCCGGTGCCAGAGTATATATAAAGATAAGTGAGGTCCAGGTACAAAATATTATATAGGATAAAATAGGAATGAATTTCATTTGTTAGATCCACTTAAATAATATTTCCATACCTATCAATTTCAAATTTAATAATTATAATTCAAAAACGGTATTTGAAGTCATAATAATGAAATTTAGTGTACCTATTAGTCTTGTACGTCGCGTCCATGATCACCACCCGAGGGAACATTCTCAACAAATGTTCACAATCCGGATGAGATATGAAAAACGCTGACAACTTTTTCTCCCCGGTCTCCGGATTCGTCTCGTAGTGAATGTCTTTACGATAAGCTCTTTGATGGAGGAAATCTAATGACCATTGGGTCACGGTTAGATTTGCCAATGATTTCTTCCTCTCCTTTTCCCTCACAGTGTACACTTGCCTCCTTGATATTGTGGAAGTCGGATTTTCCTGAAGCAACTGTGTATAAATAAGCTTCGGCATTGCCCCGGCCGCTAATGCAATCATTATTTTTCGTCTCTGCTCTCCCGTCATCCTCGAAGCAAATGCATGGCCAATCAAGCTGCCGGAAAGACAGTGGTTGTGACATGCCTTCTCAACTTTTAGTATCCACCCAGCCGGCTCAACAAGAGTTGCTCGTCGATAATATCCTCTTAACATAAAAGGACAATTGTACTTCCTTAACCTACTAAGGTTGCTACGCTGCGACGATGGTTTTGCTACATCTCCTTCAAGATTAATGTTCTTTCAATGTTTTCTATAACTACCGGATTGCTCAAGTGCAGAAATATCCTCTTGTTGGTCATTGATGATTTCGTGGTGATAACCATACACAAGGCATAATCGACCTTCCTAACCCACTCTCTCAGAAGATCCATAGTAGGAAATCTCTCACTAGTCGTAAAATGGGCACTATAGTCGATTTTTAAATATTCCTCATCACTACAGTATCCCTATTTAAAATTACTCAAATTTCAATACTACTATATCAATAAAATAAATTCTAATGAAACGCTATAAAAAAAGGTTTACAGGTACTTACATGGAAATATGTATCATCTACCGGCGTCCCTTACTTAAAACGTTCAAAAAATTTTGTAGCCTATATTATGAACACTACCATCCAGAATATGAACATTGACGGATAATCTGTGAACACGATCTGTTCGCTTTTCCTACACTAAAGAGTTATTTGCACCTAAACTTTCCTCCTAATAACATTGCCAAATCGTTAGCTTTTTATTTTGAAAAAGGAAATTAAAAAAACAATTACAGGTTTTGACCCCATATTTCTCCTTCTCCATCTCCTTCCCACCACAAATTAAGTTCCGCTAGTCAATACCTCCCCTTCCCACCATGCAACCAAGCTCCGGCGACGTGACTCAAGCAGGTCGGCGACGTAACTTGAGCAAGCCGACAATGAGAAATCCCAGCTAAGAATTTAGGGTTCTATATGAACACGGTAATTCTTCTCGATTTCTCTCCCCAATGGAGGACAATTCGTCTGCTGCAAGACTTCTTCCTAACTATTCATCGTTGTTGCCAATTCCGAGCCCAACCGTAGCCTTCCTTCACCAGATTCAACCTCCTCTCCCCATATCACAACTCTCGTCGCCGTCTCAAGTCCGACCACCCTCGTATGCCTTTGGCCTCGACAACGCATGGTCTCTTCCTCCCCGTCTTTTCTTGTATTGATATGGTTCATGTTTGGATGCTATGGTTGTGCAATCCGGATCTTCCGTACCAAGTATGTGCCAAGTGTAATTTTTATTTTTAAAATTTTAAAAACTCATTTTAATACTCCCTGTATCCTAAACAATACCAATAAACCATAAACTTCAAAATTTTACACCCAAAATGGTAAAGTTTAAATCCTATAAAAATAAAAAATAAATAGATTTGATTCTTTGGCCCACAGCGTGCTATAGTATCTACAGTAGAAGATCCTATTTGATGGTTGTGTGTGTATATAGCATATAAATTTTTGGATCTAAAGACATAATTTGGGATTTGAAAATTAGGGTTCTTGTTCAAATCGATTTTCAAAAATTGATGGACTGGGAATTTGTGGATTTAGCGGTTGAGGTTCATCTCAGAATCTACTTGTTGTGGCGCATGAAGGTGTTGCCGAGAGTGGTGGTTCATTGGCGGCAACGTTGATGCTTAGGATAGGATGACAGTGTTTCAATATTTAGTTTAGGGATAAAGTGTTTTAGTAAAATACAACTTAATGTATCCAAACACACATTTTTAGTTAATGTCATTATAATATAGGATAAAGATATAATTTTTTTTTCGTTTATAATAAAATATGATTTTGTACAAAAATAAAGACAAAACTAAATTATAATAAATTTTGTCTTTTTAAATTCTCATGAGAAATTGAATTTATCATCAAAATATCATCAGATTGACAAAGTACATTTTTACCCTTGATTTTAAAAAATAATGGGGTAAAATGGTAATTTCAACATTACTAACGGAGAATCTAACAGAAAATAGACATGGGTGGCTCCTTATTAACGGAGTTGAAAATTTGAGTAATTTTAAATAAGGGTGTGAATCTCATAATAAACACTCATATATAGATAAATAAGAATGAATCTAAGTCATTGGATACCTTCACTTGTAGTGGGGGTTGTGGTGGTCCGGCGGCCTTCCGACGACCACCCGACGACTTCCCGGCGACCACCCGATAGAGGTCCGGCAGCGGTCCGGCGGCGGACCGACGGTGGTCCGGTGGAGGTTCTGCAGTGGTCCAATAATAAATGAAAAAGTTAAAGTATAAAAATAAATGAAAATTTAAGTCTAATTCAAATTAGTGAACATTTAAATATAATATGATGAACATTTAATTATAATGTGATGAACATTCTGCTGGTGAACATGTAAGTGGAATGTGATGAACATTCAGTAGAGTATATATCAAAATGAACGTTTATCAACATTTTGATGAACATTTATGAACAACGTGATGAACATTTAAGCTAATTGTAATGGATTTTTGAGTAATGAACATTTTATTAAATTCTTGTGAACATTTAAGGTTGTTCGATGAACATTTAAGTATGAGATGATAAACATTTTAATAATTTTTGATGAAGATCAAATGTTTTTTTACTCGAAATTATATTAAAGTGGTGTTCAACAATACAACAAATTTTTTTTACCAATCAATAATACAAAGCAGTTGATGCAGAAATTTCAAATCATTAATCCCAATGGAGAAGGTTGTACTTGTAGCACAAATAGGGTAGCAATTTAGACACAACCTATAATATATAAGCTCAAAGAACATTTTGATGATAATCTGAAACACAAAATTGATCGTAATTGTAAGTTAACAATTTTCTGCATGTGGAGAAATGGATAAATGTGTACCTCGTTTATGAAGGTTTTGACCAAGCTAATCCATGCTTCTTTCTTTGCATTTTTCATCGTCCACCATCTTAGAGTCACAGTGGTACACAAATCAGTCCGCAAGAAGAATTAACATAACATATTAATCTTCCATTTTAATGTTGTGGATTCTGATCCGCTAAAGCTTTATTATTAGTATACAACAAAGACATGGAGCTATGTACATACATACCAACAATTTTTCTGTAGATATAAATTATTCAACGCAGGGGAGGATAACGGAAGAAGAGACAACTTTTTATTTTAGACATTAAGACGAAAACCAACAAAGATAATAATTAGAATTTTGCGAATTACTGCTTGTTAAGAAATTTGTTGATCTTGTACTCCCATTGTCCCCTTTTGATCTTTCCATTTCAAATGGGCACATTTGCCGATGTACGTTTTGTTTCGTCAATATCTCTCGTTACAAGTTAGTTAAAATTGTAAAATTTCGATATTGTTAAAGTACTCATTGATATGAATCAAACAAGATCACTCATGACTATATTTTACCTTATACAATAGTCAGAAATCGAAAGATTCTTTTCGAACGTGAATAGTGTTTAATAAGTAAACTGACCTTATATTTAGGGATGAAGGGAGTAGTATATATCATACTGTCTGCTGCTACCCTATATAGTCAAATCCAAGCAGATATGATCTCTACTTAAAATAAAATAAATTTTACGTTTTCCGTGTTAAGTTAACAGAAGATGTTTGGGCCATCCGGATCAACAGAGTCAGCAGGCGATTCATCAGAAAATGGATAAACCTTACAATATACATCAACAATTTAGTCAATTCATGTGTGACTAAATTTGATGTTTTCTATGTAATTTTTTTCTATTCCATATACATGGACATGGATGAATTATTACGTAATATGTACTAACTCAATATTCAAAAAAAATAGACACTGTTTGACTGTTTGTACAATAAACATTCAAGTAATATGCTTAAAAGTTTTCTTCCTTACACGAAGATGGTAATGAACTCTCGTTGTTAGAGCATCAGCAATGGGAAGTTTTTTAACAAGTTTTTTAGACATTTTTTTATAATATTATAATTGTATCCAAGTTGAAAACAGCTACAAAGGAGAATAAAATATCTCATAAATGGATTGATGGACTAAATATATATATGAAGTGCCAGGTGTTTGGTGGGTAATTGTTCAATCTGTACTTTGAGGTTTTTAGCAGTTTCTTAGTAAGAAACTATAGGCACAGGTTTTTATGATTTTGCTCCTATAGCTAAAAAATCAATAATATTTTATGGTTAAAAAACCTCCACTGCGGATGGTCTTAGACATGCTCATCAATAAACAATTGGAACACTGTTTGACTCTTTGATTGATGTGTTCATAAAAAAATGTCATTGTACAATAGAATGATGATTTGGAAAAGTACATATATACATCATTCTGCAAGGGATTGTCACAAATCACTGTTCATTTAAAGTGATTAGGTAGTAGTGATTTATCATCCTCCAATCTTGAACGCAATGTCTATTTGCACTGCTTTTCGTTGCAGGCTTAAATCCGCGCGGAGTTTGACTTCGCGCGGAGTTACGGAATGGACGGATTTATAACCCGCCAGAATATTTGAAAATTTTGTAAAAAATTAGGCTGAAAAGCTGGCAAATCCTAAATCCGCCCGCTTTTTCACTTTGAAAACGCTGGCGAATCCTAAATCCGTCCGCTTTTAAGCTTTGAAAAGTTGGCAAATCCTAAATCCGCCCGCTTTTTAGCTTTGAAAAGCAAGCGGATAAAGCCGGGTCGGTCAGAGCTCAGCTCTGCGCGAAGCTCAAATTCGCCGGAAAATCAAAACGGTCATTCGACCTGATTTTCCGTCTCATCTCAGTGCAAATAGGATCCGTCATCTTGAAAGGGATAACACTGAAAACTGTCAAAATTGAGTCAGTAAGAACAGAAGTATGCCATGAAGATCAATGAATCATATCCCTAAACCATCCCGTTGTAGCTCCATTTTCAGCATTTGGACATGTCATCAAACACAGATTTACTCAATCAAAATTGTTCAGTAAGTTACACTACTAACCAATCCTTAAACTGTTTGCATAATATGAAATCTTCTGAATGGTTATATTAGATATATGTGGATAGTAAAACTTGTAGCAGTCTTGTGACAATGGTAAGGCACGTTGTATTACATCAGACAAGAGCCTGACTTTATCTTCTCTATCATCTTTGTCAATACATTGGTTAATCACATGACACCCGTTTATATGTATCGCAATATCAAAGCAGGTTTCTACAAAAACCTTTAAAATATACTAATACAACACAAAAATAAGGAGGATGTAGAAATACAAGAAAGTGAAGACAAACATTTAAACGAATACAAAAAAGAGCATTCTATAGTTCACAAAAACCATTAGCTGGAATAATGCTAGGTAGAGAACTTACAGCACCAGGCCCTTCTGTGGACGGACCACCCAAAAAAAAAACATAATACGGGCTCCATTTCCAGGAACAAAAGCTCCTAACAAGTGTGCTGCAATACTCAGCGTTGTGCCAGTGCATCTTGGTGGCCTCTGCTCAGCAAGCAACCAAGTAACCAAGTGTTCCACCTCTTGAAACTCCTCTTATAACTGCATTGAAAGTAACCAAGTGTTCCAGTCCTGCAATCGAATCATTCTTCGTTACATAATCACAATTTCATGAATTATTTATTTAAGATTTTACAGAAACACTGAAATAAAAATACAACAACCAAAATTGCAAGTCAACATCGTCAGCTATCTCCATTCCTCTCGCTTTAGTGACAACCAAAATTGTTGCTCTTCCTATATATTTCAGCGCCATTAATTATCACCTTAAAAAATTTGAGTCTCATTCAAACAAACATCACAGACAAATAAAAATGATGGAAAGAAGTAGGAGAGAGGAGACTGCTATGAGGTTTAATTCCTCCTTGTTTCATCAAAAACAGATCAACACTTTGAAACCAAATTTCCCAAACTATCAGTAACCAATCCCAACCCAGCAAGAGCAAACAAAATTCATCAACAATCAATCAAAAACAACGTCAATTAGGCCAAAAGCAATTGAAATTATATGTATAAACCTTATGCGTCGTGTTCGCTGCTCTGAGGCCGAGGGCTTGAATAGTAAGCTCGAAGTTTTCGCGGTGAGTAAACTTCCCAATTTGTGTTCTTCTTGACACGCCTGCTGGACTAGAGAACTTCACATCCAAAGGCTTTTATTAACGAAGGGAAAAATCTAACCCAAAAGCAAACTCGTTCTTCCGAATCTGCATACAGTGAACAACAATACATATAGCACCACCCTGCCTCATCCACTAACTCCTCCAACCTCGGAGAAAGGAAAGCTTTCATCTGTAGATGAGTAGAATCAATTTCTTTATCGAAATCGAACCTGTCCAGTTCTACATCAACCATTGACTCCCGATTTTCCACTTGTTATCATCATTGCCCACTAAATGTTCGACGAAAGTCCCAGCAGAAACGCCAACAACATCAGCATTACAAACCTGAAGAGAAGAATTTGACATCACCAACAACCTCATCTCAATAAATAAAATTTAAATTTAAAAGCACACTTGCTATCATCATTAATTATTAGTATTTTCATCTTTCTCTTGTTACACAAAAATGCAGACAACTAGCATAAATTTTCATTGTTTATCAACCATCTAAGTAATACCAACTTCTAAACTAAAATTCAATGCTTCAAATGATTTCCCTCTCCACTATTTCAATAACCAAACAAAAATGACAAACACTAACATTGGTTGAAATTTCTCAAAATAGAACAATAACTATAAATTTTTCTAAAGAATACCAAACTGATCATGCGCACAACTGAATAAACATAAATAAATAAAAGCGTAAGACTTTTTATCACTTGAACAACGCTCAGTTAGAGTTTTGATGAAGCATCACCCACGAAATTGAATTGATGGAATCAGTTTGGTCAGGCAGGAGAACATCTATTATTTGAAAAAGGTTAGTGTTAATTTCATCCACCATGATCATACCACTTGTTTACTTGAATATCTATTATTTGAAAAAGATTACAGTAGAGGAATCCACCGAAATCATAGTTGGCTTTGAAGAAAGTAATTTTTGAAAAGATTAAAATACAGTTCAATGGCACACAAATAAGTGCAATGACTATAAAGGAAGTAAGCAAGTCCCAGTTACAAATGAAAATATATAGGACTTAATCTAATAATTAATTTTATAGCATATGTACCTATTCCAAGGCAGTATTTGCATCTCTTAAGTTCTTGCTATTTAACAGTGTTAATTTCAACCACCATTAGAGCGGAGATCACACCTATTGTTCCACCAGAAAAAGAAGACACTACAGGATCAACTTCACTGCAATTCCCAAGAACAAATTCTAAATTTATTAACCATATCAGAGTTTCAATTGTATGCAGGATTAAAAAAAAGGGAGTTGTTGTAGAAAAAAATGTCACTGGGATCTGGAATGACAACCAGGAGGGAATTGCTTCCACCTCTTGCCTACTACATCATATTTAATGGTTATCAAATTGTAGTAATTTCTACATGCCTTTACTAAGACACATATATTATATTCTTAAAAACTAAAGCATGAAAAATCTTAAATTCACAAACAAATTTTATCTCATAGTGTAACTGAAGATGAATAAAACCAGGAGTGAACAACCGAAGCAACAATGGATCTTTTTACACTATATATATGAAGAATAATTTGGTACTTACATTAAGGTGGCTTTTCGCAGGTGTTCTGGTCTCTGAATGCAGCAATGGCTCTTTTTATCATCTCAGCAGCATGAGGTTGTACAAAGATATGAATCCATTGACTCGAATTATAGACTTCTGAGACGCGGGAAGTGAGGCATTGCAGTTGCTTATGAAATGTCCAATGGGTAATCACTACAGGGAAAACGAATGTAGTGTCACTGAATTAGTAAAATGCAAGGAATTGGCGTTTAAGAGAAATGGAGTATTCAACAGTTTACCAAGAAATGAAGAGTGATCCAGATCAGATGCAAGGCTCGGAACTACGCAACCTAAAATGTGGACAATTCAATAGCAGTACAGCAAGGCAGGAAACTCAAGATATGGAAGACTTCCCTGGATATTTACTTGCAACCTAACCTTCTATCATGCATAAAAAAGATTATCAATTTGAAATCTCACATACACACAAATCCTTCCGAAGGACAGAGATTATTTATTCTCTTGAAACTCCTTTATGAAACAGTCTCTATATAGAAATGCCCATACCAAGTGGATAATCCAGTATGACTTCAAATTTAAAGACTCACAGTATGATCGGTTTCCATAATCAAGAGCATCAGACAAGAAAACAAAGACCCTAGCTTAACTTGATCATAACAACATAAGATCCTTCAAATATATACAGTAACGGCTAGAAAGTTACCAATAATATAGACCAAAATATATTTCTAGGGAGGTGTCAAAGAATTGATGGAATGATCGTTAGTTTTGTTGTTTGCACATACCTAATGCAAAGGTACTTCCATATTCTGAGCCGAGGTAATTACATAAGGACTTCATTGCTGCTCCAAATCCTCTGCCCCCGACATATACACCATCAAGTGTTTGACCAGCTACTGTACTTCTCTCCGACGATGTTGTTGGCTTAAGAGTCTCAAGTGCAGCTGCTATCTTCTCTTTACACCTATCCACCTGTACATGAAACATGTGAATAATTTTATATCATTCCGAGATTTAAAAACACATATGCCAAATGGATATTGCTCAGTGAGATGACAAAAATAGAAGATGTAATGTAAGTGTTGAGATCATACTGGAGCAAAAAATGACAACAGAGGCATGACATCTTCAAGCTTGCATCCGAATCCGGTGGAATAAATACATGTTTCACCACTGGAATAGGTCCTTGAACATCATACAACCCTAGCATTGACAACCCCAATCAACTGTTTCGTTAAGAGCGCCTATTTCTTTAAAACGCTTTAGCGCACCAGTTGCCCCCTTCCCGGCAGGAGCTTCATGAATAATTTCATCAACAACAGTATCAGCCTCAACAACAATCTCAGGCATATGCGTTTCAATATCTTCTGCATCTACCTGGCTACCGATATCCTATCTATTTTCTTCACTAATAAATTTGGGAGCTTCATCTTCCTCCGTGAAAAAACCTCTGTCTCCAGGTTTTGTTACTTCTGGATAATCAGATGGAAGAAAAAGAAGTGAAAACACAAAAGCACGCAGTCAGATTACATTTACACAAAAAATCCATTAAAACACCCGTGGTCAGGATTGCTTAATACCAATACTAAGCATTATCATACTTTCCTTCTATAGATCCTCCATTCCAACTCAAAAAAAAGGCTTAGACAAATAAAAGGCTTGAGTCCGAAAGATACTAAGATTAAACTTCAAAACCTATTGATTAGGGAAAAGAATACATTATTTCCTCCATTCTAGTCTTTACAGGAAGAACAAATCAATAAAGGACAAATTAAGGAAGCTACCTGATTGTAATAAGTCGGCATCCATGTAAGTAAAATAAAAGTCCCCCAACTGTGACAGAAATGAGAGACTATTAAGGCCCAGACAGGCGGTTTTGACAAAATTAAGCTCCCAAAAAAGAGTAGAGTGAACTAAGAAAGACCTTGGCTTTTCCCCTCAATTTCTGGAGTTTAGAAGTCCAAAGGTGCTTGGCGAGCTCCATTTGCTGCGGAGAGATAGGAGACGAAGCGATCGAGTAGCGGCGAGCCAACGACGCCGAGGAACGCTGATCGTCGAGCTGTCCAGACGACGGCTTCCTCCCCGAAGAGAAGCCTTGCACTTCCCAGTTCCACTTTCTCTGCTACGCCATTTCTCTCCCAACAATGATCTGAACTTCTTTTTCGCAGGAATCGCAAAAGATTGAGAGGGAGAAAGAGAGGCAGGTGTGATTGGTCTGCAAAGAGAAGAATAGCAGAAATTACAGACAACAAATGAGGAAAGAGGAAGAGGAACGGGTAAACAGGAACCCAAAGTTGCATAGCATATAATGCAAGAATCGGCAATTGAACAGACACCGTAACTCCCAGCAATTGAAGCAAGAAGAATGAAGGTATAATCTGTATCAAAACGGGTAAGGTATTAAATTGGTACCATTCCATTTTGACATTGGACAACCAATCTTTATATAGATAAGATGTGATGAACATTCAGTAGAGTATATCAAATGAACATTATCAACATTTTGATGAACATTTATGAACAACGTGATGAACATTTAAGCCGATTGTAATGAACTTTGAGTAATGAACATTTTATTAAATTCTTGTGAACATTGAAGTATGAGATGATGAACATTTAGGTGATTTTTGTTGAAAATTAAGTGTGTTTTTAAAAGAAATTATATTAAAGTGGTGTTTCACATAAGTGGTGGTCTGGTGGTTGCTTGATGGTGGGTCAGTGGTGGTGGTTCGCCGTTTGTCCAAATAACATAAACATTTAAGTGTAATAAACTTGGTGAACATTTAAATATAATTTGATAAAAATTCAGTTGATGAACATTCAGTTGGTGAACATTCAGTTGGTGAACATTTAAGTATAATATGATGAACATTCAATTGATGAACATTTAAGTAGAATGTGATGAACATTCAGTTGGTGAACTTTTAAGTATAGTGTGATGAACATTCAGTAGAGTATATACAAATGAACATCTATGAACATTGTGATGAACATTTATGAACAACGTGATGAACATTTAGTAATAAGTAATTTTGTAATATTTGTGAACAATTTTATACATCTTTTTGACAATTTTATTCCGGCGAGGCCCAAAGGTGGTCTGTCGGAGGTGGTCTGGCGGAGGTCGGAGGTGGTCCGATGGAGGTCCGGCGGTGGTCTGACGACGGTCCGACGGTGGTGACAAAGGATGACAAGGGGTGCCACGTGTCATCATATAGGCTCTTGGATCTCTCTTGATCCAAGACTCCACAATCATTCTCATTTATCATTTTAACAACTATTGTCACTTTTTTATTTAAATAATTATTGATACAACGGATAGTTCCTTGCAAATTGCGATAAATAACGGGTTGTTTACCATAATATTCGTTAATGGTTGCCGTTAAAACGTCTTCATCCTAACTTAACAAGGCCGTTTAACCCCGCACCCGATTTTTTATAACTGACACCCGCTTTGAGAAAAATCCGGTTTAAGTTGGGCACATACTGGGTGCGTCCAAAACTGAACCGGATTTTTTTAAAAAAGTTTTGGACGCACCAGAAAATTCGGGATACCCCCAAAGCGGGGGACAGCTATAAAAAAAAAAAATGGGTGAGCGGTTTTTCTCGGCTTAAAAATGGGTGCGGGTGCCAGCTATTTCGCTTTTTTGATCAGTTTCGTTGCAGACAGAAAACGTACACTTGGCTTCACCGTTTACACAAGTCGTTTCTTCACTCGTCTCTCATCCCCACCTCCTCACCTTCCCTTTTTTGTTTCTTTTCCTATGCTTCTGTATGACTCTTCTCAAACTTTTCTGCCTTTTCTATTCTCCCTCGGAAACTAGGGTTTTTATATACCTTCCTTTACCTGTCAATCCCGGCTTCTCGCCGGTCCCAAAGCTGTATTGACGATGGCGGATTCCTGGCGCCAACTCAAGGCAATGCTTCGCAAGAACTGGCTGTTGAAGATTCGCCATCCTTATGTTACTTGTGCCGAGGTTACATTCGTCTATCTGCTCGTGATTTTTCGTTTTGTTGTTGTAACCTTGTTGCTTAAATTCAGCTGCTCTTATGCGAATTTAGGCATGGATTCCTTGATCACTTCATAGCTTTGTATATTTTGATCGTTGTTGTTCTTCCTGCTTTTTTCATTTTTGTTTCTATTTCTGGTAGAATATGAGTAAAACTAGCCTCTGATTTCCCCTTACGTACTTGGTATACGGTAGGCTAGATTGAACTAGACATTGTGTCTAACTAGTTGGTGAGTGGTACATCAATATTGATGATTTTTAACACGTGAAATTAGGTGGCAAAGGATGGTCTTAGAGTAGTCTGTGGTGGTCGAAAAAGGGTGAATTATGATGTTATGAGGTAGTTTATAAAGGAGACGCAATGAAACATCTTAATGTTGCAGCGTTACCCTTTCCATTACTGATGCTCTGCTCTTTTTGTAGATTCTTCTACCTACCATTGTGATGCTGATGCTGATAGCTGTGCGCATGCAAGCTGATACACAGATACACCCTGCGCAACCGTAAGTATTATCAAACCTTGATACTTTACTTGTTGTACTTTCTTTTTTGAGCTGTTTTTCATCATTTCCTTTCTATTTCTGTTTTCTTCATATAATAGTGGTGGGTAGATGGATGTTTAACATTAAAATTGCGCTTGAAGTCTGAATAAGATGTTATAGTGTATATAGTGATATCCATGAGTCGGTTCAGCAAGTGAAATATTATCTCTTAGTTAGCAAGAGAATGTTATCTATTATAATATCTTATAATAATATATGAAAAGTGGTCATTTGTGTTTGTCTCATTCCAATAAAATATATTAGTATCTCACAACCAATTTACAAAAGCCCATTAACGGAAGTTGTTCAATTGTTTCTAAAAATCTCCTCCAAAAATATCAAACAATAAATGTCAATTATGCATCATATGTATGTGCCGAATAGGAAATATCTTATGCAATCTTACAAGCGAAAAATCTTGCTACTAGTTTACACTATCTTGATAGGTACTTTTCTTCTGAAGTTTAGGTTTGATCGTGCTTCAGCCTATGTCATTGCATATCCGCTAACAAATAAGTGCATGCCAGGTATATACGTAAAGATATGCTGCTGGAGGTTGGTAAAGGGAATATGTCACCTCCTTTCAATCAAATCCTAGAATTGTTGTTAGCCAAAAATGAATTCCTAGCTTTTGCACCTGATACTGAGGCAACAAGGAGAATGATCACTTTAATGTCATTACAATATCCTCTTCTAAAGGTAAAGCGTGCTTTTGCTTCATTTTCCACTCGTCACATATCTCGATCATTTATGTAATTGTTTACACAAATCTTTTCTGTTTAAAGTTGGTCACTAGAATCTATAAAGATGAAGTGGAGCTTGAAACCTACATTTGCTCAAATAATTATGGCACATGTGAGCAAGGAGAGTAAGTGATACTGGTTTGATCTCAATGCCCTTCGATTTTGCTTTGTTTCCTTTTTTTTTGCATCTTAGAAGTTGTTTTTTGGAAAATTTTTCATTTTAGAAGTTGATTACTTAAATGCTACCTCAGTGAGATTATTGGATCATTGACACACTCAAAATGGTGACCTACTAAAACGTTTGGAGCTTTCTTATGAAGCTTCACTTTTTTTTACAAAAATTATTTGTGGGTGAAACAGGGAGTTCTCAGCCTGAGAATTTTAGATGTAATAATTCATTTAAAATAATACTAGAAGATTTTGGAAGTTGACAAGTACAAAATCTAGATAAAGGTTAAATTATAGAAAAAGGACAAGTTGATGTTCCGATCAATCAATACAAGCTTGGAAGTTAAATGTTTAAAAATGAGAGCAATGGATCCTTTCTTAAACAAATTTGCTAGTTGATGTTCCGATCCCACAACGCTATCTTAACCAACCCTTCTTCCAATTACTTTTTTTGATAAAATGCAGTACATGTTTGGTTCTATTAGGCTGCACTGGGTTCTGTGCAATACTAATTGTTGATCAGCTGTCACAGATTAATGCTATAGACTCCTTTGATAGCTTCAGAATAATCTTCAACCATAAAAATTCACATAACCTTGTGGATGAACTATGAGCTCAGCTGTCACAGTTTTACTTGTCCATATGACAAGATTCCTACCAAGAATTATCCAATACCCAGAAGTAGATCTCCTATGAACAACTGATCTAACGTAATATAATGTGTGGAAGCTTCTAGAGTCAACTTGTTTCCTCTTATGAAGAGCAGCCCCCTTTTCACAGACACCCCTTTCAACTAGTGAACTATCTGATAGATTACATGAGACAAGACTGCCTCGAGTTATGCATAACCTAGATTGGCAATGTTACGTCTAGTATAAGATAAATAAATGAGTTGATTCTTCAAAGGATAGTAAATGAGTGGTATCCAATTTAGGTAAAGCATTTTGTATATTGAAAAGTGAAATCCTACTAGTAAAGCTTTTAGGAGAAGAACCCAACATAAAGCCTGTAACTGAATATAAACTAATTACTCATTTCAACAATATTTGTGACAGTGTGCTGTCTTTCCTATTCTCAAGTAACGTTTACAAGTATTTCTTATTTTTGTCTTTGGTCAGTGTGGATGCATTTGCACTTTGATATGTATGTGAAAACCTGATTTCTTTTTCTCTTTTACACCGAAGGAAAAATTATTTATCTTTTAGCCAGTGTAGTTTATTCCCAATAGAATACTGAAACTTACTTAGTACTTGTCTAAGATGTTTGCATTCATTCTCTTACATCAGGAACTGTTCAAATCCCTTGATCAAAGGAGCAGTAGTATTTCATGATCAAGGTCCTTGGTCTTATGATTACAGTATACGCCTCAACCACACCTGGGCTTTCTCAGGATTTCCTGATGTTAAAACAATTATGGATACAAATGGTCCTTATGTCAATGATTTGGAACTCGGTGTGAACATGATTCCAATTTTCCAGTATGGCTTGAGTGGATTTTTGACTGTATGTTCCTACCATTTTCTCTTAAGATATTTATTTTCTGCAATTCGCATTTTAGACATTTTTGACTGTATGTTCCTACTATTTTCTCTTAATGTCCATTGGGAATTCAGTTCTTCGAAAGTTGGAAATGTGTTAAAGGATTTTATAATTCAATTTTACAGCATGTATTCTTTTAAAATTAAATTCCGTTACCAATTTGCTTTACTTTTGTTGCAGATCCAGCAAGTTGTGGATTCATTTATAATATTTGCTGCACAGCAAAGTGCAAAACTCTTGCCTGAAGTTCCTTTAGTATCGACATCATTTAGGATGCCATGGATGAATTTTATTCCTTCAAACATAAGAATAGCTCCTTTTCCCACTCATGAATATACTGATGATGAGTTCCAGTCAATTATCAAGAGGGTGATGGGAGTGCTGTATGTATTTCTCTGCGCTATATTTTGTTTGTCACCGTTTTGTGATTGTTGATAACCCAAAAATAACTTCTCATTATATTAAGACATAATATAACTTTGTTGGTTGACCTATATTGCAATGGATAGGTACCTACTTGGATTTCTTTATCCAATCTCTCGTCTAATAAGCTATTCAGTGTTTGAGAAGGTTATAGTAAATATCTATTCATACTTCTTGTCTATTGCTTCACATTTTTGTTTTTCCCTCTTTTTCATTTTGAGGTTTATTGACTTTGGCACATAGGCTAAGTATGCATTTCTTGTTGATACTTCAGGAGCAAAAGATAAAAGAAGGTCTTTACATGATGGGGCTTAAAAATGAGATTTTCTTGATCTCATGGTTCATAACATATATTATACAGGTAAGCTAAATAGGTTGGTTCGTTAATTCATTTGCTTCTTAAATCAAACTAATAAGCGAAACTGATTATTACCAACTTCGCTTGATGTTGTTAAATTTTCTATTTAACTTAAAATTTCAAAAATTACATATCATCTTCTCATTTCTTGTGAACATTTTGCTGAATCTTACCTGAGAATCGTGATACATTTTTATGCTTTCAATAAGAATTCTTATATCCTGGCAGAGCCGTAGAAGGCACATCTGCAGTGTAAACAATCATGCTAACTTGCACTATATGCTTAATATTTGTGGTTCTAGTTCATTATTTTCCTTTTGGTTATGATAAAAAATTCTTGGAAATTTGTGCATTATTCATCGTAGTGCTTGTAATTTATTTATTTTCTTAAACTAGGTCTAGCTTTGCTGAGAAGTTTCTATGTATGCAATTAGAGGGTTCAAATGATCTTTTTGATGGAAGCAGCTATGTTATCGCATACGATAGTGTGATATTATACATAATAGTTATGTCAGTTTCTCTCATTTGCAGTTTGCAATCTCTTCTGGAGCTCTTACACTTTGCACCATGGGTTCACTTTTCAAATATAGTGACAAGTCAGTTGTTTTTGTGTACTTCTTCTTGTTCGGACTGAGTGCAATCATGCTGTCTTTTTTAATTTCGGCATGCTTCACCCGAGCAAAAACAGCTGTGGCTGTTGGGACACTCTCTTTTCTGGGAGCCTTTTTCCCATATTACACTGTCAATGATCCAACAGTTCCTATGTTAGTATCTTCTCTTCTGTTGTTTTTTCTTTCATCTGAGGTGGAATTTTCTTTTAGTTGATGAATGTGGCTTCCTTGCAGGATTTTGAAGGTCACTGCATCTTTCCTCTCACCGACAGCTTTTGCTTTAGGATCAATCAACTTTGCAGACTATGAACGAGCTCACGTTGGACTTCGATGGAGCAACATGTGGAGGGTTTGTCCTTTTTATCTTTCTGTAACTGCTGTGCATTTTGATGTAATCTTCTGAATTAAAACATTCATAATGATTGTCATTCTAGGAATCATCTGGTGTCAATTTCCTTGTGTGTCTCCTCATGATGCTGGTAGACTCCATATTGTATGGCTGTATTGGTATTTACTTGGACAAGGTATGATTATTCTAAAAGTTTACTGCTTTCGGGACTAGACTGTGTTTTTTGATTGAGGATAGAGCTTTGTGGAGGGAGAAGATTCGAGTCACAAAAGCCTAAACCTTTGGTTCTTTGGAGCAGGCTTTCTTTGTTTTTCGTGATATGGCCTTTGTTCTTATCTCTGTATTTTTCTTAGGGATTTGTCTCTTCTTGTGGATTTTTGGTTCTCTTTTGTTTGAGCGTATGAGATCGCGTGTAGGTTCTTTTTTTTTGGGTCATTTAGGTCATTTCTCTCAACATGTTGGGGTAAGGAATTACCCAATCCCGACCCCCCCAAACCCCGTTACCGGGATATAATGGGGATTGCTGTTGCTGTTGTTGTTGATATCCCTGATTGCGTTATCGAGTGTGTTTTTTGTTCAAATATGAATGGTCATTTAGGGAAACTTATCTTGAGTAGTCATTCTAGTGGCCTGTGTTTAGCTAAATGTAGATATACGTGTTCCATTTTCCAATGGAACCAAAGATTCACTATTCTTTGGCTTCAAAAATGATATGGAATACTTATTTAACTGTCTATGCTTCTTATTTTGTGAAGTAGTAGTCAGACTATGCAATTTTTGACGCAATATTCATTTTGGGTCATCGGAAACAACCTCCTGGTTCTTTTAACACATGGTTAAGGTTGCGGTCATCCGACCCCCCCTCTATAAGCAGGAGCCTTTCTAATGTATTGGGGTAATGCTGTTGCTATTGTTGTAGATATACATGTTACAAATATTTAATTTTCTTTCTTTTCTGTTAGAAATCAGGATGAAGTTCATGTGTTCTTAGATGTGTTGGCATTTTGTGTGTAAGGATACATGCCTTACATTGTTCAATTGAACTTACCTCATTAGGTTATTCCCAAGGAGGATAAGATGCATCACTCGTGGAAAACGAAGGGTAGTTATAAGCATCAAGCTTTTAGTGCAGACGTAGTGAGTAACTCGATCTTTCAAGATAAAGTTGACAATGTAAAAGATGGTTCTGGACCAGTTGTGGAGGCTATAAGTTTAGATATGAAGCAACAAGAAATTGATGGCAGGTTAGTCTTTTCCTTTATGTCCTAAGGCTGTCTTACTTACTCCTTTCTCCATCTTATATTATTGTCTGATGTAGGTGCCTCCAAATCAGAAATCTGCAAAAGGTGTATGCTTCAAAAAAGGGGAATTGTTGTGCTGTCAACTCACTGCAACTTACTTTGTATGAAAATCAAATACTTGCCCTTCTAGGTAAACATCTTCTTTCCATTTGTATATTTCAACTTCTTGTTATATGTATTATCAACATTTCATGTGCATTTTTATGTTTATTCCTTCATGCTCTTACCTATATTTTGTATATTAGTTTATATTTGGGTGATGATGATCTGGCCAATGTCTTTTTCTGTGACCACTTGTTAACATAGCTCGAGTGCTTTTAATGCGTGGGTGACATTTCTAGGACACAATGGAGCTGGTAAGAGTACTACAATATCTATGCTGGTTGGTCTTCTGTCCCCAACATCAGGAGATGCTTTGATCTTGGGGAAGAATATACTCACAGGCATGGTAATGATTACAGTCACCTCCACGGGGAAGCAACATGTCAAACTGTATAATATTATTATATACTCCTTTTAACCCTTAATATATTTTATTCCCATCTTTTACGCTGAAAATTTAGGTATTGTTTGGTTAAAGAAGAAGCTTTTCTCAATAAAAAAAATTCTGGAAACTGCTGATGATATCTTTCTTATGAAAGTGGTTCTTGTGAGTTGAATGTTTTTCTAAATAAAAGTCTGCATTTGGTTCCTCCTTACTTATGAAGATTCAGCTACTATGATCTCATATAAATTACATCAAGAATTTTACAAAACACTTAGCACGGGTTAGGTTCTGGTGGTAACAATGTCTTAGATAACAACTTAGCAACCCATGAACATGACTCTTAGTGTTCATGGTCACGAGCACCAGTTCACGGCTCTGAAAAACAATGTTCATGGCATGCTTACAACAACGGACATGATAAAAAAATTAAATGTAATGAACACCACCAATGTTCATGGCACTGAGTATCAATGTTCATGGTCTTGAACAATAAGAAAGACATGAACATTGTGGCACAAATGAGTGAACATTTTATTAAAACACCAGTGAACATAAGGTTGCTAGGTTCCTACCTAAGAGATGGTTGCTACCGGTTGATTCCCTTTGTTACCATTACTATTCTTGTATTGTATAATATATTGTTAGTGCATGTTTTAGGCTGTTGTTAGTAGTTTAGGTGCAAGTTATTTGCTTTCTACAGCTTTTATTATCAAGTACTCTCTCCTTTTTACTGTAGCACAGAACTTTTGAGCTAGTTCCTTTTTCTTTCTTTATACTTATCTTGTTATTTAACTTAAGAAGTAATTTTCTCCTCTCAAACTCTCTCGCTAAAAGCTTCCACTATTCTACAAGGTTAGAAAATTTTTGCATTGGTGATGATTTTATAGATTTCCACTATCAGTTCATCCCCCTGTGCCATTTTTACTTTTTTTTTTTTTACTTATTTTGTCTTTAGCTTTTTAACAAGTGAACTAAGTCGTTTCCATTGATGATATAGGACGATATACGGAAAGAATTGGGTGTATGCCCTCAGCATGACATTCTCTTTCCTGAATTAACAGTAAGTCTTTCCATATCAAGCCTACAAAGCTTCGATTGTCGGTTTGTACTGCATTATGGTTGACTTGGTTAACTTTTCCTTCTAGGTGAAAGAGCATTTGGAACTATTTGCCACATTGAAAGGTGTTAAAGATGATGTCCTGGAGAGTGCTGTGACTGAAATGATGGATGAAGTGAGTTGTTATTTGTTCATCCTTCAATTGATTCACTTATGTGCCTATGCAAGATTTTCTTGTGGTACAAAATTGGATGATGTGCTCCATTTGTAATATGAAAGAACCTCTAATAATATCAAAGAAAACCTTAGATGTGTTTATGCTAGGATTTTGGATCCCTTCTCAAACTGTAATCCCAATTTGTGCCAGGTTTTAGAGGCTCAGATTGACTTTGTAACCTATTGGGCAATGCTCGTTTTGAAACCTTTTTTAGGCAATAGTAGTGCAACACTGAAACAGATGTTAATGAAAATTTGCCTAGTCAATTTCGTTTTTTGAGGTTTCTGACGAAGCTATATTATTGGGTACTCCATAAAAATCAAAGTATGGATTATGGGTATGAGCTAGCAGAATTTCATGTAGGCTCATGGGGCTCTGCATCATACTATAGGTTGAGGGTGTATAGCATGATTAGCATCCATTAGCTGAAATTATTCATCTCAAAGATGAATTATCCTAGCTCATTCTGTAGGGTGCAAAAGGATGTGTTTTCTCTAGACATTCACTATATTCTGATATTGCATTGATGCAGTACTTGCAGTTGATTTTCTGATTTGACTATTTGATTAGGTTGGTCTTGCTGATAAAGCTAACTCAATTATCAATGCTCTTTCTGGGGGTATGAAAAGGAAACTTTCCTTGGGTATTGCACTTATTGGAAATAGTAAGGTAAAGCAATTGTTTGACAGGCTTTGTAAGTTTTTTCTCGGTTGGTTCTTTTCTTCTATTTTTGTTAATTATGGTCCTTCTACAGATAATTATTCTTGATGAACCTACGAGTGGAATGGACCCATATTCCATGCACTTGACATGGCAACTGATTAAGAAGGTTAAGAAAGGAAGAATTGTGTTGTTGACCACACACTCAATGGATGAAGCTGAGGTATTAGGAGATCGCATAGCAATTATGGCTAATGGCTCCTTGAGATGTTGTGGAAGGTTTCTATAATTCTAAACACAATTATTTGAATTTTGTATTTCATAAAGTCATTATATATTCTATTTGTAGTGCCGATAATAAAATCGATAAGAGCAATATCAATATCTCTTATTGACATTGGAATTTTCTGTATATGCACAGTTCTCTTTTCCTGAAGCATCAGTATGGTGTTGGTTACACTCTTACCTTAGTAAAGGTAGTGCTCATTTGACCCTTCCTTTGCATTCTAATAGGTTTTGAAAGTTACACTGCTAGATGTCGTAATACACTCACTTGTTTTGTCTCTCTGACCTTAGACCGCACCAGGTGCTTCTGTAGCTGCAGATATTGTTCGTCGTTATGTTCCATCAGCAATACTGGTCAGTGAGGTACGACAATACCTGCATTATTGTCCACTTCGTGTCAACAAAATAAATAAACAGTGCCTTTCTTTCCTTTTGCTTGTCAGTTGTGTAGTGTGTTCTTCCCATCTTGCTGATTCTTGCAGTGTGTTCCAGAGTTTTCATTTTACTAAAATTTCTGCTATGCTATCGCAAGAAATGCATGATTAATTTGTAAAATGACGATAGCTGAAACTGACCTCCAATACCTGGTAGCTGCTTAAAATGTTGGACATTTCTGATATTGTTGCCTCTTCAGGTAGGAACTGAGGTTTCTTTCAAGCTTCCGTTGGCATCATCTACTTGTTTTGAGAGTATGTTCAGGGAAATTGAGAGTTGCTTGAGAAAGTCAGACTCCAAGTTGGAAATTACTAATAATGAGGAGAATTACCGTGGCATTGAGAGTTATGGCATCTCTGTCACAACTTTGGAAGAGGTATTCCTGAGAGTGGCTGGAAGTGATTTTGATGATAGAGAGTACAGAGTACAGGGAAGTGTTCCTCTTCAAGATGGGTTAACTGAGATATCTGATCTTTACCCTACCAAAAGAAATTCTCCGTCAAAGTTTCGTGGAAACTGTGAGAACATTATGCTGTTTGTGTGTACAATGTTATGGCGTACCTGCGTATTGGTTATTGCTGCCATCTTGGGTGTATTTAGCTTCTTATTTATGCAATGTTGCTGCTTTTCTATGCTTGTGAGATCCGATTTTTGGCAACACTCAAAAGCTCTATTGAAGAAGAGGGCAATAACAGCTAGGAGGGATAAAAAAACAGTCGTTTTCCAACTTCTAATTCCTGCCATCTTTTTACTATTTGGGCTTTCCTTCCTCAAGCTCAAACCTCACCCCAACATGCAGTCTGTGACTTTCACAACTTCACAATTCAATCCTTTGTTAAGTGGTGGTGGAGGTGGTGGTCCGATTCCTTATGATCTGTCTTGGCCAATCTCTGAAAGCGTATGTTCGTCTGTCTTGATAGATTTAGTTTGATGGAATGGTAAATTCTAATTTATGTGCATGATGCATTCTGTTGCAGGAATAAAAGAGAAGAAAAAGAAACCTACAACCTAGTGTGGCTTGCTCTTATGCTATTACATGTTCCTTTTGCAGGTAGCATTACATATTGAAGGAGGTTGGGTGCAAAGGTTTGAACCCAGTGCATATAGATTTCCGGACTCCGAGAAGGCTTTAGCAGATGCTATAGATGCCGCTGGGATAACTTTGGGAACAAGACTACTCTCCATGAGTGAATTTTTGATGTCTAGCTTTAATGAATCTTATCAATCCAGGTATTTTGTTCACCTGTTCCTGTTTTCTTGTTCCATGATCTGTACTGTTAGAGACAATAGTTTGTCCTCAAGTGTCCTCCATACGTCAATACGTAAGCAGTATATGTGGTCTGTTGCTCACTTAAATTTAGTGTTATGAATTATGGTATATCAGAAAGAGCTGAAGTTACATGATGTTTTGGGGAAAAAACTGAATACAGCAAGGTGGATAAAACCGTTGCCTACTGCATCTTTTTCTAAAAAAATTTGGGGATTGTCTATCTTTTTTTTTATGTACCTTCTGATTTTGCGCCATGAACATTGGATATCCAATCATAGAAGGAAATATATTCCCCATCAAAGTCATCATAAAGATTATGGATCCTTATTTCTGTCTAGTAAGATTTATTTCATCAAAGTCATCTAGTAGACTGGTTGGTTATCCAATCTCCCGGATAGTTGGTACATATTTTTCTCAATTTGGGTTTATGCAGATACGGAGCAATCGTAATGGACGATCAAGCTTATGATGGAAGTATAGGATACACTGTGCTACACAATAGTTCCTGTCAACATTCTGCTCCTACGTTTATCAACTTAATAAATGGAGCAATCCTTAGGATGGCCACTTCTGACGGAAATATGACTATTCAGACACGCAATCATCCTCTACCAATGACTCAAAGCCAGCATCTTCAACATCACGTATGATTCTCTTGTACTTTCTAGATTGCTAGTATGCTTAAATAACATGTATTAACATGATAGCATAGTACATTTGGTTGTTTTCAAATGTTTTAGTTTGTGGTGCCCAATTGATTCCTAACCCTCTCATCCCGAAACTTAATTATAGTTAAAGTCTTACTCTGTTTTCCTGCTGAAATATTGAAAGCAGGCATGCCTATGTAGATTGTAGATGGGTGCTGTTCTAGGTAACTTACAAATGATAAAGTGAAGATCAATAGAAAGTAACGGGTCACAGAAGGCTTACCGGGGAATCTAAAACGGGTTTATGATGGTCTGGAAAACTGGAACTACATAAATTCATTGTTTTGTAGCTTGCCACTCTTCTCCTTTCTCCAGTCTGTCTTTGATCATGAAATTCGACGTATACAGCTTCTTTTGAATATTCTACTGTTATGTACTAAAACCAATCAAATGCTTATTCATAGTTGCATCCAAGTATTTATTATGTTTTCTTGTACATGCAATATAACTGTGTGAACATACTAGTTTGAAGGTACTGATCTCTTAGAAAATCAAGGTTGTGTAGTATTGTAGGCATGGATAATAGTATGTTAACTCGTTGTAAAAGCCATAATATGTGGTAATAATCTTATTTATTGTTTACAAATTCAAATATTTGTTGTATCATCTTTTGTTTTTTCTTTCTTCTACTATTTTCCGTTTCATTCTTTTGGCCAACAAATTACAAATTCGAACATCTGTATTACTTGGACTACCGACTACATAATCTCATGACTACTTTTTTTTTATTCCTTAGGATTTGGATGCTTTTTCTGCCGCTATTATAATTAGCATTGCTTTCTCCTTTATCCCAGCTTCATTTGCTGTCCCTCTTGTGAAGGTACTTCCTTTTCCTTGTATCTCCATTCCTCTGACATAGATGTATTTTCCAATAAGCTTTATTAGCTTTATTTTATGTGTGTAGTCTGATATACTTGTTATTTACATGTGAACATTCTTGCTTCTCTTTTTCGGTAAACTACTGATGTGGCTTTGCTCTTTTACTTGCATGTATGAAGTTTTATTATAGTATCTACTGGTGATTAAACTTAGAGCTGATGATGTACGAGGGCTATTTTCCTCTCAATTTGAGCTGATGTATGTTTATTTTTCTTTCGATGTGCGATATGTTGATTAGATGCTCCACTTTTGTTTACGGTAAAAAAGAGACGCGACATTCTCTGAGATTTATTATTGCAGAAATGGCTAAGAAGAAATAAAGCGGGGCAAAGCCAAACCCAAACCCCTTAGATCATCCAACAAAACAGAATGAATAATATCTTTGAGATTTCTCTAGCAAAAACCTACTGGAAAAGAAAATGCATTGTTAGCTAACCCATTAGCAATACGGTTAGCCTCCCGATACGGCGATACACATGAACAAAACGGACCACCCAGTCACTAGATAACAAGTCATGGCACATAAGTACCAGGAATGACCCCCTTGCGCAGAAAAACACACCACGATCCTGGAATCAATCTCAACACAACGCAACTTGAGAAAGCTTTGCTCACCTTTCCTCACCTTTGTGGAGATAATAATAAAGAGAGTATTGCAGTGTTGAGCGACCATTTTCTTTTAGTGGCTTTATTTAACCTCTCAAGGTGAAACTATATGTAGTAAGTTTTATCTGCTCCATTTATAATAAATCTGCATCAAATTCTGAGGTACATTATTCAGATGGTATCTTAATTAATGTTACGTATTGGTTGCTTGTCTGGTCAAAAGTTACTTCATCCTCTCACACTGTGGATCTAAATACGTTACTACATGTAGGAGCGGGAAGTGAAAGCTAAGCATCAACAGTTGATCAGTGGGGTATGTGGATTTCTGTCTGGTGTTACTCTTATTTAGCTAATTTCTCTTAGACCACTAGTTATCTGATTGTTTTTCTCATGGAAGATAATGAGTTTTATTCTTCCCCTCAGGTATCAATACTCTCTTATTGGGCCTCTACATATTTGTGGGACTTCATCAGCTTCTTGTTGCCTTCATCATTCGCAATTATACTTTTTTGCATCTTTGGTATTTCTCATACTCTGTCTGAGATAGTTGCTGTAATGTACTGTTTTGTTTGATTCTTATCAGTTAACTGTGAAGTTTGGCATTCATATCGACTTAATATTCTTCCAAAATAGTTCAATTTCTACAACATGATGAAGCTTGACATGACCTAAAAGAATTTCAGTTACCGCTTTGCACTGGAACTGGACATTGGACACCCAGTTTTTCTCTCTTTACATTTTCATCATTCACTTTCTTAAAAAGAAAAGTACAAATGTCTGCCTCTCCAGGGCTCGATCAGTTTAT
Organism: Oxyria digyna; assembly: GCA_029168935.1. Lineage (NCBI taxonomy): Eukaryota > Viridiplantae > Streptophyta > Magnoliopsida > Caryophyllales > Polygonaceae > Oxyria > Oxyria digyna. The sequence continues at coordinate 3,350,541 of JAPVLV010000019.1, forward strand.
TGGTGCCGGTTCTTTTTTCCCCACTATCTTCTTGGTCGTTGAGTATGGATTGGCAGTTGCATCCTCAACATACTGCCTCACATTTTTCTTCACTGACCACTCAGTAGCCCAGGTAATGATTTGTAATACCTTTGGTTTTACCATATTACCTCTATGTTGAACAAATCTTGTCATGTTAATACTCTTCCCCTTGATGCAGAATGTAGTCCTTCTCATTCACTTCTTCACAGGTCTTATTCTAATGGTGATCTCATTCATAATGGGGCTCATACAAGCAACAACTAGTGCAAATTCTTATCTCAAGGTTTGATACAAGCTGTCAATGTTGTGCTGTATTCCTCTTAAGTTATCCAATTATCCAAATAATGTTGCGTAGGAGGAGGGACATGCTTGCTCAAGCAATAAAGTTCTTTTTACTACGGCTTGACAGTGTATTACTGTAAAGAAAAAGTTTCTAATTCTTATCAGGCCTTGTTTTACTTCTCTGATACCTAAATTCTTGTTTATGAATAGGCTGCTAGGCACTCACATTAAAATTGTGGATATGTGGCTGAAAATGATAAAGAGAATAGTAATTCTAATTCCAGAATAGTATGTTTTCAACTCTGACTAAATCAAGCAAAAGTGAAGAATATGCAATATAGAGACTATCCACGTGAATTGGCAATGAGACTCCTGGAGCGTCTGGTTCATAGCTGTTTTCTTACCAAGGATTGCTCTGCCGCTGCTAAACTTCAAACCTACCAATTCATCTTACAAATGATTTTTGGATATCAGTTTTGGGACTGATATCTGTCTTTTTCATACTACTGCTATCGCAAGGGAACTATTAATATACTAGCTTAGACATATGAATCAATTAGTATATAGCTTACAACAATCGTGATGTACCAACTGCATCATTTGCTCAATGTCAACTAATTGAGATTAGAGATACCATTATTCACCCCTTTCAAAATGATCTAACGTTGTACAGTAGTTACCCTTATGAATCTGACTCTTACAGAAGTTGTATTCACTTTTGATAATGATTGTGTCTGAATATTACTGATTTTCTTGCAGAATGTATTCAGATTGTCACCAGGATTTTGCTTCGCTGATGGACTAGCCTCACTCGCTCTTGTGCGTCAAGGAATGAAAGATAAATCTAGTGCTGGAGTTCTTGATTGGAATGTTACTGGTGCCTCTATTTGCTATCTGGGAATTGAGGTATTCTCTGTTCACAGACTGCTTTATAGAATGCCTTTCCTGTATAATATTACATCTGTTTTCTCACTACGAACTGGTGTAGTTCTTCTTCTGCTATAGAAATCATGTATCAATGCTGTTGCTCCAGTCATCTCCTTGTTTCTATATTGAGCAATAGTAGTGAATTACCATTTCTATTTCCAAATCCCAAACATTCCTGCTCTTTCTAGTGATATTTTGTACTGATAAGTTGGATTGGTCATACTAATTGACCTCGGGTTGATCTCTTTTGCATACTTTTATTTCGTTGGTTCATTTTGTATATAGGAGGGTAACTTTTACTTCATCAAGATTCATAGCAGTGTACTCTCTGAATTTTTACTTTCTTTATTCAGAGCCTCTTGTATTTCCTTCTGACTCTTGGGCTCGAGTATCTTCCTGCCGGCAAGCTTACTTCTAAACTGATCAATAGCTTTTGGAGAAGCATGAGTATCATACGTGGGAAGAGGACTGGAGATGCCTTTGAACCTTTGTTAGGTTCGTCTTCAAATGACATGGCTCTTGATATTGATGAGGATGTGGATGTAAATACAGAAAGAGAAAGGGTGCTTTCTGGAACTGCAGATGATGCCATCTTATACTTGCGTAATCTACGGAAGGTATTGATGTTTGCATTTTATGGCATCTCCGTTAAGTCCATGGCTTGTTTTACCTTATGCATGGTAATGATTGTAGGTGTATCCTGGAGGAAAGAAGCAAGGCAAAAAGGTAGCTGTTCATTCATTAACATTTGCAGTTCAGGAGGGAGAATGCTTCGGTTTTCTAGGAACTAATGGGGCTGGAAAGACGACCACTCTGTCAATGCTATCTGGTAAACTATTAATCTTGTTATGAAATGAAAAACCATGTGGCTTGAGCCCTATGTTGCAGGTGTTGGTTCATAGTGGAAATCCTTTGACCCTTTTGAGCAGCTAGTTATGTTTGTGACTCATGGAATAGTTATTACAGGATGAGATCTGGAACCCTTTGTATGATGGATCTTGCCATACATATTTATTAAAATCTGTATAATTTAAAACTACCTGCGTGCTAGGAAAATTATTTGATAATACCTTGAAAAATGGTGACAGCATTTTATAAAATGAAGTTATCATGAGTTTAAACTTAAAACTTCCCCTAAGTTAAGCAACTTCCCTGGATAAAAATAAAGTTTATTTTGGAAAATATATTACCGTAGATTTTCGTGTATGTGTTGACTTGATAAAACGAGAAGAGTAACTCAATTTCTGTGGATTTTATAGGTTATATGTACTCTCTCCAAAAAAGACCTCCCCAGTTAAATTTTCATATTATATATATATTTGTTGATATATATATTTGTTGATCATCTACAGGTGAAGAATGTCCAACTGATGGGACGGCTTTCATATTTGGAAATGATATACGCTCGAATCCAAAAGCTACTCTTAAGCATGTATGTCTTTGTTCAGCCAAGCAATAAGTTCTCCTTACTACATTAATGCCACTTTGATCAAGTCCTTTCTCATTATGCTTGGATACCAGATTGGATATTGTCCCCAGTTTGATGCTCTCCTGGAGTATTTAACTGTTGAAGAGCATCTCGAGCTGTATGCTAGAATTAAACGAGTTCCTGACTACAGGATCCAAGAGGTGTGTATCTGAGATTTTATTGGGACTTTCTCGAACTATACAAACTAGCAAATGAAGTATTTATTTAAAGATCCTTCTAACAGCTGTACTAAATGAAGGATTTTTCATTGATGAGTTGTAAGGAAGTCCTCTATTGTTAACCTTCCAAAATCACTTTTTCTTTGCATTTTTCCTATGCCAACAGCCAATTTTACATGTATGAAATAAGAAACCATATGTTGTAAAATTTTATAGTTCGTTTCATTGTGATTTCTTGAAGGTTGTAATGGAGAAGATAGTGGAGTTTGACTTGTTAAAACACGCCAATAAACCATCATATTCTCTTAGTGGAGGAAACAAGCGCAAATTATCTGTGGCAATTGCAATGATTGGAGACCCGGCTATTGTGATTCTTGATGAACCATCAACAGGTACTATCTATAACAATGTTTCCGAGTCATTCCGTGTAGATTTTCTGCTATACCGCGAGCAAGGGTGGATTCTGTTCAGTTTGACGCGGAATGTTTGCATATGTTATTTTATGCCACCTATTCAAATAATTCTAAACATGATAATACCAGTTATGATGTTCCTTTCTCATTTGTGTATCTTCACAAATATTAAATTCCTACTTATATGGATTGCTTTGTGAATGGGCCGATTTCTTATCAGAGAAGGGAGTCAAATTATAGTATAAAATATTAGTTGATCGAATTGTTTGACAGGTATGGATCCTATAGCCAAAAGATTCATGTGGGAAGTTATTTCTTATCTATCAACACGGCAAGGAAGAACAGCGGTGATACTTACTACGCATAGCATGAATGAAGCTCAAGCGTTATGTACCAGGATAGGAATTATGGTACATGTTTTTTTTAAGATTCATTTGGAACCTTTCCATTTTTGTATGTGAATTTGTCATTTTCTAACTAACTTCATCTGGAAGGTTGGTGGTCATCTAAGATGCATTGGGAGTCCTCAACATCTCAAGACCCGTTTCGGAAATCATCTTGAATTAGAGGTTATCTCTTTCCTGCCCATTCTGATAACACGTTTAAAATTGATATCTGCATTATTAGTTCATCTGTGATGCTGACCATGGCTGGTATCCTTCAGGTGAAACCAACTGAAGTGAGCTCTGTGGAGTTGGAAACTTTGTCAAGAATTATCCAAGGGAGGCTGTCAGATTTTCAGCCTAGAAGTGTGTTAAGTGATCTAGACACTTGCATAAGGGGTGTTGATTCTATCGTGACAGAAACTGCATCAGCCACAGAAATTAGCTTGTCAAAAGATACGATAGAGACTATAGCTCAATGGCTTGGAAACAAGGACAGAGCGAGGTTTCTTGTTAATTCTAACAAATTAGCAAACGGGGATGTGAGTGAGCAGTTAGCAGACCAACTGATGCGTGACGGTACACTTGTTCCCTCCCCCCCCCTCCCCCCCTCCCCCCCTCCCCCTATTTCTGTCAAAAATTGAACTTTGACTTGTGAATAAATGCTTGATATAAGTTTAATTGTTAGACAAATTCCAGATGTTTTCATTGTAAATCATCTTTTTTGAAAAAGAAACTACCAATTATGTTGGTTTTACCTCTAGCATTTGGTCTTTTGCTGTCACTTATTGATGAGAAGTTTGAATCTGTTTTCCATTTAAGGTGGGTCGCAGTATTTATCCAGTTCATATGAGCTTCCTTGTCTGTATTGAATTTCCCCCCTGCTCTTTATTGGGTTTTCAGGAGATATGCCGTTGGCAGTTTTCTGTGAGTGGTGGTTGTCGAAGGAAAAGTTGTCTGTCATCGAAGGTTTTGTCACATCATCGTTTCCCGGGGCCACTGCTGAAGGAAGTAACGGATTAAGTGCTCGGTATCGGGTGAGCTTTTGAGTGAAGATTTATTTTTGCTTAATGCTTGATCTGCAACTCTCTATAAATGGAAGAATACAGTAGCTAAGTCTTGCTTTATTGCAGTTACTCTTTGGAGAGGGTTTATCGTTGGCAGATGTTTTCGGACATATAGAACGAAACAGGTAAAGTTGAGGCATCATAGCATTATTTCTACTACTAATTGATTTGACCACCTCAGCGACCTGAATGGTTACCTTTAATATTAGGAATTGGCTGGGCATATCCGACTATAGCATTAGTCAGTCTACCCTGGAGACCATCTTCAATCATTTTGCTACTGACTCCTGAGATGTATCAAGCCTCAAAAATATGCGCACAAATTCAGTTCCAGCCAGCATTAGCTCTCTGCTCGAAAAGGTATTCCCAGTGTCATTATCTGTACGTTGATTGGGATTTGAAAAAAGCTTGTACATGATCATCTGTTTCATACAAAATTACGGTATAGTAAGTATACTGTAAGCAGACCTTAACATAAGGCTAGGCTAGGGTTGTACAGTAAGAGCACTTTCGTTGTAGTTTACCAGTCTTTCCCACTCTACGGAGCCTTTGACACGTCATTCCTAATTGTTGCAACAATTCTCATCTTGACATTTACACGCATTAAATATATCTGCTTGTATGTTATTGTGGTATGAGTCAAGATTGGTCCCAGTTCATGGGAGGTTCAAGATTGGTCACATCAATATATATCTGCTTGTATTAGGCAAAGAATTGAAATTCATTATTCTCAGTTCATGGGAGGTTCTCGGACTGAACGTTCTCGGTCAATGCATGAGCGTTTTAAAAAAAAATTTGGGTCAAATCGAGCGCCGAAGCACTCGTGTTTATTAGAACGAACGAAAGGGACTAAGTGTTTACAAAACGAGGAAGCTCATCCCTCTAATATCCTTTGAGACTAAGTTACATATATCCCCCCGGGGGGGGGGGGTGTCATAAATATGTAAAGCCTATATCCGCTAGCCTATTTACCTCTTTGTAGGTGTGTTGGATTCGGACCGTCCAGTCCTTTTGTAAAAGGCCATGGCACTGGAGTACCAGGGGTGCCAGGTAGTGGGTAGCGGGCACTCCCTTCTGGATAAGGAGAGCGAGCTGGGAGTCTACCTCGAGCACGACTTTTTTGTAGCCTTTGTTCCAGGCGATTTCGAGTCCAGAAGCAATACCCCATAGTTCAACCATAGGAGCTGAGCAGCGCCCAATGTTTGCACCAAACCCGATCAGCCAACGCCCTGTATCATCTCAAATAACCCTGCCACAACTAACGGCTCTGGGGTTGCCTTTGGATGCTCCGTCCGAGCTAATCTTCAGCCAATCATGTTGTGGTTTGATCCAAGACAAGTGCCTTTCTTCTTTAGTTTTCCTGGGATTGGTCTCCATCATTCTTCTCCTTGCTCCATGAAAATCTCTTAATTGTTGCAAGATAACTTCTCTTCGGTAAATATTAGGGCTGGGGTCCAAGAAGATCAAGCTGCAGCGCCACTTCCAAGCCCACTAAGCAGTTGTAGCGAACATAGACGGCCAATCGAACTCATCCATTCCTCGCTCCTTGCTGCTCAGGTTCAACTCCAACCATTTCTTCTAATCCAAAGAAAAGAAATCAGAGATGAGAGAAGGCGGAATAAGAGAGATCCATACCTGACGAATACGGTCACAATCCCTCAACAAATGGGTGATCGTTTCCGGTTCGTGATGATAGAGTTGGCAAAGAGGGTCCTCGCTCATATGTCTTCGACATCGCTCTGCTCCCGTAAGAAGCTTCTCACTGACACTAAGCCACATAAAGTGACGTATCTTCTCGGGTATAGGGAGGTGCTAGGCTAGATCGTAGAGACGCCGAAGCCCCGCATTGGTAAATCTCCCCTTCCATCCGTTCAGTCGAGACTGAACCTGCCCCACAAGGTCCTCAAAACTATTTTTGGAGAGCCTTTTAGGGAACAAAGGCACCCCTAAATACTTGCCCAGGTTGTCAGTGATCCTGATCCCGCTCTCGAAGAACATGGCATCAGCTAAGTCCTTTTTCAGAGGTTCGAAACATGTTCTTCAGTTGTTTCGTGTGGCTCCAGGACGCCTTAGCAAAGGTTTGCTGCAACGCTGACCATATCTCGGAGGAGTAGGTTGTTTGTGTCACGAGAGAGGCGACAGGGGCTGTGAGTGTGCCCAGTAGCGCTCCACAGAGGAGCCAATCTTGACGACGCCATGTTTGGAAGGCAGGTTTCGGAGTTGGCGTAGCTGGTGTGTCTGTCGAGAAGTTGTTTGCTAGTGGAGCCGGGGATGAGCCATCCAGGAATCCGAACAATTCGTAGCCTTCTAGTGTTGCTTGGATATGAATTTTCCAAGTTAGGTAGTTGGTTGGGGCTAGTTTGATTATGTGTGAGAGTTGGACAACAGTGAATAGTTTTGTGGTTTTGTACGGATTGGGTAGTGTGTTGGGAACATTGTCATCCATTGTTGTTGATGTAGAGAATTTTGTGGAAGGTCCAAGGAGCTTTCAAGGGGGGGGGGGGGGGGGGGGGTGTCATAAATATGTAAAGCCTATATCCGCTAGCCTATTTACCTCTTTGTAGGTGTGTTGGATTCGGACCGTCCAGTCCTTTTGTAAAAGGCCATGGCACTGGAGTACCAGGGGTGCCAGGTAGTGGGTAGCGGGCACTCCCTTCTGGATAAGGAGAGCGAGCTGGGAGTCTACCTCGAGCACGACTTTTTTGTAGCCTTTGTTCCAGGCGATTTCGAGTCCAGAAGCAATACCCCATAGTTCAACCATAGGAGCTGAGCAGCGCCCAATGTTTGCACCAAACCCGATCAGCCAACGCCCTGTATCATCTCAAATAACCCTGCCACAACTAACGGCTCTGGGGTTGCCTTTGGATGCTCCGTCCGAGCTAATCTTCAGCCAATCATGTTGTGGTTTGATCCAAGACAAGTGCCTTTCTTCTTTAGTTTTCCTGGGATTGGTCTCCATCATTCTTCTCCTTGCTCCATGAAAATCTCTTAATTGTTGCAAGATAACTTCTCTTCGGTAAATATTAGGGCTGGGGTCCAAGAAGATCAAGCTGCAGCGCCACTTCCAAGCCCACTAAGCAGTTGTAGCGAACATAGACGGCCAATCGAACTCATCCATTCCTCGCTCCTTGCTGCTCAGGTTCAACTCCAACCATTTCTTCTAATCCAAAGAAAAGAAATCAGAGATGAGAGAAGGCGGAATAAGAGAGATCCATACCTGACGAATACGGTCACAATCCCTCAACAAATGGGTGATCGTTTCTGGTTCGTGATGATAGAGTTGGCAAAGAGGGTCCTCGCTCATATGTCTTCGACATCGCTCTGCTCCCGTAAGAAGCTTCTCACTGACACTAAGCCACATAAAGTGACGTATCTTCTCGGGTATAGGGAGGTGCTAGGCTAGATCGTAGAGACGCCGAAGCCCCGCATTGGTAAATCTCCCCTTCCATCCGTTCAGTCGAGACTGAACCTGCCCCACAAGGTCCTCAAAACTATTTTTGGAGAGCCTTTTAGGGAACAAAGGCACCCCTAAATACTTGCCCAGGTTGTCAGTGATCCTGATCCCGCTCTCGAAGAACATGGCATCAGCTAAGTCCTTTTTCAGAGGTTCGAAACATGTTCTTCAGTTGTTTCGTGTGGCTCCAGGACGCCTTAGCAAAGGTTTGCTGCAACGCTGACCATATCTCGGAGGAGTAGGTTGTTTGTGTCACGAGAGAGGCGACAGGGGCTGTGAGTGTGCCCAGTAGCGCTCCACAGAGGAGCCAATCTTGACGACGCCATGTTTGGAAGGCAGGTTTCGGAGTTGGCGTAGCTGGTGTGTCTGTCGAGAAGTTGTTTGCTAGTGGAGCCGGGGATGAGCCATCCAGGAATCCGAACAATTCGTAGCCTTCTAGTGTTGCTTGGATATGAATTTTCCAAGTTAGGTAGTTGGTTGGGGCTAGTTTGATTATGTGTGAGAGTTGGACAACAGTGAATAGTTTTGTGGTTTTGTACGGATTGGGTAGTGTGTTGGGAACATTGTCATCCATTGTTGTTGATGTAGAGAATTTTGTGGAAGGTCCAAGGAGCTTTCAATCTGATGCCATATGAGATTGTAAACTCAATTGATAATCTTATTGATTATTCAGAGTGTTTATATATACATGTCTGATGTTGAGTAGCAGGAGAGAATCTCTCCTTAGTGGATAGATTTGTTACAACCAAATTGACTAATTCTAATACAAAATAATAGAAATTAAAAACAATATACTTTCTTTATATGATTATTCTTAATACATAACACTTTGTTGTGATAGAAATGTGTCTTTCTCTGAGTTTAACGTTGGTCGGTAAACTATCTCTTGAAATTTTCCACAGAAAGCTTTTGATTTTAGGGGTGAGATCTAGTTTCCAAATCCAATCGTTATTCCATTCAGTAAAGTTCCTTTCATTGTACATCAAATCCAATGCACTTTTGGATATGAACCACCCATTCTTGCTAAATTTCCAGTACATTCGATCTTGAATATAATTTGTCGGGATTGGAAATTCCACTATTTTGTCAATGAAATCCGAATTAAAGTGTTTTTGGAGCACTTCCCTATTCTAGTTCCTATTTACATCTATGAACTCGCTGATAGTGGACTTATTATTAATAGGATCGTTAGTGCTAATTTGGTCGAGGAGTGATTCTAAGAACCAATTATCAGTCCATAATTTAATTGTTTGCCCGTCCCCAATTTTCCAGATAATCCCTTTTTTAAATAGTGGGTTTAAGTTTGACTAGTTGGGTCCTTTGCCATGAATAAATTGTATTATTTGGTTTCACAGAGTCTAGGATATGTTGTTGTTTTAGGTATTTTTCTCGTATTATGGTCGACCAAATACTATGTGGTTGTGCAAATTTTATCGGTTTACATAGTTCGTTCCATCTTACCATTGGTTTGTGATTTTCTCCTTTGTTCCAAAGGAAGAGTCGATTGGTTTTATTTAAAGCCTTATGGATTTTATCTGATAGCATAAAGTTTTTCATCATATAGTTCGGTTGGGATGCCAAGTTAGCTTTGATGGGAATTTTTCTACCCTCCATTGACAAGTTGTTAACTTTCCACTTTGTTAGTTGGTGATAAAATTTTGCAACAAGTGAGAAGAAGGTTTCACCAGTAACCTTTTCATTAATGATGGGACATCCAAGGTACTTTTCTAGAGACATTGATTGGTTAATTTGGAAAAGTTATGTAATATGTTGGTTGACATTATTACTTGTATTTCTAGTTACTTGAAATGATGATTTATGGAAGTTTACCAGCTGCCCTGAGACTTGACCATATTCATCAATGTCTGCTTTGATTTTCCTACAGGTAGTTAGCTTAGTGTTAGAGAATTTGATTATATCATCAACAAACGCCAAAAATGGAAATGTCGTTCCACCTTTGACAATTTTGATACCAATGGGATTTTTTAGATCATTTCCTACTCTTTGTAGATTTCTAGTAAGTATTTCAGCACTGAGGATGTATAGAAAAGGTGATAGGGGGGGTCACCTTGACGAATCCCTCTTGTTGGTTGGAATTGGTCAGTTGGTCCTTGGTTGACCAATACTGAAAAAGAAACGGTGTGGGTGCATTCCTTTATCCAGTTTACGAATTTATCACATAAGCCAAATTGTTTAAGTGTAAGTAATAGGAAAGACCAGTCAACCCTATCATATGCTTTTTTCATGTCAAATTTTAATGCCATCCACCCATCCTTTCCAGTTTTCTTCCTAAATGAATGGAAGATTTCATGTGCCACAAGAACGTTGTCTTGAATGCATCGGTTTTCAACGAAAGCACCTTGTAAAGGGTGAACATTTTATTCATTACTCTCTTAAGTCTATTCGTTATGACTTTGGAGATTATTTTGTATATTGTGTTACAGTGACTTATGGGTCTATAGTGGTTTGTTGATTGTGGATTATCTACTTTCATAATTAGAGTGATGAAGGTATGGTTGATTTGTTTAAGGAGTTTCCCAGAATGGAAAAACTTTTCGTAGCTTTGATAACATCCGGGCCAACTATGTCCCAATATTTTTTTGTAGAATCTAGAGGGCATACCATCTGACCCTAGTGTTTTGTCTTCTCTGATTTCTTTAATAGCCGTTATGATTTCAAGATTTGTGATATTTTTACATAGGTCATGATTGTCATTATCTGTTATTTCTGGCTTAATATCATTAAACAGATTGTTTATCTTTCCTAGATCTATATGTTCCTTGGTAAATCTGTTGGAGAAGTCCTTTTTAATCACCTCCCTAATATTATCATATCCAATGATTCTCGTTCCTTCTTGTGTTGAAATAGAGGTTTTTGCGCCAAACCACCCCTTATTTGACTTTTTGCAAGGAACCACCCATTTGTGTCATTCTGTTAACACCGAGCCACCCCTCGTTCATTTCCGTTACTTTCTCCGTTAGAGCTTGTGAAATGTCATTTTTACCCTCACTTTTTTTAAATATTTGAGGGCAAAACTGAAATTACACAATCTGATGATATTTTGCCAAAATATCGCGAGATGATGTTTTTACCATGAGATATTCAATTAACTTTTCACCAGATTCATTTAACCTAATTTTAACCTAACCATTTCTCAGCCATGGGCGGTTCCTGTTCTCTTGATGTAGGATTTATCCTCAGCTTCGCAGAGGAGATTGAGAGCCTTGAGAATGAGAACAACGAGCATGAAGAAATGGATCCGGAACACAGTGGATCTCTTTTTGTGAAGAGTCCAGATCCAGGCGACGATTAAGTCGAAGTAGATTACTGAGAGGAGAAAGTAAATCCTAGGGAGAATGGTTCTACCCGCGGAGAGATAATCGCGGCCGCCGTTCTTTCCTTCGAGGTTATACATGTCGGATCGAACCTTCATGGAGACGGAAACGCCGGGGAAGCAATTGGCGAAGACGAGAGTGTACTGATCGGCGTCTGGCTCGGAGAAGACGGTAGAGAAAGAGGAGTCTCCGTTTTTGGAGAGGGAATTGAAGGAGAAGACGATCCAGATGAGGTTGGAGTCGAGAGGGCAGTTGATTTTGGAATCCTCGAGCTACTGGACGACGTGGATCCATGATTCGCGAGTGCAGAGGAAGAATCCGAGCTTGGAGAGGTCGACATTAGGGTTTGAGAGAGAGACGGAGGAGACGTTGAGCTCGAGACGGCCGGAGTGGGTGAACCCGAATTCATCGAAGGGGATAATGAGGCGGGAGTCGGATCTGATGTTGGTGGATCGGATCTCGGCGGAGGAGGGAGAGAAGGAGATGGAGAGGAGGAGGAGAAGGAGGAGAGATCGAAAGGGGATCGCCATGGATGTACGAAAGGATTGGTTCTTCAGAGAGAGAACCCACATTTGGTGTAGACTTTGAGTCACTGCCCAAATCTCTTCAAATCTCAATCAACTTTTCTCAATCAACTTTGAGAAATGGTTAGGTTAAAATTAGGTTAAATGAATCTGGTGAAAAGTTAATTGAATATCTCATGGTAAAAACATCATCTCGCGATATTTTGACAAAATATCATCAGATTGTGTAATTCCAGTTTTGCCCTCAAATATTTTAAAAAAGTGAGGGTAAAAATGACATTTCACAAGCTCTAACGGAGAAAGTAACGGAAATGAACGAGGGGTGGCTCGGTGTTAACAGAATGACACAAATGGGTGGTTCCTTGCAAAAAGTCAAATAAGGGGTGGTTTGGTGCAAATTGGCCCAAATTAGGGGTGATTTGGCGCAAAAACCTCTAATACTTTTGATGTTCTTTTTATTGCGTCACCCCGTTGCTACTCTCTGGAAGTCTTTGGTATTAGAGTCTCCAAGTTTAATGTGTTTAAGTTTGGCTCTTTGACCCCAATATATTTTCTGGAATGTGAGTAGACAATGTTTTTATGGATTAGATTATTATTCTTAATCACCAGGTTATCATGGCATGATTCTTGAGGAGTTTTCTGAATATCAACCAGGTCTTCCTCTACCTTTTTCTTGAGAATTTTTGTTTTTCTTGGTAGTTTATACATAGGAGTGCCATTGACATGAGACCTCCATCTTTGTGGGACCAGGTTTGCTAAGTCTTTCCTTCTGGTCCACATCATCTCAAATTTAAATGGTTGTACTTGGTGAGATCTACTGGTGGATATATCTAAAGAAATTGGGCAGTGGTCTGATGATGTAAAGGCATGATTATGTGTGGTTATATTGAGATGCCACATAAGCATCTGTTGGTGGACAAGAACTCTATCCAACTTTTCTTTGATAGTGTTATTAATAGTGCGTGATTTTCTCCGTGTGAACAAATTTCGGCTTGTTGGTAGATTGACCAAGTCGTTTTGATCTAGAAATTCATTTAGTCTTCTCAGTTTGTTTATATTCGGAGGGGTACCTCCTTATCTGCACTAATTAAGATCTCGTTTAGATCACCTATAATTACATAGGGTTTAGTAATGGTAGTTAGAAGGTAGTTAAGATTTCTCATGAATGTATGTTTTTCTTGTTCTTGTGGTGGAGCATATGCAAAGATAAGTGGCATTTAGTTTTGTTTTCATGGTTAGAGTAGTTGAATGATGAATCCATCATCCATGGTATGAATCGAAATGGTTTTGTTGCGTAACTGATGTTCTTTCCAAACAACAATAATACCCCCGATAGTCCCCTTGCTGGTGAGATAGCAATATTGTCAAACCCGACATTGTGCCACGTTTTCTCATTGGGATGGTTTTTAGCTTTTGTTTCCGCTAATCCCATCATTTGAACATGGTTTATTTTACTAAAAATGTCGATATCAGTCCATATATTTTTACGCTCGATACCTCTAACATTACACATTGTGATCTTCATCCTAACTCTATTTTGTGTCGTTTGTCAGCAAAGTTGGTACTGATTGTAATTCCGGGCCTTATGAGTACGCTTTTGAGCTTATTTTGTGATTTGTCTTTCAGGTCTCGTTGCCTCCGAATAGGCAAAATACATTGCCAAAATGATTGTTTGATAGTTCTTATAATATTAACGTTCGTAGTAGAGATTGTTCTGCTAGATTGTATAGTTTGATGAGTACATGGAATGGGATTTAATATAACGAGTTTGTGCACGGGTAATACAATCCTAAAACACTATTCATTCATGCTTTTTTCGCAGACTTTTGGAATAATCATACAAAGTTTCTTCCAGACTGGGAGAGCACCTCCTAATTTGATCGACATGATTCCCAAATTCAACAGTTGGGTAAGTAGTTGTCATGGGATAGAAATTTGTAGTATTTGACCGTCTTTCTTGTTTCCTATTAATCATATTGTGCAAGAATATCACAACGGTTAAATTAGTGTTTGAATTTTCCTTGGTATAATCATCCAGATGGAACACACAAAACCACTTTTTGATCGTTACCTTTACCAGTATATGTTTTTTTGCTTGAAGGTGCGTGGTTGCTTGGAGTTCCATAGGGTAAGACCATGTACCTGGATCAAGGCATTGTTTAGTAGGTAGCAGATTCCACCTGTACGAGAGCAAAATCAGATTGTTGCTAGGTACAACTGAGACAACTATCTTAGTAAGGGGAGTCAATTCACATAAACTTCCATTAGTGGTAAACATCAACAAAGGATTATTATACTCCTTTATTCCGCCTAATAGATAGAATACTGGTGCAGAATTATTGTTGGTGTGATGTGAATTGGTTCTCTGATTTTCCCGTGTTTCATAGATACTATTGTTGTGCAATTTACTTTGATAAATATTCTAGTTCAGATACAATAGTTTATCAGGACAACAAATTTTATTGAAAGCCAAGCTTAGACAACCATAATCTATCCTACACTTGACTAATCTTGTATAATTTACACGGATGCAACATATATTTCTAAGTGTTTTAAGCTTGTAGAGTAAACTTATCATGTGTTTCCCGGGTTTATAGTGGAACATCCTTGTTTGATTATCATGGGATCAAGATATGTTACCTGTTAAGACAAAATTGGCACACTTAGTATGGTTAGATATCAAATTAATATTTTGGTTTTGGTTTCTGCTCCCAGATTTGGACAAAGACTTAACAGAGAAGTAAGTACAAGCATATTGATTTACTTCATGATTGTTACAAACCACCAAACCGTCATACATCCAATAAACTAAGGCATCAACATTCAGTGCAAGAGAACTAATACACCAATTATAGTAAAGCACGTAGTAATTAGTGCAAGAATAATAGAGTTTCATAGTCAAGAGATAACTAGAAGCACAAACCTTACAGGGATAATTAGTGACAGTGTTCTTTTTGGCATTAAGAAATCCCAGTAACCATTACAAAGACATGGAGACTTGCAGTAGTAACTAGTGCATCCTAGATACATCCAAGGATTACTAAAACTGAAAGTAGAATTATAACTGCAAGGGTTTTGAGTAGAAAAAGGTCCTAGATATATAGGATTAGAGCATATTATTCTAGTGGGATAGGTAATGCAATTTCCTAAAATGGTCCTAGGCATGTTACACAAGAGATACTTGGTAATTTTTCTGCTGAAAACCCTTGTAGAATCCATCTAAATCTTTGGTTTCTTGTTTCCAAATTGGTAGGAAGTGACTATATCTTCTTCTCCTCCATTGTTTCTCTTAGGGTTGGCTCTCGGTCCGGTCCGGTTCCGCTCCTCCGGAATCCGGAACCGGAACCGGGAAAAACCGGTTCCGCCGGTTACGGTCCGGTCCGGTTCAATCCGGTTCTGGACCGGTTCCGGTTCGAAACCGGAACCGGCCGGTTCAGGTTCGAAACCGGAACCGGCCGGTTCAGTCCGGTTCGGGCTGAACCGGTCGGTTTTTTATTTAAAAAAACAAAACAAAACCGCCGGTTAACCGACAGTTTTGTTTTTAAAAAAAAATTTATAAATTTATAAAACTGAAAAAAAACCTAAAAAAATGTAAACATAATTTTTAAACTTAAAAAAAGTGATTATAAAAAAACGCTATTAAAAAAGAATGTTTTGTCATTTTTTTTAAGTTTAAAAATTATGTTTAAAAAACTTTAAAAAAATGATTATAAAAAAACGCTATTAAAAAGAATGTTTTTATTTTTTTTAAGTTTTTTAAATTAAATATGAAGGAACAAAAAAATTAAAAAAATTGGGCTTGCACTTAACAGTGACTTACTTGTTAAGTTGCCTACGTATCCTCTCGGGTTAGAGGAATCAAAGCCCACGTAGTTCTTTACCTTTTTTCAAAACCCGTTACCTAAGTCGAATCTTCGGCGGATGAATCGGTGCGTATCGTAGTAGAATCTCCAATCCACTCGTCTTCCGATGACTCAATAATGTTACGTTGTTGCCTAATTGCGGCTCTCTTCCAATCGCAAACACAACATTGCGCCTCCAATGACTCCGGTGCCAAATTTGATCTCTTCCTCGTTAAAGTGTTGCCTCCTGCACTAAAAGTTTGTTCCACCGCCACGGTTGAAGCGGGGACGGCAAGAACTTGAGCCGCAATCTTCGCAAGCGTTGGAAACATGCTCCTATGATCCTCCCACCACTTCAAAACATCTAAAGTATCACAACTAACAAACTCAAAGTTGGTGTTAAGATAGTTATCAATTTCCGCATTCGTGTTTGTAACTCTTGGTCTTTTACTAAAATACTTAGCTCCAAAGGCCCCCAAGCTAGAGCCCGAAGAAGCCGGAGGTAATTGTGAAGTAGTCGGAGAATCAGAAAAATGAGTAAATAAAGTTTCAATGTTTGTTCTAGTTCTAGAAACCATACCTAAAATATCCTCTAGTTCACCGTCGACTAAAATATATCCATAATAGTCATTTAAAAGAGCGTGTAAAACGGATAATTTAAGTCTAGGATCTAAAACACAAGCAACAAGAAAACAATCGGGAATATATCTATAGTAGAGCAACCACTTACTCCTCATGCTTGCAACGGATTCCTCAACGGATTCGGCCTTTGTTTGGAAGGAGGCTCAAGAAGGGCGTTTGAAGAGCTAAAACGCAGATTGACCGAAGCGCCATTGCTTGTGCTTCCCGACTTCACTAGGCCCTTTGAAGTGGAATGTGATGCCTCAGGAGTTAGCATAGGAGGAGTACTCATGCAAGAAGGTAAGCCTATTGCTTTCTTTTCTGAAAAGTTGAAAGGTGCAAGTCTAAATTACTCTACTTATGATAAGGAATTGTATGCATTTTATATAGAGTACTTAAGACTTGGCAACACTACCTATGGCCTAGAGAGTTTGTTTTGCATACCGATCATGAATCTTTGAAACATTTTAGGAGCCAAGACAAACTTGATAGGAGGCATGGTAGATGGATGGAATTTATTGAGACTTTCCCTTATATTATCAAATACAAGAAGGGAAAGGACAATGTTGTTGCTGATGCACTATCTAGGAGGCATGCTTTAATTGTTTAACTTGACTCTAAGGTGTTAGGCTTTGTTTACATCAAGGAGTTATATCGTAATGATGCTGATTTTGGTGCTATTTATAAGCAATGTTTAGATAAAGGAACTTTGGATAAGTTTTACTTGTTTGATGGTTTCTTGTTTAGGGCTAGTAAAGTATGCATACCTAAGTGTTTTTCGAGATTATTGCTTGTTGAAGAAGCCCATAAGGGTGGATTAATGGGACACTTTGGAAGAGATAAGACATATCATATGTTGCATACTCACTTTTATTGGCCCCATATGCTTAGGGATGTTGAGCATTGTTTGAAAAGATGCTTGGAGTGTCTTAAGGCTAAGTCCAGAGTTAAACCACATGGATTGTATACTCCTTTGCCTATTCCTACGACCCCATGGGTAGACTTTAGTATGGATTTTATTGTAGGGTTGCCTAGGACTAAGAAGGGGAGAGATTCTATTTTTGTGGCTGTTGATAGATTTTCTAAAATGGCTCATTTTATTGCTTGCAACAAGACGGATGATGCTCATCATGTGGCTGACTTGTTCTTTACCGGAGTTGTTAGGTTACATGGAGTACCAAAGACTATTGTGAGTGATAGGGATGTGAAATTTCTAAGTTACTTTTGGAAAACTCTTTGGGGAAAACTAGGGACTAAACTACTATTCTCTACATCTAGTCATCCTCAAACTGATGGTCAAACTTAAGTAACCAATAGGACCTTAGGAACCCTTTTGAGAGCCATTCTTAAGAAGAATTTGAAAGCTTGGGAAGAAACCTTACCCCATGTTGAGTTTGCCTATAATAGAGCCATCCATTCCTCAACCTCGCTGAGTCCCTTTGAATGTGTGTATGGTTTGAATCCACTAACCCCTTTTGATCTTATGCCGTTACCTACGAAGGAGCGAGTGGATTTCAATGCAGGAAAACAGGTTGATCACATCAAGGAAATTCATGAGAGGACAAGAGCTAAATTGCTAGAAGTAGCTGCTACAAATGCTAGCAAGGCAAATAGGAAGAGGAAGAAGGTCATCTTCAAGGAGGGAGACCTCGTGTGGGTCCACTTTAGAAGAGAGTGTTTCCCCAGCAAACGCCACTCAAAGTTGTCCCCAAGAGGTGATGGGCCATTCAAGGTGCATAAGAAGATTGGAGATAATGTTTATGTCTTGGAGCTTCCCGGTGAATATCAAGTGAGTGCCACCTTCAATGTGAAAGATCTAACATTGTTTGAAGGCAAAGAAGAGGAGGAGCTGGATGATTCGAGGTCGAATCCTTTTCAAGAAGGGGAGGATGATGAAGGATCATCTGGACATCAACTGACACAAACGGTTCCCGAGTTTGAAGGTGCATTGACTCGTTCGAGAGCTAAGGAAGTCCAACAAGAACTAGACAAGTTAGTAGTTTTCTTCATGTCTAAAGAGCTAAGTGTTGAAGAGGAACCACCATTGAAGACGGTTATGATAATTGAGGTTCGAGAGCACTCGGAGCCAAACGACGAAGGCGGCAGAGACAGTGGCAAATCCGCGACCGCGGCCATGCCACCCGCGACCGCGGACGTTTCCACGACCGCGTCCATGCCACCCGCGGACGTTTCCACGACCGCGTCCATGCCACCCGCGACCGCGGACGTTTCCGCGACCGCATCGCGACCTGTTGATTTCGCCGAGAATTCTTGTTTTATTTTGTTTTCGGGATTATTTCTTTTAATTGGTTTTTCTAGCTTTTTTTAGGAAAATACTTTTATTGCTTTATTTCTTTTAATTGGCATCCTTATGAACCCTATATAAGGTTTGCCCTAGTTATTGTTTAGCCCCCCCAGACTTTGATATTGAATACAGCGTTTATCGTTTTTTCCTCCCAAAAGAGAGCTTTTGTGAGAAGAGTGCCCCATGTGCATTGTTGTTGAACTCGCCCTAGTTGTACTTGTGTGTGTCAATCTCCTCCATAAGGTTGGTGCTATTGGGACTCCATAGAGCATCCTCCAGGTTGACCCACCATAGTCATTGTGTTTGGTTGTAATCATCCGTTGGGGTTTCTTCATCATTCGGTAAGGTTCTTGTTCTTAAGTTCAGGGGTTTTATCGTTGTTTGATTTGGTTCCAATTGGCCTATCATTCGACTTATCCTTCTTTCATCTCATTCTAATTCTGCCTTTCTTCGTTGTTCGAGTTTCTGTTCGAGGTTTGGTGTCTAGATCGGACAACAGCGGCTTATCCCCGCATCACGACCTATCGGGATGGTGGGGCTCCGTTATGTCCATACAGTTCAGCACCCCAAAAAATAGTGTCGGAGCATAGGCAGGGTTAGTGAAGTCGATGTCACCATACGGGGTCCAATTAATCTAAATAAATAAAAACAACATTTAAAACTCAAAATCATATAAATTATAAACAAATCATTTTAACATTGTAGTAACACTAACATAGCTGCAGGGACATAATGAAACTCAGTTTTGTGCAATTCCATACGTCGTGTATGGAAGCATTCCATACGTGACGTATGGACTTGCACAATACCGAGTTCCACTATTTCTGCAGTATACACTATCTCCATGACATATTTTGTGCCTCTTCAACACTCCCCAGAAATGCAGCAAATCTCAGAGGGACCAAGAGTTGCGACTTGTCTGTGAAGATGGTGGAAGTTAACAAGTGGAAGACATAGCCCAACCCATGTACTGGGGCATTGTCTACGCTCTCACAGTGCTCCTTCAGATGTATCACACTCATCCAATAGCCACTGTGCTTTCCTTCTTGAACCCGTAAATTGGCTTGTCCCTTTTCACCAAACCAATTCTTTTTGGAAGTGGTCCCGAAACCCGCTGCGTCGTCAGCCACCATAGATAATCCGTGAGTAGGAAGAGCTATTAGCTTGTAGATGTCCAACAACGTCACCGTCATCTCAGAAAAAGGCATGTAGAAGGAGTTCGTTTTCGGATGCCACCTTTCAATAAAGGTGCAAATGAGCGGATAATCAATCTCTTCGAACATCAAAGCCTTGCGATGAGTCAGCTAGGTTGCAATTGCATGTTGGCCCCATTCTTGCCTATCATTAAGATTCCATTGTCTCAGTTGCGCATTTCTGGTTTGGTGATCTACTACGCCTCTCTTTTGTAAATTGATTACGTAACATAAAATCATTTCACTTTCCCTACAAATCATTTCCATAACATTATCCACAAATTATCAAAATCATCCTCATCCTCACCCTCTTCCTCTCCATCAGAATCAACATTTTCACCCCCTGTGATTAGGGGTGGCTCCCGGTCCGGTCCGGTCCGGTTCCGGTTCGGAACCGCCGGTTCCAGTCCTCCGGAATCCGGAACCGGAACCGGAACCGGGAAAAACCGGTTCCGCCGGTCCCGGTTCTGGTTCCGGTCCGGTCCGGTTCAATCCGGTTCTGGACCGGTTTTTTATTTAAAATAAAAAAATAAAACCGCCGGTTAACTGGTTCTAACCGGTTAACCGGCGGTTTTGTTTTTTTCAAAAAAATTTATAAATTTATAAAACTGAAAAAAAACCTAAAAAAATGTAAACATAATTTTTAAACTTAAAAAAAATGATTATAAAAAAACGCTATTAAAAAAGAATGTTTTGTCATTTTTTTTAAGTTTAAAAATTATGTTTAAAAAACTTAAAAAAAATGATTATAAAAAAACGCTATTAAAAAGAATGTTTATTTTTTTTAAGTTTTTTAAATTAAATATGAAGGAACAAAAAAATTAAAAAAATTGGGCTTGCACTTAACAGTGACTTACTTGTTAAGTTGCCTACGTATCCTCTCGGGTTAGAGAAATCAAAGCCCACGTAGTTCTTTACCTTTTTTCAAAACCCGTTACCGAAGTCGAATCTTCGGCGGATGAATCGGTGCGTATCGTAGTAGAATCTCCAATCCACTCGTCTTCCGATGACTCGATAATGTTACGTTGTTGCCTAATTGCGGCTCTCTTCCAATCGCAAACACAACATTGCGCCTCCAATGACTCCGGTGCCAAATTTGATCTCTTCCTCGTTAAAGTGTTGCCTCCTGCACTAAAAGTTTGTTCCACCGCCACGGTTGAAGCGGGGACGGCAAGAACTTGAGCCGCAATCTTCGCAAGCGTTGGAAACATGCTCCTATGATCCTCCCACCACTTCAAAACATCTAAAGTATCACAACTAACAAACTCAAAGTTGGTGTTAAGATAGTTATCAATTTCCGCATTCGTGTTTGTAACTCTTGGTCTTTTACTAAAATACTTAGCTCCAAAGGCCCCCAAGCTAGAGCCCGAAGAAGCCGGAGGTAATTGTGAAGTAGTCGGAGAATCAGAAAAATGAGTAAATAAAGTTTCAATGTTTGTTCTAGTTCTAGAAACCATACCTAAAATATCCTCTAGTTCACCGTCGACTAAAATATATCCATAATAGTCATTTAAAAGAGCGTGTAAAACGGATAATTTAAGTCTAGGATCTAAAACACAAGCAACAAGAAAACAATCGGGAATATATCTATAGTAGAGCAACCACTTACTCCTCATGCTTGCAACGGATTCCTCAATGCCGGGAATTTTAGCTCCCTCAGTTAAACCACACATAACATTACAAGCTTCCAAGACAAAAACATTACTACTTGGTGTATAAACATGACTAAATCTCTTTGTTGCATCACTAAAACATTTTAAAAACGTTGCAATACTTTGACATATATCCCAACCTGATTCGCTAAAATAGAAAGGAGAGCCAGAAAGGTTTTGAGAAACAAAAGACGTTAAAACTTGTTTATATTCTATACATTCACATAGTAATATGTAAGTAGAGTTCCATCGGGTACCCACATCTTTTGAAAAACGTTTTGGGTGCACCCCGTTAGTTTTACAAAAGGTCATCCAATCTCTTGTAACTTTAGGATGCCCCTAAATATACTTAATAACGTTCTTAATTGGCTCAAAATGAAAACTCATAGCACGTAAACCATCTTGAACACATAAGTTTAAAATATGACAAGCACATCGAATATGAAAAAATTTCCCACCAAATAAAGGTTGACACATTTCTTGTAAATCTCTAATAGATGCGGTGTTAGCAGATGCATTGTCGAATCCAATTGAAAAAACTCTATTAAGTAGTCTATATTCTTCTAAAATTGCACGAATCATCATAGCAATATTTTGTGCGGTATGTGAATCATCAAAGACTCTAAATGCCAATAAACGTTTTTGCATTGTAAAATGATGATCTACAAAATGACATGTAACACCCATGTAAGAATGGGTTTGAGTATTATCACTCCATATATCACTACAAATAGAAACATGCATATCATTTTGCGAAAAATAAGAAACTAATTCGGCCTTGCGTCTTTTATAAGCCTTAATTACGTTTTTCTTAATCACTTTCCTAGATACGGATGTAAAAGCGGGTTGTGTATGATCTTTAATGTACTCATTAAATCCTACATTTTCACTAAATCGAAATGCTAAATGATCAACACAAATAGCTTCGGCTAATGCTACACTATTAGCTTCATGATCAAAACGAAATAAAGGGTCACCGCTAGTAGAAGATGCAAATCCGCCGGAAATTTGTGTTTGTCCCCCTAGCATTCCCATCTCGGCGACGTGTTTGTGCTCCATGTGCCGTTGAAGGGTTCCATATCCTCCACTTTTCTTCCATTGGAATGTCGCCTCGCAAAAGTTACAAGAAACAATAATTAGATCGGGATCATAATCCTCGGCCTCGAGTTCCTCGAGACCGGGTTCTAATTTAGTAAACCACTTTACAAAAATAGGAGATGTTAGTTTCCGGGATTGGTTCCCGGAGGACCCGGACCTCCCCCCCCTAGGGGCCCTAGCCGGCCTCGAACCGCTAGCTTGCCCTTGAGGCCTAGCGGTCCTACCCCTACCGGACCTAACTTGGGAGGTGGGAGTGGGAGTGGGAGAAGTGACATTATCACTCTCTTGGGTGTCAAAATGTTCCGCCATATGATTAAGAACAATTAAATAATATGATTAAAAGCAATTAAAACAATTAAAACAATTAAACAATTAAACTTAGAACAATATAATAATGTGATTAAAAATGTAAAAGCAATAAAATATTGAAAGACAAAAGCTAATTAAAAGGAAGAGATTAAGAGAGATTGTTGATGGAATTTGAGAGATTATAAGATTGAGATTTGAGAAAGAGAAGAGAGATTGTTGATGGAATTTGAGAGATTATAAGATTGAGATTTGAGAAAGAGAAGAGAGATTGTTGTTGTTGGATGTGTGATTTGAAGATTGTATGGTATGGTATTTATAGGGGTTTGATATGGGTTATTTTAATATTAAAAAATTAATTTTTTATTTTTTTTTAATTTCCTAACGGCTATTTTGGCTAAATAGCCGTTAGGACCGCCGGTTAAAAAAAAAAAAATTTTTTAAAAAAAAAACCGGCGGTTCGAACCGCCGGTTTTGAAAAACGTTTTTCGTGAACCTGAACCGGACCGTGACCAAACCGGTTCCGGTTCGAACCGGCGGTCCCGGTCCGGTCCGGCCATCACTTTCTCTTCTTGCTTGATCCCGAGGTTGACATGTCATTATTGACTCCTAATTCTCCAACCTTGTTTACAATCGACCCGTTGTGTGAGTTGAGTCATAAGAGTTCATGGAGTTTGTTAATGGAATTAATCCAGCAAGTTCATCCTTGGTCTCCTGCAGTTTGAGCTTCTCATGGTCATCAAGATCAAATTCATCAAGGTCATCCCCTTCTAGGTAATCATCATCATTGTAGTAGTCCTCTCCCTCCTCAAGGACATGGTGGATGGAGTCTAGGTTCTGTCTTAGAGCTAGCAGAATATCTCCAAGAAGTCCTTTTTGGTAATGGGAATTCATAATGTCGGAATCCTCATCAAACTCTTGTTGTTGGGCCATTTGGTACATGGGATTTTCATGAATGATTTTAAGGAAGGGTGAGGGGTTGAGGTGATAGACAAGGGGTTCACTAACCTTAGGCTTCTCAAAAATTGGTTGAGTGATGTTGTTTGGATTTCCTTCCTCAAAGACCACCGAATGGTGGCTATCCGAGTTGGTAGTGTTCTTGGAGCTTGAAATAGAGCTTCGAGACCCCGAAGTATTGGATTGGTAGGATATGTTAATACCACCATACCCATCCAAGTATGGCTTGACACCCAAGTTCAGATTGGAGGGGCCAACAACCTTCATCTTGTTCTTGTTCTTCGTTGGTGATTCCCACTTATCTTCTCTATTGTTGCTCAAGTTGTTTTTTCTGAAATGGATATGCACTTTCTTTGGTGTAAGATTTTTGAAAGGGCATCTAGTGAAGATGTGGTCTTTATCCCCACAATTTCCACACCCTCCCGGGAAGTCCTCGAACCAGACAGGATATTCCTTGCAACCTTGATCCTCATCAGGTACCAATACCGAAGTGTTTATGAAGTTAGTTAGCTTGATATTGACACAATCCGGTTGTAAAGTGCCCATGATTGCTTGTCTGGTATGGGGTCGATTCTAATCCCCCAAACCATGACACTCCAGGACAAAGAAATTCACTAGGAAGCCTAGGGATTCTAAGCCACAAATCAATGGTAAGGTTCAATAATAGGGTGGGGTTCATTGTTTGATTACAACTAATTTCCCAAAGATGTGGTAAAGTCTATTCTCCCAAAGAGTGTGTTTATCAATAGGGTTTGAAAATCTTATTTCAAACCAATGATCTTTCTATCAATAATATCTATTTCTCCCTTGATAAGATCCCTCCATTCTATTTTAAGCTTGGTAATTTTTTTGGAGAATTCCACATTATTACCAAGTAAATATCCCATCAGAGATTTATCTCTGATTGCATCCACCTTTTGAGTCACCTTGGCCAGTTTAGCAAGGTACTCAGATTTATCTATTGGTAGTTTAGTTTTACCTTTCTCCCTAGAGGAGGGCTTCCTAGAGTTGGTTGGTGGGGAATTGGTAGGAGGAAGTGATGTGCCAGTTGGTACAGTTGGTTCTTCATCCTTCTTGGGTCCAACTTGTTGCAGACCACCATGAGTCAATGGACTCCTAGTTCCAGCAGAAGCCTCATTCTTGCTTTTCTTGGATGAACTTGAGCCTTTTTTGCTCCTGTTGGTCTTGTTATTCCCGTTAGCACTAGCAACATCTTTCCCTTTGTTGATCAGAAGTGAGGCCGAGTTAGAAGAGTTGTTAAGGGTTTCTCCTGAGTTGTTATTGTTAGAGGATTGGTTGGTGTTGGTTTGGTTGTTAGTGTTTTTTGGGCTAGAGCATAAGGCCTCATCAAAGGACATTTTCTTCTCCATATCTTTGTTGTGATCTTTGTGAAAGCAGTACTTACTAGAACTTAAGCAAAACATTTCAATAATAGGTGAAGGAAGGGATGTGATTTTTCTACTATCCTTACAACTTTATTTATAGATGGAGGGTTGAAACTTACTAATATATGAGGTATTATACAGAACGCTTAGTAGATCGAGAGGGTAGAGGGGAGTTTCTGACATGGCAGAGCTTGAAGAGTGGGACCATTCTCAAACCGGAAATTTCTCAGGGAGGGGCCCTTGCTTTGACCAACGAGCTCCATTTGTTTTGGGTAATCTTCGGGAATGCTCCTTCGAGGCCAAGGAGAGCAGCTAGCTTCGCCCAGACCATCTGTCCTATCCCCAAAGTGCTTCGATCTAAGTTTCCTTCTCTTATGATGCTTCCAGTTTCCTTTGCCGTTCTCATATCTCCATTTCTTAGCAAGCTTTGTCTTCTTCTTCTTCTTGTCGGCATAGCTTAGTTGCAGGTGGAGCTTCTTTGTGACAGGCGGCCATCTGATCGCAAGTCAAGCCTTGGGGTTCATGTTCGTCTCGATAGTGACATCTTTGCTTTGCCTCTCGATTATGTGAATCACACCTCGAGATCTCCATGAGATGGCCCAAAACAGGAGGTAGATTTTGAACGAATCTAAGTGGTTAAAGAGTTGAAAATTTTGCTACAGATCTTATGATCTAAGAGAGGGAAATATTTATTGGTGATAAAAAAAGACGAAAAAGAGAAATCCAGCCGGTATGTGGAGAAGAAGACCACACCACTTACATACTCAACCAGATAACATTCAATTTCAATTATTTTTAAATATAATAATTGAAGCAATGAGGGTAAAATAGTAATCTCATAGATTTAACAACCCATTTAACAGATTTAACGGGAGAGGTGGTGTTTCGCTAATAGATATGGTTATACGGGTGGTTTTTGGTTAATACATATTTAGCGGGTGGTTTTGAGGAATATAACCTATTTTACGGGTGATTTTGAGAAATATAACCTATTTTACGGGTGGTTTTCGGTCATTGAACCTATTTCAAATATTTTTTTGTAATGACACTTTTGTATAACACTTTCAAAATGATACTTTTGTAGCGATATTTTTTGAATGATTTTATAATGATACTTTCATAATGACATTTTCATAACTACAATGACATTTTCTGTATGACATTTTTTGAACGATTTTCTATTAACACTTTCGTAATGAAAGTTTTTCAGATACTTTATGTCTTACATTTACGTAATGACAATTTAGTAACGACACTTTAATCATCCAAATCTGGATTTGAACCTTGAGCTCAGAATCAGTTCTCTTTCAAACCAATAGGAGCAGGAAGAGAATTGCAAATCAGGGAGGAAAGCAGGTGCACTACTTTTAGCAATACTTGTTGTAGTATGAAGTGATCACACTAACATTAGGATCTATCTAGTCTAGGCAATATGAATTATTAAATAACACCACTGTTGGACCCGGCTAAAAAGGGGCCTTAGCCCATTAAGCGAAGGCCCATTATTCTTCCTTTAGGTCACGAAATGAAGGATATATATATATAAGTGAACAGTGCAAAAGAGCAAGAGGACAGATCGGGAAAAGAGGGGCTGAGAGGGGATGTAAGAGCTGGGCGATGGGATCTCGGAAAGAGAGGCTCGTCAAGGATGAAGTAGGAGACACCATCTTCTACCCGGTTTCAATCCTGGAACCAAGTCATCTCGGCTCCGGACTCGCCCGTTTCCTCCCCGTCCGAGTTCATCCTCGCCCGATCTCATACCCTGCGCGACCAAGGTGGGTTCCTGTTGACTCAGGGCTCAAGGTACTTGCGGGTCCACGATCGTATGCCTCGCTCGATCGATGACGGCTCACAGGGGTGCGGTTCAGAGGTTATTCGACCTTCTCCGACCTCCGACTGAGTTTTGGTCTAACTCATGAGCTCGACCCGGTCTTCACAATTATTCACGCGAGCCCGATCATTCGTCTCCCTCCCCCGACTGAGTCAGATCTGGCCTCCATGATCGCCTTTGCTTTATCTAGACGTCGAGGGCTGCTCGCGAGGTAGATAACCTGAGATCAAGGATCTAGGTGTCGGCCACGCCTGGTTCATGCAGTATACAATGGCACGCGAGGGTCAGTCAACGTGTTAGGCGTGACTTCGGTAGCTCACAGTTAGTCACGCGAGGGCCAATTAATGTCGACTTCCGACTGCATACCCCATAACTCTCTTGCGAGTTCGCGCCCTTCGTCTACGCCAAACGTCATCGTCGACTTCCGACCGTGCCACGTTCTGTCTCGCGAGCTCGACCCCTTCGATCGGAGATAAAGGATTACAACGTGAGTCTTAGGGCAAGACTAAGAGGAGCTAATTGACTTTGCTCGCGAACTTAGTCACTCAGTAGAGATTTGTATCTCTTACATGTGACTGTATCCATTTAATGCCCAATTCTTTACCATACTTATATGCATGAGGTAAGCTTCTCTTACATGATTTGATGATCGGTAAATGGGTTTCTCCTAAATGCCACCCTCACATATTAATTTCTTAACTTATGCATGTGCCGATTAATAGTTATATATAAAAGTAGAGGGTTTGAAATCTGCACTCAAGGTAAGACGTTCAAGCACGTGTGTTTATACTCTCGCGACCCTTCATACTTATTCACCTAATATATCGTTTATATGATTACTGACTTGAGCGTCGGAGTGCCCTTCCCGGGAAGCCTCCTCTCCGGGTTTGGCCTTTTACAGGAACTAAGAATGCCTCAGAGGCTTGCGAGACTGATAGCAAGAGAGCCTTGAGAGCTCGTAAAAAGAAGAAAAGAGAATGAGACTCGAGAATCCGGAGTGTTGCCGGTTACTCTTCCGTTGGAACAGGGTTCCAACAAAATCCGAATTCCAACACTGGCGCCGTCTGTGGGAATTTCCTCACACAACCAGTTTGACATTCGTCATGATGAGAGATTTCTATTCTCGCTCTATGAAAAACGAATCACAAGATTAACAAAAGATAGAAGGCAAAGGGCCATGTGAGTCCCGCTAGACTCTTACTTTGTTTTACGAAGAGTCCATTCATTTTAGTCTTGCATGAATGATAATACTTGACTAGTGGATCATGCTTCAATTTGCTTTACAGAAAGTCCTTACATTGCACCTTGTGTGACTTTTGCCTTACTTAGGCTTTCTTCTGTTTAATGAGTTGCTTACAATTAGCGACATCGGGATAGTACCGAGCACGCGATAAGCAGCATCGGGCTAGTCACCGGGCACGCAAAATATACCGTGACCTAGGTGAGCTGTACACTCACCTAGGCCATGAAGCCGTGACGCTGGAGCTCGAGAGGCAAGTATTCTCGCTCAGGTCGCGAAGCCGTGGGACCGAGGCTGAGTGACATGTATTCTCAACCGGACCATGATGCCGTGACACTAGGATGAGTGTACACTCACCTAGGCGCGAAGCCGGGATGCTGGAGCTCGAGAGGCAAGTATTCTCGCTCAGGTCGCGAACCCGTGTCACCAGAGTGGGCTATAAGCCCTCCTGGGTCGCGAAGCCGTGACACTAGGATGAGTGTACACTCACCTAGGCGCGAAGCCGGGACGCTGGAGCTCGAGAGGCAAGTATTCTCGCTCAGGTCGCGAAGCCGTGTCACCAGAGTGGGCTATAAGCCCTCCTGGGTCGCGAAGCCGTGACACTAGGATGAGTGTACACTCACCTAGGCGCGAAGCCGGAATGCTGGAGCTCGAGAGGCAAGTATCCTCGCTCAGGTCACGAAGCCGTGTCAGCAGGCTGGGCTATAAGCCCTCCTGGGTCGTGAAGCCGTGTCACTAGGTTGAGTCTACACTCACCTAGGCGCGAAGCCGTGGCGCTGGAGCTCGAGAGGCAAGTATCCTCGCTCAGGTCGCGAAGCCGTGTCACCAGGCTGGGCTATAAGCCCTCATGGGTCGCAAAGCCGTGTCACTAGGTTGAGTCTCCATTCACCTAGGCGCGAAGCCGTGACGCTGGAGCTCGAGAGGCAAGTATTCTCGCTCAGGTAGCGAAGCCGTGGGATCGAGGTTGAGTGACAAATATCCTCACCCGAACCATGAAGCCGTGTCACTAGAGTAAGTTTACACTCACCTAGGCCGCGAAGCCGTGACGCTGGAGCTCGAGAGGCAAGTATTCTCGCTCGGGTCGCGAAGTCCTTTTATCCATACGCTAAAGCGTTCGCGAGCGTAAAATCTTACATTAAGCTCGGGAGCTTCCCTTAGCCTTTGTTCATTCACATTAAGGCCGGGAGCTTCCCTTAACGTTTTTCACTCGGTCGAGCGATCGCGAGCGTAAAACCTTACATTAAGCTCGGGAGCTTCCCTTAGCCTTTGTTCATTCACATTATGGTCGGGAGCTTCCCTTAACGTTTTTCACTCGGTCGAGCGATCGCGAGCGTAAAACCTTACATTAAGCTCGGGAGCTTCCCTTAGCCTTTGTTCATTCACATTATGGTCGGGAGCTTCCCTTAACGTTTTTCACTCGGTCGAGCGATCGCGAGCGTAAAACCTTACATTAAGCTCGGGAGCTTCCCTTAGCCTTTGTTCATTCACATTATGGTCGGGAGCTTCCCTTAGAGTTTTTCACTCGCTCGAGTGATCGCGAGCGTAAAAATTTACATTAAGCTCGGGAGCTTCCCTTAGCCTTTGTTCATTCACATTAAGGCCGGGAGCTTCCCTTAACGTTTTTCACTCGCTCGAGCGATCGCGAGCGTAAAACCTTACATTAAGCTCGGGAGCTTCCCTTAGCCTTTGTTCATTCACATTATGGTCGGGAGCTTCCCTTAGAGTTTTTCACTCGCTCGAGTGATCGCGAGCGTAAAACCTTACATTAAGCTCGGGAGCTTCCCTTAGCCTTTGTTCATTCACATTATGGTCGGGAGCTTCCCTTAGAGTTTTTCACTCGCTCGAGTGATCGCGAGCGTAAAACCTTACATTAAGCTTGGAGCTTCGCCTTAGCCTTTGTTCATTCACATTAGGCTGGGAGCTTCCCTCAGCTTTTATCCGTCTACAAGTGTCATGATCTTTCGTCGATTCTCTACGAACGTTTAGTGAATGAGCCACTTTTATGCTTCTTACCATTGGCTTTATCCTTCAGACAAATGCTAAAGTTGAACGATATGAAAACACGAATTAAAACCCAAACAAAATATAAAAGGGTGTATCGAGGGGAGGTTGGACGCAATACATCCTCAAAATCACCGTCTTGTACCATCTTATTAAGAATTCGTCCTCATCTTTCGGGTTCATTCTTGAACTTTAGAGGACTGATTCTCTAGACTTGCACACACATTTATTAAAGTTCATCCCAAACTCTAAGTTAGTACCCGAGGCTCCGTGTTTCGAGTGTGTGAACTTGAGTTCTCTACGACTTTACCTAAGCTAGGTATGTATGCGAAAATGTCACGCGAGGGACAAATAACACATAACTGCGAAGTCACCAAACGAGTGTAAGACTTACTACAGGTCCAATGAACCAAGCCTTCGTTGAGACAACGAAGAGCTTGGGGAGCTGTGTTGGACCCGGCTGAAAAGGGGCCTTAGCCCATTAAGCGAAGGACCATTATTCTTCCTTTAGGTCACGAAATGAAGGATATATATATATAAGTGAACAGTGCAAAAGAGCAAGAGGACAGATCGGGAAAAGAGGGGCTGAGAGGGGATGTAAGAGCTGGGCGATGGGATCTCGGAAAGAGAGGCTCGTCAAGGATGAAGTAGGAGACACCATCTTCTACCCGGTTTCAATCCTGGAACCAAGTCATCTCGGCTCCGGACTCGCCCGTTTCCTCCCCGTCCGAGTTCATCCTCGCCCGATCTCATACCCTGCGCGACCAAGGTGGGTTCTTGTTGACTCAGGGCTCAAGGTACTTGCGGGTCCATGATCGTATGCCTCGCTCGCTCGATGACGGCTCACAGGGGTGCGGTTCAGAGGTTATTCGACCTTCTCCGACCTCCGACTGAGTTTTGGTCTAACTCGTGAGCTCGACCCGGTCTTCACAATTATTCACGCGAGCCCGATCATCTGTCTCCCTCCCCCGACTGAGTCGGATCTGGCCTCCATGATCGCCTTTGCTTTATCTAGACGTCGAGGGCTGCTCGCGAGGTAGATAACCTGAGATCAAGGATCTAGGTGTCGGCCACGCCTGGTTCATGCAGTATACAATGGCACGCGAGGGTCAGTCAACGTGTTAGGCGTGACTTCGGTAGCTCACAGTTAGTCACGCGAGGGCCAATTAATGTTGACTTCCGACTGCATACCCCATAACTCTCTCGCGAGTTCGCTCCCTTCGTCTACGCCAAACGTCATCGTCGACTTCCGACCATGCCACGTTCTGTCTCGCGAGCTCGACCCCTTCGATCGGAGATAAAGGATTACAACGTGAGTCTTAGGGCAAGACTAAGAGGAGCTAATTGACTTTGAACGCGAACTTAGTCACTCAGTAGAGATTTGTATCTCTTACATGTGACCGTATCCATTTAATGCCCAATTCTTTACCATACTTATATGCATGAGGTAAGCTTCTCTTACATGATTTGATGATCGGTAAATGGGTTTCTCCTAAATGCCACTCTCACATATTAATTTCTTAACTTATGCATGTGCCGATTAATAGTTATATATAAAAGTAGAGGGTTTGAAATTTGCACTCAAGGTAAGACGTTCAAGCACGTGTGTTTATACTCTCGCGACCCTTCATACTTATTCACCTAATATATCGTTTATATGATTATTGACTTGAGCGTCGGAGTGCCCTTTCCGGGAAGCCTCCTCTCCGGGTTTGGCCTTTTACAGGAACTAAGAATGCCTCGGAGGCTTGCGAGACTGATAGCAAGAGAGCTTTGAGAGCTCGTGAAAAGAAGAAAAGAGAATGAGACTCGAGAATCCGGAGTGTTGCCGGTTAGTCTTCCGAAAATCCGAATTCCAACAACCACATGTATCGATCTCCACTACATCTAATCAGAAATCCCACAAGGCAAAGCTAAAAAATATAATTAGTTAGAGCAGGTGATATGTAAACCACAAGCAGAACCATTCCATCACAGAGCTTTTCTCAAGTTTCAAATCCTAAACCTAAGAAGATGAGTAAGACAACACATTTCATCGAACGTTTAGAGTGCACAAGAGAACAAATTTCCTGACAATGAAATTGCTTCAACAACTTGGAAACTTCAAAAACAGTGAATATGAAACCAATTTCGTGTGCTTTGATCATGTGGACGACTTGTAGCGGCTTCGTTCTCTTCCGCTCGTCATTCCTCTTCCGTGCACTTCGCCAATATGATAATCATCGTCGGTTGTGGTCATTGATGAAGATTCTAGTTCCTAATCCAGCGCCAGGAGCAACGGAGAAGATTGTGGTGGGGGTCGAGAGCAAGAAGGCGAGGGTTTGTGGTCACTGGGGTGAAGAAGTCTGGAGGAAGAAGAAGAAGCTGACAATTATGTTTTGTTCACCGAAGTCAATTAAAAATAATACTCGTTAAGAATTACTTAGTCCAAATGATTTGTTAAAAATGATTTGTCTATTCTATTATTATTATTATTCATTTTTTCATTTATTCTATCACTACTAGATCCGGAAACCGCGCGAAGTGCGGGGAAATCACAGTTTTTCGTTTGCGGTTAGTCATTAAACATGTCATAAATTTAAAATGAGTGAACGGTGATATAATTCAATTCTACAAACTCGTAAAACAGTGGTTGCAACCGAAATCTGCAACATAAAGTATTTATATGATGTTCATGTTTTACTGAGACCAATGTTGTTTGGCGTGTTACATGTGGCGTGTTACATGTTTTTACTGAGGCCATGCATATGAATCAATCTTAGGTGTTGTCAATATATAGATTAAAAATATTTAATTAATCCAGATTAATTTTTAATCGGGGAAGGATGAGGCGTCAGAATGAAACGAAGGAATTGATGAACCTGATAGAGATGGAGATTGTGATAGAGGAAGGAGACGAAGATGGTGTGTTCTTAGTTGACGATGAAATTAACATTTAAGAAAATAGGTAATTACGATAAAGATTTAAAATATATTTTTTTTTGGTAAAAAAAAAAATTTAAAATATTAAAGTAGTATTTATTAGTTACATTTTTTTTTATTTCTTGATACCATGTGTAGATAGATTCTTCTTTCTATTCTTCTTCCCTACAACACGAAGGATATACTTAAAATTTTGATCCTTCTTCCCTACAACACGAAGGATATACTTAAAATTTTGATCAATACAAGTATTTTTTAACAGTATTAAAACAATTCACAAACTTGAAAGAGGGGGTTAGATTTTCAAAAGTGGCTAGATTCTTAATAAAAACGTACTGGACGATATCGGTCATTTACCGAAATCACCGTATTAAGAGTAACTAGTGATTGACCCGTACCCAGTACGGGGTGTTGATTAGTTATTATGCAATATAGCAGTTTATAAGTATATTATTCTATAGTAGATAATAATATCAATATTTATTTATTATATATTTTCCTTTCTAATGATGAAAATTACATTATTAAAATGAGTCTGTTACGTGATGGATTACCTAACAACTCAATGTTAATTTAAGTCATTGACATGCACATTTGACAGAATGTGAATGTCATTGATAATATGTGAAAAGTACATACACACACATACGTACATTCGTACGTTAAGCCGTTCACGTCATTCGCACCTGATCGAGACTCTTTAAAATATCTATTTATGTTCAGATGGTGACAGAATATTTTAATAGAGCCAGGCGATTACTTATTACTCCGTAGATTATAGCATCAATAGTTTAATAGTTGCATGTTGTAGCCAGTAGCCGGAATAATTTAACATCTTGTAGCAGGAATATGGTTGAGAAGAACTAAACTTGATAATAGTTTTTGCAAATTTGAACTTTTCAATTTCTAAATTTATTATCTACTTGGCAATTAATCCGGAAAGCTAAAAAGGCTAAAAATCCGAGGCATAGACATGCATTCCCTCCAAAACCAGCACAAATGCATCAGTCTTCAACTTGAACCTTGACTAAGCTCCTGCCAATTCAAATGTGTATACAAATTCAGAACACATACATGACAAATTCTACAACTTAGAACACATTAACTGACATACCAGGTTCTTCGAGCTCAGACGGCCGCTTAACTTCCCTCAACTTGACAGTATTCACCAAGCAATGCATAAATCCATAGTGAGGAAATCTCTCAAACCAAGTATCTTGAAACGCATGATTATCCCAATGCTCACCTGAACTACTCTTTCCATACTTATGCACCCATCCCGACCCATTATGTCCTTCGCCCCAAGTTCGGTTCCACTCGTATCCATACTTTCCATGCCACCATGTCTCTCCTTGCTCAACTCCATGACTGTTCATATCAAAGTGTTCATCCCATTTGTCTGCTGATTTCTCCATATGCATAATACCAGCTTCCTGCAAGTCTCAAGTTACAAGGAAAATTTTCG
The DNA here is from genome assembly GCA_029168935.1 of Oxyria digyna. NCBI lineage: Eukaryota > Viridiplantae > Streptophyta > Magnoliopsida > Caryophyllales > Polygonaceae > Oxyria > Oxyria digyna. The sequence goes on from JAPVLV010000019.1 coordinate 3,385,412, forward strand.
GTATTTTGAAACAGAAGCAACAACATCATTCAGTATATAACTCTAAATAGCAGAGTAGTCTGTACTGAAAGAAAAGTTTTCAAAAACCTTCAATTTTGAACAAGATCAAGGGTTTGTACAATGGACACAAAAGATGGTTATTCGGTGTCCACTGGAAGCACAAAGTTGTTAATCAATTAACTCTAAGAATAGTAGAATTAAGAATAAACTAACTGTCTCTAGTTTCCCTCTTTTCTTGCACTGGGTCAAAGGTGTTATGTTGTTACACATAATGTCAAGCAGGAAAGTATGCCAGGAAACGAAGAAATTCAGACATACCTGACATTAATCACATCATCAACTCTTCCAGTAAGCCAGTGGTAGCCATCCTTGTCCCTGAAATGTATATGAAAGTGAATTGTTGATGTAATCTTAAAGAGTATATAGTCCAGGACGGAATTCCAATAAATTACTACTGAAGATTAAATGTGAAGGGAATAATAGATAGAATTCTCAAACAATGACTGCATCGATATTGTACTACATTGAAGGCTTTTGCTACCATCCAGAGTTGATCTTACCTAGACCCGTATCTAGTACGGGGTGTTGATCAATATATGGACACAGTGCCACACAAAACCCAGAAACCGAGTCAACGATTAACCTAAAAAAATCAGCGAAAACATTCAGCGAACAAAAAAACTTGAAAGCAATTGGGAAGAAAGTGGATATTAATAGTTCTGCACGTACAAAAACTTGAAAGTATATACAGTAGATCAAATGGAGCAAGAATGATAGTAGAAAGTAATCTCCCTGATTTTACTGGTGCTTGAGGGTGTTACTCTGCAGAGTCGAAGTTGGAGCGAGAATGTTGAAGTTGAAGTCGTGGAAATCAGTATAAATGCTCAAAGGAAACAGATGTTGAACAACGGCCAATAAACCTTATAACCTACTGTATTTGGATGAGTGTGCTAAGTGGGATAGAATTTTTATGGGCTCAGTGGAGTAAGTGGGGGAGTGGGCTGATTTAATTTTATAGAGTGAAAAATAAAAGAAAAAACTTGAAGCATGTCTTCACTCAAATTGTGCCAAGTGGCGCAATTTTTTGTGAAGACATGGCTTCAAGTTTAACATTGTATATAGTAGATAAGCTGAGTTAAGCTCACAAGCTTTAGGCGTGAAATTGGTTGGTGTGCTCCGATGGCGACGAAATTAGACTCTTCTGAGTCAAAGTCAGAGTCAACTCGCCCCGATTCTGTGGCTCAGCAGACGAAGAAGAAGGAGGAGGTCTTAGAAATCCAAGGTTACAGAGTTGAAGGTCTATCTATCGGCGGCCAGCAGACCTGTGTTATCTTCCCCACTCTCAATCTCGCTTTTGACATCGGAAGATGCCCTCAACGCGCCATCTCCCAGGACTTCCTCTTCATCTCTCATGGACACATGGATCACATTGTAATCCCCCTTCTCTCTCTCCAATCTCATTAATTCACTTCTATTTTCAACAATAATCCCATTCTTTCCTTCCAAATTTCAATTCAATTTGAACACTTTCTCTAAGTTTGCTTACACTTAATTATGTTGAATGTTCTTGTTTATATCATATGCGACCAGTGATATCCTAAACAAGACAATGGGGTTGTATGTTGGTGTATTTCAGGGAGGATTGCCTATGTATGTTGCAACTCGCGGATTGTATAGTATGAAGCCTCCAACAGTTATTGTTCCTATATCTTTAATAGAACATGTGCAAAGGCTATTGGAGGTACACAGAGCAATGGATCAATCTGAGCTCAAGCTTAATCTAGTGGGCTTGGATGTAGGTTGTGTCTTTCATCAAAATCTCATCTGTTTGTTTCTTTTGGATGTAAAGGGTCTTCAATATTTTCATTTGAGGTTTGTTGATCAGCCATATCTTAACTAGGGAGTATGTTTCAGGGGAAGAATTCCAAATGAGGAAGGACTTGAAAGTAAGGGCATTTAAAACTTATCACGTTATACCAAGCCAAGTTAGTGATTTTTCTATGTCTGAAGGGTTATTCTTTCATTTTGCAGCCTTATATATATCTTCTGCAACTCCATAAAAAAAATTATATTGTTTATTTCAGGGATATGTAATTTATTCTGTCAAGCAGAAGCTTAAACAGCAGTACGTTGGTCTTTCTGGAAACGAAATTAAGAATCTAAAGCTATCAGGTGTCGAGGTCTGATTGATACTCCTACTTATTTATCTTTTCATCTCATAAAATAGATGTCATCATTCATCATTAGTCCATGGCTTGGTTGTGGATTGAACCACCTGTTTTATCCGTATAATTTTTAGTACCTTATTTTTTCCCATTCTTTGTGTGATGCACCTAACTTTTGAATTGAAATGCATTGCATTGCTTCAGAAAGACTGAAGAAACAAAAAGAAATGACACATAATATTACCTTCTTTTCTATAGGATTTCATTGTGCTAATAATAGATAGGATTTCTACCTCTTTTTTTTCAGATCACAAACACTGTCACATCTCCTGAGATTGCTTTTACTGGAGACACAATGTCTGACTTCATCCCAGACCATGCTAATCTCGATGTGTTAAAAGCAAGGATCCTTGTCATGGAGGTACATGACTTGATTATTTTCATCCCTCGTCTTTTGCTTATCTCTCTAGTCGTTTGCATGGATGTCTAGGGCAGCATTCTCTCTAATGTTTGTGGCTTCTGTCAGACTCCTTGAAATATTAGTGAACATAATAGTTTTGCTGAGATTTGGAAGATATTGTATAAGGTTTCTGTCATTCTAGGAATTCTGATGCTGGAAGATATTGGTGCTTGCCAGTTGCCATTGATCTTCTGTTACACAGTTGAGATGTTTGAATAATTTTTAAAATATCAAGAACATTGATTTCAGGTGTACATTTAAAAAATTAGTACGTCCGTGAGGTCTTAAAATGACCAAAACAAAAAATCAGATTTTTTAAGAAGATTGCTTATAAGAATAAAGTAGCATTCAAATATAAGCAATCATATAATAAGATATGATTGCTTATATTTGAATGCTACTTTATTCTTATAATCTTTGATAATACCCTTTAAACACTATTCTCTTTTTCGGATGTACGTTTGTAAAATAAGTGCCCTCAATATCTAAGCTTCTCATCTCTGTTTTGGTAAAAAGTGCACATTTCTCGACAACTCGGTGACAATTGAGCATGCACGAGATTATGGGCACACTCATTTGACTGAGGTTATTCTTACGACCATTCAAATCTCCATTTCATTAGTGACCTTCTTAATTGGTCTTATTTCTTGATAAGTAATTGTATAAAGAAACATTGCAGATAATCAAGCACTCGGATTTGCTGGAGAACAAAGCTATTCTTCTTATTCACTTCTCAGCTAGGTACCAAGTGGATGTAAGTTTCTGTATTCTAGTACTGTTAAGTTATGATTCAAATAAGCTGACACAATAGGTACATTACTCATGTTATTGAATATGGTTATGAAAAGGAAATAAGAGAAGCCATATCAAAGCTGCCTGCACAGTTGAGTGGCCGGGTTTATGCTCTAACTGAAGGTATTTGATGATTTAATATGGTCTTGGAGTTCTGAGGATCAGATCGGAGTGAGGCCATGCAAATGTGTTGTTCGACGGGTCCTTCAAGATGAGATCGTTGGCTACAATTCAAGTGAGCAAGCAAGGAAGTTAGATGATGAGTTTGTGCTACTGCATATTTGTTCTTTTTTAGTGAATTGATTATTTTGGAGACGGAAAGAGATTTGCTCAAAAATACTTTCTATTTTTGGTAAAGGCCTCATTTGTCAACCCCACTATTTTGTCAACAGCACCAGTAACGTTAAAGTCAATCACCCTAATAACTTCTCAGTTACTCTAATAACTCTCGTAACTTGTCAATATATATATATATATATATATATATATATAAATCATGGGTTTGAGAAAATAATGGTAATTGAGACTCATTAATGTTTAAACATAATTTTTTTTTTTTTTTCTATTTCTCATTATCCAATGATAATTGAGACTTATTAAATGTCTAATAAAATCATAATTATGTGCTTAATTGGTTAGTATTTCCACAATTTTAATCTTTTTTTCTTCGCTCTTCACCTTCAACCCGTATGACGATGAAGAGTAATCCGAGCAACGTAAACGACTATTTGATTTTGGTACATATATAAGAGATACTCAATTCATTTTATTATAATTTACTAAAAAATACATATATGAAAAAATATATTAAGTATATGAATATATACAAAAATAAAAAGTGTTTGGCTCGCGCAAAGCGCGGGTAATGACCTAGAAAGATGTCATTAAGTCGTCATTACTATGTGTCATCTTGAATTCCTCTTCTAATTTTCAACTTTTGATTTTTCGACTTCTCCGAATTGGATTTCGTATTGAATTCTCTCATCAAGTCGTCGTTACTCTTCTGCATATTGTATTTCGCCGTTACTCATGGTTATTGTCAATTTGTAATTGAACCAATCAATTTGCTATTTTTATCATTTCTATTGTTCGCTTATTTTTGTGTTAATGTCTTGATCTGCAGGTTAGATTTGCTTTGGCCTGAATTGGATAAAATATGCCCTGAAAAAAATTGTAAATATATAATTAGTCCAATCCAGTTTTGAGACGAAAAACCGTAATCACGTGCGCGGGGTCCGATTCTAGTAACTCTAATAACTCTCATAACTTGTCAATTACTCTAATAACTCTCATAGTATGTCAATAACACTATTAGAATTGTCAACAATATATGAAGAGAAGGATCAAAACACACACCCCCTCATAATTCTTGTGAATTTAAATGGAAAGACTATTGTCCTTTAGTTTTCAGGTTAGTGTTTTACTCTAGTACGTATTCATTTTATTAATAGTTTCCAACTAAAAATGCATGACAATTCTTAATTCTAGAGCCTTAAGGAAGTTGTTCAAGGTGGATGCAGCTGATTACATGATATCGATATGCGGGAATGATGCACTTCGAGAGCTTTCCTCTCCTGGAAAAAGTGGAAGCTTCTTTTATTTGAGCAATGATGATAGATACATGATAAAGACAGTGAAGAAGGCTGAAGTAAAAGTAAAACTCTAGCATTATCATTTTGGAATTTTACTTATCATTGACAAACTGAATATATCTTTGTTGTATTGTATTCTATTGAAGGTGCTTATACGAATGTTATCGCCATATTACAGTCACGTAAAGAGTTTTGAGAACACGTTAGTGACCAAGTTTTTCGGCCTCCACTGTGTCAAGTTGACCGGAACACAAAAGAAAGTGAGGACATATATATCTTTGCCTCTTTGGTGTGGTAGTGAAATGAATTTAGTTGGATGCATATATTTTGAATGGAGAAGCTAACAAGTTCGATTTTAAGGATGCAGGTAAGATTCATTATAATGGGAAATCTTATGTGCACAGAATACACCATTCATAGACGGTTTGATCTAAAAGGATCTTCGCTGGGTAGATCCATAGACAAGCCAGAGGAAGAGTTGGATGCAAGTACGATACTAAAGGACCTTGATCTAAATTTTATATTCCGACTACAAAAGTCATGGTTTCAAGAATTTTGCAGGTACTTAAGTTTATATATATAGGCTCCTGTAAAACCACCTTTTTGGTAAAACGGTAAAACGACTTTACCACTTATGTGCAGAACTCGCTAAGGCATATGCATTATACTCTAGATGATATGCAGAACTCGCTAAGGCATATGCATTATATTATAGACAATATGCAGAACTCCCTAAGGCATACGCAGTGCACTATACACAATATGTAGAACACGCTAAGGCATATGCACTATACTATAGACGATATACAGAACTCGAAAAGGCATACGCACATATAGTACACGATATGCAAAACTCCCTATTGCATATGCACTATATTATAGACGATATACACTAAATTTGTGGCCTCGATTTATAACTTCTTAGTGTCTTAGTGAGTTCTACACATCATCTATAGTATAGACATACGCTTTAGTGAGTTCTGCATATCGTCTATAGTATAGTGCATATGCCTTAGCGAGTTCTGCATTATCTATTGTATAGGGCATATGCCTTAGCAAGTTCTGCAGATCGTCTAAATATAATGCATATGCCTTAGCGAGTTCTGCATATCGTGTATAATATAGTGCATATGCCTTAGCGAGTTATGCATATCGTCTACAATATAGTGCATATACTTTATCGAGTTCTGCGTATCGTGTATAGTATAGTGCATAAGTCTTAGCGAGGTTTGCATATCGTCTATAGTATGCCTTAACGAGTTCTACATATTGTCTATAATATAGTGCATATGCCTTCGCGGGTTCTGCATATCGTCTATAGTATAGTGCATATGTCTTAGCGAGTTTTGCATAGAAGTCGTTAACACCGTTTTACTATAAGAGTGGTCTTACCGGAGCGTCCCTCTCTCTATATATATATGAGCTAGCGATGGATGTAGGTAGATAAGTAGGTAGGTTTAAGAAACTAAAGTTAGAGGTACATGTTAGAGACAGGTAGACAAAGATTGTGAATTACTTGAGAATGAGAGAATTATGGACTATAGCATGTTAGTCGGAATCCATTTCAAAGAAGCATCAAAAGCAGGAGATTTGATTCCTTCTGGAGCTCGTACTCCGGTGAACATGCGTAACGATGACATGGACAGCGATGGGTTTTCAAAAGTGCAAGTGGATCCAGCATGGTGGGGTAGCATTGGTTTAGGTAACAATATGCCAGCGAGAGTGGAAAGAGGATTGAGGAGAAATCTTGAAGGGGAAGTGCCGCACGTGATGGAACCAACGGGAGACTACTATGATGTTGTCATGTTCTTTGGTATTATTGACATACTCCAAGACTACGATATAAGCAAGAAACTTGAGCACGCCTACAAGTCCATGCAATATGATCCAACCTCTATATCTGCAGTCGACCCTAAGTTGTACTCCAAGCGCTTCCGTCACTTTATTTTTAGGATTTTTTCTCACGACATTTCACTATATCTTTTTTTTTTCTCTTGTATACAAAACAACCAACCGGCCTTACAAATTAGCCTTTATACAATGTTATGTTTGATCGAATCTTTCTTCATATATATATATAGTGATCGATATGGTTGTGTATGTATATCGTGTTGTAGATGGTGGGTGTCGTTGATCAATCTCCGTGCTTGGATACACAAACGAATCGTGCTAAACACACTTTCCGAAACCAATATTTCGATCCTATACAATGCCTTTGGGTTACACAAAATTTGGAGTGGGATAAGACGCTGCAAACTCCAGAAGATCAAGGCAATCTACTAGAAACACTTGAAGGTTTTCGGTTGTTGGAAGATGTAGAGAAATCCCTTTTTTTCTTGATGAACTAATGCCAAAACTTTATGAAACATCACCTTATATAGGCCTAGGGTGGTTATGCAGTTACTAGAACGTTATCCAATGGATAAGGACGTTGAAATCGGTTGAAAACACACAAACCGTCCAAAACTGCCATTTGGCACGGTTTGTCACAAACCGTGCAGTTTTACATAACCAAATTTTTAGCCTCTGAACATCCACATGGTTTACTCCTCAGAATGTCTCATTTTTTGTCTTTTGGCTCCCAGATTCGAACCATACGAACCCGACATGTACTTATGTACATCCCGACATATCCTTGTAACACCGAGTTCGATTTCACGTACCCGATCCGTGCACTCCGCACTCCCAAGACTCATGGAACGTAAACCGAGCTCCTCAACCTTTGAGCGAATCCCGATCACACTAAAACGACCGATGACACTAAAATCACCAACATTCCTCCCCCATTTTAGTGTAATCCCTGATTCACATAAACAATACACATCAACCACAAACTCATGCATAAATGAAAATGTCCTTAGGATTGAATTTTCACATTAGTGTCATACACATTCCAAATACTCGAGAATCGGGGTGTCCTACGGATTGAACCCTTCAACCCATTTTGAATACTTGAAGATACAATACACACAAGTTTCTACACTACTTCAAATGTAAACTTGACACTATTTTAGGCCATGTGTCCTAATCCATTCTTTAGTGCATACAAAGCCAAGCCCGAGATTATTGAAGCGGCACCACTTCACACTCATATAGGTGGATTCTTTTAATCATGCACCTGCACATGCACATGCAGTTTTTCAAAAGATCCATTAAGAAGAGAATCTTCAACCTAACTTCAGCCTCTAACGTCGTATTAGAGGGGAATTGGGTATCCCACCATTAGAGATTTCAAAGGGGATTCAAACCCATCCCTATAGCAGTCTGGGTCACCAAGTCCCTAGTCAAAACTTTTGTCAAATGATCTGTTAGATTTTGTTGAGACCGAACATACTCAATGGTTATCACCCCATGAGTGATCAACTCACATACCGCGCTATGTTTAACGCCTATGTGTCGCGACTTACCATTATACACTTGGCTATAAGCCTTAGCCAAAGTAGCTTGACTATCACAATGGATGGAAATGGGTGACGCCGGTTTCGTCCACAATGGATTTTCATAAACTACATTTCTTAGCCATTCCGCCTCTCTTCCGGCAGCCGCTAATGCTATGAATTCCGACTCCATAGTCGAACATGTAATGCAAGTTTGCTTCTTGGAAGCCCATGAAATGGCACCTCCCCAAGCAAGAACACTCAGCCACTTGTAGATGTATGATCCTCCTTGTTTGTGATCCAACCTGCATCCGAATATCCCTCTAGAACCGAAGGAAACCCGACATATGATAAACCAAAATTCATGGTCCCTTTCAAGTACTTGAGCACTCGCTTTATAGCTTGCCAATGGTGAGTACTACGATTACTAGTATATCTACTCAACTTCCCTACCGCAAAAGCGATATCCGGCCTTGTGCTCGTCATGGCATACATTAAGCAATCAATCACTTCTGAGTACTCGAGTTGTGATACCGCTTGTCCCTTATTAGGCTTAAGCTTCACACTCGGATCCATGGGAGTGGTCATTGGAGAACAATTCTCACAATTAAACTTCTTGAGCACTTTCTCAATGTAGTGAGATTGTGTCATGGATAGACCTTTGCCTTCACGCTTGATTCTAATTCCAAGAATCACACCCGCCTCCCCCATGTCTTTCATGGCAAATTTAGATGAAAAAAATGCTTTAGTAAGCTCTACTTGTCTTAGGTAAGTGCCAAAGATCAACATGTCATCAACATACAAGCAAATGATTACTCCATTACCGGACTCATCAAATTTTCTATATAAACACTTGTCGGATTGATTTAACTTAAACCCGCTCGACAAGACAACCTCATCAAATTTTTGATGCCATTGCTTCGGTTCTTTCTTTAGCCCATACAATGACTTTATCAACTTACACACCTTATGCTCATTACCGGGCATACAAACCCTTCGGGTTGCTTCATATACACCTCCTCCTCCAAATCACCATTCAAGAACGTTGTCTTGACATCCATTTTGTGAATCACAAGATCATTAATTGTCGCTAAGGCAATCAACAACCTTATAAATACCTTCCCTTTGTCTAAAGCCTTGGATAACCAATCGAGCCTTAAACTTGTCAATTGATCCATCAACTTTCATCCTCCTTTTGAAGATCCACTTGCAGCCCAGAGGCTTGCAACCCGGTGGGAGATCCGTTAAGACCCAAGTATTATATCCCATGATGGAGTCCATCTCATCATTTATTGCTTCTTTCCAAAAAGCAACGTCTTGAGACTTCATAGCCTCACCAAAAGTCCTAGGGTCATCATCAATATGATAGCAATATGAGTATTGAAAATCAACCTCATTTCTTGACCCTTCAACTAAATAAAGTTGGAAATCATGACCGAATGATTTTTCGATCCTCCCTCGTTTGCTCTTACGGAGCTTAGGTGACTCATCAGGAGGCATGGCTGAACCGTCTCCTTCCTTAGTTCCACTTGAGCTAGGAACCAAATCCTTTGGTCTAGGTATTGAAGAAAAGCGATTCTCATCAAATATTGCATCTCTTGATTCAATCACGGTGTGAACCGATATAGAATCATTAGGTTCAATGACATAAAACCTATAAGCCTTGGAATGCTCGACATATCCAATAAAGATACAATCAACACCTCTTTCCCCCAAGGTTTTAATCCTGGGTTGGGGTAGTCTAACGACCTCCCTACATCCCCAAACTCGGAGATAGTTCAACTTTGGTTTCTTTTTGTACCAAAGTTCATAAGGGGTGACCTTGTTCCTTTTGTTAGGAACCCTATTTAGCAAATAGCAAGCCGTCAACATGGCTTCACCCCAAAATCTGTCACTCAATTCCGAGTAGGATAACATGGAATTAACCATTTCCATTAGGAATCTGTTTTTCCTCTCCGACACACCATTTTGTTGTGGTGTATATGGAGCCGTAGTCTCATGTATAATTCCTACGTATTGGAAATATTCAGGACCATATAACTCTCCACCTCTATCGGTGCGTAATTTCTTAATCAAGTCATTTTGTTGCAATTCAACCTCGGTTTTATAAACCTTAAATTTATCTAGGGCCTCATCTTTAGCATGCAATAAATATACATAACAAAAACGAGAATAATAATCAATGAACGTGATGAAATATTTCTTATTCCCTAAAGACGGTATAGCATGCAAATCACATAAATCACTATGTACCAATCCAAGCACCGCATAATTTCTTTCAATTCCTTTAAAAGGTTGTCTAATTATTTTTGTCAACATGCAAATTCTACACTTCTCTATATTCATGTCAAATGCAGGAATTAAACCTTCTTTATACATATTCATCATCCGCTTATAATGCACATGACCTAATCTCGCATGCCATAGAGAAGTATCATCTTTGCTAGAACATGCCATATAAATAGAATCAACAACTTTATTGATATTCAACATAAACATGCCATTACAAAAGTATCCAAATCCAACAAACACACCACACTTCGATAAGATATACTTATCGGATTCATAAACTTGTTTAAAAACCACACTTATTTAAAACACTACCGGAGACTAAGTTCTTCCTAACTCCGGGTTCATGAGGTACATCCCTAAGATCAAGGGGTGACCTTGTTCCTTTTGTTACCTATTTAGCAAATAGCAAGCCGTCAACATGGCTTCACCCAAAAATGTGTCACTCAATCCCGAGTAGGATAACATGGAATTAACCATTTCCATTAGGAATCTGTTTTTCCTCTCCGACACACCATTTTGTTGTGGTGTATACGGAGCCGTAGTCTCATGTATAATTCCTACGGATTGGAAATATTCAGGGTCATAATACTCTCCACCTCTATCGGTGCGTAATTTCTTAACCAAGTCATTTTATTGCAATTCAACCTCGGTTTTATAAACCTTAAATTTATCTAGGGCCTCATCTTTAGCATGCAATAAATATACATAACAAAAACGAGAATAATCATCAATGAACGTGATGAAATATTTCTTGTTCCCTAAAGACGGTGTAGCATGCAAATCACATAAATCACTATGTACCAGTCCAAGCACCGCAGAATTTCTTTTAATTCCTTTAAAAGGTTGTCTAATTATTTTTGTCAACATGCAAGTTCTACACTTCTCTATATTCATGTAAAATGCAGGAATTAAACCTTCTTTAGACATATTCATCATCCGCTTATAATGCACATGACCTAATCTCGCATGCCATAGAGAAGTATCATCTTTGCTAGAGCATGCCATATAAATAGAATCAACAACTTTATTGATATTCAACATAAACATGTCATTACAAAAGTATCCAAATCCAACAAACACACCACACTTCGATAAGATATACTTATCGGATTCATAAACTTATTTAAAAACCACACTTATTTAAAACACTAACGGAGACTAAGTTCTTCCTAACTCCGGGTTCATGAGGTACATCCCTAAGATCAAGGGGTGACCTTGTTCCTTTTGTTACCTATTTAGCAAATAGCAAGCCGTCAACATGGCTTCACCCCAAAATGTGTCACTCAATCCCGAGTAGGATAACATGGAATTAACCATTTCCATTAGGAATACTAAATTCCTAAGTTCAAGGGTCTTCCCGAAACTAAATTCCAACACTATTTTTCCACGACCTAGGATAGGGGCGGTTGACTCGTTTCCCATATGAAGAAAGGAACCATCTTGAACCGACTCATAAGTCTTGAACCAGCCATGTCCTTGCAAACATGTTTAGTTGCACCTGAGTCAATCCACCAAGCCACTTCATCATCCTGCACATAAATGCTTCAGAAATTTTTGGTACATAATTCACAATTGAATATGAACTAAAATCAGAAATCTGACCTTGATGACTGGATGGGCCTTGGTCCTTAGACCCTTGCCCCGAACGGTTTTGTCCCGCTTTGTTCTTATCCTTTGCATCCCGACAATCACGTTTGAAGTGACCCGACTTGTACATATCCAACAATCACCCTTAGGCTTCTTGTTAGATCCACCGTTTTTGTTGTTGTTGTAGGGACGTTTCTTTCCCTTATTCTTCTTAGAACTCCCACCTTCCTCCATCATATTGACGGAAGAAGATCCAACCTCCTTATCCTTAGGCTTCCTGCCCTCTTGCGCCCTTAGAGACTCCTCTATGCGCACGTGACTACCGAGTTGCACAAGAGACAACTCTTCCTTCTTGTGTTTCAACATGTGCTTGAAATCCTTCCACGAAGGTGGTAACTTGTCGATAATACTCGACACCTAGATAGATTCATCCATCTTCATTTTGTGTTGGGCAAATTGCCCTAAGATACGGAGCACTTCATTGAATTGCTCCATCACCGGCCTCGAATCCAACATCTTGTAAATGTTAAAATTACTAACAAGGAACTTCTTACTAGAAGCATCTTCCGCCATGTACTTGGATTCCAAGGCATCCCACAACTCCTTTGCGGATTCAATATTTTGATAGACATCGAAGACTGGATCCGCCATACCGTTAAGAATGTGACCATGACATATGTAGTCATCGTTCTCCCACTTGTTGCGCTTCCTTATGTCCTCCAAGGGCTCATTCTCCGGATTTTCGAGCACCGAGAGCATGGGCATGCTCAAAACGTGCACCACCTTGAGCGTTGTGAGAAGGAAGTGCATCTTCTTTTGCCATCTTCGAAAGTCCACGCCTTCGAACTTCTCCAACTTTCCAAACTTTGCAGTCATCTCACGAACAGATGCGGACGCCATTGATCAACAAGAAATTATTGGTTTCAAATGTTGTAGATGGTGGGTGTCGTTGATCAGTCTTCGTGCTTGGATACGCAAACGAATCGTGCTAAACGCACTTTTCAAAATCAATATTTCGACCCTATACAATGCCTTTGGGTTACACGAAATTTGGAGTGGGGTAAGACGCTGCAAACTCTAGAAGATCAAGGCAATCTACTAGAAACACTTGAAGGTTTTCGGTTGTTGGAAGATGTAGAGAAATCCCTTTTGTTCTTTATGAACTAATGCCAAAACTTGATGAAACATCACCCTTATACGGGCCTAGGGTGGTTATGCAGTTACTAGAATGTTATCCAATGGATAAGGACGTTGAAATTGGTTGAAAAGACACAAACCGTCGGGTTTGTGACAATTTGGCACGGTTTGTCACAAACTGTGCCGTTTGACATAACCACATTTTTGAGCCTCTGAGCATCCGCACGGTTTGTGACAAACTGTGCCTAATTGTCACAAACCGTGATACTCCTCAAAATGTCTCGTTTTTCGTCTTTTGGCTCCCGTATTCGAACCATACGAACCCGACATGTACTTATGTACATCCCAAGATATCCTTGTAACACCGAGTTTGATTTCATGTACCCGAGCCGTGCACTCCGCACTCCCTAGACTCATCGAACGTAAACCGAGCTCCTCAAGCTTTGAGCGAATCCCGATCACACTAAAACGACCGATGACACTAAAATCACCAACATATCGTGCACTAAATTTATATAATGGAATATTGTCCTTACATTGTGAGATTACTCTGTACAAACCTAAAATCTCCATTAAAGAAGAGATTGAGGAAGAAAAGTGTATATTGAAGATGGAAAAATGTATTTTGTTACAATGTGAGATACACTCACTTTCACTCACTTAGCTTCTAACAGACAAACCTTAGGGGCTATTTATATTAAATGTATATCTACCTCACATACCCCTCCTCAAACTTGACTTGGTGGACAATCAACAAGACCAAGTTTGGAAGACAAAAAATGACGAGGGACTTCACCTAACACTTTAGTCATAATGTCTGCAAGCTGCAGCTGGGACTTGACATGGAAAGTGAGCAGACAACCGTGTGTAACTTTCTGTCTAACACAGTGATAATCAATATTAAGGTGTCTAGTCCACTCATTAAAGACAGGATTTGGGGCTATGTGTGGAGGAGCCTTATTGTCACAGTATCAAGTCAAAGGCAAAGACACTAGGATGAACAAATCTTTGAGAAAACCATGCATCAATACAAGTTCACTCCGAGTGTACGACATGCTCCTATATTCAGATTCAGCAGAGGATTTGGAGACGGTTTTCTGTTTCTTGGCCTTCCAAGAACCCAAAGAGGTGCCTAATAACACACAATAGCCACTTACAGATCTGGAAGAGAACTTGCAGTTGCCCCAGTTGGCATCACTGTAACTAGTTAAAGTCAGATTGAGTTGACTGAGTAGGATAACCCTATATTAAGAGTCCCTTTAAGATACGTTATATCATGTAGGGTTGCTTGAAGATGAGGTTCTTTGGGACAATGTAGAAATTGGCTAAGATGATGTGTAGAGAAAGAAATATCTAGCCGGGTAATATTGAGATAGAGGAGCCTGCCCACTAACCTCCTATAGACTGATGGATCCTCCAAGTGAGATCCCTTTCCAAGTGTGAGATGAACCCCCACTAGGTAGAGGAAAACGTGCAGACTTGCAATCTAACATGTTAACATTTGTCAATATATCAAGAATAAATTTTCTTTGATTTATAACAGTAGCAGATTATGATCTGGCAAGCTCCAGTCCCAAGAAAAAACGAACTAAACCCATGTCTTTGATGGTAAAAGCATCATTAAGACTTGTCTTAGTAAGCTGAATAGTGCTTGTACCATTACCAGTGAGGAGCCGATCATCTTCATAAACAAGGGAAATGGCTAGAAAATTATCCACTAATCTGATAAACAAAGAATAATCCTGTTTAGACTACACATATCCCATATTGAGCAAGAAATTCGTCAACTCGATATTCCATTTCCTGGAGGCTTGCTTTAAGCCATACAGAGACTTCTCCAATTTGCTTCCTGAGTCCTGACCATAAGCTGCTTTTGTATAACCTTCAGAAGGATTCATATAAACTTCCTCATTCAAATTCCCATGAAGAAAAGCATTGTTAATATCTAATTGATGAACATCCCATTTTTGCACAGTAGACAAAGCAAGCAAGACTATGACAGAAATTACTTTGGCTACATGGGAAAAAGTAGAGAGAGTGTGTATCTTTCCACCTTGAGTGTTAGAAAAACTAGCCCCAAGTAGTTTTTATTATTTTGGTTAAAAAAAACTAACCCCTTGAGTTTCTCTTTCCACCTTGGGGTAGGGGGTTAGTTTCTAAAGGGGTCATTATTGTTTGTAGTGAAATTACCTACGAGAAGATAACTAAGCAATTGTAGGGCAAAGATCAAAGAGTACGGTATAATCTCAACACTCAAGAACAAGATAGGAAATTAGGGTTGAAACTTTAGCTTGGTATTACTCGAATGACAACTTAGATCATTACAAAGCAGGCGTTAGCCTTTATTTATAGGCTAACCCTAATAATATCTTTTAGGAAACGAGATCTTATCTCTTCCTTTTATCTAAATAACGATATAACAAACTAGGTAAAAGATATTCTTTACCGTATCTTTTACCATTTACAATAATATAATACAAAATAGGATAGAATATACTCGGCCTACCTAATCTTCAAGATAACCGAGATCTTTGCCACGTCTCGTCACGTCGACGACATCTTTTACTCCTCTCGTCGCGTCGAGATGATTCTTCTACGCGTAGCTCATCACGCGTTTCCACACTCGTCGTACTTTTAGGCACAAACAATACCCCTAAGGCGTCTTACAGGTCTTAACGTCTAGTAGAGCTGGGAGAAGCCTTCTTTCTTCAAGGAATACATCTTCATTACACCAAGAACGCGTTGATGATTACGTCACTTGAATTTTTAATATCGTCGCAGAGCTTCGATCGTCCTTCTTCTTCAATCATTTCCATGTGGCAGGTGAGGAGCTTCGTTATTCGTGCCGATAACGTTCAATTGTAACGGCTAGTTTCTCAACGGCTATAAGGTCGTTGAAATTTCTCTCGCTTTCTTCGCGATCTCCATGGCTATATAAGGAGAGGATCTCCATTTTCTTCCCACTCCTTTTACAACTCATCTACTCTGATTATTTCTTGCTCCCTTGCTCACTTACGCTCAAAGAGACCATTTGCCTCTCCCTTCTTCAGATCTCTCCTTTATTTCTCTTTTCAGTTTCCAAAAATGGCTTCTTTCTACGTACCAAAGTTTATCCTGAAGGATTCTGATTGCAAATCAACGGAGGCACGCGACGTCGAGAGACTGAGGTCGTTGGCGAATCTTGGTCCCGAAGTTGAGATTGAGATACCCCCTCAAGGGGTATCTGCCGACGCCTATCGCCCAGGGTGGATTGCGGTATACGAATACCCTTTCCTCACCGGTTTCCTTTCTCGCCATTGATGAAGGCGTTCATGCTCGCACTAGGGGTCGCTGTAGGCCAACTTCTGCTGAGCGTCTGGAGAATCTTTGGCGCTCTAGACGACGTGAGGGAGAAACATGGCATTCAGATTGTCGTTGATGACCTCGCTTATTCCTTCAACATTCAAAGCAAAACGGTTGGAAGAGTGGGTCTTAGATCGAGACCTAAGGCGGCTAAGATCGCCATCGAGGGAAGTCATGTTGATCGTCACTGGGCCGACTCCTTCTATTTTGTCAAAAAATCAACTCTTGGCGAGGAGTGTTCTTGGTTGATCGAATGCTGGAACCCTACGAGTGAGTTTGCTTTTTCCTTTCTTTCGGATCTTTTGTTGCATACGTCGTTGATCGTTGATATCTTACTTTATCTCGTTCTTTCTTGTAGTAAATGCGGATGCTATCGTGGTGAGGCGAGAAACCAAGAAGGTTATTGACAGACTTCTCGAGGTCCTTGAGAGTGATCGAACTTTTCATGGTCACGACGGGAAGGGTCACCGTATTGCTTCGACGGCCTTAACTGGTAACGCATTCACGTTCTTTTAATTGGTTTTCCCTTTTCTTTTGCTCTGAGGGGTCTAACCCCTTTCTTTGTTGCTCTTTTAGTGTCCGCGGATCTTTCTCGTGTCCGTAGCGGGGGACAATCTGCGTCTGCCCTTATTGTGTCGCGGAAGAGGAGTCGTACTGGAGAGGCAACTACTTCTGCGGTTCCTATTCATATTACGCCGATGATTTCTCTCGTTTCGTCTCCGTCTCCTTCTTCAATTCTGGCGAAGAAGTCGCGTAGGGGTAAGGAGAAGGTGGTTGAGAAGTTGAGCTTCGACTATGAGACCGTGGACGACTTCCCGGGAGTTATCTCCCGTGTCATCGCGTCTGGAAGGTCATTTTTGCCTGCCATGAAGGGTCTTCAGAATCCTCCGTCGCTTGACTATTATTTGCCAATGGAGACGGAAGACATGATAGGAGAGGCACTCGCTACGCAATGGCAGGTAGGTTTTTTCTTGCTTTTTATGCCGAATCTTTTGTCTTTGATTTTATTCTCACCTCTTTATCTTCTTTCTTTTAGGCTTTTCAATATTCAATGTGCGTATATGGGCGCTTCTCTGACTTTGTCGATCGGGTGAATGCTATGGAGGCCAAGCAATCGGCCGACGAGGCAAAGATTAAGGAGCTTGAGTCGACAGTTGAGGCGTCGCGTAAGGCGGAGAGCGAGGCTCAAGAAAAGGTTTCGGCGGCGCTTAAATTTCACGTCGATCTTGCCAAACAGGTTGAGGATTCGAAGGCAAGGATTGCTGCTCTGGAGGACGAGAAGGCTAAGGTGGAGGAGAGGCTAGCTTCTGAGCTCAAGGAGGTGAAGCTTTATTGGTCCTGGCATTCTCGTGTGGAAGTCATTGAGCAGTATTCCGCTGGTAAATACCACGGTTGGGATCCAGTGAAAGAGCGGAGGGAGTTTAAGGAAGCGTTCCCGGAGCTCCCTGAAGACGTCGAGGCGGGACCTACGCCTATGAATCCTCCGGCGAATCCTCGTGTTATGTAGGATGACGTTCCTCATCTTAACGAGGTCGACCCTAATGATGGCGTCGAAGATAAGGAAGATGCTGGTGAAGAAGATGTCGTGGAAGATACTGAAGACGAGGGAGAGGATGAACGCGAGTATGAAGACGGGGATGGTTCTTCATCGGGCTCTTCTGAGTCTGATAGTGACTCTTCTTGATTTTCTGGGGTCATTCTTCCCTTGGGGTTCTTTGTAAATTCCTTTTTCTTTTGTTTTTACGCGTCGCCGTTCTTCGGGGCGTTTATTTGTAAATATCTCCATTCTTGCCCTTCATAATGGGCCTCTTATAATATAATTATTTGGAATTACTTACTTGTTTGGTGAAGACGTCTTCAAGATCTTCTATGTTTTGAGTATGTCGTTGTATCCAGCCTTCCTTTTGTTGGCGATGGCGTATTTGTCTATGCGTTACGCGAGTGACTTTTCGATCCTTTTTTTAATCAATCTTAGTCTTGGGGGTGCTTCTTGACTTCTCGAGTAGTCCTACCCCTTTTGGTAGGTTTGACCTAGGCTTCTTGTAGACTAGGTTAGAGCTATCAAAGATTCTTGGACTCTTCTTTTACTTATTGTATATCGTACTTCGTTTCTTGTATCTTACGCGTCGATCTTTGCACTGTGGATATCTTAGGAGTTTACCCCCTTTTCTGGCCATGATTCCTTACGTACTTTGCTTTGGTGTGCGTATCTTGCTTACGAATACGTAGGTTTGGTTCTTGGTTTTTGCTTTTGCTGCTTTATCTTTGTAGGGTGTAGTTTTCTACCCCTAGTGTGATAATTTGCTCGTAGTGAACACGTTTAGAGTGTTTTACTTTACTTAATAAGATGGTATGGTCATCGCGGTTGCTTTAATTTAGTTACGTTGCCGGCTTACATGAAGGTTGGGTCCAGCATTTCCTCCGAACCCTGAAGCGAGTGGCGGACATAGGTCAGCGTGTGATTTTTATCAGCTTGTGACGTTACCCCTTACTTTTAAGGTGGATCCGTTGCGTAACGCTAGCGTTAGGTCGACGTCGAACTCTTTTAATCGACGAGACTATTCATCGTGTAGCGTCAGATTTCTAGATTGTTAGGACTTACGATGCCGATGGACGCATCCCTGCCGGTTTGGCGTTTTTCCCGTGGATTCATGACTATCAGAGGGGCCGTGGAAGGCGCGAGTACGCGTTCCTGGAGAGTGGTCGTGGCGATAGGTTTCCCTTCTTCGCTCAGAGGGTCGTGCCGGTTTCGTGAGGTGTCGGGCTTCATTCCCCATGACCATTGTGATGCGCCCCTGCCTTGCTCAATGACTCGACTCCTAGCTCCTCCCAAGCTCTCAAGAGAAACCCGGCGAATCCTGGCTGAAATGGATAGGGTGTTCCTTTGACACACCCAAGCGCAGCCTAAGTTGAGGTTAGGTGCTCGGAAGAAGACCAAGCACAAGAGGAAGCCATGTCATTCCATGACACTCAGGCCACGCCGAGGTTCACCAAGCCAAGCTCCCTCTCGTGCTCAAGCCAAAGCACCTAGCGCCCGGACAATGGCACCTTGCGCCCGGCCAACGGCGCCGATCAAAGTGGAGCTCGAAGACTTCTCCGAGCGTCTGTCCACTTTGCCCGAGCCATCTTCTGGCTATGATTATGGACCACCTCCAGGGTTCGAGCGCACCACTTAGCGCCCGAGCGAACCTCCATTAAGGCCCCCGACGCCGAGAAGCCTAAGACCGTGTCGGCGGCCTCATTTCCAAGTCTTGTTGAGGAACCACCTACAGTTCCAACTCCGGCGGACCCGAGCCCACATTGAGCGCAACCCCCAAGTTGCCGACGAGTCCGGGCAGCACGCCTTGGTAGCCCTCCTCCGCGCCGAGATTGCTCGAGGGTGAAAATCATGACAAGGCGCGCCTATTTGGAATTGTTCTCTATTTGGTTTTGTTGTCTTTATCTTGTTTTGTTGTCTCAAACATTAGGTTGTCTTTCTATTTGGCTTTGTTGTCTCTATTTGAGATTTGTTGTCTCGGTCCCATGTTAGGAGACTTTCCATTTTTAGAAAGTTGTTCGTCTCGGGATTTGCTAGCGTTTTAGAACTTTCTATTTTTAGAAAGTTTATAAATATGGAAGTGGTCCAGCCTTGCATGGTTGGGCCGTCCTATTGGGCTCTTGGCTATCAAGCCCAAGTTTTCCCAAGCACTAGCCCAACCCTAGCCATCACACTTCTCCTCTTTTTCCTAGGTTTAGCCGTCATTTTATGCTTGTATTCCCTTTATAAGGCTTTCGCCTCCTACATCGAATGGCACGTTTAGCTTTGAATTCAAGAACCTTTGTTGAGACGAGATTTCCTCCATCTTCTTGAACTAGGCGTCACCAATCCTTCGGGCTCTACCTTCTAGTCTCCTTCACCATAGGCTTCTAATCCCTTCGTCTACATCCCGAACCCAAAGTTCTCATAGCTTCTAATCCCTCTCTTCTACATCCCGGACCTCAGAATTTCCCTTGTTCGAGTAGCCCTCGATCGACACCATTGAAACCTCCACAAACCCTAGTTTGCCGAGTTGCCTCCTCGACACTCATATCCCAATTCGTCAAGTCATTCTTGACGTCTATATCCAAACAATTCCGCTGCCACACCCCCATATTCGACCTACCTTCATCAAAAGACATCCCCAAGACACTTCCGAGATAAGTTGATTAAAGATCCTTCGAGCGCAATTGGCTCCCCGGAGACAGGCGCGCATCACATTGCCACACGTCGCTAACAATCATGGGAAGCGTCGACTCGAAGTCGGCGGTTTGGCTAACGTTGTCTACGCGTAGATGGAGCCTTGAACGCGTAAGCTAACGAAACTCCTCCTCGGCGCGGATTTTCGCCGCGGCCTTATTAAGCTTGATGTTACGTCATAGACAGAGAGCAAGTAATTTGGAAATGGAACAACTCAACATACTTTAACACGTCGGAGAAAAAAGAGTGTACTCATGTATTAATAAAGAAAATGCAACACGAACTGCCAGACTTTGACTTCGACGCTTACCCCTAGTCATCACGACCCCTTGTCGCTCCGACGCTAAGACAACGACACTTAATTTATTGAAATTCTTGAAAGAAACTAATCCTACTCATGCAAGAAAGAAGACAAAGAAAATAACGCTAGGAAATTTGGTAGTTCTTATCGCTTCTTATGGTGGATCGTGCTTCAGAAACATGTAGCTTAGGTTGTTGCTCTTTGATCGGATCTTTTGCTCGTACTTACTTGGTGTATTGGTATCCTTTTGCTTGTTGAACTTTGCTCTTCTCATTGCGTCGGGGATTGGTCTTTCACCCCTAGCCTTTTCTTTATGATTCCTTGATTGCTATGCTTTCTTTTCTTTACCCAACGATGTTTTAGTGGCTTTTTTCATCCCAATGTTGTAGCATTCCCTCGCGATTTAAAGCTCGCCTTTGCTTTCTTGGATCCCCCATGGAGACAGGAATTTCAAGGACTGGTGATACGTCGAGGGTATAGCTTTCATGTCGTGTAACCAAGGTCTTCCTAGGATAATGTTGTAGGGTGACTCGACCTCCATTACTGTGAACTTTTCTTGTATATTGATACCCCTTGCGTAGGTTGCCAACGTGATCTCTCCCAACATGCTTGCTACTTCGCCACTGAACCCCACTAGAGGGATGTACTTTTTTACGATGTCGTCGTTGGATACTCCGAGTTCCTTTATAGCGGATGTAGTGATGATGTTGGCGGAACTTCCGTTGTCTATGAGAATCCTCTTGACTAGGCAATTGCTGACAGTGAGGGAGATGACTAACCCGTCGTGATGTTCCACCGTCTCGTTTGGCTCTTCGAACGTGATCGGGTAATTCTTTTTGGTAGGGCGAATTTGGTAAACCCTTGTCATGTCACTATCATCGCGTAGAATCTTGATGTTCCTCCTAGCGGCGGACGCGGTATAGCCTCTTGTGGAAGAGCCTCCGAGGATGGTGTGTATAGTCCGGGTATGACTTGAAGGAGGTGGAGGAGGAGTAGGGGACTTCTTTTCTCTCTTCACCCCTTCGAACGCGTTCCTTCCTTCTTTGGAGAGTAGATCTTTCAAATCTCCTCTTTTCAGCAACCTTAACACTTCTTTTCTCAGGGTGTAGCAACCATCCGTCGTGTGACCCGTATCCTTATGGAACTCACAGTACCCCTTCCCTGTTCCGGGTCTCCTTCCAGGATTCGGCTTTCTCGGCCACTGCACGTCACGTAACCCTTCCATTGCGCTCATGACTCGCAACGCGTCGGTCTTCATAGAGATACCTTTGTCCACCATATAGACGCTATCGACTTCGCTCACAGCATGCACCGTCTGTGGTTCTCTTTGGAATGGCATGTTTCTCCTGTCATGGCGTTCCCCTCGCTCTTGAAGTCGGTCGTTGTGCCGTCGTTGGGGAGAGTTCCTACGCGGAGGAGTTCGCTGACGAGGCGAATTGTCGTATGCCAAGTCAAGTAATCCTAACAAGCTCACTAACAAGTATAGTAGGCAGCCAAGGAAGGGAATCAGGTTATCGATTCTTAAAGTTATAATAATGATTAACGAGTGTAAGTAACCAAGGGGGGGGGTTTGTATGTTTTAAGAACAAAGTAACGAAGGTTGATTTGGATTGTAAATATATCAATGGAAGGTGTTTCACTTGACAATTATCCACTAACAGATTAACAAGTTGATCATAAACTCCTTTTAATCCTATGTCGAATTACTCATATGATCGTTCTAATCCCTGTTCTAATGTAGTTATTAGTCCAACTAGTCCTAATAACCCTTACTCAACTATAACCTTGAAACTATCAAGATTCAATAATAAAGCAGATTGAAGTTCAGGAATGGATAGATACATGCAATACCATAGACAACTAGTCAGATACTCGACATGTACTCAATTCTCTTTACAATTGACATTCACAACTAGTTCATGCAAATTGTGTGTGCTACAAACAGGTATGATATTTCAACTAGAAATAACCAAACAATAGCAATATGAATGAGATGAAACTACTTAGATGGCCAATCTAAATGAGCAAATCTAATTCAATAACAATACACACAAGAGAATAGAGACAATCAATATGAATAGAACAAAGGAAAGGAATCTCACAACTTAATCAATCCGAAAGCTTCAAATGTCAAGCAAAACAATGGAAACTTAGCAACTCATGAAGTTCTATAGGATAACTCTCAAAACTTGGAAATGGAATGTGTAAGATGATAGAAGATCATCCACACCTAAAACCTATAAGTCTCTACAGAATTAAACTGACAAATTGAAGGTAAAAACGTTATAAAAACGTTACAAAACTTAACACAACATACTAAATCGGGCAAATGAAGAAAGTCTTCTCTGGCGGATTTCCGCGATCGCGGTTTGGGACCCGCGATCGCGGATTTTCTTCTGTGATCTTGGCTGGTCTAGTAGGTTTTCCGCGATCGCGGAATTTCTTCTGTGGCTTCGTCTTCAGCTGCTTCCAATGCTTCGTCTTTGTCTTCATCCTGTTGTCTTCATCAGCTTCGACTCTTCTTCTTATGCTTCAATGCTCCGCATAATCTTTTGTAATCTCATGTGTAACTCAACTCTCCAAAGCTCCATGATTACATAATACATCATAACATCTAGCATAATCCTATACAAAATGAGCTAATAACCTATAGTAGCGCTATGTAAAATACCGCTTATCAAACTCCCCCATACATAGACCTTGCTCGTCCCCGAGTAAGCTAAATGAAACTTACCCTTACAATCAGCACACATAGATCTGAGGAAGTATAGAGAAAGAATGAACTACAAATTACAAGCACACTTTGCCTCAAAACACCATAGTGAGTACAAAAGATAAATCTAATCCTAGCTCCTATCTAGCACCTTATTCCTCCATAGTGGCCTACCCTTTCCTCCTCATATCACCACCTTCTTATGACACCTCGCCAGCAGCAACAAATGGTCCTAAGACACTCATTTCACTCATTCTGCCTAGGCGCCCCGAAGGGTTTTCACCTAGCCACTCATTTCATTTTGCTAGATAACTCACAATTGGCTCACATCTCTCAAGTCCACTTTTGCCTCAGCCTAATGCCGACCAGACTACCTGCTTATTGCATGGAACCGCCCTTACGGGTTTTCAGCCCATCCCAGGATTTTCATTTGCCTTTTTTAACATTTTTGTGGCTTTTTCTGTTTTTTTTTTATTTTTATTTTTTTAAAACAAATACGAACTGAATTCAAAGAACCGAATGGAAACTACTCTAATGATAAGCAGTAAACTAAATCCCTCTCCCCCATACTTGAAGTACACAATGTCCTCAGTGTGAAAGACATAGAAAATAAATGAGGAAGAGAAGAGAGTAGCTCACTGATCCGGGTTACCCGGTGGGGTGGGGGTTGACGACTGGCGAGCGCGGTGTGACTGGGCTCCGGTGACGTGGTGAGAATCCGGTGGGAGATGAGAGGAGAAATTGATATTTTGGGGAGAAATTTGGGAGAGGAGAAATTGAAGAGATTTTGGTGAGAAATGGTAGAGATGATGGGAAATTGGTTTGGTGGGGGAGAAATTGAGAGATGATGAGATGGGAGAAATTGGGAGAAGATGGGTTTTTGAATTTCTCTTTTTTTTTTCGATTTTCTGCTCTCTTTTTTTTCTTTCAAAACACGAAAGGGAACAACCGTCAATTCCTTTAGTAACAGCGAGACGCTGGGCGTCCAAATAATACCGACAATTCCCGTACTTTATTCCTACAGATTAGTAAACAAAAGACAACAAAACAAGCAAAAAGAAATAAAATTGAAAAGAAATACCTTGGGTTGCCTCCCAAGCAGCGCCTTGGTTAGAGTCGTGGCTCGACTTCCTACTCAGGTCTCAATCATCTTGACCACCTCCATCATAGGTGGGTTTAATCTTCTTTGGGGTTGCCTAGAGGGCTTAGCTCCTTCCTCAAGTAGGATCCTGTGCATACAGGTGGAAGGGCTAATTCCCTTGATGTCGGCAATAGTCCACCCAAGAGCTGTAATGTGCTCTTTCAACACTATCACCAATCTCTTCTCTTGCTCACCGGACAACTTACTAGAGATGATTACCGGGAGGGTATCATTCTCTCCAAGAAAAGCATACTTCAGGTGCTCTGGCATTGCTTAAGCTCAATCACTGGTGCCTGCAAAACAGAAGGGAGGAGCTTTTCGCTCTCTAAAGTCAGTAACATGGGCCTGCCGGCCAAAGATCTACCTGACGTGTCTAGCTGAGCTAGAACCCTACGGATATCAAGAGAAAGAGAGAGATTAACTTGTGGTGGGTGAATGATGTTGTTTTCCATAACACATTGCAATTCATCCAAGCCAAAGATATTAAAAGTATCTTGAACTATAGGATCAATCACATCAATAGAACAAATAGAAGCAGCATCTTCAATGGGGTGCTTCATAGTATCAAAAATATTGAATTGTACAATTTCCCCATCGAACTCTAAAGTAAGAGACCCACTAGCTAAATCAATCTTTGTGTTAGCGGTTCTCATAAAAGGCCTTCCTAACAAAATTGGTGCAGCCTGACCATCATGTTCCATGTCTAACACAAAGAAACCAGCAGGGAAGAACAAATTATCAACCATTACCAGAACATTCTCAACTACACCTTTAGGATAAACAGTAGTCCTATCAGCTAGTTGAATAATTATTCCGGTTTCATGAAAAGGGCCTAAACCAAGCATCTTATACAACGAGTAAGGCAAAACATTTATAGATGCACCAAGATCAAGCATAGCTCTCTCAAAGTGAGTATCACCTATACGACAAGGAATGCTTACCATGCCCGGATCGCTGCACTTTTTAGGCATTCGCCTTTGGAATACAGCGGAGACACGCTCGCTTACCGTCACCTTCTGTTGTCCCTTCAATTTTTGATTCCTCTTGATGGTGCAGAGTTCCTTCAAGAACTTAGCATATCTAGGAATACTTTTAATGAGTTTGAGTAAAGGGATATTTACCTCGCATTTGCTGCAGGTTTCGAACAGCTCCTTGTCATTTTCCGGCCTCCTCGTGTCCTTCAAAGCATCGGGAAAAGGAGCGGGAGGTTTGGTTGAGCTAAGAGGTGGGAAGTTGGGGCGAACATAGTTGTCTTGTCTCAATCGGAAGTCGCCCCGGTCCTCGACCTCATCTGCATCTTTTGAAAACTCCTCAGCCTCGGACTCACCAGGAGCATTTCCGCGATCGCGGCTGTCAGTCCGCGGTCGCGAATTTGGATCGGTTTCCCCAGAAGATATTCCGCGATCGCGGATCTCATCCCGCGGTCGCGGAATTCCCACTGTTTCTTCAAAACAACTTCCGCGATCGCGGTTCTCGTCCCGCGGTCGCGGATTCTCACCTGTTTCAGATTCTGCCTTTTCAGCAGCAGCATTTTCCAACACTTTTTTACTCCTTGTTGTCACAACACTAACATTTCTGGTCGGATTCACTACCGTTTGAGATGGTAGAGAATTGGATTTTTGTTGTGCAAGAGTTGTCACAACTTCAGCCAAACTGCCCTATCTGTTTCTCCATGTTCTTGATACTAGACTCAGTAGTTTGGACACGGGTTGTGAAATGTTGAGTCAATGATCTCAACATATCTGCAGTTGAAGGTCCAGAATTGGGTCGTGGGGATTGAGCTTGAGGTTGGGGTTCATTCTGATCACGCCATCTGAAATTTGGATGATCTCTATTCCTCGGGTTGTAGTTGTTCTGCTGATCATTTCGAGGTCGTGGAGGTCCATATCCACCAGCAGCATTGACTTCAGCAAGATCATCATCTTGAAGCTCAGGGCATTTGTCTGTAAAATGAGAAGGGTCAGAACAAATACCACATGCTTTTACCTGCTATTGTCCTTTGTGCAGCTCAAAGATCATCTTCTTTAGCTCAACGAGCTCAGTCATAAGAGCGGGGTCTCCTGAGCTTGTGGAATTCACTCCTTTCCTAGTGTATGTCCTACCAAAACTCCTAGTGCTCTCAGCCATGTCTTGCAACTTTTCCATGACATCTTCTGGTGTCATGTTGAGAATACTCCCACCACAAGCAGCGTCTACCATTCTCCTTTCATGATTAAGGAGACCATTGCAAACATGTAGGACCAGGTCCTCGGTATCATACCCATGAAAAGGGCAACTAGCACACAACCCCTTGAAACGCTCAAGGTAATCATAGAGAGTCTCATCTTCACCTTGCTCTACATGGGCAATTTCCTTCTTCAGAGCATTTGCCTTTTTAACTGGAAAATACTTACCCAAGAACACCTTGTGCAACTTCTCCCAGCTATCTACCGAACCGGTAGGCAAATGATAATACCAGAACCTAGCACCATCTTTCAAAGTGAACCTAAAGGCTCTCATCTTGATCTGCTCCTCAGTGACATTTGATGGTTTGGTTTTCATGCAAGTGTCATGGAATTGGTTCAAATACATGATCGGATCCTCACCAGGCAAACCATGGAATGTGGGGAGCAGATTGATCACCCCTGACTTGAGCTCTAAAGTCACCCCATGAGCAAGGGGTGGAAGAACCACAACTTGAGGTTGCTGTGTCGGATTGGGAGTAGTACGCTCCCTCAATGTGCGGACGACACCGCCTTCTCTTAGAGCATTTGCATCTTGCCTTGCCGCAAGCAATTCCCGTTGGGCATTAACAACTAACTGAATTTCAGCCAATTGACGTTGGGTGTCAGCAAGAGCTCTTTGCTCGGGAGTCAACAACTGGTCGTCTTCCATTGCACCTGTATCAGTCTCAACTCTGTTCTCTCTCTGATTTCGATGGAAAGTCCTCTCGATTTCTGGATCAAGAATAAAAAGATACTGATTAGTAGAACGGGTGTTGACCATTCACTAGTCAACACTAAGGTTAATCAAAACAAGAACTTTAAAGAAAAGAAAATTTGATTCCCCGGCAACGGCGCCAAATTTGACGAGGCGAATTGTCGTATGCCAAGTCAAGTATTCCTAACAAGCTCACTAACAAGTATAGTAGGCAAGCAAGGGTCGAATCCCAAGGGAATCAGGTTATCGATTCTTAAAGTTATAATAATGATTAACGAGTGTAAGTAACCAAAGGGGGGGGGGGGTTGTATGTTTTAAGAACAAAGTAACGAAGGTTGATTTGGATTGTAAATATATCAATGGAAGGTGTTTCACTTGACAATTATCCACTAACAGATTAACAAGTTGATCATAAACTCCTTTTAATCCTATGTCGAATTACTCATATGATCGTTCTAATCCATGTTCTAATGTAGTTATTAGTCCAACTAGTCCTAATAACCCTTACTCAACTATAACCTTGAAACTATCAAGATTCAATAATAAAGCAAATTGAAGTTCAGGAATGGATAGATACATGCAATACCGTAGACAACTAGTCAGATACTCGACATGTACTCAATTCTCTTCACAATTGACATTTGACGAGGCGAATTGTCGTATGCCAAGTCAATTGACATTTACAAGGTGTTTTGTTGCATCACAGTCTGAGCTAAGGACTTGATCATATCTTCAGCAGTCATAGAATTTTGAGGTCTAGGTTGCTGATAATTAATATTAGAAGAGTCATACCTTGGCCTTGGTTGCCATCCACCAACAGCGTTTACCTCAGCATTGGGATCATGAAGGGAAGCATTTTTCAGCATCAAAGCCTTTACCATCTCTTTCAACTCATTCATGTCAGTCTGTAATTGATCTGAATTAATTGCTTTGACTGAGTGGGATCTCTGTCTACTGCTAAACTGCCTTGAACTTTCAGCCAGCTCTTCAAACATTTCAGTGGCCTTAGGTATAGTTAGTTTCAGAAAATTACCTCCACAAGATGCGTTTACCATTCGACGGTCCTCATCAATCAGGCCACTAAATAAGTACATAAGAAGATCATGTTTAGTATAACTATGGAATGGGCAGCTTGAGCAAAGCTTCTTGAATCTCTCGTAATACTCATAGAGGCTCTCAGTTGAATATTGTTGAAGATTTGTGATCTCCTTCTTGAAGCTGCTCAGTTTTGTGGCTGGAAAATATTTCTCTAAAAAGACCTTTTTCATCTTAGCCCATGTATCAATACTCCCTGGAGCTTGATAATAGAGCCAATCATTCGCAGCGTCTTTCAGAGTAAATCCGAAAGCTCTCAGCATGACCTGCTCCTCAGTAACACCTCTTGGCTTCATACTAGAACATATGGCATGGAATTGAGCCAAGTGTTTGTTGGGATCTTCTCCTGCTAAGCCATGGAAGTGTGGAAGCTCATGAATTAAACCAACTTTTAATTCAAAATTCACACCTTCTTCAATCTCAGGAAACCTCACTGCTAAAGGTTGTTGGTTTAAGTCTGGGGCAGTGAGTTGCCTCATAGTAGGCAATGGCGGTCCATGTCGATCACCCATCTCGTTATCTTGGTTCAGAGCTGCTCTTTGGTTCCGAAGGAACGTCCTTTCAATCTCTGGGTCAAAGGCAACAAGAGATGAATCAGTAGCACGGGTCTGAACCATAAAGGTTCACACCAAACAGTTGATAATTTCACAATTAACACAGAATCAGAAAAATTTCAATTCCCCGGCAACGACGCCAAATTTGATGAGGGTAAAGTCGTAGTGCCAAATCAAAGAAAACTCTAAACACTAACTAGAGTATAACAAGTAAGTAGAGGTCGAACCCAAGGGAATCAAAACACCAAATCAATGTAGTCAAGTGAAATATCAACTAGTAACAAGTAACCAAAGGGGGGGGGGGTTTGATTGCAAGAACACACAAGTAACCAGTAACAAGCAGAAGAAGTTTGGGTGAGAATATTATGCGAAGGGGTTTCACCTAGCAAGTATCCACACAACAGTCAATCAAGTTGATCATAGATTTATCTCAAGTTCTATTCAATCCTAGGGAATGTTCCTATTTCAATCTTTAATATATCAGCAGGCCAACCGGTCATGATAATACTTACTATTCAGCAATCAGGGAAACCTCTCAAGATTAGATGAAATAACAACAAAGAGCACAGGAATTATAAGGATGCATGCAATAACTTACAACCGTCAAGTATTAACATGCAATCAATTCTCTTTCATAAAAGCAATCAACTACCAGATCATGCAGATATGAGTGCTACAATGACAAGGAATTCCACCGTATATTCCTAGTCTAGCAATAGAAAACTATCAATCAAACTAGGTGATCAAGCTAGCAAAACTTATAGAAATCAATAGATGAAGTGCAAGAGAATTAATACAAACCCATAGGAAAAGAACAAGAGTTTAGAAATCTCACAACTTAATAACTGAAGGTTTCAACCGCTAAGTAAAACAATGGAGATTAGTTCCTGCTCATGGTTGCAGAACTAAATTGTCTGATGGAAAAGATGATAAAAGAAAGAAAGACCTAGGGTTCTTAAATAGAAACTAACCCTAAAAATATATGGTAAAAGATAAATCCTAAAACTAATTAAAAGGAAAATAAGGAAAAAGAAATAAAGAAATAAGGAAAATAACACAAACACAATTCGGTGACTACTTGCTTCCTAATCCACGTACGGCCCACCTTGCTTCTCTTCTTCCACGTACGGCCCACCTTGCTTCTCTTCTTCCACGTACGGCCCACCTTAATTAATTTGTTAAGTTACTAGTCCGCCTTGTAAATCAGCAGTAACTTCCCATGCTTCATGGCGATCGCCACCTCGTATATGGCGATCGCGGTTGGCGTCGCAGAAGCTTCTTCATTCTTCAAGCCTTCAATCTTCTTCGGTTCTGATCTTCATTTCTTCACTTCTTAATAAATATCTCAGAACATAATAATGACTCGAAACACATATGATAATACTCCTAAACTAATGTAATAATCCCTAGTTACGCCATACAAAGTGCAGCGTATCATATGCCAAGTCAAGTAATCCTAACAAGCTCACTAACAAGTATAGTAGGCAAGCAAAGGTCGAATCCCAAGGAAATAAGGTTATCGATTCTTAAAGTTATAATAATGATTAACGAGTGTAAGTAACCAAAGGGGGGGTGTATGTTTTAAGAACAAAGTAACGAAGGTTGATTTGGATTGTAAATATATCAATGGAAGGTGTTTCACTTGACAATTATCCACTAACAGATTAACAAGTTGATCATAAACTCCTTTTAATCCTATGTCGAATTACTCATATGATCGTTCTAATCCATGTTCTAATGTAGTTATTAGTCCAACTAGTCCTAATAACCCTTACTCAACTATAACCTTGAAACTATCAAGATTCAATAATAAAGCAAATTGAAGTTCAGGAATGGATAGATACATGCAATACCGTAGACAACTAGTCAGATACTCGACATGTACTCAATTCTCTTCACAATTGACATTTGACGAGGCGAATTGTCGTATGCCAAGTCAATTGACATTTACAAGGTGTTTTGTTGCATCACAGTCTGAGCTAAGGACTTGATCATATCTTCAGCAGTCATAGAATTTTGAGGTCTAGGTTGCTGATAATTAATATTAGAAGAGTCATACCTTGGCCTTGGTTGCCATCCACCAACAGCGTTTACCTCAGCATTGGGATCATGAAGGGAAGCATTTTTCAGCATCAAAGCCTTTACCATCTCTTTCAACTCATTCATGTCAGTCTGTAATTGATCTGAATTAATTGCTTTGACTGAGTGGGATCTCTGTCTACTGCTAAACTGCCTTGAACTTTCAGCCAGCTCTTCAAACATTTCAGTGGCCTTAGGTATAGTTAGTTTCAGAAAATTACCTCCACAAGATGCGTTTACCATTCGACGGTCCTCATCAATCAGGCCACTAAATAAGTACATAAGAAGATCATGTTCAGTATAACTATGGAATGGGCAGCTTGAGCA
Source organism: Oxyria digyna (assembly GCA_029168935.1). NCBI lineage: Eukaryota > Viridiplantae > Streptophyta > Magnoliopsida > Caryophyllales > Polygonaceae > Oxyria > Oxyria digyna. The sequence goes on from JAPVLV010000019.1 coordinate 3,417,501, forward strand.
AAGCTTCTTGAATCTCTCGTAATACTCATAGAGACTCTCAGTTGAATATTGTTGAAGATTTGTGATCTCCTTCTTGAAGCTGCTCAGTTTTGTGGCTGGAAAATATTTCTCTAAAAAGACCTTTTTCATCTTAGCCCATGTATCAATACTCCCTGGAGCTTGATAATAGAGCCAATCATTCGCAGCGTCTTTCAGAGTAAATCCGAAAGCTCTCAGCATGACCTGCTCCTCAGTAACACCTCTTGGCTTCATACTAGAACATATGGCATGGAATTGAGCCAAGTGTTTGTTGGGATCTTCTCCTGCTAAGCCATGGAAGTGTGGAAGCTCATGGATTAAACCAACTTTAAATTCAAAATTCACACCTTCTTCAATCTCAGGAAACCTCACTGCTAAAGGTTGTTGGTTTAAGTCTGGGGCAGTGAGTTGCCTCATAGTAGGCAATGGCGGTCCATGTCGATCACCCATCTCGTTATCTTGGTTCAGAGCTGCTCTTTGGTTCCGAAGGAACGTCCTTTCAATCTCTGGGTCAAAGGCAACAAGAGATGAATCAGTAGCACGGGTCTGAACCATAAAGGTTCACACCAAACAGTTGATAATTTCACAATTAACACAGAATCAGAAAAATTTCAATTCCCCGGCAACGGCGCCAAATTTGATGAGGGTAAAGTCGTAGTGCCAAATCAAAGAAAACTCTAAACACTAACTAGAGTATAACAAGTAAGTAGAGGTCGAACCCAAGGGAATCAAAACACCAAATCAATGTAGTCAAGTGAAATATCAACTAGTAACAAGTAACCAAAGGGGGGGGGGGTTTGATTGCAAGAACACACAAGTAACCAGTAACAAGCAGAAGAAGTTTGGGTGAGAATATTATGCAAAGGGGTTTCACCTAGCAAGTATCCACACAACAGTCAATCAAGTTGATCATAGATTTATCTCAAGTTCTATTCAATCCTATGGAATGTTCCTATTTCAATCTTTAATATATCAGCAGGCCAACCGGTCCTGATAATACTTAATATTCAGCAATCAGGGAAACCTCTCAAGATTAGATGAAATAACAACAAAGAGCACAGGAATTATAAGGATGCATGCAATAACTTACAACCGTCAAGTATTAACATGCAATCAATTCTCTTTCATAAAAGCAATCAACTACCAGATCATGCAGATATGAGTGCTACAATGACAAGGAATTCCACCGTATATTCCTAGTCTAGCAATAGAAAACTATCAATCAAACTAGGTGATCAAGCTAGCAAAACTTATAGAAATCAATAGATGAAGTGCAAGAGAATTAATACAAACCCATAGGAAAAGAACAAGAGTTTAGAAATCTCACAACTTAATAACTGAAGGTTTCAACCGCTAAGTAAAACAATGGAGATTAGTTCCTGCTCATGGTTGCAGAACTAAATTGTCTGATGGAAAAGATGATAAAAGAAAGAAAGACCTAGGGTTCTTAAATAGAAACTAACCCTAAAAATATATGGTAAAAGATAAATCCTAAAACTAATTAAAAGGAAAATAAGGAAAAAGAAATAAAGAAATAAGGAAAATAACACAAACACAATTCGGTGACTACTTGCTTCCTAATCCACGTACGGCCCACCTTGCTTCTCTTCTTCCACGTACGGCCCACCTTGCTTCTCTTCTTCCACGTACGGCCCACCTTAATTAATTTGTTAAGTTACTAGTCCGCCTTGTAAATCAGCAGTAACTTCCCATGCTTCATGGCGATCGCCACCTCGTATATGGCGATCGCGGTTGGCGTCGCAGAAGCTTCTTCATTCTTCAAGCCTTCAATCTTCTTCGGTTCTGATCTTCATTTCTTCACTTCTTAATAAATATCTCAGAACATAATAATGACTCGAAACACATATGATAATACTCCTAAACTAATGTAATAATCCCTAGTTACGCCATACAAAGTGCAGCGTATCATATGCCAAGTCAAGTAATCCTAACAAGCTCACTAACAAGTATAGTAGGCAAGCAAAGGTCGAATCCCAAGGAAATAAGGTTATCGATTCTTAAAGTTATAATAATGATTAACGAGTGTAAGTAACCAAAGGGGGGGGGTGTATGTTTTAAGAACAAAGTAACGAAGGTTGATTTGGATTGTAAATATATCAATGGAAGGTGTTTCACTTGACAATTATCCACTAACAGATTAACAAGTTGATCATAAACTCCTTTTAATCCTTTGTCGAATTACTCATATGATCGTTCTAATCCCTGTTCTAATGTAGTTATTAGTCCAACTAGTCCTAATAACCCTTACTCAACTATAACCTTGAAACTATCAAGATTCAATAATAAAGAAGATTGAAGTTCAGGAATGGATAGATACATGCAATACCATAGACAACTAGTCAGATACTCGACATGTACTCAATTCTCTTCACAATTGACATTTGACGAGGCGAATTGTCGTATGCCAAGTCAAGTAATCCTAACAAGCTCACTAACAAGTATAGTAGGCAAGCAAGGGTCGAATCCCAAGGGAATCAGGTTATCGATTCTTAAAGTTATAATAATGATTAACGAGTGTAAGTAACCAAGGGGGGGGGGGGGGGGGGTTTGTATGTTTTAAGAACAAAGTAACGAAGGTTGATTTGGATTGTAAATATATCAATGGAAGGTGTTTCACTTGACAATTATCCACTAACAGATTAACAAGTTGATCATAAACTCCTTTTAATCCTATGTCGAATTACTCATATGATCGTTCTAATCCCTGTTCTAATGTAGTTATTAGTCCAAGTAGTCCTAATAACCCTTACTCAACTATAACCTTGAAACTATCAAGATTCAATAATAAAGCAAATTGAAGTTCAGGAATGGATAGATACATGCAATACCGTAGACAACTAGTCAGATACTCGACATGTACTCAATTCTCTTCACAATTGACATTCACAACTAGTTCATGCAAATTGTGTGTGCTACAAACAAGTATGATATTTCAACCAGAAATAACCAAACAATAGCAATATGAATGAGATGAAACTACTTAGATGGCCAATCTAAATTAGCAAATCTAATTCAATAACAATACACACAAGAGAATAGAGACAATCAATATGAATAGAACAAAGGAAAGGAATCTCACAACTTAATCAATACGAAAGCTTCAAATGTCAAGAAAAACAATGGAAACTTAGCAACTCATGAAGTTCTTGAGGAAAACTCTCAAAACTTGGAAATGGAATGTGTAAGATGATAGAAGATCATCCACACCTAAAACCTATAAGTCTCTACATAATTAAACTGACAAATTGAAGGTAAAAACGTTATAAAAACATTACAAAACTTAACACAACATACTAAATCGGGAAAATGAAGAAAGTCTTCTCTGGCGGATTTCCGCGATCGCGGTTTGGGACCCGCGATCGCGGATTTTCTTCTGTGATCTTGGCTGGTTTAGTAGGTTTTCCGCGATCGTGGTTTGGGACCCGCGATCGCGGAATTTCTTCTGTTGCTTCGTCTTCAGCTGCTTCCAATGCTTCGTCTTTGTCTTCATCCTGTGGTCTTCATCAGCTTCGACTCCTCTTCTTATGCTTCAATGCTCCGCATCATCTTCTGTAATCTCATGTGTAACTCAACTCTCCAAAGCTCCGTGATTACAGAATACATCATAACATCTAGCATAATCCTATACAAAATGAGCTAATAACCTATAGTAGCGCTATGTAAAATACCGCTTATCATTCGCCTACGTGGAGATCGAGAACTTTCTTCGTTGTACCTTAGGAGATCCTCTTCCAAGCGTATGGCTTCCATGGCTCTTTCCCTAGTTGAGACGAATGATTCAGGGCGAGTCTTCGTCAGTTCCTTGTATAGATCACTATCTCTGGGAAGTGCGCATCTAAACGCGTCGGCAGCGGTGGCCTCACTACAATCTGGAATTGTAATCTTCTCGTCATTGAAGCGTTTCAAGAAGGCCCTTATGGTCTCGCCCCTGTTCATGCACATGTTATGGAGATCTGAGGTTTGTTTTGCAAACAACTTACTGCTGGCGAATTGTAGCCGGAATTGGTTGGAGAGTTCAGCGTAGGAGGAAATACTTCCCTTGGGCAAGTGGATGAACCACGTCAAGGCTGGACCTTTTAGCGTCGAGCTAAAGAACTTGCACATCATTTCTTCTTTCAATTCTGGCTCGATTGGGCTTGTGGAGAGCTTGGCTTTGTACAGTAAGACGTGTTCTTCCGGGTCGTCTGATCCGTCGTAGATGGGGAAGTCCGTGACGGTGAACTTCTTGGCGATCTTCTGGACGGCGATAGCGGCAACAAATGGACTTTCTTGAAATCCGAACTCGTCTTCATGGATTATAGATTTGGGGGCTCCTGGCATCAACATCATCTCTTTCCTTAAGGCTCTAACTTGTTGTGCTACGAGCGCAGCGACGGCGTCTGAGGTCAAGGTCTCTTCAGATTTCTTTTTCTGGGTCTGTTCTTTGGGGAAGACATAACCATGGTGTTCTTGGGGATGGTATACGTCGTCTTCTTCGACGGCTGCGTCCATATCGGGGCGTCGAACGACACTCTGACCGCGGACGTAGGTATGTTGCCCCGTGGAACCTGCCTTGAGTTCCTTGATTATGGAATTCAATCTCTAATTCTCCTTAGTGAAGTCCGACACTGTCTTTTCGCTCGCCTTCATGGCTTCGGCTCGGGGTTTTTCGAAGGACTCGATTTGCGCTCAAACAGTGGCCACATCGGTTACTTCACCGTCTATCCCACGTTTCTCTATGGGAGCGTTTTCTTTTGGGGTGTTGGGGGTGGTTTCGGGACTTTTTCTTGCGTCTTCTTCCACCGGAATGATAGGAACCGTTGTATGTTCTTCTTCTTCGGACCTTTTTCCATCATCGTGCGGGCTATTGGTCGAAATTGTCATGATTTCCTGCAAAAAAGAAACTCTTTTCGTATGGAAAGACGATACCTTTTTTATCTTGCCCCACGGTGGGCGCCAATTGTTTGTAGCGAAATTACCTACGAGAAGATAACTAAGCAATTGTAGGGCAAAGATCAAAGTGTACGGTATAATCTCAACACTCAAGAACAAGATAGGAAATTAGGGTTGAAACTTTAGCTTGGTATTACTCGAATGACGGCTTAGATCATTACAAAGCAGGCGTTAGCCTTTATTTATAGGTTAACCCTAATAATATCTTTTAGGAAACAAGATCTTATCTCTTCCTTTTATCTAAATAACGATATAACAAACTAGGTAAAATATATTTCTTTACCGTATCTTTTACCATTTACAATAATATAATACAAAATAGGATAGAATATACTCGGCCGACCTAATCTTCAAGATAAACGAGATCTTTGCCACGTCTCGTCACGTCGACGACATCTTTTACTCCTCTCGTCGCGTCGAGATGATTCTTCTACGCGTAGCTCATCACGCGTTTCCACACTCGTCGTATTTTTAGGCACAAACAATTATCCTAATAAAAACGTATAAAAAGGTTACTTATCCAACTCACCGGAAAAATTACAAGTATAATCTCTTCCTTCAACTTGATTATACCCCTTGGCTACTAGACGAGCCTTGTATCTTTCCACGGATTCATCTGCCCGAAACTTGATCTTATAGACCCATTTGGATCCCACTGCTTTCTTATTTGGAGGTAGAGATGTGAGGCTACGAGTGTTGTTAGATTTCAAAGCTGCAAGTTCTTGTGCTATGGCAATTTCCCAACATTCTTGACCACGTGCTTTCTTATAAGTGTGAGGTCAAAGATTTTAGTAGCTTGAAAAGAGGTGGAAAAAGAGGATGGTTTTGATCTATTTGTGCAAAAATAGTCTTTAAGTCTAACGGGTAAAACTCTTTGTCTGGAAGACTTTCTTGGGATGATGGGTGGATTAGGTGGAATACGTAAAGTAGGTGATTGCAAAGGCATGCTAGGTAAAGATGGAATAAATGGTGTTTCAGAGAAAGGTAGGTTGTTAATATCATTGGCAGGATTAACTAGTGGAAGAATTGGCTCAGAATTATCTGGGATAGGTAAAATACTGTTCTGAAAGTGGAAAATACTTTCTTTCAAAGTGACATCTCTACAAGTAAAAAAATACTCACTCTTAATATCATAGAGTCTGTATCCTTTTTTACAAGAAGGGTATCCCATTAACACACATCTTCTTGCTTGTGGGCCAAATTTATCTTTATCCATAGTACTTGGTCGGCCAAAGCACAGACATCCTATAACTTTCAACTCTGTGCATGAAACTAGTGTGCAAAAAAAGTTGAGCTGGGATTTTCAAATCTAGGACAAACTTGAAAGCATATTAATGATGTGGACAACAACTAACACACATTCACCCCAAAATTTCACAGGAATATTGGCATGAATAAGCATGGCTCTTGCTGTCTCAATAATGTGGCGATGATTTCTTTCAACTCTTCCATTCTGTTGAGGATTACCTGCCACACTACTCTGATGAATGATCACTTTCTGAGAAAATAGATCTTGGCAAGCTTTCTACATAAATTCAGACCCATTATCACTTCTTATCATCTTGATTCAGGCTTGAAACTGTGTACCAACATATGCTAAGAAGTATGGTATGACCTCTCGAACCTAAGATTTGTGTTTAAAAATAAATCAGGTGAACCTAGTACAATCATCTAGGATTGTTATAAAAAATGAACAACCATTGTGAGTAGGAGTTTTGTATGGACCCTAGATGTCAAGATGAATCAGATCAAAAGAAAACTTTGCAATTGTGTTACTTCTAGGAAAAGAGTCTTTACAATGTTTGGCAAGAATGCAATTCTCACAAGAAAATTTGGACAATAACTCTAAACTTCTTACAGGAACGGAAGGTGTTTCATTTTCCCTGAAGAACAGTGTCCTAATCTCTCATGAAAGATTATACAATTAGGTATCTCCTTGCAATCTACGGCAGTTGTAGCAACTTTATTTAGATCAAGTACTTCTTCACAAGCAGCAAGGACCTTTAGTTGAGACTCCATGATATTGTAATATCCCTAATTTTAATAAAGGGCATTTTCGTAATTTGACATTTTAGGTCATCTTAATCCAAATAAAGGGTTACTCTTTGTGTAATTAAATTGTTAATTATATTTCCAGCCTAAATGATATTCACAAGTCGTTAATATTATTCGGGCATTTTTCGAAATTGCTTAGAAAATGATAAGGGCGGTTTTGCCACAAATCAAAATAGAAGGGTAATTTCCGTAATTACTTATAAAGCAATTAAAAGAAAAATAAGTAAATTGGAAGTAAACTGCAGAACCAATATCTTTGTTTGTTTGTTGAAACCGAACGATCTCCCTCGTATCAAATCCCTCGTAACAAATCCTTGAATCAAGCTATCTTATAGTTAAGATAAGATTCGTCTTTGACCGTATATATACATCATCCTCCTTCGTTCACTTTATCAAAACAAACACAACTCCTCTGTTTTATTTTCAACCGAGAGCCTTCAACTCATTCATTTTCCGATTTCAAAGCTCCAACATCGAAAGTGTTCAGCCTTTGTTTGTCCCTGAATCTACACGGTTACTAGCGTCGTAATACCGAACCGAATCGTCTAAGTCTCGGTAAGTTTTGGGTTCGTTTCAATACCGTTTCAATATCGTTTTCGATATTTGATTCCAGGAGCGTCGTCGGGTCCACCTCGTTCACGGCGTATCAATACCGACACGAATCGTCTAAGTTTCGGCTTGGTTTTCAATATCGAACTCGATATTATTTCGGCAGTATTAAATCGATTTTAATTCCGAATTGTGACTAGGAAGGGACCGTAGGAGTTGTCCCGTCACCGTACCGAGGTTTCTCCATCGTTAGCTGATCCACCGAGTCGCAAGAAGCCGTAGCCGGTTGTGCCGAGGTGAGAACCAACTCCATATTTGGAATGTGTCTCTCTGCAACTCTCGTTAATGAGAGGAAGGAGATGACATGTTGGTAGTGGGCTGTCCGTGTGGAATTGAGTCCATGACTCAAATTGGGCCTTGCTCAATTTGTTTCTATTCGACCGATCCGCCAGAGAAACGGGCCTAAAACCCACTGTTTAAATCAGATTATGATCTCTTTTATAAAGAGCCTAATCCGAATGCATTATAAGATTTAATGGCATGTTAATGATTTAATTTATACTTTATAAAACTATATTGCAGTAAATATAATGTAAGTATAAATTATCAGTAGAAAGATTAATTTAATTAATTGGTTTAATTAAATTAATTATATTTATTTGATATAATTAATAGAACTATTATATCAAGTAGATAATTGACTTTATCTTGTTTATGTGTATTGGTTAACGCATACGAAATCGGGGTTTGTGAAGATCGGGATAGTTGACAAGGCTCCTTACTCCGTCTTCAAAGAAGTTCGAACTTTCCTAATCAGGCAAGTGGCGGTTCGCTCTTGCTCTTTATTCCATATTTTTCTTACTTAACAATTAATTTGAATTGTTAATAAGTTGGGATAAATATTCTTTTGTTGCATGGGAACCTATATGTTAATAATGTGAATAAAATGAATCCTTATAGTAGGTTGTATATTCTGCTAGAATGACTTATATTGTTATATTATTACCGTAGGGTGATAGATGCACTTTGTGTGGTTTTAGTGAATGACTCGTATGAGTAGTTTAGCACGAGTATATGTGTAGGAGCGCTACATGCCCTGCGGGAGGGTAGTTGCTTCTTGATAACATAAGGAGTAGGATGTAACATGCCCTATCGCCTTCTTTGGTCATGACCGTTCTGCTTATTCGGATATAAGCGGAGGTGCACTTAGCCAGTGCCATTATTCCGGAAATTTGTCCACGATATATCCCGAGGGGATGATATGTGGTTTAAAAGCTTATAACGTGAATGTATACGTTTTGAAAGAAATTAAGTTAAGTGCGGGTTTATGCACATAATTAATATACCTCGGGCGAGGAGTACAACGTGGAAACCGCCCGGTCCCTTGCTTTATGACTTTCTTTTCAATCTGGATTCACATGTGTGGTGATTCACACAATATATGTGGTGAGGTTGATTGTTAGCTCATTATTTCAAGTGGGTTGTTTTCAAAGCTTTGTGTGAAAATTAACTATAATGTTCCCAAATCATATTCTTCCCATAAGACTCAATTCTTTTGGAATCTTCTCTTGTTGCATATCTTAAACACATAAACTATTCAGTAGGAGTATCGAAAGCTCTTTCATTTCTCCGTTATCACTCGAGGATGATAGAGACAATTAGATATGAATACAAGAACCTCACATAAATACCACTTGTGTAGTCTTTCATTAGACTAACCAACCGTTTTCTTTCCTTGCATGGTTGGCTGGTGTCATCCGTCCCATTACGGCACATCAGGCGGACCTCAGGCGTGAAGTCGGACGTTGAAGAAAGACGGGATTGTTTATCGTTTTTATTATTTGAAAAAGGTTTGTCTTAGGATTTGAAATAAGACGTTTTATATCATCTTTGATTCAAGTTAAGTCTTCCACTATTTTATTTGAGACTATATATTTACGCTTCCGCATTGTAAACGTTAAGTTATGATATAAGTATTTCAAATCGTTTTGTATTTATGGTATTGTGATAAGCCTTGGGTGGCTTCGGACGATTAAGTCTGGGGTCAATGGCGGTAATATTCCCAAGTGATTTTGGGGGTGTTACAGATATAAAGACCCCCATTTCTTTCTCCCTTGATCACTTTCCTTAGTGATAGGGTCCTGGAAAAAAATGCAATTAGGAGCCATATGACCAATAAAACTCGCGTCATCTAACAACTTACTTACTGAAAGTAGATTGTGCTTGAAACCAGGAATCAACAATACTCCATGAATCATTAATCTTGAATTAAGAAATATAGAACCTATCACTTTTACTACATTCAGACTGCCATCAGGAAGCATCACTCAAACAGGACAATCCAAAGATTTTTCTGAGCAAAACAAGGTAGAATCATATACCATATGATTTGTAGCACCAACGTCTACAATCCCAGAAACGGAATATGTGCAAGAATTGACATGTAGAGCAGAAGAAGAGACGAGTTTACCTGTACAATTTGCACTTGGCCCATATGAAGAGCTTCCTTCACTGCCTCTTAAGATCTTAGCAACTTCTTGGCATACTCTACTAAATGTGTTATCATCCCATCCTGGAACTGAACTTCCAGAATGACCATCAAGGGGATTGTCTTCCATTCCAGCAGCATAGGCTCTTTTATCCCTGGATCTCCAGTTGCCATTTGATCTCTCCTTCGATTTCCATCCATCAAGGGATCCTTCTCCTGACTTCCAATTATCTGGAAATCCAATGAGTTTGTAGCATCTCTCTTTGGAATGTCCCTTTTTGTGACAATAATCACATATCCTCTCATTTCTTGATCTTCTAGGATTGGATGCCTCCTCCCTGGAATTCATATACTTTTGCAAATGGGCTTGTTCTTTCTGAGAAAAACTGTTAACAGGGCAAGCTAAGCCATAAATTCCTAAAGATTTCATTGAATTTGTGATAGCCTTTTGTCTTTCAATCTGCTGAACCAGATAAAAGGCTTTGTTCACAAATGGGAGAGGATCTGTAGACAACACAGTGCTTCGTACAGTATCAAATTCATCCCCCAGACCCTTCAAGAAATCCATTAACCTATACCTGGCATACTTATCCGTCATTTTCTTGACTAAATCACAAGAACATCTCATATATGCCCCACATTCACAGTGCGGTGATTCCTCTAGACTCACAATTTCATCCCATATCTTCTTTAACTGTGAATAATACTCTCCAAAAGTTTGCGGTCCTTGTTGAATTGCACTTAGAGATCGGCGCAGTTGAAACAGCAAAGGTCCATTAGTCTTACCAAATGGTTCGGCTAACTCTTCCCTCAATTTAGATGCGGAATCAACAAAAGCAAAGGTTTATGCGATCTTACCTTCCATAGAGTTAGCAACCAGTAGTGGACCATGTAGTTAGCATGCACCCATTTGGGTGAGTCATGAGAACCAGGTGTTGGTCGTCGGCAAGAACCATCAATGAATCCAATCTTGAATTTAGCACCCAAGGCCATCTTGATACTGCGACTCCACGTGAAGAAATTTTGACCATCCAGTTTGAGCGCAATCAATTGAGTGCCTGGATGATTTGAGTTGGAAATCGCCAAGGGATTAACTTTTGCTTTCTGATTATGAGCTCGGCGCAAGTTCGCTCTCTCCTGTCGTCTCTCAACAACGACTTCTTCTACAGAGGTTCTCCTCGTCGGTGAACCTTCCGAAAACAACATTGAGAATCAAGAAAGCTAGGTCTACAAATTTTTGTGCGGAAACGAAGAAGGAAACTGAGCTATCTCGATTAAGCTCTGATACCATGTGAGATTACTCAGTAAAGACCTACAATCTCCATTAAAGAAGAGATTGAGGAAGAAAAATGTATATTGAAGATGGAAAATTATATTCCGTTACAATGTGAGATACACTCACTTTCACTCACTTAGCTTCTAACAAACAAGCCTTAGGGGCTATTTATAGTAAGTGTATATCTGTCTCACATACATGAATTCAGGTTATAGAATTGCATAGGATAAAATAATATAATGCAATCAATGATATCCTATATATCATTATATATTTCTCCTCGTTTTGATGTTGGAGTAGGCCAAGCTTGGGTCACAATTGAAGAAAACGAGAAGTCAGTAAAGGCTTGGTTAATGCATCAGTTGTTTGATCTTCAAAAGAGATAAAGAACACCTGGAGAGACTTGTTTGTGACACACTCTCGAAGAACTGGTAGTCTAGGTGGTGATCCGATATGAAGCCCTGGATTGACCGCCAAATAAGTGGCACTAATAATGTCACACCAAAGTATCAGTGTAGCGGCCAATAAGACACCAAGAAAATATAGGAGTGACTGAATTCATAGTGACTCCCAAGCGGCATTAGCAACTGTATTGTATTCAACTTAGGTTGTTGACCTTCTTATATATTGTTGGTATTTTCTCGGATTCCTAAGAGATTAAATATCGAGATACCCCAATTCTTGTGCGAAGTAACTTTATGGTATGAAGTGTGAAGTGCTAACGTCATAGATAACAAGCTCATGTCCATGATTTGGGCGATCATGTTCGTTCAGTTCATGTTCACAAAATAAAATTAAAAAAAAAGTTCATAATAATTACAAAATTGCCACCGTGTGAATAACTCAAAAATTCCAAATTGCACAAATGGACATGACCATTTAAATTATGAACATTACCACCCAAATTATGAACATTAATTTGTTATGTGTGAACGCGAACAGTTCACACTTCGCACTGAAACCTGATACTTTCGTTTAATTCAAAGCGGTTTATGTTTAATGTCATCATTTACATATAGTATCATTTGAACGCATTGCTTTGTTTCCCAAGGCGCTACACAAACGTAAGTTAAGATGGGTAAGCGCTACTTCTACTTACAAGGCGTTCTATACTTAATTTCAGCCGAGTTAAATTCGTAATAAAAACATATGTGCGGTAATTGAAATTTCTCACATATAAAATCCCTCATACTTACAATGAATTGGGTCGGGCGCGAAATCATTATGTAAGTCGTATCCAGGGTCGGTGATCAACATTTGCAAGCTGATCAACATTAAAAAATAGATCTCAAGTTCAAACCTCTACAAAAGCAAATTTTACTATTTTCCTTCACATAGGGCTCTTTTATAAATTTCTTTTTATGGACAATATTTTTAGAGAAGGGCCCAAAAAATGTTGAGACAGCTCTGATCGTACCGCTTCGACTACTGCATCACAATGTATATTACTGACATTTGGACGGCTTTGATCGCGCTTCAATAATATTGTGGCATATGAATACGAAAATAACATCGCATTGATTTCAACGCCAGAGTGTTTCTATTGGAATAGGGACTTTAGGAACGCCAGTTCCCACGAGGTACCATTCCACCGTTCTTCTAGTTTTGAAGATCACAATCTCATTATATATTATGGCATAGTTTATCTTGGTATTTCAGATGAAAAGATAGAAGACTACAAGCAGACGAAGTCCAAGGGAAGCGGAAGGGGAACCGCGTCACTTCAACATTACAACTAACCTAGTGTGGGCGGCAAGAAGAGAAGATCTTATAGAAGATCTTTTCCCTTGTTTAGAATATTGTTATGTGTGTCGTAATGTGTAATTGAAGTAAACAATAGAGATCTTGAGTTTATTTGTTAACTCAAAACCGTAAGTGTGGTTATAAATGTTGAAAGAAGTATTTTGTATAATATATTCTCACGAGTATCTTTATACGAGATACTTCTCTCTATATATGATCATTCTTATGTCCTTAGCTTTTATGCGTTTTGGAGGTTTTCGAAGTGCATCAAGCTAAGAAGAGAAAGAGTTGTTCTTGAGAAAGAACATCAAGTAAGTTCATTTGTGTTTCAGTCTAGAGTTTCTGATAGGAACTAGGTTAGTATTTAGCAATGAGTTTGTAATCTCGTTCGTCTCTAAACTCATTCATTGAATATACAAGTAGACTTTTCAATCCTCAAAAAAGGATGGTTTTCATCCAAAGATAACTAGTTGGTTATTTAGAGTTTTCACCTTAAGTAATTGTGTTGATAACTTGTTTATTACTTTCGATGTACCTAGGAACTGGTCAACTCTTTGTCAGAGTTACTTTGATACTAACCTACCGTAGGTTTTGTTTCTCTATTATATAATCTGTTTCTCTATTATATAATCTGATAATAAATTACGTTCATTTCATTGCTATATAACGCCTCATTTTACGCATAGGGTCGGCCCGGTCCCTAGTAATGGTAAAATCTTGATGGAAAATATTATTATAATTTGGATGTACAAAATTCCATACAAAGCTTATACATAGAACTGGTAAATATCACTATGATAGACAATTAACGGTGTCTTATTTGTAATTTAACAGTGGATCAGCACACACGGAACTAGGTAAACCGTAAAGGTAGTGGTTAGTTTAAGGATAGTGAAGATGAAGTTGATGATACTAATCCTTGAGAGATCATCCAAAGGCAAAGTTGCTCCCATTTGTGGCACTGAGATAAGATCTTCTGTCGCAATAACTCGCACTTTATCACCTCCTGACTTGCTTCAAGTGCCTGTGAATTAATTACAATTGAAGCCCACATCAAAACGACAAAACATAATTAATTTCCCCAATCCAGATTCTGGATAGAAGTTGAAACTTGAAACTATCAGAAATCAACTAGGGTGAAATTAAGTTACCATGAGATGGAAGTGGTGGAAGACTCTTCCTGCATCTGATTCTGAAGATGAAACGTCGATGAAGACAAAGCAGTCTTCCTCCTCTAGCTCCCGTAAGACCTCAGAGACGGGGACGAATGTGGTGATGAATGATTTGGGGGTTGAGATTTGTACTGAAATCTGCCCATTTCCAAGCGGTGTTGCTTGCACTGAACAAGAACAAGAACAAGAACAAGAACAAGAACAAGAACAAGATTTGTTGTTGGAATTGGAAGCTGGTGGTGATTCAGAGAAATTAATAATTTTAGTAGTAGTTGGAGCAGATGCAAGTGCAGGCAGAAGCTGGTCCTTCCTCAATAGGAGCACTTCCACTTCCTTTTGTAGATCGGGTATGTACTTCACCACACGGTCAACCGTGTTTGGAATGCTCAACTTCTTCTGTTGGATTCAAATGTGTGATTTAGATTCAATTCTTAGAGTTATGGAGTATGTGATGTGAGAAAAAAGAATGAAGGAATGAATGAATAGCATTACCATATGTTGAGAGTTGGGGAGAAGAGAGCGAAGGGAAGCGTATAAGGCGTTGATCTTCATCCTCCTCATCCTCTCACTAGCGTTATGACTCTGTTTCTTATTCTTGTCCCCTGCTACTGCCTCCTCATCAGTATTCAGGATGGGAGAGATGATCATTTCATCAACATCCCAACCCCAGCAAGAATAAGGATCAACATCTGATGCTAAGGATGAGGCTTCATGGCTCTTCTTAGGAACATGATCATAACTAGGGTTGGAATCCCCAAACACCAAATTTGTAGGGTCATCCTCAAAACCGAATCCTAGTTCAATTGAAGTTGTGAAACAAGGAGAATATAATGCAACCATGGTGGATTGATATTTGCTTATGTTCGCTAACCTTGGTTGATGTTAAAGGTATGTGTGGGAAAAGTTAATGTTTGTGTGTATATATAGGGTCCGTTATGATTTATGTGTGGATTTGTTACTTTTTTTATTGATCAATCAATTGAATTTAATAAAGTTGTGTTAGGTGAAAAAAAAATTGGGTTGTTGAAGAGGGTTAAAGAGGTGATTTGGCATTGAGCTGGCACTTGAAAAAATCATGGATTTCAACAGCTTCAACACCATTTTTGTACAGGGGGCCTATATTATTTTCCGAGAGGATTGATCAACACAACATTTTTTTTTACCTCATCCCTCATCTCTCCCACTCCAATTTGTTGACAGTCGGCCTAACAACCTGCCTTCGATGAACTTTCAGGTACTAACTAAAACCCTTGCCCCAAAATCTTGTCATTCTCATTTGTATTCAAGCCGTGCGCGCTTCCAACAAGTCCACTCTCACGAAACCCTTGAGAAAGTGTTGTATTTATTGCAGACCACCGTAGATGATTCCTTGGAATCTAGTTTCAATGCCTTGAATCTAGTCTCAATGCCTTGAATCTAGTCTCAATTCCTTGAATCTGAGTTTGAATGAAGATTTCGTTTTTAAGGTGCTTGAAGTTCCCAAACAAAATAATTGAGCAGGTTCATGAATTGAATTGTTCATATACAGAAGGATATATTAATGGGGAAGATGAAACACATATGAATTGATGACTTGAACATGAGTTGGTAGATGATGGATTCAAAAACTAAGACTGAAAAAAACTGAAAATGATTCATGTAACTAATGGGTAAATACCATCATGAAGGTGTAAACTAGAGGATTTACCTTTTTTTTTAAAGGGTTAGAGAATATATAAAGAAGACTTTCACCGATAGAAATAAAAGGGTAAATACCCATTAGGTATCTAAATCACTGAAAAAAAAACGGATTTGATGGTAGGACAGGGCAGACACCACGAAAACCAAGACATCAGCAAATAATTCAGCATCTGATGCAGTTCAAATGATCCAAATCTCTAAAACAACTAAAAGCCACATGAAGAGTTTGGGTATATAGACAAATTTGAAAACAAAATGTGACGAAAAAACAAAACACAATTAGTTAATGGAGCATGAGTGCTGAACCATGTGAGAGTTGTTCAACGCGGTATACTTGTAACGAAAGTATTGAGTTTTTTTTTGTTTAGTTGCTGAAACATATATAATAGAGCACCTCCGTACGTTGTTCGCACGACTGGAGGTGATCAGTTTCAACCTCTGCGACTCACACTCGATGAAACTTTGCAGAGTCATGACTCTAGTGTCGTTGACCTTGCATCATTTGGATGTCGTTTGAGCAATCAACGACCCGCGCAAATTTGGATCCTTGCTAAGAATGCTGAAAAAATAGATGGTAAGGTGTTTCTTGACCTTGTTTGCTCCAGTTTTCAAAGTCAGGTGATCGGTTGCAATCTCTACGACTCACACTCTATGAAACTTTGTAGCGTCATGAATCTAGTGTCATTGACCTTGTATCATTTGGATTTCGTTTGATCAATCAACGTCCCGCGCAAGCTTGGATCCTTGTTAAGACATGCTGGAAAAAAATATAGTGAGCTGCTTCTTGACCTTTTTTGTTCCAGTTTTCTACCTTAGGTAATCGGCTGCAACTCTACGACTCACCCTCGATGAAACATTGTTGCGTCATGAATCTAGGGTGACCTTACATCATTTAGATTGCATAATTAAACTAAATCTATTAAGTAAAATAATTAACCTAAGCAATTTCTTTATCAAAATAAATTTTTTGTTAGATTTATTATTTTATAAACACGTGAGAGGCACGAAAAACTAATCTAATAATGACACAAGAAGAAATAAGAAGAAGCTTAGCTCTGGGTTCTCCCAACATAAAAAGAAGAGAATTTTTTAGCGCAACTTGATGTTAACGCCCATTACGTTAAGATCATTTTTAACTGTGATGAAGATTGTTTGTTATCTGATGACTATACCAGAATTATTCGGCCTACTCTCCTGGCTTCTACCATGTTTTCCACATGCATGCCTTTCTTCAAAATCATCACTTCTGATGGTTAGGGGCTATCATTCTCTGTTGGATGATGCCCGTGTCTTGCATCAAAAAAAAAACATTGGGCTACTAAATCGTACATACACATCATATAATAAACCCAAAAATTAAAATCCTTCAAAAACCTGAAAAAATTAACAACGGGTTTAAAAGAAATTGACCGTTTAATATATATATATATATTAAAACAGAATTATTTGAAGCTCTCTCATTCACTCTGGCCCTCCCTATCCTAGGTGTCATTTTTTCATTAAATCTCACTAATTATAATTTTTCATTTCTTAATTTGTTTTTTTTTAATTTCTTCCTATAAAAATTAATGTAACAACAATTTACATATCCTAACAATATCAATTTGAATTTGAATTTTAAAAATTTGACTATTTCACTTGAAAAAAAAAAGTAACCCAATTCTTTTAAACAAACTTTGAGTCAACATTTATTTCCAATACAATACAATGTAATATACATTTATTCATAATTCATATGTTAGTAGAAAATTTGAATTCACATACAAAAAATATTAAAAAAATATTTCTTCAACTTTTAAAAATCTAAATGTATTATTCATGAACAATATAATTATAATTATAAATTTTTTTTTTGTAAAGAGAAAATTTTATTTAATAGTAGAGCATTGTTACTAAGCAAATCATAAACTTTTTTATTAATGTTGGTTAATCATGTTGATATAATTACAAAAGTTAGTTAATCCTATTTGATAATATAACATCAGTGTGATGAAAAATATGTTTTTTCTATTATATTATTATTTATCATTAACATTACTTATTCATAAAATCTGATATTTGTGTGTGTTAATTTTGTGGTTTGTTATCTGACTTTTAGAAGTTTTTTTTATTGTTGATCTATAAAAGATATTTTTATAATTCATCAAAACACATTTATTTGTTTAAAAAGAACATAATTATTATAATTTGCTTGCAGAATTTTAGCCTTCAACTCTAAAATCTCATATTTATATTGCTGATTTTTACAAAAAAATTCTTTTTTCTTGTGACCAATTAGTAAGAGATATAAAATACGTAAAATTTATCCATGAGACCACGATCCATTTAGATAAAACTTTATCAATATTTAAAACTTTTCAATTAAAATTCTAAGAAAAAACTAAGTCATCACCCTAAGACTATTAATGCAACAGACAAGTTCATGATGTGTCAAATCGAAATTTAATACTTAATTAGCAATTTAATAATAAAATACTATTATTCATTACAATGCATTAAAATATTAAGTATAAATGAGATAAAATATGTGAAATAATTAATACTTAGATTGGGTGTTTATGGCTTAGATTCTGGTCATTCGGGTTTTGTAGATCTTTTAATCAGTTAGATCAAATTTGTACGATTTTGTATAGATTTAACTCTTTTGTTATGAAAGTATTTATAGAAAGATTTGAGATATAATTTAATAATCTTATTTCTTGAAAATATTATTTTAGATATTATGTATATGACAGTTTAATAAGCATAAATTGAATAGATTATTTTTCATAATGTAACATAAATACATATACATAGATACTACTAATAAGCAATATTAATATTGAATAAACCCGCGCATGACGCGGGAAACACGCTAGTATTTTTGTAAACGTAAATGACCAATCATTCAACACGAATTTTTGTTTGTTTTTTTATTTAGTCCAAATAAACAATTTTTATGAGAAATTTTTAAAAGAACCTACAAGAAAAGTTCAGCCGAGAAAACCCTTAAAAAAATGAAGTGCTAAGTTTTTCGCGTTCACACATAATAACTTGATGTTTATAATTTATACGTTAATATTCATAATTTGGAATTTTTTTAAGGTCATCTTAAGGAAAAAATAAATAAATCAAAGTTTGTATTAATTATAAGTACATCACCGCGTTCCTCACTGAAAACGTTTAAAAAAATTCATAACCCAAACTATGAACACTATCAATCAGAATATGAACATTGACCTGTGATTTATGAACGCGAATTGTTCACCCTTTATATTTTAAGATTTATTTACACTCAAACTTTCGTTAGAACGTAGTAGGGTATAATGAAAAGAATAGAATACTTTCTCTTGTATACTTGTGTTTTGATTGTTAGTGAAAACAACTTGAAGCGTGCTGACTGCTTACAAAATGCGCAGGACACGAGCTTTCCTCCATATACATCATTACTGAAAACAACTTGAATGCGCAGGACACGAGCTTTCCTCCATATACATTTTTTAGGGGAACATCATGTATTATAAACTAATGTCCCGTAGAAGTTAGAAATTAGTGCATTAAATTATTTCAATTAATTAAATACACATATACTCCGTAAGTTAGAGGCTACCTAAAGTTGCTATGATGATTGATATATATGACAAATAGGAAAATTTTGGGTAACAGTTTGGAAGTTGCAATCATACACTAGTACGGAGTATAATAAAAGGAAATATAGGAAGAGCTCCAAGATTTTCATTTTTTTTTAGCATCTTTTTGGTTTTCCACTCTAGTTCAGCGGGTAGGGGACTCTCACCGCAGACGGATACCAAACAGTAAAGTCAGAATAGTTAGATCTTTTAAGTTAAAATTAAACTATTATTTACGTTGTATAAAAAAAATTCGTTTTGAGCATTTATGGTGGAATTATTGTATCTTGAAGTTGAACTTTTTGTTTTAAAATTAAGAAACTTCTTTTATTTTGAGAATAAACAGAAAAAAAATTATATTCACCGATTCAAAATATTGGAATTTAAAAATTGACTTTATATAACATTTTCGTAAAATCAGGGTTATAAAGTATACTTTTTATCTCAAGTCTGAAAACTCCGGGTTATAAAATCCCTGTACTGTTTGAAATCCGGATTATAAAGTTGGATTTAGAGCACCACGTTTTTCCATTTTTAACACTTTATATCCCGAAATTTTTCAGAACCGTGATATATTGCCGATTTAAAAATCAATATGATAGCGTTTTCAATTCGGTGTAAAAACAAAAAAAAACTTGGTTTAAACTAGACCACATTTATTTTGTATATAAAATCGTTTCAACTGTTTTTGGAAAATTTATATTAGTAATAATGATCAAATTTATATACTTCTTCCGTCTAAAAATACAATTATGTAAAGTTTTTGAGATAGAAATTATCAATTTTAATTTATGACTAAACTATCTTTCTTTCTTTACTTATTTTAGAAACACTCAGTATATACTTTCCAACGTAGAGCTTGTCCATAAAAATTAAGGATAAAATAGAAAAAATTATTAAGAAAAACTAAAAGATTTATATTTTATTACAAGAGAAGGAGCTTAAAATACCTATAATTCTAGTAATACAATTAAGCAAATGCATTAATTATTATATATACTAGGGATAAGGTTCCCGCGCTCCGCGCGGGTCTTATTTTTTTGATGTGTATTCATGTTTTCATTACCTTTTTTTTATTTTATTTAGGTAAAAATATTTTTGCTACGCGTGAGAAAAGATATGTTTTTAAAAAATTATAATATTAAAACTATGTATCAAAGACTTCAACGTGTATAATTGTTTTTTAAATTTTGCATTTATAGGTAATAGAGGTGAATATTTATTTCAAATGTTGAAGCTATAAATATGTTGTTTGTATTGCATTATTTATAATTTTCAACTATATATGGTTTTGGATTAATTCTTCTTAGTAGAATTTATAAAAATAATTGCTTTTTTATTTATAAATAATTACATCTTATTGAAAAGTGACATATATATAAATGTTGAAGTTATATGATTTTAAAACCGTTTGAATAATTAAATTGAAGTTTGATCGGTTAGAATAAATGTTCTTCTTTATTTTTATGAAAAAGAAAATAATCATTTTGCAAAGTGTAAGTTTTAATTAAATCTTCATATATTTAAGTTTTTATTTTATGGATCTTGATCCATCTATCTATAATGTATAAAAACCAACAATAAAAAGATAGCAACATTGAATTGAGGAGTGTGAATTAATCAATCAAAATGTGGAGAATTTAATATTAGGTCTTTAATTTTCTCTCTCCGTGATTTTTATATTATATTAGATAGATTATAATAGATTAGATAGATTAGATGTAAGGGGAGGTTCCAGTAGAAAACAAGTTACAATACGAAGTGCGAAGCGCTCGCGTTCACCAAATTACACGTCAAAATTCAAATTCTGGATGATAATGTTCATAATCTGGAATGTGAAGAGTGTTTTGTTTTGTTTTTTGAAAATGACCTGGACGAACATGATCACCTGATTATGAACATGAGCGCCCAAATTATGAATATTAACTTATTATCTGTGAGCGTGAGCACTTTGCAATGTAAATTTTGTTCTCACCGGAACTTTTACCTACATATGTAAAATTGTTGTACTTGTTTTTCAAAACTAGGATTGTCAACCCCACATGATAAGTGAATTACAGAGTATCCTAACTTTTGTGTACACACGAAACCCTCACTAGATTGGACAAAGTCGGTATGTGATGCGCGCTTGGTCTCCGAGGATGCCAAAAGCGCTCGAGGATGTCCGACTGAAACCTTGAAAGTGTGTTTGTGGATGTCTTTTTGCGGGGATGAGGGTCGATATGGAGTATGCAGTGGAAGATTTGGATATAGACGTCAAGTTTCCTTGACGAATTGGGATATGAATGAAGAGTAAACTCGACAAGCTAGTTTGGTGAAGGATTCGGCTATGGTGATTGAGGGATACTCAAACGAAAGGAAGTTTTGGCTAGGGATGTAGAGGAAAAAGGCTAGAAGATATGAGAACTTTTGGCTAGGGATGTAGACGAAAGAGGCTAGAAGATATGGTGAAGAAGATGAGAAGATAGAGCTCGTAGGATTGGTGACGCCTAGATCGAGAAGATGGAGGAAATTCGTCTCAACAAAGGTTCTTGATTCAAACTAAACATAAGTATTACAAATGGAGGTTGCAGCCTTATAAAGAGAAAACAACAAGAAGAAGACGACTAAACCTAGGGTTTGCAAGAGAGGCGGCGGCTAGGGTTGGGCTAGTGCTTGGGCGAGCTTGGGCTTGAGTGCCAAGAACCCAATAGGAGGGCCCAAACCATGCAAGGCTGGACCACTCCATATTTAGAAACTTTCTAAAAATAGAAAGTTCTAAAACGCTAGCAAAAGCCGAGCTTAAACACTTTCTAAAAATAGTATGTCTCCGAACAAGGGACCGAGACAACAAATCCTAAATAGAGACAACAAAACCAAATAAAGACACTAGTTCATGTTGAGACAACAAAACCAAATTAAGACAACAAATGCAAATTGGGTGGACTAACCCAAAGGGGAAACTTTGGGGCCATTCTGGGGCTTGCGGCGTCGGAGCTCTTAGAGGAGGTTTCGTCCGGCGCTGGTGGGTCCGTCTCCGGCAACCCAGGGGTGGCGCTCACTTTGGCACCGGGAGCGCCGGAGGGAAAGTTGTCGGTGGTGGCCGACGCTGATGGGGGCTTCTGCCGCTTGCGTTTGGGTGGAGTCGCCTTGATCTTGAGAGCTTGGGGAGCGAACCTCAACTTGCGCAGGTGCTGGGTTCTAGGCTTGTGTGTGACAAGTGAGCTTAGGCATAGTAGGCTTGAGGCGCCAATGGACTTGGTCCCGGGATGATCTTCAAGAGTTGAAAGTAGAAGGGACTTAGGCGCCTCTTGGCTTGTGTAGTTGCTTGCCATGGCTTTAGTCACAAATGATTGAACTGCTTCGACGACTGCCTTGGCGCGTTGCCTAGTCATAGGATCACTAGGAGGCATAGTGAGAGCCTCCTCTTCTTTTGTGGCTGTAAGAGAGGGTAGGGGCGCATCAGTATGCGAGAATAATGCGGTACACAATTACATATATTTTTTCTACATGGAAATTGTGTATAGTGGAGAAGGGCGCATAAGTCTTCTGACATTGTGTAAGCTACATGGACACACAATAGATATGTCGTAGGCTAACGATATCTCCCATTCTTTCTAACGCGGCCACGACCCCAAGGTTGATATAGTGACCTCATGTCCCCGTCTCACCAAAATAGAACTTAGGCTCCACGTATGGTGACAAATCTGCAACATTAAAATTGGAAGGCCCACCCAATTCCATAGATAGGTCGACTCTGTAAGCATTGTCACCAAAAACTTCAAGTATCTGAAAAGGGCCGGCTCCCCTATCATGTAGTTTCGTCTTCCTCCGGGATGGGAACCGTTCTTTTCTCAAGTGCAGCCAAACTAGATCTCCGGGAGCGAAGATCATCTCTTTCCTCCCTTTGTTGTGTTGACCTGAGTATTGTTCTGCTCGACGCTCTAGCTGTAGTTTGGTGCGTCTGTGTAGCTCCTGCACAAATTTGGCTCTTTTTCCAGCTGGTAGGCTTTCTTTATCTCCTAGTGGCCGTGGCACCAAGTCCATGGGGGTTTAGGGATTCACCCCATAAACCACCTCGAATGGTGTCAGCTTCGTTGCTGAGTGCCTGGACCTGTTGTAAGAGAATTCTACAATGCAAAGTAAGTCTTCCCAACGCTTGGCGTTGGTGCGCAACATAGTCCTTAATAGTGAACCTAAAGTACGATTAGTCACTTCAGTTTGACCATCAGTTTGGGGGTGATAACTTGTAGAAAAGAACAATTTAGTTCCTAATTTTCCCCATATGACACGCCAAAAATGACTCACGAATTTAGTGTCACGGTCACTCACAATTGTCCTTGGAATGCCATGAAGTCTAACAACATTATCAAAGAATAGATTTGCAATTTCTGTTGCATTGTTAGTCGTCTTGCATGGTATGAAGTGGGAGATTTTTGAAAACCTATCAACGACTACAAAGATAGAATTGTTACCTCTCTGTGAACGAGGCAAACCTGTAATGAAATCCATGGATAGGTCTTCCCCAGGATTGGTCGGAATGGGCAAGGGAGTGTAAAGACCATGGGGGTTTGATCTCGACTTTGCCTTTTGACATGCCACACAGTTGTGGCAAAATCTCTCAACATGCTTTCTCATATGTGGCCAAAAGAAATGTTCTTTAAGTGCAGCCAAGGTCTTGGTAGACCCAAAATGTCCACGCCCTTCATGTGCTTCCTGCATAAGAAGTATCCTAATAGAGAATAAAGGAATACACAAGCGTCCCATCTTATAAAGAAAGCCGTCAATGAGGCAAAAATTCTCCACAACTTGGTTAGCTAAGCAAGATTCAAGAATTGGTTTGAAATATGGGTTATCAGCATACAATTCCTTAAGCAATGAAAACCCTAAGATCTTAGCTTGAAGTTGAGTGAGAAGAATATACATGCGAGAAAGGGCGTCGGCTACCACATTCTCCTTAACTTTCTTGTGGACAACAACATAGGGGAAAGTCTCCATGAACTCTACCCACCGAGCATGTCGTCGCCCTAATGTGGCCTGACTTTTTAGGTATTGCACTGCAGCATGGTCAGAATGAATGACAAATTGCTTTGGCCACAAATAATGTTGCAAAGTTCTGAGTACTCGAATGAGTGCATAAAGCTCCTTGTCATATGTGGGGTAGTTCAGCGTAGCCCCACTTAATTTCTCACTGAAGTAGGCAATGGGGCGTTTGTCTTGTAGCAAAACGCCTCCAATTCCAAAGTTTGATGCATCACATTCTACTTCAAAAGTCTTCTCAAAGTCTTGTAACTGCAGAAAGGGTGCCTCGCACAAGGCTTTTTTGAGCTTCTGAAACGCAGACTCGTATGTCTCAAGCCACTCAAACTTGCAACCCTTCTTGGTCAATTCGTGCAGTGGTATAGCTATGGTGTTGAAGTCTCGATCAAATCGTTTGTAGAAACCTGATAAGCCTAGGAAGGATCGTACCATTGTACTAATAGTAGGTTGTGGCCATTCCTTGATCCCTCGAACTTTCTCTTCATCCACTGTCAGTCCATTTTTAGAGACCACAAATCCCAAGAAAATTGTGCTCTCTGCTACGAAACTGCACTTCTTCAGATTGGCAAACAGTTGTTGCTTCCGAAGGCACTCTAGCACTTGTCGCAAGTGGTCTTTGTGCTCTGCAAGGCTGCGACTATAGACCAATATGTCATCAAAATAAACCACGACAAACTTACCTAGATATTGATGCAGCACATGGTTCATGAGGCGCATGAATGTGGACGACGCATTGGTGAGTCCAAATGGCATGACTAACCACTTGTACAAGCCATACTTGGTTTTGAAAGCCGTTTTCCACTCATCGCCAGCCTTCGTTCGAATCTGATGGTATCCACTCTTCAAATCAATCTTTGAAAATATGGTAGCACCATGCAGTTCATCGAGCATATAATCCAGACGTGGAATTGGATGTTTGTACTTGACTATAATCTGGTTGATTGCCCTACAGTCCACACACATTCTCCAAGTGCCATCCTTCTTAGGCACTAGAATTACTGGAACCGCACAAGGACTTAAACTCTCTCTGACATAGCCCCTTTCAATGAGCTCCTACACATGTCTCTGTAGCTCATGAGTTTCTTCTGGGCTTGCCCTGTAGGCTGCTCTGTTAGGCAAAGAAGCTCCAAGCACAAAATCAATTTGATGCTCGATGCCTCGAATTGGTGAAAGACCATCTGGTAACTCTTCAGGGAACACATCTTTGAAATCCTGCAAAACAAATTGTATGCAAGTAGGGAGATTAATTTGTTCCTTGTCAGTTGAAATGCAAAGTTTAGGACATAAAAGGAAACATGGAAGCCTTCCCTGTATAATGTCGGACAAGTCACTTGGATGAGTCATAAACACTCGCTGCTCGCAGGTGTCTTGTATGGCTCTAGCTCTGTGGTTGGCCGGGCGGTTTTTGATTTTTCCCGGCGTTCTGGCTCGCGATCCTCATCTTTTGGGCCATTGGATGCAGCGCTCGGACCAGAATTAGGGTCTGGTGGTTTGCGCTTGATCGACGCTGGCTCTTGCTCTTGTTGCACGTTGCGCTGCACAGGCGTGCTCGGGGAGCCTCCTGGGTTGTGTCTTGGAGACACACTCGGCATCGGTATAGGCGCGCTCGGGGAGCCTCCGGTGTTGTGCCCTTGAGACACGATCGACTCCGGGGAAGGCGCGCGCGCTGTTCCTCTGGGCTTTGTTGACACCGCATGTGGTTCTCCAAGTGTGAGCTTGGTCATGTTTGGCATTGGAGTGTTTTTCTCTTCGGTGTCCGGACGCTTTCCTTGTTCCTTCCCGAGGACTCCTAGACTTGGCCTCGACTTGTGTTGTTCATTCTGAACAACCTTGTTTCGTTCTCTTTCTGCCATGTCCTGTAAAATCTCATGTGGCGACATTGGTAAGAGTGTGACACGTTTTCCATTATAGGTAAATAAATATGTATTTAAATACCCATCATGGATAACACGTCTATCAAATTGCCATGGACGTCCAAGTAGAAGATGAGTGGAGTCCATGGGTACTATGTCACATAGCACTGAATCAGAATATAAACCAATAGAGAACGAAATAAAACATTGCCTTGTTACTTGTTCACTTCGACTTGATTTGAGCCATTGGAGCCCATATGGTTCGGGATGTGGAGTAGTAGGCAAGTTGTAATGTCTGACTACTTTCTCATTAATGAGATTGCAACAACTTCCTCCATCGATTATTACGCTCAATGTTGATTGCTTGAATAAGTATCTTGTGTGAAACAGATTGTCACGCTGATCCTGGGTTGGTGCTTCTTTTATGGATAAGATTCGCCGGGCTACTAAGGAATGAAAGGCTGGTTGTTTCAACAAGGTTGGTAGGCCGAGATCCTCTCTTGCAAACAAAGACATTCCGGCGAGTAAAAGTGCACAAGAACTATCTCAAAACAAAGAAATCAAGCAAGTATAATTGCTTATACAAGATCCAGACAAAGCACTCGTAGGGTTACTACTTTGGCTGGCCGTATGGCGGTGAAGGCAAGCTTGTGTTTCAAGGACTAACCGAAAGAGATGAAAGATAATATAGCAAGTCAACAAGCTTTCAAATCAAACACAATTGCAAGATAAGTAGCATGCAAGATAAGTTGCATGCAAGACAAAGGCAAACAATGAAGCGACTCTAGACAGTGAGGAGATATGAAGATGGATCGAACCAAATTTGTGTAGGCTCAAGGGTTACCTTATTTGGGTTGTGCCTTGGCCAAACTATAAGCCTTTTTGACTTTTTTTTTTGATTTATAATATCTCGAAGATATGATACGATTTGATTTGGTTCGAGATATTTGTGAAAAGTCAAGATATGCAAGATATGACTGATTTTCGGCCAACATAAAAGAAACCAAATATCCTAATAAGATACTAAATCTCAACAATAGGAAAGATAAGATATGCAAGATCCTATCTAGAAAATCAAGCAAATTTTCGGCGATCCTATGGTCAAAGGCTAGCACAATTTTAGGGATATTTTTGTATGATTCCTTGCAAGGGAAGCTACGAATCAGCCTAAGGGTTTGAATAATTGTTTTGTGAATTTTTCAGGATTTATGTGGCCAAAAGCCGTGAGCAAATGGGTGTGAGAAAAAAAAAATTCGCCGAAATGGATCGAAGTGGATAATGAAAGACAAGTGTAATGAATAGATAGCTTGTAAAAGACAATTAACACTTACAAGATGACCTTGCTCTGATGTCAGTTGATGCGCGCTTGGTCTCCGGGGATGCCAAAAGCGCTTGAGGATCTTCCACTGAAACCTTGAAAGTGTGTTTGTGGATGTCTTTTTGTGGGGATGATGGTCGATATGGACTATGCAACGGAAGATTTCGATATAGACGTCAAGTTTCCTTGACGAATTGGGATATGAATGAAGTGTAAACTCGACAAGCTAGTTTGGTGAAGGATTCGGCTATGGTGATTGAGGGATACTCAAACAAAAGGAAGTTTTGGCTAGGGATTTAGAGGAAAGAGGCTAGAAGATATGGGAACTTTTGGCTAGGGATGTAGACGAAAAAGGCTAGAAGATATGGTGAAGGAGATGAGAAGACAGAGCCCATAGGATTGGTGACGCCTAGATCAATAAGATGGAGGAAATTCGTCTCAACAAAGGTTCTTGATTCAAACTAAACATGAGTATTACAAATGGAGGTTGCAGCCTTATAAACAGAAAACAAGAAGAAGAAGACGACTAAACCTAGGGTTTGCAAGAGAGGCGGCGGCTAGGGTTGGGCTAGTGCTTGGGCGAGCTTGGGGTAGAGTGCCAAGAGCCCAATAGGACGGCCCAAACCATGCAAGGCTGGACCACTCCATATTTAGAAACTTTCTAAAAATAGAAAGTTCTAAAACGCTAGCAAAACCCGAGCTTAAACAATTTCTAAAAATAGTATGTCTCCGAATATGGGACCGAAACAACAAATCCCAAATAGAGACAACAAAACCAAATAAAGACACTAGTTCATGTTGAGACAACAAAACCAAATTAAGACAACAAATGCAAATAGGGTGGATTAACCCAAAGGGGAAAGTCCGGGGCCATTCCGGGGCTTGCGACGTCGGAGCTCTTGGAGGAGGTTTCGCCCGGCGCTGGTGGGTCCGTCTCCGGCAACCCAGGGGTGGCGCTCACTTTGGCACCGGGAGCGTCGGAGGGAAAGTCGTCGGTGGTGGCCGACGCCGAATGGGGGCTTCTGCCGCTCGTGCTTGGGTGGAGTCGCCTTGATCTTGAGAGCTTGGGGAGCGAACCTCAAATTGCGCAAGCGCTGGGTGCTAGGCTTGTGTGTGACAAGTGAGCTTAGGCATAGTAGGCTTGAGGCGCCAATGGACATGGACGCACAATAGATATGTCGTAAGTCTTGTGACATTGTGTAATCTACATGGACGCACAATAGATATGTCGTAAGCTAACGATATCTCCCATTCTTTCTAACGCGGCCACGGCCTCAAGGTCGATATAGTGACCTCATGTCCCTACAAGGTCGGGAATATCTTCGTGTCACGCTGAATTTGGTCGTTATTTAAAGTCTAAGAAGTTACCAAGTTGTCTATAGAGCGTGAATAAAGTTGTTATCACCCTTTCTTGGAATTATTTTTTGCGGACTATGTGTTTCCTCCTCTAGGTTGAGCGGATGTGACGATGTACGTTGTTAAGGGTTGTCCTGTATCTTCTAGTCTTGTTTGGTCCTCCTCTTGAACTTCCTCGAAGGTGGTGCATGAATACATAGTTCCATGGTTGTCAAGATCGGGATCCAGATAGTAGGATCTTATGATCCTAAGATATGAAATTTACAAAATGATCTCATGTCATGTAGGATCTTAACCATGTCAAGAACATACCCGTGATCTTACTGGCTCATACAAGATCGTAAAATTTTACGATCTTTTGATGCACACAAGCAAGAAACATTCAATTTGAGAGCAATTCTTTTTGGCAAAATTAATGATTTTCCAGCTTACGGGAATCTATCTGGTTGTACTACAAAAGGTCATCATGCTTGTCCTATATGTGGCACAGATACTTACTATGACGAGTTGACAAACAAGACGGTGTACATGGAAAATCCCACATTTGTAGATGTTGGTCATTGTTATCGCAAGAAGAGAAAGAATTTCAATGGGGCTTTTGAGAAAAAGATTGCTCCAACTCCTCTAACTTGTGAGCAAGTTTATGAAAGAGTTAAAGATATAAATTGCAGTTTCGGCAAGAAAGACGAATTCGGCGAGAAGAAGGAACCCAAAACCATTAATGGTTGGAAGAAAAAATCTATTTTCTTCTCTCTTCCATATTGGAGAATTTTATTCGTCTGACATAGCCTTGATGTGATGCATATCGAAAAGAATGTTTGTGATAGTATAATTGGCACACTGTTAAATATTACGGGAAATACAAAAGATGGCATCCAAGCAAGATACGATTTGCAAAAAATGGGAATTAGGCCAGAATTACATCTAGTCGAGGGGGAGAAACGCACTTATATTCCTTCTTCAAGCCACACTCTATCTAGAAATGAAAAGAGGGAGGTTTGTGATTTTCTAAATAATGTTAAAGTGCCCGATGGGTATTCTTTTAACGTTAGAAGTCTTGTTTCGATGAAGGATCTGAAGTAAATTGGTCTAAAGTCTCATGATTGCCATATTTTAATGCATGAAATGTTGTTGATAAGACTGCGTGGAATTTTTCCTAAAGGTGTTCGGCTAGAAATAACCAGGTTATGTTTCTTCTTCAAATAAATTTGGAACAAAAAATTGACCCCGCTCAGTTGAATTCCTTGCAGAATAATGTTATTCTTACTTTGGGTGAGCTTAAATGTATTTTCCGCCAACCTTCTTTGACGTCATGGTCCATTTGGTCCTTCACTTGGTAAGAGATGTGAGATTATGTGGTCCGATTTTTCTTAGATGAATGTATTCTTTTGAGAGGCATATGAAGGTTTTGAAACATATGTGAATAACAAAAATTGTCCCGAGGGATCAATTTCTGAACGATATATAGTTGAAGAGGCAACATAATTTTGTAGTAATTATTAGTCTATCGGTCTTCCTAAAGCTAAACGAGTAGATACAGAAGACGGGCATGGGATTTGAGGAGCCAAACTAATTAGTATGTGTCCTTGTATGCGTCAACAAGCACACCTCTATGTCCTTCATAATGTAGATGAAGTTGGGCAATATGTAGAGGAGCACAAGAGCATTTTGAGCGCCAAAACAGGGGTAGACTTGAAAGTTGGATTCTGAATGAGCATAACCGCACATTCACCTCATGGTTTGAGCAAACGATTGCTGCGGAATTGGTCAAGTCGCCAAATTCAGTGTCTGAAAAATTAAGGTTGTTATCCTATGGGCCTAAGATGGAAGCCTTTCATTACTCTGCATATATAGTTAATGGTTATACATTCTACACAAAGGATCGTGATGATAAGAGCACAACGCAAAACAGTGGGGTTACCCTTGTATGGCAAGCCCTCCGTGTTGCAAGCGCTAAAGATCAACATACCGTCTATGCAACCATGCAATATTATCATGTGATTGACAAGATTTTTGAACTGGAATACGCCAACTTCAAGGTTCCAGTGTTTGGTTGCAAATGGGTTGATTATAGCACAGTCAAAGTTGATGAGCTAGATCTTAACCTTGTAGACCTCAACAAATTAGGTCATAAAGAAGATCCGTTCATATTTGCATCACAAGCAAAGCAAGTATTTGATGTTTCAGATCCATCAAACAAGAAGCGGTCAATTGTTTTGCAAGGGAGAAAAATATTTTCTGGTGATGACCTTGAAGATGTTATTGAAGGAAATATTTGCTATATGGTTCCCACACACAATGTTGAAAACATTGATAAAGAGTTCTACATAGGAGAAGATCATGATGAAGGGTTGTATATTCAAGAAGGAAATCAAGTAGGTAGTGGTGCATCAAAGAAATGTCGTTGCCGACTAAAGGATAAATGAAAATATTGATATGATGAGGAGATTAAGGTTTTGGTGAGTCCATGGCCCTTGGTTTTATGAGGAATTGATTTGTTACAATATTTCCGTTTGGTGTTGTTAATTTTTAATTTTTTACTTGTGTGAGTGAAAAATCATGGCTTTCTTTTGTTGCTCAGGTGACTTTCTTTTCTATTGCATTGAAGTGGCTATTTTTGGTGTCTCAGTTAGCAGCTTTCATCATCTTCAGGTTGCTGCCAAAGTTCCTTGTTTCAGTTGGCTGATGTCATCATCTTGTAATTGCTGTTAAAGTTTCTTGTTTCAGCTAGATAATTTTAGATTTCTTTTGCTGACTTGTTTTGTTGTTTTCTTTCTAAGTTTTGAAGTTGGATAACCTTTATCTGAATCTTTGTTGATGTCATCATCTTCAAATTGTTGTTCTCTTTCTTTCCCACTCATTATATATATATTTTTGTTTTTCCCTTCTCACGGTCTGGAACCTGCAATAGACAGTCTCACATGTACATACACTATAATAACAGGGGAGAAAGACATCATTTTTTATCAAGGATATAGCTCTACTGCCACCCACTAAAGAACCTAAAAGCTTAAAAGGTCACACATAACTGAATATGTCATACCCTGGTTGTCATCTCGAGAAGGCTTATTGCACTCGTGTCAGACACAGTCTGACACGAGGTTAATTCCGCGCGTTGCTCAGCTCCGCGCGGAGTTTCAAGAAATTTCAAAGTCCACGAATTCAGAATTCGTGGACTTATTTTTTTTTTTGAAATTTTGAAGTTTCAAAGCTCATGAATTGTGAATTCGTGAGCTTTTTGATGTTTTCAAAGCTCGTGAATTGTAAATTCGTGAGCTTTTTGAAGTTTACCTCACGAATTTAGAATTCGTGGAGTTTGAAGCGGAGTTAAGCGTCGCGCGGAGCTAGGCTCCGCGCGGCTGTCAGATCCGCCGGAAAAACCGGCTGGTCATTCAGCCTGTCATTCAGTCCATTCGAGTGTATTTAAGGCTTATTGCACTCGTGTCAGACACAGTCTGACACGAGGTTAATTTCACGCGTTGCTCAGCTCCGCGCGGAGTTGGGCAACGCGCGGAGTTTCAAGAAATTTCAAAGTCCACGAATTCTGAATTTGTGGACTTATTATTATTTTTTTGAATTTTTGAAGTTTCAAAGCTCATGAATTGTGAATTCGTGAGCTTTTTGAAGTTTCAAAGCTCATGAATTGTGAATTCGTGAGCTTTTTGAAGTTTTCAAAGCTCACGAATTGTAAATTCGTGAGCTTTTTGAAGTTTACATCACGAATTTAGAATTCGTGGAGTTTGAAGCGGAGTTAAACGTCGCGCGGAGCTAGGCTCCGCGCGGCTGTCAGATCCGCCGGAAAAACCGACTGGTCATTCAGCTTGTCATTCAGTCCATTCGAGTGTATTTAGAATCGCCCTTGTCATCTATATTGGCATTATACTATAAAAATAATCATATGCCAGCTCTATGTAATCAAACCTCAAGTAGATGGAACTTCCATATATGGTAAATGGTAAGACATGGCATATATGTGTCATATCGGTCTTATAGGTTGATAAAAGTGTTATTGTCACACACTAAGGTGACGTTTGTTTAGATTGTCGGAAACAGAAACGGAAAGGAAACAAACTTAGTTCATTTTAGAGGAATTGTTCAATGATCAAAATTGTGATTTTATTTCCTTTCCCCCTTCTCATTAGGGTTGTTCATTATCGGATATCCGATCCGGCGTTTCGGATCGGGTATCCGCAAAAAAAATTCTCAATATTGCGATCCGTATCCGTATCCGAAACGTCCGGATATCCGATCCGAAATCCTCGGATCGGATTGGATATCCGAGGCGGATATCCGAAATATCAATACAAGTCATTGGTGGGTCCACTAGTGGTCATTAAATGTTGGTGAGTCCATTAGTAATTAGCCCAATACCATTATATCACTAATGGGCTTTGTCCAAATAAATGCAGAGGGCTAAGTCCAAACAATACTTGAGTATTGACGACCACTCACATATTTTTTTTGGTAACGTGGTCAATTATGGTAATGTGGTTATATACGTTATGTTGACATCTTATGTTCTTGTGCGCAAAATATTTTCTTCATCGGGTTCATGGGCCACATGATATGTAGTTTGCAAACTTTTCTGCGGGATGAAGTTTGCAAACTTTTCTGCGGGATGAAGTTTGCATGTCTAGCATCAATTTTATTAACAACATAGATCAGTAAGAAGGTTCATGGGCCACAAGATATTGTATGCCAAAGTTTTTCAAGTTTTTATCTTAAAGTTTTGGCCAAAGGAAAAAATCATAAATGAGCTCTTCCCTCGCTAGAGAATTTTAGAACTGTGCTGGGGTGCCTGTGCTGCACAATGAACCCTCCTGAGGAGCTGATGCAATATATTGAATTTGACCAAGTTCTCTCTGACCAAGCATTAACACTTGGAGAACATTAGCTGGTGCAACATTCTTTTTGGGTTAAATTCAAGCAACAACATTATACAACAATAGATATAAAAAAAATCAGTTCACAAAATCCTCGGACAATCTTCTTTGACAAAATTAAGAACCAGTGACAGTCAGTCATTGCTGAATAACAATTCAGCATCACTGACTTCCGCAAACTCAAATAAATAAGATTATAAGCAATTGTGCAAGAACAAGATATAAGGGTAAACAACTCTCTTTTTATTCATTTAATTCTTTTCTTCCTGAATGCACAATAATACACAGTGATTGCTTAGTCGAATTACACCATCAATTGGTCCTAAAGTAACCAAATAAATATAGAATGACCAAAAAGATTAGCAAATCTACAACCTTGTGTACAAAGAAACATTGCTAATGCTCACTAAATAGTTCACAACTACGTTTTTCAAAGGCTTAGTCTGCTAAAAAGAAGCAAATTGAATTCTAAGCATCCATTTGATTGAAGAGCATTGGATATAACTTGGGGATTGTGCTTCTTCATCCTCCTTTGCTTTGCTGGTGTCGAGACAAATTTTAAACAATCTTTTGAGGATCCTCGGTTCTCATATGCTAAACACACATTGTATCCAGAAATCTCCTTCCTTAGAATTTCAGTTTGAATGCAGTACTATGTGCTTTAATGATTTCTGGGATTCATTACTTTCGGATGAGTGGAAAATAGTTTGGCATTCTCCGGTTAGGCATCATCAGCTCAGCTATTGCAATTCCAATTCATTTGAATGAGGCTTGTCATAGAGAAATAGTTGTAAGACATTTAGCATCAGTAGTGTAACAACTAATCGACAAGTAGTTCGACTTTACCACGATTAGCACAAACAAATTAAATTAGTAGCTAGAGAACAAATTACGGTGTGCAAGATCTATTATAAGCTAGAGGACGTACCTGTGTTCGATCTGGTGGGTGTAGTTAGGTCCCTGAATTGCGAGGAGAATCTAACGAAGAGGACGAGTGAGAAAGAGTAGAACGCTAAGCGGTCGTTGATGGCAACTTCCATGGAATTGCGGTAGGAATCCTCTAGTCCAAAATAATAGTCCATTTCATGGTCCATTCATTTTGATTGGTTCAAATAAGTATTTTTCTTTTATTTTTTTAAAACTAAATAGTTATATAGCATTTTTTAATATCACTTTAACCAATGAAATCAATTGGACCATGAAATGAACTATCATTTTGGACTAGAGGATCCTTACCGATGGAATTGAAGGTATGGATGAGTAAGCGTAGAGGAGAGAAGGATAAAGAAAGGAGAATACATAGGGCTTTATTCGCTCTGATTGGAGAATTCATAGGTTCCGGTATAACAACGTAAGTACGGTGTAATGGAATGGAGTAACTAGTATTTAGTTTCAATGGTATTCAGGGTTGTTAAGGTTGTCAATAAGGGTAAATACTCGTTACACCGAAACTCAGTCTTCTCTATATATATATTTATATCTAGAAAAAAATACTCCGTATTTATTAAAAACTACTCCATCTTATCTTTCAGTAAAAAGTTAAAACCCTAAATACCATTAAGTATCAGCCTCTCTGTGTTTTGGGTCCCTAGAGAAGAATCCATGATTTTGGTGCTTGCTTCTTCTAGTTAGCTACTTGCAACTTCGATCCGCTCCTTCTGTTTTTTAGTTGATCAAAACAAGAAATTCGCATTGGTAAGTTTTAGATTTGCTTACATTTGATGATGTTTTTGTCAGGGGTTTTGCTTTAGCATCTCGTTGTTGTATAGAGATTGTAGTTGTCGTTGTTGCTATGTGTTTTTTCTTTGGAGCACATTACGATTGGTTTGGTATGTTCATGTCACATTCAATGATCTTGTCAAAGCCATCTAAATTAAAATCTTCCCCCCGTGTTTTCATTTTCTTTGAGAAAATAGTAATCTCTATTTGAGTTACTTGCTATTTTCTTAAAATTGGCATTGTTGAATGTTATTGGTATATTGGTGT
The DNA here is from genome assembly GCA_029168935.1 of Oxyria digyna. NCBI lineage: Eukaryota > Viridiplantae > Streptophyta > Magnoliopsida > Caryophyllales > Polygonaceae > Oxyria > Oxyria digyna. The sequence continues at coordinate 3,453,458 of JAPVLV010000019.1, forward strand.
ATTGTGTTTAGGTGACGTGTCAGTTTTATTCATATATATACCCTTGTAACAGAATATCATCATTATACAATACAGAAAACAAAACAGAATTTCTCTTCTCCCTCTCTCTCTTTCTTTCTCGTTACTCAGCTATGCTCACCTACAATGGTGAATGCTGATTTCTTCTTACTGTTGTTATACAACATGGTATCAGAGCAAGTATTTGAGATCCTCACATCCTTCTTCATCTGATTTCCTCTTTTCCTCAATTTTCCCCAAATCCACAAACACAGACCTAAATCATGCCTTCCAACACTAATCCTGCAATCGACACCAACGATCCTCTTTACCTTCATCCTAGCGATCATCCAGGTCTATCTCTGGTCACAAAAGTATTTGATGGCATCAACAATTTCGGAGAATGGAAGATAACGATGAAAATCGCATTATCGGCAAAGAACAAAACAGGTTTCATCTCTGGATCTTTGCCTCAACCTCCTTCTTCAGATCCTCTATGCGATCGCTGGAATCGATGCAATGACATGGTGCAAGCTTGGTTGCTGAATGGCCTGAGCAAAGAGATTAAGCGCAGTGTCATTTATACTGAGACATCACATGGAATATGGGAAGAACTTTGTGTTCGATTTGGTCAGATCAGCGGAGCTCAGCTCTATGCTGTTAAGAAGGAACTTGCAGGTATGACACAAGGATCTGATTCTATTTCTGGATATTATACTAAAATGAAGGTGTTATGGGATGAGTTAAGTAGTGTAAGATGTCTTCCTCTTTGTTCCTGTGGAGTGGTGAAAGATTATATGAAATTGGAAGACGATGAGCGTCTTGTACATTTTTTAACGAGACTGAATGAGGCTTATACAACTATTAGAGGTTCTTTGTTGATGATGAAACCTTTGCCTAGTGTTGCACATGGATATGCTTTACTCTTACAGGAAGAGAAACAAAGAGAAATGCAGACACATTCTCAAGTTCAGCAGGAGGCAGCCTCTATGAATGTTATGAATGTTTCTAAGGGATCAGAAATTCAGAAAAGGAACAGTGGAGAAAAGAGGGAACTCTATTGCACCAACTGCAAGAAAACAAATCACACAGTGGAGAAATGTTTCTTTCTTCATGGATTTCCTGCACATTATAGAGACAAGAAGAAGAAAGGAACATCAGAAGGGAAATTTGCAGGCTCAGCTCTTTTAGATCTCACCACAGAACAGGAAAACAAATTGCTAAGCCTTATTGGATTCTCTTCAAGTGGACCTAAACAAATAGTGGAGGATGATTTTGCAGGCTTTGCAGGTAGTTCTTTCACCTCTCACATTTTTAATAAGGTCACTTGGATCATAGATACAGGTGCTAGTTGTCATATGTGTTGTGACATAGACTTGTTTGAGAATGAACACAGTATAAGTAAACCTTTTGAGATCACTTTGCCTACTGGTGAGAGAACTACAGTGGGATCAGTTAAGGTTTTACCTGCTTTGACACTTAGAGAAGTGTTGTATGTGCATGCATTCCAGTGTAATCTGCTGTCAGTAGGGAAGTTGATTAGAGATATGAGATGTCGAGTGTTGTTTACACCTTCAAGTTGTGTATTGCAGGCTCCCTTTATGAAGACAACTTTGGTGATTGGTAAGATGTTCAAGGATTTATACTTGCTGGAGAGTGCACAGCAACCAGTAGCAGATGGGATAGCAGCTTCTGCAGTCAACACTAAAGATCCTCACATTTGGCATTTTCGATTAGGACATTTGCCTTTTTCTAAATTGGAAACATTGAAATTGATCACCTCAGGTGAATGTAATAATACACCTTGCTTGATATGTGCCCAGGCAAGACAAACCAGACTGTCATTTCCTTTGAGTAATATTAGTACTAAAGCTCCTTTTGAATTGATTCACATTGATGTTTGGGGGCCATACAAACCTCCTACTTATAATGGCTTTAGGTACTTTCTCACTGTGGTTGATGACTACACTAGAACCACATGGGTTCATTTGCTGTCTACAAAGAGTAATGCTTTTTGTCTGCTCAAGAGTTTTGTCTCTATGGTAAAAACTCAGTTTGGTAGACAGGTTAAGGGAGTAAGGAGTGATAATTCCTTAGAATTGGGACTAAGCAAGGAGTCTTCTGAATATCTGTCTGCTGAGGGGATTGCACATCAAACCTCATGTGTTGCTACCCCACAACAAAATGGGGTAGTGGAGAGAAAACATAGACACTTACTTGAAGTGGCTAGGGCCTTGATGTTTCATTCCAAGTTGCCTAAGAGATTTTGGGGGGATAGTGTTCTTACAACTGCCTACATCATAAATAGGCTTCCTTATAAACTTCTTGGCAACACCTCACCCTATGAGTTGTTGTTTCACACACCTCCATCTTACAAACACCTGAAAGTGTTTGGTTGTCTTTGCTTTGTGTCAACACTCAGACAAGGCAGAGATAAGTTCCAAGCCAGAGCTATGCCTTGTATCTTCCTTGGGTATCCTCTTGGTAAGAAAGCTTACAAAGTTTTCTGTCTGGAAACACAGAAAATTTTAGTTTCTAGAGATGTTGTATTCCATGAAGAACTCTTCCCTTACCAGGAATCATCTTTTCATGACACTGCTATCCCCAACTCATATCCTTCTGTGCCTTTGGCTCATGAGGATAACCCCATTCCTTCTTCTTCTCCAGCTATACCTGCCACTTCTGATGTTATGCCAAGAAGGTCTTCCAGAACTCATAACCCACCACCTCATCTTCATGATTATGTCTGTAATGCAGTCACAGCTGAGTCAGGAGTGTGCTGCCACACACTCACTTCTACTGTAGTTTTTCCAGACTACAAATTCACTCCCACAACCTATCCAGAAACTGAACCTTTCTCTTTTGATCAAGCTTGCCAATTTTCTGTATGGCAGGATGCTATGCAAGAGGAGTTCAAAGCCTTGGCTTTGACTAAGACTTGGGAAGTTGTGGAGCTTCCTCGTGGTAAAAAGGCCATAGGTTATAAATGGGTATACAAAGTCAAGAGAAAGGCAGATGGAAGCATAGAGAGGTATAAGGCTACACTTGTTGTGAGAGGGTTCACTCAACAAGAGGGGGTGGATTATAATGAGACTTTTTCTCCAGTCATTAAGATGACTACTGTCAGATCTCTCATATTTGTGGCTTTGAAGAAGCATTGGCAAGTTTTCCAGCTTGATGTTAACAATGCCTTCCTCCATGGGGAGTTGGATGAAGTGGTTTACATGAAGGTTCCTCCAGGAATGCAAGTTGACAACCCTAATCAGGTTTGTTTACTGAAAAAGTCCTTATATGGCTTGAAGCAAGCTTCAAGGCAGTGGTATGCTAGGTTATCCAGTGCTTTGAAATCTAGAGGGTATGCTCAGTCACTCAATGATTACTCATTATTCTACAAGAAGTCCTCTACCTCTACAGTTTATGTGGCTGTGTATGTAGATGATATTCTTGTCACAGGAGGTGACCTACTTGAGATAACTCAACTCAAGGAGTTTCTCAACAATGAATTCAGGATTAAGGATCTAGGACTTTTGCACTTGTTCTTGGGTATTGAGTTCATTCCAGTTGAGCAAGGCATTCTCATGAGTCAACAAAGGTTTATCACAGAGTTATTGCATGATTTCCCTTTGGATCATCCCCATAATGCAGCCGGTCCTTTGGAATGCAGAGTTCCTCTTCTTATGGACTCAGGTGAACTTCTATCTGATCCTTTGCCTTATGGACAACTGGTTGGTAAGTTGAATTTTCTTGTCAACACCAGGCCAGATCTTGCCTTTGCTGTGCAATTTCTCAGTTAGTTCAATCATTCTCCACGCCAGCCACATCTTGATGTTGCTTTTCATGTGCTTTCTTATATTCGAGGCACACAACATAAGGCACTTTTGCTCAACAATACATCAGATACTAAGCTTCTTGCATACTGTGATGCAGATTGGGCTACGTGTCCCCATAGTAGGAAATATGTCAGTGGTTTCTTAGTTTTCTTTGGAGGCTCTCTGATTTCCTGGAAATCAAAGAAGCAACAGAGTGTCTCCTTATCCTCCACAGAGGCAGAATATCGTTCATTGCGCCGGGTTTGTGCTGAGTTAGCCTGGCTTAGTCGACTTCTTGCTGAATTGGGAGTTGAGGATGTTGTTCCTATACCTGTTAAGTGTGACAATCAGGCTGCTGTGTACATTGCTCGGAATCCTGTGTTCCATGAGCGTACAAAGCACATTGAACTTGATTGCCATTATGCTCGCGAGAAATTTCTTGAAGGCCTGATCACACTCTCCCATGTCTCCACGCATTCTCAGTTGGCTGATTTTCTCACCAAGTCTCTTCCTGGAGTTCGTTTACATAGTTTGTTCTCCAAGATTGGCATGGTTGACCCTGCTCCATCTTGAGAGGGGGTATTGGTATATTGGTGTATTGTGTTTAGGTGACGTGTCAGTTTTATTCATATATATACCCTTGTAACAGAATATCATCATTACACAATACAGAAAACAAAACATAATTTCTCCTCTCTCTCTCTCTCTTTCTTTCTCGTTACTCAGCTATGCTCACCTACAATGGTGAATGCTGATTTCTTCTTACTGTTGTTATACAACAAATGTTGGTACTTTCCAACTTAAATTTTTCCTTGACCTTTTGACATTGTGTTTATGGAGTATATACTCATAATTTGGACTCTTGTTTTTGGGTTTTTAACTTATCGCCCAAGTGGTCTGATAATTGTTTTTGATACCAACCTTTGTCTTTCATGTACATCAATGTTAGTATAGTTTTTATTTTATTTTTGCTTTTTGAATGTTACTTCATTTAGTTTTCTTTAAGCTTTCTATCACCAATAGTGTGTTAATCAATGGAGACTCATTAGCATGAGCACAACCAGTTCGACAAAATTCTTGAACCAATGAATTGTTGATCGATTTTATCTGTTGTTGTATCTAGATTGAACTGCTTACTTCTGTAGATTTCCCTAGAAAAAAATAGTGTATGAACCAACCTCATAGCTACATTCCTGTTGTCAGTTTTTGGACCGAGTTTTCTCGATTTTCATTGTATTGGGGCCTAAATTGACTTGCTTAGATATTTGTATGCATGAATTGTTCTTATACTCAATGTATCTATCAACTAATACTCACTTTTTAATTTGAAAAATGAGTGGAGAGCGTCTGTTTGAATGCTGCTTACCCTCCATTTTAAACAACTGTGAAGTAAAAATAAGGCCTTGATAGTATACTTTATCTAAGACATTGTGGAAGAATTTGATTGGTTTCTTATTTGACATAAGTAGTATGTAAAAGCACTCAGATTGCATATCATGTTTTCCTTGTATAAGATTTTGTGCTTGTCGTCTAGTAATATTATTGTTCCGTCTAAAATAGAGTTGATTTTCTGTATTATAGTGCTGACTCAGGGAAGTCATCTGTAGATACCCTTTCAAGCCTCTTGTATGAATGTTTTAACTGTATACGACCTTGTCTATGATTATGCTTCAAGTACGACAAGGAACACTTATGATGCAAAAGTGTTTGTAGCTATAAATTAATTTATGCTCCATGAAATTACTTTCTGAAATAATATGCATATTTGCCAAGCTCTCTATTCAGCTTATGTTGTCAATATTTCCATTCTAAGTATTTTCACCTTATTATAATGTGTGATTATATTGTTTTATTTTTATAGACATGTCCTCCTCCAGTAAGCGCGAAGATGAATGTAGATGAATATGATAAAGATTATATAAATAAAAATTCTTCATCTAATAAGAAAGGCACAATGTTTTTTTGCAAGAGCACGAGAACACAATGTATTAACAAATCTTATGATAAATATGAAAAAGGGTGAAAAAATCAAGGTGCAATGGGGATGCAACGGTGACTCTATAGAGGCTAACATGTAGGGTTTTAGATGCTATAAGCGGAATTGCATGAAACGATTTCCTAACATCTAAACGAAGGATCTATTGCATAAACTAATTGGATTGAGGAATAGAAGAAACAATTACCTCTTGATGCGTGTTCAATCACTCGAACGGAGAGAGCCTCACTTGAAACTCCTCTACTTAGTCCACCCGAGCAAAGATCTGGATCTCTCGAAGTCAACTGCTAGGTGGAAGATGAAAGGGTTTTAAAAGAGAAAAAAAATACGTAGAAGAGTAAGTGAAGGCTTATTAAATTAGGGTTTCCAATAAACCCTTATTTATAAATAACTCTTAGTTAACTATTTTTCCTTTTATCCCTTAATCAATAATAACACTTTATTATTATTAAACTCTATCTCAAAACTACATCTTATATAGCATTATATTATATACTTTATATAATAATGCTCCCAAAATATCAAGTCCATAAACTCTTAGGGTGTGACCTCATAGGACCCAATTATGATAGCAATAAACTTTTTAACATAAAGTTTATAAATCATAGTTGGCTTCTAGCAAAGCACTATGACTACCTAAAATAACTGGATTATGAATCTCCATCAATAGTCTTATTTCATAATAAGTAAGTGCACATCCAGGACACAATTACTTCAATCTCCCACTTGTCCCGAAAACAAGTGTGCAATGCTAAAATTCCTTTGTCACTTAGTATCTTACTTGACTATACAATTAAACTCATCGTTTCCGCCAAATATGTTTCTTGAGCTCTTGAGATCGAACTGTCATTACAGGTGATTACTAGTAATCCATCTGAGCATGGCCATGCATTTTTCACAGTTCTCACTCTTCAAGTGGCCGAGACACCATTCCTTTCCAAATGTATCATGGTATACATGGAATAGGAGGACATATTCAATCTTGTAAGACTATAGCTCTCACTCAACTTTTGGAAATCTCAATCACTACTTTTAAAACTGCCTGTTACGGTCATCGTTTGGCAGTGTCAAAGATATACCAACAGTCAAATGATGATTATATCATACTCATGTCTAAGGAACTCACTTATCATGAATAATCCTAGAACTCTCCTAAGAGCGGTATGCCCGATATGTATCATCATATACATCTTTGTAATTGATTAGACATCTCTATGTCCCCAAAACACATGAAACCCGGTGTTATCAATCAATTCACAATATGGTCTTTAAATAAATCACTTGTATCCAAGTTAGTGACTCTGACCATGGACATCTCAATAATTTTATAATTTCAGTTCACTTAACGGAGTTTCATTCACCAAAACAGTTTTGATGAGCCCATTTGATAATTATTAAATTATTTGGATATTTATCTAATCCCAAGCAATGATTAAATAATAATATGATAATCATATATGAATCAAGCATAAATGTTTCTAACAACAATAAACAAGTTTTATCATAGAACAAAATATTTCAAAACAATTCTCCAATGTGTTCGTGCCCTTTGGCCCGAGTGTGACTGTCATGCTTCGGCCTAGGAAGGTGCTTGGTCAAAGGATCTGCAATGTTATCGTCAGTGTGCACTTTGCACATCCTCACGTCTCCTCTATCAAAATAGTGTCTGATCAAGTGGTACTTTCGTTGGATGTGTCTAGATCTAGAGCTAGAGCTAGGTTCCTTCGCTTGAGCAATGGTGCCATTGTTGTCACAATAGACGTCAATTGCTCTAGAAGTACTAGGAACAACACCGAGCTCAACTATGAACTGTCTAATCCAGACCGCCTCCTTAGCTGCTTCACCAGCAGCAATGTACTCTGCTTCTGTTGTAGAATCTGCTATTGTCCCTTGCTCCGAGCTCTTCCAACTGACAGCTCCTCTATTCAGAATGAAGACATATCCAGACTGAGATTGACGATCAGCTCGTCATCACCTCCATACACCAAGAATATTCTTGGTTGCACACCAATGTGCCTCTCCAGGGTTTGATTGGTAACTGCTATACACACTCAAAGCGTGCGAAACATTTGGGCGAGTACAAGTCATAACATACATGATGGATCCTATTGATGAGGCATAAGGAACCCTCCTCATTTTTTCAATTTCACCAGGTGTATTAGGACACTGGGTTTTACTGAGACCTAAGCCATGTTGCATAGGAAGGAATCCTTTCTTATAATTCATCATATTAAATCTAGCAAGGACCTTGTCTATATAAGTTTCTTGACTTAGACCAATAAGCCTCTTAGACCTATCTCTATAGATCTTAATGTCTAATATGTACTCTTCATCTCCTAGATTCTTCATTGAAAAATACTTCTTAAGCCATTCCTTTACTGCCTCCAGCATAGGAATATCATTTCCAATGAGTAATATGTCATCCACATATAGAACCAGGAAGACCACTTTTCTCCCAGTAAATTTCTTGTAAACACATGGCTCTTCTTCGCATCTGATGAAATCAAACTTTTTGACCACTTCATCAAAACGAAGTTTCCAACTCCTAGATGCATGCTTAAGTCCATAGATAGTCTCTGGATCCTCAAACCTTCTGGTTGCATCATGTATACATTCTCTTCTAAATAACCATTTAGAAAAGCGGTCTTAACATCCATTTGTCATATCTCAAAATCATAATAAGCGGCAATTGCTAGGACTATCTTAATGGACCTTATCATAATGACCGATGAGAACGTTTCATCATAGTCAATACCATGAACATGTCTAAATCCTTTCGCAACTAATCTTGCCTTATAGACAGAAACATTTCCATCCTTGTCTGTCTTGATCTTGAAGACCCATTTGCATTGAATGGGTTTTACCCCTTCAGGCAAATCTATCAAGTCCCAAACTTGATTTTCAGACATGGAGTCCATTTCGGATCTAATGGCTCCAAGCCATTTTTCGGAGTCGGGGTCCGCCATTTCTTGTTTATAGGTAGCAGGCTCATCATTCTCTAAAAGTAGAACATCAGGAGTCAAGACAAAATCCTCATATCGTCTAGGTTGCCGCCTTGGCTTGTTGATCTCCAAAGTGGTCCCACAGCTGGAGAGATATCAGCCGGAGGATTGACCACATCAATATGTGATGGGACCTCTTCAGCCGTAGGATTGACCACATGAGTATGTAAGACCTCGGGTGCTTCATCCACTTGAGGAACTGCATCTTGAATTTGGGTGGTTTCCCTTTGTGAAGGTACGCTTCAAAAATCAAGTTCCTCTGTGACATCTTTTATTTCCTCATGCTGGGAGTTTGTTGCTCTGCTTGAATCTTATCAAGCTCTTGAATAAATTGGAAAATTTCCAAACATCAGTTATACTTTAGTGAATCTCAATAATAATGCATCAAATTTGTCAAGTTAAAATTCGATCCAATCAATTTATGCAAGAGGCAACTGATACCACTATAGGGTTTTAGATGCTTTAAGCAGAATTGCAGGAAACGATTTCCTAACATCTAAACGAAGGATCTATTACATAAACTAATTGGATTGAGAAATAGAAAAAACAATTACCTCTTGATGCTTGTTCAATCACTCGAACGGAGAGAGCCTCAGTTGAAACTCCTCTACTTAGTCCACACGAGCAAAGATCTGGATCCCTCGAACTCAACTACTAGGTTGAAGATGAAAGGGTTTTGGAAGAGAAAAAGAATACGTAGAAGAGAAAGTGGAGGCTTATCAAATTAGGGTTTCCAATAAACCCTTATTTATAACTAACTCCTTAGTTAACTATGTTTCATTTTATCCTTTAATCAATAATAACACTTTATTATTATTAAACTCTATCTCAAAACTACATCTTATATAACATTATATTATATATTTTATATAATAATGCTCCCAAAATATCAAGTCTATAAACTCTTAGGGTGTGACCTCATAGCACCCAGTTATATTAGCAATAAACTTTATAACATAAAGTTTATAAATCATAGTTGGCTTCTAGCAAAACACTATGACTACCTAAAATGACTTGATTATGAATCTCCATCAATAGTCCTATTTCATAATAAGTAATTGCACATCTGATTAAAGGACACAATTCCTTCATAACAGTGCAAACTTAAAGAGTTACTTGGTTTATGTACTCGTTCTTGCGTGGATATTTACATTCCTGGATGGAAACATGTCCCCAATAACATTAAAGATGCCATATGGACAAATGTTATGGTAAAATCAATCATAATGCATATTTGTTTATATGTTTTTATGAAAACTTACTTTTATTCTGAAACTGAATTATAGGATGTATTTGATGTTCGTGAAAGCAAGCGTGCTTTGCTTATAGCTCAAGTTGGTGAGCGCGTGAAAAAATTCAGAATTAACTTGACGAGAAGCTATGTTTACTTAGATAAATATAGAACAAAAGTCAATCCTCATCCTCCTCCTAAACACACATTTATTGATAAAAAAATGTGGGATAAATTTACTGCTAGTAGACAAACTCCACAGTTTAATGTAGTTATTTTTAATTGTTATTTGCTTTTAAACATACATGATTTTTTATAAATTTTCTCTTTTTTATCAATAGGTTGAAAGTGAAAAACATCAACAAGTTTCCTTGCAAAATGCGTATCCTTACAAGGCATCTCGTGTAGGTTATGTTGGCATTGAAGAGGAGTTGGTAAGCAATTAACTAAAGACTAGTTGTCCTCAACTTATATATTTTAGCATAATTTATCATGTATATTTTTTAGAAAAAACGAGTTCAAGAAGAATTGCTAAGGACTACCGATATTCTTACTATTGCATCCAAAATTAAAATACCACAACATTAATTATGGGCATCAGTTAGGATGGGTAAAGATGGGAAATTGGATGAGGCCATTCAGAGAATTATAGATAAAATTAGGGGCTTACTATTTGGCACACCCTAAAATTCTATTTGGCACACCCTTACTTTCGTCACGAATGTATTTAGTCATACTTTCGTCACGAAGGTATTTCACAAGAGATTCGTCACGGAGAAAAGGAGGACTTCCGCCACGAAGGTTCCCAGGAGTTCCGTCACGAAGGTATTGGGGAGTTCCGTCACGAAACGTTTTTTGAAAAAAAAATAAAAAATTCATAATGTTGTAGAGAATTTCAATACGAGTCCGTGCATATAAAATACGTCCAAAACGAACATCGTTTTCCCTTCCAAAAGCCCTAAAAACAAAACAGTCGCATGCGTTAAGTTCGTAAAAACAAAAACTTATATAATTATTAATTATAGTTAAAAATCATGCAATTAAATTTATATACTATAATTATATATTATCATTTAATATCACTAGTTTATTACTTATAAAGTACAATTATGCATTATGTTTAAATATTACGAACTTCACGAAAACGACTGTTTTGTTTTTAGGGCTTTTGGAAGGGCAAACGATGTCCGTTTTGGACGTATTTTATATGCACGGACTCGTATTGAAATTCTCTACAATATTCTGAATTTTTTATTTTTTTTCAAAAAAAGGTTCGTGACGGAACTCCACAATACCTTCGTGACGGAACTCCTGGCAACCTTCGTGACGGAACTCCTTCGTTTCTCCGTGACGAATCTCTTTTGAAATACCTTTGTGACGAAAGTCTGACCAAATACCTTCGTGACGAAAGTAAGGGTGCCAAATAGAATTTTAGGGTGTGTCAAATAAAGACTTTGTAAAATTATAAGTATGTTTATAATTATTAGTATAAATTTCTTTAATATTTAAACTTCATTACTAGTTATTTTCTATCTTGTTATGGCTCACACATCCAATACCTTGTTATGGCTCACATATAATGATGAGAATCAATTTTGTGTGGCATTTTAAGTGTTTTTTCACATCTTATATCTCCTACATGTACTAGTTAAATTGTTCAAACTTTGTTTCTTGTTTTATTTGTTGTTCTTAAGGTGAAGTTTGGCAAGAAAGACTTTTAAAATTTGAAGTTAAAAGGTTATACACAATAGCATGTGTTTTGATTCTTCTCTATAAATGAGTCATAGTAGCTAGGCAAACAAATATAATGGACTTATTGCATTTATTGGGCTGCATCAGAACCATTACAGCCATTCTCCTATGTTACTCAAATTTTTTTTGTTAAGACAATATTTTCCCGTCTCGGGTTACTTACAAAATGGGAACAAACCTTTTTCATTAAACAAGCTTACTAAACCAAATAAGATTTGCATAATTGGTTAGATGGCTTTGGTTTCAACATATATACAAGTTGTGCATTTTTTATTGTTCATGAACTGTTTTTTCATGTCATTTATATTTTCTTATTTCCATGATATGGTAACACATTTAAATATGTATTTTTCAGTCTCTTGGGCAATATATAATAGATCTTTATAACTGATTACATATGTAATATTAGGATGTGGTATCAAAACAAGTTTCTCAAGGTGAATTTACACTTTCTGAACGAGAAAACTTGTTAGATACAACATTAGAAAGGAAAGAACATTTTGGTCGTGTTTTGGCCGCAAGAACTGGGATGACCATTACCAAATTCTTCGGAAGAAAGAACATAAAAAAATTCCACAAAATGATTTAGTGGAAAAATTGAGAGTTGAGAATGAGTTGTTACGAAAAAGAATTCCAAATTCACAAAAGTCAAAACCAAGAAATTCTAGGTGGGATTCAAAGCCAAAAAGAAAGATGTGCAAACTCAAATTTGTCGGAGGTATAATCTAAGATAATATTTTTCTCTTTTATAATCATGCATATTATGTTTTACTGTAATTACATTATGGATCTATTATACATGAATGTTGGATAGGGTTTGACTGAATGTCGATTGGCTTCTTGTGAACTTGGACATCCAATAGTGGTCATAGGAATAGTATTTTATGTCGCTGACATGCAATCCGTGGTACTTCAACATTGTACCATTACTGCCTGAACACTTGAAAGTTGAGATAACTGAAGCCAAGATAGTTGAAGCGCCTCTTTCTGTACATACAATAGAAGCATCTTGTGTATTTGAAGCCATTGGTTCTTATGTTCAATGCCCAAAATATTTGATTTTTATAGAAAAGGTAAAAGTTAAATTCAGATTTTGAAATTGTCAATTTAGCAATACATAACTCTTCTAAACATGATTTATGAATGTTGAAGGGACTACAACAACCAAATGGTGGAAATAGGAAGAGAAATAGTGTCGACTTAGATGCATATTCAGAATCATCTAACACAGCAACCAAGGGTCTCCCAAGTAAGGAACAAAGTGGTGATTTGGTCACAAGTGAGCAATCAAAGAAACTCTCAACTCAGAGATGTTGCATTTCATTGCTCAAAGTTTACAAACTATCTTCATTCCTCTTCGGAAACATTTCGGCCATGATGGTGTATTGTGGGTTACAAAGGAACCGATCCTTCAAAGGGTATATCAGGGGAAATCCAAGCAACACATATCGGTTTACATTGGGTAATTTATCTTGATCTTTGAGTTGTATATGTCTATTTTGTTTTTTTACGATTCAAGCATCAAATTAGACACTTCTTTAGTTGGTTTGGTAAATTTTCTTTTTAAGTTTCTAACTCATGCTTTTTTGCAATTGGATGTGCAAGTTAACTCAGACTTTTCTGCAATTGAACTACATGAATCTTATAATTCTTCTCTTAGCAATTGACTATTACTAGCTGAAATGTACCCTATGTAGGTGCATCCTTTTACACTTATACCTTTTGGTAGATTCTTATACTCCCTCCGTCCCTTTTTTATGTTCTCATTTCCCATTTTTGGTGTCTTAATTTGATGTTTTCATTTCCATTTTTAACCACAAATCTATACCAATATACCCTCATCAAAACCCATTAATTTCCCTCAAAACCACAACAATCCAAAATACACTTTAATTTTTCTCTCTCTCATTATTTTCTCACTCAATCTTAACCCTTTAATTTCTCATCTCTCACCATTCTCTCATCTCAATACACTCTCTCTCCTATTTTCATCTCTCTCCTCTCTTTTCTCCTCTCCTTAATTCACGTGCAAAGAAGGGAAATGAGAACATAATTAAGGGACGGGACGGAGGGAGTATTTTTTTATGCAATTGTGCAACCTTGACATGCAATATGTTTGATCATCTTATGTCAGCATTTACTTTGCTTCTTACTTTGGGAAAAATTTGAAAATCCCTTATATATTTCTCGTTGCATATTATATAATTGCCCTTGTCATTTCTTTTTTGTAATTCCATGAAGCGTTAGTTTTCTTTTCTGAGAGGGCTAGCTAGGCGACAAAAATGCTACGAGTACTCATCTAAGTAGAATTAAGAGTATGGAATTCTGGGAATTATGTGTGTGAGTAGATTGCACATTGTTCATTAGCTTTGGATTTTTGCAATCTTTTCTCTGACAATGTTCACTGAAGCTAGTGAAGTATAGTAGTACTCCTTGCAGTGAAGTATAATTCATACGTGTCTACTGTAACCATGCTTAATGTTATTTTAATGAGTAGGTATTTGATGGATACTTTTTAAAGATAAGGACCAACTAGATCGTTTTGGATTTTTGTGTCTGATAACAACTAATTTATACATATATTAGAAGTCTAGTTGCATATTAGATTAGGTCATTCTCATACATATTTTTTATATTTTATAGTTAATTTCGCATTATTTTGTATTCGAAGTCTACACTTGTATTTCTATGTATTTCAGGTATTTTTAGTCTACTACTCCCTCTGTCCCAATTTGTTAGTCCCATTTCAATCCGACACATATGCCGAGACACGTTTTGTATCGTTAATATCTCTAGTTACATGTTAATAAAAAATTATAATTTTTTAATATTGTTAAAATGCTTATTGAGACGAATCAAACAAGACCCCCCATGACAATGTTTTTTATTATATATTAGAAGATATCTACAAGATTCTCTCGGTTTGTGAATAGTGTCAAAAAATGAAATGGGACTAACATTATGGGACGGAGGGAGTAGTAAAGAGATATGTTGTTGGAGTTGTGACACACGCGGAGACGGTAGAATTTAGGCTCCGTTCGGTATATTGAGCTGAAATAGTAGCTGGAGCTGAATAAGTAGCTGAGACTAGAGCTGAAGCTGAATGAATAGTTGAAGCTGAAGATGAAAATGTTGTTTAAAAAGTTACTTGAATGTTCGGTACTTCTAGCTGAATTTGTAATAATAATAGTAAAATTACGAAAAAGGTTACAATGAATTATTTAAATCTTTATTGATAAAGGGTAATAGACTAATAGTGGATTAAAAATAAAATTAAGTTTGTTAAGTTCCATTAATTTAGGGGGTGTAACATTAACAAATTAAGCTACTTTAATCTATATTAAGCTTTAAATAAACTTCCTCGAACGGAGCCTTAATCAAAGTGGACCGATTGTGTGCAAAGAAGGTGTGGCCCACTTATTATTGCCCGTACAAAATTAGTAGAAGATAACCAAATTTGTGTTTCATGTGCGGGCTGCAAAAAGAACAACTATATGGGCCGGCCCACTTGATTTGTGTTGGCGGTGGAACAAAAACAAGCAAGGGCTGAGAATGGAAAGGAGGGGAGATGACGTAGACGTTGTTGGCAGGAAAATTTGGAGTATTTAGGTTTTGTTTTTTAGGTTTGTTTTCAGTTTTTATTTTTGGAGTTGCACCGCAGACAGGATTTCAAGACGGATTTTCTTGCCTTAGTTTAATTCGAAGATTGGTTTTATCGTTCTAGTCCTTTTTCAACTTGGATTATTTCTTATATTGAGATTAGAATTTCTTTTCTCCCGTTGTTATTGAGTAATTCATATATGTTGTTGGCTAGTTAAAATCTGTTAATATCTTCGATCATGCTTGGCTAAATTTCTAGTTCTAAGGTTAATTACGGTGATCCAGACAATGCGTATGTAATTAGAATTATATGTTTGCCTAAATTGAAATAGTATTTAATTTGTTCCTAGATGTTTTATGTCCGTTCTAGCTTAGGTTGATTGAATCCTATTAGGGGTTTGGGACTGAAAGGTGATAACTTTAATAGGTAGTTAGGTAAAGTTTGAGACTGAAAGGTGATAACTCTTACCAGAATCCTAGGAATTGAACCTGAGTGTTATTTGTGCGAAAGCGACTTAATTACTCTTAAGGATACTAAGTCATCATAGATTTAAGTTTAGATTGATTTAGCGGAGCGCGACAACGAATGTTATTTTAGTTTATTCCTATACTCTAAGAGTGTTAATGAGTTTGAATGAGATTAGCTCTGTGCGACAACGATTGTTAGTTAGTTCAAACTCGTTTACTATCGTCTGAAAGGAGTTAGTAGATTACCTTAGATGACTTACCTTCAATTACTTAGACTAGATTCAGGCAGAGTTTGGTTTTATTTACCGAAGCATTGTTGCGGTGATCCTTAGCCTTAAACATATTTATCCATATATCTTTATCTGTTTTATTTGTTATTCCTAGTAGGCTTGGTTCGTCCTTATAAATATCTTTTCGACCTAATTCACTGGTAGCGTTTCAATTAATATTACATTGGTCTCTGTGGGATCGACACTTGACTACTAGAACTGACCTCGTACATTTGCGGGTAGGTTTTAGCCACATCATTGTCCGGATCGTATATATTTGAAATTCCGATGAAATTTAATAAAGAGCAAAGGAAATTTGTTGTGGCTCTGAATATAGAGTGTCTAGAAGACAGGGCACGGTATATCTCCACCATAATGGAAAATATAAAAAAAAAAAATCAGATATTTTTTGCTCAGTATAATTCCAAGTAAGTTAAAACTATTCTTTTTCTTAATCGAATGTATACTTTATGATAGTTTACGAATGCAAGTTAAATAACTTTGTCTATGTTTATCCTAAATAATGTAGTGGTCATTGGATGCTTTGTGTTATTCATCCTCTTAAGGGATGATATAAAATTTGTAGTTGAAATGTAAGTATTTAATGTATTTACATTTTCTATAATTACTTGTTATTGATGATATTGTGATAATCATTTACTTGTTTCTACGTAGGTCTATTAAGGTGTGGTTTGCTAAACACAATTCAAATGCACCCAAAAAACCAATAAAATGGTTTGAGATAAAGGTTAGTTGCATTTTCTCATTTATTTGTGTGTACACTATGTTTTCTTATTTGACTCATTTTTACTTGTTGATTAAACAATAAATAAATGTTAGTGGATAATGCATTGCTTTTTACCTATATTATTATTTATAAGGTTTGTTTGCATTGTAGTGTCCTAGGCACGCCAATGGTATAAATTGTGGATATTATGTTCTACGTTTCATACACGAGATCATTCGTAAAGGACAAGACTCTATCCCTGAAAAGGTACATATATTTTTTTAAATGTGTTAATTTTTTTATTGAGATAATAATCATTTCTATTGAAACTACATATTTATCTTGTGTATGACAGTACTATGCAGCATTTGGTGGAACCAAACCATATTCACAAGACAAGATAGATGAGATTCGAGATCAATAGGGAATATTTGTGCTAAAACTCCAAAAAAATGTAGATATGAAGTAAAGATTTGAGAAGCGTTTCATACTAAGCATTTTGCGCTTTCTTAGTAGAAACTTTTTAATTTATAAATATGTTATTTATTTTATGTTTGTAAAGACCACTGAAAACTTTTTAATTTAAGAAAATTACATCATTTTTTAATATAATATGTTATTTGTATTATTTATATTATAAAACAGGTGGGGCGATTTTAAAACGGTTTCTAATAATTCATTCGAATATATTTTACCACGTTTCAGAAAACTTACATACCACGTACTAATTACCTCGGTTGTATATTTTTACGTCGATGACATTTACCCCGGTTGTACCATTTTTCCACGTCTACATTTACCCTGGTTCTAATAATTACCACGTCTATATTTACCCCGGTTGTGCTATTTTACATCGTCCACATTTACCCCGATTATTCCAGTTTACCATGGTTTATCTTGAGTGCAAATTAATTTGTTTTTACCACGGTTGTTTGTTTAACCACACTTCTGAAACCGGGGTAAATACGTAACCGGAGTAAAACTGTAACCGGGGTAAACACGTTGTCGCCAGACACTTTAGCCCCGGTTCAAAATCGTGGTGTTCATTGCCAAATAAGGAGGGTAAAAGGCTATTTTGGTACTAGTGACTAGTGAGGCATGAAACACCAATATTAATTACGTAAGATGTATCGCTCCCTTGAGTTTCATTCCAAAAAGTTACTTTTCTTATGGAATTTATTATGGGATGTAAATCTTTATTATGAATATAAATATATGAACTGTTACTTTCTAAAACCTCGATTACTTGCCATAAAATACAACATAATCTCCATATAACTACTAAAGCAAATTCCCTTACTCCCACCTCCAGCTATGCCACGTATGAATGAATCGTTTTCAGCCACTACACATGTCAGCCACATGGCCTGATACAATTGATTATGTTTCTGACCTTTTTTGTGCCAAATTATGTGTAATACAACTGTACGTGTCTACTTATTTTGGTAAAAATATGACATCGAATTTTGGCAAAAATATGACATCGAATTTTAGGCAATCTTCTATAATTTTCGTGTAAAAGATTTTTTTCTTTTTTATGACATACTTTTCTATACACGATATTTTTTCTATGTTCAGCTGTAATTTATAGTTTTTCAATATTAATCAAATATCCCTATAAAACTAACGTGTAGCTGAACGGTTAGAAACCTAATTTGAACCTACAACTTTTTTAAATCCCAATTCGTAAGTTGAACGGTATTAACATGCTGCTAGACAATCTCAATGTTGCTGAACAAGCTAACATTACATTGCTAAAACAAAATATGTACTTTCCTAAAACAATAAAAGCACATGATCATCAACCTATAAAATATATTATCAAATGCCAAAAGAAAATTTATAAGATTTACAAAAATATTATAAAATTCTAGATATCTTTTCCTAAAATATTGTCAAAAGATTTAATTTCATCAATATAGAAGTTATTGATTCTACATATTATTATTAGCCTAAGTTAAACAGTTGTTCTTCAATATAAAATACATGTTCATTCATTCTGCCCTACAACACACGTTCATTCATTCTCTTCAACACAAGCTCATTCATTCTTCTCACATCTAAGGTTTGTGAAACTTCTTTTACTATGAAACTCTTATCTTATCAGGAATATGTAATATATGCATAATAACTACTTCTTTTACCATGGAACTCTTATCTTATCTACGGAGAGGCATAAAATGAGACATATTACGAATTCACTGATCACAAATTCAAGCTGATATTTTCACAAGTATACATCTTCATGGTTTCAAACTTATCGTCTATGACAATACATTGAAAGAGAATAGTCATTAGGGTTTGTAATTTTAATTAAATCAGTATATATTTTATAGTTACTTATCATAACTTACTGTAACATCTATTTTTTTTGTTATTTTTAATTATTCTTGCGGATCTTATTGGTGTTAGTATCAACTGATCAACAAAAAACCCGATGGCAAAAGGATGATCATGGAGTTAATGGATTCAAGGTAATATAAAAAAAATAGTTTATGCATATATGAAGTATATTATTTTCTGCAGAAACCATTTAGAGCATAAAATGTTTATGCAGAAACCATTAAGCGGCCTCCACGTGGAAACCCGGATCCTTCAGCCCCTGAAATCAGTTGAGTAAATGTTAACAAATAAGAATAAATTGATTATACTGTTGTGGAAAGTGCAAAACTGTTGCACACCGCTCGTTCATGAGGTAACACTCCAGCAAATGAGAGGAGTTTGTCGTAGGCATGGGCTTCACAACTTCAACTGCGCAGCCGATGACATTTGAACAGGGGGTAATGGGAGTTTAGATAATTTTGTAACGACACATATGGCGCAAGATATAGGGACAGGCACATCAAATACAAGTTAGATTTTAAGAGGGCACATACCAATCTGGAATTTAGGGTTGTTGAATTGGATGTCTTCAACTCAGAGCAAGCTGAAGGCCACATACCACTGCTTCATGAGCTTCCTTTTGAGGTCGACAACAGTATCGAATGGCGCAATTTGCAGCGTCACTATCTCGGGCGGCAGTAACGACCGGAACAGCGTCGTCGATGGCATTGGTGTGAGTGTTTGGTTTCTCCATTAGCACATTTTGGCGAAGCACGGGAAGAAAATGAACGGACTTCCCACTTTGCTCGCATTATGCCGTTTATATAGAGACCATCTTCGGGGAAACGTCCATGGAGCAGACCTCCGTTACGACTTTAAGATTCTGGAAGACGGATATGAATGCGGGGGAGGGGAGGAGGTGGTTGGAGAAAGGGATGAAGAGGGATCGGCAGCGTAAGCCCTAGCCGATTGAATGAGGATGTCGGCTATGTTGCGCTGAGTGAACATGTGCCAAAATCACTTTGAAGACGGGTGGGCCAACCATTTGGCCCAAATGTTTTGGTCAGAAGTTGATTACGAAAGTTGGTTTAAAATGGGTTGGTTATTAATGCTGTTGTGCTATTTATTACCTATAACATTCAATCTTTTATTATATTAAGATGTTTTACTATCTAATGTTGGAATGTAATTGAAGCTTTCCATATGTTGTTGTTAATTCATATTTGATATTTGGATGAATTCTTTGTATGGGATGTCAAATAAAATGGGTTAGTACTGCTACTTTTTTTATCTATTTTAATTTTGTTTAATCTTTGTTGGATTCTAATTTAGATCGTGGAGCTGATAATGCATTTCTAGATGATATAGGTCAGGGAGAGTAAAGTGAAATGAAATTGGTTTTAATTCATTTGTTTTTATTATGCTCTTGCTGAAATAATATTCAAGACTACAGAGATAATACACATGATGATTCTAGACATGGTGATTCCAGACAGTTACTAGCAACACCTGATAAATCTTCCAAGTATCAATCATCTGGTAAGAATCCAAAATTGGATGACAACTATTGCGGAGAGCAATATGATGAAAGGTCTCCTAGGAAAAAAACATCACATCTTCGAAAAGTATCTTTCATCCACAAGTGTACACCGTAAATTTCCATACAATCTGACAAGAACTATCACAAGTGGATGATATAGGTCTTTCCTTTTGACTCTCCTGAGGTAAATTGAGTAAACAAATTGTCATTGAATTTGTGTGCACTTGCAAATATCACTCTATCTGAAGAGATTTTTTCAATGCAATTTGTAGGCACATCAAAATCCCATAACTATTAGATTGACACGCGAAAAAACCATAGGTACTGGATTTCAGCTTCTTGGTTGTTACATGAGGTATGAGGTTTCTGGGTTTTAGCATAGTTCAAGTGTTCAGGGTTTTTCACTCTCTTTCTTATTGTATTGCTTGATTTAGCTCTTCAGTCTTTGCATTTCCTCTTTTACTTCGTTGATGCAGCCTAATGTATCTAATTACTGGAATGAATGTCGAAAATAGGCTTTTCACTCTCTTCTTTGATTGTACTGCTTATTTAGCTCTTCAGTCTTTGTATTTTTCTTTTTTTCCGTTTATGGTGCCTAATGTTTCTAATTACTGGAATCGAACGTCTAAAATGTGGTTATTGTGATTTTGTAACTCGAAATTACATGTTTTCTGCTGATTTTGCAGGTATTGTTGTACTTGATTGTAGAAAGCTCTCATCTTCATTTGAGTGTCTTCCTATGGTGATGTATGTAATTGTTGTTTGATATCTTTATGACATTTGAACAAATTACAAAGAACTTATAGATTCTGGGTAAGCTTTAGCCGAAACTATTTATGGTGATCTCTTGATTGAGATATGACATATTTATCTGCTTTGGCCATGATCATTTGCAGAAGGAAAAGATGAATAAAAAGATACACCTCATTCCTGATACATTTTAAGTGTTTAGGTGTACTGTAACCTTCACAAGCCATTAGATTTTGCAGTTTTTTCTTTCTGATTTATTAACGTTTCATTCTCAATCTGACTTAGGGACTTGATCCTTTTAGCTTTAGTCTTACCAAAATAACACTATTGTACTCTTCATTTTTGTAGGACAAACTCTAAATAAAATTTGCATGCAAGTGATGATATATAACATGAACACATGATTCTACGATTCTGCAAACACTAAGATTATGTCGGAATAGTTAATGGAAAATTGAGGAATTCAGTGTTAACTTTGATGTTGTAGCTGGTGGGTTTCATAATGACTGAGGTATTTAGCTCCAAGTTACTAAACATCATAATACTGCAAAAACAGTCCGGACATTGTAAGAACAATGGCCATGTTTAATCTTAGAAGTAAGACGATGTATAATTGTGAGATTGACTTGATCGAATCAGATTACCAAATACACACAAGTATATACGCATAATGTAAATGACACAGTGAATTGTTAACGAGGTTCGGACTCTGCCTACATCCCCGTGGCCTCAAGATTGTTGGCCAAATCCACTAAGTAGGTCACAAACATACAAGAGAGCACAACTCCAAGTTCAGATCAAATACACAAGAACAGAGATAACAATAATCTGTAAAAGCAAGAGAAGAAGAACTCCCTAAACCAAGTGTATATCCAGATCGCCTCTAAACCTCAACTTCGTCGAGCATCTGTTAGCGTCACCACTCGTCAGGATCTCCAACTTCAAGCAAGAACACAATCCACTCGAAGATATCTCTAGAAGCAAAAGCTTTGCTTCTATCGAGATCAAGCTCTCAGACCACAACCAAGAACACTCAGGAAACCCTAACCCTAAAGCTCTCTTTCACAGATGAAGGCGGAGAAGAAGAATGAGATCGATGAGAGAGAAAGCAAGGGTTAGGCCTTATATACCTCAGCCCAACAAGTGAAACACGGAGCCCCAGCTACCTCAAAACGGGTCGGGTTGAGCACTTTGGATCTTAGATGGTGTATGGGCTTCTCCTAATGGGCCGAGCCCAATTACAGATTACATACCTCTATTCTACTAATGCACAAATGATCTGAACCAGAAATACTTAAGGATTGATCATCACAAATGACAATCATCCATTACAATAATTCATTTATTGATCTTGAACATTTTTCCATGATTATGAAAATTGTACTCCCTCCGTCCCATATTATAGATCACGTTTGTTGTTATCGAGGTAAATTAAGGAAGGGAGAAAGAAAAGTGGAGAGGAGAGAGATTGTGAGTGAGTGTGAATTTTTATGTAGGAAAGAGAAGATAAAAAACTGAATTGACGTGAGTTTTGATCTAAAAAGGAGGAAAGAAAATGTAGATTGATGTGATATTGATAATAAGACAAAAGATAAAAAAAGAAAGTAGAATCTATATTTTGGGACGTCCAAAATGGAAAACATGATCTATAATATGAGACGGAGAGAATAGTTGATTAGAAGTAAGAAGATTGTCATACTTAATTCGTCACAAGGAAACACGTTTAGTTTTTTACATGTTGATGAATGTGGATTTTTGTTTGGGTTTACTGATTTTTTAAATGAAGTGTGTGTTGGTGTTTATGCCGTGTTTAATATAAGCTTATAAGGAGGAGCTGTGGATCAAGATATATCGGTATTGGAGTAAGAAATGAAACCAACTGGTAAGTTGGAACTTATAAGATTTTGGCAGTTGTATGCTTACTCATTCCTTTTTGGGCCTCTTATTCTTGCATGTGTTATCTAGCTCCAAAAAGTAGAGCATAATAGTTTTAGCCTCAGTTAGGTTTGGTCGGACATTATATTCTTATCTGATTTCGCAATTCATATATTTGGCACATACTTTGCAGCCTATCCCCATATGATTCTTCAAACTCGGGCGGTCCCTTTTCGATCTCTCAAATGGATCAGCCTATCCCCATATGATTCTTCAAACTCGGGCGGTCCCTTTTCGATCTCTCAAATGGATCAGCTGAAAATTGAATGATCCAAGTCTCACTAGTGGAAAAAACCCTAGTTGAGGCGGGCAAAAAACCCCTGTTGAGGCCGCTGCAACAGAGGGATTGCAACAGATAAATACTTGCTGAGGCGGTAAAAAAAGTGTCCGCTTCAACAAACAGTAAAACATATTCCCGGATGAATATTTGCCCGCCTCTAAAAGTAACTTGTTGAGGCGGTAAAAAAAGTGACCCAAGTAGGCAAAATTGTCATATGCCCGCCTCTAAAAGGCTAAAAAAGCAAGCATTTGAGGCGGAGAAGAATGCCCGCTTCAAAAAAATCAAATAACAGAAAAAAAATGCAGCTACACTGGAAACACTTTTCAATCGACTATAGAATTCTGGCTAAACTCAGAAGACTCAAGCAATCAAACAAAAATTTTCTTATGCTTTATTGTACAATCGAAACAAGTTACAATCACATATTTAGTCCAAAAAATAAAAATTACAATAACATTAACGAATCCGACTTTGAAATCGGGAAATATAAAATATGAAAATGAAATTAGTCCAAACTTTGCATCTGGTATGGAATCATCGTATTCACCTCTGAAATTAGTCCAAAAAAATGCAGCTACAACCCAGCGAAACCCTAATTTCTTGCGCCGTCGCCTACAACCCATCTCGATACCCTAGTTTTCTTGCGCCGCCTACAGATCTGACCTGAGGCACTGGTGTTTTAGGGCCGCCGCCGCCTAAAAAGTCATCAGATCCATCCATCGATACCCTAGTCTCGCCAGATCCAGCCATCGAACCATGGTTTCGCCAGATCCGGCCATCAAAACCCTGGGTTCGCCAGATCCGGGCATCAAAACCCTGGTTTCGCCAGATCCATGAGTACGGCGAGGCAGCAAGGGACGACGAAGTGAAGAGGCAATAGGCGAGGGTTTCTCTGAATCTCAGAGATCGATGAAGAGCAAGGGTTTCGGTGAATATCAGAGATCGATGAAGAGGTAAATAGGCAAATAGGCAAATAAGCGAGGGTTTCTGTGAAGAGTTGTTGTTGACGATCGAAGAGGAGGAAGAGGAGTGTTGAAGAGGAGAGGATGTGATTGTTGTTAACAGAGGAGAGGAGAGGAGAGGAGTGTTGAAGAGGAGAGGATGTGATAGAATGAGATCTGAATCTCAGAAACTTTTTTGACGAGAAGAAGTTAATTAATCAAAATGGGTTTACTCTATTTTCATAAAAAAATTGATAAGTTGTTGATTATATGTGAGCCGTTGAATAAAGAATGATCTAACGGCTGATATGGCGATGTGTGTGACTTTAATAAAACCAATAGTATAGGAGTAAGTTGGGAAGGAATCGGTGTGATTTTAAACATTTTCGAGGCGGGCAAAACGTGTACGCCTCAACAGGGTACACTTCTTGCAGCGCACACCATATATACGTCTCAAAAGACCCTGTTGAGGCGCCTTTGTTGAGGCGTACAATATATATACGCCTCAACAGACCCTGTTGAGGCGCCCTTGTTGAGGTGCCCTTGTTGAGGCGGGCAACAAGATGTACGCCTCAACAGGGTTTTTTCACTAGTGTCTCTTGAGATTGATAGAACAAGCTAGCTTATTTTTTGCTTCCCGAACAGACAGATAAGGTAAAACAAAACTCATAAAAGTCTAATATGAAGTATGTGAGTACTTTAAACTACACGGTTGTCATTATTATTGTCGACTGAAAGTCTAATCTGTTACCATGAGTTTTGGGTCCTTCTCTTCTACTTCCTCCGTCTCATATTGTTTTTCTCATTTCGAATATTGTACACTATTCACGGTTGAAGAGAATCTTCTCGTTTTGTCTTGATATATAAGAAAATATATAGTGATGTGGGGTCTTGTTTGATTCGTATTAATGCGTACTTTAATAATATCAAATTTTAATTATTTGTATTAACATAAAACTAGAGATATTAAGGATACAAAACCTACCTCGACAAATATATCATGAAAAAATAGGAAGAACATTATGGGACGGAGGAGGGACGGAGGAGGGAGTACATTGTTTATGATTTGGTGCATTTTGTGCCATCTTATCGCCTAAACTTAGCTCAGTTTATATTAGCATTTTTTGAAATTAGATTTTTAAAACCGTGAAGCCTTGATTTATACCTATCCTAGGCATTGACAAGCATTGGTATACTTCAATGTTTTGCATTCACTTACGTACTAAGGTTCTTATACATATATATACTTTAGCATGATATATGTAGGGCTTGGTCTATATGCACACATTTGTTTTGCTAAATGCACACTATTCTGTGCGGTAAGAGTTGCAGTACACTTCTGTGCGTTAAGGATTATCGCACCAAAGGACTCCGGGGCATTGTTGGAAAATTTTCTGAAACCTATACGACGGTGGTGCGGTAACAATTACCGCACAGATCTGTGCGTTAACAATTACCGCACCAGATTAATACGAGATTAAGCAAACAAAAATTTAACTTCTGATGTACTTAAAACCTGTGCGGTAATTGTTACCACACATGATTTTTTTTTTAAAAACAAATAAATTTAAAAAATAATAATTAAAATATGAATAAACCTGTGCGGTAATTGTTACCGCACAGGTTTTATATATTAAAAAAACAATAAAGTGGTGCGGTAGCTCTTACCGCACCACTTTAAATAATGAATAAACCTGGTGCGGTATTTGTTACCGCACAAGTTTTTTTTGAAAAAATGCCCGTTGGAATTTTATGCCCGTTGGTGCGTTACCTATTACCGCACCAACGGGCATAAAATTCCAACGGGCATTTTTTGGTTGTATATAGAGGTTGAGCTCTCTTGTTGAAGTTTTGCAATGCACACCACAATGTCTTATAATTATGAGAGTAGTGAGGATGATTGTAACGACAATTGGATATCAGGGGTCGTGGAAGAAGAATACGAAGTCGATGAAGAAGAGGAAGTGGACGAAGAAGACGAAGAAGTCGATGATGAAGTGGACGAAGAAGAGGAAAAAGGCGAAACAAATGTATCAATTGCATTAGACGATTGGACTCCGTTACCGATTTTGGTTAGTATATTATGAATTTAAATTTTGTATTTAATTGCATGAGATTTAGGTTAATTAGTTAAAATTGCGTATCTAAGTAATGTAGTTT
Source organism: Oxyria digyna (assembly GCA_029168935.1). Taxonomy (NCBI): domain Eukaryota; kingdom Viridiplantae; phylum Streptophyta; class Magnoliopsida; order Caryophyllales; family Polygonaceae; genus Oxyria; species Oxyria digyna. The sequence goes on from JAPVLV010000019.1 coordinate 3,480,237, forward strand.
AATCAATATAGGAAGAAGCCTTTAGACCACATTTTAGTACTGCGCAAATGTGGGATAGTAAAGAAGAGATGATGGAATGGACAAAACAGAGAGCAAGGGATTTAATGATAGTTTTGGTACATCGTACATCTAGCAAATATTGCGTTGGTTTTGTATGCGATAGGTTTGGAAAACCTAGATCGGGTAGGCTAAAAGTGAATTTAAAAAATCCAGAATTGCCGATTCCGAGGCTTCGTCACCGAAAATCGAAGAAATGTGGTTGTACATTTGAGTTATATGGGGTTCGTATAAAAGAAGGGTCTTATAGTTATAAATGGATCGTGAATGTTGTAGAAGGTCGTCACAACCACACCCTTCCTACTAGTTTTCATGGGAATTCATTCGTGGGTAGAATGAGCAAAGAGAAGGAGAAAATAGCAAGGGAAGCGGGGGATGATCGCAAGACGCCAAAAAATATACTTATTCAGCTTAGGAAAAGAGACCCGCAAAATGTGACATCCATGAAGAAGATTGCCAATTTTTTGCAGATGATCAATTTTGAAGATCGTGGTGAATTGTCAGTTACTCAGTTGTCTCTAAATTTTCAGAAAGAGAACAAGTATTTTTGTCAACCTTTGAGGAACACGAGGACGAATGAGGTTGAAGTCCTTTTTTTCGCTCACCCGGATTCGATTCGTTTGTTCAGGAAGTTTCCTCACGTGATTATCATGGACGCCACATACAAGACAAATAGGTATGATATGACTTTAGTGGAGATGGTTGGTTTCACTTGCACGCACAAGACGTTCAACATCGCATATGCATTCATGGCTCAGGAGACAGTAATGCATTACAAGTTTGTGATGATGTGCGTTCATGAGTTGTGTAGAAATTTGGGAGTGATGCCGAAGGCTATAATGACCGACTGTGAGAAGGCTTTGTTGAGAGCAATCAAACTTGTGTTCAAAGACACTGATGTGAAGCAACTATTGTGTTGGGTGCACATTAAGCACAACATCCCGTCACACGCAAAAAAAGTGATTAAAAATACTAAAAGGGCGGAGAACTTTGTTACGCAATGTTGGGGGATATTTTGCTCGAGCACCGAAGAAATCTACGAAGAGAGGTTGAGAAAGCTGAGAGATTCATGGAAGAAGGGCATTGTTGGTTACGTTGAAAAGTACTGGTTTACTCCGTACAAGAAGTTCATAGTTAGAGCGTGGACAAACTACACTCTTCACTTTCACACAAGGACTACAAACAGGTATCTTTGTTTGTTTAGTTGTTAATTTGGACCACCATATTATTAATGCTAATGATTAGAAATTGTGTTTATTTAGGGTGGAGGGGATGCATAAGGTGTTGAAAGAAATTGTGGGTTCTAGTAGAGGAGGCTTCAACAGAGTGATCGTGAGGATCCACCATGCGGTCATAGTTCAGATGGACCTGATTAGGGCGACGATGAACCAAACACTTACCACTCGGAAAATGGTCTTTGATGACCCAACCTTTCCTCCTGGCATTCGAATGTTGTTTTCAAGGCTATTTTACCGAGTGTCAGATAGGTGTTTTCTGTTGTTGTTGGAAATGTACCAGCAAATATTGAAGGAGGAGTATTCAAATGTTTGTGATGATCATTGGGTTCGAGATTGTCTTGGGATGCCATGCGTACACGATCTTGCTAGGGCAATCATTTCAAAGACACCTCTTGTTCCGGATGATTTTCATGACTTCTGGAAGGAACTGAGATGGGAAGATGATGCAATAAATTCGTCCTTACCCGACGACAATCGTTCAATGTCTATTCCGGAGATCAGAATGCGTGAAATGTGGGCGAAATGGGAAAGTGGAGATTTGAGGGATGGAACTCTATTCAGATTAAGTGAGTTGTACATTGACTTGGAGCATCCGGAACAAAGTTCTTTGGTAGAGCCAACAAACTTGTTTAGGAAAGGAAAAGGAAAGCCGCCGGGATCAAAGAACAAGGAGAAGCAGCGAAATGGGAATTCTCCTCCGAGAGAAAAGAGGGAAAAGAGTTACCACGAGTACGTTAGAGAAGACTTAACAAATACTGAGAATGCGCAAAAAGTCGCAAAGGAGAAGGCAAATAGGCAAAGTGAACGACCAACTTGTCCTAAAAAGCAAGCAAGTCAAGTGTCGTTCGACTTCGGATCACAGTCCCAACCTGAACCATTGTTTTCAGAGACCATCGATTTAGAAGACGAAGACATAAATGCCGTGCCCCTAAGAGCTTGCTATCCAGATCGAAACGAAACAGAGGAAGGAAAAGATGAAGAAGAGATTGAAGAAGCCATAAGTTATACGGGGGTGAACTTGGGGGTGAAAAATATTGACTACTTTTGGCTTTCCTACATGACTTCTGTGAAATATGTGCGTTCAGACGGACATTGTGGGTATCGGTCAATGGCTCTACTTACGGGTATGCAACAGAGTCAATATCGTATGATCCGTGCTGCGTTGGCAACGGAGCTTCTTGGAAACAAAGAGACATGGGAGCCCATATGACGTGGACTACGGGTAGGAACATGGGATGATCTTATTGCTCAAGTTAACTATATGAGAAGTCCTTGTGAGAGACCATTTTGGATGGACATGCCATTTATGGGTTTGGTGTTTGCCACAGTGTATAATGTTGGTTTAGTGCAACTATCCTGGGATGCGCCGTGTTTATGCTTGCCAATAAGGCAGTCTACAGTGAGCCCTGGTCCTCCACAGAAGATTTTTGGGATAGCTCTTGTCGGATGCAGTAATCACTGGATACCGATAAGAATCTGTGGTAATCTAAACAAACGTCATGAAACGTCGAAATCATTTATATTTATTGATTAATTTTCTTTGTATATCTAGGTTTGGCTCCGTGATGGGGCACCATTGCCACGTTGTTCCGGTTCGTGGAGAAGATTTGCAGATGACAACATCAAGTGGTGGGAAGTGATATATGCTGGCCAAGTGGACTTGTTTCGACAATACCGCTTTACTGCTGGAAAGCGTATGGACTACATGACTTGATTTGTAATAGTTTAGTAGCCTTGACCTTTAGACTTCGATTGGAATTGATTTATAATATGTAATGACTTGTCTTGTCTGCTTTGAAATATGTAATGACTTGTCTTGTTTGCTTTAAATAGTGTTTTCAGTAGAGTTAGATGAGGTAGGTGAAACAGTGAAGTGAAATCAGTGAATCCATAAACTACAACACACTCAGCATAAATTAAAAAGACAACAAACTCATTAAGGAAAGACAACAGACTCATTCTTGAAATTTAAACTAAACACAGACTTAACAGAGATTCACTGATTTGATACCAAGATCCCTAATCGGAGTCACTGTCATAAAAACTAGGAACAAGGTCATTGGGAAACCTCTGTTGTATCCAGTGTTTGGCTACTTCAATACTCTTAGCCTGGTGAAAATATACCAGCTTCAACTGCTGGTCAGCTATTTCCTTCAACAGTTTTGCAATGACTCGAAGATGATGACTGTCGTATTCTGGCTCAAGATACACGATCATGTAGTTACACTGACATGTGGTATACCTTCGTCCATACGTATGGGGATTGTTCTTGTCATTACCAGTGAACACCTTGATTGTTCTTGAGCACCTTCTACTCGGGCACTGGATCTCACTACCTTCTGCTGGAACTGGGGAGGATGAAGATGATGCCATGGTTGTTTGAATCTGTAATACAAAGTAAGAAAACATGTTAGAAACAATGAAGATATCTAACGAAATCAGTAAAAAATGAGACTTTTAATTGAAATACAGAGTAAGAACTTGTAACCTAATTATTTTACGGCGCAGTGAGAATGAGATAATAGGGTTCACTGAGGCAGTGAATTTATAGCCGAGGTTTTACTAGGGTAACTTAGATTTGGGCCGATGTAGACAAAAGGTCCACAACAACAAAGGCCCAATAACGTAATTCGGTCATCCAAAGGTGACTTACAGCTGTGTGGTAGTTGTAACACACTCAAGCAAAATATGGTGGTGCATTAGCAATAAACGCACAACTGATAACACAACTTCGTCAAGATCCAACAGAAAAATCCCAGCCCAACAAAGACGACCAGCCCAACATTCAAGCCCAGCCCAGATTCTGGTGCGTTAACAATTAACGCACAGAATCTGTGCGTTAATTGTTAACGCACCAACCCTTTTACCCAGAATCAAATGTTTCTGGTGTTTGTAGGGTTTAGGGTATTAGGGTTGGTGCGGTAACTGTTGTGGTACCAACCCTAATTACATAAAAATTCATTTTTTATGTTGTTTTCTTATACTATTTGATATTATAAAAAGTTTTATGACCCAAAGTAATTGTATACTACTGAAATATGTCGTTATTGAGAGTTTTGTGAATAATTTTATCAAGTTTTACTAATGTAATATGAGATTACGAAGAGTTATATGATAAAAAATCATATTATACTAATGAAATACGAGGTCAGTTGAGTCAAACGATAACAATTAAGTGTTAAACTAATGTTATATGATGAAATAAACACATTATATGAAGTTCATTTTAGTAACGAAGTGGTATCACATACATATGAGTATAACTATACAACTTATATACTTGAGAGTAGTAGCATACAGGTGAAAGTCTTCGCTTACATACTTCTAAGTGTTAAAGTTGTTAATTTCTTATAAAAACGATAGCGTTTGATTGGTAATGCTCAAATATTAATGTTACATTTCTTGACTGTTACTTTTTAAGTGCTTATTAAGCCGTTTTATGTCATTTTTTGTCGTTTTTTGTGTTTGGGCCTCATTCAAAATTCATTAGGCCTTATTAGGCCCGTTGACGTTTTCGATAATAATTTTTCGATTCCGAAAAATGAAAATAACTATTTGCCGTATTTGTTGTCATGTTACAATTTCAAAATTTCGATTTTCATCGTTTCAAGGCGTTAAAACGATATGGGCCCAAACTATACACATATGACATCCATTATCCATTACCCATTATCCATTATCCACTATCCACTATCCACTTTCCATTATCCATATTTCGATTTGGCTTGTTTTATATCGTTTTGAGTCGATTTTTTTCGTTTCTTAGTCGTTTCGAGACGTTTTGAACCATTTTTATCAATATTTGACGTACTTGGTCGTTTTTCGCCTTTTTCAAAAAACACAAGTTTTGCTAAGATTTGCTCAATTTGGCCATATTATGCCATCATTTTGGCCACATTTTTACACTTTTTACAACTTGTTCGGAATTCCTTCAAATTTCGATTTGTCTTGTTTTATATCGTTTTGAGTCGTTTTTTTTTCATTTCTTAGTCGTTTCGAGACGTTTTGAACCATTTTTTATCAATATTTGACGTACTTGGTCGTTTTTCGCCTTTTTCAAAAAACTCAAGTTTTGCTAAGATTTGCTCAATTTGGCCATATTATGCCATCATTTTGGCCACATTTTTACACTTTTTTACAACTTGTTCGGAATTCCTTCAAATTTCGATTTGGCTTGTTTTATATCGTTTTGAGTCGATTTTTTTCGTTTCTTAGTCGTTTCGAGACGTTTGAACCATTTTTATCAATATTTGATGTACTTGGTCGTTTTTTGCCTTTTTCAAAAAACTCAAGTTTTGCTATCAATATTTGACATCACTCCAAGTCACGACCCTCATTCCCACTACCTTGGCCTTCCTCGTGGATTGAATGCCGAAAAAGCTGAGATTGACGAACCGGAGCTGCAGCCATCGGTGGAGCCCCGTCAGTCAAAACTCCAAGGAGACGCCTCATGAACTCATCGATATCTGCAGGCCTCCTCTCTGGTGGTGTGATGAGGCTAAAGTCGTAGTGCCAAATCAAAGAAATAAACTCTAAACACTAACTAGAGTATAGCAAGTAAGTAGAGGTCGAACCCAAGGGAATCAAAACACCAAATCAATGCAGTCAAGTGAAATATCAACTAGTGAACAAGTAACAAGTAACCAGGGGGGTTTTGATTGTATGAAACACAAAAGTAACAAGTATCAAACAAAGGGAGTTTGGGTGAGAATATGATGAGAAGGGGTTTCACCTAGCAAGTATCCACACAACAGTTAATCAAGTTGATCATAGATTTATCTCAAGTTCTATTCAATCCTAGGGAATGTTCCTATTCCAATCTTTAATATATCAGCAGACCAACCGGTCCTGATAATACTTACTATTCAACAATCAGGGAAACCTCTCAAGATTAGATGAAATAGCAGCAAAGGGCACAGGAATCATAAGGATGCATGCAATAACTTACAACCGTCAAGTATTAACATGCAATCAATTCTCTTTCATAAAAGCAATCAACTACCAGATCATGCAGATATGAATGCTACAATGACAAGGAATTCCACCGTATATTCCTAGTCTAGCAATAGAAAACTATCAATCAAACTAGGTGATCAAGCTAGCAAAACTAATAGAAATCAATAGATGAAGAACAAGAGAATTAATACAAACCCATAGGAAAAGAACAAGAGTTTAGAAATCTCACAACTTAATAACTGAAGGTTTCAACCGCTAAGTAAAACAATAGAGATTAGTTCCTGCTCATGGTTGCAGAACTAAATTGTCTGATGGAAAGATGATAGAAAAGATGATAATACAAAGAAAGAAACTAGGATCCTTAAATAGAGAACTAACCCCAAAATATATGGTAAAAGAAAGATCCTAAATGAAATAAAATAAGGTAAAAGAAATAAAATAAAATAAGGAAAATAAGGAAAGTCCGGAATATCTTCGGCCTTGTTGTGGCGATCGCCATGGATGACTGGCGATCGCGGTATTCATGTAAAACTTTGCCTCGTCTCTGTCGCCCCATGGCGATTGCCGTAGATTCATGGCGATCGCCATGATCTCTCGAACTTATGAAGAGCTTCTGTTGTAGAATGGCGATCGCCATAGTGATGGTGGCGATCGCCGCTGCTCCGCAGAATGTCTTCGTCTTCATGTCTTCAATCTTTGATCCTCTTCTTCTTCGATTCTGGTCTTCATTTCTTCATTTCTTCACTTCTTCATAAACAACTCAGAATATAACAATAGCTCCAAATACTTGTGATAACACTCCTAAACTAATGTAATAACCCCTAGTTACGCCATACAAAGTGTAGCGTATCAAATACCCCCATACTTAGACTTTTACTTGTCCCGAGTAACTTACAGAAAAGTTACCCATACAATAAAATGCTCAAAGCCTCAGGAAGTACAAGAATATCTCCTAGTGATTACATACTCAATAAACTCCTCCAAACATACAAAACACAACAACAATAATCAAGAACAATGTGATAAAATAAGCACATACCCAGAACTACACCTTATTCCTCCAAGTGGCCTACCCGAATCCTCCTATACGCCTCCTTCTTATGTCTCCATACGCCAAGATGATAAAAATCCTAAAACACTCAATTTTATTAATAAAACTCATCTTGCTTGGACGCCCTTTCGTCATCCCAACCACTCAATAATTGTTTCAAGCTCACAAAACTCACATCACTCAAGACTTATTTTTGCCCCAGCCTAACGCCGGTCAAGCCACCTTCTTATTGCATAGATCTTGCTATCCAAGGATTTTGTATGCCTTTTTTTTAATATTTTTGGCTTTTTCATATAATATATATTCAATAAGCTCATGCAGATACAACCAACACCAAAATAATTACATGTGAATACATTCTCCTCCCCCATACTTAAACATTGCATTGTCCTCAATGAAATGGAAGACATAAAAACGAACCCAGGGAAAGAGACAGAAGACTCACATACAAGGTCGGATGACCTTCCTCCAATAAAACTCAAAGTGTGGTAGAATGAGAAACTAGATGAGCACTAAATGTAATCCAATAATGCATAGCTCATCTAAAGCAAAAGAAAGAATACCTCCAATGTAGAAGGTGACCCAAACAAATCAACTCCTTGCAAAGAACATGGTCACCAACAAGCTAAGCTCCAGCGAATGTAGATCTATAATGATAGTACTAATGAAACCAAACTTGATGAAATACAACTCATTACTTTCTTTTCTCTCATATTTTTTTTCTGCACTCTATTTTTTTTTTTTTAAATCCGATATATTATTTTTTTCTCGGAATGATTTTCGGTTTTTTTTTTTTTTTTTTTTTTTTTTTTTTTTTTTTTTATTAGACGGGAGAGAAGACTTACAGCGAGATTGGCTACTGACTGTAGCGGACCCTAAGCTTCGGTGATTTCCTCCTGTCCATAGAAAAACTAAAAAGAAAATTAAACCGAACAAAGACAAATAAAAACAAACTCAAACCTCGGGTTGCCTCCCGAGTAGCGCCTTATTTTATGTCGTGGATCGACATGGAACTCTAAGAGATTTAACTAACGCTATTTGGCTTTGTAAAAACAGTCTCTTGTCTGAATTCCCTCTTGAACCACTCATGGAACGCCTTGAATCTCGTCCCTCTTACCTTGACCACCTTGTCTCTAGCACAGGAACAAGTATCAAACAAAGGGAGTTTGGGTGAGAATATGATGAGAAGGGGTTTCACCTAGCAAGTATCCACACAACAGTCAATCAAGTTGATCATAGATTTATATCAAGTTCTATTCAATCCTAGGGAATGTTCCTATTCCAATCTTTAATATATCAGCAGGCCAACCGGTCCTGATAATACTTACTATTCAACAATCAGGGAAACCTCTCAAGATTAGATGAAATAGCAGCAAAGGGCACATGAATCATAAGGATGCATGCAATAACTTACAACCGTCAAGTATTAACATGCAATCAATTCTCTTTCATAAAAGCAATCAACTACCAGATCATGCAGATATGAATGCTACAATGACAAGGAATTCCACCGTATATTCCTAGTCTAGCAATAGAAAACTATCAATCCAACTAGGTGATCAAGCTAGCAAAACTAATAGAAATCAATAGATGAAGAACAAGAGCATTAATACAAACCCATAGGAAAAGAACAAGAGTTTAGAAATCTCACAACTTAATAACTGAAGGTTTCAACCGCTAAGTAAAACAATAGAGATTAGTTCCTGCTCATGGTTGCAGAACTAAATTGTATGATAGAAAGATGATAGAAAAGATGATAATAGAAAGAAAGAAACTAGGGTCCTTAAATAGAGAACTAACCCCAAAATATATGGTAAAAGAAAGATCCTAAACGAAATAAAATAAGGTAAAAGAAATAAAATAAAATAAGGAAAATAAGGAAAGTCCTGAATATCTTCGGCCTTGTTGTGGCGATCGCCATGCATGACTGGCGATCGCGGTATTCATGTAAAACTTTGCCTCGTCTCTGTCGCCCCATGGCGATCGCCGTAGATTCAACGAAATGATCTCTCGAACTTATGAAGAGCTTCTGTTGTAGAATGGCGATCGCCATAGTGATGGTGGCGATCGCCGCTGCTCCGCAGAATGTCTTTGTCTTCATGTCTTCAATCTTTGATCCTCTTCTTCTTCGGTTCTGGTCTTCATTTCTTCACTTCTTCATAAACAACTCAGAATATAACAATAGCTCCAAATACTTGTGATAACACTCCTAAACTAATGTAATAACCCCTAGTTACGCCATACAAAGTGTAGCGTATCATGGTGTCTCCAAGAAAGCTCGAATCTCACAAGTCACTAGCTGGGTCCGCTATATTAACAACATATCAAAACATTACAATCAAATATACTAATTGAATGAATATGACTAATAAAATTTATAATCGTACCGCAAAACTGTCAACCGAAGGTGGAATACGCAGCGGACCAACTGGACGATCGAGTCTACGTGATCTGGGATCCACCAGAGGATGAGAAACTCGATCATACCAATCGAGATAATCATCTGTGACTGCCCAATAGTACGTCGCTCGTGGCTCCCGAATCTGTATCAAAGGCCTGGGGTCCTGATCCCACACACCAAGCAGATCCTTCTCAAAGCCAACTGAATAATGCGTCAGCCTGTTGTTACGTGTCACCTGGATGGGCTCTGGGGGAGGATCTGGGATACCCTGCACATGTCCAAACTGTCGCAGCAGGCGACTTGGCTGATAGAGCTCCTCGATGTCCAGAGAACGGAGAATGCCCTCAAACAAAGACGGGACGTACTGCGAAAGTCTGAAATCCACATTTGAAAAGGGAAACCAGTTAACCTGCAACAAAACATTACAAAACAGTTAGTATAGTTTACATTCACACAATAAAACGAAAGCATACATTCTTAAAATCTGACCTCCTCATAACGAACACGGTCAAGCATGCCACGAATGGCAACCAAACGATCTGTGCTCTTCCCCTGTGGCACCTCTCTGCCCTCCCTCATAGCAGCTGCGGTGTGGTCCATAGAAAGTGGATCTGTCACAAAATGTCCACAAAAATGTGGAAAATATGCCCAGATCCACGACTGCAAAAAAAGGATAATTAGAACTCGACTTCCTAAACATAGCCAATCGTATAGTTGTTTGCGTACTAACCCGCAAAAGAATGCCAGAACTCCCCATCCCCATAGTCAATCGCCTCGACGCCTGTCCAAGGTTGCGATACAGATGAGCTAACACTCCAGCTCCCCAAGCATATCGGCCAATGCTGTCGTGGTCGGCCAAAAGAACTAACCACCAGTGCTTGACTGTTGTAGTCGACTTGTCCACTAGAACTGTAGTGCCGAGAAGCAACAGTAAGTACATAGACGCAATGAGGCTCTCATCTCTCTGTCCATCCTCCATCCGCATCAGATCCTTCAATCTCTGCTGAAGATAACCCAAAGGAATGCCTCCATCCCTATACCAAGTCTTCACCAGTGCCTCCTCTACGTGAAGCATCTCAGCAACAAAAGTGAAGATCTCCTCCTTGCTCAAAACTGAGCTACAACTCCTGCCATGTATAGGCAGCGACAGGATCTCAACCACATCGTGAAGTGTATGACCAATCTCTCCAAATGGCAAATGAAATGTGTTGGTTTCTGGGTGCCATCTCTCGACGAAAGCAGAAACCAACACATGATCGACAGGACCGGACCCGATATAGCGTAGATCAGTCAATCCAGATCGCTCTGCAAGCTGAAACCACGAATCTGGACCAGGTCTCCTAAACGCCTCTAGTGGAGTGCAGTAGGCGGTGTGGAAGTGAACCTTGACGACCTTCCGTGTCTGAAAAAAAAGTAAAAAAATAACACAGTTACTTCTACAGAATGCCAAAATATTTCACATATGAACATTATAGTTCAAATACATACCAAATCAAGAGGAGCCTCGCCTTCTGGAAGATCAGCAGGCTGTGGAAAATCAACATGATCTGCAGCACGTCCACGTCCACGTCCTCGTCCTCCGCGTGGAGCGCGTCCACCTCGTGCTGGAGGATCATCAGCGTCTGCATCAGCAACATCATCATCTGCCTGAGCTCCTCGGCCTCCTCGTTGTCTCTGTATAAATGGAGGAAGAGGACGGGGGCCAGCTGGAATCACAGGTGCGGGAGGATCAACAACTGTAAGCTCATAAATAGCCCTGGCGATGTGCGTCTCATAACTCTTCAGCAACTCATTTGTAAAAGGACCTCCGGGCATCCAAGGTACAACAGGAGGTGGTACAGGATCTGCATCGGGAGGTGGTACAGTCGGGGGAGGTGGTACATCTGGCGTAGGAGACGAAGGACCTAAATCTGTAGGAGCTAGCGATGAAGGCCCCATACCAGCATGATCCTCTGAAATAATAGGAGGGTCGTCTCTCCTAAACTGATCTGTCGGTATCTCGGGATGAGATACAATATAATCTGTACCTAAACCCTCACCGTCTCCCAGCATATCATCATCCAAATCAACATCTGTATCATCGACGTCCATATCCTCCTCCTCACTCTCACTGTAACCCTCATCATCAGCAGACGGATCAACATCTAGACCACAATCCCTAACTGCCCCAGTATCTGTAAGTGCACCAGTAACATCAGTGGGTGTCGAACTAGAAGCATTCAGCTGGTCTCGAGCAGTAGCAAAACTCTAACGTATGGACGCTGTAATCTCCGTCCTCCTAACACGCTCTGCAGCAACAGGAGCCCCCGGAACAAAACCACTAGAAGCCATCGTATCTCGCACCCCCTAATGTTGTTGTTATAGCGTAACGTTATTTTCATAGCGTTACAAAAATAATGTCAAATTCAAAAACGTCTTTTCCATGACGTCGTAACGTTACAAACAGTTGTTGTAATGTCAATCCTAATCAAAATCATCTCTAATTTCTAAACATTTTGTTCATAACGTTACGAAATTAACGTTATAATTCGCCTAATTTCAATACTTTATATACTAATAATTCATAACGTTACAAAATAAGAGAAGAACAATGTCATATTTCATAAAATAATTAATTCATTAATTTTACAATATAGAATGTCATATTTCATAACGTTATAAAATTTCATTAATTTCATAACGTTACGAATAAATTAATTAATTTCATAATGTTACCAAAATAATATAATTTTATAACGTTACGCAATAAATTACTTAATTTCATAACGTTACGCAATAAATTACTTAATTTCATAACGTTACCATATAAATTAATTTCATAATGTTATAAAATAAATTAAATAAATTTATAACGTTACAAAATTAAATAACTAATTTCATAAAGTTATAAATTTAATCAATTAATTAAATTAAATAAATTAAATAAATTGATAACGTTACGAAATTTATTTAAATATTAACGTTATGAAATTAAATAACTAATTTCATAACGTTATCAATTTAATAAATTAATCGAATTAAATAAATTGATAACGTTATGAAATTTATTTAAAAATTTCATAATGTTATCAAATATATTTAAAAATTTCATAATGTTATCAAATATTATTAAATTCATAACGTTATGAAATTAAATAACTAATTTCATAACGTTATAAATTTAATAAATTAAATAAATTGATAACGTTACGAAATTTATTTAAAAATTTCATAACGTTATCAAATATTATTAAATTCATAACGTTATGAAATTAAATAACTAATTTCACAACGTTCTAAATTTAATAAATTAATTAAATTAAATAAATTGATAACGTTACGAAATTTATTTAAAAATTTCATAACGTTATCAAATATTATTAAATTCATAACGTTCTGAAATTGAATAACTAATTTCATAACGTTACGAAATAAAATAATTAAACTATTTAAAAACATTACAAAAGTTATAGAATATTTAATAAAAATACATACTTGATGTAGATCTACAGGAGTCGAAAAAACTTCCGGTTGCGCCTCGGTTTGAGCCTCGGTTTGTGGATTCAACCTTCTATTTGCTCGAGTAGCGTACCCGGGACCGACGTTTTGGACGGGTCGCTTTCGGTTTCTTGGCCTCAGAGCGGGTTCGGGTGCGGGTATCGGGGCGGGTTGGGCTGCTGGTATCGGGTCGGGTCGGGCAACGGGTATCGGGTCAGGTCGGGCTATGGGTATGGGATCGGGTCGGGCTCGGGATTTTGGCCGGCTCCGGGCACCACCACTGTGCCTCAGTGGCACCTCCACTTCCTCCTCTTCTTCTTCCTCCACAGCCAGCCATGGCGTCGTCGTCAACGGAACCTCCATTGCCGGAGCTGCTGCGGGGGGGACTTCGGGCGGATTTTGGGGGCCAGAAGAACCGCCATGGTCGGAGCAACTCGAATCCATCCTCTATTGAAGGTTTTGATGGGTTAATCGGCGGGAAAAGGAAGAGAAGACGGCCGGCGACTTTTAGGGTTTGGCGGCGGCGATTTTTGACAGAGGGAGGAGGAAGAAGGTCGGGGGAGAGGGAAAGTTTTTTTTTTAAATATGTAACTTGGTGCGGTAAGAGTTACCGCACCATTTTATATATTTTTTTACTACGTAAAATATGGTGCGGTAAGAGTTACCGCACCACTTTATTGTTTTTTTAATATATAAAACCTGTGCGGTAACAATTACCGCACAGGTTTATTCATATTTTAATTATTATTTTTTAAATTTATTTGTTTTTTAAAAAAAAAAATCATGTGCGGTAACAATTACCGCACAGGTTTTAAGTACATCAGAAGTTAAATTTTTGTTTGCTTAATCTCGTATTAATCTGGTGCGGTAATTGTTAACACACAGATCTGTGCGGTAATTGTTACCGCACCACCGTCGTATAGGTTTCAGAAAATTTTCCAACAATGCCCCGGAGTCCTTTGGTGCGGTAATCCTTAACGCACAGAAGTGTACTGCAACTCTTACCGCACAGAATAGTGTGCATTTAGCAAAAAAAAACGTGTGCATATAGACCAAGCCTATATGTAGTCATGCACATTTTAAGTGTACTGTCGTGTTTGTAGATGGCATAGGTTGCGCCATTGTGGTTGGAAAATTGCGGCTTACTGCAAACTCCTCCTAGCTGGTCGAGTTCTACCTCGCCAACAAGTGGTAAATTCCCATTCCCTCTACTTTTTTTTTTTGAAAGGCAAACAATAGAATTTATTTAGAGTATGTCACCAGGAGTTTACAATGGATAACATAATACAAAGAAACTAAATCTAATCCAATCAAACAACAATCTTTTCCAATAAACTAAGAATCTTATAAATGACATCTAACGTTTCTGCATGTCTTCGTTTGAACTTTCGTTGTCTTAACATATAGCCATCTACGAAGGGGTGTATTGATTCACCATAGTTTTGAGAAGGAAGATGATAATCTGATTCCCCAGATTGAATACGAGAAGTTGACATCCATTGTAAATCTGTTAAACAAAAGAAACCATACCATTGTTTGCATCTCTCCTAATGTAGGAGTCGAAACCACTACCCGTCAGAATACGGGACTGAAAACCACCCACCATAAGGGGGGGACTGAAACCTCTTATACGAAGAGAGACTAACAATAACTGAATAATAAGTAATTATTACTATAAAAACACATAAAATTATAGATTTGGGGTTAATCATCGATATAAGAATGGATGATTGCCCCTGAACGAGCGGCGGTTACTATCTAGAAGACAAGCAGTTTTTTTTTTAGAGTGTTTTGTTGAAGCTGCGGTTAAACACATCCATGCCCTCTACCTACCCACATGAGTGCTTGTGTTATCATTTATTAATCGTTGAACGAGTATTTTCAGTGGGCGGAGGATATGAGTGTCTATGTTTCGGCCCCTTGAATGGACAATGTAAACAACCCATGTAAAGTTGTTCTGGAATTGTTTTTTAGGAAAATGAAGGACCCTTAAACATAGACACTTGGATCCTTCGTTCACTGCAAATACATGTTCAATCTTGCATTCAAAGAGCAATTTATGATCTATATGCCAACTGATTTATGATACCAAATGCAAAATCTATATGTGAAGTTGCTCGGGTCTCTTGAAGATATGGATCAAGTCCCATATGGGTTCGACTATGGTTTTGGTTTCTTGAATCCAGGGAGGCAGGAAGAATCCAGTCTGAGACTCCATGATGAGGGTTTTTGCTTTTGGAGAGGTTGAACATGTGAGTTGTTGAGTTTGTTTGTGAAGATTTTTGAAGGTGATTATTATTTGATAAAGTGTAATTTGCAAGAATGTTTAAGGTCTCTCCTAATAGGCAAGTCGAACCTGCAAGGATGCTGGCTTTGATGATCAAATGTGTAGTAGCTAAAAACTAAATATAGGAAGCAATATAGCTTAGGTATGGGAGAAATGTTTTCTTGTTCCTTTTTTATTTGTTAGTCAGGATTTGATAGGACTTTAGCAAAAGCTTACACTCTTCTGGTTTTAAGTTTATGCAGAAATAAGCCCTTATAATTTGCCCACCATGAGTGTAGTTTATACTCTCTTTTTTGTCAGTGTAGTGTATACATATAGTTGTTACAATTTACTTTATTTTACAATATACCAGAATTGTTGAACTTAGTAGTTGATGTTACTATGCACTATTCTTATTATTTAAGAACCAGTGACATTTCTTAGTGGCAAGATCTTAGTTACTCTATTGTTTGTATTTAAGATTACTAAGTTCTATTGTTTACACCTATGACTTGTAGTGTTGAAGAATTGTGTACGTACAAATACTCTCTTTACTTGCTTAGAATTATAAGTTAGTGTGGGGGATGAAACATATTGAGATGAGCTCTATGTGCTTCCTTAAATTATAAGTTAGTGTGGGGATGAAACATATTGACACGAGCTCTACTTGCTTGAAATTATCAGTTAGTGTGCAATGCATTATGCTTATGCTTTAAGAATCAATGATGTTTCAGATTTGCAAGATCTTAGTTACACTGTTGTTTGTACCTACAATTACTCAGTTCTACAAGACATTTAGGCCCCGTTCGGGCGAGATTAAGTTCATGAAAATGAGAGTTGAAGTTGAAGATTTTGGTGGGTTGAAGCTATTTTCACCTGTTCGGCAAAGCTGAAGCAAAAAAGTGCTTTTGTATGAAGCTGTATGAAGGTGGTTGAAGGAAATGACAAACTTCAACCCAACAGTATCCATTTCCATAATCTAGCCCCCCCCCCCCCCCAGATAAAGGAAATTGCTTCAACTTCAACCCGTATGAAGCTGCCAAAATTCCAACAAGTACCCTTGGGGTATGCCTTGTTACAGTGTCGATCGATTTCTTCTTCCTGGTATGTTTTGCTCTCATTTTTACGAACCCTAAAATTCGATTTCTTCCTGTCGATCGATTTCTTCCTTGTTAAAGTCTTCACTTATTTTGCAGCGCCAAATCGAAAGGAAGAGCATCCAAGATTTATCAAGGTATGTGTACCCTCAATTTTGATTTTGCTTAAGCCCTTACTTTCTTAAATTCTATTTCTGCTGAACCCTAAAAATCTCAAATGTGAAATTTCTTCAATGTCTGCTGTAATTGCAAAGCTTAGGATGCTATAATGGTTCAATTGAACCCTAATACGAATTTGGTATTGTGAATTATAGACATTTTTAGTTGTGCACTCCATGTGTTTGATGAAATGCCAAACACATGGATGATGGCTTGATGAGTGTTTTCTCGGTATGTCCTCACTGTGATAAGTTCGATCAATGCTGAGGTAGTAATACTAATGCATATTTATCTTAAGTTTAGCAAGGTGTAGTGATCATGTGAAAGAAGTGAGTGAAAGAACACAAACACCATGAAAAAAGTGAGTGATCATGTGAATGAACTAGTTGTGAAAGAAGTTATAGATTCATTACTCTGTTTGTGTATATATATGGTTAGTCTCAACATGAAAGGTAATGCATATTTATGCTAAAGTGTTGTGAAAGAACTAGTTAGTGAGAGGAAATAATTGTGAAAGCAACATAATTTATGCTAAACTATTGAAATGCCAAACTGTGGTGAAATATTTGTTGTGTTCTTGTCAACAAACAAAAATAGCAACCAATTTAATTTAACATTCCAGTATAGGAACATGTGAATTTGTTTGTGTATATACATATGCTGAATTTGTTGATGAACATGTGAATTTGTTTGTGTATATGTTTGTATAGGAACTCTATAATAAACAAGATTGTTTTAACAAAGCCTTTTGTAGATGTCGGATGAATACTATGCACATGATATGGAAGCCCATTTGCTTGCTGAAGAGGCTGAACGTGAATACTACGGACTCCCTAGGGAAGTGTTGGAAACCCTTACAGATTACAGCCCAACCTCAGCTAGTTCCTCAACCGCAAGTGTGACACAAGATGAAATGTGGAGGGTAATGAACACTACTATCCCTTTTTCCTTTTTCAATTGAATCATTGTTAGTTTAGTATAGTTTCCCTTTATCAAAGTAATGCTCCGTTAAGTCATTGATTTTCTGCATTCTCTCCTTTGTCTTGCAATGTTTTAGGATAATAATGTGGATCGATTCAACTACATTATCAATTACCCGGTTGAACAATCTAATAGTCGTGTTCGATTGGTTCAAGAGGCTGCTCGAGCACTCCATGACCAAGTTGCGAGGTTATTAGGACAAAATGCATTTGCCAACCGTCAACTACAAAGCCTGACTTCTGGATTACAACAAATCGGTTCAAGACTTGAAGATGAATTGGCTAAAAATAATCTGCTAAATGATGAGAACCAAGAGCTCCATGAGCATGTAGCCGAAATTGCCACTTCCAATGTTCAGCTGAGACTTCAGCGTGACGACCTTATTTATGAAAACAAACATCTTCGAGACGTTGCGACACGAAGCTCAACCTTAGTGTGGTTTCATTATGCTGTTATTGGTCTTGTGATGATGTTAGTTGCGTTTTTTATGGCTATGTAGTAGAGCAGGTTTTATGTACTAAAACATGGGGTCATTTTGGAACTTTGAAATTGTATGCAGGGGGGTCATTTTGGACTAGTATTCCCCTCTGGTTTGCAACTTATCTTTGTAATGGTTGTTTTTATTTAAGTTATAATTTGGACTACTATTTCACCACTTGTTTGAGTCACCCACCAAAGATGGACTAATTCATGTAGGTGCTACTATAATTTATAACATCTTTATATGTAAGTTTTATGTAAGTTGTAATGTCAATTTTTAACTCTTTTTTGTGAACACATGGGGCCTCTAATAAATGGACTAATCCATGTACCAACCTCTATATAAGAGCACATTAAGTACGTTGACAGTTTTATGAAGTGCGATGCCAGTTTTATTAAGTACGTTGACAGTTTATGAAGTGCGTTTCCAGTTTTATTAACTACGTTGACAGTTTATGAAGTGCGTTGCCAGTTTTATTAAGTACGTTGACAGTTTATGAAGTGCGTTGCCAGTTTTATTAAGTGTGTTGACAGTTTTATGAAGTGCGTTGACAGTTGAAGTAAACAAATACACAAATCCATGCAACTACAAAACCATATAAATAGATGCGCATATAAGAAGTTCAACACGTATAAGAGTATGTTTGAGCAAACAAATACATGTCACAAACCATTAGGGCCTACGCAAAAAAGATTGCCACAAATTCATGTTACCCTGAGGTCAAAACACAAAAAAGATCTACCGGTTAGTACATATATATATGTAATGTTTACCTAAGTTCAAAGACCAGCTAGAAACATACTTTTGTACTTCCAAATGTGTGTTGCTATTGAATCTCGGATACCGCCCATTGCTGACTTTGGATCGTTATCCTCTTCGTCATCTTCATCGGTGAACTTCTTATTGGCGTTATCCTCGTCTTCATCATCTTCATCTGGGACAGAGTCGTAATGCTTGTGTTCTAGTATAAAGTTGCTTAAAGCAAAACATGCACATATAATGTCAACTTGAGTGGATAGTGGATATGAAGGCATACCCTTCAAAATCTTCCATCGTTTCTTCAAAATTCCAAAGCATCTTTCAATGGTTGTCCTCAACGACGAATGAATACGATTAAATGCTTCCTTATGGTTCTCTGGAATGTGTTTGATGAACTGGGATTGGTGATATTTAGTTTTCATATATGGCACCAAGTAACCTTTCCTATCCGGGTAGCCCTTGTCACACAAGTAGTAACGACCTATAATATATACCGTTACATGAGGAAAGAAATTGAAATACATTACATATGTATGTATCAGAAATAATTACCAGTTGGAGGATGTGGGAAATTCATATGAGCTTCATGTAAGGCGTGGTCGAACACCCGAGCATCATGAGCACTTCCTTCCCACCCAACAAATATGAATGTAAAGTACATGTCAAAGTCGCACACCGCCATTACATTGATCGATGTGAATCCTTTCCTACATCTAAAAGTCATTTGTTCGTCCTTTGGGACAACACATTCCACATGAACCTCATCTATTGCCCCAATAGCCCCCTGTAAACAGTTAGTGAGATACTATTACGGACTATATTCATAAACCATGTTTAAAAATAATTATGACTTGCATAAGACGTTTACCTTAAATACCCTATAGCGAGGTTCATTTACGACTCTGGAAGGAACGTTTGCAAAAGTTGGATCACGCGGTCTCAAAAGCTGTTTGACTAGCCCTCCAGAACCAAGGTTTCTCCCAACCATAGCATCCAACACTTGGTGAAACACCCTGCTAATTGTGTCTCCCGATCGCTGGAAACGCTCACACGCATCTCTATTTGAGATCCCCACGGCAATTGTGTAAAGGAATATACCAACTTTTTCCAACACTGACATTTGCCGAGAAGGTGAGAGTCCATAAGTATTTTGGAGTGCATCACATAGATTGTGTAGGACATGTCTTTCCATTTGGAATGCATTAACGCATCTCACTTCTGATTCAGAATCCAGACACTGCCTCATCCACATGTAGCCGGTCAACTTGGAATTATAACAAGGAACTTTTAGCATATACCTAACAAAGTAAGCAGTACAAAGACGAGCATGGGTTGCCAGTAGTAGATGCAGCATAACTCCATATCTCCTGAGTCGCTGAGCTCTTGTCAATCGTCCTCGAACCCGTAATCCTCGAGCCATTGCACAATATGCAGTCACTTTTGTTCAAGAGAAAGCCATAACTGAACATATAAATGAAACAGGAGATGAATCTGTTAAAAACAGATTCCAAGTAATTGAAAACAAGGACATGGGAAAATCTGTGATACAAATCACAATACATCGTTAAACAAAGTACACACAGTAATTCATTACAAACAAGAACACCAATTTAAAAAAAAAACAACAGTTTTTCACTCATGCAAATAACAGTTTGTCAGTCACGGAAATACAAAGCTCATAAAGGCAAACTCAACACATAACATCATTTCGATCTTGCTTCGAACTCATACTTCAGCCAAGCTAGTCGCAAAGAGTTGTTGGGAATACAGATGAACACCTCTCTTGATGCTTCGTTCGAAAGCTTACTACAAGCAAAACAAAACATCACAGAGTTGACTTCAAAATCCAGAGTCGCATCCTTACTCATTTCAACTAACAAATCCATGCAATGCTGAAAGGCATATAGATTTGCCGACCTTGAACTACTTTCAAACTCACCCTCCATAAGAGTATATAAACTTTGAGTTTGCTCTCCCACACTAGCCAATGTGTTAGTATAAGCAGATGTGTTGGCTGAAGGTTTTTTCCTTTTCTTTGTCATAGAATCTGGTAAAAGAGTTGGTTCAGATCGGGTTTGGTTTGCAGTAGCTACTCTTGAACCTTGTTTACCACCGGTTTGAGGGTTTCCCTGGCTAGGTTTGTTGATCGCATCACAAACAAGATCTAAAAATGGATGAAGAGGCATGTCATCATCTAAACCATTTACGGCATTCCTTAAGCTTGGACAATCTAAACCACTTTCTTTCGTAATACATCGATCAATGCCATCATCACTCAAACACTGCACATCATTACCACACTCATTCACATCATCAACATCACCACCATTAACTTGGGAATCATCGCCGACACCGGGATTTGTAAGAAGAAGCATAGGGCTGTCCATAGACGGTGACATGACAAACCTTCCATTTGCACAAATAACTGAAAATATGTCATCCCATAGCTCACTCAACTCTGGATTAACCCCCTTCTTTTTGAACTGGTGAAACTTGTCATTCTTAGCCTGCAAAGTATCAATTTAATTGTCAAAAAATTGAATACGAAAATTGACAATGGAAGAGGCATTACAATGATTGAAAACTCACCTTTCTATGTTTTTCCCACCATTCCTCAGAAGTAGTAACTAGGCCAGTAACTGGATCCCATCCCGCTCCGGTCACACTATTACGTAACAACGACCAAACACGCCACAGTCCTTTCATGTGTTCAAACTTGTTCTTTAAACTTTGCTTACTAATCTTCTTCCCAGTCTTCTCCTCGAATGACACAACTAACTCCTCCCACGCAAAACTGTTATTATACCCGTGAGACACGTGATACTCCTTACAAATATGCATTAAGATCAATTGATCTTCTTCAGAGAATTTAAAAACTCTCTTCTCTTCTAGTTAGGAGGTGGACTTGGCCTTAGCCTTATCCTTACCTCTACCCTTTCCTTTGCCTTTTGTCTTTCCACTTGCATTTCCATCATGTTTTTCAACATCCATTTTTCCAATCTAACTTTACAAAAAGATTGTTGTTTAGACAATGGAATTCAATAATCAAAGCCAGCATAAACATGTCTTAAATCAATTGATGCAGTCACATGGATGCACATAAATACACAACAACTCAACCAAAATTACAACCACAAAGTATAAGATAAACAAAGTCAAGTATGAATTTCAACCCTACAATCCGATTTTGGATCATTCTCCATATGAGTATCATTTAACAACTCCACTATCAAATTCAATAAGAAGAGAATAAAGAACTTATCAAATGCAATAAAATTGAATATGAGTATCATTACCCTTTCAACCATTCAGTGAAGTTCAATAAAATTAAACAACATGAACTTTTCGATCATTCTCCATATGAGTATCATTATAATATCTCAATGTTCTCCATTCAACAAAATCCAGTAACAACAATTGAATAACAAGATTACCAACAGATTCGGAATAACAGAAATTGAATAACAAGCATTCTCAATGTTCTCCATTTCTAATAACTCCACTATCAAATTCAGTAAGATGAGAACACAGAACTTACATGCACCAACAGATTCAGAATGTAAAGATTCAACGAAGGAGATGAAGGTGTGTAAAGAAACCGACCTAGTTCTTCAATTCTTGTTATCGAGCACTTCGTGAAGGGAAACAAAAAAGTGACGTAAGTTTGAGGAAGATTCAACGAAGGAGATGAAGGTTGATGAAGCAAAGAAGTCTGAGTACAAACCTGGAATGGAAAGATAGCTGGAGTTTCTGTTCATCGGCTTCAAGAACTAAGAGCTCAGAATTTTGGGGGAAGTTGGAGAAGAGAAATTGGGGGAAAAATCATGTGAAGGAATAAGCTAGCATCAGATCACGTGAGGCAGCAAATTTGGCACGTGATTTGTAATTTCTTAAAATAGTCATGTCCTTTTATGTAATTTAACATACCAAAATACCCAACTTCAACTACCATTTTTTCATCTTTACCGAACACCCCTTTTTCCAACTTCAACCCGAAAAGCAATTTCAGCTACTAACTTCAGCTTCAGCTTCCTTCAACTACCTACTTCAGCTTCAGCTACCTTCAACTCTCATTTTGATCATCTTTACCGAACGGGGCCTTAGTGTTTTTTACATATATGACAGTGTTGCGGAATTTTTATGTGCATAAATACCAAGAAAAGTCAGCTACTTTCAAGCTGAAATAAAAGCTAAATAATACATAACCGCCAAACATTAAAATACAAGTACCCAAAACAAATTTGATAAGCAAATCAACACTCTCTATATCATGCATTGCTACAATGAAGACAACAATATTACTAATCTTAATGAAAATCCAGATTATGTAACGACAACTCGAACTCAGAATTTGTTAATATTATACAAATTTAATATATACAAAAATCAACTACGCATTGCTACTTCCATACATATACTATAATGATAGTTATACGTATGACGAACCCAACACACTATCACCTCACTCAAACCACGAGCCCCGTGCGTAGCTCGGGGATTAACAACCTAGTTAGTATAGCATGAGAATGGTTAGAATTATGCTGAGAAATAGAAAATTTTAATATTTGTTGTTGAGGTTGTTTGACTTGGCAAAAATAACATTTGCCAAGAGGTATAATTTTTACTTGTTATTCTTAGTGACATTTAAAAGGGGATAAGTAGATTAAGATCAAAGAAAGTGAAACTCTCTCCTTTATAAATAGAATAAGCCAAATGTCCTTTCAAGCATTGGTCTCACGATTGAGAACAAAGCCTGTATATAGAGAAAATGGACAGTTTACTAAGAGAGTGTCTCACAATGACCCCTTGAAAGTTTTTAAGTAAGAAAACTAGCCCCAAGTAGTTTTTATTAGTTTTTGTTAAAAAAAAAACTAACCCATTTGTACTGCAATTTTAGAAACATTTCATTGACCAAAGTCAAGAAAGCACCTCACAGTTCAAGCAGAAGATGACATCGAGATGCATTAGGCAATGGATTAGATGCTTTGTACCTGATTATTCTACCTCTCTTCGAAATCTAAGATGGTGGTGCTAGTAGGTGTTACATGATCTTTTCGCCATATTAGTATACATATCATTTGTATTCGATATCTCTGCTGAAGTAATTGTATAACAGACTCAACAGTCAACATCAGCATCAGTAAAATAGAGTACAAAGAACCCTTAAACTTACTCAACCCCTGCCAACTCAGTAGGCATGTAGAACTTGCAGATATCTAAACGGTCTATACTATTAATGCAACTTCTATTTTGGAAGATGTATACGATAGACTGTAGAAACAGAAACAAGCTTGGAGCCAATCAGAACAGTGCCAACAATCTAACCATGATGTTTTCTTTTTTATACACTACAATGAAGCAGACGTAGATGGTTGAACTGCTAGACACGAAATCAAACCGAATTTCTGAAAAAAGTAGTTGTTAAGAGCAAGAAATAGAGATGAAACTGTAATTGGTCAATAATGCAATTTTACCTGCAACCTTCCATCATTGATTTTCAAGCTCTCTCTGCTTCTCTGCGTTGCTCCTCAAACTCTGGAAATGCTACAATCAATTGCTCCACCTTCTCGTTATCACACCTTGCTTTTTCATAACAGTGCCTTTCCCTAGCTCGATCTAATTCGCCTGTTCTCATTCAAAATATGTACACATACAATAATGAGATACCATAAATTGTGTTTCTGAATATGGAAAATCGGATTATTCAATTGAACTCATGTGTAAATCAGCTAACCTATCTTCAATCGAGTGATCGAGTCAGACCAAGCATCAACCTAGTTGCACATTTTTGTTCTGGTTGGTGTGTTGCTTGGTGTTTTTGTGCAGCGCGTCTACAAATTCTTCGTACCGGACCAGATGAAGAGACCACACCAAGAACACCAGCTTCGACCCCTTCACCTCGGTAAAATTCAAGTGTCGAGCAATCCCGAGGGATACATCTTTCTGCTTGTTCATCGACTGCGTGAGATCCATGGCTAGGGAATTAATGGCAGTAGGCGATCAAACCAAGAAGGTATTGAAACGTTTTGGAAAAGAAGATGGACAAATGACAAAAATGTCTTTAGGCATTGAGAAGGTATTGAAACGTGTTGCTTATAACCGTTTGCTGAAGTTTCTGGACGCGCAAGATTATGGTTCTCATCTAGAAATTATAAGCAGGGGTTCAGATTTGATCCTATTCCTTGATATGTAAGGGGTAGCACTACCCTAGTACTCCAAACTAAAGCTTTTTCGATTCAATAAATTCAGAAAATGCAGCAGTCTCTATTTGAGGGAAGAAAAACATAACTCACACTTGCATTTATTCCAAGTTTACAGGAGACAGAAACACTAACAAGTCATGACATTAGAACTTTCTTAGATGACAAGTTGCACAACAATTAGCCACAAACTATTAGTAGTAATCTAATCTATTAAAATGGCAAAGGCTCTTCGATGCTTCCATTAGAGGAGGTTATTTGCACGAACTCACATCAATGCAAAGATATAGGACCAAACCTTTCAACCCCACATAACACGAAAATACAAACATAAGATATGAGAGCCACAAGGAAACTAGCCAACTATCCAGTAGAGAGGCAGCCACGGAGGCGTTCAAATCAGCTCCACACACAGCGATAAGTTACATGTGACTGGGTCAGGTCGCCGCTGTATGCTACTTTGACCACTTGTCCTTTTTCCAGTCCATAATATTTAGCAACTGCATCTTTCTGAGACATTCTTGGCAGCTGAAGGATAAAAGAACAAAAATGAAAAGATGAAGAGGTAACATATCCTATTGACGAGGATTTTAATAGGAACTACCTACTCGTCATCTTTGACGCTAAACCAGAAAAATAGAATAATGCAGTTATTATAGAAAGAAACATTTTCAACAATGGCTAGAAAACAGGGTTGTTAACTGATGACTTTTCATTATTCATTAGAATAATTTTTCAAAAGTGTGACTGGCTTAAACGGAAAAAGGGGTATCAGTCAGGTAGGGGTGCTGCAAGTGATACTATCAGCTGGAGAGAAAGGCAGACTAGAGGCATATTCATAATTTTAGGATGAAACAAGTGGGTAAAATTAAGGCCTAAAGAATGTAACTATCTGTTAGGAATGGAAGTTAACCTGCTTTTCATCCAGATTATACTGCTTCAGTAGCTTTTGCTTCTCCTTGTCCGTCAGAACACGATGTTTTGGTTTCAAGACATGCTTAGTGATATTGACAAGCAAGTCCGTGATCTGAAGAAGATGATTAGTTTGTGGAGATAAAGGGTAATTGATATGGTAAGAAGAGAGCTCACTTGGAAAACCTCTACTTTAAAGGGTTGGAGATCAAGGGACTTCATGGCCTGGTTAGTAATCTGGTTTTGCACCACCAATATGAGCCCAGTCAAACTCTCTCTGTTGACAATTTGACTTAAGATGCCACGAATTGTAGAGACTTTAATGACCATAGGACCACAGAAAACCCCCAGCATCTGCAATAGAAAGGTTGATTGAAGGGCCAAGATAGGCTAATTTGAAGAAGAAATAGAAACCCTAAAAAAGGAACCTTGGTATTGGTGTCAGATCGGAGGGAGGAGGAGACACGGAGGCGGTCGGGGTCGGGTCGGGGACCGTAAAGGGCGCGGAATTGGTGAAGAGGGAGGTCGATTTCGGAGGAAGGGATGATGAAGCCTCGATCCCTCAGCATCTCCAGCATTGTACGACGAGCTAGGTAGTAACGATGAGACTCCATGCTGCCCTCGTCCACGTAGCTACTCACGCACGTACCCACCGTCTCGCCGTTTATCTCTCCGTCCAATCCTTCCATCTCCATCTTCCTCTTCCTCTTCCTCTTTCTGCACGCACTCCCACTCCGCCGATATCCAACCAGGGTTTTACTCTCGCCCTTCCTTGCTTTTCCACTTAGCTACGCATTTCGGATTTATAAAATACTCCTGCACACTTATCATCAGATCCTGAAAAATAACCCAAACTTTTTATAGGTGTTCAAAATATAACCCATACTATAATTAAGAGTTAACCTATCTTTTTTTCTCCTAATTATTTCTATACATATATGTTGACATGGCAATCTAACCTTATGATGTGGCAAACAAACAAACAAACAAAATCAATCGTAAAAGAAGGGTGATGCTATATACACTCATTTTTTTTGTCTATTTAGAAAAAATTACGATAAAATCAAAACAATGCAATGATTATAGAAAAAAGGTGAGCTAATATAGCCATATCTAAGTCTTAATCACACCGGCGTGTTTGGTTCCCGGCCTGCGCTAATTCTATATTTTTTCCACTTTTCAATCCTATCCTTGAAGCCGTCATCCCAACCTTCAACAGTTTTGTCTTTGAATTGATTCCAATACAATGAAACTGGCGGTAGTGGAGCAGTATCACGGAGCCACACCTATAATAAGATAAACAAAAAATTATGTTATAACTTTCAATAACATATGTTAAATAAAATATTTATTTAATTTACTTACTTACCGGAATGAAGTGGTTACTGAATAGAGCAATAGAAAAGATCTTTGTTGGTGGTTCGGCATCATGACTAGAAGCCATCATCGGCAAACATAACAACGAGCCACTCCAGGACAAAAACACAACAACTACTTGAAATCGAGTAGCAAATGCTAAGCCATGGGCATCTCCATCCAGTATGTCCGAGAACAATGACTATGCAAGTAGTTGACATTTATGCAAAGTTCATCATACGGGGTAACAACGGGAGATAGGCTCTCGTATATATGTTGGTTCTCCACCAGCTCCATCCCGATCTCCATGCAGACTCTCCAGAATTCATGCTCGGGCCATTTCTTCAATACTGATAAGCTTCGATAACCACAATGTTTGTCATCTTCCACATTTCGAGCTTGGGTGATGTAGGCAAACATGAAGTAGTCTATACTCTCAGTTGGAAATTTAATCCCCCAACGCTCCAACTCCATATGTGGTAGTTGCCCAACAATTTGCTCATCTGGAGTCTCACCTTCATTCATAGAAGACGCTCTACTACGTGTCTTGCTCCCTGGGGGTCGTCCTCGTTTAGGCTTGCAAGCTTTCAAGGTATGTTCCCACTCACTGGCATCCCTTTGTTATCCCATTTGGTTCCTCTAGCTTTTAGAGGTCTACCTTTGGGAAGGACGCCTGTAGGCTCCTTCAGAGATGTTTCATGAGGCCTTTTCAAGGTATTGTACAATGAGGTGACCTCTGATAAAAAGTCTTCACTCATTTCACCAGTAGCCACATCATATGTCATCTCCCTCCATCTAATATAAGGTATTGATACTGGAACTGTGGTATCTTGCTCGATATTCGGATCTGTAACCCCTTCCCACGTCACTTGTCTCCAAAAGAGGTGTATCTCTGACTCTATAATGGGAGTATTTTGAAGCATGACAGTTCCAATTCTATGGATACACGGTAGCCCAAGACATGTTCTCCACCAATGATCAGTGCAAGATTCTGGGATGTCGCCGTTCAGTATAGAGTAATACAGATCCAACAACATCATCAAGCACTTCGACGTGACTTTGCGGAACAGAGGAGAAAATAAGGCAAAGATCTCAGGGTCAAGGTCATATACCTCCGTCAAAACCTTTGTTCGTGACATCTCGATTGTTTCCCTAATCCTATCACGTTGAGCCTCTAAAGCATAATGTATCCTCACAACCAATGAGTTAAATCCATATCGAGAAGATTGCAAAATATCTTTCAAACTTTTGTGGATGCCCTCAACCCTATAGGAAAACAAAAATATTAAAAAATAAGTTGCACAATCAACTTAAACATGCATACATATCTTATACAAGGTTACCTGTTTGTGGTCCTTGTGAAGAAATGAAGATGAAGGTCAGTCCAAGCTCGGACTATATTCTCCTTGTAAGGATTGAGCCATGTAACTTCAACATACCGAACAAGGCCATTGTTCCACGATTCTCGCAACTTCTCGAGCCTAATTTCATAGCTCCTCTCTGTGCACGACATAAATAACCCCCAACATTGGTTCGCAAAATTGTCAGCTTGGTCCACGTTGTTCATGACACGCAAACCATATGACTGAATGTTGTGCTTAATGTGAACCCAACACAACAAATGTTTCACTGTATCCCCGTAAACACTTTGAATTGCAAAGATGAGAGCCTGGTCTCGATCAGTAACAATTGCAGTTGGCTTCTCTCCCACAAATGCAAATAACTTCTTCAACCGCTCTAATATAAACACGTAACGAGAAATATCCTCCCCCCTCGTGAATGCAAAAGCAATGTTGAATGTCTTTCTCGTGGAAGTAAAACCAACCATCTCAATCAAAGGCATGCCATACCTGTATATATATATATATTATTACAAGTATAGCATAACTACTACAAGAATTGTATAAAAGATTAGTAAAACAATAACAATACCTATTAGTCTTGTATGTGCCATCAATAATAACAACATAAGGGAATAGCTTCAGCAGATGCAGTGTCTTTGGGTCCGCAAAGAATAAGATATCCACTTGATTAGTAGGGCGCTCATTCTTGTGATACACTTTGTATCCCTCTTGTTTTAGGTATCTAAGTGCCCATTGCGTTATGGTTAATTCTCCCTGATCCTCAAATTGCATCTTCTGGCGAAAGTTGTTGATTTGTTTGGAGGATGTAACATTTCCTGGAAACCGGTCTCTAAGCTCAGCAATAATCCAACTTGCCTTGTTTTCCATCTCGGTCCACCTCCTAACCAGTCTCTCTTGTTCTGAGGTCATTCTGCCAACATATGCATTCCCAAGGAAACTTGTAGGAAGGGCATGGTTGTGGTATCCGAAATCAACTTCAAGCTCCCCCCATGTTTCTGCTTTTGTTACCTTGTCTACGGTCAACCTATATCCAATCACCATGAATCGACAATTGCACTTTTTTGTTTGAGTTCTCCTCCCTTCCACATTATTTTTGAGCTTATACACACCATAATCACATACCATTATCACTCTATTAGGATTTGAGTTTTTAGTAACGATAATCATCATCAACTTTTTTCCAAATTCTCTAACCCAATTGAACATTTTCTTCGGGCAATCCCACACATAGTCCACAGTAAAATCATCTGAGTAGTCTCTTGTGCATATCTATTTACAATATCGTTATTTAGATAAAGTAACATTATTATTCGAAAATAGACACATCGTTATTAGATTACAAAACTAAGTACAACCATACAATAAATACAAATACTACAGTTTCATGCAGTTTTACATCCTTAGGATCAATATAGTTTGACCTCAATTCTCCTTGCACCGATGACTCTCCATCTTGATTTGACATTGTTTTTCTTATGATGTGTTCAAATTGGGATAGAAGAAAAGAATAATATAGGTTTAGGTTTTATGCTTGCAAGACTAAAATTTTACTCTCTAAATTTCGCCGGAAAGAATCTTTTGAAAATCTTTCGTTCAAATTTATTACCTTAAAAGATATTGCGTCGGTTACACAAAAAAATTCGGAAAAAACGGTAACACCCACGCCCATGCGTCGCGTACGCGTGGGTCATAAAACCAAACAAAACAGGCACGCCCACGCACCTGCGGGGTCTTGATTTATTTATTTTTTTTTCCGATTATAACCTACGCGTATACGAAGCGTGGGATTCACAAAAAAAATTATACCACGCACACGCGTTGCGTACCCATGGATTAAATGTTTCAGATATCCATAAAATGGTCTCGCACACGCGTTGTGTTTGCGTGGGTCATATCCACGGCCACACGTTGCAACTGCGTGGGATAATGAGTGTATATAGACAAAAAAAAAAAAAAAAAAAAAAAAAAAAAAAAAAAAAAAAAAAAAAAAAGTGTATATAGCGGTTAGGTAAAGCAAATACAAAGAGGGGTACTAGAAGAGAGGGGCCGTTCTCTTCGAATCCATTTTTTACACCGCCATATCCTTGCTGGATTTCGACAATCTTCAATCCGGCGAACCCTGAAATGACCGTGTAGCGAAGCTAGAAAGCTGAGGGAGCACCTCGTCAGAGAGAAGCGGATCGAATCGAGAAAGCCTAGTTCCTCGCCTATAGAGTCAAGTGGGGTTACAATGTTGAAGGCATCAATCGCCCCCAGAAATGCCAACAGTTTGGATTCGACTCACGGGATTGGATGGGAAAAGATGGTCGCCATCGCGGTCTCCTCTACTGTTTTCGATTGAAATTTAGGCCAGACCAGACAATGGAATTGGAGTGTGCTGTTATATGTGATTATTGGAAGTTAGGGAAGTTGACAATTGAGATTCATTCTATTTTTTCTTGAGACTAATTCTTATAGCAGGAATTTGCTCTATGTTGGAAATGTGGAGGTTCCTAATCTGAAGAAGTGAGTTATACTTGGAGGATGCTTGGATTTTGGATTTGAGAACCTTTGCCTTGCATTTTTTTGACTTAGGTACTGTGGGGACAAAGGCTGGAGAAGAGGGTGTCATCTTATTTGTTTAAACTAGTGCTAGTTGTAAGGCTCCTTGAGGCTTGAATTATAGTTGTTCTATTTAGTTGAATTATTGCCAACTGTGGGTAGTTGTAAGTCAATGTACAAGTGTAATGTAACTCTTTTAAGATTTTCCTTGAGTTAATTGAAGGTATTGAATTCCATATGTAGCAACTACATTTTGACATCAAAATAGCTGGTTTTTTGCTGCAAACTGAACATGAGTTGTGACAGCAAAATACTGATTTTTTTCAAGGCACAATTGAAATTTGGCATGAATACTCAATTTTAACACCAAAATACTGTTTTTTTTTTGTATCAAGCAACTGAAATTTGGCATGAGTACTATTTGTGACAGCAAAATACTGATTTTTTTACAAGAAACAACTCAAATCTGGCTTGAATACTCAATTTTGACAGCAAAATACTGGTTTTTGGCAGCAAAGAGCTGAAATTTGGCGTGATTATTAAACTGTGACAGCAAAATCTGGCATAAACACTCAATTTTGACAGTAACATACTGGTTTTTTTGCAGCAAAAAACTGAAATTTGGTGTGAGTACTAAATTGTGACAGCAAAATACTGATTTATTACTGCATTTAAATTTTTACAACAACAAAAAATTGGACGAGAACTAAATTTTGACAACAAATAACTGAAATTGACAGCAGACAACTAGTTATTTTATAGCAACTGAAATTTGGACAAGAACTAAACTTTGACAACAAACTCCTAAATTGTTTTACAGCAAATAACTGAATTTTGCCTGAGTACTGAGTTTTGACAGCAAACGACTAAAGATTGACCCGTCTGATTTTTTACAGCAACTAGAATACAGCAACTGAATTCGAGATTCTGCACTGTCTACATAAAAAAGAAGAACTGGATATGACATCAAATTAATAGTTTTAAAGCTAGTTGCATCTTCGAAAGCACTCACCCTACGACTGAAATGGTTGAGATGGTCCAGCAGCTCCACTTGATCGGGGTAAGACAAATCCACGTTGCCTGACCCGGCTGTAAGTGATTTTAGATGTTAGATAATTATTCAGTTTGATTATTAAAACATGTAACTCATCCTGAGCTATATACTTACATTTATATATATATATTCTTTGATCTTGACCAAAGTATGCTCCTGTTCCATTTGGAATGCTATGATGAGACTGTGTTGTTGCACATGTCTTGGGCCTACCTCTTTTTCTTTTTGGTTGCATAGGATCGACCACTGTCTTCATAGGAGGGGCACCATCTTTTTTTGGTCTTCCCCTTGGTTTAGCCTACATAGAGTGATAAAATAGTTAAATGGTAATAAAATTTTCAATTCTATAAGAAAATAAATACTTGCTCCTTGAGTTTGGTTTCCAGTGTCAGGTATCTTGTCCTTTTGAGGGCATGTCTGCTTGTTGTGAGTTTTTTCATTGCATGTACTACATGTCATTTGAGCACCATGCTTAGTCCTTTTGAGGGCATGTCCGCTCGGTGTGATGCATAACTTGAAACTCAGCTTCACTGGCCCGCAAGCTTTGACACTGTCTTGCGTCTTCCTTGGCTTTACTTAACCTTGTTTTGATTCTTGGACAGATGTCACCACTCCTCTGGTTTCTCATGAGAAAGCTATTATTGAATAATCTTTCCATAATCTTTAGCCTTATACCTTCAAGCATGTAGATAAGTGGTTTTGATCTTGCCTCTAGTGTATAGCCATTGAACGTCTCAGCCAAGTTGTTAACAATTACCTCACTTCTACTTCTTGTCTTCAAGTGAGATCTACAGAAGTGGACTGGATTCTTTTTAATTAAGCCTTCAACAGCCTTCTTGCTAACCATTCCCATCTCTGTAAGTGCAATATCAAAATCTGCCTTTGTGTAAGCTCTTGCAGCCTTCCAAAAATATATTTTGAGTTCATCCCCTTTGTGCTTCTTATGCCAATTAGCAAAGATATGTCTTGCACAATTTCTATGTTCCGCATTAGGAAAATGCTCCTTGACTGCATTACAAAGTCCCTACAGAGCACATATATAACAACTTCACATTTTGTTAAAAAAGAATTTATGCAAAAAAAGAAAGATATTTACCTTTTGTTGATCTGAAGACACAGTGCAATTTCCACCACCAAATCCTGGCAAATCTTTCTTCCAAACATCTAAAAACCAGCTCCATGAGTTGTTGTTTTCAGCCTCCACCACAGCCCATGCAATCGGATACATTTGATTGTTACCATCTCTACCTATTGCACATAGTAACATGCCTCCTAAATAGGTTTTCAGAAAGCATCCATCTAGGCATATTATTGGTCAACAACCTTTAAGGAATCCCTCTATAAGTCCATGAAAACTGACATAGATTCTCTTAAACACATCCGGTGCTCTTGGAATTCCAGGATTTTCAGTAAGCAACACCAAATTTGTTTTAGTATCAATTCTCTGCAATTCAGCCATATACGAGCAAAGTTTCTTGTAGTGATGGCCAATTGATCCATACAGAATCTCAAAGGCATATTTTTTTTACTTTGTAACAACATTGCCTATTTATCCTTTTCCCAAACTTCAATAATACATCGTCTTGTAGTGCCTTTCTTGACCAATTGGAGTTTTTTTTAATTGAACCAAATACTCCTTTCCTAAAAACCTTGGGGTCACTTGAGTGTTCTCAAAATCTTGTCTATCACAAGTATGAGTAGGAGTAAGGGACTTAACGACAAATGACTCTCTCATGCCATCCCAAGAAGCATATATTTTCCACTCACATCCTTCTTTACACTTGGCTGCCAATTTATTATTCCTCTCATTTTTCCACCATCTTATACAATATCCAGCAATTGCCCCCTACCTGTTGACTTGCTCCTTGAAAATTTCTGGTGCACAAAACTTCATACCGATCTTCCAGACAAACTTCTTCAAATTGGCATCACTTTCAACTTTAAAAGCAACCCTCTCTCTACTACCATGTTCCTCCTCGTCATCACTTCTAGGTGGTGAATATAAATACTCATCATCACTATCAGAATTAGAATGGTATGAGTTTTCCTTCTCTTGAGAAACATGACTCTTCTCATGACGAACAAGCTGTATTTCCTTAATTTTTTTCCGACTGAGATACCATTCTTCATCATCTTCACTTGAAACACCCCCACTTAATACACTTTCATTCTCACTGGAATCATCATCTGTAATATTGGTTTCAACCCAAAGATTCACACACGTTTGATGAACAGAAAAGAAAGCAAGAGACGCAAGAGAATTGTTACGCAGTTCGGAGAATAACTCCTACGTCTGCGGGCCTCAGGACGAGAACCAAATCCACTATGCAAGGTTCGAACAAATTACAGGGACAAACCAACAACAACACAGGCTAGCAATCTGAGTAATCAACAAGCAATCTAAACCAAACCAGAAGAGAAGAAACAAGACTCCCTTCTATCAGCCTACGACTAGAGTCACCAGCAAGAACCACCGTCAAGCTTCTCAGCGCTTCAACGTCGCCAGGAATAGACCACAACCACCAGACTCAAGCAACGAACCACCGTCGTCACACAAGACTTCTCAGGCAAGAGATTTGCCAGAGAGACACTCACACTCAAGAATCGTCACAGATCTCTCAGGAGCGGCGCAGCCAACAAAGAGAAGAGAATGGTGATGTTAGGTTAGAGCTCAGCTCTTAAAGAGCTTAAGTACTCGGCCCTATTCACCAACGCGGAGCCCCGAGAGAACTGACGGGTCGGATCCTGAGCATCTCTAGCCCAGTTACAGATTGCACACATATTGGGCCGAAGCCCATTACAGATATAAGCCAGCCTGCTTAAACACTTAGGAAAATTACATCCTAACAATTTGCCCTCCTAATTTTCTAAACCTTGCATTACTCTATCCTAGCTGTAGAACACATCCATATCTTGGACAGAGAGTGGAATTTGATCTTCACCATCGTCGGACCATCTTAGCTGTTGCCTTCCTTAGGGGACGTCCCAAACATGGAGAAAATCCCTGCAGAAAGCAAACTTATCAGATGTGACTACCTTAGTTCCAAAATCAGCAGGGTTGTTGTCACCTTTAACCTTTTTAACAATGATCTGTTTTGAATCAACCAGATCACGTATGAAATGCAATCTAACATCTATATGCTTAGATCTTTCATGATATACAGGATCTTTGCAAAGGTATAAGGCACTCTGACTATCAATGTGCAAAACAGGAACATAATTGACACTCTGAATTTCATTAAGTAAACCTGTCAACCATATTGCTTCTTTAGCAGCCTCAGTAGCTGCTATATATTCTGCTTCAGTACTAGAAAGAGCCACCACAGATTGTGACTGTGATTTCCATGAAATACAATTACCAGCCCAAGTATATACATACGAAGTAGTAGATTTCCTAGTATCTTTATTACTAGCATAATCACTATCAACAAAACCAAACAACTCTTTTTCACTTGAGTGATTAGAGTAGCACAAACACAAGTTTTTAGTACCACACATATATCTCAAGGCATACTTCATAGCAGTCCAGTGTAGTTCACCAGGGTTAGACATAAATCGACTTAAAACACTAATAGCAAAAGCAAGATCAGGTCTAGTACATATCATAGCATACATAACAGACCCAACTGCCACATCATAAGGGAACTTAGACATCCTATCAATTTCTTCTTGAGTTTTAGGACATTTATCTTTGGTCAACTCTAGATGCCCTCCTAAGGGTATAGTAGTAGGCTTAGAATCATTCATGTTAAACTTGTCAATGACTTTCTGAACATAGTCTTTTTGAGATAACCACATAAGTTTCTTAGGCCTATTTCTAATAATTCTCACACCTAGAATCATCTGAGCAGGACCAAGGTCCTTCATGTCAAAATGCATCTTAAGATCCCTTTTAACACCAGCAATGCAAACCTTAGAGTCACACATTATCAGTATGTCATCAACATATAATAACACATACAAGGGAAATGCAGTTTTAACATTTTTAAAATACAGACATGTATCATAACCGCTTCTATGGAAACCCAATTTTTTCATACAAGCATCAAATTTCAAGTTCCATTGCCTAGGGGACTGTTTAAGTCCATAAATGGATTTATTCAATAAACAGGCATAATCAGATTTAGACTTGTCAATAAAACCTTTAGGCTGAGCCATGTAAATAGTTTCATTCAAGTCACCATGCAGAAAAGCAGTTTTAACATCCATCTGTTCTAATTCCCAATCATAAACAGTGCACATAGCTAACAAGAGTCTCATAGTCTTGTATTTAACAACAGGAGCAAATATGTCATTGTAATCTACTCCTTCTTTTTGAGTAAAACCTTTTGCTACTAGCCTAGCTTTGAATCTAGGTGGATCCTTGACACTATTTCCTTCTTTCAATTTATACACCCATTTACAGTCAATAAGCTTAGCCTCTCTAGGTCTGGGAACCAAAGTCCAAGTTTTATTAATGTACATGGATTCAAGTTCAGACTTCATAGCACTCAGCCATTCTTTAGCATGTCTACAGCTTATAGCAGTCTCATAGGTGTCAGGGACAGGAATGAGGGCATTATTAACCTCTGTAGCAGTGGTAAAGGCATATTCAACAGTATTCATAACATGCTCAACATTATTAATGGAAGCAAACCTCTTATTTGGTATTCTAGTTCTGGGTTCTCTATCCCTAGTGAGTTGGTAATTATGTATATTATCCTGCTCACTAACATGCTCAGAGATAGAATCAGAATTTAAAGAAGAAAGAGGTTCTTCCCTGTTTACTCCCCTTAATGATGAGCCAGTGTTATCTGTTGCAGCTCTTTCAATTTCAGTATTTACCACTTCCCTTGAGGCCTCAGTTTCTGTCCTGGGTTCAGTTGTGGATTCACTTTGATCTTGTGAAGAAGGAGCAAGATCAAACTCCTCATCATGTGGAAGTTGCTGCCCTGCTACTTCCTCTGACTGTCTAGATGAGCCCACTCCAATGGTGTCATCTTCAGTTGTACCTGTCACCTCATTCATCCTTGTTAGTTTTGTCTTAAAATATAAGTTCTTTTCATCAAAGGTTACACTTCTAGAAGTAATAACCCTAAGTCCATGAGGCTGAATTACAAGAAGTCTATATCCTTTGACCCCTTCAGGATAACCCAACATGACACACTTTATAGCCCTTGGTTCAAGTTTACCTTGAGAAATTTTTGAATATGCAACACATCCAAAAGTTCTAAGATAACTCAAATCAGGTTTGTGTCCAGTCCATAATTCCTGAGGTGTTTTGAACTCAATAGTAGAACTGGGAGATCTATTTATCAAGTAACACGCAGTAATTACAACTTCACCCCAGAAAACATGTTTAAGGCCAGAACTTATAAGCATGCATCTTGTCTTTTCTAAGAGAGTTCTATTCATTCTCTCAGCCACACCAATGATAGCATGCATTTAGACTAGTTTAGGCCACGTCTATTTCTGCCATTTTGATTTGTTTCGTTGATTTTTCCTTTAGTTTTATTTGGTTTTAGTAGTTTAGGAGTGTTCGGAGTCTACTCTTGCGCTTCTCTCATTTCAGGATCTTTTGGAGGCGTTTTTTGGAGAATGGTGGCCTTGATACGAAGATGTTCGAGTAGAGGACACGTTGGAATGGCGCCAACGACAAGTGTGCGGATGATAAGAAGAAGGCAGGACCAAAATCGAGTAAGGAGAGAGTCCGGGACTGGAGCCAAAGGAGGAAACCGTGCCAAACCCGGCCAAGACCCGGCCAAGTCTCACCCCGTGTCGTGGAAGGCAAGGAAGACTTCAAATGGGAGTAACCCGGTCATGACCCGACCGGGTTTGTGACCGGGTCAGCAAGCGAGTTGTCACCTGAGTGTAACCCGGCCATGACCCGGCCGAGTTTCTGGCCGGGTCGGGCCGCTGTTTCATTTCCGACTCATTTAATCCCGGGCGTTTTGTCTTCTATTCGGAGGGGGGTATAAAAGCCTTGTTAGAACTGCTATTCCATTATCTTGTAACTGCTTTAGACGTTTCAAAAACTCTCAAGAACCCTAGGGAAAACTTGGAGATTTTACTAGATTTGATTGTTGGAATTTCGTATCTCTTTGGAGAAGACAATTGGTATGTTGTTTCTTTCAATGAAATTGATTTCTCTTTCTCTCATGTCTAGCTAAATCCTCCTTTCTAAGGTTGGGTGAACCCAATGGTGATTTGATAGATTTGATTGGTAGTGTTTGGTTGTATGTATATGTAAATGTGAATTGATTCTATCCTAGGTTGCTTAATAACCTGATTGCTTTGTAATTGGGATTTCTAATTAGAATTTGAGACCGACCGGAGATAATGATAATTGGAGGTTGATTTAAATGGATCCCTAGGATAGAACTCGTGGGTTAATTGCGTGACCATCGATTTAACCCCTTGTGGCACTTGACTATCGATTAGATCCTTGGATGAGTAGATTCCGCTGAGCACCACAAGTGGATGTTGTTTCCACTTGTCCATTGATCTATGTAGAGCTTAATGGATCTAAATTAGATTGGCTTGCGCGAAAGTGATTGCTAATCTCATTTAGGTACACACACTATTGTCTGACCATGAAGTAGTGTTGACATTAGATAGCGAGTCCTTCAATTTACATTTGCATTGAAATACAATCCAATATTGCTTAAAACCTATTGTATCACCATTGTGGGGAGCCTAACCTTGGAAGTTTTTTTTCCCTTGATTAATAATCTTGTTTGCTTGATATTTGTTACCATTGAAACCAAACCGAATTACAACCTTTTCTTGTTTACGACTTAATCTATTAGTTGAATTGACAATTGGTACTACATAGTCCCAGAGTTCGACACCTTGGTACTACACCCGAACCCGTACACTTGCGGGGTAGGATTTGGACCTATCAAGTTTTTGGCGCCGTTGCCGGGGACTGTTGTTAGTATTGGTTGTTACACGCAACCGATAGATTAGGTCTCATTTTTGTTTTTGACTTTGCTTCCTTTGTCTTTGGTT
Source organism: Oxyria digyna (assembly GCA_029168935.1). Lineage (NCBI taxonomy): Eukaryota > Viridiplantae > Streptophyta > Magnoliopsida > Caryophyllales > Polygonaceae > Oxyria > Oxyria digyna. The sequence goes on from JAPVLV010000019.1 coordinate 3,519,577, forward strand.
TCAGATTTGTTCTCATTCATATGCGAAAAGCCTTGAGCGACGGTGAACTACAACACGATCCCGAACCCGAGCGTGCTTTTCACAGACGAAGAAGAGAGCAAAGAGAAGCAAGGACCCGAGCAATGGATGAGGCTGCACAATTGCAACAGCGACAACAAGAGTTGCTGCAACAACAACAGCTACAGTTGCAAGAGTTGCAACAACAACTACTGAATCAGCAGCAGGAGATGCAACCGTTGTTGAATGCGCCTCCGCCTATGACATTGGGTGACTATGTGCTGCCACGTCACCAAGGGCCCACATCTGGTGTGGTCCGACCTCCAGTTGCTGCAAGGAACTTTGAGCTGAAGCCGTCTTTGATAAATATGGTTCAGCAGAATCAGTTTGGAGGTCTACCATCTGAGAATCCTCACCTACATCTCAACACCTTTCTGGAGCTTATGGACACGGTGAAGATTCATGATGTCTCTAATGACGCGCTTTATTTGCGCGCCTTCTCATTCTCTTTGAGAGACAGGGCTAAGGCTTGGTTCAAGGCTCTACCTCAGGGCACTATCACGACATGGGATGAGTTGGCTAAGGCTTTCCTAACCAAGTACTTCCCCCCGAAGAAGACGGCTGAGATGAGGAATCAGATTAGTTCGTTCCAGATGAAGGATGGGGAGTCTCTCTATGAAGGTTGGGAGAGATTCAAGGAGCTATTGTTGCTATGTCCTCACCATGGGCAAGATAAGTGGGTGTTGCTGCACACCTTCTACAACGCTATGGACAACACTAATAGGATGCTCATTGATGCCTCATCTGGAGGTACTATCATGGATATGCATGTTGATGCGGCTTGGGATAAGATTGAGAGCATTGCCCAACACAATCACTACTATGATGCTCGATCGACTCCAAGCACTAAGAGGACAGCTGGTCTTTATGAGGTTGATAATGAGGTCTCTCAACAAGCTAGGATGGAGGCTATGGCTCATGAGATAAAGCAACTAAAGTTGAGTATGAATAGAGCTAAGCTGAAGAAAGAGGAGAGTCCTGCTCAGGTTGCTTCACAGGTGGTTTGCCAATTCTGTGAGGATGGTGATCACACCATAACAACTTGTCAATTATTTGCTGCACAGGATGAGGCACAAGAGGGAGATGTGAACTATATGAACAACTTCAATCGGGGTCCTAGGAACGATCCATACTCCAACACCTATAACCCCGGTTGGAGGAATCACCCTAACTTCGCCTATGCCAACAACCAAGCTGCTCAGAGACCGCCTCCTGGTTTTCAACAAAGAGCTCCTCAACCCCAAGGCCAAGAGCGTGCCCAAACGTCTGAAGAGTCCAAGTTTGACTTGATCATGAAAGAGCTTCAGAACATCAACAAAGTATTGAAGAACCATGATAGCTTGCATGCTCAGTACGCTTTGAATGCTCCTAGGCCCCAAGGTCAACTTCCCGGTCAGACTGAGGCCAATCCAAAAGGGCAAATCAATGCTGTGTCCTTGAGGAGTGGTAAACAACTCGAAGACCCAAAGGTTGTGGATCTCAAGCAAAAGGGCAAAGCTGCTGAAGAGCCCGAAGAAGTTGTGGTCCAAGAGAAGGAGGCACCTTACGTCCCACCTCCACCATACAAGCCTCCTCTTCCCTTCCCCCAAAGGAAGGCTCAAGCTCAGTTGGATCAACAATATGGCAAGTTTGTAGAGGTGCTGAAAAAACTCTACATCAACATCCCCTTCACCGATGCTCTCAAGCAAATGCCATCTTATGTGAAGTTCTTGAAGGAGATCTTGTCCAACAAAAGGAAACTGGATGATTGCCAATCAGTTTCTTTGAGTCAGGAGTGCAGTGCTCTAATTCAAAACAAGTTGCCTCCCAAGCTTGGAGATCCTGGTAGCTTCAACGTCCCCATGGTGATTGGTGATTGCACCTATGATGCTTTGTGTGATTTGGGGGCTAGTGTGAGCATCATCCCGCTCTCCATTTGCAAGGACTTGGACTTGGGAGAGCCGAGACCAGTGAGGATGACTTTGTATATGGCTGACAGGTCCGCGACTCGCCCCATAGGGATTTTGGAGGACATACCCATCCAGATAGGTAAGTTCTTCATTCCTGTGGACTTCATTGTTTTGGATATTGATGCTGACTCTCCTGTCCCTATTATCTTGGGAAGACCCTTCTTAGCTACTGCAGGTACACTAATTGATGTGAAACAGGGTATTCTTTCCTTTACTATTGGGGATGAGAGAATTGAGTTTAATTTGTCCAAGGCTATTAAGCGACCTTCTTTTGAGGATGATGTATCCAGGATTGATGTGTGTGCTCACGAAGGTCAAAAGTCCGTGATGTCTCTCATGATTGAGGACCCTTCGGAGCGTTACTTGATGGAGAGTGCGACCCAAGCTGAGAATCTAGAGCTACTGGCTGACGTGCTCTTTGATTTGGAGTCCACCGAGGAGATGCCCGAGGCCATTGTTGAAGCCCTTACAAGAGAAGATGTTCCTCCTAAGGAGGAGACCAAAGAGGCACCAAAGGTGGAGTTGAAATCACTTCCATCTAATTTGAGGTATGAGTTCCTTGGACCCGATTCTACTTATCCGGTGATTGTCAATGCTAGCTTGAGTGATTGTGAAATTGAAAAATTGTTGCATGAACTTAGGTTGCATAGAAAAGCCATTGGATATTCTATTGATGACTTGAAAGGAATTAGTCCCTCAATGTGCATGCATAGGATTTTGATGGAAGATGACCATAAACCATCCATTGAGCATCAAAGAAGACTTAATCCTATCATGAAAGAAGTAGTGAAAAAAGAAGTGCTGAAATTGTTAGACGCAGGCATTATTTATCCTATTTCTGATAGTGCATGGGTTAGTCCTGTTCATGTTGTGCCTAAGAAGGGTGGAATGACTGTGGTGAAAAATGACAAGAATGAATTGATCCCTACTAGGACAGTCACAGGGTGGAGAATGTGCATTGACTATAGAAAATTGAACAAGGCCACTAGAAAAGACCATTTTCCACTACCCTTCATAGATCAAATGCTAGAGAGGTTGGCCAAGCATTCACATTTTTGTTATTTGGATGGTTATAGTGGATTCTTTCAAATCCCTATTCATCCGGATGACCAAGAAAAAACCACTTTCACATGCCCCTATGGCACATTTGCCTATAGGAGAATGCCATTTGGTTTGTGTAATTCTCCGGGCACCTTTCAAAGATGCATGATGGCTATTTTTTCTGATTTGATTGAGGATATCATGGAGGTTTTTATGGATGATTTCTCCGTATATGGTACTTCTTTTGATGCTTGCTTGTCTAACTTGTCTCGAGTTTTACAGCGGTGTGAGGAAGTAAACCTTGTATTGAATTGGGAAAAGTGTCATTTCATGGTAAGTGAAGGTATTGTGCTAGGGCATTTGGTTTCTAACCGTGGGATTGAGGTTGACAGGGCCAAGATTGAGATCATAGAGAAGATGCCGCCTCCAACCTCGGTCAAGGGCATTAGAAGTTTTCTAGGACATGCCGGGTTCTATAGGAGGTTCATTCAGGATTTTTCAAAAATCTCCAAACCTCTTACTAACTTGCTCTTGAAGGATGCCCCCTTTGAATTTTCGAAGGAGTGTCTGGATGCTTTTTGCAGGTTAAAGGAGGCCTTGATTTCAGCACCAATTATACAACCTCCTGATTGGGACCTCCCATTTGAGCTTATGTGTGATGCTAGCGACTACGCTGTAGGGGCTGTTCCTTTGGCGGGTCGCCGCGATTACCAGCACTCATGCGCCATTGATTTTCCTACGCTCATCAAAATGGGGGTGGTGTTCCAGCGCGGTACTTCCTGGTGTTGGGTGCTTCCTACTGCTGAGGCTCCCAGAGGCTGCCGGCTCCTCCGTCTCCCCAATCCCGAGCGCACTTTGCTCCAGCAGCAGGCCAATTGGAATGTGCGTCCTCTGCCCTCGGATCCCTACCTTTCCAGCGGCAAGCAAGCTAGAGGCGCCCCCATGGATGACGAAGAAGACGAGGATGATGATGATGATGCCAATGAGAGCGGTCCCGCAGCTGGTAGTTCACAGGGGCATGATTCGCGCCTCTATTCTATGCTAGAGAGTATGCAGCAAGACATGGCGGCTGGGTTTTCCGCAGCGCACGCACGGATGGACCATATGCACGCAGACATCAACACGCGCTTTGATCAACTGCGTGCTGATTTCCAGAATTGGCGTTTCCCAGGTTCTCCACCTCCACAAGAGTAGACTCCTCTTCACCCCTTGCATCATAGTAGAATAATTGTGAGTACTCCCTTTTCCTTACGCTTCATTTTCTACATTGGGGACAATGTAGGGTTCCAGCTTGGGGGTGGGGTGTATTTTCAATTTTGCATTGCATATAGTTCGCTTGATTAGTTGCATTTGAATTTTTAGTTGCAATTTTTCCCTGCTCGGTCTTTTGTGAGTTCTCATAACAGTACACGCACCATGACTCCTCTTAATATGCTTTGGTTGTTAATATTGCAATTGCATTATGAGCATGATATGATTGATCAAACTTATGACAATGACTTGAGCATGTGGACTTTGATTAAGATGTGTTAGGACTGAAACTCTAGACAAAATGTCCCGGTGAGGTTGTTGGCCTTTCTAGGACTACATTCATAAGTCCTCTTATTTTCTTGTGTGATCTCTCTTTGCTTGTTATCTCTAGAACTTGCTTCTGTACCTATTTGAGACTGCATATAGGACTAAAAATGCATTACATCTTGATCGAGACATTGTTTTTGTTAGCCCTTTTTAATCCTTGGCCACCCTATTATTATTTCCCTCTTTTTGAAGCCACTATGAGCCTATAGCCTATTTTATTTGTAAGCTCCACAAAAGCAATCCTAGCCTATTATATATCCTACCTATCCAGGGGTTTGAACTTCTATTTGCTTTGTGTGGATGTGAGACAAGCTTGGGGGAGTTGTATAAATGTTGGGTGATCATTGGAAATCATTTGTAAGGGTCTATACCATTCAGTTTATAATAATTTACTTCCTTCTTCTTCATTCAAAAAAAAAAAAAAATACAAAACAAAAAAAACCAGAAAAAAATCTGGATAAAAAAAAAAGGAAGGAGAAAAAGAGAGTGGAGGAGAAAAGAAGTGCATAAGAAAAAGAATGGTAAATCATTTATTTGGGGTGTAATTTCTGAGCTTATTGTAATATCATATTATGGTTGGTGTTGGTTTGAGAAGTCTATTCCCCTGGATTTAGCACCACATGGCCAAATATATATCCATGCCTATTTAAAATCCCTTGGCCCCATTACAACCCTATTATATGTCTCGTGATTGTGTTTTGCATTGTCCTAGTAGTGGAGATTAGATATTGTTGCAAGCTTATGGTAGATAGCATTCAAAGTAGAGTGTTGAGCGACGTATATAAACCTAAACACATGAGTGTGAGTGACATTAAAATTATCTTGTGAGGTCTAGAGTTGAGGAACTAATTTCATCTTGTCATTGATTGAGAAGCATGCTAGGACGGAAGTTGTCATTTGTTTGGCCTTTCATGGTCATTGTTCATATGTCTTTTGGATAGAAACAACTATTGCATATTTTGTGTACTCATTGTCGTGCACTTGCTTGGGGACAATCAAGGTTCAAGCTTGGGGGAATTTGATAGCATGCATTTAGACTAGTTTAGGCCACGTCTATTTCTGCCATTTTGATTTGTTTCGTTGATTTTTCCTTTAGTTTTATTTGGTTTTAGTAGTTTAGGAGTGTTCGGAGTCTACTCTTGCGCTTCTCTCATTTCAGGATCTTTTGGAGGCGTTTTTTGGAGAATGGTGGCCTTGATACGAAGATGTTCGAGTAGAGGACACGTTGGAATGGCGCCAACGACAAGTGTGCGGATGATAAGAAGAAGGCAGGACCAAAATCGAGTAAGGAGAGAGTCCGGGACTGGAGCCAAAGGAGGAAACCGTGCCAAACCCGGCCAAGACCCGGCCAAGTCTCACCCCGTGTCGTGGAAGGCAAGGAAGACTTCAAATGGGAGTAACCCGGTCATGACCCGACCGGGTTTGTGACCGGGTCAGCAAGCGAGTTGTCACCTGAGTGTAACCCGGCCATGACCCGGCCGAGTTTCTGGCCGGGTCGGGCCGCTGTTTCATTTCCGACTCATTTAATCCCGGGCGTTTTGTCTTCTATTCGGAGGGGGGTATAAAAGCCTTGTTAGAACTGCTATTCCATTATCTTGTAACTGCTTTAGACGTTTCAAAAACTCTCAAGAACCCTAGGGAAAACTTGGAGATTTTACTAGATTTGATTGTTGGAATTTCGTATCTCTTTGGAGAAGACAATTGGTATGTTGTTTCTTTCAATGAAATTGATTTCTCTTTCTCTCATGTCTAGCTAAATCCTCCTTTCTAAGGTTGGGTGAACCCAATGGTGATTTGATAGATTTGATTGGTAGTGTTTGGTTGTATGTATATGTAAATGTGAATTGATTCTATCCTAGGTTGCTTAATAACCTGATTGCTTTGTAATTGGGATTTCTAATTAGAATTTGAGACCGACCGGAGATAATGATAATTGGAGGTTGATTTAAATGGATCCCTAGGATAGAACTCGTGGGTTAATTGCGTGACCATCGATTTAACCCCTTGTGGCACTTGACTATCGATTAGATCCTTGGATGAGTAGATTCCGCTGAGCACCACAAGTGGATGTTGTTTCCACTTGTCCATTGATCTATGTAGAGCTTAATGGATCTAAATTAGATTGGCTTGCGCGAAAGTGATTGCTAATCTCATTTAGGTACACACACTATTGTCTGACCATGAAGTAGTGTTGACATTAGATAGCGAGTCCTTCAATTTACATTTGCATTGAAATACAATCCAATATTGCTTAAAACCTATTGTATCACCATTGTGGGGAGCCTAACCTTGGAAGTTTTTTTTCCCTTGATTAATAATCTTGTTTGCTTGATATTTGTTACCATTGAAACCAAACCGAATTACAACCTTTTCTTGTTTACGACTTAATCTATTAGTTGAATTGACAATTGGTACTACATAGTCCCAGAGTTCGACACCTTGGTACTACACCCGAACCCGTACACTTGCGGGGTAGGATTTGGACCTATCAACCATTCTGCTGGGGAGTCCCAGGAACAGTTAGGTGCCTCTTAATTCCATTTTCAAGACAAAAGTTATTGAATAACTGGTTACAATATTCTAAGCCATTATCAGTTTTAAGACACTTTAACTTGTGATTAACTTGGTTTTCAACAGCATGCTTCCAATTCTTAAAGGTCATAAAGGCCTCATCCTTAGTCCTAAGCAGGTAAATCCATATTTTTCTAGAGAAGTGATCAATGAAAGACATGAAATATCTCTTACCTCCAGGTGTACTTACTTGTGCAGGACCCCAAAGATCAGAATGTACATATTCTAAAGGGTTTTTTGCCACATAAGGTGACCTAGGAAATGGAGCATTAGTTTTCTTTCCAAGTATACAATATTAACATATGTCTAAATCACTAGGTTTTTTATTTAGTAAACCTAGCTTAAACAGATAGTTCAGACCCTTAGATCCAATATGGCCCATTCTGTTATGCCAATTTTGAGTCTCTACAACAGTCATAGTATCACTAGTAGTGGAGAAGTTCAATTCAGGTGTGGTGATAACATGGTACAACCCACCCTTCTTGATCCCCTTAACTAAAGTAAGTCCATTTTTGATGACTTCCCTAGTACCATTACTGGTGACAATTTGACATTGTAGGTCATCAAATACAGATTCAGACATCAAATTCCTTCTCAGTTTAGGGACCCACCTAACATTTTGAAGTAATCTGATTTTACCATCATGCATTCTTAAGGGAGCACTCCCTATTCCTTTAATCCTAAGAGAGCTATTATCTCCTAACATCACTTCACCTCCATTAATCTCATGTAAAGAACTGAAGAGGTTTTTATTAAAGGTAGCATGAATAGTACACCCAGAATCCAAGATCCAAGCATCATTATTAGCAGGTAAGTGAGTGCACATAAGCAAGTCATAGTCAAACATATCAGGGGACTCTAAGATAGAAGCTGAATTATCACTAGTAGGTTTAGCAGATTCATGTTTCTTTTTCTTATAACAGTCCTTAATGAAATGACCACCTTTCTTACAATAGAAACATTTTTTCTTTTCATCAGTCTCTTTAGGTGAAGTATATCCCTTCTTCTTATCATCTTTATGTTTCTGTTTCTTCTTCCATTTTCCCTCAGAAAATAGGACTTCAGACTTAGATTCTCCTTTCTTGTCATTCTTATTCTTAAAGATTTTCAGAGACTCATTTTTTTCAGTGAGAGCTTCAATAACTTTAGTCTTAGTCAAGTTATCAGAACTAAATTGAATGACATCTTTAAGATTATCAAATTGAGCAGGAAGAGAATTAAGTAACAAAACAGCTTCATGTGTATCTTTCATTTTATCTTCACATCTAGCCAAGTCTTGTGTCATTCTTAAGAATCTATCTAGGTTATCACTCAAGGTATGATTGACATCCATTTTGAATGTAAACAGTCTACACAGAAGAGAAATTCTAGAAGGCAAAGACTTAACCAAGTATAGAGACTCAAGAGCATCCCACAATTCCTTAGTGGTAGTATACTGGATTACCTGTCTAGCCACATCATCAGCTAACCTTATCATTATCTCAGAATGAGCCTGCTCATCCATTTCCTGACGTCTAGCAGGTGAGGATTCCACAAGGTAGTCCCCAGTAATAGCTTTGTGGCATTTTTCCTTAGTCAAGATAACTTTCATCTTGACTTGCCACATAGCAAAGTCAGTCGAGCCATCAAATAGCTTCATCCTGATGTTGTTTTCAGCCATAGTACCTAACCAAGCACACAGATCAGTATAGGCAGATATCCTTATCTATGCAGTTTAACTCAGTAATAGACAAGAATCAAGAATTCCAGAAATAGACTGTCACGATTCCAAGACACAACTTAGGATCAAGATCAATTTCAGGAATGTGAGCAAGAATCAAGTGAACACACAAGTTCACTCCAGTCTTAAACACAACTCAGTAATCAAACGCGCAGAAGACAAAGAATAACTCAGAGTTGCCAATCAACAGCGGAAGCAAAGAACACAGGATCAATCAAGAGCAAAGTAATGATAGGATCTGTGCATGCAGATCTTGGTAAAAAACAAGCCAGAAATCGAACATGCAAGAACACTAGCAACCTGGCTCTGATACCAATTTGTAATATTGGTTTCAACCCAAAGATTCACACACGTTTGATGAACATAAAAGAAAGCAAGAGACGCAAGAGAATTGTTACGCAGTTCGGAGAATAACTCCTACGTCTGCGGGCCTCAGGACGAGAACCAAATCCACTATGCAAGGTTCGAACAAATTACAGGGACAAACCAACAACAACACAGGCTAGCAATCTGAGTAATCAACAAGCAATCTAAACCAAACCAGAAGAGAAGAAACAAGACTCCCTTCTATCAGCCTACGACTAGAGTCACCAGCAAGAACCACCGTCAAGCTTCTCAGCGCTTCAACGTCGCCAGGAATAGACCACAACCACAAGACTCAAGCAACGAACCACCGTCGTCACACAAGACTTCTCAGGCAAGAGATTTGCCAGAGAGACACTCACACTCAAGAATCGTCACAGATCTCTCAGGAGCGGCGCAGCCAACAAAGAGAAGAGAATGGTGATGTTAGGTTAGAGCTCAGCTCTTAAAGAGCTTAAGTACTCGGCCCTATTCACCAACGCGGAGCCCCGAGAGAACTGACGGGTCGGATCCTGAGCATCTCTAGCCCAGTTACAGATTGCACACATATTGGGCCGAAGCCCATTACAGATATAAGCCAGCCTGCTTAAACACTTAGCGTATTCCTAGATTTGATGAATTACAACTCCAAGAGCCGAATGCTGAGGTAAACGCTGTTGGTGGATGGAAACCAAGGCCAAGGTATGATTCTCATAATATTAATTATCAGCAACCTAGACCTCAGAATTCTATGACTGTTGAAGATATGATCAAGTCCTTAGCTCAAACTGTGATGCAACAAAATGCTAAAACGGAATCGAGTATCCAAAATCTTGAAAATCAGTTAGGACAGATTGCTCAAGCTGTGAGTAAATTAGAGGCCAGGGAACCGGTAAGAAACCCGAGAGAGAACGTCAGTGCAATGTTCTTGAGGAGCGGAAAAACTTATGATGACAGTTCTGTGCCAAAACCGCGACCGCCAGATCTGAGTGGCGATCGCCATGAGATTACAGAGAGCAAAGCAGGATCTGCATCCCGACCGCGATGGCCATATAGCGATGGCGATCGCCATTCCATTCCAGAAGCTGAGGTCCAAAATCATCCGCGACCGCGATCGCCAGTTGTTGATGGCGATCGCCGGGAGCCCCCTGAGTACATTGATGATTATGTTCGCCCGAATTTTCCCCCTCTGTTTTCTCAGAAGCCTGTTGCTCCCTTTCCTGAGGCGTTGAAGGGCACTCGAAGGCTGGAGAACGACAACGAAATCTTCGAAACCTTTAGTAGGTGTGAGGTAAACATTCCTTTGCTCAAACTTGTTAAGAGTATTCCTAGATTTGCTAAGTTTTTGAAAGAAGTTTGCACTATTAAAAGAAATCAAAAACTGAAAGGAAAGAAGAAAGTTGAAATAAGTGAACAAGTTTCTGCTGTGTTTCAAAAACGCATGCCTAAGAAATGTGGTGATCCAGGCATATTTAGCATTCCATGTGTGATTGGTGAAACTAAATTTGACAAAGCCATGCTAGATTTAGGTGCATCAATCAATGTTTTTCCTTACTCTTTGTATGAATCACTAGGCTTAGGACCCTTGCATAAAACAGGAACTGTTATTCAACTTGCTGATAGGTCTACTGTATACCCTAAAGGGGTTGTTGAGGATGTTCTTGTTATGGTTGGTGATCTGATTTTTCCTGCTGATTTCTTTGTGTTAGATATGGAGCATGCTAATAATGTCACACCTATACTGTTAGGTAGACCTTTCATGAAAACTGCACAAACAAAAATTGATGTTAATAGTGAGACTCTCTCTATGGAGTTTGATGGGGATAAGGTAGAATACAATATTTATGACATGGATCCCATTGATAAGAATTCTCTATGTGTTATTGATGTGATTAATCTTACTTGTAAGGATGAATTACAACCTGTTTTAGAGAATCTCTTAGAGCCCCCAAAAGTAGATATTGTTTTGTCTACTAACATGCAGGAGTGCCATGCTAAGCCAGAGCCTAAAGGTAAGCTCTCTCCACATCCTTTGGGCAATCGCCCTCCATTACTGACCTCGCCAGGCGAGAAACCATTGATGTCTAGTGTGCAGACACTTGACATTGAGCTTAAACAACCGCCTGATACGGTCAAGGAGGAGAAAGTGAATGAAACCACCTTCATTGCTAAAGACAACGTGGTTAAGGTAAGAGGGACGAGATTCAAGGCGTTCCATGAGTGGTTCAAGAGGGAATTCAGACAAGAGACTGTTTTTACAAAGCCAAATGGCGTTAGTTAAATCTCTTGAGTTTCATGTCGAGCCACGACATAAAATAAGGCGCTACTCGGGAGGCAACCCGAGGTTTGAGTTTGTTTTTATTTTTTTTTGTTCGGTTTAATTTTCTTTTTAGTTTTTCTATGGACTGGAGGAAATCACCGAAGCTTAGGGTCAGCTACAGTCAGTAGCCAATCTCGTTGTAAGTCTTCTTTCCCGTCCGTAAAAAAAAAAAAAAAACCGAAAATCTGAAAATCATTCCGAGAAAAAAATAATATATCGGATTAAAAAAAATAGAGTGCAGAAAAAAATAATATATCACAACCATTCAACAACACTCAACTGAGAGTCTCTATGAGTATTATGAGAGATTCAAGAAGCTTTGCTCAAGTTGCCCATTCCATAGTTATACTGACCATGATCTTCTTATGTACTTATTCAGTGGGCTGATTGATGAGGATCGTCGAATGGTAAACGCATCTTGTGGAGGTAATTTTCTGAAACTAACTATACCTCAGGCCACTGAAATGTTTGAAGAGCTGGCTGAAAGTTCAAGGCAGTTTGGCAGTAGACAGGGATCCCACTCAGTAAAAGCAATTAATTCAGATCAATTACAGTCTGACATGAATGAGTTGAAAGAGATGGTAAAGGCTTTGATGCTGAAAAATGCTTCCCTTCATGATCCCAATGCTGAGGTAAACGCTGTTGGTGGATGGCAACCAAGGCCAAGGTTTGACTCTTCTAATATTAATTATCAGCAACCTAGACCTCAGAATTCTATGACTGCTGAAGATATGATCAAGTCCTTAGCTCAGACTGTGATGCAACAAAACGCTAAGACGGAATCAAGCATCCAAAATCTTGAAAATCAGTTAGGACAGATTGCTCAGGTTGTGAGTAAATTAGAGGCCAGGGAACCGGTAAGAAACCCGAGAGAGAACGTCAGTGCAGTGTTCTTGAGGAGCGGAAAAACTTTAAATGACTGTTCTGTGCCAAAACCGCGATCGCCAGATCTGAGTGGCGATCGCCATGAGATTACAGAGAGCAAAACAGGGTCTGCATCGCGACCGCGATCGCCATGCCATTCCAGAAGCTGAGGTGAAAAATTATTCGCGACCGCGATCGCCGGGAGTCCCCTGAATACATTGACGATTATATTCGCCCGAATTTTCCACCTCTGTTTTCTCAGAAGCCTGTTGCTCCCTTTCCTGAGGCGTTGAAGGATACTCGGAGGCTGGATGACGACAAAGAAATCTTCGAAACCTTTAGTAGGTGCGAGGTAAACATTCCTTTGCTCAAACTTGTTAAGAGTATTCCTAGATTTGCTAAGTTTTGAAAGAAGTTTGCACTATCAAAAGAAATAAAAAACTGAAAGGAAAGAAAAAAGTTGAAGTAAGTGAACAAGTTTCTGCAGTGTTTCAAAAACGCATGCCTAAGAAATGTGGTGATCCAGACATATTTAGCATTCCATGTGTGATTGGTGAAACTAAAATTGACAAAGCCATGCTAGATTTAGGTGCATCAATCAATGTTTTGCCTTATTCTTTGTATGAATCACTAGGCTTAGGACCTTTGCATAAAACAGGAACTGTTATTCAACTTGCTGATAGGTCTACTATATACCCGAAAGGGGTTGTTGAGGATGTTCTTGTTATGGTTGGTGATCTGATTTTTCCTGCTGATTTCTTTGTGTTGGATATGGAGCATGCTAATAATGTCACACCTATACTGTTAGGTAGACCTTTCATGAAAACTGTACAAACGAAAATTGATGTTAATAGTGGGACTCTCTCTATGGAGTTTGATGGGGATAAGGTAGAATATATAATATTTATGACATGGATCCCATTGATAATAATTCTCTATGTGCTATTGATGTGATAAATCCTACTTGTAAGGATGAATTGCAACCTGTTTTAGAGAATCTCTTGGAGCCCCCAAAAGCAGATGCTGTTTTATCTACTAACATGCAGGAGTGTCAGGCTAAGCCAGAGCTAAAGGTAAGCTCTCTTCACATCCTTTGGGCAATCGCCCTTCATTACTGACCTCGTCAGGCGAGATACCATTGATGTCTAGTGTGCAGCCACTTGACATTGAGCTTAAACAGCCGCCTGAAACGGTCAAGGAGGAGAAAGTGAATGAAACCACCTTCATTGCTAAAGACAAGGTGGTTAAGGTAAGAGGGACGAGATTTAAGGCGTTCCATGAGTGGTTCAAGAGAGAATTCAGACAAGAGACGGTTTTCACAAAGCCAAATGGCGTTAGTTAAATCTCTTGAGTTTCATGTCGAGCCATGACATAAAATAAGGCGCTGCTCGGGAGGCAACCCGAGGTTTGAGTTTGTTCTTATTTGTTTTTGTTCGGTTTAATTTTCTTTTTAGTTTTTCTATGGACAAGAGGAAATCACCAAAGCTTAGGGTCAGCTACAGTCAGTAGCCAATCTCGCTGTAAGTCTTCTCTCCTCTAAAAAAAAAATAAAAAATCCGAAAATCATTCCGAGAAAAAAAAATATATTGGATTAAAAAAAAAAGAAAAAAAGAAAAAATAGAGTGCAGAAAAAAAATATGAGAGAAAAGAAAGTAAGGAGTTGTATTACATCAAGTTTGGTTTCATTAATACTATCATTCTAGATCTACATTCGCTGGAGCTTAGCTTGTTGGTGACCATGTTCTTTGCAAGGAGTTGATTTGTTTGGGTCACCTTCTACATTGGAGGTATTCTTTCTTTTGCTTTAGATGAGCTATGCATTATTGGATTACATTTAGTGCTCATCTAGTTTCTCATTCTACCACACTTTGAGTTTTATTGGAGGAAGGTCATCCGACCTTGTATGTGAGTCTTCTGTCTCTTTCCCTGGGTTCGTTTTTATGTCTTCCATTTCATTGAGGACAATGCAATGTTTAAGTATGGGGGAGGAGAATGTATTCACATGTAATTATTTGGGTGTTGGTTGTATCTGCATGAACTTATTGAATATATATATATTGTATGAAAAAGCCACAAAAATTGAAAAAAGGCATACAAAATCCTTGGATAGCAAGATCTATGCAATAAGAAGGTGGCTTGACCGGCATTAGGCTGGGGCAAAAATAAGTCTTGAGTGATGTGAGTTTTGTGAGCCTGGAACAATTATTGAGTGGTTGGGATGAAAACCCGAAAGAGCGCCCAAGCAAGATTGAGTATTATTAAAAAAAAAAATTGAGTGTTTTAGGATCATTATCATCTTGGCGTTATGGTGACATAAGAAGGAGGCGTATAGGAGGATTCGGGTAGGCCACTTAGAGGAATAAGGTGTAGTTCTGGGTATGTGCTTATTTTATCACATTGTTCTTGATTTTTATTGTTGTATTTTGGAGGAGCTTATTGGTTTTGTAATCACTAGGAGATATTTTTGTACTTCCTGAGGCTTTGAGTATTTTATTGTATGGGTAGTTTTTCTGTAAGTTACTCGGGACGAGTAAAAGTCTAAGTATGGGGGTATTTGATACGCTGCACTTTGTATAGCGTAACTAGGGATTATTACATTGATTTAGGAGTATTATTATATGTGTTTCGAGCCATTGTTATGTTCTGAGATATTTATTAAGAAGTGAAGAATTGAAGATCAGAACCAAAGAATATTGAAGATTTGAAGAAATCACTGACGGCGATCGCCATGGATCGGCGGCGATCGCGGTGGAGCAACAGAGAGGAGCCGAGAATATTTAATAAATCCGCGACCGCGGATTAATATCCGCGATCGCGGGTATTATGCTGAATTCTCCTTCGTGCGCGAGACGGGCCGTGGATTTGAAGCAAGCAGCCCGGCCCACATTGGAAGCTTGCACCGTAATCAAATAGAGGAAGCAAGCTGCTGACTTGTTGGGCTGAAGTAATGGGCTGGCCCACTTAATGAAGAAGTGATGGGCTGAATTTGTGGAAGCAAGCAGCACAAACAAATTACTTACCTGAGCACTTACGTTCGTTTTATTTCCTTTTTGTTTGTTTTCTTTTATTTATTTCTTTTTCCTTATTTTCCTTATTTCATTTAGGATATATCTTTTACCATATATTTTTAGGGTTAGTCTCTATTTAAGAACCCTAGTTCTTTATCATCTTTTCCATCAGACAATTTAGTTCTGCAACCATGAGCAGGAACTAATCTCCATTGTTTTACTTAGCGGTTGAAACCTTCAGTTAATAAGTTGTGAGATTTCTAAACTCTTGTTCTTTTCCTATGAGTTTGTATTAATTCTCTTGTTCTTCATCTATTGATTTCTATTGGTTTTGCTAGCTTGATCACCTAGTTTGATTGATAGTTTTCTATTGCTAGACTAGGAATATACGGTGGAATTCCTTGTCATTGTAGCATTCATATCTGCATGATCTGGTAGTTGATTGCTTTTATGAAAGAGAATTGATTGCATGTTAATACTTGACGGTTGTAAGTTATTGCATGCATCCTTATGATTTATGTGCCCTTTGCTGCTATTTCATCTAATCTTGAGAGGTTTCCCTGATTGTTGAATAGTAAGTATTATCAGGACCGGTTGGCCTGCCAATATATTAAAGATTGGAATAGGAACATTCCCTAGGATTGAGTAGAACTTGAGATAAATCTATGATCAACTTGATTGACTGTTGTGTGGATACTTGCTAGGTGAAACCCCTTCTCATCATATTCTCACCCAAACTCCCTTTGTTTGATACTTGTTACTTTTGTGTTTCATACAATCAAACCCCCCCCCCCTTTGGTTACTTGTTACTAGTTGATATTTCACTTGACTGCATTGATTTGGTGTTTTGATTCCTTTGGGTTCGACCTCTACTTACTTGCTATACTCTAGTTAGTGTTTAGAGTTTATTTCTTTGATTTGGCACTACGACTTTAGCCTCATCAAATTTCTTACTCTTGATCTCATTCCACATTTAGTATTCTTTCTCATTGTCTGTGCAATACTCATGATACCTTAGATGATCAATGTGGAGTCAACAAGAGACATGTAGTGCAAGGTAGCGTTCTTACTTTTCTAATAGATCAAAATATAAGCTGGAAAAATTATATATAGTTTATCACCCAATTATACATTATAAGCTATAACTCAATCAGTATATGTCTAAAATGTTAGAAGAAATATGTAGCTATGTAATTAACTTTTTTCTCTCTTTTTATATATATTGTGTGCATGTATTATCTTAGTGCATAATTTGTTTCCAGAAAGGAACTAATCATCAAAGTTATGGAGTCATTTGGTGGTAGGAGCGCACAAAGCGCCATGTCTGAGAAGTTAAAAGAAGAGATTTCTCTCCTTGATAAACGTTAATAATCTCATTTGCCCCAAGGTATCATAGCATAAGCTGATCTAAGGTATCCTGAATTACTTCATGCTTTGATTAATGCATGTCTATGTTATAAACTAAGCACATGTACATAGAAGAATGAGACATTCGAGTGTGTGAATGGTAAGATTCGATCCATCGTGGGAGTTGTACAGAAATATAAAATGATATGCGGTCCTGCAACAAGTTGAATTAAACCCAAAATTTTATATGAGGTGTGTTGATCTAACCTATGGGATACGATACGAGTTGTTGTATTCTTTTTTCAACCTTCCCAATTCTTTGGTGTATGTGATACAACTTTTAGTTCAGGTGAAACGCCACCCCTTATTCACTTTCATATCTTTCCTATATTGTTTTTTCAGCCTTCCCAATTTGTATAAATTTCTGCAGTTTATATATTTACCTTTTCGGGTATATGAGTATGGGTATCCATTTCTTTCTTATTTTGCACCATGATTCATCAATATAGCAAATAAACAAATCAAAAGTTTCATGTTGTTAACTTTACCCTTCTGGTAATTTTCTCTCCAAGATGCTTTTAGTTAGATGTTTTAGTTTTTGGGTTAGCTTATGTTTTGCTTGGAGATGGTTATCTGTTTTTTTATCTGGCGTCAATGGAAATGTTGGTGGATCTTCCACTATGGTTTCAATGGTTTCAAACATGCAGTCCAAGTGTTGTCTCACTTAATTGTGGAGATGATGTAGGCCCCTTTGTACGCAAAGGCAGCTAAGGGTAGCTCCCAAAATGGAGCAGATAGGCAGATAACGATAATGATTTTGTAATGACTTCAGATGACTATGAAAGTGGGGATGAGGGGTTAGGTATATGCATAGTAGTAGAGGTATTGTTATCTTGCTGCGGTCGTCGTTTCACTACATTTCTGTAGAGTAAGATTAAATTAACTAAGAATCACAAAATTGATATGGATTTTAAAACTTCTACCAACATGGTTTTTAAAACTTCTATCAACTTTAAATCTATTTTCTCTGCATAATGTTGCTTTCTTTGGTGTTTAAACTACTCTATTGTCGAAGTTTATAATTTAGTTCGCGCTTTGTTTATCATGGTTCTAATCCTCCAGAGCTGCTCTTTCTCAAGCAAATGTTGTGATCAACCAAATTGATCATCTATGTGATTTAAAATGCTAGCTGAATGGTTCTTGGAGCATCTTTTTTGAGATTCTTCTTACAAAATATGGTCATGTCACCTGCATGCTATATATCAGGATAAGTATTGTTGAGTTAAAAGTTTTTTTTTTATGCATTATAGCTTTCAATTAGTGTCTATAACATGAATCAATGCCTTTTTCTTCTTGATATGACATATACTTTAGCAAATATTTTATTTTTAAATCACTATCAAATTTTTATTTATCTCTCTAAGTATACTCTTATATAGGGCATCATTTTTGGTGGAGCATAATAACGGTAAATATTCATGTGTAATTTTGGAACAAAAATATTTGTTAGTCATGTATGCTATGCACTCTTAAATAGCTCTATTTAAGACAAAGTTACTTTTAATTACATAATACTAACAAAATCTAAGAAAGTCTTATCTCTTTAGAAGGATCTGAGTGAAAAGAATAAAACAATCAGGAGAAACGTGGTGTCTTTGGTAAAAAAAGTCAGATTTGAAACCAGTTTGCTTTGGAAGTTCCCTTTCCTCCGGATGTGAACACGACTTTTGTAGATGCTTTGGTTTTGAGTTTTTTTGGTTTATTGACAAATCAATATAAGCAATATAAATCAGGTATATTATACATCCAAATGTTGTCTCTATTAGTGTGATCAATATCTTTTTGTTCAATCTACTTGAGCATGTTGCTTGATATGTTGTGGAATTGTATACTGTTTTTTATTTAATTATAAAAGTAGGTACGTAGTTTATCACTATTATGTTGTTTCTTTTGATTTATACTCTCTTATGTGAAGAATTCCACTTAACTTTATGTTGTTGTCTCCTTAGATCTTCGGTGTCGAATTGGTTTTCTGGTGCACGAAGATTCTGGTGCTATTCTTCTTTAACAAACTGAGTTATCTCAGTATCGATGTGAAAAACGTTGAGGCGATGAATGGAAGTTGTAATGAAGATTTCGTGCACTCACTTCAAAGAATGTTCGGTAGTGCGCGCTACGCACGAGTGAAATAATATTAGTTAGTAATAAATTTTGAAAGGTATTACTCTCTTCTGACTTGCAGTGACGACATTTTCCACGTTCGCAAGGGAAAACTGGGAATAGAGTATGACTTCTTATTGCTTGAATTTGTAGTTATAAAACAAATAAATGAGTTATTTAAAGGATGAAATTGAGAGAATCTCAAGAAAAAACAACTAATGAGTTATATTTTCAATTCAAATTTAAATAAAGCGCATTAGATTATAGTATTATACCGTACCATGTTAATGACCTTGAATGACCCTGCTATTGAAATTTAATGTTTTGAAACTCTCACGGAATAAGTTGATCAACGACATTACACTAATAATCGTAACAGATATCAACCAAACACCAAACACCGACAAAGAATAATATTTAAGAGAATTAGATTATATTGTATCCTACTATTGGAATTCAATGTTTCCTAATATGTCTCAAAATGACAAACTAAATACCGACAAAAATAAAATACATTAGACCAAAAATATAATATGTTAAAGCATTAGATAATACAATATCGTATAATATGTCTTAAAAATACAAATAAAATACATCTTCAAATAAAATGTATGAGACTTGTGCGAATAAACAAAAGACCAATACACTTCATGAAACCCAAGGACAAACACCGGAAAAGAAATAACTCTGGGAGAAATCCTACAAAAAAACCCAACGAAAAAGAAACAAGAACACCTAAATTCAAAATCGGCAAAAAACTAAAGTGAATGAACGTAGGGATTCAAAACTAACCTCAAAAACAAAAGCAAATCATCGAGAAGCAACAAAAAGGCAAATAAAACAACCAAAACACAATTTTGAGTACCGAAAACGAAGAACAAAGGAAATGTTCACCTGGCATTAAATGCCGAATCTGGAGAAAGCAAAATAAGAAACGATAAAAAATCACAGAGTTGGAGGGAGAGAAATGCTCACTTCTTACAGTGGCTAAATTGATGAAATATTCAATGTAACTTCTACACATGGGATAAATATAATCAACATCTTCGACCAAAAGCACCAAACATCATAAAGGGAAATACCAACCAAAAAACAAACAAAAAAGCATTGTTAATGGACTGAGCCACTTACGAGGGATAACACTTTGTCTAAATTAATAGGGCCATAATCCTTACTACAAGAAGAGCGGATTCAACATAAACTAAAACTTAGGGAGCAATGAGGGGGGAAAACCATCAGAAATACCACTAATGATTCGAACATTAGCACACAAAGATAAAAAAATACAAAAGAAACAAGGACTAATTGAAGAAGTCACCAAAAACATAGACGTAGAATCAGCATCGCAAACACGAAAAGACAAATTACAAACAAACAAAATGAAGAAAGAGCAGAGAATCGGCAAAGCGGGTTTAAACCATGACATCGAATTGTCCGTAAATTTATAAATATAGAAAGAGCAATGTAAAAACAAATCTAAATCTCTTACCACAGTGGAGAAGGCATAGTAAATAAGCACAAACCAAATAAACAACTTCAACACATAAATCGAAACAATATCATCATTCATTCAGAAATGAACAAACAAAGGAAGAAAAAATGATTTCAGGAATCTCAAAACAGATTTAGAACATAATACTCATCGTATATCCAAAAAACAATGCTATGCCTAAGCCATTCCAAGATACTGAATGAACAAAACACCGAAAAACAAAAGAACCGTGTTATAGAATACATTGGAAGCAAGACCCTTACACATGAATTTTATAAAACGCCATGAATAGTCAGAGACAACAAAATCAAAACACCCATTACCCTAAAACTGAAGATCAAAACGATATAAAAAACATAGAACCAAAATGAGGAAAAAGACGCCTCAAATTAGGGATTCAAGAAGGAACGCCTACGGTCAAAATCAACATGCAAACAACAACAAAGCATCAAAATTAGAAGAACACAACACAACCCCAACTTCAAAACTAAACACACACATTCGATTACTCACTTGGACGAGGACCCCTAATTTGAAGAACACCAATTTAAGAGGAAAGAAATGACGAAGGAGAGTGGAGAAGAAGCTGCATGAAAAGGGCAGATACTTTTAGAGCTACATCAGTTTATTAGAGCGATGTGGTGTTACTAAGAAGGTGAAGGGGTAATATGGTAAATTAGTTGATTTATTTGCTTATTAGAAAATTCACTCTCGCTCCAGATTATTTTAAATCTTTAATAAATGTTGTATTTTAAATCTTTAATAAATGTTGTATTTTAAATCACGAAAGTAATACCATACCATAAGTATACAATTATACGAAAGTAATACCATACCATAAGTATACAATTATAAATTGGACATTTGCACAAACTAATTGAGCCTAATTAATAACAAAACTTCATATTTCTCTAGACTTCTCTTATTAATTAGGCTCCTACAATAGTTGTTACACATTTAATAATCTTAAACAATTATTCTTCATTTCATTTAATCACGTAATTTAAACCTCTGTGTTAGATTTTTATCCTAATATTTCACTATTGCATATCCCACATGGATTTTTACATTTCACAAAGGTCAAGTGTCTAAAATTCTCTTTCAATAAAAAGATGTGATTCCATAGATAATGATTCAAAACGCAACAAGAAAGAAATAAAAAACTTAAACTCATGTTACTGTTCCACAATACAAAAGGTATTACAAGGTTCAAAAACACGTTTCATATCCGCGGGAAGCGCGGGTTTCCGGATCTAGTATATATATATAAAAGTTGGTTGGTTTTAGTAGAAAGTAATGGTAATTAGTACTAATTAATGATGTAGGTCCCATTTATTTTATTTCTTACAACTAAAATCATTATGTGTTTTGTTATTTTCTGGATTGATTACGTTTATAAATCTAACTTTGTCTATATTACATGCAATATTAGAAGATTGCATATATGATTAGTCTCAATGTAATTTTGGGACATATATTTAACAACGTTGAACCGTATAAGAGATATTACATGGAATATTAGAAGATTGCTAATATGATTATCCTCAATCTTATTTTAGGACATATATTTAAAAATATTAAGCTGTATACGAAATCCGTAATTGCCCCGCGCGAAGCGCGGGGTCCCGGGTCTAGTGTTCTTGGGAAGATGGAATGGTTGGAGTTTGGACTGTTAATTAACCCTAGAATCTTAATCTTAATTTTAATATACTATAAAATTAGGGGTTTCTCTAAATTAAACATACTGCATTTAATGCTTTGTGTTTAATTTATAATTTTTTTTCTCTTCTCATTTTTTTTCTACGTTTACGAATATATCGCTCAAATGAAGATTTTGACACATCAACACATGTCTATAATGGATTCGTATGTAACATATCATCATCTTCTACTCTTCGATTTCGCAACGCCTTATTGTGAAGTTTTAATAGGCCATAAAACTTGCGCGTAGCGCGGGCCCCAAAAAATATCTATCTTATCTTAATCTAATCTAATATCTAATCTAATATAATCTAATCTTCTAATCTACTATATAAATTGCAGAGAGAAAATGAAAGCTTCGCATTCAATTTTGAAGTGTTTTGATTGGTTCCTCCATAAATGACTTCAATTTCACATTTCAATAAAGCTTACGAATTTACGAAGCCATATGTATGTGTTGTGACTCATTGTTGCAGACCCAATTCTTAGTTGTTGTTCGTCAAGTCCATCATAGTAAAATGTTCTAACATGTCTTTATGTTAAAAATAAATTTAGACAAATTAATTAGATAGATTGTAACCGTAAAATTGTTATGAGATTATTAGTATACAATATATTATCCAGAAGCTAATGGAGACCCTCTTTTGATTTCATAAACATATGTAATGCAAAGGGTGGACAAAACAAATGTTTATTTATTATATTTATACATACACATTTCTAATATTACACCTTGCAACATTCACATGTTAAAATAGTCTCCAACCACAAAATATATTACTACAAAAATCAAAATATAAAGTATTTACACACATCAATAACGTTTGTATCTAAATTTTAAGACCTGTGTATTAGACTCCGCTACTCAAAATGCTAGTATGTGGTGAGAAAAATTTTGTACGTACTAGAACTTTTTGTTTGCCAGATTGTGTATTCAATTTTCCATGTCATTAGTACTAATGCCATGTCATCCATTTAATTGACATGTCAACATATATGCATAGAAATATTTAAGAGAAAAAAAGATAGGTTAATATTTTAACTCTTAATTATACTATGGGTTATACTTTTAACTTTTAGAAGATTGGGTTATATTTTTAACACCTCTCCAAAGTTTGGGTTATTTTAATTATTTTTGCCTGAAAAAATAAACAGATATCTCATAAATAAAATTTAAAAAGTTGAATTTTTGTCACGCACAGGACTATTCATTTTTTTAAAATTTTATTTTATTTTAATAAATAGTCCAGCGAGACTTTTTCCGATCTCGTTTACTTTATCTCGGTCGTGTAATATGTGTACGAGACTCTCTTACAATCTCTCAATACGAATGCGTGACTAATTGAGTATAAAACTACAAAAGTTGAGTGCGACTATAAATAAGGTATATAGAAACAAGTTTGTCTTCAACGGTGAGTGTCCCTCTACTAATGAGTGTTTTAATATAACTGAGGGATTTGTCACCACTCATTTGTTCTTTCAGCTAACTCGTCATCTCCCCATTGCCTCGTGACTTTTGGTAAGACAATTGCATATTATGTAAAGAGATTTTATTTTGGATGTGGGTTTCAGTTTGCATCCTTTTGATCTTGTTTGGTGGATGCATAGTTTGGAGTGTTGTTAAAATTTGAGCTTTTTCGTAGGCCTTTGAGCCATTTTTTAATCTCCTCTGAGAAGCATGTAATCTTTTTCCTATATATTAAAATTAGCTTCTTAAAAAAAAGGTATATCGAGAATTGAATACACAATCTGGAGATACTTGATAAAGAGAACAAAGAATCAAACATGAAAATAACAACAAAGCAAATACGCAGTGAAAATAACCTAGAGCGAAGGATGAGTAAAACACAATCAAACAAAAAGTGTCACCGGGACCGAGGTAGACATGAGCAATCTCACGGAATTGCTTAATGGACTATCATGAAATTCCACTCTTGTTTAGGAGTGATATTCAGAAGCCTCAACCATGATGTTGCCCTCTTAATAGAATGATCTTCGTTGAGGCCAATCTTTGCAGTGAGTGAACTTGTGTTCAGGATTGAAAAACTGATCCGCAAATAAATTTTATCTATTCAATTGATTTAGCTTGAATTCAAACTGAATAAAGATATAAACTTCAAACTTGGCTAATTATCATGATAAGTGTGTGCGAATAAATTAACCAAATTTCTTTTATTATCCAGTCCGCTGGATTTAAATATTATTTACATCCACTAAATTTTAGTATTAACGACATTAATTCGGATATTTTATTGTTCTTGTAATCTTTTACTAATTGTCAATCTTTTTGCATAGCAAAACTTAGACAAAAGCAAAAGTTTTCATTATAGAATTAATAAGATTCTTTTGGCTTAAGGTTATGAAGTTGAAGGGGTTTGATGTGCCCAAATAAGCAAAAGCAACAGTTTACATTGGTTGGTTTTTGTTTGCAAAAATGAAGAAGCACAACAAAACAAATCTATATTACCAACATGATCAATCTATCTTATATATTAAAGCGACATCTACTAAACAACTAAAGTAAATTCCCTTTCAGACTTCTATCTTGCAGCCACGTGGCAACCTGTTACAGGCCTAAAAATCTAATTAAAATCAATTTTTGCAGCCCCATTTTTTCAGCCTCCTCCATGAGAAATCGTTGTCGATCTCCCTCAACTTTCCCCACTCTCCCACTCCTCAGATAACAGCCATCCCACCTCCCTCTTTCATCACCATTCTCTGTTTGCCCCCGAAACTCCGACTAGGCGCCACCTCCTTCCCCCGCCACCCCTCGGTTTCAGATCGAGTAGGAGGAAATGACTTCCCACGCCGCCTCCACGGACACTTCGACACCAACTCCTGCATACGCATTCCCACAAGTGCAACTGCCGTCATCAGAAAATGGAAGCAACAAAACTTCGACACCTACTTCTCATATGTCGTAAAGCCAAATACAACTCTGAAATTAGGGCTTATGAGTTTTGATTATGTGTTTTCTCTGTGAAATTAGGTCAGAGAACCTGTGAGAACTGAAAATTTCACTCAGTCTAATCCTCTCCTCTTCCAATTTGCTTCGTCGCCGCCCCTGAACTGCCCTAGCGTTGTCCTAACATCGCATGACTTACCTAATGCCACCGTATGTCGCCCGCATTGCCATGAACACGAATCTCCCACAACGCTAGAGATTTTCCTTACACTAATGCATGTACAAAATTTAAGAAGCTTTGAGTGTATAATGCTTGGCGGGGTCCCATCAAACAACAGGATCATCAGACGAGTTCATGAAAACATCCTTAAGAAAAAGGTCGCCTGCTATGAAGACAACACGCTTGTCAACCAGGCGGATTTCATCAGATGACGAGCACGACATAATGAGCATCTTCTATTCTAAGAATACAAAATTTTCACCTCCAAATCCTCCTTGCGCTGCGCCTGTAGCCAATTTCTCCACACAAAAAAGCAGGTTCATAAAACAATTCTTGTCTTTCCATTTGGAAAAAATCAGTAGCTGCATCATAATTTGGAGGAGTCCGGTTAGATAAGAGTCCACCTAAAGTTAAAAGGAAGCATCCTAAAAAGTGTAACTTCAGCAACAATTACTGCAAGTGCACTTAAAAACTACAGTAGGTTGAGACACCAGGTTCATATACTAATGACACGAAGTTCATATACTAATGACACTGACGAGGCGAATTGTTGTATGCCAAGTCAAGTAATCCTAACAAGCTCACTAACAAGTATAGTAGGCAAGCAAGGGTCGAATCTCAAGGGAATCAGGTTATCGATTCTTAAAGTAACAATTATGATTAGGGGTTTTTGCAGGAAACCACCCGCTATTTGTCGGAATTTGCAGGTAACCACCCGCTATTGACGTATTTATTTTTAACCACCCAAATTCTATACTTTTCTTACAATTCACCACCCGTAAACAGTTTCCGTTAGATATTCCGTTAAAACATGCGAAATTACACTTTTACCCCTCTATTTTTACAGAAAATAAAAACTTTGAAAGTTATGGGGCAATTTTTGCAATTTCCTAAAAACGGATTGAAACCACCATCTTCATCCTTCATCTTCATCCTTCTTCCTCTAAAAACCACCATTGCAGCCACCACCTCCTTTCACAATTAGTTCTGCCGAACAACTACAAATTACACCTCCTTTCATTTCATTTCAAGCATCCAGTGTATTGACTTCCATTACCGAACAACTACAATTTAATTTAAACTGCTTTTTCTCCATTATTAACTTCCAACAGATGTAAAAATAAACAGATCTGAGTTTCAATCATGGATGTCGGAAAGTACTTAGTTCCTAAGATCGACAAATTACACCTCCTGCAGTCGGGAAGGCTACTCCGACGATGACGAATCTAGGATTTTGAACGGATGAAATTGAACGGTTTGAGATTAAGGGTTCGAGGGATTATAGATCTAGGAAAGGTTGGGATGGGATGAGCAGGTGGATCGTTAGGGTTTCGAGGTTGTGGGAGAGGTCGGACCGAGATCGCCGACGGAGGATGAGGGCTTTGCAGATGAGTTTGAGGTAATGGAGGGGGACAGTCCTTGCCTTCGTTGGGGAGGAAATAGCGGCGAATCTTGACCAAGTGCCACTGGAGGTCGAAGAAATAGGGGATGAACTGATGAAGGGCATTTTTTGAAAATTTGATATGTTTATAAGGGTATTTTAATAGGGGATTAACTGGCTGCAATGGTGGTTTTTAGAGGAAGAAGGATGAAGATGAAGGATGAAGATGGTGGTTTCAATCCGTTTTTAGTAAATTGCAAAAATTGCCCCATAACTTTCAAAGTTTTTATTTTCTGTAAAAATGGAGGGGTAAAAGTGTAATTTCGCATGTTTTAACGGAATATCTAACGGAAACTGTTTACGGGTGGTGAATTGTAAGAAAAGTATAGAATTTGGGTGGTTAAAAATAAATACGTCAATAGCGGGTGGTTACCTGCAAATTCCGACAAATAGCGGGTGGTTTCCTGCAAAAACCCCTTATGATTAACGAGTGTAAGTAACCAAAGGTTTTTTTTTGTATGTTTTAAGAACAAAGTAACGAAGGTTGATTTGGTTTGTAAATATATCAATGGAAGGTGTTTCACTCGACAATTATCCACTAACAGATTAACAAGTTGATCATAAACTCCTTTTAATCCTATGTCGAATTACTCATATGATCGTTCTAATCCCTGTTCTAATGTAGTTATTAGTCCAACTAGTCCTAATAACCCTTACTCAACTATAACCTTGAAACTATCAAGATTCAATAATAAAGCAGATTTAAGTTCAGGAATAGATAGATACATGCAATACCATAGACAATTAGTCAGATACGCGACATGTACTCAATTCTCTTCACAATTGACATTCACAACTAGTTCATGCCAATTGTGTGTGCTATAAACAATTGTGATATTTCAACTAGAAATAACCAAACAATAGCAATATGAATGAGATGAAACTACTTAGATGGCCAATCTAAATGAGCAAATCTAATTCAATAACAATACACACAAGAGAATAGAGACAATCAATATGAATAGAACAAAGGAAAGGAATCTCACAACTTAATCAATCTGAAAGCTTCAAATGTCAAGCAAAACAATGGAAACTTCAGCAACTCATGAAGTTCTTGGGAGAAAACTCTAAAACTTGGAAAATGGAATGTAGAAGATGATAGAAGATCATCAAAACCTAAACATATAAGTCTCTGCAGAATCTTACTGCCAAATTGAAGGTAAAAACGTTATAAAAACGTTACAAAACTTAACACAACATACTAAATCATGCAAATGAAGAAAAGTCATCGCTAGCGGATTCCGCGATCGCGGTTTGGGACCCGCGATCACAGATTGTGTTCTGTGATCTTGGCTGGTCCA
Organism: Oxyria digyna; assembly: GCA_029168935.1. Lineage (NCBI taxonomy): Eukaryota > Viridiplantae > Streptophyta > Magnoliopsida > Caryophyllales > Polygonaceae > Oxyria > Oxyria digyna. Next base: position 3,547,594 of record JAPVLV010000019.1, read on the forward strand.
GTAGGTTTTCCGCGATCACGGTTTGGGACCCGCGGTCGCAGATTTGGCTTCTGTGGCTTCCTTGGCTTCGTCTTCAGCTGCTTCCAATGCTACCTGTGGTCTTCTTCAGCTTCGACTCCTCTTCTTATGCTTCAATGCTCTGCATCATCTTCTGTAATCTCATGTGTAACTCAACTCTCCAAAACTCTATGATTACAGAATACATCATAACATCTAGCATAATTCTATACAAAATGAGCTAATAACCTATAGTAGCGCTATGTAAAATACCGCTTATCAAACTCCCCCATACTTAGACCTTGCTCGTCCCCGAGTAAGCTAAATGAAACTTACCCTTACAATCAACACACATAGATCTCAGGAAGTACAGAGAAAGAATGAACTACAAATTACAAACACACTTCGCCTCCAAACACCATAGTGAGAACAAAAGATAAATCTAATCCTAGCTCCTATCTAGCACCTTATTCCTCGATAGTGGCCTACCCTTTCCTCCTTATATCACCACCTTCTTATGACACCTCGCCAGCAACAACAAATGGTCCTAAGACACTCATTTCACTCATTCTGCCTAGGCGCCCCGAAGGGTTTTCACCTAGCCACTCATTTCATTTTGCTAGATAACTCACAATTGGCTCACATCTCTCAAGTCCACTTTTGCCTCAGCCTATTGCCGACCAGACTACCTGCTTTTTGCATGGAACCGCCCTTTCAGGTTTTCAGCTCATCCCAGGATTTTCATTTGCCTTTTTTAACATTTTTGTGGCTTTTTCTGTTTATTATTATTATTATTTATTTATTTTTTAAAATAAATACAAACTGAATTCAAACAACCGAATGGAAACTACTCTAAAGATAAGCAGTAAACTAAATCCCTCTCCCCCATACTTGAAGTACACAATGTCCTCAGTGTGAAAGACATAGAAAATAAATGAGGAACAGAAGAGAGTAGCTCACTGATCCGGGTTACCCGGTGGTGGAAAATCGGGGTTCTGGCTTTAGCACAAGAATCACAAGCAATAATAGATGGAGTATCTACATCTCCATTTACAAATGAAAAATGTTTGAGTTTATAAGAAGGTAAGTGACCAAATCTAGCATGTCATATGTCAGCAGAAATGTCATTAACAGTTGTATGACTAATAGTAGGTTGATTGATAGGAGCCTCATGCTTTTGATGCAGGAAGTATAAACTCTTGCTTGCTCTACCAAGGGTCGTAATCCTCTTGGACATCACATCCTGTAGAAAGCAGCCTTTATGTGAGAAAATCACTAATGAATTGAGATCAGTAACAATCTTGCCAATAGAGATGAGATTGCATTTGAACGTAGGAACAAAGAGAACTCCCTGAATTCTCAGATCTGGCAATACTTGGACAACGCCAGCTATAGTGGCTTTCTCAACATGACCATTTGGCAAAGTAACAGTGAAGGGATGTGTCAAATTGTACACATCTTCAAGACAATTCTTATCACAAGTCATGTGATTACTAGATCCAGTGTCAAGAATCCATGAATGAGAAGTAAAATTTGATGAAATGGTAAGGACCTTACCAGCAAAAGCTGCAAAGTCATCTTGCTCAAAAGGAACTCCTTGCTTGGTCTGATTACCGAGGAGACGGATAAGCTGACTGAATTGTTCCTTGGACAGAGACATATTGCCATTGTCATCAGTAGAGGCTTGTCCAGGAAAGTTCTTGGAACGTTCCTCAGAGGAAGATGATCGATCTTGCCTTGGTTTGCTCTTTGGTGGAAATCCTATGATGAAGAAGCACCGATCGATCGTATGTCTTGTCTTCTTGCAATTTTGACAATAGAGACTCTTTCTATCTTGACGATTTCCATTTCCATTATGCTAAGAGGCACCAGATCTTCCAGTCTCTGTGCGAGAGCGTTGATCACTGCGAGGAATAGGATCTGGTTGATTTCCACTAGCGATTCCTTTGACATGGAAGGACGCAACATCAGTGGAGGAAGAATGGATGGATCGTTGCTTTTCTTCTTGAAGCAGCATATTGTAAGCATCATTAACAGTTGGAAGAGGCTTGATCATCAAGATTTGTCCACGAATGCCGGTGAATTCATCACTGAGTCCCATGAGAAACACCAAGAGCTTCTGATCCTCCTCATATTTCATGATCTCGTGAAGAGAACCACAAGAACAAACAGGCAGGTGACGCATATGACTCAATTCGTCCCAGATAGACTTAATTTTGGTGAAATAAGTCAAAATTGATGACGAACCTTGCGAAAGAGATAATAGATTCTTCTGGACAACGTACATTTGAGCTCCATTAACGACACCATATCTTGCTTCAAGTTCTTCCCAAACGCCTTTGGCTAGGAAGTTGTATATCACGCTGGAGCGTATGTCGCTGCTTAGAGTATTCAAGATCCAGGCAAGGATCATGTTGTTGCATCTCTCCCAGGCATCGAAGAGAGGATCTGAGGGAGCAGGTTGTGGGAGACGGCCCGTCAAGAATCCCATCTTGTTTTTCGAAGACAAGGAGATCGTCATGTTACGACGCCATTCTCCATAATTTTGTCCATCGAATTGTTGTGTGACAAGAAGCAATCAGGGATGATCCGAATTCTGAAGGAAAAGAGGATTGTTGGAATCCATTGGAATTGGAGTCGCCATGGACGACGCAGGGAGCTAGTGAGATAGAGAAGAAGATTTGAGCGGAAGAAAAACAAGGCAGGAGCGGTCCTGCTCTGATACCATGACAGAATTTGTGAGAGAAAGCTTTTGTGTTTTCATTGAAATGAATTGGTTACAATGCTTAGCTCAAGTTTATACAACACCAGAATCAAGCTCTGTAAAATCAGTTAGAGTGACAACTAGCTAAGTGAGGTGTGTTCAGGTGTGGCGCGGCTGTATCCGAGTCCGGTGCATCCTTATATCCAACAACGATTGTTAAGAAACAGTGAAGCAAAATTGATACCTTAGCTTGGCCGAGACCTAAAACGTCCCAGTCAACAATGGGAGCTTTGTAATCGAAATCTTCTCTGTTATCGACTTCCAATTTGTTGTCACTCTCGGTTACATCTCGGAAATCGTCGTTGCTCCCAATCGCATCCATAGACGAGGCAGATAGTTGCAGTATGAATCGAATGAGGGGTGGTTACTGAATCCATGGGGTTTAAGGCCGAAGAAGGTGGCGAAACGAGAGCCGCAAGCATCGTAGTACCATGGATGTAGTGTTGTGATGGAAGAGAGAAGAAGAAGAAGAAGAAGAAGAAGAAGAAGAAGAAGAAGAAGAAGAAGAAGGAAAAGAGAGAGAGAAGATGCAAGTGGAAATGAATGGCATTGCCATTGACCCTGAGGAAACACGTGTTGGAGGTGAAGAATAAGGATGACCATTTTTTATGTCTGCCCCTCAATTTACAAATTTGCCACCGCACTCCTATTTTCCTCCTTATTTTTCAGATTTAATCCAAAACGTCGATTTTCCAGATCAAACGGCCCACAATAATTTTTAGTTCTTATCTTAAGAGATGTTCTCATTTGATCTTTCCTCTAAACATATAACTTAAGGGTAAGTATTAGGTGAGAATAATTTTTAAAATACGAACGTAAAAATGATGCACATTAGAAGTAAATTGGTGCACATTTAGTTTAATTTAGTGCACATTCGTTCACAAACTTTCATTTTTAGGACATTTGAAAAAAAAACTGACCATGTGTTCCTTTACGAAGAGTGGGCCAACCCCAATCGAGCGGCAGCCGAGTACATGAAGCTGCAGGTTACAGAACACAAATACGTTTCAGCTCAGAAAAATATCTCAATAGAAGCACCTGCACGTTTGACGTGGCCACTTTCTAACCGTTGGATCAACCGTTGCCGAGGAAAAATGGCGGTGAAGCCGACGCCGACGACCCCTAACTCCAACCCGTCCCGGTTCATCTCCAAGTTACAACGCATCCCTCGAACTCGATTTCTCTATCCGAGAATCCGAGCTTCTCAGTCCATGGACGACAAGAGCAAGGTTTTCAAGGAGCTGGGTCAGTTCCCTGTCTCAATCTCTTCTGCTTATTTTCTGTTGGGTCACCATTGATTTTAGATGGGTATTCAATTTTTAGGATTGTATGCACTTAGGAAGAAAATTGAAGATGCAGTTCATCGTGCGGAGGAGTTGGCGCCACCAGCAATTGAGCTAGAGGAAGCCCTGCGTATTCGGAGAGAAGAAGTAATTCGTGGCTGTCACCTCTGGGACGATCCTGCTAAATCCAGTCAAGTCCTTCTAGAGTTTGCTCATAGTGCAAAAGTTGTTGATTCTCTCAAAGATCTCAAATACAAGGTTACCTCTTTTTGCCTACACAAGTGATTATAAAGCAGTATAAAATGAAAAAGGTTGTATTATGCTCCATGAAAATTAATTGTTGAACATTAAGAGGTTATGATCTACTTTTTATGGTTACTGAAGAAATGAAAGTGAAAGATGTGCAATTCATACATGAATGAACAGTAACTGATGCAGGCCGAGGAAGCAAAGCTAATAACACAACTGGTAGAAACTGATGCAGTGAATCACCATCTATTCAAGCAAGCTTATAGTGCCTCTGTTGATGTCAGCAAATTCTTGGATCAGTACGAGATGTCAAAGATTCTTAGGGGTCCCTTTGACATGCATGGTGCTTCACTTGTAGTCAAGGCTCAAGATCAAGATTCTTCTTCTGAGGTTTATCTCTACAAACTTCTTATCGACTTTCTTCCTTAAGTTATTTTTATTTCCAATCAATTTACAGATATGCCTCTCTTACCCAACCTTGACCTTTAAATGACATAATGGTGTCTGAAAATGCAGATGTGGGCACAATGCCTTCTAAATATGTATCTGAAATGGGCAGAAAAGCAAGGCCATAGAGGAAGGATAGTTGAAAAATGTATTTCAGTAAATGGTGGTATTAGCTCAGCTTCCATTGAATTTGAGTTTGAATATGCATACGGCTATCTTCTTGGAGAAAGAGGTGTTCACCAAATGCTTGGGTCTCGCGAGGTATATCATCCTTACATAGTATACGGGTTTCCTTCATTTAGTGCTACTTTAACACGGACTATGAGATCGATAGTTAATTTACTCAAGTGTGCAGTCAAGTCTAGCAGCAGTTGATGTTATCCCCTTATTCCTTGAATCATTCCCTGACTTGGCATTGGATGAAGAAGATACAAGTATCTCGACTGTATCCCCGAGAGCTCAGGAGTATGGGAGAGAAAAAGCTTCTATTTGCATTCAGCATCTTCCTACTGGCATATCCGTGCAATCTTGTGGTAATTGCTAATTAACTGAACTTTTGTAAAATTAATTGATATTTAATTTTGCATCAGGTTTCAGTATGTCCTATGTCCAGCTGTCCCATCTTCTGCCATTTCTAAAATGTGATGAAATTGTATATGCAGGTGAAAGGAGTCAGTTTGCAAACAAGATGAAGGCACTAAATAGGTTGAAGGCAAAACTCTTGGTGATTCTCTCGGAGCAAGGAGCCTGTAGCGTTCAAAGCATCAAGAGGGACTCCATTATCGACCCTTGGAAACAAGAGGCTCGGCGGTACACGCTTTATCCCTCCAAGTTGGTGCTTGATCTAAAAACTGGCTTTCAATTGGGCGATTTAAATTCTGTCTTGGATGGAAACATTCAACTGCTTATTGCAGCCCATGCTAATATGAGACACTCAAATTATGACTAGAATAACAATTTTTGCTACTTCCTGTTCCTGCATTTTTGTGAAATGAAGACAGTGTTCCTGCGTGATACAAGGGAAAGGGAAAGTAAGCCTCTATCTTATTGTTTAGCTAAAAATCATTATTGCCTTGTCTCCCTGTTTCTTTCAGTTCAGTACTTGGCTGTACAGTTCAATTCAGTTCTGTTCTGTTGTTGGTGGATTGTAAGGCTCTTCACTTGGTTTGTTGTTGTTGGTACACGCTTTATACCTCCAATTGAAAGGCAGTTTTTAGATCAAGCACCAGCTTGGAGTGATAAAGTCCGTACCAACATATAACAACTTTGTAATTTGATGATTATCAAAGAAGTCAGAAAATAAGAAATGTTATTATTTAATGAATTTATTAGGCAATGATACTAGTGAGCAGCTGTAAACCTGTAGACCATGACATGTTGGTATATCCCATCAGGGTAAACGATCTGATTGGGAAAATTGGGATGGTTGAGAGAATCGGGAAAGCCTTGCGTCTCCAAGCATAAGCCAGCATGCTTCCTGTATATCGCCCCCCCTTTTCCACCTCGAACAATTCCCATCATATTGCTAGTGTAAAACTGAACTCCGAACTGGTTAGTCCAGAGCTCCATCCGCCTCCCGGATCGTCCCTCCCCGACTTCAGCCACCTTCCTGAGGTGTAAGTTAGAGCCATCAAGAACATAGTTGATGTCATAGCCGTCTGGAAGTTGGTTGAACCTGCTCTGTATGGTTCGTTCATCATAAAAGTCGAAGGGGGAGCGTTTTATGGACACTATTTTGCCGGTAGGTATAAAGTGTTGATCGACAGGGGTGATTTTGGAGGCGAAGAGGCGGATGGTGTGGGAGAGAATGTCCCCACTAGAGTGCCCCCCTAGGTTCCAGTAGGCGTGCAAGGCTAAATTGATCGGAGTTGGCTTGTTCAACGCCCTTGCTACCATCTTTACTCCTAGCTTGTTTGACCCCATTAACATGTAGGTCACATCAACCTCCACATCACCTGGAAACCCGCCTTCTCCGTCGTGACTATGGTAACTGAATGTGATGTGCTTCTCCTTGATGTAGCTCTTCACGTCCCAGATAACATCGCTGAACCCCACATGCCCGCCTAACTCAATCACAGCAAACATATATATATGCATAAAAAAAACCAACAACAACAACAAATAAACGAGGTCTGGGAGATCGGGATGGTTACCGTGAAGCATGTTGCGTCCATCATTCGCGTCTAGGGTGTATAAGGTGCCATTTAGACTGAACTTGGCCCCTCCAATCCTGTTTGCTACACGACCCACAATTGCACCGAAGTAGGTTGTATCATTCTAAATCCCATCAAACAACCGCAAAGCTTTACTTTAGGATACAACATGCTTTCTTATAATGTATACAAGCTACTATTAAACTGCCGATTTGATTACCTTGTATGAATCAAGAGATTCAAACCCAAGAAGAATATCATCCAACTTCCCTGACAACAATAACATAAACTAATAAATCAAAACATCAACTAAATGTAATTAGAATGAAGATTTAAACCACATATATATGTCGTGTAAGGAATTTGAAACATAGGATCACCATTTATATCAGGGACAAGGAGAGAAACAATAGTAGCACCCCAGTTGGTGAAGGTAGCACTCAAATTTGCCCTCTTCAACTCATACAAACCCACCTTTTTCTCCGCCCCAACGACGCCGGGATGGGCTGCCAATAAAGCCACACCTACCACGATAACAAATCCTAATTTCTCCATCAATTTATTCTGTTAATAAGATTTGTAAATAGACAAGTGCGTCAACCTATTTATATGCTTGTAGGGAGAGAATAAGGGTGGGACCAAAGTGGATAATATCAAATACATACAAGTGTTTACAGAAAATTACTGTATAAGTAAATGAGGAAATAATCTTTTTATCCGGATAATATCGATATTTTACCTTTTAAGCATTTAAAAATCTACTATTTACTACTCCGTATATATTACTAGAGCAACATCCTATATTGCCACTTTTTAACGTATCTTTTACATCTCAACATTTAAATTCTGTTGTCACATAGTTTTCTCATTTTAAAAATACATTGTTATACATACATATATAATTATCTAAAAATTGCAAAAGAACATTGAGGAAAGTTCCGGTAAGAAGAAGTCTTAACGTAGGAAAAACATACATTTCACTTTCACATATTACATGTACTGTTGTACATGTTCATATTCTGGATAGTAATGTTCATCATCAGAACTATGAAATTTTTTGAACGTTTTCAGTGACGGACGCGGTGACATACTTGTAATTACTGTAAATTTTGTTTTTTTTCTTCTCAAAATGTCCTCAAAATTTTATCTCTCAGATTATGAACATTACAACCTAAATTATGAACATTAGCTTTTTTTCTGTGAGCGCGAAAAGCTTTGTTTTGTTCTCACCAGAACTTTTCTCAAGAACATCATGAATATGTTAGATATTTTTAACATGATTTACCATCAGTTCTAATATCAAATGTGAATCATGCTTAAAGTAAGCAAAGAAATCAACAAACCTATTGAATTATGTGTTAGACTCGAAAACAGATGAGGAAGAAACTGAAGAGAAGACTATGAGGAGGATATTTGGATGATTAAGAATGAATTACAGTTGCTTTCTTAAAAGGACGTTACTTACGAAGTCTGCTAGCCCACTAACAGAGATGGAAACATTGTTCTTATCTGTTACGGCCTAAGCCCACTAACAGAAATTCGCAAAAAACTATTCCTTGTTCTCCAAGCATGGACCGACCATCTGATTTGGGAAGGGTATTGAAGGTCCACCAACATTTTTGCGCCAATACAAGTGGTCTCACGCCTGGTCCTTTGGATCTACTCCTCACAAGCGTTGAGCTTGTCGACACTAGTTTAAATGCAAGAGATGAGGGTCAAACTTGTATGTTTTGAATTCCTTAGCATGTCAATCCCTACAATAGCTCAAGGTGAAGTTGTCGAACCTTGGAACGCGGGATGGAATCAGGCTTAGGATCGTCGACGCCCTTGTCCATGCCTTTGGTGACTATCCATGGTTCAATTTCACCTTCTTCTTCCTTGTCAAGATTATGCTTCTTTTGCTCCTTGTCCATGTCCATGTCCAACTCATCATCACTTGAATCACTTGTCTCCTTGTCCTCATTAGTGCCTTGATGTGGCCAAGCCACTTCATCCTCCCTCTTTTGAAAGGGATTCGAACTCGAATCTAGCTCGTCCTCATCCTGCACAATATAAGAAAGCAAGTCAGTCACAATTGCAACCTTGTTTCCTCATGTAGGTCTTTGATCCTATCAGCATCCTCAACGCGTTCTTTGCTTTCTCGTTCCTTGATGGTATAAGGTAAGACCTCTAGGGACTTGATAAGATTACACCTATATACCACTTCAAATGGTATCCTCCTTGTAGTTGAATGAACCGACTTATTGTAGGCAAATTCAATGAATAACAAGCTATCTTCCCACCTGCGCAAGTTAGTCCTCAAAATAGTTCTAAGTAAGACACCAAGGGTTTAGTTTATTACCTCTGCTTGTCCATCCGTTGACAAGTCGTGGAAAGGAGAAGTTTAGTCCAAAGGGTCTTCCAAAAGTAGCTCAAGAACGTAACATCTCTATCTGAAACAATTGATCTAGGAACTCCATTTAATTTCACAATATGATTAAAGACAACGTTAGCAACATGAGATGCATCATCAATTTTATGACATGCAATGAAATGTGCCATCTTAGAGAACCTATCCACTACAACAAAGATTGAATTTCTCCCTCTCTTAGACCTTAGTAATCCTAAAACAAAATTCAGAGAAATATTTTCCCAATGTTGTTTAGGAGTAGGTAAAGGAGACTAGATGTTATAGTGTTGCATCTTAGCCTTGGCTAACATACAAGTAGTACAAGAAGCACAATGCCTCTCTACTACCCATAGCATCTTAGGCCAACAAAAATGCTATCTTGGCACATGCAAGGTCTTAATAACACTAAAGAGTCCCATTAACCCTCTCTCATGAGCTTCTTGCACAAGAATAGCTCGAATTGAGCCCCTAGGCATGCACAACTTATGACCTTTAAACAAAAACCCTTCATACAAATAGAATTGACCTTGACTTCCCTTAGACTTAGATGCTTCCATTATGGTGCTAAAATCATAATCAATAGCATACAAATCTGTTTTTTCTGGGGAAATGGTAAGTATTGTCAAAAGTGTGCACCTCCTAGAAAGGGCATTTGCCATTACATTGTCCTTTCCCTTCTTGTGTTTGATCACATAAGGGAAAGACTCAACGAACTCCACCCACTTGGAATATCACTTGTTGAGCTTGCTTTGCTCCTTTAGATATTTTATTACTTCATGGTACGAGTGTATGACAAATTCTTTAGACAACAAGTAGTGTTGTCAAACTCTCAACACCCTTACTAGTTCCAAAAGATCTTTGTCATATGTGGGGTAATTCAATTCAGCTCCTGCAAGTTTCTCACTAAAATAGGCAATAGGTTTCCCCTCTTGCATGAGGACACCTCCAAAAACAATTCATGAAGCATCATATTCTATCTCAAAAGTTTTGTCAAGGTTTGGAAAATATAGAAGTAATACTTGTGTGAACTTGCCTTTGAGCTTAGAAAATGCCTCTTCTTGTGTGACGTCCTATAGGAACACCACTCCTTTCTTTGTCAATTCTGTGAGAGGTGCAACCAATGTGCTAAAGTCCCTCACAAAACGACGGTAGAAGCAAGACAAGCCAAGAAAGCTTCAGACTTGATTCATTGTGGTAGGTGTAGGCCATTCATGAATAGCCTTAGAGTCTATTCGGTTCGCGGATGTTGATACTTGTTAATGCTGGTACTTCATGTTGATGTGGTTGTTGATTCTCTTATTTATGGTTGTTGTTGTTGTTGTTGCTGATACTTATTGTTATATGTATGTTCGTTATAAAATACTTACTAATACTTATAATTACAATTTTCATTTAAAATGACTAAAATACCCTTTTTCATTTCTCAATTTTGAAGCATGTGTTATGCAACTATAATTCTATAAATATTTCACGTGATCTGAAACACACTATTTTACCCTCACCAACATCACTTCTTCAATGAGACGAACCATGGTAAAATCCTAAAATCTTTTTGGAAATCGATGCCTCTGAAAGACCAACATCAATCTCTCTCAAAAGCTCTGTCGCTCGTCCTCCGATGCTCCCTCATTTGTCTTCCTTAGATACGTCTTCCTCTGTCTCTGTTGCTAGAAGCTCCATCGTGTCCAGAAGCTTTGTTTTCAAGCTTCATCCCCAGAGCGTTGTCTTATTACAGGTACGATAACTCGGAAAACGCATAGAATCAGGAATCAAAGAGTCTAGAAGCTTAATTTGATTAAACCCAAAACACAATCACAAGACTCTATTTATCTTTCCAGGATTGAAATTCCACAGAAGAGGGATTGAAGTGAGGAAGAGAAACAAACCCCGGGTTTTCCAGGGATGAAACAACGCCAGGACATCAAATTCATGGTACCATCGGGGAGAGTCTTAGGCCCGGCAACGAAACCCTAAATGAGAAAAGGAAATGAGAAATTGGTGGAATAAAACAAGAGAAATGGAGGTATAAAAAAAGTGGAGCGAACATGAGGATGATTCTGCCTCCATGTCTTCCTCTCCTCCTTAAGACGACGCCGATGATTGTAAGGAGTCCTTGTCCGGCAGGACCTAAGTTCAAGTACACGCTTGGCACGAGGAGTGAATGGGATTTCGACAACGACGAATCCACTGCCCCTTCCAATTATCTTCTCAACTTCACTGCAAAAAAATTCAACCAAACCAAGGTACTAGTATGAAACCCTAACAATAACCAAACGAAGATTCCAAATTTCCCCAAAATTTGTCAATCATCGATCAATTAAGTTGTACAACAACACTTACTTGTGAAGATTCCAGCCTTGCATACGAACGACGATGAAAGTAAGAGGGGAAACAAAGATTCGATTCTTCATGACGATGAGAGAGAGGAGAAATACTAGAGCGGTGCAATCGAATTTGAGAGCAGAGATGCGCAGGGAACCGATGTTGCCTTGAACCTACGTGAAGCGACGGCGGCGGAGATACCACGAAGGCGATTCGCCACCGCGTGAGGACCACAAAAGCTTCTGTAGGCGGGGGCGTGAGGGACGTTATTTGCTTCAGGGAAACCATTGAAGCCATGGATTCACCTGTGTCTTCTTTTGGGAAGAACGATGAAGGTGTTGTAAACTCGAGGGCATAAACATCTCAGTGGTTTATTTTTTCCGAAATCACAAGAATTGTCACCGTCCCTCCTATTATCCTCTATTTTGATTTAGAAACAATCTGAACCGTTGATGAAGGAGATCCAATAGTTTTAAATAGAGTTCTCACTTTAAGAGGGTTCTTATCTTAATAGAGGTTCTTATTTGATCCTCCCTCCTGAAGTTATACATAAACCTGGGGTTGAAATATTGTTTGAGTTGACTTGTGTTGAGAGTCTTTGTATTGAAAGACGTTGCCTTAACAAAGGCGAGGATAAATTTTGAAGAAGGGGAATGAGTCTTCATCTTGTAGCTATTGGCTATGACAAAAATACACTGTGATTTGAAAATTGTAAACTTAAAGACAGAAATGTACATCAAAATTTTATAAGATGTGGTGTGAGCTTGGGTGTTATCTTGGTTTTGGGCATTCAAATTAAAAGGTTTAATAAAAGAGGACATACCTTGTAGAAGAAGAGCTTGATTCTTCTTAGTATGATCATCAGCTTGAGGGTTATGCTTAATGTTCTTCTTATTATACGTACAGATACAAGTATAGAGTAGTAGCTTGTGCACAATGGTGTAAACTATGTTGTTGTAGTCTTGATTTTGGTCATGGTTGTGAGAAGAGTTAAGAGAAGAAAACTTACCCGCATCAAAGATGCACTTCGGATGGATAGGAGCATGGATCGGATGATCATGGGGATTATTTACATGATGGAAGACACACTTTGAAGGTATAACCGACCTCAGGATTAGATTGTTAGAGAGAGAAAGTTAGAGTTTTTGATACATGTTCAGCTCATCTCACTTGTCTCGGAACCCACTAGAAAGCTGCCTAGAACTTTCAGCAGAATTCATTTCCAACATTTAACTCATCCACTAAATCTATATTAAAACCTCCAAAAACACGGAAAAAAGATGTTCTTACACATTCTCATTCAAATATTAAGTTGCCATTTAAACAAAATTACGAAATCAAGGAAAGATTTATTACAGCACAACAAAAATAGGAGAAAACAAATTTCACTTTTTACACAGTATAAAGTTGAAGAGAACCTCCGCAGAGAAACAAATCTCACAGGCAGTGGAAATCTACTCTCTGATCCATCCCTTTCGACCCACAAGTTGTGGTCGTGCTCAGAGGCAATGAACTGAGGTATCAGCAAGGCGGTGGATCATATAGATGTGCAAGTATAAATTACAGTCCACTATATAGTGCTCTACAAGCCAATGCCATCTCTAAATCTAATGAAGAGAGAGGGAAGCAAAATATTCAAAACTTGAAAAAATAAGATAATTATAATAAAGACTAAATTTCAAGGTTCAAATCTCAGCAAAGTCATATTGGACTCAGAAGTAGTGTACAAGTTAAATACCTCTTCAAATGGATATATTGGTGCTGCACAAGGAAGCGATGGCATCCGTATGTCTACAGTCTTTATGGCATCATCTTCAGGTGTCAACCTCGTTGTACAACTTTCCATGGCCCAAGTGAAAATCCAGACGATAGTAATACCTCCAGTTTTTATGAGTCAGATATCAAACATGAGAGCTCTCAAATCTTTGATCATCTTCTCACGAGCATTATTGTTTTCCGCCAGGAATCTTTCAGCGGATTGTTTGTCCTCAAAGAGCTTATCTCCTATGTAATAATAATGATCTCCTTTCTGAATCAAGCCATGTTCAGAAGCAATTTCTAGGACCTCAGATTCACAGGTTATGCCTCTTCCAAATTGAATGTTCAGTTCAGCCTTCTTCATTGCAGGTGCCAGCTTGTTTTTTACCACTTGGATGCAAATCCCAAGTCCAGTAAACTGGTTCACAAAAGTATCAGTGGTGCCTTCAGAGATACTTATTATGGCAGTACATATATCTCTAATTGTACATGACACAAAAAAAACAATATGACCTACAACTATGCAAGAGAATTAACTCAAGAGATACTATTACTAGTAGATAACCCAATTCATCATCCATGTTATACCGTATTATCAGTCTTGTGCAGTTTCATTCTTGATATCCTCAACCGAACAGCTGCATAAAACTTTAAGGCATTCCCACCACAAGTCACCTCCTGGGCGCATCCAAAACCATTATTTGATGTTGCCTTGGATCTCACCTGCTTACAATGAAACATTTCACTATACAGAATCCGTCGCCAGCACACTAAAAAACTAAAAAGCATCAACATACAGTCTGAAACATAAAAAAAAGTACTTCTTTCACCAGATAAAAGAGGAAATAGAAAGGCTCCTAAATGCTAAAACAAAAACAGCAGTACCTGATTAAGAAAAATGATGAGAGTCTTCGACTGACACAAGGAATAGTGTATTTTACGAAGTGCCTTAGTCATTACATCCGACTGGGAATACTTTTTTCCGAACTCAATAGTACCATCAAGTTCACATTGTGGAACAAGTGCTGCTACCTGGTAAATTACACATGAAATAATGCACACAATATGTTATAGTTTAGGAAATCCCAGAATCCACCAGCAATGTTGAAAAGGAAGGTTGAGCAACACCTACTTCTTCAAATAAAGCATAATTTACAAGAAAAAACATTATCTTCTCAAAATATCAGAGCTATTTGAACTAGATATCACAGATGTAAAAGTGCAGTGCTTACACTATCAACAACAACTACATCCACTGCTCCACTCCTCGTCAGAGTATCAACTACACTTAGCATATTCTCTGCTGAATCTGGACACACTAGAAGGAGATTGTCTATGTCCACTCCAATGGAATCAGCAAGTATGGGGTCCATTGCATTCTCAGCGTCAAGGTATGCACAATACCCTGCCATCAGTAAACGATTTATGAGATGATAGAGAGAGACTTTAGCAGCTATTTGAAACATGAAAACAATCAGCTTTTGAGTTTAAAATAAGAATACCTCCAAGTTTTTGAGCTTCCTTAATTATGTGAAGGGCTAATGTAGTTTTTCCAGATGCTTCTTTTCCATATATCTCAACCATTCTACCCTATAATGTTCCAAGCAATACTCAGTGCACAAAGTAAGGTAGAAACTTTTGCAACTCATATTCTTGTTTTATAATAAGGGAAAGAAGTCAACTCTTAAACTAATACAGCTAGAACATAGAAGCATACTTGTTGTTGCTAGGTATATACCTTTGGCAGACCTCCAATCCCAAGTGCTGAGTCAAGACGAAGAGAACCTGTTGGTATAACAGGAGCATGACGAGAACGAAAGAAACGTGATAATGACAACATGGACTCCTTCCCAAAATCACCAGATAGCTGTTTCAGAGCCAGGAACAATGCTGTATCCTTCTCCTCTGCTTTACCATCATCAACAAGCTCGTCATGTTCAAACTCTGCAACTTCAACTACAATTACAAAGCAAGAAAATGTGTGAATTTCTACTTTCTAGCAAAGCGAACAATTTTGAGGTGAGTGAATTCATCAAATCAACCAAGGAGAGCATCAAAAGCTGAAAGGTATTCCCAATCACGAAAAAGGTGCACAATACAAGTGTTATAGTACCGCCGGTAGAGAAAGAGCTGGTGTAAAGAGAATTCTCCTCTGCTTTACCATCATCAACAAGCTCGTCATGTTCAAACTCTGCAACTTCAACTACAATTACAAAGCAAGAAAATGTGTGAATTTCTACTTTCTAGCAAAGCGAACAATTTTGAGGTGAGTGAATTCATCAAATCAAACAAGGAGAGCATCAAAAGCTGAAAGGTATTCCCAATCACGAAAAAGGTGCACAATACAAGTGTTATAGTACCGCCGGTAGAGAAAGAGCTGGTGTAAAGAGAACTCAGAACCCTTCTTCCATCCTGGAAATAAAATAAGCACGAAGAAGCTATAAGAACCATGTCATATTGAACAAAGAAATCAGGCCATATGTGCCCTGCCAATTACGGAGCTGGAAAATTTTTTAGTACAGCTAAGCAATATCAGAATCTCTCCTTTTTTGTTCTTGCAGAAAAGCAGAAGAGATATGACATGTCTGTAAACACAGGTTTGGAAAATGGGGGAGAGTTAAACCAACCTGTCGACACCGGAGAGAGGAGAAAAGAGAGCGGGGCACAGTAGAAGGAGAGAGGAGCGAGAAAAGCAGCCGGATACTGAAGAAATTCATCCTCTTCGCAACTTGTTTTCTGGTGCAATCGATTTTTAGGGTTTGGTTTCAAAAGAGAAAGCCTTCTCTCTGACCACCGGAGGGACAACACTATCATGGCGGCAGATGGCATACATATGCATGGTAACGAGGTTTAAATGTTTAACACTAATGTTATCGTCAAATTTGAATCTTGTTAGCATCGATACTCTAGACAAAAAGCTGCTGAGGTATTGGTCTTTTTTGGACTAAATTCTATAAACGTCCTCTCTTTTATTTAATGTGTGTGAACTCTCTTTGTGTGTTAACTCTAGAACTTGCATTAATATCTTCTTTGAGACTACGTTCACGACTTATGTGCATGACATTAATATGATTGATGAATTGTTTTTATTAGCCTTTTATCCTTGGCCACCCTTTCATGTATCCTTTTCTTGAAGCCCGTTGAGCCCTAATTGCCCATTTCTTTGGAAGCTTCGCAAAAGCATATCGAGCCTATATGATCATCCTACCCATCCGGAGATTAGGATAGTTGAGTTATTGTTGTTGTAGTGGATTTCAGTCAAGCTTGGGGGAGGTTACATATATGATGGTTAAAAGTGTGTTCAAATTTTATAATGGGTCTCTTGTCCTTGTTATGCTTCTTCTTCTAAAAAAAATGAAAAAAAATCATAAATCAAAGGAAAAAAATGAAAAAAAGAAAAGAAAAAAAAGACATTGAAATAAAGAAGAAGAAGCAATCATATTTAAGGAAGGAGACATTGTCTTATGTAAAGGTTAAGTTGTATGGGTTTGAAGGTTGCAATTCAATTGAAAGGAAATTTTTGTTCAGTGTTGTCTCGATAAGATCCTATTCCCTGGATTTAGTTCCTCATGACCTAAATATCCATATGCCTTATGTTATACCTTGGCCCCATCACAACCTTGAAAAAGACCTCAAGATTTTTGTTATGTGCATAGTCTATAGTATTGGAGATTAAGAACACTATTGCAAGCTTATGGTAGTTTAACATTCAAAGTTGATGATTGATATTGAGAGAAACACACACCTTAACACATGAGTGAAAGTGATCCCATTTCTTTATCCTTGTGAGGACTAGAGTGGAGGAACTAACCTTATTCTTGTATTGGTTGTGAGTCGTGTTATGATGGCTTTGTCTCATGTTTAGTCCTTCATGAATGTTTTCAACCTTATCATATTTTGTGGATTTATTGATTGTGTACTTGCTTGAGGACAAGTAGAGGTTAAGCTTGGGGGAATTGATAACACTTAATTTATACATATTTTAGGAGTCTATATGCATATTAGTTTAGATCATTTTCATGCATGTTTCATATCATTTATAGTTAATTTTGAATTATTTTGTATTCAAAGTCTACCCTCGTCATTTTATATATTTCAGGTATTTTAGGTTCGAATTGATTTGACAGAGTATACAAACCAAAAGAGCTAATGCTGTGTTAAAATGAACCCGTACAAACTACTATATGAGGTTGTGCATTGGGCTTGCCACACAAACAAGAAAGGATGAAGCAATTTGGGCCGGCCCATCAATGAATGTCACTGCTATATACTCCCGCCGTCCCTTAATGATCTTCCCATTTGCTTTTGACACATTTGTCGAGACACATGCAGATGTAGGCCCGAGAACGAATTCACCGCCGTATGGCTGGCCAGCGATTACTAGCGATTCAGAGGAATCATTACCGCAAGGCATAGAGGGGGAGGTCACTTATAGTATAAGATCCCATCCCAATTTTTCTTTTGCTAGGCCAATAGCTAAAAAAAACTAGTTGTTTTCAATTTCTGTACTTTTTGTTATTCTTTTCTTTTTGAAGACCACGCCGCTTGATGTAGGCGTTTTGTTTGAACATCTTGTGGTTCCCCTGCTGTGGGAACCTCCTCTGTATTTATTCTCGTTCATGTGGACGAGTTAATTTTAACTTCTTACTTTCCTTGCCTCTGAGCATATTGCTCTCTCATCTCGTTTACTCTCTTTTTATGCTTTGTAGTTTCTTGTAAAGGCGATTTTCTTGGAGTTTTTACGCGACCTTGGCAAACACGTAGTAGAGCTTTCTGAGCGTGTTCTTGATCTTGGACGTTCCTAGTCGCTTGGCTTTGTGCCCTTTCGATCGAGATGTCTTTGTCTCGTTTATTCTTAGCTTAGGCGACATGGAACTCGTTCCAGTTGCTTTACGCGTCCATTTATTGTGCGTGCTTTCTTTTCTTCTTTTCTGTGATAGAGGTAAAGGTAGGAAGATGAAACTTGAAAATGTTTTCAGAATATGTGCAGTTTACCTCATTTGTTGTGGATGCGTCGATCTTGCGATCCTTTGCTCTTTCCTCTAGGGTTATCCTACACCTTTTGGTAGGTTTGACTTAGGCTCCTTGTAGGCTAGGTTAGAGCTACCAAAGACGCGTTGCTTAGCTATTTTCACGTATTAGTTGAACGTGTACTTTTCCTTGTAACGTCTTATGCATGTCTTTGACTTCGAGACGTTTTGGATTTTCTTTATCTTTTTCGGCTTTGCTTGAAGGTATTTGTTTCTTACTCGCATCTTTTACCCCTTGCACGTATCTTAGTATTGCAAATGCGTAGGGCTTTTTCTTGAGTAGTATACTTTGACTCAGAGTGAGATTGTAAATGAGTGGTCTACATTGCGGCTGCCTTTGTTCTTGTGCCGACTTACATGGTGTATGGATACAACATTTCCTCTATATCCTTTGCGAGTGGCGGATGTCTTTGTCAACTTTGTGACTTTCACTCCTTACTATGGTGAATATCCTTTACACACATTGCATTGGCTCGACGTCGAACCCTTTTAATCGACAGACCCGTATTTATCCGTGTATATGGTTTGAATCCACTAACCCCTTTTGATCTTATACTGTTGGCTACGAAGGAGCAAGTGGATTTCAATGCATGAAAAACAAGTTGAACACATTAAGGAGTTGCATGGGAGGACAAGAGCTAAGTTGCCAGAGAAGGCTACGGAGAATGCTAGCTAGGCAAACAAAGGAAGGAAGAAGGTTGTCTTCAAGGAGACCTTGTGTGTGTTCATTTTAGGAGAAAGTGTTTTCCCAACTAGCGTCACTCAAAGTTGTCCCCACGAGGAGATGGATCATTCAAGGTGCTGAAAAAGATTGGAGACAATGCTTATGTTTAGGAGCTACCCAATGATTATCAAGTGAGTGTGACTTTCATTGTTCAAGATCTTACACTCTTTGAAGGAGATGAAAAGGAGCTGGATGATTCGAGGTCGAATCCTTTCCAAGAAGGGGTCAATAAGCATTGTTTCTGGGGATTGATACGACGTCGTTTCGTTTCGTGGGATGACGAAGAATCATCTAAGCATCAACCAATGCCGGTAGTTTCCGAGTTCGATGGAGCTTTGACTCGCTCGAGAGCTAAGAAGGTACAACAACAGTAGACAAGTTGGTCGCCCACTTCTTGTCTAGGGAGTTGAGCATCACAGAGGATCCCTTGGAACCACCATTGAAGACCATGATCGTCATTGGAGTCCAAGACGAGCCAAACCCGGAACAAGATGAACATTATAGAAGTTTGACCGCACCCTACCCGCACCCGCGGTGACGGTACCTGAGAGTTCATAATTTTTGGTAAACCACCCAGAACCGCATTCTTGCTCCAACCACATTCGCGGTCCTGTTCTTGCGCACCCGCGACCTTTCTGAGGAATGTTCTTCTGACTGTTTTGTTTTTATTGTTTTCGGGATTATTTCTTTTAATTCGTTTTGTCATTTTAGGAAACTCTTTTAATTAGTTTATTTATTTTATTTTGGCATCTTTTGAACCCTATTTAGAGGTTTTCCCTAGTTATTGTTTTAGGTTCCCGGACATTGTTTATTGATTTGACGTTAATCGTTTTTGCCTCCCAAAAGAGAGCAATTGTGAGAAGAGTGCAATTGCGTGCATTGTTGGTGAACTCGCCTAGTTGTTCTTGTGCATGTGTCAATCTCCACCATAAATTTGGTGCTATCGAGTCTCCATAGAGCATCCCCCGAGTGCCTTGGCCTTCCATAGCCATTTTGTTTGGTTGTAATCCTTTGGGGGTTTCTTCATAATTCACTAAGGTTTATGTTCCTAAGTTTTAGGGTTTTATCGTTGTTTGATTTGGTTCCATTTGGCCTATCCTTCGGTAATCTTTCTTTCATCTCATTCTAATTCTGCCTATCTTCTTTGTTTTGAGTTTCTGTTCGAGGTTTGATGTCTAGATCGTCATCAACGGCTTATCCCCGCATCAGTTGATGCTTGACTAATTGTTGAAGGAAGAATATGGTAGTAGTATTATTGCGTGTATGCTTTGCAATTACAATAATGCATTCGGGCTTTCATAGTAATATTTTTTCGTTGGGACGATGTGGTGCTTCTTTGTCTATGTAGGCAAAATTATGTGATCCTTGGCCCCACTGGCGGATCTAGAATAAAATGTCCGTGGGGGCTCAACATTTATAAAAAATTAACTAATAATAAGTAGGTTTTTGAAAACAACGATAAAAAATGTATAATATTATGAAGAATTGTCGATTCTGACTCTTCAAAGTACAAAGACTAAATCCATCCTACGCACGACGAATATTTGGGGCTAAAAACTATAAAAGTGATAAATTATATAACAATAAATTTTTTAAACCCAGAAATCATATAAAATTTTCTATTTAATTCAGAAGGCTAAAACATACTCTCTGTGTTCCATGTTGTTCTTCTTATTTGTTATTTTGACATTGTTTATGATCGAAGAAAACCTTTCAATTTATGATTAACATATAAGAAAAAATATAGTTTGAACGGTTGTTTGATTTATTTTAATAAGTATTTCAACAATAACAAAATTTTGCAAATTTTACTAACTTGTAATTAGAAATATTAATTATACAAACATATATTAATAAATAGCTAAATAAACGTAGCTAAGTACTTACATACATGAAAAACAAAGAACTAAGGGAGGGAAAAATGAAACGAGAGAAAACATACTTTTTTCCTTTAACAAACCATAATCAGTCCACTACTAAGTACTAAAATGGGCTCTTTCTTTTTTGGTGAAATTGAGGGGAAAAATGGGCTCTTCGTTTAAAAAAGAAAAGAAACTAAAAGGATTCAGTAGAAAGAAAGGGTCAAAGACGGTTCTAGACGACATCGTTTAGGTAATATTTTTTAAAGAAGAATATTACAGACATCGTCTTCTTCGAACTCTCTACAGCAACGCATCAATGGCGGAAATTCGCCGAACCGCGAGGGCTCACGTCTACAACTACATTGCTTGTCCATGCTCTGTGCAGTCGGCCGACCCCATCCCAGATCTACCTCTTCTTATTTCCCTACTTTCAGATCTACAAACTTTTTAATGGTCGAAATTCCTTCGGTCGCCGTGGGGGCTCATCTCTACCTCTATGCTGCTCACCGGAGCTCCGTGGGGTCGGCCGACCCCACCGACCCCACTGTAGATCCGCCTCTGCTTGGCCCAATTCACGATGTTCCCTTTCAAATTCATTTGCATGCATATAAGAAAGTGATATCAATAACGTAAGATCCTCTTGTCTGCGAGCCCATGATATGGCAACATATAGTGGACCATGTGAGAACCATACTCCTAGATAAATACACACATGTTTAAGAATTTGACTTTGAGGTTTATTGACTGTCATTGAAAATAATACTTGATTGTAAACTGTTGGCGTTGAAATTCCAATGGTCCGTGAAAAGGCAATTATAAAAAGCAACATGGTTCTCGAAGATAAATACACGTTAAAAAGTTTGACCTTAAGGATTTTTTATAGTCTTGCTTCTCAATAATTTTTCAAATGTAGTCATTGACATTCTTTATCTAATGTTTCGTACTTATATGCATTATCTATATGAATGGGTTTTTACCCACTAGGTATCTAAATCATTCCCCTATTCATTCAAAGCACCAAAATTATTCGTGCAACCCGAATAAAGGAAAAGAAAAAGAAAATAATATATATAAAAAAGCCCCAACAAAGAAATGACACCAAACGAAAAAGCTAGAAATAAATAAGATTTCAACAATAAAAAAGAAACAAATAAGACACAATGAAATCAAACCTTCTTTTATCGGATTCAGAATAAACCCGTCTTCATATTTGATCTCACATTCGGAGTGATAAAAAAAATACCAAAATCAAAGTGCTCAATAGCACCTTTCTGAAAAACCAAGTGGTAATCAACACTAACTAAATAAGAATCTGTCAATTCCGACCACCCATTCTCGAGGTATTACCCTCTTGTTTGTTTTTCATCAGAAACTATAAAACCCTTTCCATCTACCAGATGGAGAAACATACGTCCATTCAAACACTGAGCCATTTCTCCCTTAAGCCAACTTGGCATAGGCTACAATAATAGATTACATAAAAACATAATAGTAAAAATAAATAAACGAATAGTTCATACCATTTAAACTTACATCCTTTGGTCTCCTACAACCCTAACGAACGATGAGGAAACCTTCGGAACCTTCTTAGACGAAATCATCCTTAACAATAAAAGCTCACCTACATAACCAAAAGGATGAATAATGGTCTTACATCTACAAAATAGGAAAAATCAAGACATACACCAGCTTCTACCAACATATTGAAATATTACAAGAACAAATCCATACGAAAACATCAAACATGTCCTTTTATTAGTATGGGCTGAAGAAAATATCGAAAACTTCATAGTATACGCAACAAATACGACATACAAAAAAAATTAATTTTTATTAGATGATACATTAGAGATATAGAAGTAAATAAGTATATACAAAATGGAATGGGATCACTTCGATTTCATGCAAACTTTTCATCTACACCATGATAAATACACCAAGAAAATAAAGAATAATTTTTTTTTAAATAGACCATTTTTCACAACTCCGATGAAGGATACCCCAACCATTGTTTATTCGTAAAAAATAAATTAAAATGACAAAATATATAAGTATTCCCCAAACTCCGTTTTCATATACTTTTCATTGAATTAAAATACACCCGGTTGTCTAACAAATCCAAGAAAAACAATTTTCAATTTCTTCATTCATTTTGGATTAGAATAGATCCATGGATACAGAGCAAGATGAACTTTAATTCTTAAGGTTATTCAAACCCTAAGTCTAGGAACGATAAGATAAAAAAACACACAAGAAATCGAACTAGATAAACGAAAAATTAAAAAAAACTGAAGATAATACATACCATAATCAAATATTGGTTGCCACAAAAATATCGAACCCAAGCTAGAAGAGGAAGGAGGCGATTGAAAGTGGAAGTCGAGGCGCAAGTTCAATTATATTGGATTCGTCTTACACTTTGTAGTTTATAATTAATTTTTTTTACTAATAAAAAACTATAAATAAATATGACATACTTCCCGCGGAACGAATAAACGAAATTTGATAATTGATTAAGAATAAATTTGTATCAAATAATCAAACAAAGTGTAAGAACATGTGCTGATTAGAATTGTTATTATTTAGGACCAAAAAATAATTCGTACATAATCCCGCACGGATATTTAAAATAAGAACAAATGCAAATTAATATTTTTTTTATTAAAAACCTATAAAAAATTCTAACATAGCACGGGTAATGAGACCTAGTTTATATAAAAAAAAAGTAGGTTATGAAATCTAATATTTTAAATGTCACAGTGTAGCGTTATAACTGAAGCATATAAACACCTTGATTATAAAATCTGGATTAAATTAAGGTTGTAAACGTTATTTTTGTAGAAACAGAGATGGTAATTTCCAAGATTAAGGGGTGGCCACTCCCCTAACATCGTCCAACATAAGAGGCGAAATACAATCCGACGGATTGCCCAAAACATGAAAACCAAGAGCATAGTTTAAACCTAAAGAAGCAATGCGATCCGCTTCAAAATTTGCTTCCCTAGGCACATATCGAAGGTGGAGAGACCAAGTTCTTCAGAAAAAGCCACGACAAAGAGTTGCGATGCTAGCAAAGAGGTGGAGAGGTTGATCTTGCCCACTTAAAAGGTCCACAGTAAGGAGGGAGGCAGACTCCATCACGACCCTTATGAAACCTTGGTTCCACACAAGGTGATGTCCATGATATACCGCCCAGATCTAAGAAGCAAAAATAGGACAAGGACCAAGGTTGCAAACGAAGCCCAACTTCCAGAGGCCGACGTCGTCTCGGATAGTCCACCGCGCAAACAGACTTGTTAAAATCTTGAATGAACCATCAACATTAACCTTGACATAACCTGTAGCAGGTAAGGCCCAGTTAAAATGAGAAGGTAAGGCCAAGACAGGAGAGTTGGGTGAATAGAGTGAGCCCTGGCCCTTTGAATTTGCTCCACTTGATTAAGAATGAAAAACTTCTTATCAACAGTGACTTTAACCGAATCAAACACCAAGATGTGTCACCATCGCCACAACCACCAAATAGTCGTAGCAAAGAGGATGTCATCAGGATAACCCTGAAATCGAACACGTGGAATTTATGTTGGATGATAATGGCACTCCACACCTTCCGGGCTTCAGGGCAGAACCAAAGAAGATGAGGAATGGTTTCGGGAGCACCGCAAGCCCGGAAAATATCTGAAGAAGCCAGATGACATCAGACTCGCTCCGAGTTCGTTAGAATATTTCCTTGCATAACAAACCCTACAAACCTTTTCATTCTCTCAGGTAAAAAGATCTTCCAAATGCTCCCGAAAATATTTCCAAGCTCCGTATCCAGAATCTCCGTGCCTGCATCACGAAGAAACCCATAAGCAGAGCAAGTAGACTACTCACCTGACTAGGTCCCATTCTAGAAGATCGAGTCTGCCTTCTCAGTTGCCATCCTGAGACTCGTGGACGCAATATTCATAAACCAAGAGGGGAGAGGAAGGGCTGAAGCAAGTTCCAATTCCATCCCATCACATGATCCCAAAAGTCTCGGATAACCTGGTTAACCATCGAAGAAGTAACCACTTTGGATAAGGCCACATTACCAATCCAGAGATCTTCCCTGAAACCATTACCAATTTTCCTCTGAGCACCCTTCTCAATCACCAAATTAGTACGACACTGGATACTTTTCCATGTAGTTGAACCCTCAATAGAAGTGGACTGCTTAAAAGAGCTTCCACTAAAACGCAGGCCATACTTAGCACATAAAATATCACCCCAACAACCACTAGAGCCTGGGAAGAGTTTACAACCAAGCTTCCTGAGGAGAGCTGCATTGACGTTCTTATAGCACTGCGAGTACCAAGACCACCTTGTTTTATGGTCTTGCAAATTTCTTTCCAAGGGACAAGGCGAATCTTCTGCTTCCCGTCTTTATCACCCCACACAAATCCCCCTAATAAGACTATCCATCTTGTCCCATACCATTTTTCGGGATTCTAACGAAGGCAATGGTATACACCCAGAGAAAAGCAAGGACGAACTTTGCAAGAGTAATATGTCCCGCGAAGCTCAGACTATGAGCCTTTCAACCGAACAGACTACCCTTAATCTTATTAAGGAGGAACTTAGAGTCATTGTTAGTCACATTTTTATGGAGAACGGGCATTCCAAGGTAATAGGCAACATTATGAGTAACATCAATGCCACTAATCATCTCTAATTATCAAGATCTTTGGAGACATTCGAAGAGACATAGATTTTAGACTTGGCCGAGTTAATCTTTTGTCCGGTTGACTGAGAAAACTTACCAAGACAATCCATAATCCCACGCGTTTGAGACGAGCTAGCTTCGGCCATAAGAGGGGTGGAGCACCTCTACAAAAGGAAATAGGCTTCCAAGAGCCCCTCGCAATAGCCTCATGAATGCTATGGCGAAGCCTTTTTATAGAGAGCAAGAATAAGTACGAGGATATGGGATCCACTTGACGAATACCGCGAGACGGAACAAAATCTGAGGTCAATTCACCATTCCAAATGAGTCTCATGGAAGGAGTTCGAATGCAAATATTAAACCAAATGATCCAGCAACGAGGGAGCCCGACATCAACAATCAAATCCAGCACAAAATCTCATCTAACTCGGTCATAATCTTTCTCGAGATCGAGCTTAAGAAGCATCTATTTTTTCCCACTTGTTTTCTTACACATAGAATGAACCACTTCTTGCATAAGGATCACATTATCCGTAATCGAACGACCCGAGATGAAACTATTTTGGGTAAGGCCAATGAGCTTAGACATGATGGGTCTAATCCGATTAGCCAACACCTTAGTAATAATCTTATAAATCATGTTTCACAAACTAATCAGGAGAAATTGGTGGATAAACTCGGGTTTGTCAATCTTCCTAATAAGAGCAATAATCGTATCACTGACACCTTCCAACATAATACTGCTCTAAAAAAATCCTTGATAATTTGTAATACCGAGTTCTTGATGGTGGGCCAACAATTTTTGTAGAAAATGGGTTGAAATCCTTCCACTTCGGAGCCTTATACTAGACCATGTTACTAATGACAGCTCAAACCTCCTCCTTAGTAATACTACTACTCAGACGACCCAAAGAAGAGACTATCAATAATACGATAGCCACCTGTAGGGTAATGAGTGAATTGACTCTCTTTAACAGGTAGCATATAGAGCTTTCCAAAATAATTGATGGCCAACGATTCAAGATTAGATTGTTCAGTAACCCAGCTTCCATCCTCCGAGCGAAGTTCAATGATTTTACTACGCCGTCTCTTGATAATCGGGCTAAGGTGAAAGAACTTGGAGCATTTATCACCCAATTCAATCCAGGAACACTACTACAATAACGAGCAAATGCAGCGGTAAAAAACAGCTGCAATAGATCATATAACCGCTGCATTAGGTCTATTGCAGCGGTTTTTCACCGCTGCATCTGCCCGCGTTGCATTAGCTCTTTTGCAACGGTTTTTATAAGATAATGCAGCGGTTTTTACATAACACATACAAACCGCTGCAAATGATAAAAAACCGTTGCAAATTTTTTTTTGCAGCGGTTTATTGCAGTACCTGCTTATTATTTTTGTAGCGGTTTTAGTATTAATTGCAGCGGTTTTTTGATATTTTGCAGCGGTTCGTATTAGCATTTACAACAGATTGCTATTCAAATTTGCAGCGGTTTTTGAAAGTATTTGTTCACTCTGTGTTTCACATGTACCTAAAAAGAATTCAATTTACAAACAACACAAAGCCATACTCCATTACATAACAAAGTTGCAAATATTCATTACAAATAAAATAAGTACATGGATAGTTTCCACAAGTACCGTAGTAATCTACATATAGTAAATAAGTGCTAAGCTAATAGGAGATGCGGCCACACCAAAATTTAGCACTAAAATTCAAGTTTCAATCCCTTCAAAAGTGATATAATTAGTCTTACCCGATATTAGATCTAAAGCCTACAAAAACCACTTCATCTACTTCAAAAATATCTTCACTTCCAAAAATAGTCTACTTAGTGGAATAGGTCCAAACTAAGCCTGCAAAAAACCATGAGAACAACCAAGATCAATTTCACAAGATATAAAAAACTATAGAAAAATAAATTACTTCGGATGAAGTTTAGAAAATCAAATTTCAAGACTCGTGAATAATAGTCAACTTAGTGCATGTGTCAATCTTTTCTGAATTCTCAATGAATCCAAGACTTAATAAAAAAAAATCAGTACAAGACAATAAACAATAAAATGATGTACCAGGGGTAATGAATTCTCAATGTAATCATCCAATCCTATTCCTTAATCTTTTCTCCATCTAGGAAACAACCACCATTTTATTGTATCCATGATTACATAATTACTTGTATCTACATTTACAGAATTAGTAGTTACGAGTAATGACATGTAGGCTATGTAGCAGCAGACAATCAGTAGCTAAATCTTGGCACTACATGCTCCAGAATATGAAAAACCCAAAGTGTGCTAATTAAGAGCTTCAAACAAGATGCAGAATTATACCGCAAACTCAAAACAAGCCAAGATATTCCTACGCCTGAATCTTCAATCAACTATAGCTTAAAAATGTAATCACTGCAAGAAAATAAAGAACCGTCACCTGTTATGATGAATACAAGATAATAATGCAATATATCAATGGAACTGGAACTGGAACAGGAACATGCAATGAGACAAATGCAGCTTAAACAAAGAATACAATTAAAAAGAGTATATAGTAAAATAGAGAATTAAAAAAACACAAAGGAAACTTGTTGCAGGGGAAGGAACTGCAACAAATCCAGAAAAGAAGCGAAGCAGATAGAAATAAAATAAAATAAAAAAGATGAAGTAATACAATCATAGTACTTGTTCTTCCAATAAGGCTTGTCTAAATAAGCAGTCAAAAGAACATTTGGATTATAGAAGAGAAGATAAAATTTCGTCATAGTCTTAGTCATATATGTCAAGAGGGTACTTGTGAGAATCATTGCTGATGTGAGCTTTTTGTTGAATCATTCCAGATTTTACTTTTTGTTGATGAAGAAAATATCAGACTTGCTACTACATGTAGCAAGGTCTAGCAAGATGATTCCTCTTATTTATTTCAGTGTGAGATATGGAAACTGACAACAACTAGTACAAGGTCTAGCCAAACCAGAACTTGTGTCATAAGCAGAGGAGCCATTTTATAATTAGGAAACAATGTCAAAATGCCGAATCTAAATAATAGTTGCAAATAGAGTTAAAAAGAGGAGCAAAATGTTTGCACAAATAAACATACCACCAGTCTACGTGGAGTACCAAATGCTGGAATTTCACCATGACTCAATTTCTGCTTTGCGAGTAATTGTAATAAAATATCTTTTAACTGCAACACAAAGCATTTTATGAATATTAACATTTGAAGGCAGACACACGCTTTAGAAACTAAAACAAACATAGAGGGAACACCATCTGCAATACAAATGCTACATACAGAACATATGCATGGCTTATTAGCACAAAGTGGATATGAAAGCAAAACAAGGAGGGCAGTATGAGATAACATGTAAGAGTGTCATATATCTGAGGTACCATGTTTATCACAGGTGAAACAGAAAATTAAACCCCTTGTAATATATAATTGATCATATAAATAAAGTGACAGAATAACTGGAAATATGTAAATACGTTTTAATCAGCAATGTTCTTGATTAGAGATCATTCTAGGACCATGAAGATAATTTTTGGAACTCAACATACAAGAAATAATACACACTTGATCAATTCAGCCAACACACACCTGCACGCTTGCACTAGCTACATCATGTGGTGGCAATTCTTCTGTCCCAATCTCCAAAACAAACACCCTGGGTTCATCACTCACCTGCAATGTAGTTAATGGTATTACTTCAAACTTATTCCAATAACCAGCACAGCCTATAAAAACAAATCAATACATGGAAACACCTACCCTACATAACTTTGCAATTGACGACTCAAGAACATTTTTAGGAACAACAAAAGGGCCAGGTTCGGAAACAGCACCGAGAGGATGGCCAAGAGTTTCCCTTGTCTTTAACCACAATTCGGAACACTAACGAGCTAAAGTGGTTTCAAATTTAGTTGAACATAACAATGGTAAAAAAAATTAGCCAAAAAAAAAAATAAAATAAAAAAGGAAAGATAGAGAAGTTGAGCATTCCAATTGGAAACATAAAGAAGTTCAAGCAACTAATATAGTGAAAGAAAGCTAAAAAAAACTACTCCAGCTACATAAATTAAAAGTTTGCAATATCAAGCAACTATAATTTGAGTATTCTAAATAGAAAAAGGAAAGATAGAGAAGTTCAGCATTCCAATTGACGACTCAAGAAAATTTTTAGGAACAACAAAAGGGTCAGGTTCAGAAACAATTTCATCAACAAAATGTAAAACCGGAAGACGAAATTGACGAACCTTGCTTAAGATTCGAGTGAGGGAAGAGCTCATTCAAATTAATTATGCAACTGCAACCGATTGTGTGCTCGAAATCGCTTCCCTTTGGTATTGGAAATCACCACCAACAGTTATGACTCCATAGCACAACTCCTAGATTTGCGACAATTCGAGGTGACTGCTCGAGAGTTCATGGATTCAACGCAGCGATTTGTGGATGAATCACGCTGAAATCAGGAGAATCACAGAAGTTTGATCGAGGAAATGGGGCGAAATACAGACCGCCGACTTGATCAGTTGACAAAAATTGGGGATTTAGGGTTACAACCAGGAACAAAATCAATCAGGAATTCAAGAAAACCCTAACCCCTTGGTGTATGCATCTCCTTCAGATTTAGAGGAAAGGATCGAGTTGCTCTTGGAAACCCTAGCCCCTCATTCACATATCATCAAATGATAAAAGTAATAAACAAGGGGGCACATTTTGTTTACCGCTTTTTTTTTTTGGTCTGGTGTTTACCGCTTTTTTACTGCCTAAAACCGCTGCTTCATATGATACAAACCGCTGCAAAAGGAAATTTATAAAACAACCGCTGCACAGACCGTTGCAATATAGGAAACCGCTTCAAAAAACCGCTGCAATATCCTAACCGCTGCATAAACCGCTGCCTTAGACAAAAACCGCTACAAATGACCGTTGCATTTGCTCGTTATTATAGTAGTGGAAAGGCGAGCCATTTGATACCACAAAGTCTCTTCCTGAAGTAGAACCAACTCAAAATCAGATTTCAGAGAGGAGTGAAGACTAAGAAGCCCCCCCGGTGAGATCTGACATACGATGTTGAGTGTCCCCAAAAATTCTATGATTCCACACAATCAATTTCTGTTTAAGATATTTAGGAGTGCAATACGCCTCATAATGGGCATCTCAGTTACTAGGCACAAACTCAAGAAATTTAGGATGGAGAACCCTAGCCGCCTTGAACCGAAAAGGACGCCGAGAAGAATCATGGTTCGTGGGGGGATCTAAATTATGCGGAAGGGGATTATGATCAAACGAAATAGCTTGAAGATGTCTCACAACAGCCTCCTCCCAACGAAGTCTGCCAGGAAAATTAGTGAGCACACAGTCGAGCTTCTTTGAAATTCCATTATCATCAATAATCCCTCTAGACCACGTGAAGTTAGGTCCGAAGAAGCTAAGATCAATAAGTTCAAGGTCGTTGCCCCATTGTTGGAAAGTATCTTAATCAAGGGAGAGCGTATTAGAGCCTCCCATACGTTCATCTAGCGAAAGAATGCAATTCAGATTTCCACCAACAAATAAAGGTTTGGAATACTCTTAATGTCAGACTTAATATCCCGCCAAAAGTTAACCCATAGGAGAGGAGAAGGAGGGCATATGTAGCAGTTAAGTGTATAGAATCATTCTCCAAGGTAACCTGACAGTGAATGGAATTATCGTGGACCAAAAGAACATCCACATGAATCATGTCATCATTCTATAACAACCTGATCCCACTAGAGAAGCCTTTAGCCTCAACTCGGATGTAGTTGCTAAATCTCAACAAATCAGAAACTTCCTGAGCTCTACCACCAGAGATTTTAGATTCAAAAATAGCCAAAATGTTGACTTTAAACTTGTGAACATAATACATGCAGGCTCTACGAAAACCGCTCTTTCCCGCACCCTATACATTCCAAAGAAGACGGTTCATAAGAAAAGATTTTAAAAAGAGGGAAGAATGATACAAACCTAATCAATTCTCTTTGTCTACAGCAGATTCACTCCCAATGTTTATCTGAACGGCCTAATCCATATCCATGGCAACTTCCATATTGACACTCTCAGAATCAATGTGGGAAGGGGAACCTGGGTTTATTTCCAGCGGGTCAGGTAAAATAACATGCGCACTATCAAAATGGGCGTTCAAAATACGAGTTCGGTTTAAAAAAGAGGGAGAGCTACCATTGCAGGCTAACACAACTTGCTTATTAGCAGTGATCAATGGGCCTTTGAATGAAGGAGTTGGATATGGGTTTAGGGGGTCATTGGGCAAAGCCCGTTTTCCTAAGCCCAAAATACCATTGGTCTTGTTTTCAGACTGACCTCAATAATAATTTCCTTACTTTTGTTGGCCTTGGAGATTCTTCCATATGTAGCATAG
This sequence comes from Oxyria digyna, assembly GCA_029168935.1. Taxonomy (NCBI): domain Eukaryota; kingdom Viridiplantae; phylum Streptophyta; class Magnoliopsida; order Caryophyllales; family Polygonaceae; genus Oxyria; species Oxyria digyna. The sequence continues at coordinate 3,579,654 of JAPVLV010000019.1, forward strand.
TTTGGCCCCACCTTCTGAATAAAAGCAGGGCTATTCTTCTTTATAGCTTGGAAAGTGTAGGCCTGAGCATTCTTCCCTTTCGTTTTATTGTGCTTATAGGCCTGAAAATTCACCTTTATGGGTGTTGAAGTTGGACTTCCTTAACAACAAAGGTCTGGGCAGCCGTTTGTAGTGAAACTATCAACGAGATGATAACTAAGCAATTGTAGGGCAAAGATCAAAGAATATGATATAATCTCAACGCTCAAGAACAATGTAAGATGAAATAGGAATTTAGGGTTTGAAGCTTGAACTTGGTATTACTCGTATGGTGGCTGAATGATTACAAAGCAGGCGTTAGCCTTATTTTATAGGTTAACCTTAACGATATCTTTAAGGAAAACGAGATCTTATCTCTTCCTTCTATCTAATAGCGATATAATAAATAAAGTAAAAGATATTCTTTATCGTATCTTTTACCAATTACAACAATATACAAGGAAATAAGATAAAATCCACTCGGCCGACTTAATCTTCAAGGAGAACGAGATCTTTGCCACGTCTCGTCACGTCGACGACATCTTCTCCACTTCCCATCGCGTCGACGTAATCCTTCCTTGCGTAGCTTACCACGCGTTCCTTACTCGTCGTATTTTTAGGTACAAACAATACCCCTAAGGCGTCTTACAGGGTTTAACGTCTAGTAGAGTTGGGAGACGCCTTCTTTCTTCAAGGAATATGTCTTCATTAGATTCGGAACGCGTAGGATATTTACTCGAACCGAAACCTTGACTTCGTAATAATATTTTCTCTTCGATTCTCATTAAATGCGGCTAACCAACTCGTATCCGCTCCAACGGCTACTTCTCCAACGTTCGGAACGGTAACGAACCAATTCTTGGAAAATCTCGAGCGAGATCTTTTCTCCTTCCCTATTTAAACTCGTTTCGGCTTTCTTCTTCTCATCCGCGATCTTCTTGCAGACCCTAATCTTTACCTTCTCTCTTCTCAATGGCTCCGATTGTCTACGATCCTAAGATGATTCTCAGCGATGTCAACCGCCGTTCTTCTTCGGCTCGCAACATTGAGTTCTTTCGTTCCATAGCCGGGCTTTCTGCTCACGTGGAAATTGCTATTCCTCCTCCGGACGTGTTCGTTGACGCCTTACGCCCAGGGTGGGTTTGCGTCTACGAGTACCCTTTCTTGGTTGGACATCGTTTTCCCTTTTCTCCTTTAGTTCAATCCTTCTTGACTACTCTGGGCATCGCGGTCGGACAAGTCCTTCTGAGCGCTTGGAGAGGTTTGGCGGTGTTGGACCATATTCTGGCTAACTTTGATATTGCGTTCACGATCGCCGACGTCATGCATTCTTGCATACTTTCTACTCCTTCGGCGGGCAGAATTAACATCAAATCTCGCGTTGGGGTTCCTCCTTTGGTGAATGAAGGAACTTCGTCCGACCGTGGTTGGGCAAACAAATTCTATTTCATCAGGAAGTCTACCTTGGGGAAAGATTGCGCTTTCTTCCTTGAAGAATGGACTCCTTCTAGTATGCTTTTTTACTCTTTATGATTTTCTTTAGACTTGTGCGTTTTGATGCTTATTCTTACGTGTGACTTCGTGTGTAGTAGATATCCATGCTATTGTGACGCGGGAGGAATCAAAGGAGATCACCAAGAAAATCATGGCGATTTCATTGGTAGAACGTACCTTTACCGGCCGTGATGGGAAGGGGTATCGTCTTGCGACCCCTACTCCTTCTCGAGGTGAATCTTCTCGTACAAGTTACGCGTTGCTTTTCTTTTTTATCCTCTATACTGAGCGTAGTTTTACTTCAGGCGTCGCGTCTCGTACTCGTCAAGAGTCTGCTAACGACTTGATTACTGCTAAGAGGAGGTGTATCTCGGAGGAAAAGTTGAAAGTTGCGAAGGAAGAGGCTGCTCCTGCTCCAGCATGCGTAGAGGAGACGATACCATCAACCACGGGGGTACAAGTGTCTTCAGACGTGCCTTTAAGCGTAGGGACGGAAGAGCCTCTCGTAGACCCTTCGAAGAAGAGCGAGAAGAACAAAATAAAGGATTCCGGTGCAGCTTCCGTTACATACGTTGAGGTGAGCGACTTCCCCGCGATGGTATCTCGTTCCAATCTTGCTATACTCTAGTTAGTGTCTAGGGTTTTCTTTGATTTGGCACTACGACTTTAGCCTCATCAACCTACGCGTAACTTCATCCCGACGATACAAGCTTTGACTTCTACTTCTTCTTGGAATCACTATCTGTCTATGCAAACCCTAGACGTTTTGGGCGATTCTCTCATGGCACAGTGGCAGGTGCGTACCTTTTCCTGTCTTTTTTGTTTTTCTTTTTGGTGTTATGTCGTTTCTTATCTGTTGGGGTCTTTCAGGCTCTCCAAGCTTCGCTGTGTATCTGGGAACGCCTCCATAAGTGCTCCGAGTCCGAGGAGGCCTTGAAGGGTCAGGTGAGCGATCTTAGTAAGAAGATCAAGGAACTTAACAAGAAAGTTTCCCGCCTTACGGCGTCTGAGAAGGATGCTCGTATGGAAACTTTGGAGACGGGGAAGCAAAGGGGTGTGCTGGCGCGACACGTCGAGGTGTTGACTAGGAAGGTCGCATCTCTTGAGGCCGACGCCGAGGAGAAAGCAAAAGTGTACAAGAAGAACTTGCGAGAGACTAGTACTTACTATTCGTGGTCATCTCGTATTGAGGCTATGGAGGAGTTTCGTGCAGGTCGCCACGTAGATTGGGATGTGGAGCGTGAGCGCAACGAATTTTCTGTTCTTTATCCCGTTCCACTCGAGGGGGTCTCTCTTATACACGTTCCCTCGAGCTCGCCAGTCTTAGCTCCTAGTGACGCGGATGTAGCTTTAGATGGCGACGTTGTTCTTGCGGATAAGGATGTCTTTCCTTCTTCTTAGTTCTTAGGATTTTTTTTCTTTTTGCTTGTTGCACGGCTGTTTTAACTTTTCGTCACGTTTCTGTGGCGATTTCTTTTTGAACACGTATTGGATACTTATTGCTTCTTTCTTTACGTAAGGCTTTTTCTTATCTTTAACTTTTAGTGGGAGTACTATCCATTTTTGGAGAATTTGGCTTCAGATCTCCTATGGAGTCGGGTTCGCCAAACATTTCTTACTTGCGACGCACATGTCGATCTTTGACTTTTTTTTTTAATGTCTCATCTTCGAGGTTTCGATTTCTCTACCCCTGGTATTGTTGTGGTCATGGCGGCTTCTTTTGTTATGTTGCCGGCTTACATGAAGTTTGGGTCCAATATTTCCTCTGAACCCTGAAGTGAGCGGCGGACATAGGTCAGCGTGTGATTTCATCAGCTTGTGACGTTACCCCTTACTTTAAGGTGGATCCTTTGCCTCACGCTAGCGTTAGGTCGACGTCGAACTCTTTTAATCGACGGGCCTATTCATCGTGTGGCGTCCGATTTCTCGATTGTTAGGACTTACGATGCCGGTGGACGCCTCCCAGCCGGTTTGGCGTTTTGCCCGTGGATTCATGACTCTTAGAGGGGCCGTGGAAGGCGCGAGTACGCGTTCCTGGAGAGTGGTCGTGGCCAAAGGCGGATCTACAGTGGGGTCAGCCGACCCCACTGAGCTCCGACAAGCAGTATAGCGGTAGAGATGAGCCCCCACGGTGAACGAAAAAAATTTCACCATTAAAGCTAGATCTGAACATATATGGAGGTATACGTACAGTAGACAAAGGTTGAAGAAGGAGTAATTTTATTTCAATTGTTTATTTGTTTTTTATATAAAAAAACGATGCCGTTTAACTTAATGAGATAGTGTACGGTTTATACTCCATCATTTTTAAAAGGAAAAAAAAAGCTTACATTTTGTTTGATTGGTACTTGAGCCAATTTATATACTCCGTATTTGACTGCATCTAAATTATACAGTAACCCTCCTACCTTTATCAACGAGATTTCAATAACCTTACTAAATTCAACTTGTCGGCGCTGCTCAATCTCCAAATCTCCAATCAATTGTAAGTTTGTTACTTAATTAATTAATTTTAGATTTTCAAATTTCATTTATTAAGGTTTTATATATGATAAATTGATAATTTTAATTAATTTTAGAATTTCAAAAATCTATTAGCATTAAATAATACTGATTTGTAAGTCGTTTGAATAATTATATCTATTTTGATTGAAATTTATTAAATTGTTTGAAGTGTTGAAATTGTTAAAATTTTCAATTTATATTGATTAAATTAAATTATTTACATTTAGGAGAATCATAATCTATCAAACCGTCTTCTTACAAAGGTAAATTGTGTGCTATGTGGAGAAAGATAATTTCAGAAGCATTGATAATGAAGTTATCCTTCAATATTTTCAAAATATGAAAAGTCGTAGGATGGATTTACCTCGTTTGTAGTTTGAAGAGTCGAAAGTAACAACTCTTTTTATAATGCGTTTTGTGTTCCTATTTTTATAAACTTTGACTTGATTATGTCTAGTTTTTTTTATATAAATATTGAGCCCCCACGGAGCTTTTGTTCTAGATCCGCCACTGGTTGTGGCAATAGGTTTTCCTTCTTTGCTCAGCGGACCGTGCCGGTTTCGTGAGGTACCAGGCTTCATTCCCCATGACCATTGCCACACATCGCTAACAATCATGGGAAGCGTCGACTCGGAGTCGACGGTTCGGCTAATGTTGCGTACGCGTAGATGGAGCCTTAAACGCGTAGGCTAAAGAAATTCGCCCCCGGCGCGGATTTTCGCCGCGGCCTTATTAAGCTTGGTGTTACGTCATAGACACAGAGCAAGTACTTTGAAATGAAACAACTCGGCATGTATTGCATATCGGACAAGAAAGTGCATACTCATGTATTAACGAAGATTTCATGAATTTTGACGAGCTAATATATCTACCCCTAGTCTCGACGACCCCTTGTCGTCTTGACGCTAAACATGCTTGGACATAATAAGGAATCTAAGATATGCATAAGAACAGGCAGAAATCAAATCAACTATCACGTTCTCTAATGGTAATACTTCTTAAGATGTGTTGCGTTCCATGAACGCATCAACGGTACTCCTTATGGCGTAACGAGTTCGTAGGCTCCTCGCCCTACGACTTGTGCTACTTGGTATGGACCTTCCCAGGACACAGTGAGCTTACCGACGCTCTTATCCTCGGTGTTTGGGAATACTTTTCTTAAGACCCAGTCTCCTACTTGGAAAGTTCTTGCTTTTACTCGTCGATTATAGCTTCGGGCGGCGATTTGCTTCTGTGCCGCCACTCTCATCGCTGCGCTATCTCTTAATTCGTCTACAGTATCTATCATGATCGCCATCATTGGAGTATTTCTTTCCTCGGGGAGATATCGATATCTTTCTGTCGGTACCTCCACCTCAATTGGAAGAACGGCTTCGCAACCATACACGAGAGAGAATGGCGTTCTTCCCGTCGCTCTCTTAGGCGTCGTTCTATCGGCCCATAATATAGCATGGAGTTGGTCCGCCCAATTTCCCTTGCACTCTTCTATCCTCTTCTTGAGATTACTCACGATGACCTTGTTACTTTATTCTGCTTGTCCGTTCGCTTGAGGGTATCTTGGCGTCGAGTAGACAAAACGTATACCTTTGTCTTCGCAGAACGATACGATGTTCTTGCTAATGAATTGTGATCCGTTGTCACATACAATGGTATGAGGGATTCCGAATCTCATGATGATGTTTCTCTCGATGAAGGAGATGACATGGGAATCTTTGATACTCTTGAATGCTTCGGCCTCTATCCACTTGGAGAAGTAGTCTGTAACATCGAGCATTAGCGTCTTTGGTCCTAAGGTTAAGGGCATAGGTCCTACTATATCCATCCCCCATTGCATGAATGGCCAAGAAGATGTTATGGAGTGGAGCTTTTCCGCTGGTTGATGTGGGATCGGGGCGTGTCTTTGGCAAGCGTCACACCTTTTGACGTGATTCATCGTGTCTTGTCTCATTGCGGGCCAATAATATCCAGCTGAGTGTGCCTTGGCGGCCAGGCTTCTCCCTCCTGAATGATTCCCATATTCTCCGTTGTGTAGCTCGCGTAGAATATCTTGGATTTTTTCCTCTGTTAGGCACGTTAAGAACATACCGTTCGATGACCATTTCAGTAGTTGGCCTTTGTCTACTATGAAGGTAGTTGCCTTTTTCTTCAACAACCTTGCTTCGTACGCGTTACCCGGGAGGCGTTTGTGCTGCAACCACTCGTAGTAAGGCGTTACCCATGAGTCTTGACTTCTTACTGTGAGCGTTTGTTCTGGAAGTGCTTCCTTGTTGATGGACGCGTTGCTGAGGTGAAGGAAGGGGATCTTTTGATATTCTCTCGGGTCGATGGATGAACATAGCTTTGTCAACGCGTTGTCTTGCGCATTAGCGTCTCTGGGGATCTGTCTGATTTGGCAGCTTTCGAATTTCTCGAACAAGTCTTTTACCACTTTGAGATACAAGGTCATCTTCGAGTCTTTAGTAGCGTATTCACCTTGAACTTGGTTGACCACCAACAATGAATCACAGTAAATATCAAGTTTCTGAACCTGTAAGTCGATGGCGACGCGTAGACCGGCGATTAGGGCTTCGTACTCGGCTTCATTGTTCGTCGCTTTGAAGTCGCATCTTATGGCTTGGACGACCCTATCCCCTTGAACGGGCCCGTTCTGGTTCATTGCTCCGTCCGTGTGCAAGGTCCACTTTGCGAATTCTACTTTGTTTACTTGTGAGATCGCTTCTTGCTCTAGAGTTGGACTGAAATCCGCCACAAAGTCCGCCAATGCTTGGGATTTGATTGCTTTCCTTCCTTCGTAGACGATATCATAGCCGCCGAGATGAACCGTCTACTTCGTCATTCTTCCTGACAATTCTGGCTTCTTTACTATGTTCTTCAAAGGCGATGTGGTTCTTACTACGATGGTGTGGGATTCAAAATAGGGTTTCAACTTCACCGACGCCATTACTAGTGCCAAATTTAGCTTTTCCATGGCGGAGTATCTCGTTTGTGCTGACGACAACGTTTTACTCACGTAGTAGACAAACTGTTGTTCTTCCCCTTCTTCTCTTACGAGCACGACGCTAATAGCTATCTCGGAGACTGCTAGGTATATAAACAAAGGCTCTCCCTCCTTAGGCTTCTATAGGAGTAAGGGTTTCGTCAAATAATTCTTGAGCTTCGTGAAGGCTTCTTCGTGGCGTTCCGTCCAAGAGAAAAACTCGTTCTTTCTGAGAGTATCGTAGAAGATTCGGTTTCTGTCGGAGGCTTTGGAGATGAACCAGTTTAACGCAGCGACTCTACCTGTCAGCTTTTGGATGTCTTTCGCGCAACACGGAGATTCGAGGTCAAGTATGGCTTTGATCTGCTCAGGACTAGCTTCTATTCCTCTCTGTGTTACCACTTATCCGAGGAATTTCCCGGAAGAGACTCTGAAGGAGCACTTGGTAGGATTGAGCTTCATGCTATATTCTTCCAAGATCTCGAACGCTTCCTTCAGATGTGTTACGTGATCTTTTGCTTGCTTAGACTTCATGAGCATGTCGTCTATGTAAACTTTCATTGTGTCCCCTATTTGTTCTTCAAACATCTTGTTTACTAGCCTTTGATATATAGCTCCGACGTTCTTGAGGCCGAAAGGCATGACCTTGTGGCAGTATATCCCCTGGTTTGTTACGAACGCTGTCTTTTCTTGATCGACGGGGTTCATCTGTATCTGGTGATATCCGTTGAACGCGTCCATGAACGTTAGCATCTCGTGTCCTGCTGTCGTGTCTACCATGGCGTCGATATGACAGAGTGGGAAGGAATCTTTAGGACAAACTTTGTTAAGATCCGTGAAATCGACGCATACTCTCCACTTCCCGTTCTTCTTCTGGACGACCACGACGTTGGCGAGCCAGTCGGGATACTTCTCTTCTCGTATTTTCCCTGTTTCGAGGAGATTTTTGACTTCTTCGTCTACAACTTTGTTACGTTCGGGAGCGAATTTCCTCCTCTTCTGCTTGACTAGGGTGAACTTTGGGTCGACGTTCAGCTTATGGAGCACCACGTCTGGAGATATGCCTGTCATGTCTTCGTGGCTCCAGGCGAAGCACTTGGCTTTTGACTTCAAGAACGCTATTAAATCTTCTCTAATTTCTCTGGGGATGACGATCTCTATCTTAACGACTCGTTCTGGTCTGGAGTCATCGATGATCACGTCTTCTAATTTGGGACACTTTGGCTTGACGTACTTAGTTGGCATTTTGACTTGAAATTCTTTTACTTCATCTTTTTTTATTTCTGGCGCTGTGACCCCTTTCATCCCGATTCGGTAGCACTCTTTGGCTGCGTAGGGTTCGCCTTTAACTTCGTGCACTCCCCAGGGCGTTGGGAACTTCAAGGATTGGTGATACGTAGACGGAACCGCTCGCATATCATGGATCCAGGGTCTTCATAGGATGGCGTTATAGGGCGATTCCGCCTCCATCACGGCGAATCTGGTTGGGAGGTCGACGCCATGGGTTGTCGTCTCGAGGGTGATTTTCCCCAACATCTCGGCAATTTCCCCGCTAAAGCCTTTCAAACGGATACGCTTCCCGACGACATCGTCGACTGAAAGTCCGAGTTCAAGAATAGCATAGAGGGTGATGATATTGGTCGAACTTCCGTTATCTACCAGGATTCTCTTCACGTTGCAATTCAGAATCACCACGGAGATCAGCAAGCTATCATGATGTTTGATTCTTTCTTCTGGATCTTCGAACGTGATAGGTAGATCACGGCTCGTTGCTCTGGCGTGGTGAGTTGGAATGGAGTCATCTTGTCCTTCGACAGTTCTCCCGAGCCTTTTAGTGTCGGAGGTTGTATAGGATGGCGGACCTCCTAACACGGTGAAGGCTCTGTTTCGAAGACTTTTGATCGATCTGGAATCTTCCATGGCTTTTGCGGGAGAGGTTGTTCTCTTCGTATGCAGAGACGATACTCCTTTGATCAATCCCCATGGTGGGCGCCAATTGTTTGTAGCGAAACTAACAACGAGATGATAACTAAGTAATTGTAGGGCAAAGATCAAAGTATATGGTATAATCTCAACGCTCAAGAACAATGTAAGATGAAATAGGAATTTAGGGTTTGAAGCTTGAACTTGGTATTACTCGTATGGTGGCTGAATGATTACAAAGCAGGCGTTAGCCATATTTTATAGGCTAACCCTAACGATATCTTTAAAGAAAATGAGATCTTATCTGTTCCTTCTATCTAATAACGATATAATAAATAAAGTAAAAGATATTCTTTATCGTATCTTTTACCAATTACAACAATATACAAGGAAATAAGATAAAATCCACTCGGCCGACTTAATCTTCAAGGAGAACGAGATCTTTGCCACGTCTCGTCACGTCGACGACATCTTCTCCACTTCCCGTCGCGTCGACGTAATCCTTCTTCGCGTAGCTTACCACGCGTTCTCTACTCGTCGTATTTTTAGGCACAAACAACAGATGTCACCGCCTCATGTGTGCTACCTTCCATATCTTGCTTTTCTGATTTTTTTGAATTTTCTTCATCTTATTGTGCTTCCTCCGACTCAAGGGCAAAAGAAGCATACATATTACCCATAAGTTTATCTCTTCTTTGACTTTTCCTATGGTTTCCTTCAGGCCTCCTACCCTTCTGCCTAGATTTTCCACACTGAACAAGATACCATTGGCCAATGTAGTTGTTACCCTCCTTCTCTTGGGCTGCTTGTTCCTCCGATGCAATCTCTAGCGAGATACATTTCTTGGAAGACAATAGAGGCCCTTCCAGAGCCGGAGCTTTGCCTAGAGATGGACATTTGTCATCCGAATGTCCTTGTCTCCCACATATCACACATATTCCCCCCACTCCTTCATATTCCACAACAATCGATTCACCATTGACATGAATCACCCCCTTCAGTGGTGCATAAGGTCGAGCTCGATGCAGACCCGCACAAACTTACCTCGAGTCAATTACATAGTATTCTTGTCCACCTTAATCAGTTTACCAATGCTCGACACGATCTTACAAATCACAACTTCGTCATAGAGGATGACTGGAAGATTCGAGTGACGCACCCAAGAAAAAATGGATCGTGTCTTGTCGCTGGAGGGGTTGAAGGAAGGCTCACATTTCTTCACCATTAACATTGGCCAAAGATAGTCCATGAGCCTCCTACAAGAGCATTCATGTAGTCTTGTTCAATCTCAAAACGAACGATGGAATAATCCTTGGCAACATCGACAATAACAAATCTTACAAGGGTACTCCAAAGTTCCTTAACCTTCCTTTCCAAAGCGTGATAGGAAATCTTTGGGCCCAGAATCTTGATAGCCACCAAGTCCTTCGAAGCTTGGGCAAGGAATTCAAGCTGTCCCATTTGGAAAATCAATCTGAATGTGCTTCTCAATGAATTACGCTTTATCCTTATTTTGTTTAGTTTCCGGCAAGCCTCAGGTGAGCTTTTGGAGGAAAGGCGGTCCATTTGGGAGAGTTTGGCTCGTTCTTTTATGATTATCACGCAAAGGATGAGCCTCCGCCACTGCCAAGGGAGCAGAAGCAACCATAGATTTGCCTTCCTAGGCCAGCGACGATTCAGGGGTAGTCGAGAGAACAACACACTATTCAGTGCAGTAGCCTCGATCACACACACCACCAGAGTCTGGAACTATAGTCATCAAAGGATCAACAAGAGGAGGTGTATCTGGGGGGGGAAATCTTGCATAGGGACATCAAGGTGGCCATTAATGGGAGAACATGGAAAGAATTTGGAGAACATGAAAAAGAGTTCAAGCGCGACGCGTTCTTTTTGACAGTGGTTTAATGGGACTGAAATTTTAATTGACCCAAAATTATAAGCGTTATAAGATGGCAAAAACCGATACAAAACAAGACCGAAGATAGCGAATTGGAGTGAATATATACCATCATTTGCAACCATTTGTATTTTCTTTACGTCCACTTGGACTCGTATTAGGGCATTAGCTGATACGAAATAGCGGAAGATAACCGGTGTTAAAAGCTTGAGTTACCGAGGAAAGAAAATCTGAAGTTGTTTTCTGATTGCAATCTACAATATATGTATATTAAAGTAAAGTTAATTTTTTGCCACGTGTCATCTTCATACTTAAGATTGTCACTTGTTGCACCCATTTGTTTTTTCTTTACGTCCACTTGGACTCGTATTAGTGCAATAACTGATACGAAACAACGAAAAATAACTGGTGTCAAAAGCTTGAGTTACCGAGGAAGAGAAAACCGAAGTTGTTTTTTTATTGCAATCTAATATATATAAACTGAAGTAAAGTATTTTTTTTCACATGTCATCTTCATACTTATCCTAAAATATATTTTTATTAGACACTTTACTATTTCTCATACTTTCTGACTTTTCTGTCAATTTATATGAATTATCAATATTTTAATTTCTTAAAAATTAATTATAATTATGTACATATTGTATTGACGGTATATTTTTTAGATATTTTACTATATTGCTCATTTTATGTTAATTGATCTAAAAAAATAATAATTTTATAACTAGAATACATTGTGCTATTCAATTACAAAAAAAATTCATTATTTATAACATAAATTAATCAATTATCTTAAAATGTCAATTTAATAAACTCCGTGTAAAGCTAGTTAGGGTTCGTTTGGATTCCCTAATAATGACATTATTTGGCATTATAATGTCATTTTTTTAGCATTATAATGTCAAAAAGTGACATTATAATGCCAAATAATGTCATTATGGCGGGAATCCAAACAGACCCCTAGTAGTTACGTAAGAATAGATGAATAACAGCTTTACGGAAAGCGAATCTAAAATGGTTTAGAAACCCATGGGACATATTTCATGCTTTTGATTTCAAAATGGGCCATGATTCCCATTCTCTTCTACTTGAACGTAGAACGTAAACCCATGGGACATATTTCATGCTTTTGATTTAAAAATGGGCCATGATTCCCATTCTCTTCTACTTGAACGTAAAATGTAAGCAGAGCCTGAAAAGTCGCTCTTCCATACTTTCTCTTCTACGTTTATTTTATTTATTTATTTATTTTTATGTGGAAAGCGGTTTACGGGCACATCTAACGAGAATGATACCGTCCTAGGGCATCCCGAAGGATGAGATCTAAGAGATCTGGAAAGGCTGCGAAATCAGGATAGGGTCTCAAATGGTACATTTTGACAATAAGATCTGTTGCACCATTAGTCTCCCGAAAGATATGGGATACTCGATTTTCCGCAAAGGAGCGAAGGTCCATTAAAATATCAGTCATGATCATGTCTAATTCCCATGGGCAGTCCCATACGCCGTTTATGGCATTAATAAGGCGAAGATTACCGCCTTCGATCTCAACATGAGTGAGACCCAGCCGAATAGCCTCATTAATGTCATAACGCATCGCAAGGGCCTCAACCATGATTGGTGAAACGTTTCCTAAGGAACCGTTCACTATTTTGATTGGTTTACCTTGTGCGTCTCTGATGATGATAACGTAAGATGCTGGTGCGGAAGGAGGGCAAGCAACATCCACATTAATTTTGTAGAAATTTTGCTTTGGTTTGATCCATCTTATTGCTTTCCTTTTCCTCCTTGTTTGTGGTGAGGCATGTGGTTCAGTATCAATATCCCTTTTTTCTTCCATTTTTGCAAGTTTCCAATCCTTGATTTGGTTTTTGATGAAATGGTGGATATTAGGTAGATTGTTATGCTCTATTACATCAAAGATTTGTTTGTTTCGATAGAACCATAGTTTCCACCAAATAGTGGCCAGGTCTTCAAATTCCTTTCTTGTACTTTTTAATTTTATTTCATTAAGCATTTCTATAATGGGTTGATTTCCGGGTATTAATGAGGTTATTTTATCAAGAATTTTCCTATCAAAGTTTCTTATGATTCGCTTGGTCCTTGGACATTCAAATAGGAAGTGTTTGAGATCCTCACATTGGTTATTACATCCCATACATGCTGTTGAGATGGGCATGTGCCTGTTTTGGAGTTTCGCTTTGGTTGGTAGTCCATTTTTAGAGATCCTCCATAAGAACGATTTAATTTTTGGTACCAGATCGAGTTTCCATATCCATTCCGAGTTTGATAGTGGGAGGTTACGATTTCCATAGATCATGTCCATTGCACTCTTAGTTGAGAACCATCCATTTTTACTGAATTCCCAATAAAACATATCTTGAATATAGTTAGAGGGGATAGGATAAGATTTTATTTTGTTTATGGTTATATTATTAAAATATACTTTGAGCTTATCTTCATCCCATGATTTGTCATGGTTAAGGAAGAAATATATAGTTTCTTGTTCATTTATTGGTTCATTTGTTATTATTTGTACTTTTAGTGATTCTGGAAACCATCTGTGTTTCCAAAATTTGATTGTTCTCCCATCTCCTATTCTCCATGTCAGACCTTGTTTGAATTGTGTAATTAGTTTTGCCATTTGGGTCCATTGCCAAGAATCACTCTTCTTAGGATTTTTCTCATAGTCAAGGATATGTATATGTTTAAGGTATTTTTCTCTAATTATTTTAACCCATAGGTTATCTGGTTCAACTAATATTTTCCATCCTTTCAAAAAAAAAGCTAATATTTTCCAAATGAGTTTCATTTGTAGAACATTATTCATATCTTTGCTTTTTCTTATTCCCAGTCCACCATGATACACTGGTTGACAAATGTCATCCCATTTTATCATTGGTTTGTAATTGCCTCCCTTATTCCAGAAGAAGATTCGGTTAATTTTATCCATTTTTGTGTGTGTTTTGAGGGTAGCATGAAGTTTTGCATCATGTAGTTTGGTTGAGCTGATAGATTTGCTTTAATTAGTACTTTCCTACCCTCCATCGATAGAGTGTCGGTTTCCATTTTGTAAGTTGTTGAGATGTTTTTTCAATGATTGAAAAGAAAGTATTGGAGTCCACCTTCCCTGTGATGATCGGGCAACCAAGATATTTTTCCATTGCCATTGATTGGTACGTTGATTTGGAATATTTGGGTGATTTGTTGGATAGCCCTGTTAGTTGTATTTTTGGATACCTTGAATGTTGATTTATCATAGTTGACTCGTTGTCTAGAGATTTCACAGTAATCATCTATTATTGATTTGATTGTTTGGCAAGTGGCAGTTTTGGTTTCTGCAAATATGATTATGTCATCTGCGAATGCCAGGAACAGAATTTTAGTACCCCCTCTAGTGATCTTAATACCAATAGGATTTTTCCTTACTTTAGACGCTCTCTGAAGGCTTCTGGACAAGATTTCAACACTAATGATGAATAGGAAGGGGGAAAGTGGGTCACCTTGCCTCAATCCTCTTGTTGGGTAGAAAAGATCTGTTGGTCCTTGATTAACAAGGACTGAGAATGAAACTGATTGAATACATTCTTTTATCCAGTTGGTGAATTTTTCACAAAATCCAAATTTCTTTAATGTAAGTAGGAGGAAAGTCCAGTCTACCCGGTCATAAGCTTTCTCCATATCTAATTTTAGGGCTATCCACCCATTATTGCCTGATTTCTTTTTGAACGAGTGAAATATCTCATGTGCTATTAGGACATTATCTTGGATACTTCTATTCTGTACAAATGCCCCTTGGAGGGGATGTACAATTTTGTTCATAACTATTTTAAGTCTATTAGTGAGGATCTTTGATATTATCTTATATATTAATTGTATTGCAAAGGCTAATAGGTCCTATAATGATTAGTGGATTGGGGATTATCATTCTTTGGTATGAGTGTGATGAAAGTATGGTTAATTTGCTTTAATAGTTTTCCAGAGTGAAATAAACTCTTGGTGGCTTTGATGGTGTCAGGGCCGATGATTTGCCAATATTTTTTTTATAGAAACCAGTTGGCATGCCATCTGGTCCCGGCGATTTATCGTCTTTAATCTCGTTTAGAGCTTTATATATTTCACTATTAGTTACATTAGCCATTAGCTTGTTGTTTTCTTCATTCGTAATTTCAGGTTCTATCTCTTCCAAGATATGATTAATCTTCCTTATATCTATATGTTGCTTGGTAAAAAAAATTTCAAAGTCTCTTTTGATTTCTGTTTTGATGTTATCATATCAAATAATTTGTGTACCCTCACTAGAAGTTATTTCTTTAATATTTTTCCGATTTCTTCTCCTTGTAGCTATCCGGTGAAAATATTTGGTATTTTAGTCATAATTTTTTATATGTTTTAGTTTTGCTCTTTGTCTCCAATATATTCTTTTGAATGATAAAAGACCTTGTGTCTTATTTATGAGGTTATTTTATTTGATAACATTGCTATCTAGGCAAGATGATTGTGGAATACTCTGAATAATAAGTAATTCTTCTTCCACTTTTTTAAGTTGTTCAAAGATATTGCCAAACCTAGTTTTATTCCATTCTTTTATTTTTGTTTTAAGAAGTTGAGTTTTCTTTGTTAGTTGGTATGATGGTGTTCCTTGTATTTGATTCCTCCAGGTTTGTGCAACTAAAACATTCATCTCTTTACGTTTAGTCCACATCATTTCGAATTTAAAGGGTTGAGCTTGGTGCGTGGTTTCGTTTGTAATGTCTAGGGAGATTGGACAATGATCCGATGATGTGAAGGCATGATTTTTTGTAATTAAGTTAGGGAACCACGTAACCACTTGTTGATGGATTAAGGCTCGATCTAGTTTCTCTTTAATTGTGGTATTAATCGTTCTTGATTTCCTCCACGTGAATCTGTTGCCTATTGTTGGTGGGTCAAATAAATCATGTTTTTGGACAAAGTTATTTAGTCTTCGAAACTTGTTACTGTTGGGAATTATTCCTCCCTCCTTATCTTCACTGACCAGGATATCATTAAGGTCTCCTATGATAATAAAGGTTTCGTTAATTATAGTGATGAATTGGTTAATCATTTTCCAGAAATTATCTTTATCTTTCTCATGAGGAGGAGCATAGGCAAATATTATGTAGAATTGTATGTTGTATTCTAGGTTTTTATAAATAAAGACTATAAATCTGTCGTCTATCGTGTGTAGGGTTAATGTTTCGTTTCTTATTTGGAATTCTTTCCATAGGACGATTGATTCCACCCGAATATCCTTTTGTTGGGAGACAACGATGTTGTCAAAACTCGCTTTTCTCCATTCTTTTTCATTTGGATAGTTGGGAGACTAGGTTTCAACCGGTCCTATTATTTGAATATGGTTAATTTTGCAAAACGAATCAATATCCGTCCATACATTGTTTCTTTAAATACCCCGCACATTCCATAGATTAATCTTCATTTTATACCATTGTATTTTGTTCCAATCAATTTAGTGTTGGATGTATTGCTCCAATACTTGATCATAAGCATAGGCCTACTCAAGATAGAAGTATGTAATACTCGTAGTTGTATTCTTATTAGGGGCGTGCATTTTGCAATTTGGTAGTTGTGATTGTCTTCTTTATAGTTACGCATGGGAACAAATGTATCACTGATCATGTTAGATTTGTTTATTTGTTTAGCTAATTTACATAATTTTTGGTATCTAGTGGGTTTGCTAACATGTTTTATCTGATTGGATAGCTTGCTCTTACTCGTCGATGCCCAGATGATGGTATGACACTCGAGGAACCAATTAGGATTGTCTAATCCACCATGGTTGTTTTTCCTGGTTTCTTTGTTGCTTTGGTTTTGTTTATCATTCTCAGACCCAGTATCCATCTTTGAACTTGGTCCGGATAGATTTGGTTTGAGACTTTTCAAACTTTTGACATGACTTGCCTGTTTATTGATGGGTTCCATCATATGAGTTGTACCTGTGCAAAATTTTATAGCATACCGAAATCCTGGCAATGTCTTAAGACACCCAAAGAGTCCATATAATATCGTAATGGTATAATTTAGTGGATTTTCTGGATTTTTTACCATTACTTGGCTGGATCTTGTTGGTTGTGGGATGCATACTTGTTCTCAAATCATGATTTAAAAGACACCCAAGACTAGTCTCGGTCGTAAGCTGATTTGACTTGATTATTTTGATATAGAACTGAAGTAACTTTGTTGGTTTTTGATAGAGTAAGGAGAAGTTTGGTAGGAGACTTTGTTGATTACAATAGCACTACAGTGAGTTTGTTCCAACTTACAAATAAAATTCCCAAGAAGCAACTTCAGGAAATCATAAAGGAAGAGTGACTTATCTATTAAACAAGGCATGTTCATGCCATTCTTAGGGTGGGAAGTTGACCTTTATATTCGAAGGTCAGCGAAAGACCTGAAGTTCCGGCAAGAGCAAAATTTCGGGTGAAGATCAGGACTCCTACTGTGACCCCAAATGAGGAGACTACTAGAGCTCCGTCTTCGCCATTCTCTTGCTTGCTTGAGGTTGTAATATGGGACAAGGATGAAAGGAGAGTGAGATTTAGACGAGATCGAGCGATAGAAGGATGAGATCGAGAGTCTAGGGTTAGAGATTTAGGGGCAGTGGAAGTAGGGTTTTTGGGGAGGGTGACTTTGGGAGTGTTTTGGGAGTCATTTTTTAGATTTCTCTTCTATGTTTATAATCGCGGACAACATTTATTCCTACTAGACCGTGGGAAAATCGAATATTATATAGTATTCACATTTACGTATTTTTATTTCGTGACTAGAGTTGAAAACCCGCGCTTCGCGCGGGTATGAAACGCGTTTTTTTACCTATGAATTGTTGTTGAATGGTCATATCAAACTTGGGTTTGCGTAATACGCTACGTGTTGTAGATTTTGAATGAGATTTGAACTATATTATTGATGAGGCTAAAGTCGTAGTGCCAAATCAAAGAAATAAACTCTAAACACTAACTAGAATATAGCAAGTAAGTAGAGGTCGAACCCAAGGAAATCAAAACACCAATCGCTATGCAGTCAAGCGAAATACCAACTAACAAACAAGTAACAAGTAACCAAGGGGGGGGGGGTTTGATTGTATGGAACACAAAAGTAACAAGTATCAAGCAAAGAAGGTTTGGTTGTGAATATGATGAGAAGGGGTTTTACCTAGCAAGTATCCACACAACAGTCAATCAAGTTGATCATAGATTTATCTCAAGTTCTTATCAATCCTAGGGAATGTTCCTATTCCAATCTTTAATATATCAGCAGGCCAACCGGTCCTGATAATACTTACTATTCAACAATCAGGAAAACCTCTCAAGATTAGATGAAATAGCAGCAAGGGGCACATGAATTATAAGGATGCATGCAATAACTTACAACCGTCAAGTATTAACATGCAATCAATTCTCTTTCATAAAAGCAATCAACTACCAGATCATGCAGATATGAGCGCTACAATGACAAGGAATTCCACCGTATATTCCTAGTCTAGCAATAGAAAACTATCAATCAGACTAGGTGATCAAGCTAGCAAAACTAATAGAAATCAATAGATGAAGTGCAAGAGAATTAATACAAAGCCAAAGGAAAAGAACAAGAGTTTAGAAATCTCACAACTTAATAACTGAAGGTTTCAACCGCTAGGTAAAACAATGGAGATTAGTTCCTGCTCATGGTTGCAGAACTAAATTGTCTGATGGAAAAGATGATGATAAAGATGATAGAACTAGGGTTCTTAAATAGAGTCTAACCCTAAAAATATATGGTAAAAGATAAATCCTAAAAGGAAATAAAATAAAACAAAACAAAAGGAATAAAAGGAAAATAAACCAAACAAACAAAAAGGAAATAAATCTTCAAGTGCTCGGTAACTAATGCATTTGACTATTTGAGCTGCTTGCTTCCAATTTGTAGCTTACGGCTGCAGCTTCCAGTGGGCCCATCTGCTTGCTTTAAATCCACGGCCCGTCTCGCGCACGAAGGGGAATCCAACATAATACCCGCGATCGCGGATATTAATCCGCGGTCGCGGATTTATTAAATATTCTCGGCTCCTATCTTTTGCTCCACCGCGATCGCCGCTGATCCATGGCGATCGTCGTCGGTGATTTCTTCAAGTCTTCAATCTTCTTCGGTTCTGATCTTCAATTCTTCACTTCTTAATAAATATCTCAGAACATAACAATGACTCGAAACACATATAATAATACCCCTAAATCAATGTAATAATCCCTAGTTACGCTATACAAAGTGCAGCGTATCAAATACCCCCATACTTAGACTTTTACTCGTCCCGAGTAACTTACAGAAAAGCTACCCATACAATAAAAAGCTCAAAGCCTCAGGAAGTACAAGAATATCTCCTAGTGATTACATAACCAATAAGTTCCTCCAAAACATAACAACAACAATCAAGAACAATGTGATAAAATAAGCACATACCCAGAACTACACCTTATTCCTCCAAGTGGCCTACCCGAATCCTCCTATACGCCTCCTTCTTATGTCTCCATACCGCCAAGATGATAATGATCCTAAAACACTCAATTTTTTTTGTTTTAACACTCATCTTGCTTGGGCGCCTTTTCGGGTTTTCATCCCAACCACTCAATAATTGCCCCAGGCTCACAAAACTCACATCACTCAAGACTCATTTTTGCCCCAGCCTAATGCCGGTCAAGCCACCTTCTTATTGCATAGATCTTGCTATCCAAGGATTTTGTATGCCTTTTTTCAATTTTTGTGGCTTTTTCATACAATATATATTCAATAAGCTCGTGCAGATACAACTAACACCCAAATAAAAACATGTGAATACATTCTCCTCCCCCATACTTAAACATTGCATTGTCCTCAATGAAATGGAAGACATAAAAACGAACCCAGGGAAGGAGACAGAAGACTCACATACAAGGTCGGATGACCTTCCTCCAATAAAACTCAAAGTGTGGTAGAATGAGAAACTAGATGAGCACTAAATGTAATCCAAAAATGCATATCTCATCTAAAGCAAAAGAAAGAATGCCTCCAATGTAGAAAATGACCCAAACAAATCAACTCCTTGCAAAGAACATGGTCACCAACAAGCTAAGCTCCAGCGAATGTAGATCTAGAATGATAGTACTAATGAAACCAAACTTGATGTAATACAACTCCTTACTTTCTTTTCTCTCATATTTTTTTTTTCTGCACTCTATTTTTTTTTAATCCGATATATTATTTTTTTCTCGGAATGATTTTCGGATTTTTTTTTTTTTTTTTTTTTTTTTTTGACGGGAGAGAAGACTTACAGCGAGATTGGCTACTGACTGTAGCGGACCCTAAGCTTCGGTGATTTCCTCCTGTCCATAGAAAAACTAAAAAGAAAATTAAACCGAACAAAAACAAATAAAAACAGTTTCAAACCTCGGGTTGCCTCCCGAGTAGCGCCTTATTTTATGTCGTGGCTCGACATGAAACTAAAGAGATTTAACTAACGTCATTTGGCTTTGTAAAAACAGTCTCTTGTCTGAATTCTTTCTTGAACCACTCATGGAACGCCTTAAATCTCGTCCCTCTTACCTTAACCACCTTGTCTTTAGCAATGAAGGTGATTTCATTCATTTTCTCCTCCTTGACCGTATCAGGCGGCTGTTTAAGCTCAATGTCAAGTGCCTGTATACTAGACATCAATGGTATCTCGCCTGGCGAGGTCAGTAATGGAGGGCGATTGTACAAAGGATGTGGAGAGAGCTTACCTTTAGGCTCTGGCTTAGCATGGCACTCCTGCATGTTAGTAGACAAAACAATATCTACTTTTGGGGGCTCTAAGAGATTCTCTAAAACAGGTTGTAATTCATCCTTACAAGTAGGATTAATTACATCAATAGCACATAGAGAATTCTTATCAATGGGATCCATGTCATATATATTATATTCTACCTTATCCCCATCAAACTCCATAGAGAGAGTCCCACTACTAACATCAATTTTCGTTTGTGCAGTTTTCATGAAAGGTCTACCTAACAGTATAGGTGTGACATTATTAGCATGCTCCATATCTAACACAAAGAAATCAGCAGGAAAAATCAGATCACCAACCATAACAAGAACATCCTCAACAACCCCTTTCGGGTATACAGTAGACCTATCAGCAAGTTGAATAACAGTTCCTGTTTTATGCAAAGGTCCTAAGCCTAGTGATTCATACAAAGAGTAAGGCAAAACATTGATTGATGCACCTAAATCTAGCATGGCTTTGTCAAATTTAGTTTCACCAATCACACATGGAATGCTAAATATGCCTGGATCACCACATTTCTTAGGCATGCGTTTTTGAAACACTGCAGAAACTTGTTCACTTATTTCAACTTTCTTCTTTCCTTTCAGTTTTTGATTTCTTTTAATAGTGCAAACCTCTTTTAAAAACTTAGCAAATCTAGGAATACTCTTAACAAGTTTGAGCAAAGGAATGTTTACCTCACACCTACTAAAGGTTTCGAAGATTTCTTTGTCGTCCTCCAGCCTTCGAGTATCCTTCAATGCCTCAGGAAAGGGAGCAACAGGCTTCTGAGAGAATAGAGGTGGAAAATTCGGGCGAACATAATCGTCAATGTACTCAGGGGGCTCACGACGATCGCCATCAACAACTGGCGATCGCGGTCGCAGATGATTTTGCACCTCAGCTTCTGGAATGGAATGGCGATCGCCATCGCTATATGGCGATCGCGGTCGCGATGCAGATTCTGTTTTGCTCTCTGTAATCTCATGGCGATCGCCACTCAGATCTGGCGATCGCGGTTTTGGCACAGAACAGTCATTTAAAGTTTTTCTGCTCCTCAAGAACACTGCACTGACGTTTTCTCTCGGGTTTCTTACCGGCTCCCTGGCCTCTAATTTACTCACAGCTTGAGCAATTTGTCCTAACTGATTTTCAAGATTTTTGATGCTTGATTCCGTCTTAGCGTTTTGTTGCATCACAGTCTGAGCTAAGGACTTGATCATATCTTCAACAGTCATAGAATTTTGAGGTCTAGGTTGCTGATAATTAATATTATGAGAATCATACCTTGGCCTTGGTTGCCATCCACCAACAGCGTTTACCTCAGCATTCGGCTCTTGGAGTTGTTGACCACCACTTTGCAGCATAAAAGACTTCATCATATCTTTCAGTTCATTCATATCACTTTGAATTTTAGCGGGATCAAGTGAACTTACTGACTGTGTTCTTTGCCTGCTACCAAATTGCCTTGAACTTTCAGCCAACTCTTCAAACATTTCAGTGGCCTGAGGTATAGTTAGTTTCAGAAAATTACCTCCACAAGATGCGTTTACCATTCGACGATCTTCATCAATCAGCCCACTGAATAAGTACATAAGAAGATCATGGTCAATATAACTATGGAATGGGCAGCTTGAGCAAAGCTTCTTGAATCTCTCATAATACTCATAGAGACTCTCAGTTGAATATTGTTGAAGATTCGTGATCTCCTTCTTCAAGCTGCTCAGCTTTGTGGCTAGAAAATATTTCTCCAAGAAGACTTTCTTCATCTTAGCCCATGTACCAATACTCCCTGGAGCTTGATAATAGAGCCAATCATTCGCAGCGTCTTTCAGAGTAAATCCGAAAGCTCTCAGCATGACCTACTCCTCACTAACACCTTTTGGCTTCATACTAGAACATATGGCATGGAATTGAGCCAAGTGTTTGTTGGGATCTTCTCCTGCTAAACCATGGAAGTGTGGTAGCTCATGAATTAAACCAGCTTTTAATTCAAAGTTCACACCTTCTTCAATCTCAGGAAACCTCACTGCCAAAGGTTGTTGGTTTAAGTCTGGGGCAGTGAGTTGCCTCATAGTAGGCAATGGCGGTCCATGTCGATCACCCATCTCGTTATCTTGGTTCAGAGCTGCTCTTTGGTTCCGAAGGAACGTCCTTTCAATCTCTGGGTCAAAGGCAACAAGAGATGAATCAGTAGCACGGGTCTGAACCATAAAGGTTCACACCAAACAGTTGATAATTTCACAATTAGCACAAAATTGGAATAATTCAATTCCCCGGCAACGACGCCAAATTTGATGAGGCTAAAGTCGTAGTGCCAAATCAAAGAAATAAACTCTAAACACTAACTAGAGTATAGCAAGTAAGTAGAGGTCGAACCCAAGGGAATCAAAACACCAATCGCTATGCAGTCAAGCGAAATACCAACTAACAAACAAGTAACAAGTAACCAAGGGGGGTTTTGATTGTATGGAACACAAAAGTAACAAGTATAGAGCAAAGAAGGTTTGGTTGTGAATATGATGAGAAGGGGTTTTACCTAGCAAGTATCCACACAACAGTCAATCAAGTTGATCATAGATTTATCTCAAGTTCTTATCAATCCTAGGGAATGTTCCTATTCCAATCTTTAATATATCAGCAGACCAACCGGTCCTGATAATACTTACTATTCAACAATCAGGGAAACCTCTCAAGATTAGATGAAATAGCAGCAAGGGGCACAGGAATTATAAGGATGCATGCAATAACTTACAACCGTCAAGTATTAACATGCAATCAATTCTCTTTCATAAAAGCAATCAACTACCAGATCATGCAGATATGAGCGCTACAATGACAAGGAATTCCACCGTATATTCCTAGTCTAGCAATAGAAAACTATCAATCAGACTAGGTGATCAAGCTAGCAAAACTAATAGAAATCAATAGATGAAGTGCAAGAGAATTAATACAAACCCAAAGGAAAAGAACAAGAGTTTAGAAATCTCACAACTTAATAACTGAAGGTTTCAACCGCTAGGTAAAACAATGGAGATTAGTTCCTGCTCATGGTTGCAGAACTAAATTGTCTGATGGAAAAGATGATGATAAAGATGATAGAACTAGGGTTCTTAAATAGAGTCTAACCCTAAAAATATATGGTAAAAGATAAATCCTAAAAGGAAATAAAATAAAACAAAACAAAAGGAATAAAAGGAAAATAAACCAAACAAACAAAAAGGAAATAAATCTTCAAGTGCTCGGTAACTAATGCATTTGACTATTTGAGCTGCTTGCTTCCAATTTGTAGCTTACGGCTGCAGCTTCCAGTGGGCCCATCTGCTTGCTTTAAATCCACGGCCCGTCTCGCGCACGAAGGGGAATCCAACATAATACCCGCGATCGCGGATATTAATCCGCGGTCGCGGATTTATTAAATATTCTCGGCTCCTATCTGTTGCTCCACCGCGATCGCCGCTGATCCATGGCGATCGCCGTCGGTGATTTCTTCAAGTCTTCAATCTTCTTCGGTTCTGATCTTCAATTCTTCACTTCTTAATAAATATCTTAGAACATAACAATGACTCGAAACACATATAATAATACTCCTAAATCAATGTAATAATCCCTAGTTACGCTATACAAAGTGCAGCGTATCAATTATATTTATGTAGTTGCATTTTGAATCATTATTCTTGCAGTAAAACGTATTGAAAGGGAATCTGAACTGGGGCGTAACATGTTTATGGAGAATCTTTAACATGATACTTTTGTAAAATATAAGATTTTATGTGGGAAATGTAATACTAAAATAACATGGGAAACAGATGCCAAGAACATAACCAAATGGATTTGATTATGCAATTAAAATGTAAAACTGTTGGTTAAAATTATTAAATGTGTAACGACTATTGTAATTTCAAAGTAGTCTCAATTTGTATTAGCTTGTGTTAATTACCCATTTATAGCTGTTTAGTTATGGTATGAATTTTATTAAATTAATAGTTTTAAAGATATCGATCGGTGTTATTGATTTTATCGTATATCTTATGCAGAGTATTCTTCGTGTTTACCTCATATCACATTTGATCTTGCCTTTAACATATTTGATTGTATTGATCAAAGGTTTATAATATTTTCGATATGTAGTCCAGTTTTATAATTTGTTTCTAAATCAACTAATTTAACATATTAAACACCTGTTCACTTTTAAAGATGTGATGTTTGCCTGATATCAATTGTTTATTTATTCAGCTTGTTGTCCACTCTCCCTCGTCCTTTTTCCCTGTGAAATTAGGGGTTTTCCAAATTAGGGTTCTATGTCCAAGTAAGTGACGTTAGCTGTTTTTTTGTTTTGAAGTTTGGGTTATGTTTTTTGTTGTTCGAATTATGTTGATCTGTTGATGGTTGATTGTTTGTTTTTGAACGTAGTCCTTCAATCCTGAATCACTAATCTGAATCACTTCTCCTGTCTCATTTTGGTTTCGTTTTTTGTTTTTTTGTTTTGCATGTTTGGTTCTTCAGTTTCAGAATAACGGTGTCTTGATATTGTTGGTTCTGAGTGTTAGTAGTGTTTCATAAAATGTCTATGTAATGATCTTGATTCTAATGTTTTGTGTATCACGGTCCTATGGTTTGTCTGTGTTTTGGGATTAGTAAAATCAAACAAATACAATGAGATATTGTCCTCAGTAACAATGAATTTAGTGTTGTATTAGTAAGCCAACCACACATTATGAAGCAGACATGTTCTCGTAAATTATAACTTAAAGCTAAACTGAGTTTGATGGAATCACACATGGAAAAAAAGGAACTCAAGAGAAGCACACAATGACAGATGAAGCATAATTTGTGGTTGTTTCTTCTCTATTGATAATTGCATAAAACAACACTCTAGAACTTGTCATCCCCTGTTTCATGTCATTCAGCTCTTCATGCAACTTTTCCGTAGCAGTATTCCCAGTAGATTCTCTTAACCGAGAGGCAGGAATTACACCTAATGTACTCATTAACTCAGTCTATGGCAAACAGTAGGTAGAACCTTGTCCAATAGACTGTCATGTTCAATGGGAAAAGCTCTTGAAGCATCTGGAGACGCTAATACGCAACATCAGCCAGGAAATCGAGATCGGGATAAGAAAGAAAAATATGATATAAACTTCAGACAGAGTCGTACTTGTATCAATATTAATCTGGTGCCTATCTAATCTACAATATTTAATTTGAAATAACAATGTGTATCAAATTGGCATGTTAGGTCCAGAAGCTAAGTTAATTGGTAAATTGAGCTATCTTAAACAGTCAAAGCAGAAAAGCGAAAAGTACCAAGGTGCAAGGAGATATCTGAAACCTAGATCAAATATAGAGTCGATCCAATCATTGATCAGATAGCTCAATAATCAGAGTAAAAATGATAGCATCTTTCACTTGAGTTGAATTGTTTGGCTTTCATATACATTCCAACACAAAAGGGGAATCTGGTATGAATATAAAACAACGAAAACAAAACCATTAATTAATATCCATCTAGGATTGAAAACACATAAGCAAACAAAGTTACTCTTTCAACTCTATAATACCAGGAGAAACTCCAAGAACTTGAGGAATTTATGCTGATTTTTTAAGCCATAAACTTCTCGGAGTACTCGTGTGATGCAAGTCCAATGCCCAAATGTCTAATCAATAGAAGCAAAACACATAAATAGAAAACACAAATTAGAAGCATAAGTATAAAATTAGTCAACTAATAAAGCATGCTCACCTGGGTTCACAAAGTAATTCAATCTTCTCTCATTATCAAGAGCTGAATAAAGTTAGTTCTCTCATGAGAAACTTGTTAAGAGAATGCAATATTAAGACATAAACATTGTTATATATAAGACTACTCTCAGTCAAAATTTATCAAAAATTCAAAATTTGACTGAATAAATTCTCACTATACTGCTTGTAGAAATGAGTACGTACCTAAACCTCTCTTCCAATCAGTATGAGTGATGATTCACACAATCACCAATTAATGCATGAAAAAAAGATTACTCGCATCATCTTTACCAATGTCAACAACTCGTATCATTGCTTCACCCATATCATTAATCTTCTTATACCCATGGGCGAGTCCAACGTAGAAGTTAATTTCAATTCAAAAAGTTGGATTAAACTATGAAGCATCAATCCTTAGCATTTGGGAAAAAAGAATCATTCAGTTAAGCATGCTCAAGGAACTTTGAAAAGTTGTGATATAACTATGTAGCTCATGTTCTTCTATCTTCTCTTTGGACAAATTTTATCAAGCCCCTCCCCTTGTTATGATCTTCCCACTCTGATTAGAGGAAATTCGCACACTAAAGAGAGCTAAATAAATTTACCTGCAATAATTAAGAAGAATTGAATTAAAATCACTTATAGAGGCAAGTAAACCTAGACTTACACAATTAACAAAATTGAGAATCATCACTCTTTTTCATTCCATTCTAATGGCATGTTCACTGCAGTATGTCATCAAGACCAAATTCATATTATTTTAGTTGATTCCTGCAACTAATAGTCAGTTTAAGACTCACATTCTTTTTGTCCAACCAATCCAAGTAAAGCATACTTATATATACAACAAAGGAAACAGGTTATCATGTCAATCAAAACCATTGTTGATACCTCAATAAGTCAAAATCCAGTAGAGAAAGCACACATAAACATAAGCAAATCTTACCTCCTTCAAAACAGAAAGCATGATGGGTGTTGGTTCATGAAAACATGAAGTCAATCATTTTACCAGGATTTTGAATATGGGTAATAGTTGGATAAAATGGATCTCCACCCCCAGTTGCAACATTGCACAACAGTCAAGCATAAATCAAATGACCGAAGCACCTAAACAAAGACATTTGAAACAGAAAATAACAAATCAAATGATCAAAGCACCTAAACATAGACACTTTATATAAAAAAAAAAATCAAAATCACTTAGAACTTTACATAGCCAAATGTGTAACCTAACACTTTTGCTGACTGCTCAAAAGTTTTTTTCAAATGAAATTACTAAGTTTTTTTCTTCTTGAAATCTTTAGGCTTACGCCACTTTCGGAAAACGCAAGCAATTGTAAATGCTATCTCAAATTCGATGCACAACCTGGTAGGCATGCTCTGACATAATGATCAACAATTTGAGCCACCTGATTGGAAAAAACAAAAAAGAAAAAAAGTACATTTTATGCAAAAGAGTATAAACAGATCAAGAAAACTGCACTGTGAGTAATTATTGTCTGAACACTTAATTCCTGAGAAGCAAGGAAAACAACAACACCAATAGGAATAATACAATGATGACAACCAAGAATACACTGATCATCCGCAGAGGATGATATAAAATTCATTTAATGTAAGAGGAAATTGCAATTAAAATTTAAAAATATAAATTTCTTTAGATCATTATCCTCAATTACCTATCTTGGTGTTAAAAAGCACTCTAGAGTTTAGAGCTGGGTCAATTCCTCATCTGACCTTGCCCTCATTTATGTTCATCGTGTAAGAAAGATGTAGAAGAGAATACATGCGAGAAGGCGCCACTGAACTGGATTAACATGAACATTAACAACATCAATCTTCCAAAGACACGAAGCAAAATAAGTCAAAGAATAGTAGAATAGTTGGTCAGATAGTTGACACACCAGGGAATAATCATTTGCAAAAACCTTGGTCCATTTATGGTGTATACAGTCATGTGCAAAGAACAGTTTGACGAACAGTGCAGGAAGAATAAGTAGCGAACAGTTTACGCAGGGGACTGAATTTTTTAGGGGAACCAAACAAAAAAAATAAACATGTGACTCAAATATGATCAAATGCAGCACCTCACATCCGTTTCATCCCTATGAATGCTTTTAAAACAAAATAAGATCTAATATCCTATTTTCTCTACTGTACTATATGTGTGAACTAAATGATCAAATGCAGGATTAAAATAAGAGAAAGAGGAGTTCACCTGATTGCTTGAGCAACAACAACAAGGTAACCTTTAAAGTAAGTGACCCTCAATTTATCATCTAGCATTCTTCATCATCCATACCTGCACGAAGATGAGCGATGGCGTTGGATTTGCAGAAAATCATGAAGACATATCTTCTACAGATTTGCAGAGACCTAATCACAAATCTCACCGTCAGCGATCGAGGAGACGTCTGCGAGGATCAACGAAACGAAGGGGGGCTACAAAATTAGATGAATGACATTCTTAACGGTGCACATACCTCAACTTAGTAAATGAAGAGCAACTTCCTCAAATTCATCTAGGGATCGAAGAATCGTGAAAGAGGAATTCAGACCCAAACCCTGATTAGGGTAAAATTCCCACGACTAAATTGTCATTCAAACCTAATATTTGGAATTTAACCATATATTTGGAATTAGAGAAAAAACATACCTAAATGCAGCAAAACTGTCGCATCCATCACCGGCAACCACCACCATCGTTGTCGCCTCCGCTAGCGATGTGAAAGACTTCTTTTGGTGTCGTCGTCACGTGTCGAGCTACACATCGTTACGATTAAGAAAGCGCTCGGAAGGAAAAGAGAGGCTACGGTAGAGGAGGAAGAAGTGACGAATAAGATTGATGAGAGGCGTTTTGCGTTCAATCAATACCGATTGCATTCAAGGCAAGCCCAAGAGACGAACCAATCTAATTTTTGAGCCCATTAATCTTATCAGGCCCGGAATTCAATTTTTGAGCCCGGTACAATTTGACATTACTTCTTCAAACTCATGGATTATTATATAGATATAGATTGGTATACTGAGAAGCACGTCACAATATTATTGAAAGCGGTGATCAAGAGGGGTTTGAGAAACAAATTAAGCGGCGCGCTATAAAGTTATTCTAAAGGAATACAAAAATTAGTCTTTGTGTGGCGTCGAAACTGACGTGATGTTATTTTTTCATTTTGTGAGATGCACACGGAAAAATTATTGAAAGGGTACTACGAGGAAAAGTTATTGAAAGCGTTCTAATCACACAACGAGTTCACATATTCTGAGATAAATATTGTATTGCAATGTTCACGTCAAACGATGTCGCTCCACTCAATGTTACACGACACAATTTTCCCAAAGCGCACACACTCAAATTATCGAAAGAGATAATTCTAAAGAGAAATAATGGTGAGTCTGCACACACAACAACATACATAAGCAACACATTACATATGACCGTTAGCCAATAAGCAGATAGGAGAATCTATGAAGAAAAGAGGTTGAAATAGACTCAGACCTCGTCGAAGCCTACCTCCAACTATGCAGGCACACATTCCCTTTCTTAGGAGCGCAGAATCTTGAATGAGTGTCGAGAAAGGAACGTCATCCTGGGAGGAGTGGGTCCAGAGGCAGGATCTTTGGAAGCCGACGATCCTTCGACTACTGGCCTCACGGAAGCGGAACGAGCTTGTTTCTCATCAGAAAAATCAAATAACTCCACACCATCCCCTACAAAGAAATATTAAAAAACTAGGTAACAAAAAACCTCACGATGACGTCGTCGCGAAGTTTTAAGCTAAGGCCTCTCTCTTCGAGTATTTGGTTTGTCATAGCTCTTTGCCGAGATTATGGCACATGTCACAAAAATTCCTACTGGAAAAATGAAAAATATTCGAAATTCATAAGTCACTTTGTGGGAGGCGCAAGGTCGATAAAAGGATGTGACGCGACTAACTCGTAAGAATTGGATAAATAGTCGGCAAGACCCTATGGATCGATGGGCATTAAACCGCTTGAAGTGGTTGTATGGGCCACTGAGAGGAGAAGATAGCATCATGGCTAATAGAGAGCTAGGAGAAGTATATCAAGGTGGTTGAATATGTCTTTCCGGGTGGGTTCCATAAGCTTTGTCAGGTCCACGTTAATCACAATGTGCAACCATAAGAAAAATTGAGCAACCTGGACCCCACGAGTGCTACAACTAGTGTTCGACGAGTGATGAGGGCGCACAAAGAGAATCAGTATGAGGAGAGACTTGCTCACTTCAAAGAAACATGAAGAGAAGGGGATCTTGTACAATATGCTGGGAGTACATGGTTTACCCCCACACGTAAAATTTAATCCATGTTTTGAATTGAAGATTTTTATCACTTCTTTTGATTATAATTTAAATATATAAAATATTGGTGTCATGGTTGAAGGTTAACACTCGATGTTGAAGCCCATGATGAACACATCTGTTGGAAGGTTTGACACAATTGTGAAACACATTGACAAAATGTTTGTTGATCAACAATGTCTAATTCAGTTCGAGATGGAAATGTCTAACCATACGTTAAAGAGGGGCTTGAGTGGTTGACAGTAATTTTCATCCACATCCATCAGAAGTGCTCGGACCAATGCTTAAGAATGTTATTGAAACAAGCTATTAAGGGAAATGAGGGAAAATAAGCGGCCCATGTGAGAGGATTATTGGTGGCAATCCACACTCAGATTTCCTTTCCCCGTCAAGATGTTTGTAGAGGAAGGTTACCCGTTGTTGCCATATGGCATCAATATCTTCTAGAATTAGATCATGTAGAAAAGAATGAAAGGGGAAGATCTCAACTCTGTTGATGATGTTACTCATAACGGATAGATTCATTATTGATAAGTTTCTGGAAGAGTTTTTCGTGGAGATGTTGACAATTTAGATTTGAAGAAGATGACTGAAAAGTGGCATCAGTGCAAGGATCCCTAGCCTTGTGAAATTGGAGACCCCCCGCGGGGGGATAAAAAGATTTGAAGGCCTAGGATCAATGCGTGGAAGACCGGTACCAAGAGGAACATGGGTTGGGATGATCACGAGATAATAATATTAAGAAGAAGGAGACAAAGGAGAAGGGATTGAACATGACCAATATTTTCAAGTCCAGTTGGACATATTGAAGCACATCAAGGCCAACCGGGAGACGTATAACTTGATGCTTGAGGGTTATAAGATGGTGCAACAATTCATTAAGAAGTGAACTTCATTAGGTCGCTTTGTACAAGAAAATTATGGATGTATCACCAAAAATGGTGTTGGTGTGTGCGACTCATTATCAAGTGGCCTTAGTTGTATTATCATGGTTTTATTCAGTGACATGTCTTCCGATGTTTGTCCCTCCTGGTTCAGACCCTCCAACCAGAGTGTTAGTTATTGCACATGTAGGGAGGAGAAGCCATTACGTACCAGTATGCATCTTTATTTTTCTAGGTTCAATCTTATTTAATGTATATTTCTTTTCACTTAACAACATTTTGTTTTACAGATTGGGTTAAGTGCCTGATCCACCCCCTCTAAGGCATTGGACCATCTACAAACATCTATCAGTGGATGTATGTGATGACAATTTTAAGACAAGATTTGATAATTTCCTAGATCAGTTTTATGTTAAGTGGTGGGGAACCTATTCAAACCTAATCTTATAGGATGATATTTGAGGATTTGAAAAATAGGTTATTATGGTTGTTCATCTAAAACCAATCTTTCTCCAACTTGTATGTCTAGTATTTAAGTTACTGAATTTTTTTTGATGATAAATAATAATATGTTTTCAAACCATGACTTAAAATAAAATAAAATTTAACAATATCGTCTACGAAAACTGATCCCGGAACATTTCTCATGTTTTAGTTTTTTTTTATCTTTTTACCGACGTTGTACCTATTTGATTTAGGTATCGAATCTCAAATTTGTACCTAACATATTTTGGTACAACTTTTTGTCCCTTAAAAAATTGGTTGGAATTGTTTCGCCCAAAGCCTGTACCAAAACATTTCGATTCAACTTTATCGCCTTTCAAATTAATTTTGGCTGGAATTTCTCGTCTAAAATTATTTTTTAAACTATTTAATTTAAAACCCATTCTAATCAAACAGTTCAAAATTTTGGGTTTGAAAATGATTTTACATTTATTATTATATTAATTAGAAAACCTTGTTTTTCAAAAATCGGCCCATATCTGTACCTAAACAATTCCTGTACAAATTTAAACCCGGTTTAAAATAAAAAATGTTGTATAAAAATTAGTTCGGTACAAAAGGGCTGTGCATAGAGTAAAAATGGGGGTTGTGCGGTTGAACGACCTTTTTTTTTGTCAAAGATAGACAATACTCTTGAACATTATATTAATGTAAGAAAATGCTAATGTGGAATAAAACGGAAGGCAACCTAACCCTGAACACCGTTCGACAAAAAGAAACAGCATCCGCAAGTGGGGCGTCAACAAAATGAAAACCAATAAAAAAAAAGCAATCGAGGCAAGAGAGTCGGCGATAAAATTCGCTTACTGTTGGATCGATTAGCGTATAAATATCAAGGAACAAAAACAATTGTTCCTTGATACGTAGATTAAGTAAAGAGAAAAACAACAATGAAAACCAAACTTGAACACGATGATGTATAGTGGAAACACCTCAAGTACCAATAAGTCTTTGAGACGAAAAATCACTCTTCTCTATCTTTCACTAGAGAGAGTTTGAACGAGTCTACTTGTGTATTGATATCTTGATTACAATAGAACTAGGATCACTCTTCTAGACTTCCCACCTAGATCTCAGATCACTCTTCTCACTTGAATCTCAATCTCACACACGTAGAACAACTCTAAACAAAGCACTAGGTTTTCGCTGTTCAAAGTCTTGATAAGCTATGTAAATCCCATACAATATATATCACACTAAATAGCTCTAACCTAACACCAATATCTAGCCGTTCCCAATTTACCATAAATCTCACAATATCTTTCCTAAGGAATTCTCTTCCTAAAATATATTTCATTTCGTGTGATCTTCCAACTTGTTCTCCAAGTTGTCACCATTGGGACTTACTCTTCAGCGTGCCGTTTTAATCATATAAGGAAACAATGCGTATAAGGAAATATTCCTTGCACACAATATTTCCTTATTTCTTTTGTAATTCAAACACGCGCGTCCAAAGCCCAATCCTTTCCGAGTTGCCACTTTCCTTATTTTGAGAAATCTTCTTTCCTTATTTGCGAGGCAGCTCTTCCATAATTCTTCAAGGCCATCCTCCAAAATATCTTGACCAATGCTCTTCCTTGGATGGACTAACCTGCACAGCTGGCTTCCATTCGAAGTAACCTTACGTCTCATGGATTCCAGCAAGACTTCTTTCGTTCATGCACACACACTAGTAACAATACCTACGCACTCGAGTAAATCATTAGTGGATGTTTGTCATTTAATCAAAACCCATCACATGTCAACAATTTCCCCCTTTTTGATGATGACAAACATCCTTAACAATAGGATCATAAACCCGAGACATATATACTAGCCTAGGAACAAAGACTTACAAAGCACTAATAATTCCCCCCTCAGAAAAGCAACGGACTACAACTAAGTCATGAATTCACCCTCAAGTCCTGCTATCCTCTAATTTCCCCCTTTTGGCATCATCAAAAAGAATGAAATCAGAAGTTATAAATACGAAGTATACAAAATACGAGAAAGCAATCGAGGTAATGACTCATAAGAACTTCTATACTGAAGATATCACAATATCAAGATAAAACAAGAGAATCAGCATGCTAGCAACCAAGAATGACAAGTCATGAGAAAGTGTACAATAAGAACAAAGAAAAGTGGGGTTGGAACAATTGAGAAAGTAGTCAGAGATGTTCTGTTCCCTTTGAAGAATTGAGCTGAGATTACTCTGGAGCAACGACTTTTTCAAATATCCGGAACCAAAAGATCCCGGCTGACTTGTGAACTTTTTCAACTTCTTTTTCATGTGGTTTATTAGTCTCTTCCGTTGCTGGAGCGCTGAGCCAGCTAAGCTTATCATTGTACACGACCTTCTTTTAATAATTGAGAGTTTCTCTTGCTGATTGAGGGTACTGAACTCACCCGCTTTTTCTATACTCTGGAGGATTCTTCTTTAGTAAACATTCTTTCAACCCTTGTAATTTCATCCTTAGCCACCACCGTCTCAGAGACATCATGGAGTCGTTCTTTAGCATCCTTACTTTTAGGGTTAGTGTCTGCAGCGGAAGGGATTGATGGGTGTGTTGGAGAGTGAGTGATGAGGGCGGACATAGGGTTGAAGATGGAAGAGGGAGAGGATGAATGGGTGACACCTGCTGAGTCGAGTTTGAGTAGGAGAGGGTCAAGGGTTTTTGAGAATGTGGTTTTCTGTTGGAGTGGGAAGGGATTTTTGGGGAATTGATATTTTTCGAGAGATGGGTATATATATAACTGATGAGGACCAATTCAAGGTGGAGAGAGAAAGATCTTTTTCCAAAATTGATGAGATCTCAAGGTATAGGGTGTCGTTCCACTCTTTCCCAAAACAAAATCACCTCCTGGGTAATTTACCAAAAACACACGAGCGGGTCTTTTCACGCAAGCTAGAGCCCCAGCCTTTTTCCTTCTTGAGGACCAGAACATTCATTCCACTTTCATAATTTTCCAAAAAAAATATAATAGAATAATGTGGGGGGTTAGTTACCAAAGTGGTACAACAGAACATTATACTTAAAACAACATAGATGAAAACGTGAATTTTTAAGTCATGATGAGAGATTCTAGATGTAGATGAATATAATGGGCTCATAGGAATGTGCAATCATGACACGACTTTAGGGACGACTGTAGAGATCCTCTATCCTTTGGGATTATAATGAGGGTTCAAATCATCAAGAGGACTCTTTTGGGCAACAAATAAGACCTTATCATGTAATGAAACCATGGTGCTAGCATTTCGAGTTCAAAAAGTTGCAAGAATATTGAGATTAATCAAGACATGAAGAAGCAAATAACTCAAACCATCGGGATACAATAACGTGTTCATATAATCCTATAAATAACAACCAATTATCATTAAGACTTCAACTAGTCCTGGGGGGATCTTAGGACTAGACAAAATTATTCGAGAGAAATCATACCAAGTTCTAGACGAAGCCGTTCGAAGGGTTCCTTGTTTCGTGTCTTGGTGAAGATGTCTGTAATTTGTTCCTCA
Source organism: Oxyria digyna (assembly GCA_029168935.1). NCBI lineage: Eukaryota > Viridiplantae > Streptophyta > Magnoliopsida > Caryophyllales > Polygonaceae > Oxyria > Oxyria digyna. The sequence goes on from JAPVLV010000019.1 coordinate 3,615,208, forward strand.
GTTCGAACGAACTCCATTGTTACTAGCCCCTTTTCAACACAATCTCGCAGAAAGTGATGTCTTATCTCAATGTGTTTGGTCATAGAGTGTTGCACAAGATTCTTAGCAATATTTATAGCACTAGTATTATCACAAAGAATAAGAACATAATTGAGATTGATACCGAAATCACTTAGTTGTTATTTGAGCGATGTATTCAGCTTCAGCAGTGGAAAGGGCCATAATGGTTTGCTTCTTTGATCCCCATGAGACAAGTCATGGTCCTAAGAATTGAGCCATGCCAGATGTACACTTGTGATCTACTCTGTTCCCTGCGAAGTCCGCATCTGTATACCCAACAAGGCTCATACTTCCTCCCCTGGGATACCACAGACAGAGATCATCTGTTCCTCTTAGGTACCTTAGAATTCTCTTGACTGCTACAGTGTGTGTTTCTCTTGGATCAGCTTGAAATCTTGCACATAGACACACACTGTACATTATGTCGGGTCGGCTAGCAGTCAAATAGAGTAAAGATCCAATCATTCCTCTGTAGAGAGATTGATCTTCTTTGTTGTTGTTCTCGTCCTTGCCCAGGGAGTCATTTGGAGAGATTGGGGTTGCATAAGGTTTGGAATTTGCGATTCTGAACTTCTTGACTACTTCTCTGAGATATTTCTGCTGATGGACTTTTGTGCCGTCATCTCCTTGTATCACTTGTAATCCGAGAAAGAACTTGAGTTCTCCAACCATGCTCATCTCGAATTCACCTTCCATGAGTTTGACAAACCTTTCAACCAGCTCGTTGTTTGTAGACCCAAAGATGATATCGTCCACATAAACTTGCACGACTAGAGTGTCTTTTCCTTCCCTCAGTAGGAACAGAGTATTGTCCACCTCTCCACGAACATATCCGTTGGACAGCAGATGGCGAGATAGTCTTTCATACCACACTCGAGGAGCTTGTTTGAGGCTGTAGAGAGCCTTGTCTAGTACATAAACATGATCTGGATGAGCCGAGTCGACAAACCCAGGTGTTTGCTCCACAAAGACTTCTTCATTTAGTTCCCCATTGAGAAAAGCAGTCTTTACATCAATCTGTTGAAGTTTGAAGCTATGATGTGCTGAGTATGCAATCAGTAATCTGATGGCCACCAGTCTGGCCACAGGAGCAAAGGTTTCATCATAGTCTATCCCCTCTTGTTGGTTGTACCCTTTTGCAACCATTCTAGCTTTGTTTCTTGTGACCTGGCCTTTGTCATCCAGCTTGTTTCTGAAGACCCATTTTGTTCCTATAATGGTCATGTTCCCGAGATTAGGAACAAGTCTCCATACCTTGTTTCTTTCGAACTGATGAAGCTCGTCTTGCATAGCTTTGACCCTCTCTGGGACTTGAGGGTTTCATCCACTGTTTTTGGTTCTGCTAGAGAGACAAAGGAAGTGAAAGCACAAAATTCATTAGATGGTAAGAGAGATGACATACCTTCACTTGGATTGTCCGTGGTTGTGACTGAGGGATGGATCTTGTATGACCGCATTACATATGTAGTCGTTCAACCATCCTAGTGGTCCGGTGCTTTGAGAGGTGCGACTGATTTCGGTGGTAGGTTCTTCGTTTGTGCACTCTTCTGGTGTGTTTCCTGGTGGGCAACTGGCATCCGGATTGTCAAGAGAGTTGTTATTTTCGTCATCACTTCCTTCCTCTGTTTCTTCTGAGTAGCTTTCTGCCAAGTTTTTAGATTCTAGAACTTGAGTTGGGTCAACTCCATTCGAGCTTTGTTCTCCAAGATTGGCAGATTGGCAACTTCGACTAGATCGAAGTTATCTTCCTGAGTGTAGGGTGTACTGTCTCCTTCTTGTACAGATTTGCCGGCCATGGTGGACTCATCGAAGATCACATGAATGCTTTCTTCGATTTTTCTAGTTCGCCTGTTGAAGACTTTGTAAGCTTTGCTTTGGAGAGAGTATCCAATGAATGTACCTTCATCGCTTCTTGGATCGAATTTCCCGGAGTGTTCCTTCCCATTGTTGTGAACAAAGCATCTGCATCCAAAAACTTTGAGATGAGATACGTTTGGCTTTCTTTACTTCAGAAGTTCATAGGTTGTCTTGTTGATGAGTGGTCTGAGAGTGGCTCTGTTTAGCACATAACATGAGGAGTTGAGTGCTTCAGCCCAAAAGTTCTTTGGAAGGTTACCGGAGATTAAGAGAGTTCTTGTCATATCCTCTAGAGTTATGTTCTTCCTTTCCACGACTCTGTTCTGCTGAGGAGTCTTTGGTGCTGAAAAGTTGTGGTTTATCCCTTTGTTCCTACACAGGGCATAAAACTGAGAGTTTTCAAACTCAGTTCCATGGTCGATGTGTATAGAAACTAGGAGACTTCCAGTTTATTTTCCACTGATTTTAGCCATGCTTCAAACTCCTCAAAGACTTCGTCCTTTGAAGACAGGAATAGGGTCCAAGTGTACCTAGAATAGTCATCCACAATAACAAAGACATACCTATTTCCTCCACGACTCTGTGTACGCATAGGTCCACATAGGTCCATGTGGATCATTTCTATGCGAGGAGAAGTGCTTACCTCTTTCTTGGATTTGAAGGAGGACCTTACTTGTTTGCCCCTTATGCATGAGGAGCACACCATGTCTTGGATGGCTTCGACCTTGGGAAGTCCGCTTACCAGGTCCTTTTGGTAGAGCTTTTGAAGATGTGACAGACCTGCATGACAGAATCTTTTGTGCCATAGCAGAGAATCTTCCTTAACAGTGGTAAAGCATAGATCCTCCTCAGGGATGAAGGTGGAGTCTACCTTGTAGATGTTATTGACACATATTCCTTTAAGGAGAATCTTCCCTGAACTCAAACTCTTAACTTGACAATCATGAGTAGTAAAGACAACTCTATTCTTCCCTTTTTGACACAGTTGAGCTACGCTTAACAAGTCAAAACCAAGATTGTCTACAAGATTTACATTATTGACAGAGAGTTTGTCGGATATACTTACCTTGCATGTTCCTTGAACTTCTCCTTTGCTTTTGTTTCCAAAGGTGATGGAGCCTCCATTTTGGAAGTTTAGCGATTGAAACCATTCTTTGTTCCCTGTCATGTGGCATGAGCATGCACTGTCTATATACCATGAGTGGATTGGTACCTGGTTGATGTCGTCTTGGTCACTCCCGATTGCCATGAGGCACATGTTGTCTTCTGTTTCTTCCCAGGTTGCCATCATTGCATTTTTCTCCTCAGGGGCCGGTGGTTCTCCTGCTCTTTTCTTGTAGCAATTTCTGGCAAAGCGTCCTGCTTTTTGACAGTGATAACAGATAATTTCTTTTGAAACTTGGTTACCTTCGGTGTGACGTTGTGTATCTCCCCCTCCTCTCCATGCTTTTCTGAAAGCTCTTGTAATGAGAGCAACTGTATCATCTTCTTCGAATCCGGGGTCTTCCATCTGAGATAGATCAAAAGTTTTTTCCACCTTTAAAGCAATTGATTTTCCTTTGTCTGTATCTTTCCTTGCCAAGAGTTTCCCATCAAGAATTCTTGAGTGACTCTTGAGACGGCACACTAGGTCTTCCAAGGAGATTTCTTTGACGTCGCTCTGAGCTTGAAGGGCATTGATAAACTCGTCCCATTGGGAGTTTAGTGCTTGCATGAATTGATAGGTGACTTTCCATTGAGGAAGCTCTTCACCTAGAAATTCAATTTGACTAACATACCCTTCAAACCTTGCATGAAAATCATCCAAGGATTCACCTTTCTCCTGTACAGCTTTTTCGTAGTCCTTTTGAGCAGCAAGGAGTTTGTTCCTCTTGACATCATTACTTCTTGAGTATGTCCTTTTTAGAGCATCCCAGATTTCCTTGGCAGTCTTGTACTTCAGAATCTTTCAAAGATCGCCTGGGCTTAGAGCCATGTGAAGGATATTTTTAGCCCTGGCGTTCTTCTCAAGGATTTTGTAGTCTGTGTCACAATAGTCAGCTCTCTTTTTCTCTTTGGTTTTGTCATCATCATTCAAGTCGAGGATGATGACGTCGTCAAATTCAATTACTTTCCAGATCTGGGCGTCAAGAGATTGAGTATGTGACTTAAATTGAATAGCCCACCAATCATACTCTCTTGGCTTCAGCATTGGGGGTTTCCAGAATGAGTCGTTGATTGCATTGTTGGAATTCATCTTTTCCTGCAAAACTAATTGAAACAATCTAGAGACCGGGCTCTGATACCAATTGTTGGATTGATTAGCGTATAAATCTCAAGGAACAAAAGAAATTGTTCTTGATACGTAGATTAAGTAAAGAGACAAACAACAATGAAAACCAAACCTGAACACGATGATGTATAGTGGAAACACTTCAAGTACCAATAAGTCCTTGAGACGAAAAACCACTCCTCTCTAGCTTTCACTAGAGAGAGTTTGAACGAGTCTACTTGTGTATTGTTATCTTGATTACAATAGAACTTGAATCACTCTTCTAGAACTTCCCACCTAGATCTCGGATCACTCTTCTCACTTGAATCTCAATCTCACACACGTAGACAACTCTAAACAAAGCACTAGGTTTTCGCTCTTCAAAGTCTTGCTAAGCTATGTAATTCTTCAAGACAATCCTCCAAAATTTCTTGACCAATATTCTTCCTCGGATGGACTAACCTGCACAGCTGGCTTCCATTCGACGTAACCTTACGTCTCATGGATTCCAGCAAGACTTCTTTCATTCCTGCACACACACTAGTAACAATACTTACGCACTCGAGTAAATCATTAGTGGATATTTGTCATTTAATCAAAACCCATCACATCTCAACACTTACCTAACTTAAGACATGGTGAAACCATACGTATCAGTTTTTAAGGAGGAAGTCTTGGTACTGAAACACCATGTTGAGAAGAGGATGATCTGTTGCGCCATTTGTTGTAGAAGATCCAATTTACTCACACCCTTCGGAGGGATAAATTCATTTGTGATTTGCCTGTTACATAAGTCTCCTGAGGAGATGACACCCGCTTCATTACTGTTCAAAAGTTAATTTCAGTACGTATTAATGCTAATGCGTGTGTTTTATATAAAAACACTAGAAACGGAAACCCGCGCGCGGGTATAATTCGACTGCTTTTTATGCTATGTGTTTATCTCGTTTTCGTTTTCTTACGTTTTGGGTGGTTGTCGAATTAGATTATCGTTTGATGTTAAGGCGAATTACTCGCTAAAGCATATGATTTGTTGCTTGTGGTTGCTCATACCGTTTTATGTTACGACGTATTACTCGCTAAAGTATTTTGCCATGACTTGCCCCTTTTCCTTGACCAAGCTATTTTGTTTATTTGGTTGATGTTTGATAACGATGTTACGACCATTTACCTATTAAAGCATATGATTGGTTCCTTGTGTTTGGTCATATATACCACTGGATCGTGTACATTTGACCATTTATAACTTTTAACATTTTTTCGGATCACCTGTTTGGATAATGTGAGAATGTCATCCACCGGTGATAGATTCTCAGTTGTAACCTAGTGCCAAAACAAATATCTTTCTTTTTATTTTATTCCTTGTCTGATTTTATTATTTTTGTTCTAGTTGATTTTTCCCCAGTAATGGTCTTGTTATTTTTTTTTCCAACTTTTTCATAGCAATACTGTCAGTAGGTTCTCTTAGCTGAGAGGTAGGAATTTATACATATACTAAAACAGAGCGGTGTTTTGACACATGTCGCCCTTGTATTCAATTCGCCTATGTGTCGACCTCTAACCTATGCTACATCATCCACCATCTCATTCTCCACATCATCCGGCTTTATATTTTTATTTTTATTTGTACAAGCAAACAAAAACCCGACTTTATATTTTGATATATATCTTTGAATTAAATAAGTAAAAGATATCAAAAAGATATCTAATAGGTTATATTACAAAAAGAAATATCGATTTTTATCTTTTATTATATTATATCTTTATCTTATATATATATATGAGTTATTAATGAACTTAAACTATAAAACATAAATCTTAAACTATAAACTATAATCTATAAATTATAAACCATGAAGTATAAACTATGATCTAATTAGACCATAAAGTATAAACTATAATCTATAAACTGATTAATAATATAAAATATAAATGTATTGTTAAAATATTTATTACATGGGACTCGTACATGGTACGGGAACACACGCTAGTTACACCTATTAGAGATTGTTGTTGCATTTCAAATAATCATTGGCCGAAACTTCAACTTTTGAGCATTTAGCCATTAATGGATATTGAATGAATTATTGCCTAAAAAACCTTAACCGTTACTTATTATAAACCCTTGTGGGATTTTTAACCGTTACTTATTACTCAATGTGTATGCAACCATTAGTGGTGTCACTGAGGTCGTGGATGTTGAGGCCATGGAGGCCCGACTTTAGCCTTGGAGTCGTTCCCTTACATGAGAGGGTATGGGTAGGGTAGCGGATGGTGTGACCATCGTAAGTGTTGATGTAGGGGATTCCCTTTTGCTCGAATTGCATAGAAGGCACTTTACAGAGCTTGTGAAATTAGAGAAATTACTAAACTTCAACCTTAATACAGTAAAACATAAGAAACAATGCATCATGCTTCAACCTTAATGGATCAAGACGAACCATGTAATGTATGATAACCTGTGAATAACTAAAGCTATACAATAAGGAATCGTAATAATGAAGATATTGTCATGGATATTTAATGAGTAAAACATAGATAATTCAATAAAGACACTTTTGTCTTTTGAACTAAGCATTTGTGAAAAACGAAATAAGTCTAGAATCTGCAAGAAATCTAATATACACAGCCATACATATTTCTAGGGACTTTGAGTAAAAGAGAATACTACTTCAATCTAAGAGCATCTACATCCATGTTATTTGGAGTAACACAATCAAATTAAAAAATGAAAGATAAAATGATGTGTCATAATCTTTTATAGAACCAATGTCATGAGTGGAGAGAAGTAACATAGAAGTGTTACTCATCCAACAAGTAACACTTACACATTTTTCCAAGTGGTTTTCTACCATTGATTAATAAATAGACTCCACCACTAAATCAACAATTTAACCAATCCACAATTTTCATCACAATAAAATATGGATGTATGAAACTTGAGTGGAATAACACCATTGTAGGACTAAAATAACAAACATTAATATAAAATATTAAAAAATTAGCTATGTTACTCAAAATAGATAACACCAACGTAGATGCTCTAATAGGACAAATTTAAACCTTTTGCCTCTCCTCAGGTGAAAGGTATACATTACCTGAACTCATCGTAACACCATCCACTTCTCGCAAAATTTCAGATCCTATAACTTGGACCACAAAGTCCAAACCCCAAACTTGTTAAACATCCATTCGTTTAAGCTTCAAGATAATATGTTTGAAATGAAAATTTCAATTGATTTTCCTGCAAATTTGAGATGATTTCATAGATAACTTGATCATCAAATCAGCATGTTGCTTACAATTCAGGTCTATAAGTATAAGATACTAAAGAAACAGATGGCATCTTCTTGAAGCTTATAAATGATTTAAAATTTTAGAGATTGACAAATGGTCTACAACTTTAGGCCACTCGAAAGATCTCCACTGGGGCTCTGATTACCTCCACTCTGAGTACTCAATGTCTGCAATAGGATAAAATAGTTATAAGTATTTAGTGCATATTTAACAATAGTCTAATCTATGTCCATGACACCGCCTAATTCTCATTATCATCGTCGAATTCATAGGCTAAACTAAGAGTTTAGAGGTCATGTAAAACTTATGATAGGCTAAATATTCATGGCAAACCAAATTCAGAAGAGAATATAATATAGAATGACAAAATATACATATACTGAACTAATAACCATTCAATCTAAGTTGATTTACAAAAAGGGAAAAGTTTAGAAAGATACAGAATAGCTAAACTTACACTGTTTAGCCAATGCTGATTTGCAACACCACGGGATATATTTATATAAGGCTTGTAAAAAGAAGATGGCCCTCAAATTCATAATCTTTGCATTCCCAACTATGAGAAACAACAATTACCCATTTTAATGGTATATGACATTCACATGATATGGAATAAAGAGTACAATGATAGAACAATTGCCAAAATTCAGTGTCATAAAGTTTACCTCCATCCTCAGGGATGTCAGGAGAAGTGTATAAAGTAAGACAATTGTGCAAAAGCTGCATGATTAGAGTGTTGATCTTCACTAAGAAACGAAATTGAAGCCTACTCCTCCTCACTAAGCACATCCACTGCAGGTGCAGATGCACTAACTCCGTGAAAGATGAGGCGGTCAACCTTAAGAGAATATCCATCATGAAATGTTTTAACAAATATATACCAACTTTCAATGAAAATATGAAACACCCCCAATAAAAATGAATGCCTTGACATAGCAGATAACAATGCGGGAAATACTAACATATTTGATAATCTAATATGTACATGTTTCATATTAGAAGGAAAGACTGAAAAACGTAGGATTTATAAGGTTGGATACAGGTGAGTGGAGTTCTTAAAAAGTGTGTTCAAACTTCAAACTATATGCTAGCTTTCACCAAATCATGTTGTTTGCAATTTACGTAAAAGATGTTGAGGCCAACCTCCACTGATGCCACTTCCATTTACATTGTTTCAATAATTGGGAAAAAAATGATTAACTAATCATCGAAAAAATATAAAAAAATAATGAAGTGATGGATTAGTGTTTGACCTTCCTGTAAATGCACATGGACTAGTACCTGCAAAAAAAAAGATATACAAACATAAAAATGAGATAAAATTAGAAGAAAAAACATTGGTTTGTTGATTCTTGATATAACAATAGCACCACAACTCAAAAGTGCATCTCTCATGACATGGGGTTTTAAGGATCATAAATTTCCATAAACTCTCTCCCCGCCAAGCTTTTGGACCTAATATTTCCATCTTCAAAAATACATCTCTCCTGACATGACGTTTTAAGGATGTCTATTCATGTTCAGGCTACTCATCCGTGTGGATAGGAAGTAGAGATTCAGTCAGGCCCTAAACATAAAAAAATATTAATCATTGGTAGGCTAAAAGCGTATGACACATCAATTAAAATACCTATACATTATCTTTTATGTGGAAAAATCCAACGGAATAAGGCTACAAAGTAACTCTACTCAATGCAGAAATTATAATGTGATTCAACTTCAAAGTTTGTATTTTTATATGGAACCCCTTTATACATAATCCACAACCTACAACAGCACAACCAAGCAACACAACTCCCTTAGTTTTACAGCTAGAAGGAACAAATATGACATGAATGAATAAAGGAAAAAAGGCACACTAATCGCAACTAAAAAAATGATGTGCGATACTCATTCAGCATAACATTATTTTAATGATTTAGCATTGAATTGAAAAAATGAAAATAAATTTAAAATCAAAAGATAACTTAACTAATTAACTGATTTACATGTCGAGACCTCAATGAACCACCATTTCCAGGAATGTTAACATCTTCCACCCTCCTCGGCTAGAAATGGGTAACAGAAAATAGATCACCGGACTCAGGCTTGTATTTTCCTACAACTTTACCATCTGAACAATTACAGAAATAGTTAGGGAAAAGGCAGTCGTGCATAGAGATTTAGTTTGATTTATGCTGAGTTTAAGTCTGAAATTGGTGACCTCACAAAGTTTCGAAATTCTAAGGAGATAGTTTTATATTGAAAATATGCAGGAGCTCACCTTCAGTAACCTAGGCATCTCTAAATCCATGTTCACCCATTCCCCATGAAGGACTTGAACATAACAATATCTTAGAATTATCAAAAAATAATGAATTCAATTTGATTTAAGAAGATGTAGATGGTAATCACCTCCAACGAAGAGCTTGGGTGAAGACATCTAGAGAAGGGAGTTTAACATAGATCCTCCATTTGATTGGGAAACACTCCGCTTGATGTGGCCTCCAAGCTTGTTACTGAGGAAGGTCATCTAGTGAGAATTTAGGTAACAACAATGGAAATCAAGAGGAAATTAGGAATTATAAGAGCGAAGGAATACAACTAAACAAAACATTGTTCCTGTTTTACAAAAATGATCCGTGGAATGGGGACCCTAGATCAACTGTTGACAGAGTAAACAAGATCTGAACCAAGAGAGGCCCTGAAATTGGGTGGAAGGAGGATGTACAGAAAGACATTTTTTGGTTCTTCCGGCCTAATTTCATAAAAGAGGAAAGTATTCAAGTTTTCTAATAAACAGTCAAAATGAAGGTTCTAAAACTAAAAGAGAACACGAAAATAAAAACTGTATACCAACCTTATTGCATCCAGGCACTAAATCTGGTTGACTCTTCATCCTTTCACTAATTTTTTCCCTCCTAGCCTGCAACATTATGCATTATTTATTAAGATTCAAACACTCTCTTAATATAAAATTGCTGGAAGCTGGGACAATTTACTCTCTCAGCCAAACAATGACTATCCGTAGGTTTGACCCTTCTTGCTTGTGTTCCAAATTTCTAATTCTTGGATCCCAATGGTTTCAATTGTTTACCAATTGGCTCCTTCTGCCCAAATGAATTGAAAAACCAAAATTAGATAAAGATATTGTAGAGCCCGTTATTTTACATGAAGATATTGTAGATCTATCGATGTAGCAAGCTGCCTGAAGCAAATAAATATAGCTACAAAGAAAAGAAGGAATATATTTCATAAACCTAAAGAATGAATCAAGTTCATAAATATCTAGGACTTATGTCTATAAAAATAGAAGTAGAGAAGATAGACATATCAGCCTAACACTTTGAGCCTTAAATTTCATCTATAAAATCACGTGTAATAACAATATTTGAATAACAAAACTGAAAAAACATACCCGACTTTGACAGGAGGCAAGAGCAGCTCTCATCTTTGGCATTTCGATCCAGCTTCAGGTAATCTGGCCCATCCAGCTATAACGACAATTTCTCTTCCAAGTCAATGTCGATCAATTTTTCAATGTTCAAAGCCTTTGTTGGAAAGTTGAACGGGCGACTCATTAATTTTGGTTGTAGTTTCTGTAATCCATCCTTCTATCTCTTCTGAGTGGGAGGAAGAAGATATAATGACACTAAAAAACGTAGATTAATTATAAAGCATCAATAATATGTAGAAAGCATAGGCAATTAATGTGAGTATGAATACTTATGCCTCATAAAAATGAGCTACATTCATTTGTAGACCCTGCCAACATGAGCCAAGTTACAACTTTTACAGAAATTTCTAGAGAACAATTTAACGGTTTAAGCTTAGTGTTAGGAATTCCAAAAAAACCTATCTAGATGCAGTTTAGGAATGCTAAAGTAGAGTACCGGAGGTAATAGAGGGCGCTGAAGTTGCCGACGAAGATTGTGAATGGAAGATTTCGATCAAAATAGCTTCTCCCCAACATGAATAACAAACCTCTGCTTTTTAGACACTGCAAACGAACAAATGAATGAGAAAACGAACTGAATTGTGAAATTGTTACAATACAAATCATTCATTGAATTGAATAAGCCGAATTCATAAGCAGATTAAAACATAACCATGCCCCCAAATGCCATAGCCTAATCCCCAAATTGAACTCCAATACCCAACACAAACATGCAGTAGAACTGGTATCCCAAAACCCAACCCTAATAATACGCAGAAGGATGTCGGGAAGTCGATTGCCCCTCAGATCTGGAATCAAATGTTAGGGTTTTAGCAGTTTTGGAAAAGCTCACCAAAAGTTCAATTGAAGGAGTGAAGTTGACAAAAGTAGGTCGACGTCGATCCTTGGCAGAGGTGGTCGGAGAGCGGCATCTCGGGGAAGCCGAGAACTCCAGATTGGACACGTGTGAACGAAGTCACACCCTATGCGGAGGAAATGCAGTGGTTCAGACGGATGGAGACTCGACCTTCTTGTAGGGGGGCGATACCCGGTCACGGGAGAAGAAGCTCTAATAGACGTCGGGGAATGTCTTCAGCAGTATAACAACATTCACGACTATCGCGGTCAGGACGAAATGACACGGGATAAGAAGCACAACAAACAGCTCGGGAAGAAGAAGAAAGGGCGCAAAAGAGAGGAGGAGAAAGACAACGTCAGGCAGGGATCTGAAGAGAGCGTCAACCTTAATCCAACCAAAACCAATAAACACGACTCATTAATATCGTGTCGGAGACATCATCAACTACCAAAACCATAACGTCTGTGAAAGCAGGTGATAGGAAGAAGAGAAAACGGTAGAATCAATATGGCCCATTGACAATCACAGGCCCAAAATTAAAGAATTGGGCCCGGTCCCAATTGACATTACTGCTGCAAACCCATGAGTTTTTATATAGAGATAGACTAGAATCGGAACCCCGCGCTTCGCGCGGGGTAATTACAACTATTCGTAATTGGTTTAACTTAATTATATAGGCGTTTCGAAATCGGATTGGGGCTAATCATGTTCTCGACCTCTAATACAGCAATGTAGCCTCAACAATAGAGAACTCACTTTTGAATAGAGGATATAAACCGTAGTAATGACAAAGAAGTCACTTATTATGTGTGCAGTCATTGGTGGTGTCGCTGCGGTTGTGGATGTGAATTCCATGGAGGCCCGACTTCCTACCTGAAATCGTTCATCTAACATGAATATACCATATTTGTAGTAATAATCTAAAAAAAAAAGAACTTCATTGATAAGGTTGGCATAATAAAAAAAATGAATTACCAAACTTATATTTACACATACGTGTAGGTCATTGTTTTTTTTAGAAACATAAATGCAAATGCACTCCTAAGACCGCGTAGTGTCGAGTGAGGAAGTGTAGTAAATTACGGTGTTTCTCTCTTATTGTCATATAAAATGGAGCGGATCATATAAAAAAGTACACATGTAATGTAGAGGAATATAAATACATAGTTTCTATTCACCGCCCACTCAAATTGCTATTTACCGCCCACTTTTTGTGCGTCACACATGGATTAAAACAATACGTCACGCACAAATATTTTTTTTCAAAAAAATTCATGCGTCACACATGGATTATAACCATACGTCACGCATGGATTATAACCATACGTCACGTATGGATTTTTTTAATTTTTTTTTTGCTTGTTTTTTTCATAATCTTGTAGATAATTTCAATACGATCGCGTGCATATAAAATTCGTCCAAAACGGACATCGTTTGCCCCTTCAAAGAGTCAAAAAACAAAGAACAGTGGAGTAATTATGATTAAGTGTAACAAATCTACTACTTCGTACTTATAAATTGTAGTTGTGGATTTTCTCCAAACCAAAGAAGGAGTTCAGGCACTTCCGTCAGATACGAGATTGAAAGATATGGCTTTGTCCCGGCCGTTAGAGCGTTAAGCCACTCATTCTCTTAGGCCGTCTCAAAGCGCTTAGTCGAATTTTGGTCTCCGAGCTTAGCCGCTAGGCGAAGGGTAGACGGAAGAAGGTCTCCGAAAGCCCTATTTTCGCGAGACCCTTTCGGTCCACACTGGAGAACTCGTCTCTCGGGCGTTGCTCAATTGGACGGAGGTTCCTCGATCAACTAACTTACTTAAAGAAGAAAGCACTTTTTTTTCGATCTTTAAACACAGAACACCACATCTCGACAAAGAAATTAAGTATTACCATCAATAAATAAAATCTTTGCTAAGTTATCTACCATATTATAAAAAAATTGAAAAATGTTGTGTTGAGTTTTAACGGACTTGTTGAAACAAGAAATTATGTGTGATAAATTTGTATTTTGGCCTTTTGAAGTGGCAAACGATGTCCGTTTTGGACGAATTTTATATGCACGCGATCGTATTGAAATTATCTACAATATTATGGAAAAAAAAGCAAACAAAATCCATGCGTGACGTACGGTTTTAATCCATGCGTGACGCATGAATTTTTTTGAAAAAAAAATTCGTGCGCGACGTATGGTTTTAATTCATGCGTGACGCACAAAAACTAGGCGGTAAATAGCAATTTGAGTGGGTGGTGAATAGTAAGGGCCTATAAATAATCACATACTCTTTTGCTTTTTAATTTGGTTTTCTTCTGATTTGATCTCGACGATTATACACCCTATGTTTTTAAAAATAATTACTTCAATCTATCATCCGATTTGGGCCGTTTTTGTAATTTCTGAATGAGCGGTTTTGTAATTATTGAAAAAGTTATCAAAAGCCTTCAATTTGTCATACAATTTGATCTAAGCAAGGAACATTAAAAAACTAAGCAAGAATCCCCCCCCCCCCTAACTATATTATAATCTGAATGACCTACAATGCTATAATTGAGATATTAAACAAACAAAAAAATTTGGATCATAATATGATGGTGATGCTCAAGAGGAAAGATACATCTATCTTTACCCAATTCAAGCAAAGTACACTAAAATTAAGGAGAGTTTTTTTCATTTGACATCTCCAAATTAATGATAAGCATCCTAAGAGCATAGATTAAGCACCCTTAATTAAGAAATGGGGTTTTATTTGAACCCAATTTTTTTTGTTTTTACACCAAATTAAAAACGCTATCACGTGGCGTTTAACTTTTGATTTTAAAAAAAATTGACTTTACACTACGGTTCTAAAAATTCCGGGGTATAAAGTATTAAAACGCTACAACGTGGTATTTTAAATTCAACTTTATAACATGGATTTTAAACCGTCTAGGGACTTTATAACTCAGAATTTTCAGAACCAATGTAAAAAGTATACCTTATAATCCAAATTTTACAGAACCGTGATATGAATTCAATTTTAACCTGGATTGGACTTTATAACCAGAGACTTTGAGTCGGTGCAAAACTAAATTTTTACGACTAAAAGTTTATTCCCCTTAAGAAACCACTCTTTAAAACAAACCCTCAGTTGTGTACGATCGATGTAAACAATTCTCCAACTAATTACATTGGCTTCCAAATGAAAATAATTGAAAAGTTTAACAACTAAATAATGCAAAAAACTGGGAAATGGGGAATAAGATATGAACCCAAAAATGTAAAATTGTTTACCAGAACAACATATGGGTATGGACAATTACTCACCACCATAAACGAATTTTGCTTTTTTTTAGATAAGGCCATTTATACATAAAATTTGCAACTTTAGAGTATGGCAAATCAAAAGAAAGTCAACAACACTCCCCTAATGTATCAGTAGACCCATATCAAACTGCAAACAATCTTCTATATTACACCCATCTTAAAAAGGAAAGATATGTCGAGACCTAAAATCTATTCTGGGTGCTTGCTAATGGGATGCACAAAAACTTCCAATTCATATTTAAGAAAAACAATAGTATAGCAATGACCACTCTTCATGTGCCCTTCATGTATCCAAGTTCTTTTTCAATTCAACTTAATTAACATTCTTGAATACCTGAAGCTTATGATTTAGGAGTACCTCCAAACTGAAAACACATTCATATTCACTGCCAACGTCGTTCCAAATGGTTGTTGTAGCATCAGAACTTTCACTTGAACAGAGAAAGGTACATTTCTTGAGCTTTTGTACAAAACAGCCTTGTGAGCATAACAAAGACAGGTTGTCTTCTTTGCGTGTGACACAACTCTTATGGAGTACAATGATAACACTACAATAAACAAGGAGGATTTGCACATTTAGTAAGAAATCTTGTATATCACTAATAAACACCTAAAAATCTAAAATAATAGACACTTTACAACAAAATTTGTGGATTAAAATAACAACCTTATGTGAATGGAGGGTGGAATACATGCTTAGGTGAAATTAAATTAGATTCCACCGTAAAATAAAGTATATAACCTCAGGGGGCTCAGGATGGGTTGTGAAAACTTACCTTAGTATATAATTCTTGCTTGCTATGTAGATACAGACACACTAGGATACTCTACGATTATATTGAAGGTAAGTTAAAGGAAAATTCATTATAAAAATTAAGGATGGTTCGTAATTCACCTTAGAGTTGAATTATTGCATATTAATTTATATGATAATTGGAAATAAACAATTAAAAAATTGTAGATCTGTGATTAATGTGAACAACATGCATACAAAAATATTTAATGGTAAGGAAAACTCATTATACTTCTTGTAAAGTAATAATTTTTGTTTTTCAATTCACCAATGGCCTTCAGAAGAGCGATGTAATTGAAAGTTAATAAAACGAAATCAAACTAAAGGATAACAACGGATTAATTGTAATCATCTCACATGTTTATTTGTATGCATGAATGTCTCTTGTATTTAAGAGGTTTGAAACACTTGCTCGAACATAGCTTAAAGTAGCATACATAAGTTTATCCTAGGATAAAAAAAGGCCATGTTGCTGCAGTTTTTTGTTGACCAATTGTTCCTCCACAATAAAAATAATGACTTTTTTGTTACAAAATAGAAAATATTCCACTTTCAATGGACGCAGCAACATAACTTCTAGAGCAATACTGACTAAGGATCATCAAGAACATGTTCAATATATCAATGATTCATCCCCAAATCTATTAAATTTCCACCACCTAAGCAAAACATAGTTCTAATGAATGTTTTACAATTTTTTTGACTTTGCTACTTAATCATTTTCTCATCATTCAGATCACAACACTAAAACAAAGATTTATAGGAAAATCTTATATTTAGGCAATAAGATTCATCTCCCAAAACTTAGTGACTATATAGAGCATATAAAGCTATTAATGAATGATAATTGCATATATTGATAGATAAGAATAACTCACCGCATTAGAGACCATGTCTATCGGTTTATCAGCCAGATAATTGCACATCAAGATAGACTTATTAGATAACAGGAGAAAGAAATAAAGGAAACTGGAATGATTAGCGGATAGGTAGTTCATTGTTCTGAAACAACCAGCAGACCCCAATAACTTGGAGTAAAAAAAATGATACAGATGGCTGCAAGAACTGAAATCTTCCTTTCTGCCTGCATATATAAATCCAGCTACTTATAAAGTTCAAGCCCATCAATTGGTTGTCAATTTTAATTACTACTAAAATCAACATCAAATTCAAAATGAAAGAGCATAGCACGCACCTTTAGAGTTTTTTTTATTTTAGGATGTCATTTGACTTATACAATCTCTTTATCATGATCATCACACATGATAACATGAGTTCTAAATTTCTCCAAAGATTGAAGGATATCCCTTTTTCACTCTCAAAGCCATCAACCAACTCCCTTGGATGTATCCTGCATAAGTAATGCTCCTTGTAAGTAATAAAATCTGATGTATCCAATGACTTATAACAACAGTGATGATGTGTCAGTCAACACAAACAATAACTACTGATTTAAACATAATTTGTATTTTCATAAAAAATCAACAAATTAATGGAGGGAATTCAGTTGTAGCTTCATAAAGTTCAAAGCATGCATTCTTTACATTATTAAACACCAAGGCATTTTGGACCATTATTCCTAAATAAATGCTCTTCGTGCCACAAATTTGTATACTACCATCCTCTTGGGCCAAAACATGAGGTTGGAATACATCTTGTAAGATAATAAAACTTCTAGATCTAAAATTGAAGAGAAACAGAGGCATAGATCATACTTCCTCAATAAAGAGTCTTTGGGCAACACTCATTCGTGTAAGATCTTTAGCAGTTGTCTGCATATTTAGGCTTAAAAAGGGTACCTGGGGGTGATGCAACTAATCAGTAAACAAAACCATCACATCTATAGTAAACATCATATTAAGGGGGGAAAACATTCACAATATAGTTTCGAAATTGGTAAGCTCACAAAGTTTCGAAATTATAAGGAGATAGTTTTTTAATGAAAATATGCAGTGATCATCTTCACTAACCTAGGCATCTCTAAATCCATGTTCATCAATTCCCCATGAAAGACTTGAACATAACAATATCTCAGAATAATAATAAAAACTGAATTCAATTCGATTTAAGAAGATGTAGATGATAATCACCTGCAACGAAGAGCTTGGGTGAAGACATCAAGAGAAGGGAGTTTAACATAGATCCTCCATTTGATTGGGAAACACTCTGTCTGAGGTGGCCTCCATCAGATTCCAATGAATCTCTGTTTGGGACCAATGAGAAATTACCAATAGACATCGTTCGACCATTGCAACCACCGTCTGAATGCAATTCTAAAACAAACCAGAGAGGTGAACATCAGCAGAACCATCAGCGACACAATGCTTAATGGAAGACGAACCATCAACCACGTTTTCCATTCCCACTCCGGAGAGCATTGCCGGCAGTAGAGATCTGAAGGGAAGAATTGGACACCATTGGAAGGCCGATCGAAGAAGGAAAAGGGTCGAATACGGAAGATAATGTGGAAAGGCAATGAAACCAGTTGGGAGATACTGCAGCCATGGAAACGAATTTATACAAACCCAAGACCTAACGAAAAGGGGAGTAATGGGAAAAACAAATAGGGGAGATGGAAAGGTAAAGGCGGTGAAGAGCAACCCAACAAGCTTCATAACCTCGACGACTCGGAAGAGAATGAATGAGGGATATAGAAGGAGGCGACATCAATCAATAGAGCAGGAAATTCAATCCAGACGAACAGCGAAAAATGATCAGCCGAAACGAAGGAAAATACCTTACCCTACAATGGTCCATTAACACTTTCAGGCCCGGTAGTTAATTGAAGGGCCCGGTCTCAATTGACATTACATTTGCAAACTCATGGATTTTTATATAGAGATAGATAAACCCGGGTTATTGAATAACAAGCACCGCCGGAATATGGTGGACGGTAAAGAAACCATTAAAGGAAGTTATATGATAATACTTTATAGATTTTGAGAGAGAGATATATTCCTTCCATCATCCAATCACAAACGTTCCAGTCACACCCCATCACAAATGCATTAAAAACGGGTGGCGAATTCCGTAAATGTTGGTAAGTTGAAGTGGTATTCTGTAAAGGCTGTAGTATATATTAAGAAACACTGCGGCGTTTGATTCATCCTCATCAAATTATAGAGGCCGGCCGGGTTGCATAGGTTTGATAGCAATGGCTTCCTACCAGCGCGTAGAGTACGAAGGGGGGTGCGAATACAGCGGAGGTCAGTCATGGTCGAACAGCAACAGCAGCGGCTATGGTGGGTCTCAGAAACCTGTTGGTGCCTCGTACGGGCAGGGTTCCGGGTACAGCAGCAGCGGAGGAAGTGGGTACGGGCAGGGTCAGATGTGCAGTCCTGGAAGCGGAATGGGGATGCAGAGCATGCCTGCCCGCACCCAGATTAGCATGAAAACAGAGATGTACCAGCAGCAGCTAGGCGGAAGTGGAGGAGGTGACCCTTTCTGTGCCATGGTTCCTTCTTCCTTCCCTCCTGGAACCGACCCCAAGCTCGTCGACTGCTTCAACCGCATCGACAAGGATCGAAGCGGACTCATCTGTGACCAGGAGCTGCAGTCCGCTCTTTCCACCTTCGATCACCGCTTCAGCCTCCGAACCGTGCATCTCCTCATGTACATGTTCACTGGATCCAACTCCAAGGTCATAGGCCCAAAGGAGTTCCTCCCTCTTCTTCGTAGCCTCCAAACATGGAAGGCTACTTTCCAGATGTATGATAGGACCAGGAATGGAAGCCTCGATCACAGGGAGCTCAAAGATGCTCTCATGAGTATGTGCTTCAATGTCTCCCCTTTTGTCCTCAGGCTTCTCATGTCCAAGTTCGACAAGTCTGGTGCCAAGTGTGGAATTGAATACGACTACTTCATCGAGTACCTACACTCTAACCCATTATTACTTGTCTCAATTATTTATCAATACTACAAACTAACCCTTTTGCCTTCCTTGTCAATTCCTGCGCGCAGGTGCTGTGTGGTTGTCAAGGTGCTCTTTTTTTCCATCAACTCTATTCATCGTTCTATCTATGGAAACCATATTTATTTTTGTTAATAAATATGATGCTTGCTACGTGTAGGGATTGACCGAGAAGTTCAAGACCAAGGAGGATTCCTACTGTGGAACTGCAAGCTTTACTTACGACGAGTTCCTCCTCAGCGTTCTGCCCTTTATTGTGGCCTAACAACAAAACCCACACCCATCGGAATAAATCATCACGAGGACTGCAAGCTGCTTAATTAATTGAGATCGATCTCTTCTGGGTTCTTTCCTCGATTACTACCTAACTCCTCATATTAAATATATCTTTGCTTATTGATTGTGTGTGCCCGCCTTGGGGTTAATATCTTCTCTACAATATATTAGTGGAGTAAATAATCCAAAGCGACATGTAATGCTACTTTCTACTGTTTTCTGTCATTGTGGTTGTGATTAATACCATATACGGAGTATTATGCACTCCTTGTGTTTGACTTGTGCATCTTTCCTCTTAAGGAATATGCAGCGGTGCGAATGAACATTACAATAGAAAAGCGAATAGAATTTCGACGATCAGACCTACTTAAATAAACGGCCCCGATTAATAGTTATGAAAAGAAAAAGTGCAACATGTTAGTGTATGCCTATGTGATTAAGAGTATAAGTCCAAGTGATAAAAAGGATTTAAAAAGCACCCCTCTTTCTAGGATTTAAAAATATACTTGTATATTCAATCAATGAGTTTAGAGATGAACGAGATTACATACTTATTGCTAAGTACCAACCTAGTTCGTATCAGAAACTCTAGACTGAAACACAAATGAACTTACGCGATGTTCTTTAACAAGAACAACTCTTTCAATCTTTTCTTCTTCTTAGCAACATGCACTTCAATAGCCTTCAAAATGCATGAATACTAAGGACGTCCGAATGGCTATTTAAATGGAGAAGAAGGATCTCGTATAAAGATATCTGTGAGAATATATAATACGAAATAATTCTTTCCAAATGAATAACCATCCTTTTGGTTTTGAGTTTATTAAATAAACTCAAGATCTTTATTGTTCACTTAATAACCAATTACAACTCATATGGATATTCTAATCTAGGATAAGATCTTCTACAAAATCTTCTCTTCTTGCCGCCCACACTAGGTTAGAGTTGATAAGGTTAAAGTGACGTGGTTCCCCTTCTGCTTCCCTTGGACTCTGAATACTTGATGTCTTCTATCTTTTCATTTGAAATATCATGATAAACTTTGTCATAGTATATAATGAGATTGTCATCTTTAAAATTAGAAAAACAGTGGAAAGGAACTTTATAGGAATTGTCGTTCCCTTAAGTCCCTATTCCAACAATTTCCCCCTTTTTGATGATAACAAACTCATATTAGTATAATCACATGAACAATAGGCACTAAGGGTGTATATAATTATGACAGAAGCTTCAAAGCTCTCACTTAACCTTTGAACGAGATAACAAGTTCCCCCTAAACATGATGCTAGTCCTATATTTGTTCCAAGATTCCAGAATATATTCCCCCTTTTGACATTATCGAAAAGATGGCAAGAAAGCTAAAGAACTAAATGACAACACAGATAAGCAAGAACCACATGGCATAACAAAATACAGCATTTAATTTTCATTTTCTGCAAGCCAAAGACATTGCAACCAAGACAACCAACCACAAAATAGAAAGCAAAAATTATGAAGCGGATAGAACAAATGAACAGAAAGCTTGATGTGCTGGGGAACCCTAGGGATAAGTTATGCCAACTACATCGGAGGAACTTCAAGAGGAACCCTATCCTCTCTGGGCAGTAAGAACATTAGCGACCTTGAGAAAAGTGGAGCTTAAATCACGAATGACAACCGAAATCTAGTTCCTCAACAATCTCAAAGGTAGCCTCCTCGGGGTCATCTGCATGAACTGATCGAGCAGGTACATATCTGGAGGGCTTGGACTTCTTGGGGACAGTCTCTTCAACCTTGAGGTTGTTGATGTAGGAGTCATCCATCATGTGAGAGAACATCGTCTTGTCCTCTGCATCCGAATAGAGTTCAAGGCGCTCCAGGAGAGCCTTGGTCAATGTAGGGTAGGGCAGAGAGTGGGATGGATGGTTTTGGCAAGCTTACATGTGGTGCATGATGATCTTGGGTAGATCTAGTTCATCCCCAGACACGATCTTGTCCATGAAGGTAGCATCAACAATCAGCATTGCACTTCGCTTTTCGAAACGGGGAACCACATTGTTGATGAGAAACGCATGTAAAAGCTTCATTGAGAGGGAGAGGAACCTGATGTTGAGCTCCTTGAGTTTGGGGTTCCCAAACACAGACCGGGCATAGTCACTCTTCTTTGTGGGCCAGTGTTTCTTGTGAATAACAAAGAACCTAGTTTCTGTGGGAACTCCTAGCACTGTCGAAATCATCTCAGTGGTCACCTTGTACATCTTCCCATGGAAGGTGACCACAATGTCTTGAGGGTCCTCAACCTCGGACACAACAACAAAGGACATGGAGGAATAAAAAGCACGAATGACCTCTTCACTTACTTGCTGAGGAACCGAAAACAGGTGTTCCCAACCCTGTGTTGTGAGAAGAGTCCGGAACTGGGTGGTACCCGTCTGATCGCGACGGAAGCCGGTCTCAAAGGAGGACCGTCTGATCGCGAAGAAAGGACCATAGTCGTCAAGGGAAGTACCCTCGGAAGGAGGCAACGCAAGCACGGTTCCTTCTGGGAATGGGTGGTACCCGGCTATGGCTTTAAGGTCGTATAAGTGGAGTTTAGTGGGAAGAGTGGTATATCGGCTCCCCATATTCTTTGCTTTGGTAAAGCGAACGCGATGTTTTAAGACATGTACACGACCAGCGGGCTTCGCGAACCATTCATCAGCCTCAATGCGGGGAAGATCACCATGCCATGTATAGAAGCCCCTCTCGTCCCCGTAACCATAATCCTCTACTTCGGGATCCTGGAGAGGAGGAGAGTAATTACTACTCCGTGCGTCTGGTCGCGATATGGAGGGACCTACAATGTCCTTATTTCGGGAAGAATGGCCTGTGTAATGTAGCAAAGAAAGAAAGTCACTTCTCCAGGGTAGGAGGACAAGGCAAAAGAATGTGAGTAAGTCTCGCGAGTCATAAAAAGAGACAAACAAAGAAAACCCTGGAAAACAAAGAAAGAAAGATCTGAGAAGAATATGAAGGGTCAAAATGATGAGCACCTAGAAGATGAACACCGGAGAGACGAACATGTGAGAAAAAGATAAGAACTTGATGAGCATTGGATGGGTGACACGTGTCTAAAAATCTCTTAGCGCAGGAGATGAAATGTCATATATTCGAAATTTGAATTTAAGGAGCGCGAATAGAAGAAACATATCGCGAGCCCCGTCAAAAACGAGAAAGCCCTAGAGGTGACCCGAGTTCCCGACTTTAAGAGAAATTACACAAGCCTTGTCCTTGCGAGAACAATGACTTTGGGGGCTGGATGTTGGACCCGGTCCTCAGGTCGAGAGGTGGAAAGTGAACTAACAATGACAAATTGTGTAATATGTGGAAACTATAAGCCCCAATGTCTAGGTACCTGCAGCATGGGAAGTAGGAGGTGACTCAGTACAGCAGTAACCCTTACCTGAATGGAGGGTACGGGTATGGCTATGGTCCATACTATATATTCTGGGGGCGGAGGAAATGGATATGGATATGGATATGGATGGTACAACAACATGAAGGAGTACAGCCAAGGGAGCGGGTTTGGCAGTGGATATGGATATGGATATGGATATGGATGGTACAACAACATGAAGGAGTACAGCCAAGGGAGCGGGTTTGGCAGTGGATATGGATCCGTTCAGACAGGAATGGCTCAATCTCCGACATAGAGCTTCAGGCGGCACTCTCCTCTCTTAACCACAGCTTCAGCCTCCGCACTCTTCACCTCCTCATCTACATCTTCACACTCCAAACCTCTCACCCCTCATCTACATCTTCATTTGCCCCATCACTTCACTATATAACCCTTTTCTATGTTTTTATGGGAATGGTACCATGTATGGTTTTCAATGTTTGATTTCATGGATATGTACTCAACACACTCCTAGTCCACGTTAAGTAAATCGATATCAAAGTTGCAATTTGAGAGTTCTGAAGCACTAAAACCAGATGTCAGTTTACTGCAATTATCAACAAAAGTTTTGGTTGCTTAATCGGGTCGAATGTACCCCCTTCTTTCGCTATCCTTTTTGCCTCTATTATTTGTTAGGAATTAGATGTCTTTTTTCGGTATTATGGTCCCCTTTCTATCAAGTTTATCTCATAACATTCAGTTATTTTTGTAATATTTTATCTATTCCTTGTATTTCTGAAAACACCCTAATTTAGAAGGATATATAAGTTTCTACAATTTCCATCTATAAATTATGTGAAGATACTAAAAAACATAAATTATTTTTAAAAAACTAGAAATAAGATATCTTAAAAAATTAGAAAAATATCTATTGACGAATGAAGAGAATATACTAACCTACGTGGTGGGGGTTGACAAATTTGCCAGAATTCCCATTAGAAAATATAGCCGTACTATTTTGAGTTAATGTTGTAATAGTTTGGGAAAGATTTTGTTATTTCTAAAATTCGTATGGTTTTCGATTGAAAGTTGATAGTTTGTATTATTAAAATTTCTTTTTTCTAGAATATATATTCCTTATATGGGGTTGAATTTGAAGATAAAATAGGAAATCTAGAGGATAATATATAGGGAAATACAAAGTGGGGGTTTAGAAAGCAAATGATGAGCCTTACAAATATTAGCGTGTTGGCAGTTAATTTTAGCGTTAGGATTCTTTATTGACAAAGTTGCTATGCGCCTACATTTATGCTTACTATATATTGATTATATCTTTTTTTTTCCCTGGCGATTTCCTTGATAAGATCTCTTAACATAAATAAATCTTGAAGAAAGAATAAAAAAAAGAGGTTTCCGTTTGTTTTCTTTCCTTGTAAACACCGACCCGACCCGACCCGACCCCTGTTTGTATGTGTATATATATGAATTAGACGTAGAATTCTTGCGGCCTCGGCTTTGTTTGCTTGTTTTGTAAATTTGGTGGTGTTGTTGACATTGGAGTAGAATAGAGAAAGAAGATCAATTGAATTGAATTGAATTGAATAATGGGTAGAGGGAAGATCGAAATAAAGAAGATCGAAAACGTGAATAGCAGGCAGGTGACATTCTCAAAGAGAAGAGCAGGGCTGCTGAAAAAGGCAAAGGAACTCTCCGTCCTCTGCGATGCCGACATTGCTGTTATCATCTATTCCAGCACCGGCAAGCTCTACGACTTCTCTAGTTCCAGGTTTCCCCCTTATCATAATTCATCTCAACATTCGATTTTCATATAACTTCTTTTTATTCTTTCTCATCTTTCATTCATTGCCTTTGCCTCTCTTCATCCACGATCCTAATTTAGTATCAAACTATATTCAATCTTCTATATTTGATACATCTCAATCTTCTATATTCATTGCTTTCCTTCTATTTTTATTCTTTTCATTTAAGAATTAAATTAACATGGATGATTTTTGCGTCAATATACCCACTTTTCAGCATGGAGCAAATATTGTCAAGATATCAAAGGTATCCCAATAGAACCGAACATCAAATTGTCGCAGAGGTTTGTACCACGTTTATATATATATATATTATAGTATACAAATTAGTAGTTTTATTATGTATTTTGAAACAGACGCAACACCAACAGTTGGAGGTAGATTCTTTGAAGGAGGAGATCTACAAGCTACACACGTTGTGCATGTAAGCAGAGCATAAATTCTTAATTTTTGGTATTCTATTGTGGAGGATTGAATTGAATCATGTCATATATGTATGCTAATTGTAGGAGGATGCAAGGCCAGGGTTTGGACGGCCTTGACTTGAATGACTTGCAACAACTTGAACATCAATTAAGTGAAGGAATCATGTCAGTAAAGGAAAAGAAGGTACGTACATTTTGGTTTTACTAATTTTATAGTGCTATATACTCCCTATATAATAGGGTTCTTCTAATAAACGAAGATCATACTTTTTATTTAGGTCATCCATTTATCGTCATTCCATTGGTCATTATTTTTTACTATTTATTGTAATTTTCTTAAATAATTTGATTAAATTTAGAAAATTATGTGCAAGATTTTACAAAAGATTGTTGACCTCTCAATGTCCTATTATGTTATTTTACAAATTTATAATTTTATTTTTATGATGTGACATGTGACAAAAATATTGACGTATTAATAAATAAGAGAAAATATTATATTTTGTGTTATGCTAGTGTTTTAAATTATGTAGTTTTATATATGTTGAAATCAATTTATTTAAATTTTAAAAAAAATTGACTTATGATAATTTGATCAAATAAGATTTTTGGTATAAAAATTCATTTATATTCGTTGTTTATTATATTTAAAATTTTAAACCTTAATTATATATCAATATCATTTTAAGATATCTACTTATTTTCATATAAAATTTTATATTACATAATACTTCATACTACTTATTAACTATATCGAGTTATATAAACTCGCGTCATGCGCGGGAACTAGACTAGTAAAAACTAAAAAGGTAAAGATTTAGGCCTTATCCCCCTCTAGAAAAATGGGATATACCCATCACAATAAAAATATATTATATTTCTAATGTAATATCTTCCTCTTTTGGTTATTTATTGTGTGTCATTGGACACACATTAGAAAAACCATATATAATAATATCAACTTCTACTAATTAGTAGAAATGGTTTTTAATTGTCATGGGTTGAAGCAGGAGCAACAAGTAATGGAGGAGCTGGAAAAATACAGAAGAAAGGTATTGTAGTATTACTTAGGACTTTGGTTTGAGTGTTGTAATTGGTTTCTTTTATCAATCATCTATGCATATATAAATTATCTGAATAGTAATTTTGTTGTCTCTCTTAGGAGGAGAAGTCATTGTTGGAGACCGAGGCATTACGAAAAGAGGTATTTAGTAATGTATATATGAAATCTGTTTAGGTTTTACAGTATGATTATAGAAGATGATACAAGTATATTATGTAGGTGGAAGAGCTTCGACAAGGACACAGATCATCACCATGTTGTGATGAGTCTCCACCAATGAAGAGAATTCGGGTGGGAGATGAAGACCAACAAGCCTGCGATGGCGTTGTCACTTACAAGAATGGAGACTCTTATGATGTTTCCTTGCGCTTGGGGTATGTTCTACTTCTTCCTTCCTTATTCTCTTAAAATAAAAACATTCTTTGTTTGTTTCACATAGTTAATTACCTCCATTCTTTATTTGTAGGTTATCAACTCCAGTTGTTGAAGGTTGTACTGATGACAAGATATTGGCAAGAGATAATGGTTCTGATGATTCATCTAGTCAAATGGCATCGGGATGATTACTCTATCTCATTCATTTATGCCACTTTTACTTCTTCTTCTTTTTTTAGATTTTCTACTTATAAAAGGAAGGCTTTTCGTTTTCATGTAAAGTTTTGGTAGATTTTGTAAGTTGGAATTGCATGAACCAAATATTTTTTTGTTATTTCAATGAATCAGAAATAGGTTTGTCAGTTATTTTAATTGGTCTATAGTTCCAAAATATGCTACACGGCGCCCTACGATCTAATAGCTTCTACAGTCCAGATGAAACCAAAAAATAAAAAGCAAATGGTTAGGTACGCTGGCAATTTTGAAAATATTGGAAGTTTTATAACAAAAAGACACTGTCCCTTCCTTGGAAGTTGCTAGCAATGGCGTCCCTCGTTCACTCTCCTTCGAAGCTAGCGATGGCGCCACCTCGTTCCCTTCCATTGTCGTCGAAGGAGGTCGTCAGAGACGATCGATCTCCCTCAGTCGCTTCCCCTTAACAATGGCGCACCTCGATCATGAACCCTCAGTTGCTTCCCCCTCCTCGATTTCTTCATCGGAGGTATGGAGTTCAGTTCTCTCTCCTCTTCCATGAAGGAGGCAAGCCTTTGCCTCACCACTTGTGAGCTCGTCGTTGGGAATCAATTCAAATTGGCCTTGGATTTCAATTAGCATTTTTATCCAATTTCCTTACTCCAGATGCTTCTCATTTCTCATTTCTGTATTATCAGGGAGAAATCGTGGGAGATTTATGGTATTCGGAAAGGGCATCAGACAAGTTGTTGATGATCTATGCACCTTTCGTCGGGCTTCGTGTTCTTGCTAGTGCTACCATACGTGGGCTGATTCCATGTGCCCAATCTTGCAACCAGGTTGCATCTGCAAAAAGCTTCATCAGGATAGGAAGAAGAAGGCTTGATCACAAAGATCTTCCTCGAGGGGTGTGAAATCCACTCTTTCTTTGCATCTGAAAATCAAACTCAACTTTGCTCTCAATATGTACGTGAAACCCTCAAATCTCAATTAGAAATACTACTATATTTAAGGACATTAATAATCCACATATTTTAGGGGTAGCATGCTATTGCTAGTGGCCAATACGACTTATGGGATTAAACAGGTTAAGCTCATGGCTAGAATAACTGGGTCCTATGAGATCACACACTTAGAGTTTATGGACTGGATCAAACGAATTCGTAGGCCCGGTAAGTCTATTGAATTTGAAGTATTTGAGAAAATTAAAGAGATAGATTGTCTATTAATTAATGATAAAGGAAAATATGACTTTGAGATATATATAATATATATAATATTGATTAGTTTGTACGTATGATATACGTGGGGATATAGCAATAGGGTGATTGATATTTACCCACGTGATTTTCGATCTTTTATATGGAGTATATGGTAAATGAGAGATTAATCATAGATATATATACGTAATATTGAACAAAGGAACTAGTGCTTCTGACGGTTTGTTCAAAACGCAGTCATTAGATAGTTCTCTTGTTCATCCTCTCCCTTGTGTCCAAGGTTATGCCTTTGAGTTTTTCGGTCTTGCAGAAGAGACTTAAAGGTGATCCAGTTTATTGCTCGTATGGACTAATTAGAGGAGTCACACTTGGGGCTCTAATCTCTCCATTCCAGCGAGATTCAAATAAGCATCAATGAGTATTTATTCTTTCCTATATACGATCTATTTAGTTTATGCATGAGATCCTTGGTTAGATGTTAGGAAAACGTTTCTTGAAATTCCGCTTTAAGCATCTAAAAACCCAACAGTGGTATCAGTTGCCTCTTGCATAAATTGATTAGATCAAATTTAAAGGTTTAAATTTTGATGCATGTTCATGTTTTATGTTGATTCAATTATGTAGAAATTGTTTGTATGGATTAATTTGCATGACTGAAACGAAAAATTTGATTTTTTTAGCCATAGAATTCATGAATTACATATAGGGTAAGTTGCTGATTTTTTTGAAAATTATGCATGATTTTGCCCTAAAGTTGATTCTTTTGATTAGTTTATGCAATCTGTTGTATATGTTTTGAGCATACATGTTAAAATCTGATTTCTCATGTTAAAACTATGAATCAAGAAGCCTGAATTTTATGAAAATCCATTACCATAAATTTTCCAATCAAGAGTTGTAAAAGTTACAAACTTTAAGTGGGAAAAACACTGTTAAGAACGAAAAAGATGGTTCAGGATCAATGAGTCAGCCCGATAGCCATTCTGATGGCGATGCAGGCTGTGGACATGGGCGGCAACAACACTACCTCGGTGGTTGTGTTGTGGTGGCCGTCGGTGGTCCACTAACGATCCCAAAGATATTATTTACCAAGATAAGATATGATATGTGATATTCTATCTTAATAAATTAGATTTATTTTAATTAAT
Organism: Oxyria digyna; assembly: GCA_029168935.1. Taxonomy (NCBI): domain Eukaryota; kingdom Viridiplantae; phylum Streptophyta; class Magnoliopsida; order Caryophyllales; family Polygonaceae; genus Oxyria; species Oxyria digyna. The sequence continues at coordinate 3,644,821 of JAPVLV010000019.1, forward strand.
AAGATATTTGATATTTTATTTGGTAAATAAATATTTAGTTAAATGTTACAAGATATTTTGATATCTTATTTGGTAAATTTTGAGTTACCATATTAACTGTTATTTTTGAATATTAGATTCATCATTTTTAGCAAATTAATGATTAATATATGATATTAATTCCATGCACAATTTAATTGAATTAATATAATTAGAAATCAGATTCTATATTAAATAATTAATTTGATTAATTTTTTATGCTTTTTAAATTTGGATTAATAGCATATTTTATTTTGATGAAATTTTATATGTTATTATTGCATGCGGGTTTAATATTATGATATTATTGCATGCGGTGACTAGTATGGCCCACATTAGGATAGATAAATACGATCTGCGTATCGTTATGTTTTTCTTGTACACGATCTGCGTATCGTTATGTATTTTTGTAATTTAAATTTCTGCAAGAGAGTTTATTTCAATTATATGTAAAACAAGAAGAAGGAGATCCTAATGAGGCTAAGGATGGAGATCCAAGAAGAGGTGATTCAAGGATGAAGATCCATGAAGGACCACAAACTTGAAGATTAGATCTTTATTTGGTTTTTAGGGGCCATACTAGGATCACAATTTTTATTTATTTATTGCATTACTTGAATGCCTTAATATTTTCCCACTTTGCATGCTTGCTTGTCTATTTATGTTATTTAGTTTACTTGTAGATAGACAACATTGCATGCTTAGGTCCCTTAAAAGAATATTGAGATATTGTCTTTCCATATCATAACCCATGAGGCCCTTAGAATTTGTTGGATAGTTTTCGCCTTAGCGAGGTGTCCTTCTTTGACTTTGGGATAGTGCGGGCATATCTAATAGGGGCATGTAAACCTTGATACGGTTATACTCAACAAGAGACCAAAAGACTTAGTTTTGGATCTTGAGGCATAAGGATGAGTTTAACATAAGATGTGACCATCAACCAAGAGTTATAAAGGGTTATAATTAGTAAAGAGTTTACTTACCTTGATTACATGAGATTTGGGGAAGTGTCTAAGTACGCTCAAGTTTCATTTAAGATAGGATCTTGGAATCATTTTACTCAGGAAGGGACAATTTTAATTGATTAGAATGCGCAATACCTTAATTTTTATATCTTGTCTAAATTTTAAGATATTGCATGTCAAGCATAATTTATATGCATTTTTTTTTATTCTGTTTCTGTAGTTACTACGTCTTCTTAACACCTCAAAATCACCCTCCACTCAATTGTTGAGAAAAATAAGTTGAACGACACAAATTTATTTGATTGGGAAATGAATTGAGAGTTGTTCTCAAAACTGAGGGTCAACAGGATCAAGAAAGGATTTACGTTATTGAAATCCTAACAGCCAAGTCTCATTCTTAGGTATTAGATACTAGATGTGGTTCTCACATTATTTCGAATGTGGAAGGACTAAGAAATAGGAGACGGTTGCAAAAGGGAGAGATAGATCTTCGCGTTGGAAATGGAGCAAGAGTTGCTGCACTTGCCATTGGAGATTATTATGCTCAAGCCCATATGTGTAGTACTGGACTATACATATTGGATCTCAAACCTGATGTTTATAACGTTAATACAAAAAGGAAAAAGTTGAATAAGTGAAGCCAATCTATGGCATTGTCGCTTGGGCCACATTAGCATCAAACGCATGAAGGAACTCCAAATGTTGGACGTCTAAAGTCATTTGATTTTGAATCATTTGAAACATGTGAATCATGTCTCATGGGCAAGATGACAAGGTCGCCTTTCACTGGTACAAGTGGGAGGACTACTGAGCTGTTAGCTCTCATACATACCGATGTGTGTGGACCTATGAGCACAGAAGCTAGGAGAGGCTATCGATACTTTATTACTTTTACTAATGATTTTAGTAGATATGGGTATATCTACTTAATGAAACATAAATCTGAATCCTTTGAAATGTTCAAGGAATTTCATAAAGAAGTAGAGAAACAAACAGACAAAAAGATAAAGGCACTTCGATCAGATCGAGGGGGTGAATATCTGAGCCACGAATTCGACTATCATTTGAGGAGTTGTGGGATTCTAACACAACTGACTCCACCGGGTACACCACAGCTGAATGGTGTATCTGAGAGAAGAAACAGGACATTGTTAGACATGGTCCGCTCAATGATGAGTTTTGCTAAGCTTCCTACATCCTTTTGGGGTTATGCCCTCACTACCGCTACATTCACACTAAACAGGACTCCGTCACGATCAGTTGACAAGACACCACATGAGATGTGGTTTGGGAAGCCTCCCAGCTTGTCATTTCTGAAGGTCTGGGGATGCGAGGCTTATGTAAAGCGTTTACTATGTGATAAGCTCGCACCCAAATCAGACAAATGCTTTTTTATAGGTTACCCCAAGGAAACGAGGGGTTATTATTTCTATAATCCCGTTGAAAACAAAGTGTTTGTTGCTCGGGATAGTGTCTTTTTTGAAAAGGATTTCTTTTCCAAGAAGTCAAGTGGGAGAAATGTTCAGCTTGATGAGATTCAAGCAGAGCAACAAACTGCACAGCACGAGGACATAGAAGATGTCACAGAGGAACTTGATTTTGGAAGCATACCTTCACAAAGGGAAACCACCCAAATTCAAGATGCAGTTCCTCAAGTTGATGAAGCACCCGAGGTCCCACATACTGATATGGTCAATCCTCCGGCTGAAGAGGTCCCACATACTGATGTGGTCGATCCTCTGGCTGATATCTCTCCAGCTGTGGGACCACTTTGGAGATCAAACAGGCCAAGGCGGCAACCTAGACGATATGAGGATTTTGTCTTGACTGCTGATGTTCTACTTTTAGAGAATGATGAGCCTGCTACCTATAAACAAGCAATGGCGGACCCCGATTCCGAAAAATGGATTGGAGCCATGAGATCCGAAATGGACTCCATGTCTGAAAATCAAGTTTGGGACTTGATAGATTTGTCTGATGGGGGTAAAACCCATTGGATGCAAATGGGTCTTCAAGATCAAGACAGACAAGGATGGAAATGTTTCTGTCTATAAGGCAAGATTAGTTGCAAAGGATTTAGACAAGTTCATGGTATTGACTATGATGAAACGTTCCCACTGGTCGTAATGATCATGTCCATTAGGATAATCCTAGCAATTTCCACTTATTATGATTATGAGATATGGCAAATGGATGTCAATACCGCCTTTCTAAATGGTTATTTAGAAGATAATGTATACATGATGCAACCAGAAGGTTTTGAGGATCCATAGAATTCTAGGAAAGTATACAAGCTTAAGAAGTACATCTATGGACTTAAGCAAGCATTCAGGAGTTGGAATCTTTGTTTTGATGAAGTGGTCAAAAAGTTTGATTTCATCAGATGCGAAGAAGAGCCCTGTGTTTACAAGAAATTTAGTGGGAGCAAAGTGGCCTTCCTGGTTCAATGTGTAGATGACATATTACTCATTGGAAATGATATTCCTGTGCTGTATTGGTGAATGGAGGTGATGACGAATTGGTCGTCAAGGGCTATACTGATGCGAGTTTCCAGACAGACAAAGATGATTTTGAGTCTCAGGCTGGATACGTCTTCATTCTGAATGGAGGAGTTATCATCTAGAAGAGCTCGAAGTAAAAGAGATTTTTCTAGTTTTATATGTGGATGACATATTACTCATTAGAAATGACATCCATATGTTGGAGACATTTAAGTACTGACTTAAGAAGGATTACTAAATAAAGGACTTGGGAAATGCTGAGTACATACTAGGAATTAAAGTCTATGGAGATAGACATATGAGACCTACTGGTCTGAGAAAGAGTTAGCGTCAATGGTGTATAAGAAAGAACATCCTATGGTACTTAAGAAGGACTAAGGATGAATTCTTGGTTTATGGAGATAATGACGAGTTAGTCGTCCAGACAAGTGCTACGAAAGTGCCACATGATTCAATACTATGTTGATAGAGGAGACATGAGGTTGTGCACATTGCACAGACGATAACATTGCAGATATTTTAACCAAGCCTATGTCTAGACCCAAGTGTGACAGTCACATTCGAGTCAAGGGGCTCAAACACATTAGAGAGTTCTTTTGAGACTTTGTTTGTTTTATGATAAATCTTGTTTATTGTTATCACAAACATTTATGCTTGACATATATATGAGTTTCATATTATTATTTAATCACGGCTTGAGATTATAAAAAATATCCAAACAATTTAATAGTTAACAAATGGGTTCATCAAAATTGTTTTGGTGAATGAAACCCCATTAAGTGAACTGAAATTATAAAATTGTTAGAAGTCCATGGTCTGAGTCATTAATTTGGATACAAATGACTATATTAAAGACCATATTGTGAGATTGATTGATAACACCGGGTTTCATGTGTTATAGAGACATAGTGATGTCTAATCAATTACATATATGTGTATAGCGATACATGTCGGACCAACCGATCTTAGGATTCTTCAGGACATTACTGCAGAGTTCTAGGAATATTCATGATTAGTGAGTTCCTTAGACATGAGTATGATATAGTTATCATTTGGCTGCTGGTATGTTTTTGACGCTGTTAAACGCTGACCGTAACAGGCAGTTATAAAGGCAATGATTGGGATTGCCAAAAGTTGAGTGGGAGCTATAGTCGTACAAGATTGGATATGTCCTCCTATTCCATGTATACCATGATACATTTGGAAAGGGTTGGTGTCTCGGCCACTTGAAGAGTGAGAACTGTGAAAACGCATGACCATGCTCAGATTGATTATAAGTAATCATTTGTACTGACAGTTCGATCTCAGGAGTTCAAGAAACATATTTGGCGGTAAAGATGAGTTTCATCATATAGTCAAATAAGACATTAAGCGACAAAGGAATTTTAACATTGCACACTTGTTTTAAGGACAAGTGGGAGATTGAAGGAATTGTGTCCTTTAATCAAATGTGCAATTACTAATTATGAAATAGGACTATTTATGGAGATTAATAATCCAGATATTTTAGGGGTCGCATGCTATTGCTAGTGGCCAATACGACTTATGGGAATAAACAGGTTAAGCCCATGGCTAGAATAACTGGGTCCTATGAGATCACACACTTAGAGTTTATGGACTGGATCAAACGAATCCGTAGGCCCGGTAAATCTATTGAATTTGAAGTATTTGGGAGAATTAAAGAGATAGATTGTCTATAAAGTAAAAGATAATAGTTATCTATTAGTTAATGATAAAGAAAAATATGTCTTTGAGATATATATAATATATATAATATTAATTAGTTTGTACGTATGATATACGTGGGGATATAGCAATAGAGTGATTGATATTTTACCCACGTGATTTTCTAATAAGAGATATAGATCTTTTATATGGAGTATATGGTAAATGAGAGATTAACCATAGATATATATTCGTAATATTGAACAAAGGAACTAGTGCTTCTGACGGTTTGTTCAAAACGCAGTCATTAGATAGTTTTCTTGTTCATCCTCTCGCTTGTGTCAAAGGTTATGCCTTTGAGTTTTTGGGTATTGCAGAAGAGACTTAAAGGTGATCCAGTTTATTGTTTGTGTGGACTAATTAGAGGAGTCACGGTTGAGGCTCTAATCTCTCCATTCCAGCGAGATTCAAATAAGCATTAAGGGATTTTTATTCTTTCCTATATACGATCTATTTAGTTTATGCATGAGATCCTTGGTTAGATGTTTGGAAAACGTTTCCTGAAATTTCGCTTTAAGAAATTGAAACTAAATTAGGATGATGAAACTGTATTCTCACCTATGTGTTAAAAAGCATATCACTGATTATACTTATGTTATGAACCTTCAAGTCTAATGTTATGAACTTGTGTTTAAAAGCAAATCACCGATTATAGCCATGTATTCTCACCTATGTGTTTTCTAGAGAGGCTAGTGCCACACAAGCTCTGGATAAGTAATAGACAAGGTACCATGTGTCAATGGTGCCTAGCTATGGAATCTTGATATCAATTTTCGGATTCTCTGCTCAACGATTTTCCAAGGTTAGTGTCTATGTGTGAATGCCAAATTTGTTAATTGTAACGAGAAGCGGCTTGGACAATGAAACAGCTTGTTAAATTAGGTATGATCTTGTTCCATGTGATCTTGTTCCTGTTGTGCTACAGCTGCAAAGTTGGCACACTTCTCAGCCGAGATTCGACATATCCGAGTTCTCTGAAGCTTTTCTTTCTCCGACAAGGAAGTTGTTGTTGTTGCAATCCTTTCGCCGAGATGCCTTATTGGTTCCGCTAACAGGAGGTGGTAATTTTTGTTGTTCATATGGTTATCCTTGATCCGCTAGTCTGTTGCTCTGGATTCTAGCCTTTCCGTCATTTATAGATTTTCTTTATGGCTTTAATTGGTTGTTTTACCCTTCTGTGCAGGGGAAACAGATGATTTTGATAATGAGGTTTTCAAACATGAAAATCTGCCGAGGATGGACTTACAGTCTTCTCTAACTTCAATAATGGATGAGAAATTAGATTCTTCAGAGCGGGTATTCTTGGAAACTGATGCTGGGTTTGCTCAGGAAAGTACTTGTTTCGAAATGAATAATTGTCCTTTTATTTCTGGTGTGAATTCAATGGCTTGGGGAATATGGCGGACACAAATAAGAAGCTCCAAGCTTCATCATTCAGAGAACTTCTTTTATTTCTGGGAATCCTTGTATCACGGTGCATGCATTTCGTGAGCTTCATGAGAATACAGTTCTAGATTGTCCTTCAGAAGTGGAGAAAGGAAACAACAAGTGGTTTGAATGGGGCCCTTCTGCTTCCTCTGATTGTTTGCCAACCTCTGGGGGCAAAGCCACTTCATGGGGATAAAGAAGGTCTATATTATTCTGGGGATCAGATGTCAACTCACTGTGCAGGAAGGAATAGTTCAAAGAAATGGCTGCTATCGTTTTTAACCTCGGTTGAAACCAAGAAGCAAGATGGATTCATTCGGACCTATTTCCTGGTAAGTCAATGTTTCCTTGCTCAGCAAAGGTTGTATCATTTCATATATTCAATGATGATGATTCATTTTTGGACATCCTTTCTCATGGCTCTCCTGTAACCTACACAGGAGTTCGGAAACTTGTTCGATAAACCAGTAGGTAATGTTTCAAATCCTGCAGATGTAACCTCGCTAGAACATGATCTGAAGACCGATGCTAATAGTGGAATGGGAAGTAGTAAGCAATGTTTAAAAATATTTTCAAGCAATTCTTTTGACCTGATTGGTTTTGCTTTTATTCAAGTAAATGCTGCAATTAGTGGTAGTGGTAGACCAAGACAAAGATGTAGGAATAGTTATTGTTGTTAGTAGGATAAATACACATGGAATTCAATGGATCTGCTTTGTAAAGTTGGAAGAAAAAGATAAAAACAACTCTACCTGGATTGACTTTCAATTCTCTGATAATCTGCTTGTTGCCTCAATGCTTATGGGTTGATTTTGTTTTATGGTGCGATGAATGGTGAATATGTTGCACGCTTGGACATTTTAGAGATGTCTGGGCTGAAGCCTCAACGGTTTATGCAGGTCCAAGAAGAAACACTAGCGGCCTTTAAAGACGACAAAATTGAATGTGATAAATTTACGTCTGAAAGTTTTGGTTCTGTTAATTGAAAAGGTTTCCAAAAATTACTTGTTGCTCCTTATACGTCTCTCTTGGCCGCAGTGGATGAAAATGGAGCAGTTTTTGTAATATGTGCTAGCGATCATGTTCCCGAGAGGTATTATGCTCTTGATAGATTGCCTTACAAGAGGTTTGGCATGCTATCTCCCTGGATTGTTGGCAATACTGATATAAGCTGTCAAAAGGTAGTGTTGATAAATTCAACATGCCCAAGGTTAGATGAACCTGATATAATGTGGAAATGCTTCAATGATGAGCTCAGTACTGTTGACAACTGGTGGCGTCATGAGAGGGTGAGTCAAGGTGACTTGAGTTCAAGTGGTTTTGCTGAAACACACTAGAAGAAAAGTAAGCGATTTCCTCAGTCTGTACGAGCGCTGCATTGCCGCAAGTTATTTCTTCCAACCTTTTTCCCTGCTGTAGATGATATGATTTGTTTCTCTTCTTTTAGGATAACTAGGCTTTGTAGAAGAATATGTTTAGAGGGAACAAAATGTTCATATGTTTCTCATGCAAATTTGCATCTAGAAACGAACTTGTATGGTGATAGATCCTCTAACTTTGGAGAAAATTTTGGCCTCAAAGCTGAACGAGAAACTTTAACCGGAGAGGTTGTTGGATGCATGTTCCATGGTTGTATCTATTTGGTGACAGTAAGTGGTCTCTCAGTTGTTCTTCCATCTGTGTCAATTTCATCACATTTAGAATTGAATCAGTATTTTAATGAATTATGTATATTATCTTAATATACTACTCCCTCCGTCCCATTATATAAGCCCCATTTCATTTTCCGACACTATTCACAATCCGAGATAATCTTCTCGATTTCTTCCAATTTACAAGCGAAAACATAGTCATGTGGGATTTTGTTTGATTCGTCTTAACAAGTACTATAACAATTTCAAATTTTTATATTTTTTACTAATACGTAACTAGAGATATTGACAAAACAAAACGCGCATTGACATACGTGCGGGGATGAAATGAGGCTTATATAGTGGGACAGAGGGAGTATAAAATTAGGGGTTCCTCCAATTAATCACACCACATTTAATGTTTTGTTTCTAATTTATGTATTTTATTGATTGTTTTTCTTTTCCCATTTCTTTCTTACGTTTACGAATATGTCACTCAAATGAAGATTCTGATGCACCAAAATATGTCTATAGTGGATCTGTATTAAACTTATCATCATCTTCTACTCTTTCGTTCCGCAAAGTGTGAAGTTTTATAAGCCGTAAAACTCGTGCGTAGCGCGGGCCAAAAAAGTCTAGTCGTATATAAAAAAATTATTTCTTATCATCTTCATTTACAAACAAAATTGTAAAAAATCATAAATTAAAGATAAATTTTTGTTTTTATGAATCTAAGTAATATTAGAATATTTTTGATGGAAGACAAAAGAATGGTTTATAAAAAATCAATGAACCTGACATTGAAACTCATGAACCCGCAAGTGATGATTGTATATTGGTTGCCTTAAAATTTTTGGTGCAAAATCGTTGTTATGAACCTGCAAAACCGTCGTTATTAACCTACCCTAGTTTCAGCATGAACCTAAGGATTTTTGGTGCAATGTGTTCCTAACAAAAATAACCGGGCTAAGAAAATCCATTAACTTGCAAAGCTATCAACATGAACCTCCAAGATACCGAAATGAACCTGAAAGGATATCAGCGTGAACCCACAAGGCTACCGACCGAACTTGCAAATATATCAGAATGAACTAGCGAGACTACATATATGACCCTTAGAATATGTTTTATGAACTTACATTTCTTGTTTATGAACTTATAATTAGTATAAAATTAGCACAAAGTTTTATGAACCACCCGCTAATGTTCGTGATCCAACACATACCTCGCTTTTATGAATGTCGTGTATAGTGTTTACGAATATCCTCTTGTATACGAGCATGCTCGGAAAACAAAAGAATGGTTTATTAAAAATAAATGAACCTAACACTGAAACTCATGAACCTGCAAGTGATGATTGTATATTGGTTGTCTTAGGTTCATGGTTGTTTAAACTTAGTTTAAACACAAGTACAAGTTCATGTGTATTAGTTTAAACTTAGCGTGAGCCCAATGTTGGTGTAACCAAAAGCTACAAAACTCTATTGGGCTAAGATCATCACTCCAAACAATGGTACATACCCCTTTTTTTATGAACCCATTGTATTCTTTTGTATGAACCCGAGATTTGAAACTTTGAATCTTACGAAGGCCACGAAAGATAAAAATATGAACCTAAGTACAAATTCATATGTTTCAATGAGAGGTTCATTGAATTAATGGGTAGGTTCACGTGTATCAACGTGCAAGTTCATTCTTTTTTTATGAATAAATTGCAAATTTTTTACGAACCTAGAGTCTTAATCTTACATAGGCTAGAAAAGTGAAAATATACGGATCAATAGTACAAAATGTGAACCTCTAGTATAAAATTGGTGAACCTCTAGTGTACAGCTTGTGAACCTGCATTTATATGTTTGTGAATCTATATTATAAAATTAATGAACTGTCTATTATGAGTTTGTGAACCTATTTTCTAAATCTTATGAACCGTTAATCTAATTTTTGTAAATCTTGTAGGTTCAACAGAATAGACTTGTAGGTTCAACATGTTAAACTTGTAGGTTAAAAAGGTTAGATTTGTAGGTTCAACAAGTTAGACTTGTAGGTTCAACAGGCTATACTTGTAGGTTCAACAGGTTAGACTTTGACCAATGGCAACTGGAAACAATATCTGGATGCTGAAAGTAGAGGGTGGTTGCCTTGTAATAAAAATACCAAGTTCATTGATTGATTTATACCACATTCATTGATTTACACTTGCAAGTTCTTAATTTCACTTGTTCGGGTTTATTGATTTATTTATACATGTTCATTGATTTACACTTACAAGTTCACCACTTCAGTTGTTCAGGTTCATGATTTATGTGTGTAGGTTCTTCGGTTTATGTTTATACGTTCATAGACTTTGAGTTCATGAAAATTATATCTTAAGTTTTAAAAACAACTTCTTGATGAATCTGCCGCTTCTTACCGATGAACTTGCTTATTATACTTATGAACCTATATTTATGTTTATATTTTTGCAAAATTACACAAAGTCGTTGTGATTATGAAATGTAACCCGAACGACCAAAAATTCAAACAAGCTAGTCAGGAAATAATAAAGGAATTTAAAGATGTTTTTGTTAATGGAAGTACTTTTGTACTAGAGAGGAAAATGGACGAATACACTTTGCATCGCTAGGTATCCATTCCAAAGAGCTAAGATCCCTTCAGTATTGGACTGACATCACTTTACTATTAAATTATCATGAGTTGACTATAACATTGAAGTTCATGACTAAACACATTGAGGTTCAAAATTAATTCATTAAGGTTCAATATACATTGTTGGATTAATTTTTAATCTATACTAGATTCGGACCCCCGCGCTACGTGGGACAATTACGGATTTTCGTATACGATATAATGTCGTAAATAGGCGGTTTAGGGCGTAGATAGTCGGAGGACGACAGTGGAGATGAAGATAAAACGAAGATCTTCGAGAGAAGGATGGTGACCTTTTATCTTTGATTTAAATTTTTTTCTTTTCATTTATTTTAATAAAAATATGGCACGTATATGAAACAACAATTATGTATATGGCTAAATTTCAACTTAGCACCTCACATTCTCACCAATTCGATATATCAGGAAGATGACCATCATCCTCCATCTCCTTAAGCAACTCCACAACTTTCCCTACATTGATTTTTAACCGGGGAAGAAGGGGCATCGAGATGAAACAAAGGGATTGACGAACGGGGTAGATATCGGAATGAGTTTGGAGATTGTGGTAGATGAAGGAGACGAAGAGGATGTGTTCTTAGTTGGTGATGAAATTAGCATTAAGAGAAGAGTTAATTAGGGTAAAGATTTAAAATATTAGCATTCAGATTAATTTTTAACCAAAGAAGGAGGCACCGGGATGAAACGAAGAGATTGACGAACGGGATAAAGACGAGAATGAGTTTGGAGATTGTGATAGAGGAAGGAGACGAAAATGATATGTTCTTAGTTGATGATTAAATTAACATTTAAGAGAAGAGATAATTAGGATAAAATTTAAAACATTAGCATTTATTAGGTATAAATTACCATTACTTCTTCAAACTCATCAACTTTTATATATAGATAGATTAGCTAAAAAAAGGAGAGCAATGTGTTTTATAACACATGATGTGAGTTCGAATCATACATAGACTAAGAAAATAGAAAAAAAATGTAATGAACCTACGAGGGAGAACTCATGAACCTACAAGATAAATTTAATAAACTTGTAACAAACCTAATGAATACAAGATAAATTTAATGAATCGTTAAAAAAACCTAATGAACTTACAAGAGTCAAATTCCGCAAACATATCTACACAAACTTAGTAATTTACTCATCCAAGTTCACAAACTTATAACCTAAAGTTCATAAACTTAAAAATGAAAGTTCATAGAATTTTTTAAAAGGTCACTAATTTTAAATTTATGATTCATGAAAAATGTACCAGACTTTCATAGAAAAGTAATATGAAGTTCATCAATTTTATTTTGAAGGTTCCCATGAATTTTTCTTCTTCTAGATAGTGTGTTGCCTTTCTTTTTCATTTGTGCTAGGGCTCTCGTGATTACGTGTCCATGTAATTAGAAAAGGCAAAAGAAATTAAATTGTATCAACCAGAGAAATGAACACGCATACAAACTATTATGAACTTGCATCGAAAGTACTATGAACTTTTCATTATTTTATCTTGCTAAACAAAATTCTTATTAATTACTCCATGAACCTGGATCAATACTAGCGAACCTGCAAGTGAGAACTAAAGAAACGGTAAGTTAAAACTTATGAATTCGCAACTGAAAGCTAATGAACTTGCAAGTGAAAACTAGTGAACCTACAAGTAAAAAGTAACGAACCTGCAAGTGAAAACTAGTGAACCTGCAAGTGAAAACTAATGAACTTGCAAGTGAAAACTAGTGAACCTGCAAGTGAAAACTAATGAACCAGCTATAAGTCTTATTATTGTCAGAAAGTTTCTTGTGTATTGGGTTTTTTGATGACTTGGGAATCATTTCAATATGTATGTTTATTGACTACTGGAAATTTGCAATTCAATGACACATTTCAAGGTCAGAGCAAACACATCCTCATAGGTTCATTGGTTAAGCTAGACAGGTTCATTAGGGTATCAATGCAGGTTCATGAAGTAAGCAAAAGTTCAATAAGAAAAGAATGAATCAATCCCATGAACTTTGATATGTAAGCGCATTTGTTTAGAAGAATAACAAGAAAAAAAAGTTGGGGATAAATATCTCATGAACCTACAAGACTATCAAAATGAACCTGCAAGGCTATCGGCGGCAAGGCTATCGTCACAAACTTGCAAATCTCTCATCATGATTTAGTAAGACTATCAATATGACCTTTAGAATAGGATTCATTAACCTATAATTAGTATAAATCTAGCATTAATTTTATGAGTCACCCGCTAATGTTTGTGAACCGACAATATAAAGTGATGAACTTGTATGCATAAATTAATGAACCTACAAGTATCTCTCATATATGAAAGTTGTGTGTAGTGTTTTCGAACCTCCTCTTGTATACGATCAGATTCATGATATATTTATATTAACTTATGGTAAATTTCTCATGAACTTTGATATGTAAGTGCATTTTGATAAAAAGAATAACAAGAAAAGAATCGAGTATAAACAAACTCATGAGCATCCAAGACTACCGAAATGAACCTAGAGTCTGAATCTTATACATATGTTTCAATGAAAGGTTCATTGAATTATCGGGTAGGTTCATGAGTATCAACGTGCACGTTCATTCTCTTTTTTTTTATGAATAAATTGCAATTTTTTTAAGAACCTAGAGTCCGAATCTTACATAGGCTAGAAAAGTAAAAATATAAACCTCATTGAAGATTCATATTATTTAACGGGGTAGGTTCATTTGTATCATCGTGCGGGTTCATGACGTTTTTTTATGAATTTATTGTAATTTTTTAATGAACCCGGAGTTCAAACCTTACATAGACTACAAAGTTAAAATATGAACCTAGTTAAAGATCCATATGCTTTAACGAGAGGTACATGTGAAATAACGGGTAGGTTCATTTGTATTAACGTGCAAGTTCATGTTACTTTTGATAAATCTATAAAAAAAAATTAATGAACTCGAAGTTTAAATCTTACATAGGTTACGAAAGAGAAAAAAACGAACCTAAGTACAAGTTCATATGTTTTAACAAGAGGTTCATGTCAATTAACATCCATGTTTATGTGTATAATTGTGCAGGTTCATGATGTTTTTGTATCAATCTATTGTAATTTTTTAATGAACCTGAAGCTCAAATCATTGAACCTCTTGTATTTTACATCTTTTGATTTACAATTAATAAACCTGTAAAGCTAATAACCTCATCTATAATGTTATGAACTTCATTAGTAATGTTTATGAACCTCCGGGTGTATGAACTTGCACTAAAAATGTAACACCCCCATATTATCTTGGGAACATTACCGCCGGTGACCTCAGACTTTGAATGTCCGATGTCACACAAGGCTTTACAGTATGCATCGCAAAACAAAAGAGTGATTGAAATGCAATACATTTATTAAGAAATCAAATGAGTTTACAAATGCGGAAGCGATTACAACGGAAAACATAATATAAATGACTTTACAGAATGTACAACAAAAGACTTGAATAAAAATAGAGATTTATAGAATAGGCCTTAAACTCTAAATCTTTATTAGTTGCCTTCAACGCCGGAGACTTGATTCTTCACTTCTGAGAAAAATCACCTGATGTACCGTATAGGGACGGATGACCCTCGCCAATCATGCAAGGAAAGAATGCGGTTGGTTAGTCTAATGAAAGACTATGCAAATGAGATTTATGTGAGGTTCTTGTATTCGTATCTAGTTGTCTCTATCGTACTCGACTAATAACTGAGAAGCGAAAGAGCTTTCGATACTCCTACTGGATAATTTGAAGAGGTATGCAAGAAAGAGAAGACTCCAAAAGATTGAGTCTTATGGGAAGAATATGATTTGGGAACATTATAGTTAATTTTCACACAATACTTTTAAATCAACCAACTTAGAATAATGAGCTGACAATCAACCTCATCACATATAGTGTGAATCACCACACATGTGAATCTAGATTGAAAAGAAAGTCATCAAACAAGAGGTTGTGCGGTTTCCACGTTGTACTCCTCGCCCGAGGTATATTAATTATGTGCTCAACCGACACTTATCTTATTCACTTCCAAAACGTACATTCACGTTATTAGCTTTTAAACCACATCTCATCTCCTCCAGGATATACGTGGACGAATTTATAATGGCACTGGCTAAGTGCACCTCCACTTATATTTGAATAAGCGGAATGGTTATGACCCAATCGAAGGGCAATAGGAAATTTCTAAATATGCATCCATGAGCAGCCGGGAAAGGCCCAACAGAGGAGGTCATCACCCTCCACTTGCCCTCGACAACAAGTTGCTTTGCAACTTTGGAGCAGCAAAGAACAACTCCAACAATGGAGTTTCCGACAGCAGTTCGACTCACCTTGGCACACCACTCCGGCGAGGCTTGGCGACTCAGAGACGACTCGGAATGGCTCGGAACGGCTCGACGACTGGAGCCAACAAGAAAACGTTAGGGTTTAAATAAAACCTTGAGCTCGGTTTTAATGACGAAATCGAGAACTCACCGAAATCGGATGAAGAAGAGGGTCAAGAGCTCGTCGACGACCGAAAGAAAAGAAACTGAAGGAGAATGAAACTTTTTAAAGGAACAAGAGAGAGATCGAGAGAGAAAATGGTGGAAGGAAAAATTCTTGATCGAGGGTTTTATAGGCTTTTCTTCTCGGATTCTCTAGCCATCCGGTCAAAGGTGTCATCAAAGAGAGTAAATCCGGGTATAAAGTTGGCATTAAAGATGGCCATTGAAGACAAGGAATTGAAGGGGAATAAAAAAAACGCGTTGAAGAAATCTGTAGATTTGGAAGGTTGAAGACGATGACGTCGAAGGGGAATAAAAAAACGCGTTGAAGAAATCTGTAGATTTGGAAGGTTGAAGACGATGACGTCATCCGCCAAAAAAGAAAAATTCAAACTAAGAGCATCTACATTGGTGTTACTTAGAGTAACAAATTCCATTTAAAAATTAAAAATAAAAATGACATGACAACTTTTGTGATAGAACCAATGTAATGAGTGGAGAGAAGTAACAAAGAAGTGTTACTCATTCTTACACAAATCACTTCATTTGTCCAATCATTTATCAACACGTGGAGCAATAGTAATTTTTTGCCATATTTTTATATCGTCATTAGATAGAAGGAACATATATTATTCTATTTCCTTAAAGATAAAACTAGGGTTAACCTATTTAAAGGGTTAACGCCTTCTTTGTATTCATTCAGCCACCTCGAACAATAACATAAGTACAAGCCCTTAAACCCTAATAACTCATCGTGTTCTTGAGTGTTAAGATTGTTACCGTCAAGTTTGATCTTTGCCCTACAATTGCTTAGTTATCATCTCGTTGATAATTTAGCTACAAACAAGGCCTATCTAGATTTTAGACTTTATGTTTTGTGTTTTGCATATGAGGTTTATCTGAGTTGCATATGGGGTTTATCTTTATTGCATATGAGACCTATCTAGATTGAAAACATTAAGTTTTGTGGTTCGCATATGAGGTTTATTTCGTTTGCATATGGGGTTTATCTAGATTGCATATTAGGCCTATCTAGATTTTAAACTTTTTTTGTGTGTTTTGCTTATGAGGTTTATCTTGATTGTATATGAGGCCTATCTAGATTTTAAACATTAAGTTTTGTGGTATGAGGTTTACTTTGTTTGCCTATGGGGTTTATCTAGATTGCTTATGAGGCCTATCTAGATTGAAACTTTATGTTTTGTGTTTTGCTTATGAGGTTTATTTCAGTTGTATATGGGGTTTATCTTGATTGCATATGAGGCCTATCTAGATTGAAAACATTAAGTTATGCGGTTTGCATATGAGGTTTATCTTGTTTGCATATGGCGTTTATCTATATTGCATATGAGGCCTATCTAGATTTTAAACTTTATGTTTTGTGTTTTGCATATGTGGTTTATTTGAGTTGCATATGGGGTTTATATTGATTGCATATGAGGCCTATCTAGATTGAAAACATTAAGATTTATGGTTTGCATATGAGGTTTTCCTAAGTTGCATATGGTGTGTATCTAGATTGCATTTGAGCCATATCTAGATTGTAAACTTTTTTATATGTGGTTTGCATATGAGGTTTACTTTGTTTGCATATGGGGTTTATGTAGATTGCATATGAGGTCTATCTAGATTTTAACCTTTATGTTTTGTGTTTTGCATATGAGGTTTATTTGAGTTGGATATGGGGTTTATCTTGATTGCATATGAGGTCTATCTAGATTAAAAACTTTAAGATTTGTTGTTTGCATATGAGGTTTATTTGAGTTGCATATCGGGTTTATCTTGATTGCATATGAGGCCTATCTAGATTATAAACTTTATGAACTGTGGTTTGAATATGAGGCCTATATCTAGATTGTAAACTTTTTATGCTTTGTGATTTGCATATGAGGCTTATCTAGATTTTAAACATTATGATTTGTGTTTGGTATATGAGTTGTTTCTGGTTTGCATATGATGTTTATTTGAGTTGCATATGGGCTTTTATCTGGTTTGCATATGAGGCCTATCTTATTTGCATATGATGTAAACTTTATGATTTGCATTTGAAGTTTACCTTGTTTGAATTTGGCCTGGTTTGCATACGAGGTTTACCTGTAATGCATATGAGTTGTTTTCTGTTTTGCATATGATGTTTACCTGGATTGTAGGCATATTAATATACGAAAACAAGCATTTCAACTGGTTTGAATTCCTTCTTAAGCAATAAGTTTCAAAACAGTATGATTACATTAGATGTAAATAAGAATCAGTATCTAAAATATGCCATAGGATTCTATGTATTCTGGCTTGCTTTCAATCAAATTGATGCAACTATGCATTTCTCTCAAGAGATGTATCATTAGTACTTTGTTCTCCTCTATTTCAACACTTTCTTTGTAAAACAAACCATCAATGTTGAACACTGGCTGTAATAAAACTTCTTTTGTCCAGCAATTGTCAATATACTTCTCTGGCACTTCCTTAAGCCCCTTGTTCCTCATAACCACAAACATGTGTTGGCAAGGCAAGCCAACTCGCATAAATTTGTTGCATGTGCAACATAAATCAACACTATCAGAATCTGTGATTGTGTACCTTTTGGTATTCTCTTGTTCAATCTCATATTTTGCCATTGTGCCTTCCTTAATCATGCTTGTTACCATGCACTTTTAGATCGAGTTGTAGATAGATTGTTGTATCTCATAAAATACTGAGATTGTGTACACTTTGAAACATGCTTTTTCAACAACCCAATCTGTTTTCATGTTGGCTTTGCTTGTTGATGATGATGCAACAAGCTTGTGTTGTTCATGTCTCTGTTGATCCAATGCACTTTCAAACTGGCTATGGAACTGGATTAACGAAGAGGATTGCACAAGGAATCTGCTAAAGAAGCTATTTTGGCTCTCTGACCTTGTGGTTGTTCTGAACATGCCTCCCATCCTTATATCATTGAAGAATGCATGTATCCAGTATCTCCTTAACTCAAACATTCTCTTCATCCAGTCGTTTTTATGTAATTCATACTTTTCTATAAAATCCCTCCAGCCATCCTCAAACTGTAATCTTGTGATGTATTTATTCCAAACCAGAGCATTGATTGCTTGTTTGAATTCTAAAGTGTTGTAAATTCTGCTTTCTATCTTGTGTGACAACTTGAACATTATATGCCACATACAGAATCGATGCGTTGCATTCTCAAATACTTGTTCAACAGCTTGAATTACTGCAGGATCTTGGTCAGTCAGTATGACGTATGGCTCGTGGCCCATCGCCTTTTTGAAGTTGTCAAATAACCACACGTAGGATTACGTGTTCTCTTTCAACATCAAAGCGACAACAAATGTCACTGATCTCTTGCAATTATCCACTCCGGTAAATGGTATAAATACCATATCATACCTGCATGCAATTCAGAATCTCATTACATTCAAAAGACAAGTTTCTTGTATGTAATTCAGAATCTGAAGCATATTTTATCCACTAGTATCATCACAATTCCCATGTCTTCTGAAGCATATTTAATCCATTACTATCATCTCAATCTTCAAATTCCCTATATGCAAATCAAATTCTCCTTCCATCAAAATCTTAAGTTATTCATATGCAAATCTGAGACTCAATTATCCTTTGTCTCCTGCATACGTAAATATGCCTATATGCAATTCAAAAGTCTTCTATTCAAATGCAAATGTCTTTGTATGCAATCCAAAATATCATTTGACATGTATTCTTCAAAATCAAATTCCAACAAATACACAGTTTCCTATATGCATTTCAGATTTCATTATTTTCAAAAGTCAAGTTCTCTGTATGCAATTCAAAATATTATATTCGAAGTCACAACAACTATATTCCCATTAATAACAACTGAATTAATAAATGAAAAATATTACTAGTTGTAAGTTGCGTCTGCTGTAACAACATCTCCAAAGAACGAGAAACCTTTTCTACTTATAGGATCCGCCCAAAACAGTCTCTCTAGTTAATTTTCCTTGTCCACAAAATAGTCGAAGTAGAATGCCTCACACATGTCTTTCTTCTTCTTCAGTTTATCTTTTATCATTTGCCCATCAAAGCCTTCCATATAAGAATTGATATCTCTCTGTAGATTTTTAAAATTTGTTACGCTAGCTCCTATAGCACCATATGTCCCACCTAGTTCTTTGTAGATTCGGTATCCTCTTGTTGTCCCAACATTTGCATTTCCACAGTTGAGAATGAAATCAGCTTCAAAAGCTCCTATATTTCTGTTGGATTTTGCAAACTGTTTTTCTCTTTCTGTCATCATTGGGTGCGTGTGGCGTTCTACAAATCCATGTACCTTGAACTGCCCTTCCTCGGTCCCTTTCAATGTTATCCTCGCCTTGCATCCTGTACGATTTGTTACTCTTCGTCTCTTTGCTTTGCTTATTTTAGGTGTTCCTGCTGTGATGGGTGAAACTCTTTTGTGTCCCTCTCTATTGCATAAAAGGAACTTTCATACAGTTAGCCCGCCTTTCTTTTTGTTTGTGCTTTTCCTCACTTCAAATCCACACTCCTTGGCATAATTATCATAGAACTCTTCTGCTTGCTCTGTGTTGTCAAATACTTTTCCAACCACTGGTTTCATTTCAGTTCTGCATACTGGAATGTAATAAGTTGTGCCCTCTTGAGAAATTTGAATGTCATTTGTTTCTGCAGCAAGATTTAAATAGATTTTAAATGGAAGTATCCTAAAGCACATGTTTTTCTAGAAAATCAAACTTCCTCTACATGCAATTTAGAATCTCAGTTCAATCTTTAGCAAAGCAAACTATATGCAACTCAGTAATATCAGTTATCAAGACTTCTTCTTATGAATATTTCTCTATATACAATCCATATTCTCATAGTATGCAGAATCCAAGTTCCTAATATGAATATTTTCAATCCCAATTCATTCAACAGTAAAGCAATCTGAATGCAACTTAGGATTTTCAATCTAGATTCTCATAGTATTCAAATATCGAATTCCCTAAATGCAATTCAGAATCTCAATTTTGATGTGTTCTTGATAATAAAATCCCCCAATATGTATTTCAAGCCCCTAAATTTGTTCTATCCCTTCAGAATCTAGGTCGTTGCAATTTGAAGTATCTAATGTTTTAGTCTGACTAATAACCGAAAATAAGTTATAATTCATCGTTGATATCTGTTTCTTCTTCCTGATTTGTCGAATTAGGGTTTAAACCCTCTGACGATGACAATTGTTTCCTAGGTTTTGTTCCTGGAAAGCTTCTGTTAAAATTGAATATTGCTCTTGGTGTAGATTTGTTACAGTTGATGTCGATGCCATTGCTGGAATTGGAGTTCTTCGTGTGTGCTTTTGCTTGTGCTTCCAATTTCGATTGTGATTTGAAGGAAGAAGGAAAAAAATTCGCCGTCGAAATCGCCTTTCCCAATTTCTATCGGGTTCGAGTAGAAGGAAAATTTTCATACATGCACGTGTTTGCGCGCCCGTTTAGAAGCCAGGAGACGCGCGTGAACATTTTCCTTTTAATCGTGGCCATCCGTCTCCACTCTGCGATGAGCAGACGAGATCCGTTCTCACCGGTTCTCACCTATGAGTTGGTTCTCACCAGATCTGAGGAATGAGGATGATGCACACAAAAGTTATAAATCATGCACACATAAGTTATAATTTGTGTCACAAATGGTGTGCATCACCAAATACTATGTGCATGAGTTATAACGTGTGTGCACTTATAAAGGAGCGCTACGCTTGAATATTTTTCGCAGATGATTCGCGCACCCCGGTATTTTATTCGCGCACCCCAGTATTTGTCCTCAACCAGGGTGAGGACAAAAGTGTTCGAAAATATCTTATTTTTGTCCTCCACGTTATAACGGACAATAAATTATCCGAAAACTATCCGATATTTGGTTATGTTGAACCAAAATGAACCCTTACATTTGCCCTTCATAAGGTTGAGGACAAATCTAATATCCGATTAACTTGTCCTCTACTCGTTGAGGACAAAAAAAATGAATTTGTCCTCAACACAACAGGTGCGCTAAAAATTTAAGGGGTGCTCCTATAAATCACACCACTAAAAGTTTTAGCGTGCCTATACTCAACATAGTTGAGGACAAAATAATTTTTTTTGTACTCAACGGAGTAGAGTACAAATCGACCGGATATTGAATTTGTCCTCAACCTCGTGAAGGACAAATGTAACGGTTAATTTTGGTTCAACATGAGGACTGAGGATGATGCACACAAAAGTTATCAATCATGCACACATAAGTTATAATTTGTGTCACAAATGGTGTGTATCACCAAATATTATGTGCATGAATTATAACGTGTGTGCACTCATAAAGGAGCGCTACATCTGGATATTTTTAGGCTGTTTATAATCGCACCACTTAAAGTTATAGCACGCCTGTACTCAACATAGTTGAGGACAAAATAAAAAAAATTGTACTAAACGGAGTAGAGTACAAATCGACCGGATATTGAATTTGTCCTCAACCTCGTGAAGGGCAAATATAACGGTTAATTTTGGTTCAACATGAGGACTGAGGATGATGCACACAAAAGTTATAAATCATGCACACAAAAGACACCATTTGTGTCACAAATGGTGTGCATCACCAAATACTATGTGCATGAGTAACGTGTGTGTACTCATAAAGGAGTGCTACGCCTGGATATTTTTACAAAGTCTTTATTTGGCACACCCTAAAAGTTTATTTAACACACCCATACATTCGTCACGAAGGTATTTGGTCAGACATTCGTCACGAAGGTATATGGCCAGATATTCGTCACGAAGGTTTTGGGGAGATTCGTCACGAAGGTATTGGAGAGATCCGTCACGAAGGTATTGGGGAGATTCGTCACGAAGGTATTGGAGAGATCCGTGACGAATCTTTTTTTTTAAAAAAATAAAAAATTCAGAATCTTGTAGAGAATTTCGATACGAGTCCGTGCATATAAAATACGTCCAAAACGGACATCGTTTGCCCTTCCAAAAGCCTAAAAACAAAACAGTCGTTTTTGTTAAGTTCGTAATATTTAAACATAATGCATAATTATAAAAAAAATAAAAAATTCAGAATCTTGTAGAGAATTTCGATACGAGTCCGTGCATATAAAATACGTCCAAAACGGACATCGTTTGCCCTTCCAAAAGCCCTAAAAACAAAACAGTCGTTTTTGTTAAGTTCGTAATATTTAAACATAATGCATAATTATACTTTATAATTAATAAACTAGTGATATTAAATGATAATATACAATTATAGTATATAAATTTAATTGCATGATTTTTAACTATAATATATAATTATATTATACAAATACTAAATTTATATAAGATTTTGCTTTTACAAACTTAACGCATGCGACTATTTTGTTTTGGAGGCTTTTGGAAGGGCAAACGATGTCCGTTTTGGACGTATTTTATATGCACGGACTCGTATTGAAATTCTCTACAAGATTCTGAATTTTTTATTTTTTTAAAAAAAAGATTCGTCACGGATCTCTCCAATACCTTCGTGACGAATCTCCCCAATACCTTCGTGACGGATCTCCCGAATACCTTTGTGACGAATCTCCCCAAAACCTTCGTGACGAATGTCTGGCCATATACCTTCGTGACGAATGTATGGGTGTGTTAAATAAACTTTTAGGGTGTGCCAAATAGTAAGCGCCTATTTTTAGGTTGTTTATAATCACACCACTTAAAGTTACAGCGTCTGTACTCAACATAATTGAGGACAAAATAAAATTGTTTGTACTCAACGGAGTAGAGTACAAATCAACCGGATATTGAATTTTTCGTCAACCTCGTGAAGGACAAATGTAACGGTTAATTTTGGTTCAACATAACCAAACCGGAGTCAAATAGAAAATCAGTTTAATAGTTTCGATTTTATTACTGAAACCGAGTTTTATAATCTGATAGGAATTTTTAAAAATATTGATTCTTTTGTCCTTAATTAGATAGAGTACGTAACTAGATCGGAATTAGAATTTTCGAATAATATTTTATTTTTTATAACAATATATTTCGAAAACTTTTGTCCTCGACGTGACAGAGGGCAAGTGTCTTGCGTGAATCAAATTCCGTGTGAGGGTAACATCCGTGCCATTTCGAGGGTTTATAACCAGCCATAAACCCTAGCCGCTTGCATTTGCTCTCTCTTCTTCTCGATTTCTCTCCCATCTCAGGTAATTCTTTTCTTAGCAATAAGTCTGCTTTATCCAATTTCTTGATTTTGTATTTTCGTTCCGATTCTCTTGTCGTCATTTCGATACCTTTTCACTGATTTTTTCATCTAGTTTACTTTAGGCTTGTTTTCAGCTTAGGCATTATGTAATTTGACTTCTTATACTGTTTCTTGCTGAATCATGAAGTTTTCTCTCTTTGTATGCTTTCAAATCTGTTTTCCATCCTACTCTGCGTAATGTTAAGGCCGGATTTTTGTCAGCCGTATCGAACCTTAACATCGAAGTATTAGTAGATGATTTATAGTAAAAAATTATATTCTAATTGTCGCAGATCAGGAGTCTACAAGGCACATAGTCTGTATTTTGTCATCCATTAAGTTTGATGTGAATTTTATAATTTCTGTAGCTACCAAATTTTGATTCACATGAATGGCTCTATTAGGTTGAAGTTTAACTGTTTGGAGGACTAGAAAATGTTTAGTTTTGGACTTCGAGATTTGTTGAGCTCTGCAGACCAGCTGTAGTTATTTGATTATTTCTCAATACATCTTTCTCCAACCTGTGCATGAATTTTCTCTGTTAATTGGTTTCTTTCCACCATGTGACCATGTACTGTATGCTGTGCTATGTTTTTGTAAAGGTTACATTTCGTTGCCACCCAGCAGTTGTTTTCATTGTTCAGTCTACTATCCCCTTGGAACTTTATATCTCATTGTCACCCAGTAGTTGCATCACTTTCTCTTTACTCTTGAAGCAGTATCAGTTGGAAAGATGGCATTCTGTAACAAGCTTGGCGGCCTCCTTAAGCAGAGTGTTTCTCAAACAATGGGGTTTAATGGGCAGATCTCCATGGCGTCTATGATGAACTCTGTTCGTAGCATGTCGTCATCAAAGCTCTTTGTTGGAGGTGATTTATGTACAAAAGATGTATTGCTTCAGTTTATATTTTCTTCCCAAAATCATCTTCAGAAACATTTTTGTTAATATATATATTCAGGTCTTTCATGGGGGACTGATGACCAAGCTCTGAAAGAGGCCTTTGCCAGCTTTGGTGAGGTACAAGAAGGTAAAACTTTTTCACTCTCTTGCAATATGATTGTGTTTCTGAAGGGGCTTAAAGACATTGTTACAATGTGTTTGCTTGTTGTGTTACTGAGGCTTACATTAATTTATTGTTGCTATAAATTCACAGCAAGAGTTATTGTTGATAGAGAGTCTGGAAGATCAAGGGGATTTGGGTTTGTCAACTTCAGTGATACTGAATCTGCAGGTTCTGCAATGTCTGCCATGGATGGCCAGGTTTGTGATGCTGTAAGAAAACTAATGTAGGTCCTGCAATATTAAAGAGTTATGTTGACATATTAAATATTTGCAGGAACTTGACGGGCGCAACATCCGTGTGAGTTATGCCACTGAAAGAACTGGCCCACCCAGAGGAGGAGGTGGATATGGTGGTGGAGGAGGCTATGGTGGTGGTGGAGGTTACAGTGGTGGCAATGACTCATACTAGTCCTACGTTCCTTCTGTTTTTTCTAGACTGATATTGTTATCAATTTTTGAAACTTAGTTTGCTGTCCTGGTAATTTGGTGTTGCTTGCTATATGTATTTCCTTAGCAGAAGTCGGTGCTATATATATTTGAATATATGTGGCCTGGTTAACGCAGTCTCGATAAAAATGTGAAAACTCAGCTTGCGCGCATTTGGAAATAAGATAATGGGTCTGAATTATCTGTTTTATTTTTTTTTTGGTCAGAAAACGAGACCTAAGCCTCTGCAATAATACAAACTAAGCAAAGTTGTTTGGAGCTACAATGGAAATGTTATGGCCTGGGTAGCCATAAGGGAAATAATGCGACTGAAAGGAAATTGAAAAACATGATAATCAACAGATAAAGTCATAGCATGGTTGGCCAAGAAGTCAACCACTTGGTTCCCGGATCTGTAGATGTGGCAGATCTTCACTTCCCAGTTCCTTGAGTTCAGCATTTGTTTGCATTGTGTGATCGTGTGGAAAGCCTCATGATGAGGAATAATGGTTGCAGTTAGCAGCTTTACTGCTTCGAGTGAGTCTGATTCAGTCCAGAGCTTAGGAACATCCAAATTGGTCGTCAGCTGCACACCAAGTAGAATTGCTCTGAGTTCCGCAGCAATAGCGGTGCAGGAGCCATTTCTGAAGCAGAGCGCACTTATGAAATTGCCAGAGCTGTCTCGTAAGATGCTGCCACCGCCCGATGGGCCCGGGTTTCCTTTGGAAACTGCATCGCAGTTCAGTTTAGTCCAGCTCGGAGGTGGTTTGGACCAAATCCGAGGGGAATTCGGAGCAGCAGTCATGTGGGGTGTTGCCATAGCATCTTTCATGCGCAGTTTATTGTCCCAAAAGGCTGCAGTTTGTGAGCAAACCACCTAAGATAAGCGCAGCACTTCATCAACTCCTTCAAAAACTAGCTTATTTCTGCATTTCCATGAGAACCACACCATGAAAGCAAACATAGAAGACCATCTGTCCCGCTTCCTGATGTTGTCAAGCAGCCACTCATTGATATGCACAGAAGTAAAGAAATCCGCCGAAAGGAGATTACCACCAAGAGCTTGCCAGAATCCGATAATTGCGTAACAATAGCGAAGCACATGGAGCGGGGTCTCATCCTCACCACAACAGGGGCACGCAGTTGATGGTGCCATGTGACGACGTCAACGATTATAACTACACAGAAAACCATTATGAGCAACAAGGAACAAGAAATTTCGTGCTCGTTGCTGCGTAGGGGTCTTCCAAATGTGCTTCCATAAAGGATTAGGAGTAGGATCAAACGGAGCTCTAGCAATATCATATGCAGATCGCGAGGTGAAGTTCCCGAAGCTTGAATTTCCCCAAAAGATCTTGTCTTCAGCAGTTGGGTCATCCAAGACTCTCACTGAAGCAAAACAATGCAACACATCAGCAGAAAAGAATGGACTAATCAGGTCCCAATTCCAACCATGCTCGGGCCACATCTCGGCCACGGTTGCCCCTAGGATATCGTCTGGAATTACCTGATGTGCAACACTCGACAATGGCCCATTCACGAGCCACGGGTGTGTCCAGAACAAGGTGGTCCTCCCATTCCCGATCGCTATGCGAAGGCCCTTAGTTAAAGTTTCAGCCCCGCGAATAATTCCTTTCCACATGTGCGACGAACCAGACCTGTCATGAAAAATGTCTATATCATCTCTGCCATGGTAGTGTTTCCCGCTGAGAATGCGACTCCAGATCGTCTGAGGTTCTTGAAGCATCCGCCATCCCAGCTTCGCCAGAAGAGTAGCATTTGATTGTCTCATAGATCGGATCCCAAGCCCTCCTTCCACCTTTGGTTGTGCGATTTTCTTTCAGTTAAGCAGGTGCATTTTACGGCTCTCACTCGTCGACCCCAAACAAAATTCCGGGTTTGTTGGTCGATCTTATCACATATCTCCATTGGAACTAGCGTAGACTGCATAGCATAAAGAGGCAAACTGGACAGAACCAAGTTCACCAAGGTAGTTCTACCTGCCATCGAGAGGTGCTTACTCTGCCATCCTCGGAGCCGCGAAGACACTTTATCCAGTAAGAAAGTGTACTTATCGTTGGTGAGGCGACCACAAGTAGAAAGGACGCCCAAATAGTTCCCAAAATCATCCATAACTCGGATGCCCGGGATCGAACTGATAGCCGAGCTCACTGTATGGCCCACTTTGGGAGAGAATAACAAGCTGCTTTTATAATAATTAACAAGTTCCCCAAACTCATAACAAATTTGAGCGAGGCATCTTTTAATGACCCGAGCTTGGGAAGCTGATGTTTCTGCGAAGAGGACGAGATCGTCGGAAAAGAAGAGATGTGACAAAGACACACCACCTATCTGAATCGGATGCCAAGATTCATCAGCAACTGCGCTCTGGATGATATGGGCAAGCCGTTCCATGCACAAAACAAACAAATAGGGCGGCAGTGGGTCACCCTGACGAACTCCCCGAGTCGGTTTGGTTTGAAAGCGCATGCCTTAGCACCATTCCATAACATTTCCATTTCTCCACTACACTGTGCACTCATAATCACCACAATTAGATGAGCAAGGAACCATGCCTGAATCAGAATCTGCTTGAGGAAACTCCATTTAACGCGATTGTAGGCTTTCACCAAATCAATTTTCAGAGTCATCCAACGGGTAGTCCCGCGTGGAGCTAGCATCGTGTGTAGGACTTCTTGTACCACCACTGTGAGATTAACTAGATCGAATCAGATTATCATAAACATACACAAAGAACTTAATGCAGAATGTAAATGACTCAATGAATTGTTAACGAGGTTCGGACTCAGCCTATTCCCTGTGGCCTCAAGATTGATGGCCAAATCCACTAAGTAGGTCACAAACTTACAAGAGAGCAAAACTCTAAGTTCAGATCAAATACACAGAACAGAGACAACAACAATCTGTAAAACAAGAGAAGAGAAACTCCCTAAACCACGCGTGTGACCAGATCTCCTCCAAACCTCAACTCCGTCGAGCATCTGCAAGCTTCACCACTCGTCAAAGGCCTCCAACTCCAAGCAAGAACACAATCCACTCGAAGTTATCTCTAGAAGCAAAAGCTTTGCTTCTGTCGAGATCAAGCTCTCGATCCACAGTCAAGAACACTCAGGAAAACCTAACCCTAGCACACAAGCTCTCTTTCACAGATGGAGGCGGAGAAGAAGAAATGAAGTGATTGAGAGAGAGAACCCCGGGTTAGGACTATATATACCTTAGCCCAACAAGTGAAACGCGGAGCTCCAGCTTCCTCAAAACGGGTCGGGTTGAGCATCTGGGCCACAGCTGGCTTCTGGGCCTCTAATAGTGGGCCAAGCCCAATTACAGATTAAAGCTTCTAAACTGAACTAAGCATAAATGATCTGAACAAACACTTAAGGATTGATCATCAACAAAAAATGACAATCATCCATTACAATTTGCCCTCTTGATTGTCATGAAACCTACTCAGCCTAGTTCTAACTGTAACACACAGCCGTACTAAACTAGGAGTGAATTCTGGCACATCTACCATCGTCGGCCAAGGCTCACACTCCATCACGGGAAGCTCCAAATATGCAGGAAGTCCCTACAAAATGTAAACTTGTCAGCTGTCACAATCTTAGTACCAAAATCTGCAGGATTTAAGTCACCCTTAATCTTAGTAACAACTATCTGCTTCTTTTCAATCAGATCTCTAATAAAATGATGTCTAACATCAATGTATTTAGACCTTTCATGATAAACAGGGTCTTTACATAAGTATAAGGCACTCTGACTATCCATATGTAAAACAGGTACATAAGTAGCACACTGGATTTCATTCAATATCCCAGTTAGCCATATGGCTTCTTTAGCAGCTTCAGTAGCAGCTATGTACTCAGCCTCTGTAGAGGAGAGTGCCACAACTGACTGTTGTTGTGTCTTCCAGGAAATACAATTCCCAGCCCAAGTGTAAAAGTAGGAAGTAGTTGACTTTCTAGTGTCTTTGTTGCTAGCATAGTCAGAATCCACATAGCCAAATAACTCATCTCTAGATGTATGCTCACCATACACTAGACACAAGTCTTTGGTCCCACTAATATACCTTAGAGCATATTTCATAGCCAACCAGTGGTCATTACCTTGATTGGACATGAACCTGCTCAATACACTGATTGAAAAAGTAAGATCTGGTCGTGTACACAACATTGCATACATTACAGATCCCACTGCCACATCATAAGGCACACTAGACATTTGCTCTATTTCTTTAGGATCAGTAGGACAACTATTCTTACTTAGCTCCAAATGCCCTCCTAAGGGTATAGAAGTAGGCTTTGAGTTATCCATACTGAATTTATCCAGAACTTTCTGAACATACTCAGTCTGAGATATCCTCATGAGCTTACTCTTCCTATCTCTAACTATTCTAACACCTAGAATCATTTGGGCATGACCTAAATCCTTCATATCAAAGTGTAACTTTATGTCTCTCTTAACACTAGAAATTAAAACTTTAGAGTTACTGATAAGAAGAATGTCATCCACATAAAGAAGCACATACAAAGGAGAACTAGTCTTAACACCCTTAAAATAAAGACAAGTGTCATAACTGCTTCTGTGGAAACCTAATTGTTTCATGCAAGCATCAAATTTTAAGTTCCATTGTCTAGGTGATTGTTTCAACCCATAGATAGACCTTTTTAATAAACAAGCATGATCAGGATTTTTAGTGTCAATAAAACCCTTAGGTTGTCTCATGTAAATTGTCTCATCCAATTCACCATGTAAGAAAGCAGTCTTAACATCCATTTGTTCTAGTTCCCAGTCAAACACAGTACACATAGCAAGCAAAAGTCTCATGGTCTTATATTTAACCACATGTGCAAATATGTCATTGTAATCTATGCCTTCTCTTTGGGTAAAACCTTTGGCTACTAACCTAGCTTTGTATCTGGGAGGATCCTTAGAACTATTACCCTCTTTTATTTTGTAAATCCATTTACAGTCAATGAGCCTAGCATTTTCAGGTTTGGGCACTAAAGTCCAAGTTTTATTAGTCATCATAGAGTCTATTTCATCATTCATAGCACTGAGCCAC
Organism: Oxyria digyna; assembly: GCA_029168935.1. NCBI lineage: Eukaryota > Viridiplantae > Streptophyta > Magnoliopsida > Caryophyllales > Polygonaceae > Oxyria > Oxyria digyna. The sequence continues at coordinate 3,675,036 of JAPVLV010000019.1, forward strand.
TTCTTAGACTCAGAACACCTAGCAGCTTGCTCATAAGTATCAGGGGTATAGCTATTATTGATCACATTAGCAGTCATGAAAGCATAGTCAACAAGACCAGTACACATAGCCACAGCCTCAACATTATTCATAGAGAACTTTTTATTTGGAATTCTAAGTCTAGGGGCTCTATCTCTAGTTAATTGATATTCATTCAAGTCATGCACATTATTAGAGTTATTATTATTCTCATACACCACAGTGTTATCATTGTGCACATCAGAATATAAAGGAATATAAGTGATAGAGGAGGATACTTCCCTGTTTCCTTCCCCTAAATGTTGATGGTTGTTGTTTGTGTCACTCTCAGCTTCCAGGCTAGTTTTATTTGAGTGTGGTTCAGCTGCTCTTGAATCTTCTTCAGATTCATTCTGACTCATGGAAGGATGTCCTAGGTCGAACTCCTCCTCTCCTGGGACTTCACTTGGTCCTTCTAGTATGTAGAATTTGTTTCCAGTCACCACTTCTACACTCTCTGCTTCTTTGGTACCTGTACTCTTGGTTGCAGTTGTTAGAATATTTTTATAATGAAAGTCTTTTTCATTAAATGTTACACTCCTAGACAAGATCACTTTATAGCCATGAGGTTGAATTATAAGCAACTTATATCCTTTTACCCCCTCAGGGTAACCTAACATTATACACTTCTGAGCTCTTGGTTTTAATTTTCCTTGAGAAATTTGTGAGTAGGCAGTACAACCAAATGGTCTCAAATGAGATATACTTGGTTTTCTGCCAGTCCACATTTCTTGAGGAGTCTTAAAATCAATAACAGAAGAGGGTGATCTATTTATGAGGTAGGAAGCTGTGGTAACAGCTTCTCCCCACAAGGAATGTTTTAATCCTGAACTTATTAGCATGCATCTAGCCTTTTCTAATAAAGTTTTATTCATTCTTTCTGCAGTGCCATTTTGTTGGGGTGTTCCAGGCACTGTTAAGTGTCTTTTGACCCCTTCTTGAGTACATAAATCATTAAATAAGTGATTACAAAATTCAAGGCCATTATCTGTTCTAAGACACTTAAGTTTCAAGTCAGATTGTTTTTCTACAGCAAATTTCCAGTTCTTAAAGGTAGAGAATGCTTCATCTTTAGTTTTTAATAAGTAAATCCACACTTTCCTAGAGTAGTGATCAATAAAAGATATAAAATACCTCTTACCACCTACTGTACTTACTGAGTTGGACCCCACAGATCGGAGTGCACATACTCCTGGGGTTTGCTGGCTACATAAGAAGATCTAGAAAAAGAATTATTAGTTTTCTTTCCAAAAATACAATCTTCACAGAAAATTAAGTCCACTGGTTTTTTATCAATTAAACCATGTTTATACAGATAATTCAAGCCTTTATTACCTATGTGTCCCATTCTGTTGTGCCAAGCTTTTGTCTGTTCTAAGGTCAGACTATTTTCCATTTTGGAGAGATTTAACTCAGGTGTAGTTATAACATGATACAGCCCACCCCTTTTAATTCCCTTAATAAGAGTTGTCCCATTTCTGATGACTTCCCTTATACCATTATGAGTAATAATTTGACACTTAAGGTCATCAAAAACTGACTCATATAACAAATTTCTTCTTAATTCTGGAACCCACCTAACATTTTGAAGAATCCTAATCTTTCCATCAAACATAGTTAGAGGGACTTTACCTAATCCTTTAATAGCTAGGGCACTATGGTCTCCTAACATAACTTTCCCTCCATCACACTCAGTTAAGGAGCTAAAAAAGTTTCTGTAAGGAGTGGCATGCATAGTGCAGCCAGAATCAAGTATCCAGTCATAATCAACAAGGGAATCACAACACATAAGCACTTCACAATTTTCATAATCCTGAGACTCAAGTAAAGAAGCAGAGTTATCATGACCTTCCTTATTAGACTCATCCTTTTTCTTTTTATGACAGTCTTTAATAAAGTGGCCAGTTTTGTTATAGTAGAAGCACTTTCTCTTCTTATCACTATCAGAAGAGTTAGAAGACTCATATCTCTTTTCTTTCTTGGTCTTAAACTTCTTCTTATTCTTACCATTCATCATTAGAGCCTCAGCTTTCACCTCAGTCTTTTTGTCAAAATTTTTAGTTCTAAACACCTTTAAGGTTTCATTTTTCTCAGTAACAGAATCTATGATCTTTTGTGTAGTCAAACTGAGAAGGTAAAGAATTAAGAAGCAAGACAGCTTGATGAGTTTCTTCTATCTTATCATTACATCTTTCTAAGTCTTGAGTCATCCTAAGATACTTATCTAGGTTATCACTCAAAGTCAGATTAGTGTCCATTTTAAAGTTGAATAATCTGCAGAGCAAAGAAATCCTAGAGGGCAAAGACTTAGTAAGATAAAGAGCTTCTAAAGCATCCCAGAGAGATTTAGTGGTAGTATGATTTACCACTTGTCGAGTCACATCATCAGATAACCTTATGAGGATCTCTGAGTGGGCTTGTTCATCCATCTCCATCCTTCTAGCAGGAGAGGTTTCTGCAAGATAGTGTTGCTTGATGGCTTTGCTACACTTTTCCTTCACCAATATAGCTTTCATCTTTACTTGCCACATTGCAAAATCTGTAGTTCCATCAAAAGCTTTCATCCTAATGTTGTTATCTCCCATAGTTTTACTTCCCCTGAAACCAAACACACAAGTAAGTTTCAAGAATAAGAATAAAACAGAACAACAAGGAAGATGGAGTAGCAAATCTTGAACAAATAAGAGCAAGATTTGCAGTTCCTAGGTCCAGATCACACAGATCAAGACTAACACGGTCACAGAGATAATATGAATCAAGAGATGCGGAAGCAATGAGCCAAGATCATTCACAGAGAAATGATAGATCCTAATTATGCAAATATCTACACAAATCACACAAGATTTCAGATATAGCAGTAATCAAGCAACCTGGCTCTGATACCAATCTGTGAGATTAACTAGATCGAATCAGATTATCATAAACATACACAAAGAGCTTAATGCAGAATGTAAATGACTCAATGAATTGTTAACGAGGTTCGGACTCAGCCTATTCCCCGTGGCCTCAAGATTGATGGCCAAATCCACTAAGTAGGTCACAAACTTACAAGAGAGCAAAACTCTAAGTTCAGATCAAATACACAGAACAGAGACAACAACAATCTGTAAAACAAGAGAAGAGAAACTCCCTAAACCACGCGTGTGACCAGATCTCCTCCAAACCTCAACTCCGTCGAGCATCTGCAAGCTTCACCACTCGTCAAAGGCCTCCAACTCCAAGCAAGAACACAATCCACTCGAAGTTATCTCTAGAAGCAAAAGCTTTGCTTCTGTCGAGATCAAGCTCTCGATCCACAGTCAAGAACACTCAGGAAAACCTAACCCTAGCACACAAGCTCTCTTTCACAGATGGAGGCGGAGAAGAAGAAATGAAGTGATTGAGAGAGAGAACCCCGGGTTAGGACTATATATACCTTAGCCCAACAAGTGAAACGCGGAGCTCCAGCTTCCTCAAAACGGGTCGGGTTGAGCATCTGGGCCACAGCTGGCTTCTGGGCCTCTAATAGTGGGCCAAGCCCAATTACAGATTAAAGCTTCTAAACTGAACTAAGCATAAATGATCTGAACAAACACTTAAGGATTGATCATCAACAAAAAATGACAATCATCCATTACAATTTGCCCTCTTGATTGTCATGAAACCTACTCAGCCTAGTTCTAACTGTAACACACAGCCGTACTAAACTAGGAGTGAATTCTGGCACATCTACCATCGTCGGCCAAGGCTCACACTCCATCACGGGAAGCTCCAAATATGCAGGAAGTCCCTACAAAATGTAAACTTGTCAGCTGTCACAATCTTAGTACCAAAATCTGCAGGATTTAAGTCACCCTTAATCTTAGTAACAACTATCTGCTTCTTTTCAATCAGATCTCTAATAAAATGATGTCTAACATCAATGTATTTAGACCTTTCATGATAAACAGGGTCTTTACATAAGTATAAGGCACTCTGACTATCCATATGTAAAACAGGTACATAAGTAGCACACTGGATTTCATTCAATATCCCAGTTAGCCATATGGCTTCTTTAGCAGCTTCAGTAGCAGCTATGTACTCAGCCTCTGTAGAGGAGAGTGCCACAACTGACTGTTGTTGTGTCTTCCAGGAAATACAATTCCCAGCCCAAGTGTAAAAGTAGGAAGTAGTTGACTTTCTAGTGTCTTTGTTGCTAGCATAGTCAGAATCCACATAGCCAAATAACTCATCTCTAGATGTATGCTCACCATACACTAGACACAAGTCTTTGGTCCCACTAATATACCTTAGAGCATATTTCATAGCCAACCAGTGGTCATTACCTTGATTGGACATGAACCTGCTCAATACACTGATTGAAAAAGTAAGATCTGGTCGTGTACACAACATTGCATACATTACAGATCCCACTGCCACATCATAAGGCACACTAGACATTTGCTCTATTTCTTTAGGATCAGTAGGACAACTATTCTTACTTAGCTCCAAATGCCCTCCTAAGGGTATAGAAGTAGGCTTTGAGTTATCCATACTGAATTTATCCAGAACTTTCTGAACATACTCAGTCTGAGATATCCTCATGAGCTTACTCTTCCTATCTCTAACTATTCTAACACCTAGAATCATTTGGGCATGACCTAAATCCTTCATATCAAAGTGTAACTTTATGTCTCTCTTAACACTAGAAATTAAAACTTTAGAGTTACTGATAAGAAGAATGTCATCCACATAAAGAAGCACATACAAAGGAGAACTAGTCTTAACACCCTTAAAATAAAGACAAGTGTCATAACTGCTTCTGTGGAAACCTAATTGTTTCATGCAAGCATCAAATTTTAAGTTCCATTGTCTAGGTGATTGTTTCAACCCATAGATAGACCTTTTTAATAAACAAGCATGATCAGGATTTTTAGTGTCAATAAAACCCTTAGGTTGTCTCATGTAAATTGTCTCATCCAATTCACCATGTAAGAAAGCAGTCTTAACATCCATTTGTTCTAGTTCCCAGTCAAACACAGTACACATAGCAAGCAAAAGTCTCATGGTCTTATATTTAACCACATGTGCAAATATGTCATTGTAATCTATGCCTTCTCTTTGGGTAAAACCTTTGGCTACTAACCTAGCTTTGTATCTGGGAGGATCCTTAGAACTATTACCCTCTTTTATTTTGTAAATCCATTTACAGTCAATGAGCCTAGCATTTTCAGGTTTGGGCACTAAAGTCCAAGTTTTATTAGTCATCATAGAGTCTATTTCATCATTCATAGCACTGAGCCACTTCTTAGACTCAGAACACCTAGCAGCTTGCTCATAAGTATCAGGGGTATAGCTATTATTGATCACATTAGCAGTCATGAAAGCATAGTCAACAAGACCAGTACACATAGCCACAGCCTCAACATTATTCATAGAGAACTTTTTATTTGGAATTCTAAGTCTAGGGGCTCTATCTCTAGTTAATTGATATTCATTCAAGTCATGCACATTATTAGAGTTATTATTATTCTCATACACCACAGTGTTATCATTGTGCACATCAGAATATAAAGGAATATAAGTGATAGAGGAGGATACTTCCCTGTTTCCTTCCCCTAAATGTTGATGGTTGTTGTTTGTGTCACTCTCAGCTTCCAGGCTAGTTTTATTTGAGTGTGGTTCAGCTGCTCTTGAATCTTCTTCAGATTCATTCTGACTCATGGAAGGATGTCCTAGGTCGAACTCCTCCTCTCCTGGGACTTCACTTGGTCCTTCTAGTATGTAGAATTTGTTTCCAGTCACCACTTCTACACTCTCTGCTTCTTTGGTACCTGTACTCTTGGTTGCAGTTGTTAGAATATTTTTATAATGAAAGTCTTTTTCATTAAATGTTACACTCCTAGACAAGATCACTTTATAGCCATGAGGTTGAATTATAAGCAACTTATATCCTTTTACCCCCTCAGGGTAACCTAACATTATACACTTCTGAGCTCTTGGTTTTAATTTTCCTTGAGAAATTTGTGAGTAGGCAGTACAACCAAATGGTCTCAAATGAGATATACTTGGTTTTCTGCCAGTCCACATTTCTTGAGGAGTCTTAAAATCAATAACAGAAGAGGGTGATCTATTTATGAGGTAGGAAGCTGTGGTAACAGCTTCTCCCCACAAGGAATGTTTTAATCCTGAACTTATTAGCATGCATCTAGCCTTTTCTAATAAAGTTTTATTCATTCTTTCTGCAGTGCCATTTTGTTGGGGTGTTCCAGGCACTGTTAAGTGTCTTTTGACCCCTTCTTGAGTACATAAATCATTAAATAAGTGATTACAAAATTCAAGGCCATTATCTGTTCTAAGACACTTAAGTTTCAAGTCAGATTGTTTTTCTACAGCAAATTTCCAGTTCTTAAAGGTAGAGAATGCTTCATCTTTAGTTTTTAATAAGTAAATCCACACTTTCCTAGAGTAGTGATCAATAAAAGATATAAAATACCTCTTACCACCTACTGTACTTACTGAGTTGGACCCCACAGATCGGAGTGCACATACTCCTGGGGTTTGCTGGCTACATAAGAAGATCTAGAAAAAGAATTATTAGTTTTCTTTCCAAAAATACAATCTTCACAGAAAATTAAGTCCACTGGTTTTTTATCAATTAAACCATGTTTATACAGATAATTCAAGCCTTTATTACCTATGTGTCCCATTCTGTTGTGCCAAGCTTTTGTCTGTTCTAAGGTCAGACTATTTTCCATTTTGGAGAGATTTAACTCAGGTGTAGTTATAACATGATACAGCCCACCCCTTTTAATTCCCTTAATAAGAGTTGTCCCATTTCTGATGACTTCCCTTATACCATTATGAGTAATAATTTGACACTTAAGGTCATCAAAAACTGACTCATATAACAAATTTCTTCTTAATTCTGGAACCCACCTAACATTTTGAAGAATCCTAATCTTTCCATCAAACATAGTTAGAGGGACTTTACCTAATCCTTTAATAGCTAGGGCACTATGGTCTCCTAACATAACTTTCCCTCCATCACACTCAGTTAAGGAGCTAAAAAAGTTTCTGTAAGGAGTGGCATGCATAGTGCAGCCAGAATCAAGTATCCAGTCATAATCAACAAGGGAATCACAACACATAAGCACTTCACAATTTTCATAATCCTGAGACTCAAGTAAAGAAGCAGAGTTATCATGACCTTCCTTATTAGACTCATCCTTTTTCTTTTTATGACAGTCTTTAATAAAGTGGCCAGTTTTGTTATAGTAGAAGCACTTTCTCTTCTTATCACTATCAGAAGAGTTAGAAGACTCATATCTCTTTTCTTTCTTGGTCTTAAACTTCTTCTTATTCTTACCATTCATCATTAGAGCCTCAGCTTTCACCTCAGTCTTTTTGTCAAAATTTTTAGTTCTAAACACCTTTAAGGTTTCATTTTTCTCAGTAACAGAATCTATGATCTTTTGTGTAGTCAAACTGAGAAGGTAAAGAATTAAGAAGCAAGACAGCTTGATGAGTTTCTTCTATCTTATCATTACATCTTTCTAAGTCTTGAGTCATCCTAAGATACTTATCTAGGTTATCACTCAAAGTCAGATTAGTGTCCATTTTAAAGTTGAATAATCTGCAGAGCAAAGAAATCCTAGAGGGCAAAGACTTAGTAAGATAAAGAGCTTCTAAAGCATCCCAGAGAGATTTAGTGGTAGTATGATTTACCACTTGTCGAGTCACATCATCAGATAACCTTATGAGGATCTCTGAGTGGGCTTGTTCATCCATCTCCATCCTTCTAGCAGGAGAGGTTTCTGCAAGATAGTGTTGCTTGATGGCTTTGCTACACTTTTCCTTCACCAATATAGCTTTCATCTTTACTTGCCACATTGCAAAATCTGTAGTTCCATCAAAAGCTTTCATCCTAATGTTGTTATCTCCCATAGTTTTACTTCCCCTGAAACCAAACACACAAGTAAGTTTCAAGAATAAGAATAAAACAGAACAACAAGGAAGATGGAGTAGCAAATCTTGAACAAATAAGAGCAAGATTTGCAGTTCCTAGGTCCAGATCACACAGATCAAGACTAACACGGTCACAGAGATAATATGAATCAAGAGATGCGGAAGCAATGAGCCAAGATCATTCACAGAGAAATGATAGATCCTAATTATGCAAATATCTACACAAATCACACAAGATTTCAGATATAGCAGTAATCAAGCAACCTGGCTCTGATACCAATCTGTGAGATTAACTAGATCGAATCAGATTATCATAAACATACACAAAGAGCTTAATGCAGAATGTAAATGACTCAATGAATTGTTAACGAGGTTCGGACTCAGCCTATTCCCCGTGGCCTCAAGATTGATGGCCAAATCCACTAAGTAGGTCACAAACTTACAAGAGAGCAAAACTCTAAGTTCAGATCAAATACACAGAACAGAGACAACAACAATCTGTAAAACAAGAGAAGAGAAACTCCCTAAACCACGCGTGTGACCAGATCTCCTCCAAACCTCAACTCCGTCGAGCATCTGCAAGCTTCACCACTCGTCAAAGGCCTCCAACTCCAAGCAAGAACACAATCCACTCGAAGTTATCTCTAGAAGCAAAAGCTTTGCTTCTGTCGAGATCAAGCTCTCGATCCACAGTCAAGAACACTCAGGAAAACCTAACCCTAGCACACAAGCTCTCTTTCACAGATGGAGGCGGAGAAGAAGAAATGAAGTGATTGAGAGAGAGAACCCCGGGTTAGGACTATATATACCTTAGCCCAACAAGTGAAACGCGGAGCTCCAGCTTCCTCAAAACGGGTCGGGTTGAGCATCTGGGCCACAGCTGGCTTCTGGGCCTCTAATAGTGGGCCAAGCCCAATTACAGATTAAAGCTTCTAAACTGAACTAAGCATAAATGATCTGAACAAACACTTAAGGATTGATCATCAACAAAAAATGACAATCATCCATTACAATTTGCCCTCTTGATTGTCATGAAACCTACTCAGCCTAGTTCTAACTGTAACACACAGCCGTACTAAACTAGGAGTGAATTCTGGCACATCTACCATCGTCGGCCAAGGCTCACACTCCATCACGGGAAGCTCCAAATATGCAGGAAGTCCCTACAAAATGTAAACTTGTCAGCTGTCACAATCTTAGTACCAAAATCTGCAGGATTTAAGTCACCCTTAATCTTAGTAACAACTATCTGCTTCTTTTCAATCAGATCTCTAATAAAATGATGTCTAACATCAATGTATTTAGACCTTTCATGATAAACAGGGTCTTTACATAAGTATAAGGCACTCTGACTATCCATATGTAAAACAGGTACATAAGTAGCACACTGGATTTCATTCAATATCCCAGTTAGCCATATGGCTTCTTTAGCAGCTTCAGTAGCAGCTATGTACTCAGCCTCTGTAGAGGAGAGTGCCACAACTGACTGTTGTTGTGTCTTCCAGGAAATACAATTCCCAGCCCAAGTGTAAAAGTAGGAAGTAGTTGACTTTCTAGTGTCTTTGTTGCTAGCATAGTCAGAATCCACATAGCCAAATAACTCATCTCTAGATGTATGCTCACCATACACTAGACACAAGTCTTTGGTCCCACTAATATACCTTAGAGCATATTTCATAGCCAACCAGTGGTCATTACCTTGATTGGACATGAACCTGCTCAATACACTGATTGAAAAAGTAAGATCTGGTCGTGTACACAACATTGCATACATTACAGATCCCACTGCCACATCATAAGGCACACTAGACATTTGCTCTATTTCTTTAGGATCAGTAGGACAACTATTCTTACTTAGCTCCAAATGCCCTCCTAAGGGTATAGAAGTAGGCTTTGAGTTATCCATACTGAATTTATCCAGAACTTTCTGAACATACTCAGTCTGAGATATCCTCATGAGCTTACTCTTCCTATCTCTAACTATTCTAACACCTAGAATCATTTGGGCATGACCTAAATCCTTCATATCAAAGTGTAACTTTATGTCTCTCTTAACACTAGAAATTAAAACTTTAGAGTTACTGATAAGAAGAATGTCATCCACATAAAGAAGCACATACAAAGGAGAACTAGTCTTAACACCCTTAAAATAAAGACAAGTGTCATAACTGCTTCTGTGGAAACCTAATTGTTTCATGCAAGCATCAAATTTTAAGTTCCATTGTCTAGGTGATTGTTTCAACCCATAGATAGACCTTTTTAATAAACAAGCATGATCAGGATTTTTAGTGTCAATAAAACCCTTAGGTTGTCTCATGTAAATTGTCTCATCCAATTCACCATGTAAGAAAGCAGTCTTAACATCCATTTGTTCTAGTTCCCAGTCAAACACAGTACACATAGCAAGCAAAAGTCTCATGGTCTTATATTTAACCACATGTGCAAATATGTCATTGTAATCTATGCCTTCTCTTTGGGTAAAACCTTTGGCTACTAACCTAGCTTTGTATCTGGGAGGATCCTTAGAACTATTACCCTCTTTTATTTTGTAAATCCATTTACAGTCAATGAGCCTAGCATTTTCAGGTTTGGGCACTAAAGTCCAAGTTTTATTAGTCATCATAGAGTCTATTTCATCATTCATAGCACTGAGCCACTTCTTAGACTCAGAACACCTAGCAGCTTGCTCATAAGTATCAGGGGTATAGCTATTATTGATCACATTAGCAGTCATGAAAGCATAGTCAACAAGACCAGTACACATAGCCACAGCCTCAACATTATTCATAGAGAACTTTTTATTTGGAATTCTAAGTCTAGGGGCTCTATCTCTAGTTAATTGATATTCATTCAAGTCATGCACATTATTAGAGTTATTATTATTCTCATACACCACAGTGTTATCATTGTGCACATCAGAATATAAAGGAATATAAGTGATAGAGGAGGATACTTCCCTGTTTCCTTCCCCTAAATGTTGATGGTTGTTGTTTGTGTCACTCTCAGCTTCCAGGCTAGTTTTATTTGAGTGTGGTTCAGCTGCTCTTGAATCTTCTTCAGATTCATTCTGACTCATGGAAGGATGTCCTAGGTCGAACTCCTCCTCTCCTGGGACTTCACTTGGTCCTTCTAGTATGTAGAATTTGTTTCCAGTCACCACTTCTACACTCTCTGCTTCTTTGGTACCTGTACTCTTGGTTGCAGTTGTTAGAATATTTTTATAATGAAAGTCTTTTTCATTAAATGTTACACTCCTAGACAAGATCACTTTATAGCCATGAGGTTGAATTATAAGCAACTTATATCCTTTTACCCCCTCAGGGTAACCTAACATTATACACTTCTGAGCTCTTGGTTTTAATTTTCCTTGAGAAATTTGTGAGTAGGCAGTACAACCAAATGGTCTCAAATGAGATATACTTGGTTTTCTGCCAGTCCACATTTCTTGAGGAGTCTTAAAATCAATAACAGAAGAGGGTGATCTATTTATGAGGTAGGAAGCTGTGGTAACAGCTTCTCCCCACAAGGAATGTTTTAATCCTGAACTTATTAGCATGCATCTAGCCTTTTCTAATAAAGTTTTATTCATTCTTTCTGCAGTGCCATTTTGTTGGGGTGTTCCAGGCACTGTTAAGTGTCTTTTGACCCCTTCTTGAGTACATAAATCATTAAATAAGTGATTACAAAATTCAAGGCCATTATCTGTTCTAAGACACTTAAGTTTCAAGTCAGATTGTTTTTCTACAGCAAATTTCCAGTTCTTAAAGGTAGAGAATGCTTCATCTTTAGTTTTTAATAAGTAAATCCACACTTTCCTAGAGTAGTGATCAATAAAAGATATAAAATACCTCTTACCACCTACTGTACTTACTGAGTTGGACCCCACAGATCGGAGTGCACATACTCCTGGGGTTTGCTGGCTACATAAGAAGATCTAGAAAAAGAATTATTAGTTTTCTTTCCAAAAATACAATCTTCACAGAAAATTAAGTCCACTGGTTTTTTATCAATTAAACCATGTTTATACAGATAATTCAAGCCTTTATTACCTATGTGTCCCATTCTGTTGTGCCAAGCTTTTGTCTGTTCTAAGGTCAGACTATTTTCCATTTTGGAGAGATTTAACTCAGGTGTAGTTATAACATGATACAGCCCACCCCTTTTAATTCCCTTAATAAGAGTTGTCCCATTTCTGATGACTTCCCTTATACCATTATGAGTAATAATTTGACACTTAAGGTCATCAAAAACTGACTCATATAACAAATTTCTTCTTAATTCTGGAACCCACCTAACATTTTGAAGAATCCTAATCTTTCCATCAAACATAGTTAGAGGGACTTTACCTAATCCTTTAATAGCTAGGGCACTATGGTCTCCTAACATAACTTTCCCTCCATCACACTCAGTTAAGGAGCTAAAAAAGTTTCTGTAAGGAGTGGCATGCATAGTGCAGCCAGAATCAAGTATCCAGTCATAATCAACAAGGGAATCACAACACATAAGCACTTCACAATTTTCATAATCCTGAGACTCAAGTAAAGAAGCAGAGTTATCATGACCTTCCTTATTAGACTCATCCTTTTTCTTTTTATGACAGTCTTTAATAAAGTGGCCAGTTTTGTTATAGTAGAAGCACTTTCTCTTCTTATCACTATCAGAAGAGTTAGAAGACTCATATCTCTTTTCTTTCTTGGTCTTAAACTTCTTCTTATTCTTACCATTCATCATTAGAGCCTCAGCTTTCACCTCAGTCTTTTTGTCAAAATTTTTAGTTCTAAACACCTTTAAGGTTTCATTTTTCTCAGTAACAGAATCTATGATCTTTTGTGTAGTCAAACTGAGAAGGTAAAGAATTAAGAAGCAAGACAGCTTGATGAGTTTCTTCTATCTTATCATTACATCTTTCTAAGTCTTGAGTCATCCTAAGATACTTATCTAGGTTATCACTCAAAGTCAGATTAGTGTCCATTTTAAAGTTGAATAATCTGCAGAGCAAAGAAATCCTAGAGGGCAAAGACTTAGTAAGATAAAGAGCTTCTAAAGCATCCCAGAGAGATTTAGTGGTAGTATGATTTACCACTTGTCGAGTCACATCATCAGATAACCTTATGAGGATCTCTGAGTGGGCTTGTTCATCCATCTCCATCCTTCTAGCAGGAGAGGTTTCTGCAAGATAGTGTTGCTTGATGGCTTTGCTACACTTTTCCTTCACCAATATAGCTTTCATCTTTACTTGCCACATTGCAAAATCTGTAGTTCCATCAAAAGCTTTCATCCTAATGTTGTTATCTCCCATAGTTTTACTTCCCCTGAAACCAAACACACAAGTAAGTTTCAAGAATAAGAATAAAACAGAACAACAAGGAAGATGGAGTAGCAAATCTTGAACAAATAAGAGCAAGATTTGCAGTTCCTAGGTCCAGATCACACAGATCAAGACTAACACGGTCACAGAGATAATATGAATCAAGAGATGCGGAAGCAATGAGCCAAGATCATTCACAGAGAAATGATAGATCCTAATTATGCAAATATCTACACAAATCACACAAGATTTCAGATATAGCAGTAATCAAGCAACCTGGCTCTGATACCAATCTGTGAGATTAACTAGATCGAATCAGATTATCATAAACATACACAAAGAGCTTAATGCAGAATGTAAATGACTCAATGAATTGTTAACGAGGTTCGGACTCAGCCTATTCCCCGTGGCCTCAAGATTGATGGCCAAATCCACTAAGTAGGTCACAAACTTACAAGAGAGCAAAACTCTAAGTTCAGATCAAATACACAGAACAGAGACAACAACAATCTGTAAAACAAGAGAAGAGAAACTCCCTAAACCACGCGTGTGACCAGATCTCCTCCAAACCTCAACTCCGTCGAGCATCTGCAAGCTTCACCACTCGTCAAAGGCCTCCAACTCCAAGCAAGAACACAATCCACTCGAAGTTATCTCTAGAAGCAAAAGCTTTGCTTCTGTCGAGATCAAGCTCTCGATCCACAGTCAAGAACACTCAGGAAAACCTAACCCTAGCACACAAGCTCTCTTTCACAGATGGAGGCGGAGAAGAAGAAATGAAGTGATTGAGAGAGAGAACCCCGGGTTAGGACTATATATACCTTAGCCCAACAAGTGAAACGCGGAGCTCCAGCTTCCTCAAAACGGGTCGGGTTGAGCATCTGGGCCACAGCTGGCTTCTGGGCCTCTAATAGTGGGCCAAGCCCAATTACAGATTAAAGCTTCTAAACTGACCTAAGCATAAATGATCTGAACAAACACTTAAGGATTGATCATCAACAAAAAATGACAATCATCCATTACAACCACGATGTTATCGATGATCTGGCGCCCATGAATAAAGCTTGACTGGGCTGGTGAGACTAAGTCGGGGAGAATAGGTTTCAGTCTGTTGACGATCATTTTAGTCGCTATTTTGAACGCTACGTTCAACAGAGATATTGGGCGAAAATGAGCAGGGCTTGTGGGGTTGCTGATTTTTGGGATGAGCACCATGAAAGCATTGCTCAAATTCGGTGCGAGATCATTCATGTTCAGAAAATCCAGAACAGTTACGGTCACTTGAGGGCCAACAACTTGCCATGATTTCTGGTAGAAGATTGCCGGATACCCGTCCGGGCCCGGTGCCTTATAAGGACCCATTAGTCGAACGACCTCCCTAACCTCCGAAGCCGGGAAAGGCTGAGTGATGCTTACCCAGCTGTGCGACGGAATTTCAGGGAAGCAAATGGGGAGAGCAGGCAGCAGAGAAGATGAAGACGAAGACTCTGGGGTTCTGTTGTGTACAGGTTCGCAAAGAAACGAAGAGCTACCTCCTGAACTGCAGTCTGGTTAGTAACCAAAGTCATGTGTTCATTTATCAGGGAGTGAACACGGTTAGAGCTACGTCGGATAACAATTGACAAGTGATAGAAACGAGTGTTTCGATCGCTTTCAACAAGAAAATTTGCCCTTTATTTTTGAAACCACAATGGTTGCTCCTGTTCAAGCATCAATTCATAATACTTCTGCAGATCCCTTTCGAGAGCAATAAGAAATTGACAAGGCCGTGAGGAAAGAGTTCGCCGGGCACCTTCGAGCCGAGCACAAATCTTTCTTTTTCTATGGAAGATTTTCTTAAAGAGAGTAATATTCCAGTGGGCCAGTTTTGCAGAAAAATCGAGCTATGATGCATTCAAATCCTCGGAGAAACACCAGTTAGCTTCGATGAACTCTATGAATTCTCATGTGTAAGCCAGGCTGCGTGGAACCGAAAAGGCCTCGCAATCCGAGAAGGAGTCAACTGCGTGTAGAGACGAAACACAATTGGGGTATGCTCAGAATGGCCAGCTGAAGCATGATGAACAGAGGCTTCCGGGAAGCGGGATTTCCAGTGATCATTACAGAGAGCTCTGTCCAATCGTGCAGCAGAGAAAGTGTCCATGGAGTTCCCTCTAGACCATGTATATTTCGGACCTGTGAAACCAAGATCCAGTAACTGCATATCGTCAACCCAATCACTGAAAATCTGAGTTGAACGTGTGGTGCTAGCCGATGAAGCCTGACGCTAGTGTAGCGTTAAAATCTCCCGCAAGAAGACACGGCTTATTGTTAAGGCGGGAGAATTCCGCAAGCTGATTCCAGAGGTGGAGTCCAGTACCGGGATTAGGGGAAGCATAGATGGCCGAGAGGATCCAATGCTCCTCATCCCGTAAAGAGATCTCAACGGTAATGTGTTGAGGATTGAAGGAAAAAGGTTGGACAACAACCTTTGCAGTGCGCCAAAGTAACCAAATACCACCCGAGAAGCCAACAACATCAACCCACAGAACACCGTCATAACCAATATCACGACAAACCTGAGCAGCCCGGAATCCGCTTATTCTTGGTTCAACAAGAGCAAGAACCCGAGGGTTGTGAAGCCTGATTAAATCCCGGATAGCAGTAAAAAATCTTGTGCTATTATGTATATTCCAAATAAGAATATTGATGTCTAACATTGAGGAAACAGAATTCATAAAGGTTTTCGACATAGGAAGACGAGAATGTCCTTGATAAAATCCGTATGCAAGAATAGATTCAACTAATCTATTGATGGCACGATGCAGCCTGTGAGGCATCCATAGTTTGCATAGGATAGGGCTTGTCTCCGTTTGAATGGGGAAAAACTCTGCAATCAACTTGTTGGCTAACTTTGGGGTCTGAAACATGAAGAGGCCGGTTCGGTGGGTCGATACGAGCAAGCTTTGCTGGTTGTCGATCAAACCGAATTGTACGTGGGCAGACTTCAGTTCTGAAGATCCGTCATGGTCAGTGCGATGAAGGATCAAGGAATTCGGAGGCTGGGTTGTTTGTGGTGGGGGTTGATGGATTACGCCTTGGTGGGGTTCAGAACTATTTTTGATAGCTTCCTTTGACTTGGAAAAAACAATATCCGAAATCAATTGGGATCTCTTAATGATAGACTCTCGGGAATTTATCGTTGGGCGAATATTTAATTTTCCTTGACTGCGCTTGGATATGGATTGTGCAGATTCCCTGACATCTTTTTTTCCTTCTTTTTGGTATATTTTGCGGAATTTAGGGTATACAACGCGAATGTCGTATCTTTTTGAATTTCTTGTTTAGATTGCCCTAACTGCATCTTCCCTAATTGAGCTTCTGTATTTTTCGGTTGGGCTGGATTTTGGATGAGCCGTCTACGACTCATGCTCATCAACAGTAAGGTCCGCAAAGTATGATTGATTGGTCACGGGTTGAGTATTAGTTCTTGCAGGGCCCATTTGTGTTGCCGTAGAACTCATCGGACCTTTGCCTTTCACACTTTTTTCCATCGGACCTTTATCCTCAGAACTGTGGCTTTGGTGCTCCCATGGTGGTCGACATTTGGGCTTGACTACCTGGTTCCATGGACCAGCGGGTTGCTGCATGAAGCTTTCAAAGTCAGATCCTTCAATCATACTGTGAATGACTTCTTCTCTGACTTGTATATTTTCATTATTTTCCTCTTCTTGCTTCTGCACGAGGGGGCACACATCTTGGAGATGTCCCACTTTACCACATTCATAGCACAACATACAAATGCCCTCGAACTGAATCAACCATGTTCTACCCCAGAATCTGAACTTTGTAAGCAGTCGTTGCGACAAGTCGATATCCACTACCAAACGAACAAACTGGCCTCGATCTGCCGCAATAGTGGTTTTGTCAATACGGATTACCTGACCCACCAAGTTCCCAACTCTCCTTAGGAAACCATCATTGAAGTACTCAAGATTCAGACCAGGAATCCGGATCTAGGCAGTAAACACTTTTGAGCGGTCCCCAAATGGATCAAAGTTCGGTTTCCATTGCCTGATCATCAAGTAATTATCTCCTATCATCCATGGTCCTTGAGTCAAGACATGATGGTAATCGGTTTCATTTGTGAACATTGCCACATAATGATCGTTTCCAATGTCGACAAGAGTCAATGTGCCTTTGAGATGCCACTTCTGTTCTAGCTTCTTCTTCATCTGGGTATATCCAGGCCCTTTATCGAACATATGAACAATCAGTGAGCGTACCCATGGTACTCTTAGCGCTCGTTTCTCGTCAGCAGATAGAGTAACCACCGGGCAGGCCGAGTCTGCACCGGGTTCCTCCTCATCATCCTCAGTGTCGTAGAGATTAGGTCTCTCCTCCCATATGGTTACCGGTGATGGGGAAAGTTTCTGCGCTGAGACACTAGAGACCATCTCTTTGAAGGAATGTTGAGATTGGCCTGGCGTTGGCTTGGTCATGAATACTGCTTCGGCAATCGTGGGGAACTCAGGATTGTTTGCGAGAGTGGGAGTTGGATCATGGGGGGAAACATTAGGTTGGGGTGTGGTGATGGGGTCTCCAGACGGATTCGGGTCGATGTCCATCCCCGATGCAGCCATAGGCACGGGGACACGGGCTGCGCCGCCCTAGCAGGCGGGCCAGGAATAAAAATTCAAAGTCTCTTCAAGCGGGAGAAGAGAGCGTTTTTTTCTTCCCTCTGTATCTTAGAATTATCTGTTTTATGTTGTTACAAAGTTAGGAACTTTTTTATCTGAAGGGTCTAATGTATCACCATTTTGAATTGTTACATATTCAGAACATTTGATGTGATTAAGACCTTTCTGGGTGTCGTGTTTCTGCTTTGTTGTAGAGTTAATTGGTCGACCCAATAATTATATGAACAATTAAATATATTTTTTGAAAAGGCAAGGCACGGGCGTCATTCCATAGGAAATAGCCGTCCCCGACCATCGCACGCGATGAACCTGAAGAAAAGTCAGTAAAACTCAAATAGGCTCGAAGCTATGAAGTGTGACTGCGTGACCTGGAAATTCTGATATAATTATAAGATAAGGAGTTGTCATTATTGCATTCTAAAATTATTTTTATGAAGTGGCAGCTAATTTCTGGATTAGCTAGAAAACCAGCAGCTTTATTAGCTTCTCTGTAACAGTGTATTGTTTTATAGTTTTGAATTTTGCTAAGATTAAATTTATATGCACCCAAAATGTTTTGGATTTCTCAAGGTATCTTCCAAATATTATTAATACAATTAACAATAATTATATTATCACCTTCAAATATGATATTAGGATGATTAATTTTATTAGCTAGTTTAACTGCATTTTAGAAAGCTAGAGCTTCAGCCATTAAGGGTGATTTTGCATTAACCGTTTTATTCTAAATATCATTTACTTACCTTTGCTATCTCTAGCTATGCAAGCATTGAAGGAGTGTTCTATATTTTGTAGGATCCATCAAATTTGATTTTAATCCAATTGTTAGATGGTAACTTCCAAGTTTTATGTTTACGTTTATTTTTGTTCCTCTTTTGTTTTTGTTGTGGTCCCAAACATTGTTTTTTTGCAATTTCCTATTGTTTATAATTTGTAAAAGCACATTGTACTGGAACATTTTTTTTGAACTGATCGTTCCTAAAAATTATAGAGTTTCTATATAACCAAATTTGGTACCATAAAAATAAAAGTGACTCAATTTTATTAATATCATTTTTGAAATTTTTAATTATTTCTATTAGCATATTTTCAACATGATTCATATTAGGGTGATAGTTCATTCTAGTGAGTCTAGAAAATATTATCAATTGTTTGGTGGTATATGGGCATTGAAAAAATAAATGTTCTATAGTTTCAATCAAGCTATTACAAAGTGAACATGATAAAGGTACTCTGTTATAATATTTATTTAATCGCTTAGTGGTTGGAATATTATCTAAAATGATTTTCCATAAGAAGTTTTGAATTTTTGGGGTTATATTTAATTTCCATAACCATTTGTATAGATGTGAAACATTTGCTAAATTATTGCTAGTTGTCTAGTAGAGGAGGTACTGAATTTACCATTTGAGTTTACAAAGTGAACATGGTTCGCACATGGAGATGGATGGACAAAGAGCAGATTTCCATGACGACGTAGATTATCCTGGTCGATATGTTACTGCGTTCGACCCTATCGAGCCCACACCAGTACAGGCGCAGGTGACCACGGATGACTATGATATCCAGGACGCACCTCTGTTTCAGGATGCTTTACCTCGCAGTTCAGAGCATACAGAGCAGGATTTACCTGCAGTGACAGATGCAGAAACGTCGACATCTTCTCCTCCTACGGTCGCATCTGCAGAGCCAGTCGCATCTTCAGAGCCAGTGTCGGGAGATTTAGACGACGATGACCATGCCCCACAGACATATTTTCCTTGGCTCGGGGAGTCGATGCAGGACATTTGTCGACCACGTGTGCCTCACCTACTGTGTTCTTATGAGACGCATATAGCGAGATGGATATGGTCGCGTGGTCCTCTTCCAGGGCCCGCTCCTGATGTACCATTGGTGCCCCCGGTGCAGGTTAGGAAGCGTGCCCGTGCGGGGGAAGCTGTAGGCCGAGGCAGAGGCCGAGGTGGTGGGAGAGGGAGAGGGAGAGGTAGAGGGAGAGGGAGAGGTCAGGAGGGTGCTGAGGGAGTTGGTGGTGAGGGTGTTGCTGCTGAGGGAGTCGCTGAGGGGGCTGCAGTTGAGGAGGTTGTTGGTGAGGAGGTTGCGGCTCCAGTTAGAGGTGGTCGTCGTCCCAGGCAGAGACGACGAGTAGGAGATATTCAGGCAGAGGATGAGCCAGAGGATGGGGACGGGGATGAGGCCGAGGCTGAGGCGGCTCCGTTAGATCCGGTATGTTCAATAACATTGATCTGAATGCTTATAATAAGTTATACGTTTCTTATTTACTAACCGGACGCAAATTTTTTTCTGTACTTATTTAGGCTAGGAAGCTCCTGAGGGTGATGTACAGATCTGCACAGGTTCATGATTATGAGCATCATATTTCAGCTGAGGAGGGTACATGGTTCAGGCTTGCTGAGCGTTCTGGGCTGACAGAGCTGCGCCGAGTGGGCATAGCGTCTCAGATCGATGCTGCATTGATTTCTGCTTTTGTGGAGAGGTGGCATCCAGAGACCAACACTTTCCACATGCCATTTGCTGAGATGACCATCTGCCTACATGACGTGATGCAGATCCTCAGAGTCCGTATACATGGTCGTAGCTGCAATTCACCTATGACAGATGACCAGATCTATGCGGCGCTTGCGGACGCTATGGGTCAGGAGGCTGATGACATGAAGGCATGTTATAGCTCAGGTGGCATTCATTTCGGTGCCCTCAATGCTCGGTTGGAAGTTTTGTTTGATGCGCCAGTCAGGAATGAGAGTCACATTGCCACTCTGTATCTCCTTTTGCTTCTGGGCTCGACTGTCTTGGTGGACAGGTCGACAAAGGGTGTCAAGGTCCAGTACGCGGCGCTTGTTCTCAACCATGATCGTACAGGGGACATTGCATGGGGAGCCGGCATACTTGCGTTAGTGTATCGCAATTTAGGGTCTGCATCTAGAGTCGAGACGGCAACCATTGGTTCATGTGGGATTCTTCTGAGGGTAAGATCTTGTCGTTAACGTCTTGGTGAATAACTCTTAACTATTCACGTAGTTTTACTAATAATCTGTAATTGTTTATATGTAGTGCTGGATCTGGGCATACTTTCCTCATTTTCGTGATCACTTTGTCACGAACCCTGCATTCGCCCATGGAGATGCTGCTGTAGGATTGTATACACCACTTAGCTCGGATACTGGGCGTTTGGTTGCCATCCGTCGCATGCTCGACAACATGAGATATGAGCAGGTTTGGATTTAATTTCTTATATTTTTTATTTCATTACCGCAATACGTGTCTAATTTGGCTTGTTATTTGTTTCAGGTTAACTGGCAGCCATGGAGAGATTTGGACTTCAACTCACCAGAGGTTTCTCCTACGAGATTTGAGGGCGTATTGAGCATCTGGAAATTTCATGAGGCCTACAACCCTAGGAGAGTCCTGCGGCAGTTTGGGCGGGCTCAGCCCGTTCCCGACCCACCCATTCAGCCGTTGTCATTTCATCGGCCCATGGGTTGCACGAGGTATGACGTCGTTTATGCACCTGAGCTTCTTCTTGCATGGGACGCAGAGCCGAGGCCTCTGATCGATCTGGATGGGCCGGTTGCAGAGCCAGCATGGAAGATGTCTGATGACTATATGGATTGGCTGGACGAGTTCTCACATCCCGTCGTCGATCCATCCTCTGAGAGACATGATCGCCCGCCTCGCTATGGATATACCCCGGTGCCTATCGATGCATTAGCGGTATGTAAAATTTTATAAAGTTTGTACAAAACTTAGCTTGAGACCTTAACTAACGATTAAATTTACGTTTTGTTTGCAGCGTTGTCAGATCCTTCAAGCCATGATGCACTCTTTTCTAGACACCCCTATCTCGGATCGACCTTGGGCCACTGAAGATGTGATTCGTGGTTGGCTTGCAATCTTAGAGGCACCTCAGGCACCTTTGGCACCATCTCCCCCACGTGCATCGCGGATGCCACCACCACCACCACCTCCTGTTTTCCGAGATTCTGTTCATGAGAGTGGCCATGGGAGTGGATGCGGCACTCAGGAGGATGCGCACCAAGATGATATGACTCAGGGTGATGTGCCTCGGGAAGATGCTCCGCCTTATACTCAGGAGACTCAGGATTAGACGCTTGACGTCTGTTTTTGTTTGATGGATGTTTTATGTACGATTGATGTTTTGCTGTATGCATTTTTCTTGTGTGATGGTTTTAAATTTTATGTTTTGCTTGTTTGAATATTCAAAACGACTCCGAACAATAATGCAAATACAAATCTGAACAACAAGACGTGAAAAACTATATTGATTTGAAAACGAAATACAAATTTCAACAACAACACTACACAAAGAGATGGTGAGGAAGACCAACCTATGAAGATCCCCAAACCGATGATTGGTTTCGATGTTCGGAGTCGTCAATATGTACCAACTAATAACCAGTTTCCAAACTCTTATTAGTTCGTACATTTTGCTAAATCCGAACATCGAAACCAATATCGGTTGGGGATCTTTATAGGTTGTCCCTCCTCAACTTCTCTTTGTCCAGTGCTATGCTTGTTTACTAACGATTACAACAACCATTTAACTAACAATTACAACAACGAACTAACGATTAAAACAACCACTTAACTAACGATTGGAAGCCAGGGTCGCCTTAAGATCGGCGTTTTCCTCCTCCAACGTACGTATCTTCGAGAATAGATCTCTTATTGCAGCTAAGGAGTAACAAGGGTGTGGTGGATCGATCCACTCGCGGAATTCACAAATGTAACCACCAGTACCAGCGCATGTCCAGAACCTTCGAGCGAGGTTTCTTCGAGATTCTGAACTCCTCATTACCGCTGGTCGATCACATTTACAATAAAAAAGGGCAGCGTTGCTTGATGATGAACTGTGCGACATAGCGAGTGTTAAGAGACAAATGGTGAGATTGGTGAGGTTAAGAGAGAGATGGTGAGATTGGTGAATTGAGGTGAGTGCAACCCCCCTTTTATAGCTTCGGTTTTTCTGTTGAAATATGACCGTTGCGTGCGCAGATGTTATGCGCACGCAACGGTCATATTTTAACGGTCTTCAACCGTGCGCAGATCTAATGCGCACAGAATCATGTGCGCAGATCTAATGCGCATATAAGGCCATCAGGACCGATAAGGGTTTTTTTTTGCGTTTTCGCGTATTTTCGATCAACTTTTTGTGACGGGGAGACCGTATACACACTTTATATGCCTAATAAAACTATTTTGTATAATCTTTTCAAACATAATCCACATCGATGTGCTAGACCCTTCATATCGCAACTATTTCGAAGAATGAAAGACTAGTGAAGGTTTACAAAGGAGGTGTTACTCGAAGAGCTCGAGTTTTCGACTCGAAGTTACCGACAAGGTTAAATAGCTATAATATGCATTGAAAACAAGTTTCATTGCATTCCGACGTCGTTTGGGCATCGAGCCGCCTATTCTCGACCTTAACAGGCCATCAGGACCGATAAGGCGTTTTTGCGTTTTCGCGTATTTTCGATCAACTTTTTGTGAAGGGGAGACCTTATACACTCTTTATATGCCTAATAACACATAATTTTATAAGTTTTAAAAACATAATCAACACCCATGTACTAGACCCTTCATATCTCAACTACTTCGACTATTTCGAAGAATGAAAGACTAGTGAAGGTTTACAAAGGAGGTGTTACTCGAAGAGTTCGAGTTTTCGACTCGAACTTACCGACAAGGTTAAATAGCTATAATATGCATTGAAAACAAGTTTCATTGCATTCCGACGTCGTTTGGGCATCGAACCGCCTATTCTCGACCTTAACAGGCCATCAGGACCGATAAGGCGTTTTTGCGTTTTCGCATATTTTCGATCAACTTTTTGTGACGGGGAGACCGTATACACACTTTATATGCCTAATAACACTATTTTGTATAAGCTTTTCATACATAATCCACATCGATGTGCTAGACCCTTCATATCGCAACTATTTCGAAGAATGAAGAGTATAGTGCGCAGTGGTAGAACGCACAGAAATTTCAGCCATGCGCTAAGGTAAAGCGCACCTATTCTGTAACTTTTTGAATCTGTAACTTTTGGTGCGCAGGTGTAACGCGCACAGAAAATTACCGTTAAAAATTTGTGCGCAGCTACATAGCGCACTTTTAGTTACCGTTATTTTGAATCGGTAACTCCTTGTGCGCAGAATCAACGCGCACCATATACATAAATTCCTTCATCCATCTCAACTAGTTACCGTTATTTTGGTTTGAAGGTGGTGATTTCTTCATCCATCTCAACTAGTTCATGCATCTCAACTACAGCAAAAATCGAAGTTTCCCTACTTAATCGGTAAATTTTTCTTTTGTTCATTTTTGTACATGCTTTGTTTTTTGTATATGCTTTCATGTTTATAACTAAAGTTTTATTATTTACTTATTTCGAAGAACATAACTACGAATATGGCATCATCATCATCCCCAAGACGTGTGAAGCCTGACCCTCCACAGATAATGTGTACTGGTACAAAAAGGTGTCGCCAAATGTGTAATGTTTACGTTAACAATGACGAAAACATGCCTGACCAGTATGGACGAAGGCATTATGCATGCAATTGTTTCTTCGGAATCAGGTTTATTGATCCAGAGCATACCCCTACTGCTTTACGTGCTATCACGAAATTAATCATCAAGAAAAAGAAGAGTGACAATAGAGTGAAGGTCCTGATGGAAAGGTTTAATGTCATCCTCCATCTCATACTGCTCCATATCTTCTTGTTTTATGTCATCCTCCTTGTCATTTTCACTGTCAACCTCCTCCTTATCCTTGTTCTTTGCACCCTTTGGCCTGCCTTTTCTTCTCACATTTGTCGGTTCTTTCAAGGTAGTTAGTTCAGGATGCTCCAAGTCCTGATACAACTCACCTAGCTGGTATGCCGTGCTTTTCTTCAAGGTTCCAAGTTCCAACTTGGTGAACATTTCATGGAGTCGCAACTCTATAATGTTCATTCGGACCTTCAGATTTGGGTCGTCTTCTGTTTCAGGAGTGTCATCCCAATGCAAATCCCTCCAGAACGGGTGAATGTCATCCTCTATCAGGGGTGTGTTTG
The DNA here is from genome assembly GCA_029168935.1 of Oxyria digyna. NCBI lineage: Eukaryota > Viridiplantae > Streptophyta > Magnoliopsida > Caryophyllales > Polygonaceae > Oxyria > Oxyria digyna. Next base: position 3,700,103 of record JAPVLV010000019.1, read on the forward strand.
AAATGATAGTGTGTGCAATTTGATGGACGCACGACAACCCAAGACAGTTCCTCACCCAATGGTCGGTGCATTGTTCAGGAAATTTCCCCGTCAACATGATCTCATAAGTAGCCAACAAATGATCAAAACACCTGTCTGACACTTTGTAGAATAGTCGGGAAAAAATAGCCCTTCCAAGCGGATGCATGTTTGGATCATCAAAATCAGTTGGTCGTTTGGAGAGAGACATGTTCATGCTCGCCCTAATTGAATCAATCTGAAGGAGTACTGAATGATGGATCCGTACGATCACTCTGTTAAAGCCCCCTCTGCTGGAACCAATAATATCTTTCAAAACCTTGTGCATCCCTTCAACTCTAAAAAACAGTTAAGTTGGTAAGTTCAGAAAGTACGCCGTTATGATATAATCGTCTTTAACTAAAAAATATCAATATTTACCTGTTTGAAGTCCTCGTAAGGAAATGAAGCTTATGATCTGTCCAAGCCCTCACTATACTTGTCTTGTGAGGATTAAGCCATGTTCTCTCGACGTATCCCACAAGGCCGCTCTTCCAAGATCTCTTCAACTGTTCGAGCCGCAGTTCATAGGTCTCTTCAGTAGCTGAGCAAAATAGTCCCTAACATTGTCCTGCAAAGGCTTCCACTTTAATTTGTCTCTTTAGGATGGTCGAAGCATGTGCCTCAATGTTGTGTTTGATATGCACCCAACACAACAGATGTTGAACTTCGCTCCCGAAAACAGTCTTTATCCATTTTATCAGCGCGTCTTCGCAATCTGTCATTATAGCCGTTGGCATCACTCCCAAATCTATGAATAATGACTTCAATTGAATCATTATCCATGTGTAATGATAAATCCTTTCCGCTTTAGTGAATGCATACGCGATGTTGAACGTCTTGTGTGTACTGGTGAATCCAACGATCTCTACGAGCGGCATTTCATATCTATTGAAACATTAACATATATCACTACAGAACATATATCATTATCCGAACTAAATATCGACCAAGGTATTGTAGAGACTTACTTGTTTGTCTTGTACGTCGCATCGATAATTACCACGTACGGGTACTTCTTCAACAAACGCAACGACTCTTGGTTAGCAAAGAATAATATTGCAACCTCTCCGTTTGTCGTGTCTCTATGTGGGTGAACTACGTAGTCGTGGTCTCGCAAAAACTTAAGCGACCACTGTGTCACGTTTAGCTCTCCGCGATCTTCGTAATTCACCTTCTGCAAAAAGTTTGCAACTTGTCTCCTTGAAGTAACATTACCAGGGTACTTCTCCCTCAATTTAGAGTGATTTCTTTTGGCGTCTTGCGTCCAGTTCCATCTCCCCACCGCCTAGCACAAAGCTCTTGCTCCTCCGTCATTCGACCCATGAATGCATTCCCATGAAAACTAGCAAGTAGCACATGGTTATGCCGACCTTCTATCACACCTAAAATCCATTTTTCTCCTGCGACCCCGGGAATGTTTTTCTTTCGCACTGCCAGTAGCTGAAATCTACACTCACACTTCTTCGACTTCGACTTTCTAAGCCTAGGAACAGCCAACTCTGGATTCTCTTTGTTCACCTTTGGCCTCCCAGATCTTGGTTTTCCAAATCTATCGCACACAATACTTATTTGGTACGGACTTGAATTACGCGTTACCAAAGCTATCACTAACTCCTTTCCTCTATCTCTCGCCCACTCGTACAATTCTTGCGGAGTATCCCAATATTGTGCGGTTCTAAAATAATCCGAATAATCTTTCCCCTATACGTAATTGTAGAGCGACAATTACACTACTACCAAAATAACAAGGCAAAATACGAATCATTACTTTAAACTAATTAGGATATCATATGAAACTAATTAGGCTATCATATGAAACTAATTAGGCTAGCATATGAAACTAATTATTCTAGCATATGAAACTAATTTGAAACTAATTACGCTACCATATGTTTCAAATTATAACATATTATACTAACCACAAATTCACCACTCGGATCCCAGTCGCCGAACTCTTCGTCTTCTAAGAAACCATCCAACCATTCGTCGTCGTTCGGGTCGTCTTCCTCTTCTTGTGATCCGCTATCCCAATCGTGTTCTTCATCACTATCTTCACAACTTTGATTAATCAACTCTAACATACGAGAGTTTTGATTACGACGATACATTTTGAATGAATTTGTTGGAAAACGAAGAGGTGTTGAATGAATTTGTTGGAAACGAAGAGATTGTGGCTTTATATAGGCACATTTATGACCGTTGTGGTCCAAATGAAACTGTAAAGACCCGTGCTCTAACCATCCGCGCACAAACCCAAACCCTAAAGCACCTGTGCGCAGAACCTACGCGCACAGTTTTACATTTAACGGCTACTTTTTTCAAAAATTTCAACGGCTACTATGTTTGAACAGTGCGCGGAAACACGGCGCACAGATTCTCAACCTGTGCGCAGTAGTTAGGCGCACAAGGTGTTACAGACTCTGAAAATTTACGAAAAGTACTCGTAATACCCCGTAAAACACGTATGCGCATAAGAACTGCGCACAGATGCGTGCGCATAAGTTGCGCGCACAGAATCGCGTGCATATATGCATCGATTCGCGTGCATATAGCCATTGCCTTTATAAATTGAGGCCATATACCGTCGCCCACAAGAGTCGAACTCCCGACCTTGAGGTGAGGAGACAAGCTCCCCACCGATCAGGCCACCAGGGCATTGGTCACCAAAGCATTATGTTCAATTCACCATCTACCACGCTTTTCTATTAAAAATCTGTAAAATCATTTATAAAGACCAAAATACCCTTTGATGATAAAACAATATAGACAAAAATGTCCATCTTCTTTCTCTTGTTCATCCTCTTTATTCCTCTTGTTCGTGACTAACTTTCAGGTAAATAATATCTTAAAAAATCAAATTTAATCTTCTTATAAAACTCAAAATTTCATTATTAAAGATGTCTTAGAAGACTAGACTCCATAAAAGTCATCAGAAATAGGGTAAAAAACAAGAACTAGCCAAAACAAAATTCTTATGCTTGAGTTTTTTATTTGTGGTTGGAGTGTATGCTACTACCCTTCCCTACTAAGTTTTAAGTTTATACCCCACCAGACCCCCACTCCCGCACACCCTTATATTTTCCACTTCATTTCTCGCGCGTCACTTCCTCCCGACTCTTCCTTTCTACTCTTCCTCTCCAACTTCTCTGTCAAACCAGTCGAACGTTTCAAATTTGGGACTTCTGCTTCATAATTTCGCGATTTCTCCCTCAGTGGTGCTCGTCTGTTGGTGTTCTCCTTCTTCTCGCTCGATCGCTCTGTCTTTCTGCTTCTCGATCGCTTTACTGTTTCATCTGCTCCGATATTGCTCGTCGCTGCTTTTGATCGTGTTTTCGAGGTTCACTTTCGGTTTGTTTGAGCAAATCATGTATTGATATTATTTTTTAAGATAAAAGACAATGATAATCAATATTATTCCCAATATATTCTCTCTCTATATATTTTTATTCCTTTTTTGATATAATATATATTGATAATAAAAATTTATATCGAATATTAAACACAATATCTTTCAACAAAAACTACAAAATTTATACAATGTATGACAATTGACAAGTAAATTAAGATACAATAATATTTTTTTTTGTTTTATTATACAATATATTCTCTCTCTATATTTTTTGGTTTTATTATCAAAATATATTATTTCAAAAAAATAATTAAAAAATATAGAGAGAATATATTGGGAATAATATTGATTATCATTGTTTTTTTCTTAAAAAAATAATATAAGTTATAGTAAAAAAAAGTAATATAAAATATTAAAATTTAAATTTTAGTATATTTTTGAAACTTTCCCTTTCAAAAAATAAAAAAAATAAAGGATTTGTGCAATTGATGGATCTGAGATTGCCTTCGATTGCCTTCGCTTCAGCAACTTCGAACAGGGTGACATCCGCATTGTCACGGACAAGCAACCCAACTTCACAACGAGAATCAAAAGAGACTGCAATGTCATAGTTCAGTTTCGATCTCCTGCACTAATCTAAAATTGATTTATTAATCAGAGGGAAAAACTTTCTTAAAGGCTAATAACATCAATAGTTGTTGATGGTAGCCTTACATTTCCATTCTTAGGAGCTAATAACATCAGTATGGAAATCATTATTTCAATGTAGCTAGAGCAAGATTACTGAAACTTACATTAACTTCATTTACATCAGCATACCTCTTGATCACCTCCACCACTTCATCCTTCAAAATCTGCTGCTTGTTACCTCCATCTTTACACAAATTAAATAGTAGAGTGCACCAAGAGCATAATTCACAATGTTCTTCACAGGACTTGATAAGCATTAGATTGCAACTTCAACACCTCCACATTGCGATATAATCTTTGAATTTTGTGGGTCTGCACAGGAATTATAGATACCATCAATCTCAAACTCTACAAGCTTCTCAATGTGCTCGGTTATGTAATAGAAGACAAGCTCTAACACATTGAGCTGACGGGGGATGGTTTAGTTGTCAGGATCATAGGCGAAATTTGCCAAGTTGGCAACAATTTTATCCTTTGTTGACAGTTTAACTATCACCTTATCTCCTTCCAAATTCCCAATTTTTCGAACGAAAGGTGCACTGGAATCACTCAAATGCATCTGCACAGATCGGAAAACTGATTGCAATATATATTGTTACGATTCTGAGCAGATAGAAGGACAAGTGAATTCAGTTATTACAAGGATTAACCTAATTGCAGAATCTACTACAAGACATAGAATTCGATCGAATTCAGATGGAAGATAATATGCAAAATGCGAGTGAAAATTTGAGAGAGTTAGTAGCAAAATGAGGGCCATTGTGCCGAAGAGAGCTACAATTTCTGTGAAAACTTGTCATCCCATATGCGTTTGACGACCCCGAGTCCGGCGACTACGATGGCAGACATGTTGGATTCCATGATCGAACCAGAGAGAAGAGAGGAAGAGAGTTTGAGGAAGAATGAGAGTGATTTCATTGATTGTGTGATTACAGTAGGAGAAGCTGTTAAGTAGCAATAACAAACATAACCACTTCTAACAACTTTAGCCTACGTGGCACTAATACAATATTATACTAAACCGGGTAAACCAACAGCCCCCTCAAGTTGGAGGTTAGGTTGTCAACTAAACCCAACTTGGGAACTGCAATAGAATGCATAGTTCCAGACAGAGGTTTAGTGAAAACATCAGCAAGTTGGTAAGCAGTGGGAATATGAGTCAGTGTGATCATGCCTTCAAGCAATTTGGAGCGAACAAAATGACAATCTAAGTCAATGTGTTTGTTACGCTCGTGATAGACTGGGTTCTTGGCTGTGTATATGGCAGCCTGACTATCACAGTGAACAGGAATAGGTTGCACATTAGGAATGGTGAGCTCATGAAGTAATCTGCTTAGCCAGGCAAGTTCTGCAATGACTCGTCTGATGGCTCTATATTCAGCCTCAGCTGAAGAGAGACTAACTGTGACTTGCTTCTTGGATTTCCAAGAAAGAGGTGCATTGCCTAGACTGATGTAATAACCACTTACAAATCTTCTAGTAGTTGGGCAAGCAGCCCAGTCAGAGTCACAATAAGCTTGAAGATCAAAGCTAGAAGTGGAACTAAGGAGAAGGCCAAGTGATGCAGTGTGTTGAACATATTGCAATGTATGAAGAGAAGCTTCCCAACGTATGGAGGTTGGAGCATGCATAAACTGACTCATGTGCTGAATTGCAAAAGCCAGATCAGGCCTAGTGTTCACCAGAAAATTGAGCTTTCCTACAAGGACTCTGTAAGGAGTAGGATCTGATAGAGTGACTCCTTGAGTTGGCTTCAATTTAACAGCTGGATCCAGAGGACTGTGAAAAACCTTTGCTGGTGGAGAAAAATCTTTGATCATTTCCTGAATGAACTTGCGTTGGGTCATGATAATGCCTTGAGATGTCTTAAGGAATTCAATACCAAGGAAGTAATGAAGGGGACCCAAGTCCTTGATACTGAAGGTGGAATGTAAGAAATTCTTCAGCTGGAGAATTTGAGCTTCATCATTTCTAGTAATGAGAATGTCATCCACATAAATGACTAGAAAAACCATAGACTGCGCAGTTTTCTTATGGAATAAAGAATAGTCATTCAGAGACTGAGTGAAACCTTGTGATAGGAGAGATTCATAGAGTTTGTTGTACCATTGTCTTGGGGCTTGCTTGAGGCCATATAGAGACTTGTTGAGTCTACAAACTTTCTGTGGATGATGGATATGTCTCAGACCAAGAGGAAGCCTCATGTAGACTTCAGTGTCAATCTCACCATGTAAGAAGGCATTATTTATGTCTAGCTGAGAAAGAGACCAGCCCTTCTTGATAGCTGTGATGATAAGAGCTCTTATTGTAGTTATTTTAACTACTGGAGAAAATGTTTCCTGATAATCAATGTCTGCCTTCTAAGTGCAACCTCTTATGACCAACCTTGCTTTATGTCTCTCGAGGCTCCCATCTGCCTTGAGTTTCAACTTGTACACCCACTTGGAACATATAGCCTTCTTGCCTTTAGGAAGGTCCATAATGTCCCAAGTTCTGTTAGAATCCAAAGCTGCAAGTTCAAGGTTCATAGCTGCTTGCCAGTCTGGAGATTGGACTGCCTCCTCCTAAGAGCCTGGTTCATGAAGAGAATGTAAAACAGAGAAAACATTCTTGTCAGTCTCAGTAAGAGCATTAAAGTAGCTCCAGGAGATTCAGTTGTGTCAGTGCACACATAGTTGCAGAAGTAATCCTCAAGATATGGTGGAGGATTAACAGTTCTTGTGGATCTTCTGGGAACAATAGGAAGATCAACAGTAGGTGGAGGAGGAGGAGGAACATTTTGTGGGGAATTGGGAGAATTTTGTGGTGAATCAGTAGTATTTTGTGGTGATGTGGGAGGAGGAGTAGAGGAAATAGGTGAGGGTAATATATCAGGGTCATGAAGGATGGGAATAGTAGTAGGAATGGGTTTGATAAATGGAGAGGAATCAAGGGAAAATGGATAAATGGTTTCATGGAAAGTCACATCTCTGGATATGAAAACAGATTTGTTCTCAAGATTAAGTAAAGTGTACCCTTTAATGCCAAAAGGATAACCCAGGAGTACACACTTGACAGCTCTAGCCATGAGTTTAGTCCTTCCAACCTTTATAGAGGAAGCAAAAGCAAGACAACCAAAATTCCTGAGATGTGCATAAGAGGGAGGTTTGTTGAATAACTTCTCATAAGGGGAAAGGTTGCCAAGAATTTTAGTTGGAAACCTGCTGATGAGATATGTTGCTGTCAACAAACAATGACCCCAGTAAAGCATAGGAACCTTGGATTGAAATAAGAGAGCCCGAGCTGTTTCTAACAGATGCTTGTGCTTTCTTCCACCACTCCATTTTGCTGTGGAGTATAGACACAACTTCTCTGATGAATAATACCTTTGGAAGAAAAGTATTGAACTCCTGCATGACTAAGACCAAGCTCAAGAGCATTGTCAGATCTGATGATCTTGATAGATTTCTGAAACTGAGTTTCAATCAACTGAATGAAGGCCTGAAGAAGAGAGAAAGCACTACTCTTTGTCTTCATCAGGTGAGTCCAGGTGAGTCCAGGTGAGTCTTGTGTAGTCATCCACAATGGTGATAAAATATCTATGGCCATCATAAGTAGTGGTATTGTAAGGACCCCATGTATCCACATGGATCATCTCAAATGCATAAGTTGTGCTAATAGAACTGGAGGGAAAAGATTTCCTTTGATGTCTAGCCTTGGCACAAATCTCACAAGCAGATAGCAAATCTTTATTTATTTCACAGTTCAAAACTGAACTCAGTTTATACAAAGGCATATGGCCCAGCCTATGGTGCCAAAGAGTTACATCCTTGGTCTTAGAAACATAGCTCGAAGCTAAGACATGAGTACTAGAAAGACTAGAAACATGATCATCCTTATGAGAAACAGAAATAGGAGAAACTGAGACTTCTTGTCTTGATGCAGGAGCTTGAAGAACATATAGTCTGTTGCAAACTTTACCAAGCACCAGTGGCTGACTCAGAGAAGGGCCCTGCATCCATGAAGTTTCAGAATCAAAGCAAGCAACACAATTAAACTGCTTAACAAGTCTCTGCACTGCAACAGACTAAACTTGAAGTGTGGCACAAATAAAACATTATGCAAGACCAATACTAGAGATATGATGACTGTGCCAGACATCTTAACCATAACCTTTTGACCATTAGGTAAAGAGATCGAGATAGGTTGTTGAAGAACAGTCAACTCACTGAACAAATCCAGATTGAAGGTCATGTGATCACTAGCTCCTGTGTCAATTATCCAAGTTGTACTAGGAAATGAAGACAAACTAGAATTCATAGAATAAAAGCAAGAAGTACTAGCAAGATTAGCACTGGCAGTGGAAGACTCAGGTTGAGAATTGCTGAGGAGAGAAAGGAGTTGAGCATACTGAGTAGAGGTCAATCCTTGAACAAGAGGAGGATTTGGTGGAGTACTGGTGTCAACAACAGAATGAGCATTTCCAGATGATCTTGGTGGAAAACCAATGATCTTGTAGCATTTCTCAACATAATGTCCAGGTTTCTTGCAGTTAGTCCAAAAAGGATGTTTGCCTCTTGATGAACCATTGGAACTAGATGGAGGATTCCTGGACTAAGCAGAAGCATTTAAAGAGGAAGATTCAAGAATAAGACGAGAAGTAGAATGAGTAATATCACGCTGTCTTTCTTCCTGAATAAGAAGAGAATAGGCCTGATGAATTGAAGGTGGTGGATGCATCATAAGAATGCTACCTCGCACAACAGAGAAGGTGTCATTGAGTCCCATTAAAAGTTGAAGAAGACGTTGCTCTGTTCGTGCTTGTGAACTGCTTCTTCTAGGCCACAGGAACAAGGAGGAAACTCCTTCATGGAGTCTTGCTCATCCCAGAGACGTTTGAGGCGAGTGAAATAATCTGAAATGCCGTCATTGCCTTGAGAAATGTTGGAGATCTCCTTCTCAATAGCATACTTCTGCGCACTGCTAGTCTGAGAATAGCGATCATTGAGATCGAGCCAAATCTGGCGAGCATCACCAGAAATCAAGAACGTGTTTGCGATTGATTTGATCATGGCATTGAGGAGCCAGGAAATGATCATGTGATTGCATCTCTCCCAGCGGCGAAATTGAGGAGCCGTTCTTGCAGGTTTGGGGATTTCACCATCCACAAACCCTACCTTGTTCTTTGCGGAAAGAGCGATGATCACAGATTGTTTCCAGGCAAAGAATCTTGATCCATCTAACACTTTCGATGTCAATTGAAGATTAGGACCATCAGAAGGATGGGGGTAGAGTGGATCGTTGTGATCCTGAGCTTGAGGTAGCTGCCATGGATTCTGCGGAGTTGGAAACTCGCGATTCTGAGGCGTTTGAGGCATGGATTGTGAAGCGGAAGAGGATTGTCGATGAGAACGAACAAAATTGGTCGATCAAGAGCCTGATACCATGTTGGATTCCATGATCGAACCAGTGAGAAGAGAGGAAGAGAGTTTGAGGAAGAATGAGAATGATTTCATTGATTGTGTGATTAGAGTAGGAGAAGGTGTTAAGTAGCAATAACAAACATAACCACTTCTAACAACTATAGCCTACGTGGCACTAATACAATATTATACTAAACCGGGTAAACCAACAAGACAGAACCACCAGCTCCGGTGATAGAGCGCCGACGAGTGAGCTCCTTCTCCGGCGGGGGAGGCTAGTGGAAGGATGACATCGATTTGGCTGCTCTGGCTTTTGTTCGACGCATTTACCGTAAATTTAGTTTTTTTAGTGTAGAAACTAGAAACCTAAAATACTATACCCAAAAAACTGGGGAAGACTCGACGTCGTGGTCGTGGGCCTCCACTTCCCGCCAAATAGAATTAGGCAAAGCATTTGGCGCCTCCACTTCCCGCTTTTCACTGCTTGTTCTTCTTTCTTTCTTCCTGCACATCTCTTTCCAACGCCACCTAGCTCCCGCTATTCTCTCATTATTTCATTTTCGCCTATGTTAAGCTTCGTAACCATGGAAGCAAAGCTAAGTCAGAGGAAGCGGAAGGAATCCCCAAACCCCCTCGTAGGCACTCTCACACGCAGCAAATCGCAGATCTACTCCCACCTCAACCGCTCTGGCCGACACCGAACCGACGCTCCAACTGCTCAAATTAATGCATCTCTTCCAAAGGACGCTAGGGACGCTACATTGTCTCCAAAGGACCTCCGATCTAGGCGAGTCTTTTCGGAGCCCCTTATCCTCGGCGAGGACCAACACAAGAATCCGGGTCTTTTTGGGAGTGTCGAGCAGGTCGAATGTGAGGTAAACCCTAACTCCCAAATTGATTGCATAGGAGGAGAGGTGTGTGGTGAAAACCCTAATTTGTCCAGACCAATGGGGGTGTGTTTTGAAGACAAGAGATTAGGGGTTGATTCTTTTTGTGATGCCCAACGGTTGGGTAATTTCAGCCCTACCATGTCCAACAGAAATCAACTGATTGATGAGGAAAATGTCCAGACAACTCCTCCTGATCCAGATATATTTGCCTCACAGAAGGATGCTGAATATAGGTTGAATGGTGGGAATGATGCTCTGCATACTGGAGATTGTTATACTAGGATGCAGTCGAATTGCACCCCTAATAGGAAGATCGATTCTATTCAAAGGAGGAAATTGGTAATGTTCAGTTCTCCATGTGTCTGACGTAAATAGTGCTAAGTTATTATAACTTGTGTTATATGTTTTTTCTTCACTGACTAAATTTTTGTTAACTGGATTGTGTAGTGTAACAATCTCTTATAACTATGCTTAATGGATTGGTTTTTGTTGTGGATACTTATTCTTCAAATGCATGATTGAATAGGTTCTAAACCCGTGTCGATTGAAGGTGTTTAGCAGTCCAAGCTCAGTTAGCTATAGAAGGCTACTTCCTTACCTGTTGGATATAGCAAAGGAAAAATCAAGTAATTACTTCAGCTCTGTTGTTTGTTGGTTAACTGCATTCTTTTATTTCAAAATTCTCAAGTACTAGCTCTAAAAGATAGTATGTATGTAGGTGCAAAAGAATCCAATTCATGTTCTGTGATTGAGACTGTTGTGGAGGAAAAGGCAAGCGTTCAATCTCAGGTTCCAATGGCTCAAGATAGCCATGTCACTCTGTCTGGTTTTGGAAACAAGACACTTAAACCTATGTTGCATACTGTGTCTGGAGATAGTTCCATACACGAGAAGTCTCCCTCCAATATGCAGGCTGGTAATTCTGATGATCAAGTTCCTTCTAGGCCAACTTCTATTGACTGTTCTTCTGACACCACATGGCCAACAAGGGTCACTGCTGATAGACAAAATGAAATGCTAAGTCTTAGTACTCCTCGAAGAGATTTATCACATGTTTATAAAGTTTCATCAGCTAAGCGGTTGAAGGTGTTTAAGACTCCAAGTTCAGTTAGCTACAGAAAGCTACTTCCTTACCTGATGGATGTTGCAAAGGAAAAATCATGTAAGTTTTTCTTTTTTGATTCTTTATACACTTTGTTAGCAAATATGAACTAGCAACGAGTCATGCAGAAATGCTTTTCAGTTTCCATTTTCTGAGGACATTTGGTTTGTAGGTGCATTAGAAATCAAGTCATGTCCTAAGATTGACACTGTTTTGGAGGAAAACCCAACTGTTTCCTCTCAAGTTCCACTAGCTAATGCTAGCTGTGTTAAGACTTCGGATTTTGAAGACAATACTATAAAATCAGCGTTGCCTATTGCATCTCAAGAAATGAGTGAAGTCGAGTCCAGTGAGAAGATTCAATCCAGTCTGCAAGCTGGTGATACCACTAACCATTTTCCTAATAATGCTTCAGCTACAGACTGTCCTGACAACACTTCACCATCAGTAGTCTCTACTAATATTGAAAATGGAATGTCTGGAGATTTATCAGATGTTGACCAGCTGTTATTGTCTGAGTCTGGAGAGATTAACATCATCCCAGTTGTGGTACCAAATCCAACAGTTTGTTTGACAGATTCAACCTCAAAAGTGCTTCACAATTGCAATGATGCGGATCATACAACAAATATAATGACAGCCGAAGATGCAATCACTGTGTACCAGAACACATCACCTGTTAAAGCACTTCCTTGCTCAGAATCATATACTGTTAATACAGCAAAAGGAATTCTAAAAAGAAATCCCAGAGGCTGTCGAGGTCTATGTACCTGTTTGAGTTGTGCTTCATTCCGTCTTCATGCAGAGAGAGCATTTGAGTTCTCAAGGAATCAATTGCAAGATACTGAAGAGGTAGTCCTGGAGTTAATAAAGGAGCTTTCGCACTTACGGTCTGTTTTACAAATGCCCTTTGAGGATTCCAATAGTCAAGCCACCTCCAAGGTTAATCACGTACAAACACACTTCAAATTTTTAAATTCTAAATTCTGAAAGCTGATTCATTTCATAAATTAGCATTTCTTCTGCAGAATAAATTTTGGCTGTAAGCCAAATCAGCCTACCTGTATCATGTACAGTTATTAAAGGTCAAATGCATGTTTTAATTAGTGGATAATTTCTTGCAAATTCCTATTGGATAGTCATAGTAAAACAACAACATTACCCCAATCCCTTTAAAGGCTCCCGCTTAGTAATTCTACAAATTTCTGTCATTCCAGTTCGAAGAAGTTTGTGCAAGTGCTTCCAAAGCTGAAGAGATTGCCAGAACTCGTCTAAAGGAGATGAACCAGGAACTTTTCGTTCACTGTAGAATGAAAGTAAGTCTATTGGCTTTTTTGTTTGAGCATGTAAATTCCTTCTGTCCTGCACTAAAACTTTTACTATTCTTATCTTTGTGTCTTACTAGTGTCTGCAACGACCCCGGGTTAACTTTGCCATAAAGATAGAAGATAAAGGTTGTAAAAGAGAGAAACCAGTCTAGCAAACAGTTGTCGGGCAAACCCATGTTACTGAAAGCAGGAGGATTGGAAATGGAAGGCACAAGTTTTATATGTAACTATGTTGCAGTATTGGCAATGCGGGGTTAATGACTCTAAGCTTGGAAGGGGTGGCTATTTATAACAGTTTTAGATACTAGTGACTAATAACTCACAAGGTTTCTTCTTTCTTCCCCTTAATAAAAATAACAATTTGGTACAAGTTATCGGTTGATGAGAATTGTGAGATTGGATTTTCAAGAGTCTGTTTGGATTCCCTAAATCATGTATTATAAATTTTGGGTTTTTTTTTTCTCAGGAAACCACCCGTTATTTGTCGAAATTTGCAGGTAATCACCCGCTATTAACCTATTTATTCTAAACCACCTAAAATGTTTAAGTTTCTTGCAATCAACCACCCCTGATAGATTTCGTCATCATTTCCGTTAGAAAAGTGAAATGACGATTTTAACCGTATACTTTTAAAACAGAAACAAGTAAATAGAAGGGTAAAATGGTAAAATTAATTATTCCTTCTTCTTTCTTCTTTCTTCTTTCTTCTTTCTTCTTTCTTCTTCCTCTCTGTTCTATTTGCTTGCTTGGTCAAAATAATCTTCCAGACGGCCCAAGTTTCGTTCCTAAAACGCAAAGCCAACAACTCGATCACACAACGGACGAAGCTCGACATCAACGATCTCTCTCCCTCCTCAAGTTTACCTTTCTTACGCACATCGCCTCGTGGTAAGACTAATCCTTAATCTCTATTAATTCGGATTCGTGGCATCACCACTATCATTCTTTCACCAACACCTGTTTACGCATGCAAATTCTACACAACTATTCCTTATAATAATCCGATTGATGGGCAAGTGGCGCTGCGTGTCGTTATTCCCTTGATTTTGTCAAATTCGATTTAGTTGTACCATTTTAATGTTTGGACAATTGGTAGCAAACGCAATTAATTTGACTTGCATGTACTGCTACTATACTACTCATCCAGAGACACAAATCACAGTTGTTACTCTGCTCATATACGACAGGCGAAACGCGTCACTCTAATTCAGGCTCCTGCTATGGTTTAAATATTGGGAAAATAGAAGAGGAGAGGAAGATGGAAGAATTGATTTTACCATTTTACCCTTCTATTTACTTGCTTCTATTTTAAAAGTATAAGGGCAAAATCGTCATTTTACTTTTCTAACGGAAATGATGACGGAATCTGTCAAGGGGTGGTTGATTGCAAGAAACTTAAACATTTTGGGTGGTTTAGAATAAATAGGTTAATAGCGGGTGGTTACCTGCAAATTTCAACAAATAGCGGGTGGTTTCCTAAAAAAAAAAAAAAAAAAAAAAAAACCTATAAATTTTCATTACAATTTACAAAGAGTAGATCAATAGGTCATGTTTGGTCAGTTATATATCTTCCATATAAATTTTCATTATAATTTACAAAGAGTAGATCAATGGGTCATGTTTGGTCAGCCATATATCTTCCCTACAAGTCTACCACCGCACTTTGAAGAATCACATATTCTTTACCCATATTACATTCCGCGCACATGAGACCGGTTTCCTACTACTCCCTCTGTCTCTTTAAGTTAGTCTCGTTTTCTTTTTAGGCGTCCACTAAAGTTAGTTCTATTTCCATTTCTATCCATTGAATTTTGCCCATAATACCTTTACTTTATTTATTTTATTCATATCTTAACAACACTATATCAATCAAATCAATCTTTTTCATCTAATAAAATTCTCATTGATTGGATTTTATGATTTAACGTGCCATCACTCTTACACTCTTGTTTTGATTAGACTTGTCTTACTCGAAGTGCAAAGGACACAATGAGACTAACTTAAAGGGACGGAGGGAGTACATTTCAAGGATGATTTGATGTCAATATCCACATGAATCGACGAATAGGACATGGGAGCATCCCAAGATTTTGCTGTTGTATCTCGATCAGGATCGCCAAATTGGACGCCCGAAGGCGGTAACCGTATGAGACACATGGAGATCGATGTCCAATTGGGATGAATTGTTCCTCTTTATTTTATATCTAACTCGAATGCAGATCTAAGGTTTATTATCTACGAGCTCTAAACGAGATTTAGGTTTTTTTCCAATTTGGTTGGCAAGGGCATGAGAGGGAGCGAAGGATAGAGAAAGATGTGACCGGTTGTCAATGGAGATGGTCCTTTCACTTTCAGATTAGGGAAGGCGAGAAAAGAAACTCAAATTAACACGGAACATACACAATCCTACCTTTTTAAATCATTTCTTACAAATAAATCATTATTGCATTATAATTAGGCGCTTACTATTTGGCACACCCTAAAATTCTATTTAGCACACCCAAACATTCGTCACGTAACTATTGTCTACATTCGTCACGAAGGTTCTATAAACATTCGTCACGAAGGTATAGAAAACATTCGTGACGAATGTTTTGAAAACCTTCGTGACGAAGGTTAGTCATACCTTCGTGACGAATGTATTAATTTTGCAGATATAAAAGAGATTTTTTACCCAACCCTAATGTAACTTCTTCTTCTCCATTATACTCGTTTTCGGCGCAGCTACAACAAGTTCACAACACCATTCTCTACAATTCTTCATCTCTTTCACTACAATAATCAACAAATCAAGCAATAAGGTAATTTCTAACTCTCTTTTGCATTAATTTTCCATGTTTGATGAATATATGTCAAAACCATTGAAATGGGGTGATTAAACTAGATTGATATGTGTATTAAGCATGTTTTTTTAGTTCAATTGGTGTTTGTTTATGTGTAATTGAGAGTTGTTTCAAATTTTAGATATAATCCCTAAAATTGATATTTGTTCATGAATTAGGGTAAATTTGATTTGATTAAGAAACTTATGGAATGAAATGATTTAGGGGCTAATGTGTTTGGATACCTTCATAAACTGTTTTTGTGCTTCAAATTGTGCAAATTTTGTGCAAATTCATTCGTCAGCGGATATGTTGGCACTTCTGCGTTTTTGCAATATTGCAAAAACCTTCGTCACGAAGGTTGGATGAAGATTCGTCACGAATGTCCAGTATACATTCGTGACGAAGGGTTACTGGTTCTTCGTGACGAAGGTTATAATCATATTCGTCACGAAGGTTTAATATACATTCGTCACGAATGTATACTGGACCTTCGTGACGGATGTTTTTGCATATTTGTGAAGTTTTTTTGTTTTGTTTTGTTGGTTTGGTATGCGTAAATTTTGAAAATATTATGTTACTGTAGATGCATCCGTCTTCTAGAAGTGCCCGGAAGAATGCGCGTAATCAAACTCGTGAAGAGATCGTGGCTGGAGGAAGGCCCGCTTATCAGCCCAAGCCGAGGAAGAGGCGTGGAAGAGCTGACGAGGGTACAAGTGCAAGTGAAGAGGTCCCAGAACCTTCTTGGCATGAACAACAACTGCTAGCTGACCCTAGTGCATATTCGAACCTTTACGAGAACATGGTTAGTTAATCTGAAATTCACATTATATTACTGTTTTTTGTTTTTATTAAATTAATAGTTTATGAAATTTATTTTATTACAACAGCAAATCCCGATGACTCCAACCTATGAGGCAGATTATCCAACTTGGAGTCCGCAGAGTGCTGTAAGTATTAGTTTAAAATTTAATATATAGTCGATTATGAGTGAAAGTTGTACATTTTACTAATAACCAATTTTTTTTGTAATAGATCCCTACATGGGTTCCCCCCTCTTCTCCACAAGTCGCATGGGATGAAGCAGTAGGACGTCAACAGGCCTTTCAGCCAGAAACACCAGAATGGCAATCTGGTCCAACTGCTTCCTGGGCTGAAGGACAGTTTGAGGGCCATTACGGGGGGGTCGATCTTAATGAACATGGCGATGAGAAAGACGAAATTTACCCGAAGTTACAGTGGGCTGTGCCTGGAGGTCCTAAGGAGATAGACTTGCTGCATAGCTTCAGCGGGCACACTGCTTATATGGTTTGGCAAGGACATGTAAGTAAATCTATCACCTTTGGTTGAATTGTTAATTGCGTAATTTCCATGCTTCGTTAATTTAGACATGATTTGTTAATTGATTTAAAAGTACTTAAATTTTTTTTGAAATATGATAAATAGGAGAGACCGCAATTGAGAAATACGGTCAGAAAAGAGGGTTTGAAAAAATGGAAGTTACAGGGCGACTATCCTTGGGTTTCGTTGGCTAGGGCTTCTGGTTTGTCACATTTGCAGACCCTCATGTATCCCAACCACGACCAAGGGTTGATCAATGCATTTGTTGAGCGGTGGCAGCCAGAAACAAATTCTTTTCACTTGCCATTTGGTGAAATGACAATCACCCTATTAGATGTGCACAAGATTTTGGGTATCCCTATAAATGGAAAGGGCATGGGATTTCGCACATCTGCTGATGGAGTTGGCAAAGCTGACACGAAGGCTGTAATGGTCAACAGAGCAAAGAAGGCTTTTGGTATAGATTTACTTGACAGAAGAGTCAAAGCTGGTAATGAAGTTTCACCGGAGCTTTTGAGGGAACAATGCATGGCAGTGGATAATGAGGGGAACTTTGAAATGGATCAAGTCTCAATCGCTAAGGGTTGGTTGACATACTTGTTGGGAATGACATTGTTTCCTGACAAGACGTCGTACATGATCAAGTTGATTCACCATGAATGGCTTAATGATATGGCAAATATCCATGGTGTGTCTTGGGGTTCGGGTGCGTTGTGTGCTTTGTATGGACATCTGGGTAAATACTCCCGCAGAGATTGTGCAACGATGTCTTTCTGTTACACCTTGCTGATGGTATGTTTGTCTTTAATTAAATGTTTTGATTTGAATACTGTTTCTTTTGTTTTCCTTAGTTTTGTTTGATGATGTAGGGTTGGATCTATTTGTACTTTCCTGCTTTTGCCCCTCCACAAAACTATGAGTGGGATGACACAATGCCATATGCAGCGAAATTTGATTTGTCTGAAAGACCGGACAATCGTCGCAACTACAGAGAGGAGCTAGACAATATGAGCGTAGAAGGGGTATGATTATTTTTTTCATTAGCTGTTAATTTGTTATTGTACTTTTGAACTTGTTTTAATGATTTATGTACAACAGGTTGAGTGGCAACCATATGGACGCCTAGATTTTCGTAGGGAAGAACTTCGGCCGGCTTTCTTTCATGGGATCCTGCATGTTTTGGAGAAGACCGAGCCTCACATGCCACTTCGAGTTTGCATGCAATTTGGTCGAGTTCAAGGTGTGCCAATCCCTCCCATTCAACCAATTAAAGCTAGAAGGTGTGGAAACAATCGTAAGTACGTAGTGGAGTATGATCCCACCAACTGGAGTTGGGAGCAAAGGGAGAACAACTCTGTAAGCTTATGGGAAATGGGTGTAGAAGCAGATCCTCCATCTCTCTGCACTGATGATTACTTGGAGTGGTACTTGGCTCATACTCATCCAATAATCTCTCCTTATACTAAGGAGCAACTCATGCAGGTTTGTAATTAATCTTCAAATTCTATAAATCTATAACATAATCAATGGCTGACTTAATTTATTTTGCAATTCACTGTAGGCAATTCGGACTTCTGTGTACAATCTGGAGCCGTATCGAGATGCAGATAATGAGGAGGAGTATTCCCGTATGAAAGACGCTGTTTGTCACACTTTGGATGGGTTCTATCCTTTCCTTGACTAGGTTGGATTGATGTTGGTGTTGGATTTAGTTTGTGCTTGAGTTTTAAGAACATGCTTTGTAGTGTTTGAACGAATTACTTGTTATTTGGTTTGTTTGCAATTGTCTGATCCAAATCAATGTCCGGCCCAAAACGCCATTTCACACTTATCCAAATCAATATCCAGCCCATCAAATGTAGATCAGAAGATGGTGCGTTACAGCTGATAGCATCCAATTCATATACGTGTTTGGTGTGTATTGGATGATATCTTGCAACAGGGGAGCTAAAGGACTCGACGAGGGACGCAACGAGCGAGGAAAAGAAGAAAGATGGTTCTGCACGGTTTGTAGCAAACCGTGCAGGATTGCTTCAAACCGTGCAGATCAGCAGAAGATGTTGAAGCCGTCCAGTGAAGCGGCACGGTTTGCTACAAACCGTGCAGGATTGCTGCAAACCGTGCAGATCAGCAGAAGATGTTGAAGACGTCAAGTAAGTGTGTTACAGCTGTTGCTAGCTGTAACTCACTTACTTGTTGTAAGTGAGTTACAGCTGTTGCTAGCTGTAACTCACTTAAATTGAGTAAGTGAGTTACAGCTGTTGCAAGCTGTAACCCATTTACCTTCAACTCTATATAAAGGACATTTCAGCATGGAATAAGCAACACATTTCAACTTAATACAGAAAAAAAATTATGGATCCAGGAGGGAAGCTCTGTTGGTGCAACAAAGTGCCAACTGAACAGACTTGTACTGAGCAATTCAATCATGATAAGGTGAACTACGGGAGAAGATATTGGGGATGCCCTGATAGGACGTGGAACTCGATTGATGAAGATGGTGGGTGCAAATACAAGCATTGGATCGACCGTCCATACTCAGGTCGAGCAAGGGTGGTTATAGAACAGCTGAATGAGGATAATTTGTTTCACTCTACAGAGGCCGCTGGACTGCAAGAGCTAACTGAAATGTTGAGGGCAATGTCAAAAAGCCTAAACGACGACGTAACTGAACTTCAGGAGAAAAATGCTGAGCTCATGGATGAAAATGCTGCACTTGCCGCGGAGAAGCAAGCCTTAGTTGATGAGAAGTTTGGAGCAAGTTGCAGTGGGACTAAGTAGTTTAATGTTTGTTTAAGTTTCTGTTTGTTTACGTTCTTGTTCGCTTCAGTTGTTGTCTGTTTAACTTGTTGTTTGTGTAAGTTCGATCACTTTCCAGTTTCTTGTATCCATCTACTTCTCTAAGTGAGTCCAAATACATGCAAACATTAAAAATCTTAGTCATTACAACTCTTAAACAATCCATTTCGACTGAATCTTAACCGCTAAGATTAATTACGTTGTTGCCTTTCTTGTTTCTTGTTGGGGCTCTAGGCCTTCTGTACGCCGCTAGTTGCTCAGTAAAAGGGTCTATCAAGGAGCGAGCTGCCGGTGAACAGTGACGATGCCACATATGATAAACTTCAGGTAATGGAGAGTCATCGGCAATTGGCATCTACAATAAGGCAAATGAATGATTTACAAGACAAATGTACGAGGTATTGATTTCAAAATATAAACACCAAATTGATAGAGTGAGTTAGAAATTACCGAAACGAAGTGTCTTTCATCTTCAACAAGGGCAATGCAACATATGGGCAATTTCTCTCCTGGAGCGATGTTGTCGTCCAATACTATAGGCAAATATGTTTGCCAAATTGATTTCGCAAGCACAACCAATGCACAATTGAAAGTCGTAGCTACTACACACCCCATCGCCGGGACTTGTAACCATGTCTCTTCGGGTGCCATCTCTCCTGGTCCAGTCCAAGCTAGATTTGTAACTGCTCTCAAAACATCAGGCGTTTCAACTGGCAATACCCAACAAGCTTGCAACCCATTATTCCAATGTGCAAATGTCGTTTGAGCCATTTCAGATCTAACTCTCCTCCAATTATCTTGGTCCCACCCTAATTGTTGTGCTATAGCTCTGTATCCACAATTTCCATCAGCGACAATGGGATACCAACCTTGCACGTAGGGACGCATGCATGGAGGTACGAGAGCATTATACTTTGTAAGCTTCTGCAAAGCCCACTGACCACTCTTACCCTTCCCGTATGAAGTCGGTTTTTGCTTCTTTGGAGGCGTTTCTTCAAGTGTTGCATCAGTGTGCTCCCAATGTGAAGGTTGTCTTTTCATTGGATTGTACTCTTTGTTTGGAGCTCCTGGAGGTCGTCCCTTCCCCCTTTTCACACGAGCTGGCTCCTGTAGGTTGGTCATTTGGGGGTTACCTATTGCCAAACACTTCATTGCACACTCGTGTTGGTCATAAGGTGACATTCCCTCCCATTGCTCAGCCATAAACTCATCCATCAAGTTTCTGGCTACTACCCTCCGCACTTGTAATTCGTCTTCAGTCTCTACTTCTTTCAAAGTCAATGTCCTCCAAAAAGCATGAACCGCTTCAACTGGAATTGGTTCTTGACGCCTCACATATTCATAAATGTCATGCACACATAGCAATCCATCTCTCTTCCTTATTACGCATTCACAATGATCAAGATGCATGCCGTATTCCCCTTTCTTGTATTCAGTTAGCAAGCGACTCAAACAAGTATAAGACACTCTGTATTTAAGAAGCTTGAAGAGATCAACGTCTGTAATGTTACTTACAGTCTTTTGCTGACTTTCATTGAAAGTACCCAAGATCTCCTTGAACTGATTGCGCATCTTCGCATTGTATCTTTGAAACACAGTGTCTATCTTCTGGCTTGGCAGTGACAAATAATTTTTGAAGCTAGAATGTTCACTTTCAACCCTGCATAATAAAAACAATTTTTTATAACAACAAATATAAAGCTAACATAATTTGCAAAACAATCTGAAACGTAATCACATTACTAACCTGTTTGTGGTGTTGGAGCCTAATGTAAAGATTTTATCCACATAGATCGAAAGAAATCTATTGCCGTAGGGGTTTAGCCAATTCTTCTTCAGGTACCTAATCTCAGATGGATATGCAGCCCAATCTTGTTCAATACGCCCCAGCTGAATGTTGTATGCCAAATCTGTCGACTGTTTGAATAAGTTAAGACAGTCACTTGCAAAATGGGTCCCCCTTGCTTGTGACCGCATTGCTAGCTTAGCATGGTCCTCAATGTTCTTTTGGATGTGCCGCCTACAGAGGAGGAAAGTAGAATCTGGAAAGATCCTATCCAAAGCGTTCATCAAAGCTTTCTCTCGATCAGTGACTAAGCAAGTTGGCGTCATCTTAACAACCCTAAACAACTCAGCCAATTGATACATGCACCACGCGTAGTTTTCTTCTTTCTCTTCTGACACGAAAGCCCCAGCAACGACATAGTTCTTCCACGTTGATGTTATTCCAACAATCTCTATGAAGGGCATGTTGTACCTTTGCAAGATAATACATTACTATAAGAATTTATAGAGTAAAAACAAACATAAGACTTTTTAACTTAATTATACTTACTGAATTGTGCTGTATGTTGCGTCAATCAACATTACGTATGGAAACGCCTTAAGCAGTTTCATCGACTCTGGGCTTGCGAAGAACACATCTGTGATCTTATTTGTCACTTCATCGCTCTTGTGTCTTACGAAGTAGTTCAACTCCTTCGAACGATAGAAGAATTCTTGGATCACAGTTCTTCCCTCCATCCTCTCTGTTCTGAACTTGTTACAAAAGTTGTACACTTGTGACTTCTTAGTCATGTTGTCAGGAGATTCATTGAGCCTTGTGTACATCTGTATTGGTCTAGCATTTCCCTTCCTCATGTCTAGTAACACCTTTTCCTCCTCAGGTGTAAGTCTTCCAGCAAATGCGTTACCGTGTAAGGATTCACCAATAATATGGTTGTGAGTTCCATGATCAGCCCTTATGATCCATTCCCCATTTTCAGTCTCTCTACATGCAATCTGAAATTTGCAACCACATTTCTTTGTGTGGGTGAATTTCCTAGTTCTCCCAACTGAATCAGGAATGTAATGTCCACTGCGCTCGCATTTAAGCCAAGACCTTCCTAACTTCCCTTTGAAGTCAGTTCTACCAACCTTCAACATGAAGTTATGAGTTTTACCAATATCTCTTGCCCACTGTTCTGCTTCTGCTCTTGAGCTGAAGATCTTATCAGTGACGAAAACTTCTGAATAATCTAATGATATATGTGAGTCCTCATAAGGCACAACACTGTCAAACTGTGGTACTGTCTTCAATTTCGGGAAATACTCAATGTCTTGATATGGTTGCGATAAAGATTGGTATTCAGGAACATTAGACCAATCAGTTTGATGAGAATGATATGGAGGAGGTTCAAGCTGAGAGACTATTGGCGGAATATCAAAATCCAAACCAAGATCAAACGAAGGCACTCCATGAGGTCCCAAAGGAATATCGGCATTGATCGATAAGTTTCTTAAACGATTGAACGCTGGACTATTATTCTGTAAAAACAACAAAATAAATAAAACTGCATTCAGAAGCCAGATTTTTATACCTTCGTCACGAATAAATTATAAACCTTCGTCACGGATAAAAGCACTAGTTACGTGACGAAGAAATTTGCACATTTCTTGTGCAAATACATTCGTCACGAAGGTTTGCAATACTTACGTGACGAAGGTTTCTATTAGTTTCGTGACGAATGTACATTTTACCCCATTTCAAAATGTTTTTTACACTTTTTTACCCCTAAATTCGAATCAAACCCTAAATTCCAACACAAACACAAATTTTCACACAAACCCTAACTTCAACATCATATTCAAATTTTCACACAAACACAAATCATGCTCCTACTATGTAACAACTAAAATAAACATATTACAACATGATTTTCACACATTCAACACAAACACCTAACTTCAAACTATTCAATTTCATAAAAAAACATATATTTTATCTACAAACCCTAACATTAACATTATTAAAAACAACTATAACATACCTTATTGTAGTTCCCCCATGATGGACCATCTTCATCAACATTTTGGTGTATGTAATCATCCCAATTTGACATTTTCAATTGAACAATGTGTTTGAATGAATGTGTTTAGGGTGAAAACTAGATTGATAGTTGAAATGAAGAGGTAGAAGAAGAAGTGGTTCGTATATATGAATGTAAAGATGGTAATTAAATGCAGTTGGTGTGGATTAGACATAATAGCTTCACTTTTGCAGATATAGCTACCTTCGTCACGAATGTTTTATGGTTATTCGTCACGAATGTTATCCAGACCTTCGTCACGAAGGTTAACAATACATTCGTGACGAATGTATAGTGAAATACATTCGTGACGAAGGTTTGGTCAAATACATTCGTGACGAAGGTATGGATGACATTCGTGACGAAGGTATGGTAAAATACATTCGTGACGAATGTATGGGTGTGCTAAATAAAATTTGAAGGTGTGCTAAATAAAGGCTTTGTATAATTATTCTACCCAAACGGACCCCAAATCGCATATAGGAATAAGAGAGTGTGTGGAAAAGTGAGAGACACATGAGAAGTCGGAACCAACGAGGAAGTAAGTAAGGAACCTAATCAACCTATGCATTATGCACTTCGGTTTTGCGCACCCAACACATAGATTATTGTCTGCTTTATCAACTTTCAAACACAATTTCAACACAATTCCTTATTGGGCACGATAGTTCAAATAACTACACTCCTCCATTTAAGTTTTTTTTTTTTTTTTGGTCAGAATTAAGTTCTAATTTTATAACCTACCCCGTCGAAACATAAAAGCTTACTCTATTCTCTCCAAACACGCGCCTCTCTCCCAGGTTGCCTTTCTTCATTCCTTTTTCTTCCCAGATATGTACTCTGTCGAAGAACATCAAGCACCGAATCCCAAACCATCTCTAGATATGAAATCGTCGCAAAAGCACTCTCTACGACTCCTTCGAGCGATCCTCCTTCCAAAACCACCCCGATTCCGCCATTACCGCCACCTCTGCTCGATCCTTCTCCATGCCTCATCGCGTCTTCCCTGCGGCTACTATCACATCCTTCTCCACTCCTAGATCCAAGCTCCCCATATGGTTCCAGAAGCTTATGAGATCTGTGTTCCCTCAGAGCAAATCGAAATTGAAGATGCACACACTAACGAAATCGAAATCGAAGATCCAGATTCAAGCTCTCTGAGAGACGGTGGAAGCGCCTTTAGCAACGACAGTGACTCACTGCGAGTGGCAATGACCGGGACTAGCGGAAGGAATGAAGACAACAACAACGGCACATCAATGCTTTTATGAAAATGGAAGGAGGAGAATTGATTGAAAAAATTTGCATAGCCTATCTCGGTCCTCAATTCGCAGAGGACATCGGAGAACGAGGGGGAATTAAAGAGGAATAAATCTCGGTTTGATAACGAGGAAAACTCGTTTGCAACTTCCGTTGAGCCTATCTCCACCAAATCTCTGGAGAAGAAGGTGCGTGTCAGAGAAATTTAACACTGTGCTGAAAGCTACTTGTCCCAAATTCACCTCTTTGCCGATATCCCTGCATTTCTGAACACACATAATTTTCATGGAGATCGTGGAGATAGGTAGATCTTTTTTTTTTTTTTTGAAAGGAAGATACATAATCTTTACAGTGAATTAGTATGTGCGACTGTGGTTATTAATGTTGTTGGTTAGAACGTGATGTGCAACTTTACAGTGAAGTAGAACGTGATATGCAACTTTCATATTGGATTTTGGGTGGAAGAAGTATAATTATTAGTGTTGTTGGTTACTTTTTAGTTTGTCGAGAGTTTTTTAGTGTGTGATATTTGTGTTGACAATTTATCTTCATTGAAATTATATTTTTAGTACGTTACCATATTTTGAGTGTGTTGACATTTTATTTAGTGTGTTAGATTGTTTGTTTAGTGTGTTGACAGTATTTTGAGTGTGTTCACAATTTGATTTTGTGTATATGACAATTTTATTTAGTGTGTTGACAACTTTTTTTTGTGTTGACAATTTTATTTAGTATTTAGACAAGAATCCGGATCGGGTGAGAATGATTATTATTGTGCGAATTGCGAATGGATGCACATTTAGGCGATTGACATGCACTTTCTTCAGTAATGACATGCACATTTAGGCCATTGACATGCACTGGGTCAGATTTGCATGTCATTGATAATTTGCCATTGACATGCATTTTTGGGGTGTGTGCATGTACTTTTCACATATTATCAATGACATGCAAATTTGACCGAGTGCATGTCAATGGCCTAAATGTGCATGTCATTACTGAAGAAAGTGCATGTCAATCGCCCAAATGTGCATCCATTCGCAATTCGCACAATAATAATTATTCTCACATGAATCTTTTCCTTTAGACAATTTCTATCTAGTACATTGACAAAAACAATTATTGCGTTGACAATTGTAATTAGTGTGTTGACAGTTTATTTGTTGTATTGATGACAAATTATTAGTGATGTTGACAATTTATTTACGGTCTTGTTGACAATATTTTTAGGCCCTTACTATTCAGCCCACGCAAATTGTTATTTACCGCCCAGTCTCGTGCGTCACGTATGGAATAAATCCATACGTCATGTGTCAAAACATTCCATACGTGACGCATGGAATTAAACTATACGTGACGCATATCATCTCTTTTCTCTAAATTGTTGAATGTATTAATGCAGAAATTAGGGTTTTGATATTCAGCTTTGTTTACTTCAGTCGTATTTGGGTTTTTTATTGTTGATATTCAACTTTATTTACCTCAATCGTATTCGGGTTTGTTAAGATTGATATTCAACTTTATTTACCTATATTATATATGCACTAATCGCATTCTCATATGCATGTGCCTCTGTTCAATCTTGTACGATTATTTGTTCATGCTTATTTAGTTGATATTCAAGTTTATTTTCTAACATATGCAAACTATATTCACCAATGCAGTTGTATTTGGGTTTGTTAGCCTGATATTCAGTTTTATTTAGTTACATATTCAGTCATTGTATTCGCAAACATGTGTCTCGGTTCAGTCTTATGTGATTATAAGTTCATGTATACGCAATTATAATCAATAATATTTTTTGAATATGAATCTAAGTACAATATGCATATAATCATTTGGTTCTTGATAATTGTCATTTTTGTGTGAATCTAGTATGCTATTATGTAATGAATCCGGATCAGATGAGAATTTTTATTGTACGATTATGCCAGTGACATGCACTTTCTTCAATAATGACATGCACACGCGGGGTGTGTGCATGTATTTTTCACATATTATCAATGACATGCAAATCTGCCAATAGTGCATGTCGCTGACTTAAATGTGCATGTCATTACTGAAGAAAGTGCATGTTAATGGCTTAAATGTGCATACATTCACATATTCGCACAATAATAATAGATATCAATATCATCACTTAAAAACATGAATATCATCTCCTATATACATGAACATTGTCATGCAAAATCGTGAATATCATGTCGCATATTGAATCTGAGCTTGTACTTGAATATTTCCCAACCTTCACAAGAGCTTGTGTGTTATCCTCAATATCACCTAATTAAAATATGAATATTAGTATTAATTTATAATTTTCAAAAATGTTAATCATGAATAGAAAAACACTAATAGCAGAATATATATATACTACGTAATCAAAAATATCATCTAATAGAAACGTGAATACTATCATTTGTTCATGATTTTCACAAACTGTACTAAGAGTATAATATTACACCTAAACAAGAATATCACATAATAAAAACGTGAATATCACCTAAACAAATGAAACGTTTCTTTGACATCTATTTTTGCAATTCAAATCATCATCCTATATACATGAACATTGTCATGCGCAACTATAGTCCACAATTCACATCTTTGACAAAACCTTGCTAATTAGCAATTTAAAGATGCTCCCTTTACATAGATACAAATCATACAATGGATATAATATAATACTTCCTTGTGCGTAAGACATTGAAGGTTACATTACGATTACAATATGGTAAATCAACCAACACCAATAATTTATGAAAGAAAAAATAAACCCTATAGAGCAATTCCAACATCAAACAACTGTAGACAAAGCTTGAAGGAGTAATCAATAAATCTACTACGGTGACATGGTCGGGTTGGTCTTTTTCATTCTTTTCATTAGATATATATGGACTGTGAAATTTTTGTGTGCCCAGTGTTTGATTGCGATTTCTTGCGAGATTTCATTATGTTAGGTGAACAGAGACCCTAGTCATTCTGTCTCGATTCTCGATGAGTGAGTGTTCTAGGTCTCATAATTGGGTTCAATCTTTTACGGAGAAAAACCCCGCACCCATTTTTTTATAACTGGCACCCGCCTTGGGCGCAACCCGGATGCGTCCAAAACATTTTAAAAAAAACCCGGTTCAGTTTTGGGCGCATCCAACTTAAACCGGTTTTTTTAAACTTTTGACGGCAAAAAAAAAAAAAGGCGCAGCCAGGATGCGCCCAAGAATGACCCGGTTCAAAAAAAAAAAATTGAACGCACCCGGGATGCGCCCAAGATGGGTGCCAGTTATAAAAAAATGGGTGCGGGGTTTTTTATAGGAGTACTTCTCTATTTTTTGGGTATTCTTTGATTCATTTAGTTGAATAAATTGATTTGTTATAGTTCCTTCAAGAAAGCTCTTGTTTCATGTATTACCTCTTACATGATGATTTTGACTATAAAAATGATGTGTTAAGTTGTACTTTTACCAAAAATTTGTGGATTTAACACACATTATTGTGTAGTCTATGTTTAAGCTTCATAGAGTTTTTGCTAATAATTTATGCTTGACAATTTTCTGAAAGAGAGAGAACACAATAGAAGATATAACAGTTGCATAGTCAGATTATTAATTTCCTTTATTTATTTATTTCATTTTCCTTACTTAGTTGTGTAGGTGATCATTTTGTTATTCTTCTATGAGAGAAGAGTGATAGGAAAATTTGATCAATCTTCCTTGAGTGCATCTAAGTGTGCAAGTTGTGCTTTTCTAATATAAAGGGTTTAAAAGCCAGGTTAACTTCTTCTTCCTTTCTTGTCTAATATCTTTGTTTTGTACTGCCACAAGAATTGATAGAGGAAACTTGAATATAATACCTATTGTGTTAGAGGTGATGTTGCATACGAGAAGCAGCACTTTTAGATTTGTTACTCCATATTCGAGTAAATTTCATATCAGTTATTGTGAAATTTGTGCATTCTATGCATCGTGTGAGATTTTCTAGATCGAATCAGATTACCACAAACACACAAGAAATAATGCAGAATGTAAATGACTCAATGAATTGTTATCGAGGTTCGGACTCAGCCTATTCCCCGTGGCCACAAGATTAATGGCCAAATCCACTAAGTAGGTCACAAACTTACAAGAGAGCAAAGCTCTAAGTTCAGATCAAATACACAGAACAGAGATAGTAATAATCTGTAAAGGCTAAAGAAGAGAAACACCCTAAACCACGCGTATGACCAGATCTCCTCTAAACCTCAACTCCGTCGAGCATCTGCAAGCTTCGCCACTCGTCAAAGGCCTCCAACTCCAAGCAAGAACACAATCCACTCGAAGTTATCTCTAGAAGCAAAAGCTTTGCTTCTGTCGAGATCAAGCTCTCGATCCACAGTCAAGAACACTCAGGAAAGCCAAACCCTAGCACAAGCTCTCTTTCACAGATGGAGGCGGAGAAGAAGAATGAATCGATGAGAGTGAAGACCAGGGTTAATGCTTTATATACCTCAGCCCAACAAGTGAAACGTGGAGCTCCAGCCACCTCTAAACGGGTCGGGTCGAGCACCTGGATCACAGCTAACTTTCTGGGCTTCTAACAATGGGCCAAGCCCAATTACAGATTAAAGCCTCTATTCTAACTATGCATAAATGATCTGAACAAATACACTTAAGGATTGATTATCACAAATGACAATCATACATCACAATTTGCCCTCTTGATTGTCATGAGACCTACTCAGCCTAGTTCTAACTGTAACACACAGCCGTTCTAAAGTAGGAGTGGATTCTGGCACATCTACCATCGTCGGCCAAAGCTCACACTTCATCATGGAATGCTCCAAATATGCAGGAAGTCCCTACAAAATGCAAACTTTTCAGCTGTCACAATCTTAGTACCAAAATCTGCAGGATTCAAGTCACCTTTAATCTTAGTGACCACAATCTGTTTCTTTTCAATCAGATCTCTAATAAAATGATGCCTCACATCAATGTGTTTAGACCTTTCATGATAAACAAGGTCTTTACATAAGTATAAGGCACTCTGACTATCCATATGTAAAACAGGTACATAAGTAGCACACTGGATTTCATTCAATATCCCAGTTAGCCATATGGCTTCTTTAGCAGCTTCAGTAGCAGCTATGTACTCAACCTCTGTAGAGGAGAGTGCCACAACTGACTGTTGTTGTGTCTTCCAGGAAATACAATTCCCAGCCCAAGTGTAAAAGTAGGAAGTAGTTGACTTTCTAGTGTCTTTGTTGCTAGCATAGTCAGAATCCACATAGCCAAATAACTCATCTCTAGATGTATGCTCACCATACACTAGACACAAGTCTTTGGTCCCACTAATATACCTCAAAGCATATTTCATAGCCAACCAGTGGTCATTACCTGGATTGGACATGAACCTGCTCAATACACTGATTGCAAAAGCAAGATCTGGTCGTGTACACAACATTGCATACATTACAGATCCCACTGCCACATCATAAGGCACACTAGACATTTGCTCTATTTCTTTAGGATCAGTAGGACAACAATTCTTACTTAGCTCCAGATGCCCTCCTAAGGGTATAGAGGTAGGCTTTGAGTTATCCATACTGAATTTATCCAGAATTTTCTGAACATACTCAGTCTGAGATAACCTCATGAGCTTACTCTTCCTATCTCTAACAATTCTAACACCTAGAATCATATGGGCAGGACCCAAGTCCTTCATATCAAAATGCAATTTTAAGTCTCTCTTAACACCAGAAATAGAAACTTTAGAGTTACTGATAATAAGAATGTCATCCACATAAAGAAGTACATACAAGGGAGAACTAGACTTAACACCCTTAAAATAAAGGCAAGTGTCATAACTACTTCTGTGAAAACCTAGTTGTTTCATGCAAGCATCAAATTTTAAGTTCCATTGTCTAGGTGATTGTTTCAACCCATAGATAGATCTTTTTAATAAACAAGCATGCTCAGGATTTTTAGTGTCAATAAAACCCTTAGGTTGTCTCATCCAATTCACCATGTAAGAAAGCAGTCTTAACATCCATTTGTTCTAGTTCCCAGTCAAAAACAGTACACATAGCAAGCAAAAGTCTCATGGTCTTATATTTAACCACAGGTGCAAATATGTCATTGTAATCTATGCCTTCTCTTTGGGTAAAACCTTTGGCTACTAACCTAGCTTTGTATCTAGGAGGATCCTTAGAACTATTACCCTCTTTTATTTTGTAAATCCATTTACAGTCAATGAGCCTAGTAGTTTCAGGTTTGGGCACTAAAGTCCAAGTTTTGTTAGTCATCATAGACTCTATCTCATCATTCATAGCACTAAGCCATTTCTTAGATTCAGAACACTTAACAGCTTGCTCATAAGTATCAAGGGTATAGTTATTATTGATCACATTAGCAGTCATAAAGGCATAGTCAACAAGTCCAATACACATAGCAACAACCTCAACATTATTCACAGAAAACTTTTTATTTGGAATTCTCAGTCTAGGAGCTCTATCTCTAGTTAGTTGATATTCATTTAAGTCATGCACACTATTAGAGTTATTATTCTCAGACACCACAATGTTTTCATTGTGCACATCAGAATGTAAAGGAATATCAATGCTAGATGAGGATACTTCCCTGTTTCCTTCCCCTAAATGTTGAGGGTTGTTGTTGTTTGTGTCACTCTCAGCTTCCAGGCTGGTTTTGTTTGAGCCTGGTTCAACTGCCCTTGAATCTTCTTCAGATTCATTTTGACTCTCGGAGGGGTGTCCTAGGTCGAACTCCTCCTCTCCTGGGACTTCACTTGGTCCTTCTGGTATGTAGAATTGGTTTCTAGTCACCACTTCTACACTCTCTGCTTCTTTGGTACCTGTACTCTTGGTTGCAGTGGTTAGAATATTTTTATAATGAAAATCTTTTTCATTAAATGTTACACTCCTAGACAAGATCACTTTATAGCCATGAGGTTGAATTATAAGCAACTTATATCCTTTTACTCCCTCAGGGTAACCTAACATTATACACTTCTGAGCTCTTGGTTTTAATTTTCCTTGAGAAATTTGTGAGTAGGCAGTACAACCAAATGGTCTCAAATGAGATATACTTGGTTTTCTGCCAGTCCACATTTCTTGAGGAGTCTTAAAATCAATAACAGAAGAGGGTGATCTATTTATGAGGTAGGAAGCTGTAGTAACAGCTTCTCCCCCCAAGGAATGTTTTAATCCTGAACTTATTAGCATGCATCTAGCCTTTTCTAATAAAGTTCTATTCATTCTTTCTGCAGTGCCATTTTGTTGGGGTGTTCCAGGCACTGTTAAGTGTCTTTTGACCCCTTCTTGAGTACAGAAATCATTAAACAAGTGATTACAAAATTCAAGGCCATTATCTGTAATAAGGCACTTTAGTTTCAAGTCAGATTGTTTTTCTACAGCAGATTTCCAGTTCTTAAAGGCAGAGAATGCTTCATCCTTAGTTTTTAATAAGTAAATCCACACTTTCCTAGAGTAGTGATCAATAAAAGATATAAAATACCTCTTACCACCTACTGTACTTACCTGTGCTGGACCCCACAGATCGGAGTGCACATACTCCAGGGGTTTGCTGGCTACATAAGAAGATCTAGAAAAAGAATTATTAGTTTTCTTTCCAAAAATACAATCTTCACAGGAACTTAAGTCCACTGTTTTTTTTTATCAATTAGACCATGTTTATACAGATAGTTCAAGCCTTTATTGCCAATGTGTCCCATCCTATTGTGCCAAGCTTTTGTCTGGTCTAAGGTCAGAGCATTATCCATTTTGGAGAGATTTAACTCAGGTGTAGTTATAACATGATACAACCCACCCCTTTTAATACCCTGAATAAGAGTTGTCTCATTTCTAATGACTTCCCTTATACCATTATGAGTAATAATCTGACACTTAAGGTCATCCAAAACTGACTCAGATAACAAGTTTCTTCTTAATTCTGGAACCCACCTAACATTTTGAAGGATCCTAATCTTTCCATCATACATAGTTAGAGGGACTTTACCTAATCCTTTAATAGCTAGAGCACTATGATCTCCTAACATGACTTTCCCTCCATCAAACTCAGTTAAGGAGCTAAAGAAGTTTCTGTAAGGAGTGACATGCATAGTGCAGCCAGAATCAAGTATCCAGTCATAATCAACAGGGGAATCACAACACATAAGCACTTCACAATTTTCATAATCCTGTGATTCAAGTAGAGAGGCAGAGTTATCATGACCTTCCTTATTAGACTCATCCTTTTTCTTTTTATGACAGTCCTTAATAAAGTGGCCAGTTTTGTTACAGTAGAAGCACTTTCTCTTCTTATCACTATTAGAAGAGTTAGAAGACTCATATTTCTTTTCTTTCTTAGGCTTAAACTTCTTCTTATTCTTACCATTCATCATTAGAGCCTCAACTTTCACCTCAGCCTTTTTGTCAGAATTTTTAGTTCTAAACAACTTTAAAGTTTCATTTTTCTCAGTAACAGAATCTATGCTTTTTTGTTTAGTCAAAGTTTCATTACCATACTGAATCACATCCTTAAAGTTATCAAACTGAGAAGGTAAAGAATTAAGAAGCAAGACAACTTGGTGAATTTCTTCTATCTTATCATCACATCTTTCTAAGTCTTGAGTCATCCTAAGATACTTATCTAGGTTATCACTCAAAGTCAGATTAGTGTCCATTTTAAAAGTGAACAATCTGCAGAGCAAAGAAATCCTAGAGGGCAAAGACTTAGTAAGATAAAGAGCTTCTAAAGCATCCCAGAGAGATTTAGTGGTAGTATGTTTTACCACTTGTCGAGTCACATCATCAGATAACCTTATGAGGATCTCTGAGTGGGCTTGTTCATCCATCTCCATCCTTCTAGCAGGAGAGGTTTCTGCAAGGTAGTCT
This sequence comes from Oxyria digyna, assembly GCA_029168935.1. NCBI lineage: Eukaryota > Viridiplantae > Streptophyta > Magnoliopsida > Caryophyllales > Polygonaceae > Oxyria > Oxyria digyna. The sequence continues at coordinate 3,733,875 of JAPVLV010000019.1, forward strand.
TGCTTGATGGCTTTGCTACACTTTTCCTTCACTAATATGGCCTTCATCTTCACTTGCCACATTGCAAAATCTGTAGTTCCATCAAAGGCTTTCATCCTAATGTTGTTGTCTCCCATGGTTTTACTTCCCCTGAAACCAAACATACAAGTAAGTTTCAAGAATCAAAGGTAAAACAGAACAGCAAGGAAGATGTAGTGGCAAATCTTGAGCAAATAAAAGCAAGATTTGCAGTTCTTAGGTCCAGATCACACAGATCAAGACTAAAATAGTCACTGAGGTAATCTGAATCAAGAGGTGTGGAAGCAATGAGCCAAAATCATTCACAGAGCAATGATAGATCCTAATTATGCAAATATCTACACAAATCACACAAGATTTCAGATATAGAAATAATCAAGAACCTGGCTCTGATACCAATCTATGAGATTTTCTAGATAGAATCAGATTACCACAAACACACAAGAAATAATGCAGAATGTAAATGACTCAGTGAATTGTTATCGAGGTTCGGACTCAGCCTATTCCCCGTGGCCTCAAGATTAATGGCCAAATCCACTAAGTAGGTCACAAACTTACAAGAGAGCACAGCTCTAAGTTCAGATCAAATACATAGAACAGAGATAGTAATAATCTGTAAAAGGCTAAAGAAGAGAAACTCCCTAAACCACGTGTATTACTGGATCTCCTCTAAACCTCAACTTCGTCGAGCATCTGCAACCTTCGCCACTCGTCAAAGGCCTCCAACTCCAAGCAAGAACACAATCCACTCGAAGTTATCTCTAGAAGCAAAAGCTTTGCTTCTGTCGAGATCAAGCTCTCGATCCACAGTCAAGAACACTCAGGAAACCCAAACTCTAGCACAAGCTCTCTTTCACAGATGGAGGCGGAGAAGAAGAATGAATCGATGAGAGTGAAGACCAGGGTTAATGCTTTATATACCTCAGCCCAACAAGTGAAACGCGGAGCTCCAGCCACCTCTAAACGGGTCAGGTCGAGCACCTGGATCACATCTAGCTTTCTGGGCTTCTAACAATGGGCCAAGCCCAATTACAGATTAAAGCCTCTATTCTAACTATGTATAAATGATCTGAACAAATACACTTAAGGATTGATTATCACAAATGACAATCATACATCACACATCGAAACAAGGAAGTGGGCTCATATTATGTTTTAGCAAGGGTTCCTCGCATATTTGGTGTTTTGAATTGTGATGACATGTATCAAGTAGTCAATAAGCTAGAATCTTGTATGAATATTATTAGTGTACTCGGTCGTACCGTTAATTACTTGAGGGATGGCTTTAATGATATAACATTGCTTCTCTTGCACTTCATATAAGGGTTATTATAACTCACAAAGTTGTTTCTTAACTAGCTTACTTTTTTCAGAAATGTAGAATTCCATCCTAATCATATCTTTGTTTTATTAACCAGATTATTTCTTCTATTTTGACCTCCACTCTAATTATATTACCGCCATCATACTATTTATTTCAATTTGTTTCGTTGCATGTGTTGTTTAAGCTTGTCATTGTGGTAGGTTAAGAAATTAAGCCACTCTAGAGTATAGTTTATTCTTTCATCCTTGCTCATGTATAACTGGCATGTATTCTGCCATACATTTGAGTTAGAATTTTGTGTTATTATTGTGTAAATAATCAGAATCAACTGAGAAGATGTGCTTGTCTTTGTACATATTGCTCCAACTATTGCAGTGCGGATGTGCGACATTAATCTCCCAAATTTAAATTTGGATATTGCAGTATGATTGTACTCTCATTGGATTTGTAAAGTTGAAACATGAAAGAATCCCAAATTTGTCAACATATTTTCCAAGAGACTTAACGTTCTTCTGTTTACCCAAATAATTTCCTCCTTGTGGAGAAGCTTAGAAGGTTCATTAAGATTTGATTCCTTTTTTCTGGAGGAAGAGTTGAAAGGTGTTGTTTTTCTCATCTTTGCAAATAAGCGGGATAGTGGTGCATCATTATCAAAAGGATCTAAAAAATCCATGCTCCAAATCTAGCACACCCGGTTAAAATATTCTTCGTCTCTTCATTGTTGTAGATTAACCCGGTTGGGTTAATTGTGGGTCCAGATATGTACACCCATCCATCTAAACGCTCTCCAGCATATTCATAAGTAAATTCGAAGTCCGCTTAAAATCTACTTTGGAATTTGTTGGGTCAGTAACATTGATTGCTTTAAAAAATTTAGTTGCAGATAAAAAGTGTTAAGTGTTATGTAGGAACCTCGATGGCCTAAATTAGAGATTTATATAAAAAACATAGTTCAGCTTTTTACTGTTTTAATCTACTCTACATGTTTACAAAGTAAATTGGACTCACTTTTTGATAAAGAAGTAGAATTTCTGCACCCTGTATGAATAATTTGGGTTCAACGAATTGTGGGTAAAGAGAAAACAAAAACACGGTTGTTCTATCTCCATATTTCTTGCTTGTACAATTAAATATTTTGGTATGATTTCATGAGTAAGGCTTCTTTCGTTCCTTGTCGTTTCAACACGGCGAGAACTGGATGAGAAAGCCTTAGCGCGTGCATCTGAAAACCCTGAACCTGACCCGATTACAAGGAGCAACACGAGAATACGCCTAAGCGATTTTGCTTGGACTTGTCATCGTTGTGGATGAGGCTAACCCTGTTGACGGAGAGCTCAGCTTTGTAGCAATCGGAGTTGAGGGCCTTCCTGCTGACTTTGTTGAAGATGTCACGAATGACCATCTCGAATGCATTCTTGACATTGATAACGTCTTTGGCTGACGTCTCCATAAAGAACATCCCGTGCTCCTCAGCCAGGATCTTACCTTCCTCCACACTCACTGCCCTGATCTTCTCCAGATCACATTTGTTTCCCACCAGCATTTTCCCCACCGTCGTGTCACAATGTGCTGCACCACATTTCATGCATAATGCTTAAGCTTCACTAGAACTAGAACAAAGAATGACCCATATAATTATCTGAGAGGGAGAGATCTGACATCTCTGCAACTAACTGGATTTCATGTTTCCACCCCCAAGTAATTGAAGAAAACAGCATTAATATAAGCAGAGCAGGGGTTAGAGATATACAGTTGAGCTCATCGAGCCAGCGGGAGACACTATCGAAGGTGGAGGCGCGGGAGATGTCGTAGACGACGAGTGCTCCAACCGCGCCGCGGTAGTAGGCGGAGGTGACAGCGCGGAAGCGCTCCTGTCCGGCGGTGTCCCAAATCTGAGCCTTCACTTCCTTTCCATCGATCTCCAAGTTCTGCGTCTGAAACTCAACCCCGATCGTCGCTTTCGAGTGCATATTGAACTCGTTTCGAGAGTAGCGGGACAGAAGATTCGACTTCCCCACAGCCGAGTCTCCAATTATCACTATCTTGAACAGGTACTCTTCCGCCTCATCGTCGGAAGACATGGCTTTTAGATCTGACAAATGAATGCTGAGTTTGTTGGATTTGGGATTTGGGGAAGTGGGTTTAAGTGAGACAAGTGGGCGGTGGAGGGTAGAAGACAGAGTCTAATATTTTGAAGCATAATGTGGGTGCTTGCTAATGAGGTGGCATTTCCGATTGGAACGGCAAAAGTTAAACTAGGTGACACTCAACATGTTAAATGCAGATGATGGGGGGCGGCAACTACAAGTCATTTGCCACATGCCGTCCTAGCGGGCCGTTAAAGTTTCACCGGATTTCAAAAACACTATCTATCTATGTGTACATATTAGAAATGGGAACCCGTGTAATATTTTGTGCTATTTTTGCGACCATTTTTTTTATTTGTTCTTTCTCTTCTTGTGACTTGATTTTATAAATTTATAGAGAGGTTCGGGTATTGTTTTTATTATATATATCTTGAACAACTATGGGCTAGAATGAACATAACGGGATATGAGGAAGGCCATACATTGTGGTTATATGAATGAGTAACCGTGTATATGTTTTGTTAATGTTATATGTATTGAAAAAAATAGTAATATAAAAATAATGTATATTAATATACAAATTGTAGTAATTAAATTATCATTTATATCACATTCTTATATATTATTTATGAGGTACAAAGCAGTAATACTATTTATTATTGGAAAACACTTGAAAATATATTATGCAATAATATCGAATTTAGAATGGACAACTCATCCGTCCATGAACAACATTATGATTATATTTAAGCTTATTGGATAGTTTTCAATCATTATACATCAATATTTACCAACTAAATATTGCAATTAGGATGAAATATACATATGGGGAAAAATTGACGTGAAAATGATTTTTATTGTACGAATATACGAATGGAAAATTCACATACACATATCTTCATATTGACATACACATACATACATAAATACTTGCACATTCGCAGAAGTGTGCATGTCTTTGACAATGTATAAAAAAATACACGCACATCAACTTTACCAATAATATCAATCAACTCGGTTACCATCTAAAAATTGAAAAATTAATTAGTTTACCATTAACAAATATTTTTATAAGCAAAGGACATTACCTTTTTCAATTTGACTTCAGTGTGGAGAACTCGCGCTCTTTACGAGTCTTTTATAAACTATGTATGTGATACTTAACGTTAGAAGGAGTGATTCTTTGATTTGAAATTAAATTGTGAGCATTGTCTATTACATTTATACATTTCAAATTCTAATCACTTATAAAAATATGATATTTGGATAAAACGTGAATAGTGTCATCATTTCTAATGGGAAGAACATTTCTAGGAGGATAAAGTATATACTAAAATATATCATAGAGTTACAAGAATCTAAGTATAAAAAAGTAGCAGAACCAGTACCCCGTTTCCAACGGAGAGAAAGATGTCACGCCATATAATAAGAGCATATGAATACCATAATTCTAATACACAATTTTTTTTTTATCATTGGTTTATAGATATGGAGGTGTTTGGTTCCATAGGGCCCTTGAAGAAGACGTGTCGTCTTGGTGCCGGTTGGGTGCAGCAGGTGGTTGCTCCTTTGAATAGTGGCACAAGATGCAGGCAGGTGCCCGAGGTCGGCAATCTAGAGCAGGGGGTGGTGATTCATGTTCGCAGGATGCACGCGGGAGAGAGCGCGGTGATTCCTCACGTTGTCATCTTGACTTTGACTTCGATGTTCATAACTTAATTGGTTTCATGCCACGATGATTTGATCCAACTCGATGTTCAATACTTGGTTTAGGTCAAGGAGTCGCATCCTGATCTGGTGGAGATAGTGGACTGGTCGTCACCTGATTGGGTCGCGTTGTCTCGCATGTCAGTCTTCAGCAGAAAAACATAGATCACGACTCTCAACAACGTGTTGCTTCATGTTTGTTATAGCCTTAGTGTATTGCACCACCCATCTTGAAGGCGTGGTCCAAGTTAATTACCAAGCGTGTTAAACGAGGCTCCATCACACCTGGCGTGATCGGAGTTGGATCAAGGTGTCAAAATATTGCAGATCAAATTCAGATTAAACAAAAAAAAATTGAACGAACTCAAATATGACCAACCCAAATTTGGTTGGGCCGAAAAACGACCTGACTCGATATCGACAAGCTCAGAAACTGACTCGGCCCGAAAAATTTCCACCCAAAATTAGCCCGAAAACCCGATTCTTGTCGTAAGTAAGTGTCTAGTCCAAACCCGACCTGACTTGTTATAATTATGAATAATACGACATAATTTTGTCTAAAACCCTGATTTGTGCGACTCGAACTCGATCCAATCATTTGATTTGACAACCTTACTTTGTGCTAACCTATTTTCTTATCTAGTAAGGAGGCCTTGAGTCTTCGTGATGCACATAAACTTCAAATTTCTCTTGAAGTGCCTCTTACACGCAATATGTATCCAGCTGAGCCACTACTGCTTGATGAACTTCATCAACATTTGTAGAAAAAGGAAGTGCAACGATTTTCTTAGAGAAGTGTCTAACAAGAATGGTAGTAACAATATCGAGTAAAAGGTAAGTAGTATTAGAGAAGGAAACATAATATCTCTCAGTGTACATTTGGTAACTAGAATATCTCATAGAATCACACATATCTTCTATACTAGGCAGTCTCTGATATCTTGAATGTGAGTGTTGGATCGATTAGCGTATAAAAACTCAAGGAACAAAAGCTATTGTTCCTTGATAAGTAGATAATGCAGAAAGACAAACAATAATGTAAACCAAACCTGGACACGATGATATATAGTAGAAACACCCCAAGTACCAAAAAGTCATCGAGGCGAAAAACCACTCCTCTCTAGCTTTCAGTAGAGAGAGTTTGAACGAGTCTACTTGTTGTATTGATATCTTCATTACAATAGAACTTGGATCACTCACCTAGACGTCCTAGCTAGATCTCGGATCACTCTTTTCACTTGAATCTCAATCTCACACACGTAGAATAATTCTAAACCGAGTATTAGGTTTTCGCTCTTCAAAGTCTTACTAAGCTATGCAATTCCCATGCAATATATAGCAAACTAAATAGCTCAAACCTACCTACCAATCTAGCCGTTCTAATATTACCATAAATCTCACAATATCTTTCTAAAAGGAAATCGCTTCCTAATACTTCATTCACAAGGAAATCTCTTCCTAAGAAATATTTCCTTTCGTGTGACATTCCAAATTGTTCTCCAAGTAGTCACCTTGGGCCTTACACTTCGGCGCGCCGCCTAGATCAAATAAGGAAACAAAGCGCATAAGGAAATATTCCTTGCGCATAATATTTCCTTATTCCTTTGGCGCTTCTTCACACGCGCGTCCAATGCCCATCCTTGCCGAGTTGCCACTTTCCTTATTTGACGAGATCTTCTTTTCCTTCTTTGACAAGATCTTCTTTCCTTCTTTGAAATGCAACTCTTCCGTAATTCTTCAAGTCCATTCTTCAAGATATCTTCGACCAATAATCTTCTTCGGATGAACTTATTCTTCACAGCTGTCTTCCATTCGTCGTAACCTTACGTCTCATGGATTCCAGCAAGACTTCCTTCGTACCTGCTTGTACTTCCTTTGTTCCTGTCTACGCACAAGTAGACTTCCTTCATTCCTGTCTACACTAGTAACAATACCTACACACTCAAGTAAACCATTAGTGGATGTTTGTCATTCAATCAAAACTTCATCATACCTCAACAATTTCCCCCTTTTTGATGATGACAAACATCCTTAACAATAAGAGTATAAACCTGAGACATATATACTAGCTAAGGAACAAAGACTAACAAAGCACTAAAAATTCCCCCTCAGAAAAAACAACGAACTACAACTAAGTCATGAATTCCCCCTCAAGTCCTGCTATCCTCTAATTTCCCCCTTTTGGCATCATCAAAAAGAATAAAATAAGTCAACTTGCAACCTTAAGAGCTCATAAATCAAAACAACTTAAGCATAATTCTATTAAGATTAACTGAGGGTCACGCCCTCCTTACATCAGACCACCAATAAACAAAAACTAGAAATACAAGCAACCATAGACAATAAGAAGCATGAACAAAGATAGGATCATTCTATGTCGTTACGAGGAGATGACTGGGGCAGGAGACTTTCAAGTGTCGTCTCTATTGTTTCCAGCTTGAGTCTCACAAGACTCATCTCCTTTTCAAAGATTCCTATCAGCCGCTGTTGTTGATCGGATAGACTAGCAACAACACGGCTCAACTTCCCTATGGCATTCTGCGTTTCATAGACCATCGTTGGCGCTTCATTTTGTTCCCCCTTAGGGCTCTCAGACAAAACCTCCTTAGCATCTTCACTCTGAGCATCTTGAGCCCTTATCCAGCCTGCCTTCTCATCCTTCTTGAACTTTATTTTTCTCAGATTGCTCTCATCCAAATTTCTGTAGAACACGGCTTCACTCTCCTCTGAATACACCATTAGACTCTTCAAAATCTTTTTGACGATGCTGGGATAGGGAAGAGTATGGGTTTCACTATTGTTGGCGTGCTCCATGTGCAGTAGAACGATCCTTGCAAGGTTTACTTGTTCCTTATCCAGCAGCTTGTCCATGAGCATGAAATCTTGGATGAGGATGGTGTTCCTCTTCTGTTCTCGTGGCGTGAGGTTACTGATCAGGACAGAGTGAAGAAGACGGTTGACCACCCCCATGGAATTTGTCTTGACATCGGCTTTTGGAGGATTTTCATCTTCATTGATCCTCTTCTTCAATTCCAAAGGCTGAACATCCTGCGGCCATTGTCCCTTGGAGTAGCTGCAGAAGCCTTCATGAGGAACCCCAAGAATGAAAGCGAGTTCAATGCTTGAGATGGAACAATGTTGTCCCCCTGCCGTAAACTTCCCCGTGATGGTGTGTGGTCTTTCTTCATGTGAAAAGCTTCCATAGAACTCTTTGAAGAGCTCGGCATTGGCGCCTTCTCCCTCAGCGAACAACTGTCCCCACTTCTGTGCTTTGAGAAGCTCAGACACCATCACTAGTCCATTTTCCTTCATGAACTCTTCATCCAGAATCAATTCTCTCACAATTGATCTCCTTGACACATCATCAACGACGAATTTTCTTTCTTCACGACCACTTCCTTCCCCTTTCTGGCGCTCTTCCTTGACAAGGGAGTAACCCTGGCTTTCTTTGGCATAGGCGATTTGGGCTCAGGCGTCTCCTCGATCGTCTCCTCAGAAGTCATCTGAACAGATTCTTTAGCCAATTGAGAGCGGGTTTTCCTTTTCCCGATGACGCTGCTACTGTTGCTCACCTTCTTTCCCTTCTGCTACTATTGCTCACCTTCTTTCCCTTCTGAGAGGAAAGAATGAGAACATCAGCTTCAAGCTTCTTTTCGAAGTCATCTAGGGTTTCGTCTTGCCTTGGCGCCATCTGTGAGACGTCGCCGGCAAGTCGAGACTCATCCTCGTCGACCTCGATGATTGGCTTATTTGGGGAAGGAGAAGCATGGACTTCAGGGATAGAGGATTTGGTGGCTATGGGTTCTTTGTAGATAACAATGGCGGTCATGGGATCGATGATAGGAGACTCAGGGAGGGCAGGAGAAGGATTTTGGGACATGTAACCTGCGGCGGCCAATTTCTGGAGGAGTGTTTCTAGGGTTTCATCGTTGGTGATGACAAGTGTGGGGTTTTGGGAGGAGGAGTTGGAGGCCATTTTTGTGGAGTTTGGGAGTTTTTGAGAGGCAAGGGGGATTTGAGAGATTTCAGGAAAAATGAGAGTGTGAAGTTAGGGATTTGGGAATGTGGGTTTAAATAAGGGAGGGGAGAGATTTGCCCGGAAGAGCGAATCGTTTCATGAAGAGTTAGAATATTCGCCGTTTGAGATCTCCTTCCTTGTTCACACGCCACAATCATCACACAAGTACACACTTTCCAAACACTCTTCTTTACCTTTCCTTTTTCACACGACAATAATAATTCCTTCCCCATTTAATTTCTTGCGTCATTCCTCCTCGAGACAGCCACACGCTGCAGACACGCAACCCTGACACGTTGCGCCTCTCTTTCCACCCAATCAGAATCCTCGCGTGACAAAAACTTTCCTTTTCTTTCCAAGGCAATCCAGAAAGATCGTAGTGTATGATATGGGGGGTATCGTTACCAGAGATGGTACAAGAGAATATCCTACGAAATAATAATAATATGGATAATTTAAAAAATCATGATGAGAGATTCCAGATGTGATGACATAAGATTGGCTCATAGGAATATACAATCATAATTAAGGCTTAAGGGACGGCTGTAGAGTACCTCTATCCTTTGGGCTTATAATGAGGGATCAAATCATCAAGATGACTCTTTTGGGCTGAAAATAAGACCTTGTTCATGCAAAATGAAGTTTTAGAGAGGCATGCAATCATGTAAGTGATCATAGAGAGGAACAACATAATTTAGGCATTACACAAAGTCAATCTTACATAGAAATTAAGAGTTGTAGAGCTCTATGAGATTTAGGAGCAAGAGACAAAAAATCATTCAAGTTTCAACCAATCATTGAAGGATTTCAAGAAATATAAGGAGCATAAAGAGAGGAAAACATACCTTAATGAGTTCCTTCCTTTCTGAGGTGATCTTGCTTAGTGCTCTTGCTAGGGAAGACTCATTTGTCCAATAACTAATGTCTTCATAAGAAAAAGTTTGCATAGATAGAGAGAGAATCACGTACCTTTTTTTACCAAGGTTTGCAAACTTCTAATTTGTGTAACCTCCGGTATGAGGTGTTGTGTTCCCTTCGAGGTAAGAATGCCATAATTTTTTTTTTTTGATTGATTGATAAGGAGGCTAAAACGAACAAAGTACAGAAATGAAAGCGGAAGCAAAGAAAAACAAGAATTAAAGGAACCGTACCTGTGGGGGAACACACCTTTGTATACCTTTTTCTTGATCACTTGATTCGTACTTGGGTCATCTTTGTATCTTCCCCCTTTGACACAGTTGAGTTACTCAACAAGTCAATACCAAGGAGTTACGAATGAGTGAATGCCTTTGACCGACTCTGTTGTATCCTTCCTTTGATCCAGAGGGAGGGATCCCTCTAGATGATCCGGTGAAGTGGCATGGAGCTATCCTTTATTCCATGTAAGTTTACCCTGTCTTTGTACCAAGGAGAGTTGCGCTTCACCTGAGAGAAAGGGTTAGTTTTTCCTTACCCAAGCAAGTCTTGGCTTGCTTGAGTTTTGTGGGACAAATCTATCATTCGTAGTGCCTTGAAGTTCAGATTGATTAACCTCAACCTTTACTTTTGGGGTACTTCGTGGTGATCCTCTTGATCCTATCCCACCTTGAGCATTCATACCCTTAGTCTTGGGAGTGTCTTTGGAGTGATCGTTGGATCCCATCTTTTACTCAGATTGAGCCTTCGATGTATCCTCTGATTTTCTCTCGTTTGAGCTCGATAAGGAGCACGTATCTTTTCCTCAATTTGGATTCTGAGGGAACATTCATGCTTGTAGTTCCCGGTGTTACCACAGTGCCAACAAACACGATGTTGCTTGAGATTAACGTACTTGCTTTGTCCTGGCCAGATGGGAATGTTAGCTTTCATGGACTCGAAGTCAATATGTGTCGACTCTATGTTTTGAAGTTGGCTCAACCAGATTTCATATGCTTTCTGCCCGTCAAACCATGTGCTTATCCTTTCGACGAATTTGTTTCCCCCTAAGGACTCCACTTTGGTGACACACCTTTTGTAAGGGTTTTCCAATGATGGTTCCTTGGGTGATTCCAAATTCACTTTAGGTGACTCATGAGTTTAGGGTTTTTATCTGAGCCATATCCAATTTCACTGCGGGGCACAAATCGACTTGAGTAATCGGTTTTTAAGCCATTTATGTAGGATCTAGCATGCTCATCTAGCCACAACTTTTTCTTGTGATCCTCATCTTCCTTGAGTACCACAAGATCATTACACAACTTCTCATTCTCGTGAACCAGAGAAAGCTTTGTATTTTCGAGCTCAGAAACCTTACTCTCAAGGGATATGATCTTGGTTTTGAGCCCGGGGCATTTTTCACAAGAGCTAGATGAAGAAGAGGAGAGGCTTTCTAGCATGGTAACCTTTTCAGACAAAAGTCTTGTTTCGTTTACTAGTCTTGAGAGTTCCTCCTCTCTTTCATTTAATTTCTGTTGTATATCCCCGTTCTCTTCTCCAAGTCTTTAACAATATGAATTAATTGAGTACTAGACATGCTCTGTAATTTAGTGATGATGGAAGAAAGACTTACCTCGACTTCAGGTGTGCTCTCTTCGGGTGCCATGAGGCACACTTCCTTCTCACTCTTCTGGTCTTCTTGATCTGAGTCTGAATCCTCCCAGGTTGCCATCATTGCTCGCTTTCCTTCTGGAATGGGTGGTTCTCCCGCTCTTCTTTTGTAGCAATTTCTGGCAAAGTGATCAGTCTTCTGACAGTGATAGCATACGACTTCCTTCATGTCTTTTGTTCTGTCAGAGGGACGGGAGTCGCTCCTTCCCCCTCTCCAAGCTTTACGAAAGGCACTTGTGATCAAGGCTACAGTTTCATCCTCTTCAGCCTCAACGTCTTCCATCTGGGATAGATCAAATGCTTTTTCAACTTTCAAGGCAATGGATTGACTCTTGTCGACCTCCTTTCTTCCTTGGAGTTTTCTTTCGAGAATCCCTAAATGACTTTTGAGGCGGCAGACTAGATCTTCTAAGGATATATCTTTGATGTCGCTTTGTGCTTGTAGAGCATTGATGAATCCGTCCCACTTGGAGTTTAGTGCTTGCATGAATTGATGCGTAACTTTCCATTGGGGGATGTCTTCACCAAGAAACTCTATTTGGCTGACATATCCTTCGAATCTGGCATGAAAATCTTCTAAAGATTCGTTCTTTTCTTGGAGAGCCTTCTCATAGTCCTTTTGTGCCGCTAAAAGGCGATTTCTCTTCACATCGCTACTTCCTGAGTAGGTTCTACTAAGTGCATCCCATATTTCTTTTGCAGATTTGTATTTTAATACCTTTATGAGATCACTTGAACTTAGAGCCATGTGAAGGATCTTCTTGGCCCTAGAATTCTTCTCCAAGACTTTGTAATCGGCATCATTGTAGTCGATTCTCTTCTTCTCTTTGGTCTTGTCTTCCCTGGCAAGGTCCAGAACAACTATATCTCCGAATTCAATGACCTTCCATAGTTGGGCATCAAGGGATTGAGTATGGGATTCAAACTGGATTGCCCACCACTCATACTCTCCCGACTTCAGCATTGGGGCTTTCCAGAACGAGTCGTTGATTGCATTGTTGGATGACATCTTTTCCTGTAAAGCTAATTGAAACAATCTAGAGACCAGACTTTGATACCAATTGTTGGATCGATTAGCGTATAAAAACTCAAAGAACAAAAACTATTGTTCCTTGATAAGTAGATAATGCAGAAAGACAAACAATAATGTAAACCAAACCTGGACACAATGATATATAGTAGAAACACCCCAAGTACCAAAAAGTCATCGAGGCGAAAAACCACTCCTCTCTAGCTTTCAGTAGAGAGAGTTTGAACGAGTCTACTTGTTGTATTGATATCTTCATTACAATAGAACTTGGATCACTCACCTAGACGTCCTAGCTAGATCTCGGATCACTCTTTTCACTTGAATCTCAATCTCACACACGTAGAATAATTCTAAACCGAGTATTAGGTTTTCGCTCTTCAAAGTCTTACTAAGCTATGCAATTCCCATGCAATATATAGCAAACTAAATAGCTCAAACCTACCTACCAATCTAGCCGTTCTAATATTACCATAAATCTCACAATATCTTTCTAAAAGGAAATCGGTTCCTAATACTTCATTCACAAGGAAATCTCTTCCTAAGAAATATTTCCTTTCGTGTGACATTCCAAATTGTTCTCCAAGTAGTCACCTTGGGCCTTACACTTCGGCGCGCCGCCTAGATCAAATAAGGAAACAAAGCGCATAAGGAAATATTCCTTGCGCATAATATTTCCTTATTCCTTTGGCGCTTCTTCACACGCGCGTCCAATGCCCATCCTTGCCGAGTTGCCACTTTCCTTATTTGACGAGATCTTCTTTTCCTTCTTTGACAAGATCTTCTTTCCTTCTTTGAAATGCAACTCTTCCGTAATTCTTCAAGTCCATTCTTCAAGATATCTTCGACCAATAATCTTCTTCGGATGAACTTATTCTTCACAGCTGTCTTCCATTCGTCGTAACCTTACGTCTCATGGATTCCAGCAAGACTTCCTTCGTACCTGCTTGTACTTCCTTTGTTCCTGTCTACGCACAAGTAGACTTCCTTCATTCCTGTCTACACTAGTAACAATACCTACACACTCAAGTAAACCATTAGTGGATGTTTGTCATTCAATCAAAACTTCATCATACCTCAACAATTTCCCCCTTTTTGATGATGACAAACATCCTTAACAATAAGAGTATAAACCTGAGACATATATACTAGCTAAGGAACAAAGACTAACAAAGCACTAAAAATTCCCCCTCAGAAAAAACAACGAACTACAACTAAGTCATGAATTCCCCCTCAAGTCCTGCTATCCTCTAATTTCCCCCTTTTGGCATCATCAAAAAGAATAAAATAAGTCAACTTGCAACCTTAAGAGCTCATAAATCAAAACAACTTAAGCATAATTCTATTAAGATTAACTGAGGGTCACGCCCTCCTTACATCAGACCACCAATAAACAAAAACTAGAAATACAAGCAACCATAGACAATAAGAAGCATGAACAAAGATAGGATCATTCTATGTCGTTACGAGGAGATGACTGGGGCAGGAGACTTTCAAGTGCCGTCTCTATTGTTTCCAGCTTGAGTCTCACAAGACTCATCTCCTTTTCAAAGATTCCTATCAGCCGCTGTTGTTGATCGGATAGACTAGCAACAACACGGCTCAACTTCCCTATGGCATTCTGCGTTTCATAGACCATCGTTGGCGCTTCATTTTGTTCCCCCTTAGGGCTCTCAGACAAAACCTCCTTAGCATCTTCACTCTGAGCATCTTGAGCCCTTATCCAGCCTGCCTTCTCATCCTTCTTGAACTTTATTTTTCTCAGATTGCTCTCATCCAAATTTCTGTAGAACACGGCTTCACTCTCCTCTGAATACACCATTAGACTCTTCAAAATCTTTTTGACGATGCTGGGATAGGGAAGAGTATGGGTTTCACTATTGTTGGCGTGCTCCATGTGCAGTAGAACGATCCTTGCAAGGTTTACTTGTTCCTTATCCAGCAGCTTGTCCATGAGCATGAAATCTTGGATGAGGATGGTGTTCCTCTTCTGTTCTCGTGGTGTGAGGTTACTGATCAGGACAGAGTGAAGAAGACGGTTGACCACCCCCATGGAATTTGTCTTGACATCGGCTTTTGGAGGATTTTCATCTTCATTGATCCTCTTCTTCAATTCCAAAGGCTGAACATCCTGCGGCCATTGTCCCTTGGAGTAGCTGCAGAAGCCTTCATGAGGAACCCCAAGAATGAAAGCGAGTTCAATGCTTGAGATGGAACAATGTTGTCCCCCTGCCGTAAACTTCCCCGTGATGGTGTGTGGTCTTTCTTCATGTGAAAAGCTTCCATAGAACTCTTTGAAGAGCTCGGCATTGGCGCTTTCTCCCTCAGCGAACAACTGTCCCCACTTCTGTGCTTTGAGAAGCTCAGACACCATCACTAGTCCATTTTCCTTCATGAACTCTTCATCCAGAATCAATTCTCTCACAATTGATCTCCTTGACACATCATCAACGACGGATTTTCTTTCTTCACGACCACTTCCTTCCCCTTTCTGGCGCTCTTCCTTGACAAGGGAGTAACCCTGGCTTTCTTTGGCATAGGCGATTTGGGCTCAGGCGTCTCCTCGATCGTCTCCTCAGAAGTCATCTGAGCAGCTTCTTTAGCCAATTGAGAGCGGGTTTTCCTTTTCCCGATGACGCTGCTACTGTTGCTCACCTTCTTTCCCTTCTGCTACTGTTGCTCACCTTCTTTCCCTTCTGAGAGGAAAGAATGAGAACATCAGTTTCAAGCTTCTTTTCGAAGTCATCTAGGGTTTCGTCTTGACTTGGCGCCATCTCTGAGACGTCGCCGGCAAGTCGAGACTCATCCTCGTCGACCTCGATGATTGGCTTATTTGGGGAAGGAGAAGCAAGGACTTCAGGGATAGAGGATTTGGTGGCTATGGGTTCTTTGTAGATAACAATGGCGGTCATGGGATCGATGATAGGAGACTCAGGGAGGGCAGGAGAAGGATTTTGGGACATGTAACTTGCGGCGGCCAATTTCTGGAGGAGTGTTTCTAGGGTTTCATCGTTGGTGATGACAAGTGTGGGGTTTTGGGAGGAGGAGTTGGAGGCCATTTTTGTGGAGTTTGGGAGTTTTTGAGAGGCAAGGGGGATTTGAGAGATTTCAGGAAAAATGAGAGCGTGAAGTTAGGGATTTGGGAATGTGGGTTTAAATAAGGGAGGGGAGAGATTTGCCCGGAAGAGCGAATCGTTTCATGAAGAGTTAGAATATTCGCCGTTTGAGATCTCCTTCCTTGTTCACACGCCACAATCATCACACAAGTACACACTTTCCAAACACTCTTCTTTACCTTTCCTTTTTCACACGACAATAATAATTCCTTCCCCATTTAATTTCTTGCGTCATTCCTCCTCGAGACAGCCACACGCTGCAGACACGCAACCCTGACACGTTGCGCCTCTCTTTCCACCCAATCAGAATCCTCGCGTGACAAAAACTTTCCTTTTCTTTCCAAGGCAATCCAGAAAGATCGTAGTGTATGATATGGGGGGTATCGTTACCAGAGATGGTACAAGAGAATATCCTACGAAATAATAATAATATGGATAATTTAAAAAATCATGATGAGAGATTCCAGATGTGATGACATAAGATTGGCTCATAGGAATATACAATCATAATTAAGGCTTAAGGGACGGCTGTAGAGTACCTCTATCCTTTGGGCTTATAATGAGGGATCAAATCATCAAGATGACTCTTTTGGGCTGAAAATAAGACCTTGTTCATGCAAAATGAAGTTTTAGAGAGGCATGCAATCATGTAAGTGATCATAGAGAGGAACAACATAATTTAGGCATTACACAAAGTCAATCTTACATAGAAATTAAGAGTTGTAGAGCTCTATGAGATTTAGGAGCAAGAGACAAAAAATCATTCAAGTTTCAACCAATCATTGAAGGATTTCAAGAAATATAAGGAGCATAAAGAGAGGAAAACATACCTTAATGAGTTCCTTCCTTTCTGAGGTGATCTTGCTTAGTGCTCTTGCTAGGGAAGACTCATTTGTCCAATAACTAATGTCTTCATAAGAAAAAGTTTGCATAGATAGAGAGAGAATCACATACCTTTTTTTACCAAGGTTTGCAAACTTCTAATTTGTGGAACCTCCGGTATGAGGTGTTGTGTTCCCTTCGAGGTAAGAATGCCATAATTTTTTTTTTTTTGATTGATTGATAAGGAGGCTAAAACGAACAAAGTACAGAAATGAAAGCGGAAGCAAAGGAAAACAAGAATTAAAGGAACCGTACCTGTGGGGGAACACACCTTTGTATACCTTTTTCTTGATCACTTGATTCGTACTTGGGTCATCTTTGTATCTTCCCCCTTTGACACAGTTGAGTTACTCAACAAGTCAATACCAAGGAGTTACGAATGAGTGAATGCCTTTGACCGACTCTGTTGTATCCTTCCTTTGATCCAGAGGGAGGGATCCCTCTAGATGATCCGGTGAAGTGGCATGGAGCTATCCTTTATTCCCTGTAAGTTTACCCTGTCTTTGTACCAAGGATAGTTGCGCTTCACCTGAGAGAAAGGGTTAGTTTTTCCTTACCCAAGCAAGTCTTGGCTTGCTTGAGTTTTGTGGGACAAATCTATCATTCGTAGTGCCTTGAAGTTCAGATTGATTAACCTCAACCTTTACTTTTGGGGTACTTCGTGGTGATCCTCTTGATCCTATCCCACCTTGAGCATTCATACCCTTAGTCTTGGGAGTGTCTTTGGAGTGATCGTTGGATCCCATCTTTTACTCAGATTGAGCCTTCGATGTATCCTCTGATTTTCTCTCGTTCTGAGCTCGATAAGGAGCACGTATCTTTTCCTCAATTTGGATTCTGAGGGAACATTCATGCTTGTAGTTCCCGGTGTTACCACAGTGCCAACAAACACGATGTTGCTTGAGATTAACGTACTTGCTTTGTCCTGGCCAGATGGGAATGTTAGCTTTCCTGGACTCGAAGTCAATATGTGTCGACTCTATGTTTTGAAGTTGGCTCAACCAGATTTCATATGCTTTCTGCCCGTCAAACCATGTGCTTATCCTTTCGACGGATTTGTTTCCCCTTAAGGACTCCACTTTGGTGACACACCTTTCGCAAGGGTTTTCCAATGATGGTTCCTTGGGTGATTCCAAATTCACTTTAGGTGACTCATGAGTTTAGGGTTTTTATCTGAGCCATATCCAATTTCACTGCGGGGCACAAATCGACTTGAGTAATCGGTTTTTAAGCCATTTATGTAGGATCTAGCATGCTCATCTAGCCACAACTTTTTCTTGTGATCCTCATCTTCCTTGAGTACCACAAGATCATTACACAACTTCTCATTCTCGTGAACCAGAGAAAGCTTTGTATTTTCGAGCTCAGAAACCTTACTCTCAAGGGATATGATCTTGGTTTTGAGCCCGGGGCATTTTTCACAAGAGCTAGATGAAGAAGAGGAGAGGCTTTCTAGCATGGTAACCTTTTCAGACAAAAGTCTTGTTTCGTTTACTAGTCTTGAGAGTTCCTCCTCTCTTTCATTTAATTTCTGTTGTATATCCCCGTTCTCTTCTCCAAGTCTTTTAACAATATGAATTAATTGAGTACTAGACATGCTCTGTAATTTAGTGATGATGGAAGAAAGACTTACCTCGACTTCAGGTGTGCTCTCTTCGGGTGCCATGAGGCACACTTCCTTCTCACTCTTCTGGTCTTCTTGATCTGAGTCTGAATCCTCCCAGGTTGCCATCATTGCTCGCTTTCCTTCTGGAATGGGTGGTTCTCCCGCTCTTCTTTTGTAGCAATTTCTGGCAAAGTGATCAGTCTTCTGACAGTGATAGCATACGACTTCCTTCATGTCTTTTGTTCCGTCAGAGGGACGGGAGTCGCTCCTTCCCCCTCTCCAAGCTTTACGAAAGGCACTTGTGATCAAGGCTACAGTTTCATCCTCTTCAGCCTCAACGTCTTCCATCTGGGATAGATCAAATGCTTTTTCAACTTTCAGGGCAATGGATTGACTCTTGTCGACCTCCTTTCTTCCTTGGAGTTTTCTTTCGAGAATCCCTAAATGACTTTTGAGGCGGCAGACTAGATCTTCTAAGGATATATCTTTGATGTCGCTTTGTGCTTGTAGAGCATTGATGAATCCGTCCCACTTGGAGTTTAGTGCTTGCATGAATTGATGCGTAACTTTCCATTGGGGGATGTCTTCACCAAGAAACTCTATTTGGCTGACATATCCTTCGAATCTGGCATGAAAATCTTCTAAAGATTCGTTCTTTTCTTGGAGAGCCTTCTCATAGTCCTTTTGTGCCGCTAAAAGGCGATTTCTCTTCACATCGCTACTTCCTGAGTAGGTTCTACTAAGTGCATCCCATATTTCTTTTGCAGATTTGTATTTTAATACCTTTATGAGATCACTTGAACTTAGAGCCATGTGAAGGATCTTCTTGGCCCTAGAATTCTTCTCCAAGACTTTGTAATCGGCATCATTGTAGTCGATTCTCTTCTTCTCTTTGGTCTTGTCTTCCCTGGCAAGGTCCAGAACAACTATATCTCCGAATTCAATGACCTTCCATAGTTGGGCATCAAGGGATTGAGTATGGGATTCAAACTGGATTGCCCACCACTCATACTCTCCCGACTTCAGCATTGGGGCTTTCTAGAACGAGTCGTTGATTGCATTGTTGGATGACATCTTTTCCTGTAAAGCTAATTGAAACAATCTAGAGACCAGACTTTGATACCAATTGTTGGATCGATTAGCGTATAAAAGCTCAAGGAACAAAAACTATTGTTCCTTGATAAGTAGATAATGCAGAAAGACAAACAATAATGTAAACCAAACCTGGACACAATGATATATAGTAGAAACACCCCAAGTACCAAAAAGTCATCGAGGCGAAAAACCACTCCTCTCTAGCTTTCAGTAGAGAGAGTTTGAACGAGTCTACTTGTTGTATTGATATCTTCATTACAATAGAACTTGGATCACTCACCTAGACGTCCTAGCTAGATCTCGGATCACTCTTTTCACTTGAATCTCAATCTCACACACGTAGAATAATTCTAAACCGAGTATTAGGTTTTCGCTCTTCAAAGTCTTACTAAGCTATGCAATTCCCATGCAATATATAGCACACTAAATAGCTCAAACCTACCTACCAATCTAGCCGTTCTAATATTACCATAAATCTCACAATATCTTTCTAAAAGGAAATCGCTTCCTAATACTTCATTCACAAGGAAATCTCTTCCTAAGAAATATTTCCTTTCGTGTGACATTCCAACTTGTTCTCCAAGTAGTCACCTTGGGCCTTACACTTCGGCGCGCCGCCTAGATCAAATAAGGAAACAAAGCGCATAAGGAAATATTCCTTGCGCATAATATTTCCTTATTCCTTTGGCGCTTCTTCACACGCGCGTCCAATGCCCATCCTTGCCGAGTTGCCACTTTCCTTATTTGACGAGATCTTCTTTTCCTTCTTTGACAAGATCTTCTTTCCTTCTTTGAAATGCAACTCTTCCGTAATTCTTCAAGTCCATTCTTCAAGATATCTTCGACCAATAATCCTCTTCGGATGAACTTATTCTTCACAGCTGTCTTCCATTCGTCATAACCTTATGTCTCATGGATTCCAGCAAGACTTCCTTCGTACCTGCTTGTACTTCCTTTGTTCTTGTCTACACTCAAGTAGACTTCCTTCGTTCCTGTCTACGCTAGTAACAATACCTATGCACTCAAGTAAACCATTAGTGGATGTTTGTCGTTCAATCAAAACTTCATCATACCTCAACAGTGAGCCTTGTGTATTTATTGTAATCTTCATTCAATAGAAAGTCACGTCAGTTTTATTCAATTCTAGCTTAGGTTCTTCATCACTCAAAAACTTAATTTTTTTCCAGCCATTCACTATCAACCATGGCTCAACCCAACAACAACATTCTTCTTTCCACTGGCAATTCCACACATATGCAATTTCCCGAGATTTTAATCAAACTCGATCGGTCCAACTACTACTCTTGGAGAAGTGTTGTGATGTCCACTCTTGAGGCTTATGATCTTGATTCATATGTCCTTCAAGAACCCAAAGCCGCCCCAAAAGAAGGTGTTGAAGCCCCCTGTTGACTACGTCTCGTGGAGGAAATCCGATTGATTTGTTCTAGTATGGCTCCGTTCCACACTCTCAGACAAGATGCTATGTTATGTTGCCGGTGCAGCAACCTCCTATGATGCCTGGAAGATGATTTCGAGCATGTTTCAGTCACAAACACGAGCCCAGCTCATGAATCTGAAGGGTCAACTTCAGACCATGATCAAAGGATCTCTTCCTATGCTTGAATACATTGAAAAGAAGCGTTCTATTGTGTATGCCCTCACTGAATGTCAATACTTTGTTCAAGATGAGGATTTTGTTGCATCTCTTCTTCGTGGACTTGATGCATCTTATGGCTCTTGCAAGGCAACCATCAATGTTCATCTTGAACCTGTGTCCCCAGACGAACTCACCGATCTCTTACTTCAAGAAGAGAAAAGACTGCTTACTGAATCCACGCCCACCGACATCACCACTGTCACACCGCCGACTCCCTCTTCTGATTCAGTAATCCCACCTGTAGCCAACAATGTTACCACAAGTCAGCAGCAACGATTTGAAACTTCCTCACATGGAAGATATCGTAACGATCGAGGGCGCAATCGCTACAACAGAGGTAGATCCAACGATTCCTCTAACTATCAACATCCCTCTTCTTCACATCAGTCAAATCGTCCGGTGTGCCAAATCTGTGATCGAGTCGGCCATGCCGCCAAGAATTGCTACAACCGATTTGACTCCACGGCTTATCCACCAAACTATCCTCAGAAATCTTCCAATCAAGTTGCCCTTCCACCGTCCGGTGAACAACCATGGTATGTCGATTCTGGTGCATGAAATCTTGTTACTGCAAACATGAGGAACTTACACATTCGTTCCGAGTACGATAGTAATGATCAGCTTGCTCTCGGTTACGGTAAATCTATACCAATTACTCACATTGGCTCTACCTCTTGATCATTCAAATTTGTCTATGAAAAATGTTCTTGTGGTGCCTACAATTGCCAAAAATTTGTTGAGCGCTACTTCCTAAACCAAGAATAATGATGTGTTTATTGAACTGTATGCTAATGGTTGTCTTGTGAAAAACTTGCAGGGTCAGATTCTCATGAAGGGAACCGTTGAAGATGGACTATACAGCCTCAATCCCACCACCACATCCCCAACCCAACCTCATGCCTTGTCTGCTCATCGAACCACTGCCAATGTATGGCACAATCGTCTTGGCCATCCAAATCATGTTGTCTTAAAGAGTCTTCTTTCCCTTTTTCAATTACCTATCTCAAATAAAACATTGTTTGGTGTGTGTGAGTCTTTTCAACTTGGAAAAAGTCATCGTTTACCTATACGGTCTAAACACGAGTCTATGCTGATGTTTGGGGTCCTGCGTCTATCTCTTCTCTCTACGGGAATAAATATTTTGTTCAGTTTGTTGATGATCACTCAAAAATTTTCTTGATATATTTCCATACTCACAAATCACAGGTACATCAAACCTTCATAACTTTCCACACAATGGTTAAAAGCCAATTCAACAAACATATCAAACAACTACAAACCGACAGAGGTGGGGAATTCGTACCTCTCACTGCTACACTACAACAACTCGGTATTCTTCATCTTATCTCATGCCCACACACGCCCTCTCAAAATGGCGCAGTCGAACGCCGTCACCAAATTGTCCAAGAAAAAGGCCTCGCCTTACTTGCCCAAGCATCCCTTCCCTTTGAATTCTGGGAAAATTCATTTCATACAGCCACTTACTTGTCCAACCACACCATCACACCTCTCATTAACAACTCATCACCATTCCAAATTCTCTACAAAAATGATCCAGATTATCGTCTTCTCAAAGTTTTTGGTTGTGCTTGCTATCCATACATTAGACCCTACAACACCACCAAGTTATCCTTTCGCTCCTTGCCTTGTTTGTTTATTGGGTATAACACCATGTATAAGGGATATGTGTGCCTGCATCTTCAAACCGGACGTATATATATATATATATATATATATATCAGCCCATGTGGTCTTCAATGAAGAATATTTCCCATACAAACAAGACTCCCCCACACACGCACCTTCTTCCCATCATAAACAATCGAGTCAGTCAACCACCTCGTCCCGTCTCCTCCAAATTGCCGCAAACTCTACAAATCCGTACCCTCCACCACCTTTTTCCATTCCATTACCACCATCAACAGAGCCTCCAATACAATCCCCTACAACATCATCTACCTCCACATCCGACACTAGCGCCTCCAACCCAAGTCCGTATACTTCGGTTTCCCCGATTGCGAATCCGATTCCTGCCAGCGATCCACACCAACCTGCTCTCACACATCTACGTGTTGCTGATGACTCAAGTCACACCATGGCCACTTGAGCACGCACAGGTAATCTCAAGCCCCACACCTTTTCTGTCTCTCGACATCCTGCATCGATTTGTTTTCTTGCAGAAAAGGAGCCGACCACATTTACTTCTGCTGCCAAATCTGAATCATGGCTGACCACCATGAAACCAGAGCTCTCCGCACTCATTGCCAACAACACGTGGGTACTTGTCCCTCGTCCCACTGGTGCAAATGTAGTCGGAAGCAAGTGGGTCTATTGTATTAAACGAAAACCGGATGGCAGTGTTGAGCAATTTAAGGCACGTCTTGTAGCAAAGGGGTTTCATCAAGAAGAAGGGGTAGATTACTTTGGCACATTCAGCCCGGTTGTTAAGCCAACTACAATCCGTCTTATTCTCTGTATTGCTCTTTCTCGGAGGTGGTCTATCAGGCAACTTGATATCAATAATGCGCTTCTCAGCGGTGACTTGAGTGAAACTGTCTATATGTCTCAGCCACAGGGATTCGTTGATTCTCAATTTCCTGATTATGTGTGCAAATTACAGAAGCCGCTCTATGGCCTCAAACAAGCTCCTCGTGCGTGGTTCAACAAACTGAGACTATTCCTGCAGAGCACTGGTTTTCGGGCATGCTACTCTGACACATCCTTATTTGTTCTTCACTCTGCTACATCTATTACCTTCATCTTGGTGTACGTGGATGACATTATCATTACAGGGTCTGACAACAGCTTCATCCAACAATTTATTGGATCTCTTCATCGGCAATTTGCTTTGAAAGATCTTGGGCAATTTTCCTTCTTCCTAGGTATTGAGATTACTTACTCTGGCTCAACTATGCATTTGTGTCAATACAAGTATATCCATGATCTTCTTGCTCGATGTAATATGCTTGAGGCTAAACCAATATCCTCGCCTGCTGATTCCTCCGTCACCAAGAAAAAGCTTGGTCCCGATCCTCTCTACTCGGATGGCAAAGCTTACCGTCATGTTGTTGGTAGCTTACAGTATGCCCTCATCACCAAACCCGAGATCAGTTTTGATGTCAATTGGGCATGTCAACATATGCACAGTCCTCACATCTCCCACTGGCAACATGTCAAAAGAATTTTGAGGTACCTTAAAGGGTCATTGGACCATGGTCTCACACTCACAGCTTCTTCCTCCTCAGTGCTAACCCTGACCTGCCTTCTTCAAGTAAAGAGGTTGAGCGGGGATCGGCGAAGGAAATTTGGAATCACTCCCAATCTAGTGCTAAAAAGGATGGGGCCAAAAAACTCGTCTGGCAGCAGGTTGGAGGTGGAGGTCGTGCTACTCCTTCTAAACCTAAGAAAGTAGACACCCAGAAGTCAATGGATAAAGGTAAGAGCCCCATTACCTTTTCTGCAGACTCGCGCAACTCCCTAGCTGCTAAGAAGACCGACACGAAGCCTAAATCTAATTTCGGTCCCCAAAAGAAACTGGAAAAAGGCAAACTTCAAACCAGTGCTCTGACCAGTTCTGTTGTGGGCCTCGGGGACGATGGTCGTGGAAAAGGGAAGAGGACTAGGGTTTTCATGGAGGGCGATGGGTTCCAGGAGAACGTTGAGGATGGGCCCCAGATTTTCACTAATAAGGCTGTGTTTATTTCACAGTCCATTAATGGCCATGGGCCTCAAAATCCCCTACCTATGAAGCCCAACATTATTCTTGAAGATGGTAAGAAACCTCCTGAGCCTAATCTGGAGCTCAATCACAGTGGGCCTAACTCTGGTATTTCTGATATGGATCAAACACCCTCCTTGGACCCGAATACTTCTATGGGCGAGGGTCCATGTATTGCTAGCAAAGAGACTACCAATGCCGATATTGAGATCATGATAAAGAGTGATACTTCGACTGGTGTGTCGGAGTCTTGCCTCCGCAATTAGGTTCGCCCCCCCCCCCTATCCTTTTTTGTTTCCTCATGAATTGCATATTCTGGAATGTGCAGGGGGCTGCTAAGAAAAGTTTCATTCGTACTTTTAAGTATTTCGTTCGGAAGAATAAGGTGGACATTATCTCTATTACGGAACCGAGAATCTCTGGTGCTGAGGCTCAGTTTGTCTGCGATAAGTTGAACTTTGATCACTGTGTGAGAGTCGAGGCCGGGGGTTTCTCGGGGGGAGTCTGGCTTTTATGGAATGATGATCGGGTTAAAGTTCAGGTTCAGGGTCTGTATGACCACTTCATTCTCGCTCTTGTTGAGACTGAGGGAGAGCTCCTCCATATGATTACAGTTTATGCCCCCCCTACGGCCCAGGCGAGAGTTAAGTTCTGGGATGACTTAGAGGCCTTGATCCACTCTATTGTTGGCCCTGTTTTTGTGGGAGGAGATTATAACTGTATCCTCTCGCTAGACGAACATCAGGGTGGTGCTCAATCCCTCTCTATCGACACCAACCGTTTTGATCAGTGGATCCGCAACCTCGAGCTTGTTGATATGGGGTTTAATGGTACAAGATTCACGTGGAGCCGAGGGACCTCAGTGGGCACTTTAGTTTCCAAGAGACTCGATAGAGTCTTTACTAACCTTGAGGGTCGTCTTCATTGGGAAGAAGCCACTGTCCGCCATCTGCCTGCCCTTAACTCTGATCACACTCCCCTTCTTCTCCAATTGAAGTGGTGTAACCAAAGAGATGGCGGCTCCCGTCCTTTTCGCTTCGAGGCTGATGTACATACGCTGGAGCGTCTCCCAGAACAACCCATGATGCGATCCCGTAGCCGAGCTGAAGGTCGGGAAGATGATAAGAGGCGATGCTGTCAAAGATAGGCTGGAACTAGGGCAGAGTGGACTGGACGGCTCGGGCGTCCAATTGAGAAGATATTTGGTCAGAGTATAGTTCTTGGACCTATCTTGATCGTGTCCAAAGTTGAAGCCCAACAGAGGCCCAATGAGGAAGATATGACTGTTGCAAGATCCGAATTTGTTTCTGTTCGTTTGGGCAAACGAAAGATCAGATTAAGCTCTCCTTTGGATATGTTTCATTACTTGGTCTTATCTTCATTGTGTCCAAATTTGAGGTCCATTCGAGAATGGACGAGGCCGCCATGATCAGAACAAGATTCGAGATTTTTGGGCTTTTCTAGGGTTTCCTTTCTTGGGAATCAAGCAATTCGGGAAGGCTATTTAATGTGTGTTTCTCTAGGGTTTTAGGCAGACTTTGACAAATTTAGAATTACTCTTCCTTTTAGGTTTTGACGTTGTTTAGTTGTAGCTTGGTTTGATATTGAATTGCAAGAAGTCAACGCTTGGTTTGATATTGGCCTAGGTTTGATATTGAATTACAAGAAGTCAACGCTTGGTTTGATATTGGCCTGTGAGATCGATCTGTTGTTTACACATATTTCGACCTCCAAACCTTGAAAGAACCCTAGGTGGATTCCTTGGGTTAATTCGAGTCTAGTGAGTCTTTCTAGATTGACGGCTGAGTCAAGAAAGACGTCACTTGCTTATCGTGTCTGAGTCAAGCTAGTCTACCTAGATCGACGACTGAGTCAAGGTAGATAACACTTGTCGAAGACCAAGATTCGATCGATCGTCTGTCACAACGATCTCTCGAAGCCGCCTCAACATCAGATTCACCCAACCGTCCGCCGCCGTCGACCACAATCGCTGCCACCGTCGACTTCAACCCCCATCGTCCATCCAAATCCTAGCAGATCCACGATCTTAATCCGACCTTGTGTCATCAGAGGCCGCTTGGATCCTCCACCCGAAATTTCTTGAGTTCATTAAAGAGACCTGGCCGGATGACTTTATCCTCAGTGACGCGCTCGATTTACTCAGCAGTGCTCTCCTTAAATGGAACCGGGCTGTCTTTGGCAACATCCATCGTCGCAAAGCGGAGCTTGAGAGTCGTCTGGATGCTGTTCAAAGGGCCCTCGAGCGCAGAATTCAGGGTGGCCTGCTAGCCCTCAAGTCCAAGCTCACTCTCGACCTTGATCAAACCCTCGCCCAAGAAGATACGCTTTGGTTTCAGAAGTCCCGAGAGAATTGGATTGAATTGGAAGACCGTAACTCTAAGTTCTTTCATACCAGCACTGTCATACGTCGCAGGAGGAATGAGATTTCGGAGCTTCGTACTGATGAGACCTCCTGGATTACTGACCGTGATGAGCTTGTGAGCCATGCCGTCTCTTTCTTCTCTGATTTGTATTCGCTCCCGCAGACCGAAGCTACCTTCACTCCCCTCCCGGGGGGTGGATTTCCTCCTGTTTTGTTTGACTCGGCTGATGAGTTCAGTAAGAAGCCTTCTCAGTGTGAAATTTGGAACGCCGTCAAGAATATGGGCTCTTACAAAGCACCGGGGGTGGATGGTTTCCAACCGATCTTCTATAAGACTTGTTGGCCTCTTATTAGCTCCTCTGTGTGCAGCTTTTTTGATCAGTTTTTTGAGACGCGCAGCCTCCCTCCGGGCGTGAATGAGACTCTTATTGCCCTTATTGGAAAGGTCGCCAAGCCCGAGCTTATTTCTCAGTTTCAGCCTATTAGTTTGTGCAATGTTTCCTATAAGATCATCACGAAGATCCTTGCTAATCGTCTTCGCCCGCTCATGCCCTCTCTTGTTGGCCCTACCCAAAGCAGTTTTATCTCGGGGCGCTACATTTCGGATAACATTATCCCTATCCAAGAGATTGTGGACTCTATGAGGCGTAAGACGAGCGGTAAGAAGTGGATGTTATAGAAACTTGATCTTGAAAAAGCCTATGATAGGCTCCGCTGGGATTTTGTCATCGACACCATTCGGGATGTGGGACTCCCGGAGATTTGGCGGGACTGGATCAACGCTTGCCTCTCTTCTACTTCAATGAGACTTCTTTGGAATGGAGATACTACTGATGAGTTTACGCCTTCTACGGGTATCCGCCAGGGCGATCCGATCTCCCCCTATCTCTTCGTGCTTTGTATGGAGCGCCTGAGTCATCTTATTCACAACGAGGTTCGGGATAAAATATGGAAGCCTATTCATATTTGCCGGGGTGCCCCGCCCTTATCCCATTTATTTTTTCGCAGACGACATTATTTTGATGGCCGAAGCATCCCCGAGCCAAATGAGAGTCGTCATGGGGTGCCTTAAGACGTTTTGCATCTCGTCGGGGCAGCGGGTCAGTATTGCTAAATCCAAAATCTTCGTGTCGGCTAATGTCTCTCGGGATCTTACTGCTGAATTGGAAAATATTAGTGGAATTGATGTAACTAGAGACTTGGGTAATTACTTGGGACTCCCGGTCTTTCATAAGTAGGTCACCAAGGAGCACTTCGAAGGCATTCTCTCCAAAGTCAGTACCAAACTAGCCGGTTGGAAGAGCCAGTCTCTGAGTTTTGTTGGCCGCGTCACCCTGACCAAATCAGTTCTCTCGTCTCTCCCGATCTATACGATGAATTCGGTCAGAATCCCCGCTGGTGTCATCAAGAAATTGGAGCAGCTTAGCCGATCTTTCATCTGGGGTGATTCTTCTGATCGAAAGCATATGCATCTCGTCGCCTAGCCAGACATCTGGCATCCTAAGCTTTTAGGTGGCCTGGGAATTAAATCTGTTGAGGCTATGAATCTCTCGGTGCTGGGCAAATAGGGGTGGAGACTTCTTAAAGGTGAAGCGGGCCTCTGGGGTCCTATTCTCACGGCTAAGTATGGTATCCAGGTAGTGGGCGGCAGTTTCATTGAGACGAGGAAAACCAAGGGCTCCTATATTTGGAAAGGCATTAAGTGGAGTATTCAGGAACTGGTGTCGAAGGGGCTCTCCTGGAACCTGGGCAACGGCCGCTCGTGCTCCTTCTGGGCCGACAGATGGCTTGGCAACTTGGAGCTTCAGAAGAGTGTCATTACCCCCATCTCTGGTAATTGGAAAGCTCTTAGAGTTCGTGATCTTTGGAAAGAGGAGTCGGGCTGGGACTGGGACGCGATCCACACTCTCCTCCCACCGTCTATCCTCTTGAATCTCAATGATGTCGCCCCTTCGGATGACCATGAGGCCATGGATACCCTTTGCTGGGGTTATTCTGCTTCAGGTATTTATACCACTGTGTATGCGTATCAATTAAAGACTAGCCCTTTGCTGCCTACCATTGACAATAATTTGCAGCGTATTTTCAAAGGCATCTGGAAGCTGAAAATTCCGGAACGCTTTAGACACTTTTTGTGGATTGCTACGAGAGGCAGAGTTATGACCAACGCGGAACGTTTCAGAAGACATCTTGCCCATAGCAATTTATGTACGAGCTGTGGTGATAAGGAGGAGTCCCTCATTCATATTCTTCGGGATTGCAAGCTCATTAAGTCGGTCTGGATTGCCCTCCTTAATGGTACCTCTGCCTCTAACTTCTTCAGGGATAATGATTCTCTTTGGGCTCTTTCCAATCTCGAGGGATCCTATGTGTTCAACAGAGATATCTGCATCAAGCTTATCTTCTCCTCCACTGTTTGGTGGGCCTGGAAGTGGCGTAACAGCAGAATTTTTAGCGGAGTGGAGGAGTTGCCTGATAAAGCTGCGTTTATTTTGGACCAGGCCCGTCAGTATGCTCATGCCTGGGATCGCCATGCTCTTATTTTGGGCGCTGTCCCTAAAACATCTGTCCCGATTAATTGGTCTAAACCGCCTACTGGTTATATTGTGATTAATACGGATGGATCCGTCAAGGGGGATGATTGCCTTGCTGCGGCGGGAGGTGTCCCGAGGAATGATCGGGGGGAGTGGCTCTCGGGATTTGCTGCAAACATCGGCAGCTGCTCGGTCCTTGCTGCTGAACTGTGGGCCATCTTCCTTGGTCTCAAGATGGCTTGGGAAGGGGGCCATAGAAATGTCATTATCGAAGTCGACTCCCATGTTTCCATCTCTTTCATCTCCTCGGCTTCTGACTTGAACCCGACTCACCCTTTTGCTAGCTTGGCACGGAAGTGTCGTAGCTTTTACTGTAGGGACTGGAATATCCAGGCCCATCATATTTTCCGTGAGGCCAACAAGGTTGCTGATAGTCTTGCCTCGCTTGGCCATAGCTTTCCTATTGG
This sequence comes from Oxyria digyna, assembly GCA_029168935.1. Classification (NCBI taxonomy): domain Eukaryota; kingdom Viridiplantae; phylum Streptophyta; class Magnoliopsida; order Caryophyllales; family Polygonaceae; genus Oxyria; species Oxyria digyna. The sequence continues at coordinate 3,764,079 of JAPVLV010000019.1, forward strand.
TCGTAATTTGTTAGACATTCCGCCTGATTGTATTTTGACTCATCTCTTGAACGATGTAAGGGGAGTGGCTACCCTGCGTTTAATTTAGCCACATCTTTCAATATATTTTGCGAGAGTGCCGCCACTCTTTCAATATAGTTTGCGAGAGTGCCGCCACTCTTTCTGACAAAAAAAGCAATCTCAAACTCCACTAAAATATAATATAAGTGTTTATACGTAAGCCTCCTCGCCTGTTCAAAGAGAATTTCTCCATAAACAAAAAACTCAATCCTAAAGAAGTATCAATGGAGTTGATAAGTGATAACTTCACCTGTCTTGCAAGACCGAGAGAGCGAAGACCGCGTTCGGCAAACGTATCGATGATTGAGTGAGCTCTATTTCTCACCGCTTCCTTAAGATTGCACAGCTCAATAATCTGTAGTACAGAGATTCAAAAATAAATTCATGTTGATGTCATTAATTGATAGTTATGAATATATGGGAAAAAAACTGTCACCTGTTCAGGAGATCCTTTGCTGATACGATGCCAGTCACTTTGGTCATCAATGTAGGTAATAGCAGTTCTTTTATCAACTGGGTTAAAAGGCAAGAAATGCACTTCATTGATCCCAACTCTTGCCTCCTTTGCACTTCAGTGATATCCTGCAGTCTCTTTTGCACAAAATAAGTGAGCTCCAGGGGAATAGAGAAATAAGCAAGGGCGATAAATAAGTCTGATATATACTGAGAATTAATCAGGAGGTCATCAGCAAACCATTGATTATCAATGCACTCACAGGAATCCATCATTAGTATGCTCCCGGATCTACCTGAAACATTCATACTGTGGGTTACGAACGCAATAAAAGTTCATCAAGTGCAGGAAACTACAGTCTACAGAGCAATATCATACATCAAGTAGAAGATCTGACATTATCACAGTACCCTAAAAAATATCTGTAAAACATCTTTGATATTTAAGACAACAAGAATTCTGGTGCCAATGCATTTCATACAGCAAATCCTTCTACTTCATATAAAAAGGCCTTATAAGTTATAAGTTATAACAAATTTTCTTCTTCTCAATTTCCACTTGTCTACAAAAACATAATACTCCGGTTAATCACTAAAAGTGAGCTTCATAGCATGATTATTACATCAACTAAGTTGCCAAAATAAGCCACAAAAAAGACCAAACTTTAGGCAAAACCCTAAATCACTAAACTTAGACCTAGCCATTCAAATGTAACCCTAAAAAGTACAACCTGGAAGAGAAATCACATTGTCGTCGAGCCACTCAAACGCGTTCTGAAGAATATTTTTCTGCAGGGTATCACTCGTACCAGAATTCTTCAGGAAATATCAAACAATGAATGAAATTTGAGAGGAGAAAGATCACGAGGGATTAGAGAGCAGATGAAAAGGGTTACCTTGAGGGAGATTGCAAGCGATCGGCGGTAGAGAGAGGGAGGAGCGAGTCGTTGCTAGCAGTGTGCCTCCAGAGATTGCGGAACCCGGTTGCGACGTGGAGCGGTAAAAGTTGTGAGTGCGAGTTCTTCTGCAGGCGATCGAATAGTGAAGCAAACGAAAAGGAATTGACGGCAGCCCTAGCAAATTGAGAGATGGGGTGGGTTGGGCTGGGGTTTGGGAAAAAAAACGGGCTCACCAAAATGGGCTGGGATTAGGGATAGAAAAGTGGGCTGGTTAGGAAAATAAAAAAAAGGCTCGAATGAAAAAAAGGTTATTAAGAGGATGGTTTTAAATGGTGGTGAGTGGTATTTATTACCAAAAACATCTAATATTTTATTATACTACGGAAAAGGTTCCCGCGCTCTGCGCGGGTCTTTTATTTTTTGGTATATCATGCTTCATTTAGTGTTTTATGTTTTATTTAGGTAATAAATTTTATTTTTACTCACGGAAAAAATACGTGCTTCTGTTGTAATTTTGATATTCAAACTATGTGTGAAAGTGTATCATTGTTTTTTAAAAATTTGCATTTATGGGTAATAGAGGTTTTTTTTTCCTAAGTGTTTAAAGTTATAGATGTGTTGTTTGTATATTGCAATATTTATAATTTTTCAACTATATATGATGTTAAACTAAGTTTTCTTTATCAACAAAATTGTTTTTTTAGAAACGATTACATCATGTTTGAAAATACAAAAGCGATAAATAAAAATGTTGAAGTTTATGGTTTTAAACATCGTTATATAGTTAGAGTTGAACTTCGAATCTGTTAAGATTGAAGTTCTCCTTTATTTTTTTGAAAATAAAAAACAATCATCAATCAAACTCTATGTTTTAATGCAATAATTCTTCACACATTCATATTTTTTGGAGTTTGATCCATCTACGATGTATACAATCCATCAATTAGAAGATAATAATAGTATTAAATTGAGGAGTGTCAATTAACCAATTAAAACACAAAGACATTTAATGTTTGTCTTTCATTTTCTCTCTCCGCAAATTATATAGTAGATTAGATTAAGATTTTATCTTTTTATTATTAAATTTTAAATCTTGTTAATTTATATAGTAGAACGTGTTAATATCTTTATCTTTTATCAATATCTTTTTTATTATCTTGTTATCTTTTGTCATTATAGAATATTTTATCTTTTTATTATTAAATTTTGAATCTATCAAAAACTCCACATGTTGGAAGTGTATCCACAGATAAGTTATACGTGTTATCTTGTTAATATGATGGCACATGTTATCTTGTTAACGTAATGAATGAATAATATCTTGTTAATATTGATCTTGTTAATATCATGTTATATAGTGTTGGTGTTAATATGATGGCACGTTTTATCTTGTTAATATAATGAATGAATAATATCTTGTTAATATCGTGTTATATAGTATTGGGTAAAGCAAAAGTCTAAAGCTCAAAGCCCAACCCAAGATGAATATAATGAGGAATATCTTTGTGAATATAATTGATGGATATTTTTCAACCACCCCCAAAAATTATATATACTAGTCCCTCATGCCTGTGCTATGCACGAGCCAAATGAATTTTAATAAATAAAAATTTAGTACTCTATAAATATGAATTAGAATGTATAATATTTTCCCGTATGTTTCACTTATATTTTACTTTGAATTCGGATAATAATTTTTAAATGTATTATTGTGTTCAACTATTTTGTTATATCTTTAAAAGAATTAAATACAATTTGAAAAATTATATAATAAAGTACATAAACATACTAAATGCATACACGACACGGGAAAAATATAGGCTTAAACTTTAATTGTTTAGGAAAAACTAATTAAAATATTTTCAACTTTTACCAAAAGACCAAAATGTAGATCAAACGACTTTTTTCATTAAAAATTAAGAAAATTCAATAACAACATGACACATAATAATAGTTTTATGTATGTTGCAAAACATTTATCTTCGAATTTAGAAAATACTTAATTGAAATTGTAATTTGGTTGTTTTTCGTTTATAAATTTTAAGTTGAGGTTCTTAACTTTTTATTGATTTAAAAGTTGAGATTAATTTTATCTAAAGTAAAAATTGAGATTTTATTTATTTTTCATATTGTATTATGTAAATTTAGGTTACTACTAAAGAATACCTTTGTAGGATATTTTGTTATTTATTGTCTAATGATATAATAATGATATAATATTATTTTACCAAAGGAGAAATATTGAAATTTATAAAAATTAATCTTTTTTAGCGTCAAATATTTACTGATAAAGTTCTTTGTCATTATAGATATTTCTAGCACGGGAAACAAATCAAATAGTTATATTAAAATATTGAATTTATATGTTATTATATCCTTAGTAGACTTGTCAAAAACTTATCAAACAAAGAAGCCGTTTGGGTCAAACCTGAATCGATCTGTAATTCTCGAAACTCTTCGAGGAACCACTTTTCACATATTTTATTTCTGAATAAATAAAAATATTGTTTAAATTTTATTTTCTTTATTACAATAAAACTATCGAACATTTTAAACCCACTGGGTTGACCCGACCCGAACTCGACCAATGGTCGACCCGCTTAACCCAAACCCGTTTTCCATCCGAACCCAAATCCGACCAGTTTGACCCGTTTGCCAGATCTAATTTCCCTTTATCAAATAAGAGGTGAAAAAATGTGACAGAAAGATGAAAAGGTTAAGATTTAAATTTTTTTTACTAAATCTTCTTTCTTATTTATTCAGAAAACATGTTACTTATACATTTTATAAATCATTTTTTTTATCTTAACCCGTAATTTTAATAAGTTATATGATTTATGTTGGCTTATTTTGTATATAATACATTTTATCTAAAGAAAATTTTATTTATGCATATATTTGATATTTTTTCCAATTATATGACCCTTAAAAAATTAAAATTCTTTTATTTAGTAAAATAATTTATTTTAATTATATGAGCCTTAGAAAAATTATTTCTATTAAAATTATATATACTAGTCCAAGCAAAAGCCTAATCCAAGATGAATATATTCATTAATATGTTCATAAATATCTTGTGTGAATATTTTTCAACCACCCCCAAAAATTATATATACTAGTCCCTCTTGCCCGTGCTACGCACGGGCCAAATGAATTTTAATAAATAAAAATTTAGTACTCTATAAATATGAATTAGAATGTGTAATATTGTCCCGTATGTTTCACTTATATTTTACTTTGAATCCTGATAATATTTTTTAAATCTATTATTGTGTTCAACTATTTTGAAATATCTTTATAAGAATTAATTATAATTTGAAAAATTAAATAATAAAGTACATAAACATACTAAATGCATACACGACACGGAAAAAATATAAGCTTAAACTTTAATTGTTTAGGAAAAACTAATTAAATTTTAAGTTGGGGTTCTTAATTTTTTATTGATTTAAAAGTTGAGATTAATTTGATCTAAAGTAAGAATTGAGATTTTTTTTGTTTTCGTATTGTATTATGTAAATTTAGGTTAATATTAAAGAATACCTTAGTAGGATATTTTGTTATTTATTGTCTAATGATATATTAATCATATAATTTTATTTTAACAAAGGAGAAATATTGAAATTTATAAAAAATTAATCTTTTTTATCGTCAAATATTTACTGATGAAGTTCTTTCTCGTTATAGATACTTCTAGCACGGGGAAAAAGATCAAATAGTTATATTAAAATATTGAATATAATTTATATGTTATTATATCCTAAGTAGACTTGTCAAAATCTTAACAATGAAGCCGTTTGGGTCAAAGCTAAACCGATCCGTACTTCTCGAAACTCGTCGAGTGACCCAATTTTCACATAGTTTCTTTCATTTAAATTAAAAATAATAATGTATTTTATTAAATAATAATAATAATATAATAATATTTTATTATAAAAATATTGTTTAAATTTTATTTTCTTTATTACAATAAAAATATCGAACATTTGAAACCCACTGGGTTGACCCGACCCGAACTCGACCAATGGTCGACCCACTTAACCCAAACCCGTTTTCCATCCGAACCCAAACCCCGACCCATTTTCCAGATCTAATTTCCCTTTATCAAATAAGAGGTGAAAAAATGTGACCGTAAAATAAAAAGGTTAAAATTTAAAAAGTGTTTGCTAAATATATCTTCTTCTTTTTTATTTATTCAGAAAACATGTTACTTATATATTTTATAAATCATTTTTTCTATCTTAACCCGTAATTTTGATAAGTTGATATGATTTATGTTGGTTTATTTTATTTATAATACATTTTATTTATGCATATATTTGATATTATTCCCACTTATATGATCCTTATAAAATTAAAATTCTTTTATTTAGTAAAATAATTTGTGAAATATTGTTTATTCCAATTATATGAGCCTTAGAAAAATTATTTCTATTAAAATTTGATTTATCATGATCACAAAATATCATTTTTCTTAATTTGATTTATCGTTATTGTTTTTTTATTATATCTTTTAGTTTTAATAGTTTCCATTATAAAAGGCAATATTTTATTTTAGATTAAAATTCTTTTTTTATTATATCTTTTTTTAAAATATCTTGTGTGAATATTTTTCAACCACCCCCAAATATATTTTTTTAATTATATAATCTTTATAAAATATAATTTCATTTTTAACTTAGTAAAAGATAAAATCTTTATTAGGAAATAGATTGATGTAGTTTCTTAAAAGATAATCTTTAATTTAATAGTAATAGATTTGTTTGAAAGTATATGTGAAAATTTCTTTTTAAAATATCTTGGGTGAATATTTTTCAACCACCCCAAAAATTATATATATTATGATTATGATTATGATATGATGTATAGACGCTTTAAATAAAATTATCTTATTAAATAATTATCTCAATCTTATTATTTTTTTTTCAATTAAAATTCGTAAATAATATTAATACAAATATGAATCATTATTATGCATGACTAGATGTTCTTGCATCCTATATTCCTATGTGTTATTCTGTCTCTCAAATAAAGCTCATACTTGATTTTCATAATCTATTTCTTACTTGCGGGCAATACACCATTTTCGGAGTGGACTCGTCATAACTTGCTTATACATAGTAGGCTCTTTGCATTCTAAAAACAAGATATCACAACCTGTAGTCAATACGAAATTTACATATTTCTTTGGTTGCGATATGGATCCATCAAATATATAAATTGAGTAACAAGAGGATTTTCCACAATAAACAGAGGTCCCGTTCGGCGTGTATTAAGTACAGCAAAAAACGGATTGAAGTTGAAGATGGAGGTGGGTTGAAGGAAGAAAGCCGGCAAAGATGAAGGAGAAAAAGACATGTGTATGAAGCTGGTTGAAGAAATGGGGGATCTTCAACCCAACAGTGCCATTTTCATAAGCTATCCCCCCAGCTCAAGCATTCTCTTCAACTTCAACCCACATGAAGCTGGGAAATTTCCACCAAATACCCTCGACGAGCTATCACAGAGGTGGGTCGAATTTCTGGTATTTTTCTTCCTTTCTCTTTGACGAGCTATCGCCTCCTCTAGTCCTCTATGAACCCTAATTTTGTTCAATCATTTTGCAGCGCAAAACTGAAACGGAAGAGATTCATCAACCTTCGTTTCTGATTTCGACTGTTCTTGAACCCTCATTTTTGCATTTCCAGTGGTTAAACTTCGAATGGTCTTATGTCTTCAACTTCTGCTCTATACGCTTAAGCTTTGGTGTAATGATTGTCTATTAGGCATTATCTATGGTTTAACATCAATTCCCTATTGTGTTTTATAGGCATTTATAGTTGTGCACTCCATGCGTTTGTTGAAATGCCAAACACATGGAGCTGAATGTTGTGCACTGTCTCACTGCAGACTCAAGCAAAGTTACGGAATGTAGTTGTTGCTGAATGTTACTGAATGTAGTTGTGCGCTCCATGTATTTTGTATGTGAAATTTGAAATGTGAATTTTTGTTTACAAAATCTCTGCAGGGCAACACAACTAGCAAAATGTTTCTTAAACTATTTTGATGTCATGTGAATTTGTAATGTTGCTGAATGTTGTTGACCTTGATGGTAGGACTGCACAACTAGCAAAATCACTTTTTATGTGAATTTGTTGTTCTTGACATTAAAAAAATGAACTACCTTTGTCAATTTAAATGCTGAATTTGTTTGTTGATGAACATGTCCTCTCCCCCACACCCTCTTAGCTGACTGATCCGTCCAATGCTCCTCTAAATGAATTTACGGCGTCCAGTTTTTATATATCTTGTCTCGCGCTCCTCGACAGTTTAATCATCTCCATCTCCATCAATAATAGTATTTTGGGGTAGAGCAAAGGTTTCATGTTTATATCTTAGTTTATAAATATTATTGATTTGTATTTTTGGGTTCTTAAATTACCAAAGCCATTAATTTCGGGGTTCTTAAATTACCAAAGCCAACAGTAAATTTGTTTGAAAAATATATGTGGAAATTTCTTTTTAAAAAATGTAAACTTTAATATTAGACTTTTATTCCGGTGGCCCAAACAAAAAAACTCAACCCAAGATGAATATAATGAGAAATATCTTTGTGATTATCTTGTGTGAATATATTTCAACCACCCCAAAAATTATATATATGATGATTAGGATGAAAATCATAGCAAGTAAATATCAAAACAACTACAATTTTGAATAAATCATACGTAGTAAAGATATTGGCAAGAGATTTACTCTCTGTTGTTATTAGTTGATTTGTTCCACTCCCTCATAATGTCGAATCCAAGAATAAAAAATATTGGATTTTTTTCCTGTAATAACCCTCATTTTAATAAGGGTATTTTCGTAATTAGCCCATAAAATAAATTTTCTTATAATTATGTTAATTAATTATGAGACTAATTTAAAACTTGTTACATAGAGTTGTACAAATATGGAATGTCACACATGATTTCAACTTATCAATATGTAGCCTAAAATATTTAAATCAGATTAACAAATTAATGATAAGATGTAAATATCGTTAATATTCTTAAATCTTCATTTTTTTCCCTAAGTTCCGCATTTCAATAATCTTTTTAAGTCATCTATAAAGTTTGGGAAATTTCCGTAATTACTTAGAATTTGATAAGGGCGTATTTGCCACAAATCAAAAGTAAGAGGATCAGTTCGTAATTACCTTGAAAGTGATTAAAGGAAAAATAAAAATAAAGGAGTAAATGAAATCCCAGATTTTTCAGTTTGTTGCGATTGATTTTCCTACCCAAATTCCTTCGTTCAAATCTGTTATACCAGATTGATTCATTCATATCCACGTATATATGTATCTAGTAACTACTTGGATCCTATCACAGCCCTATTAAACCGATTCTTCCCTTCTTCATTATTTTCATCCAAAACCCTATTCCTCTGTTTTACTCCAAGAAATCGAGACCAAACACAAGCTAGTATTCTGTTGAAGCTACGGCTGAAGTAAAGTTCCTTCTGGTTTTGATGGTAACAAACATTCATACTAAAGTATACTTGAGTGTTTCAGGATGTCTACTTGAGCAGGAACGTTACTCAACAGAGGCGAGCTAATTAAGGAAAGAAAGGGCTGAGGGAGCGCAACGAAGATATCATGTTTCCTTTATGGAAAATATGGTTTGAGCTGAGAAGATATCATGAAGAAGTTAGGGAAAGAGATATAATTAAAAGATGGAAATAATATCTTCTTATGCGAAAGATATATTTTCCATATTCTTGTTTGTTCCCTAGTTTAAACCTAGTTTTATCTTTGCTATATAAACTAGTCTTAGGCTTAGGAACAGATGAGACGATTGAGAGAGTTTATGCTTGTGTGAATCAAGTGTGATCGTCCAAAAGAAGAACAAGAAGAAAAGAGAGAAAGAGTGAGCAATACTTAGTCTTAGGCGTTGAGTTTGGGCTCGAGTGAAAGAAGAGATTCGTGATCGTAATCCTTGCTTTCTTTTGTAACAAACAAGAGATTAATAAGATAAGTATACTCATTCAAATCCTTCAAGTTAGAAGCTTGAAGGTAGTGGTTTTACTCAACTCTTAGTGGTTGAGGTTTCCACTCTAAATACTTGTGTTCTTCTATATTTCCTGCATTAATATTCCGCTGCTATACCTCTGGAGGAACAATACACTTTGTTCCCTCAGAAGTAATTGAACTAACGATCCAACAATTGGTATCAGAGCCAGGTTTCTAGATTGTTACCCTTGCAGGAAGAATGTCAGGAACAGCCATCAACGACTCCTTTTGGAAGCCACCAATGCTCAAGTCAGGAGAGTTCTCATACTGGGTGGAACAGATCGAATCACATATCTGTTCCCTGCATGGACAGATGTGGAAGATAGTGGAATTTGGGGATGTGAAGATTCTCGATCCCTCAGATGAGACTGGAGGAACACTCAAGAAAAGAGAAGATTATCAAGATGCTGATTACAAAGTCTTGGAGCTCAACATGAGAGCAAAGAAGGTCATACTCGCTGCCCTTGGTCCATCCGATCAAAGGAAGGTTCTAAAGTACAAGACTGCTCACGACATATTCAAATCCCTCAAAAGGATGTATGAGGGAAATGAAGACATCAAGAAAAATAGGATCTTGACTCTTATCAAGGAGTATGATAGTGCTGTTCAAGGAAAGAATGAGTCTTTGGATGACTACCATTCACGTTTCCAGGGATACGTAGGCCAACTCGAGTTCTTAGGGGAAACGATCCCTGAGTGGAAACTGACGCATCAATTTCTTCAGGGATTGTCCTCTAAATGGGACGCGTTCTCTCTTGCACTTCAAGCTCAGAATGATATCAAAAACATCACCTTGGAGGAACTAGTTGCTCGTCTCCAGAGCAACGCGGGGATTCAACAGAGCAAGATGCTACGAAGGGAAGGAGAGAAGGCAGAGAAGTCCCAGAACATTGCTCTAAAAATCGAAAAAGCCTTCGATCTTGCTCAGGAAGAGGATGAAATTGTTGATAAGGATGAAGAAGTTGCTCTCTTCACAAGAGCATTTCGAAGAGTTTGGAAGGATAGCAGAGAAAAACAACGTATCCCTGATGGGAACAAAGACATGAGTACTATCATCTGCTATCACTGCCAGAAGAAGGGACACTTCGCGAGAAATTGCTTTAAAAAGAAGGGAGGAGAAGCAAATGTCCCTCAAAGGGAAAGGAAGGAAGCGATGATTGCAACATGGGGGACATCTGACTCTGAAGACGAATTTCTCTACACTCCCAAGGAAACGTGTCTAATGGCTACAGGAGGGACATCTGACTCTAAAGACGAATTTCTCTACACGTGTCTAATGGCTACAGGAGAAAAATCCGAAGAAGAGGATGGAAAGAAGAAGAGTTCCTTGTATATAGATAGCGCTTGCTCAATACACATGACAGGGAACAAAGCATGGTTTATATCTCTCCATCCTGAAAACAAAGGTTCTATAACCTTTGGGAACAACAGTAAAGGGGAAGTAATTGGCATGGGAAAGGTAAGGATCTCTGACAATCTTGTTGTGAATAACGTTACTTTAGTGGATAACCTAACCTTCGATCTATTGAGCGTACGTCAAATGTGCCAGGATGGTCAAAATAGGGTTATCTTTACTACTAATGAGTGTTTGGTTGAGAATGTTGAGACAGGGAAAGTTCTCCTCAGAGGAATCATAGAGAACAACCTATACAGAGTAGATCCATCTTTTATCCCTGAAGAGGAACTGTGCCTTTCTGCACAATCTGAGGAATCCAATCTATGGCATCAAAGGTTCTCTCATGCAAGCCTCAGACTTCTACACAAACTTCACAACAAAGACCTAGTTATTGGTTTACCAAAGATAGAAAGTCAATCTGAAGAGGTGTGCATTGCTTGCACAAGAGGAAAACAAGTAAGATCATCCTTTAAGTCCAAAAACCAGGTAAGTACCTCTGAACCCTTAGAGCTTATTCACATGGACTTGTGTGGGCCTATGCGCACACTTAGCCGTGGAGGAAACAAGTACGTGTTTGTCATTGTAGATGACTTCTCTAGGTATACTTGGACTATTTTCATCGCTTCAAAGGAGGATGTGTTTGATGAGTTTGAATTTTGGTTATATGCTATTGAAAATCAATCTGGATTTCGTCTAAGGGCTATACGCACTGACCATGGAACAGAGTTCGAGAACTCCCGGTTTCTTTCCTTGTGCAGGAACAAAGGCATAAATCATAATTTTTCTGCGCCAAGAACGCCTCAACAGAATGGAGTAGTTGAAAGGAAGAATAGGACTCTGGAGGATATGACAAGGACAATGCTAATTGCGAGTGGATTGCCAAGAAACTTCTGGGCCGAAGCACTCAATTCTGCTTGCTATGTACTGAACCGTGCCATGTTGAGACCTATGATTGAGAAGACACCATATGAGTTGTTCAGAGGAAGGAAGCCGAACATTTCCCATCTGAGGGTCTTTGGGTGCAAGTGCTTCGTCCACAACAATGGAAAGGACAATCTGGGCAAGTTCGATCCAAGAAGTGATGAAGGAACGTTTGTTGGTTATTCCACTCATAGTAGGGCCTACAAAGTTTACAACAAGAGGACAAAGAAGGTGGAGGAAAGCATCCATGTGGTCTTTGATGAGGTAACGTTGTCCATGATCCAAACGTTCCTCCACTGACTGAAGCCGACAGGGAACAATTCATTCTCGCTGATACTGAGGAATTCATCCCTACTACGGACATGAACGCAGAAGAAGAAGCAGCCCCAGATCAAGATGCAAGTGTACCAAATGGAGATTCCGGAACTCAGGGGGAACAATCCCCATCTCAGGAACAACCCCCATCTCAGGAACAATCTGAAGAAGATACTCACCATGAAGAGGAAGAAACGCGACGCAGCACTCGTATCCATGGGCCCCCATCAAGACTCATGGACTATGTATGCAACTGTGCTTCGCTTCCCTCCTCCGATGTATCTCTAGAACCCAGCGACAAGGATTGTTCCGTACTCACATTAGATCCTACATTTCATGCCTTCTGTGCCTTTGTCTCCACAGCTGAACCAAGAACAGTGAAAGATGCCCTAGAAGACCCAGAATGGGTCAATGCTATGCAAGAGGAACCTCATCAATTTGAGAGGAACAAAGTATGGAGACTAGTTCCCAGACCTAAGGATCGCTCCGTCATAGGTACCAAATGGGTGTTCAGGAACAAGATGGATGAAAGAGGACAAGTGATAAGGAACAAAGCAAGACTGGTGGTAAAAGGCTACAACCAACAAGAGGGAATTGACTATGATGAAACCTTTGCGCCAGTTGCAAGATTAGAAGCAATACGCCTCTTGATCGCCTACTCTGCCCACTATGGATTCAAGTTGTAACAAATGGACGTCAAGACAGCGTTCCTGAACGGAGTACTAAAGGAAGAAGTTTATGTGGAACAAACGCCTGGATTCGAAGATTCTTCCTATCCTGACCACGTTTACATACTTGATAAGGCACTCTATGGTCTGAAGCAAGCTCCTCGCGCCTGGTATGAAAGACTTTCTCAATTCCTCTTATCTCATGGTTACGTAAGAGGGGAAGTAGACAGAACCTTATTTCTATTAAGAGAGGGAAAGCATACCTTGGTAGTACAAGTATATGTGGATGACATAATCTTTGGCTCCACCAACGAGCACTTAGTCACCAAGTTCATAAAGCTGATGGAGAGTGAATTTGAGATGAGTATGGTGGGCGAGCTTAAGTTCTTTCTAGGCCTACATGTTGTTCAAACAGAGGAAGGAACAAAGGTACATCAACAAAAGTACCTACGAGAGTGCATCAAGAAGTTTGGTATGATGGATGCAAAGAACTATTCGACCCCCATGTCCCCAAATGATTCAATAGGATTGGATGTTGACAAGAAAGCAGCTGATCAAAAGGTCTATCGTGGGATGATAGGCTCATTGCTTTATCTAACCGCCAGTAGGCCTGATATCATGCAGAGTGTATGTTTTTGTGCTAGATTTCAAGCAAGTCCTAGAGAAACTCATGTCATTGCTGTGAAAAGGATCCTGCGTTACCTTAAGGGGACTGATGATCTATGTCTGTGGTACCCAAGAGGGGGAAGTCTTGAATTACTAGGGTACACAGATGCTGACTTTGATGGACACAAGCCAGATAGGAAATCAACATCTGGGATGGCTCAATTCCTTGGTCCTTGTCTTGTGTCTTGGGGATCAAAGAAACAAACCACTGTCGCCCTATCCACTGCCGAAGCTGAGTATGTCGCCACCGCAGCTTGTTGTTCTCAACTCATATGGCTCAAACAACAGCTAAGTGACTTTGGCATCATTTTAGGTAACGTTCCTATACTTTGTGATAACACTAGTGCTATTGATATTTCTAAGAATCATGTGCAACACTCTAGGACTAAGCACATTGACATAAGACATCACTTCCTTCGTGATTGTGTGGAGAAAGGGATTGTCTCTATGGAACATGTCCGCTCTGAGGAACAAATCGCGGATATCTTCACAAAGCCACTAAACAAGGCTCCCTTTGAGAAATTACGTATGGGTCTAGGTATGATTTCTCTCAACTAATCTTGATCTTCCTTGAAACCCCCAATGATTGGAGAAATTAGTGAGTTTATTCATCTTGAGTATTAGTCCTTTAAGCATATTCATACCTGCTTTTCTATGAAATAAACTTGAGTCCTTTGAACTGCTTGCATGATCTATACGTGATTAGGAAAGATACCTTGCTAGTGATTGAAATTGACAAATGCATGATTCCTTAGGCAAAGGTCTTATTTTCTAACCCAAAAAGATCCCTCTTGATGTACTGATCCCTCAATACAAGCCCAAAGGATAGAGGGAATCTACGGCCACCCTATAAACCTTCATGATCGATAGTCCTATGAGCCATGTTTTTCCATCCACAACTGGACTCCCTCATCATGATATAAAATGTTTTAAATTCATAATATGTGAAATTTTTTTTCTATGTGATGTTCTTTTGTACCATCTCTGGTAAACTTACCCCAAGCGTCACAATACCTTCGATATCAGATTGAGAAAGGAAAGGATAAGGGTTGAGATTTGAAAAATTGTTGAGGGGATTGATAGCTCTGAGGTGAAAGTTACATGCATTCGGCAGAAGCCTAAAGGACTAGAGTAGGTTCTGGAACCTAGAAAGGTAATGATGGATTTTGAGTATCTTTGATTGGAGGAAAAATCGGCACATTTATGGAAAGTTGTTCAGATATGGAAAAAGGAGTTTTGAATTTAAATCGACTGGTTTGATGGATGGCAATTACTTAAAGGATTCTTCCCAGCTCCTCATCGTCACAAGCCTTCTATCTACCCTCTCCTAAACACAAGCTTCCTCAAAAACCTTCCCTGCAAAAATGGTGAACACCTCCTCCGTATCCCTCACAGGAAATGAAAGCCCTGATACACTACGAAGCATCCTTGCTTCCTTAGGCATCCCCACAGAATCTCCACAGCCAAAATCCCCAGCCAAAACACCTTCATCCCCTCCAAAAGAAACTAATCCAGAACCCTCGCCGGCAAAAGAAACAACGCCGCCGGCCACCCCTGTCCCATCCATCTCAAGTTCCTCTACTGAGAAATTGGCCTCCCCCACCTCTGAAAAGATCCCAAGCCCAATCTCTCAAGAACAAGCCCAAATAGAAACCATCCCTAGCCCTCCACACTCCTCTCCCCTAAAAACAGACCTGTGCATCACCAAAATCCTCGCCGAAATCGAGGAGGAGGAATTGCAACTATCCAAGGGAAAGTTCCCTGAGATTCTGGATCTCAGTGAGGAAGACGACGAGGCTCAGGAACCAGTGCTCAAAAGAGCCAAAGTGGAGTCTTCCCTCTCTCGTCCACGAACAAGGAGTACTGCAGCAAAGCCACCCAAAGGAAGGAAAGTTCCCAAAGAAGTGGCCGAAGGAAAAGCCTTGGGGAAACGAACCATCATCAGAGATCTTCTGTTTGATGAGGAGTTTCTATCCGCTAACAAGATGGATATCTTGGTCGACATCATCCGCTACCAAGGTTGGGAACACCTGTTCTGCACTGCGCCGAAGGTCAATGAGGGAATGATAAGGCAGTTCTATAGTTCATTCACTATCACTGAGAGGCCACACGCCATCCAAGCCTCCTTCGTCCTTGGTAAGGACACCCACGTGGTCTCAAGCACCGAACTGGGAGTCATACTCGGGGTACCTCACGAAGGATTTGAAGAGTACGTCAAAGGGCAGTGGCCAAAGGACATAGGGATGGCTGCAATCCAAAGGGTATCTCAGAACCACTCCACTGAAGTTGTTGGGGAGATGACCACCTCGTCCATGGGGGTAGCTAACCGGATCCTGCATAGCTACCTAATTAGTAATGTTACTCCCAGAGAGCAGAAGCGCACTACCATCCTTATTCAGGACTGCCTTCTCATGGACAAGCTCCTCCTCAGGCAAGCCATAAACTTACCAAAGATCATCATGCTACACATGGCCCATGCCCGGAGGAACGATAGGCACGGTCTTCCCTTCCCAGGCGTAGTTAAGAAGATCCTAGAGTATCTGAGAGTGTATGAAGCTGGTCATTCTGAGGTTGTCTTTGCTAGGGAGTTAGCTGAAGCGAATTTAAGGAAGATGAAATTTGAGAAGAATGAAGATGGAGATTGGGTCCGCTCTGCTGAGTTTTGTGAAACAGAGCATATATCTGAGGACCCTCCACAGGAACAGAGTGAAGAGCCAACTCTGGTCTACCAACAACAGAGGATGGAAGAGCTGTGCTCACTAGTTGCCACCTTGACTGAACAACAAAGGCTTCTGGTGAATGAAGTTGCTGCCTTGAAGGCTGAGATACGTCGTTGGACGTCATCCAACTAGAGGTTCCCTTGGCAGTTTAAAAGTCTCTTCTCCACACCCTTCCTCCTCTCTCTGACCCCCACTCTCTGTTCCTAGCATATCTATCTATCTTCTCTTGTGCTTATTGTACCCTTTGTTTAGGGTGTTATGTGTCTTCTTTTAATTTCTCTATGCTTGTGTGTTCTTTTCCCCGTCTAGTATATGTATCAGCGTCTGTTCTTATGGCGCTTGTTTTTAATCTATGATTTGCTTGTTTTGATGTGTTCTGAAGTTCTTTTATTTCAAGTGCATGTTTAGACTTGCTTTTTGATGATGCCAAAAGGGGGAAGAAAGGAATGGTCAAGGTTTGAGGGGGAACATCTATACTTATACCTTATAAGTAACGTTCCCTTAGGAGAACTGTTTAGATGAGTTTTAGAAGTATTCAATGAGTATGTTTGTCACCATCAAAAAGGGGGAATTTGTTGAAGCTACGGCTGAAGTAAAGTTCCTTCTGGTTTTGATGGTAACAAACATTCCTACTAAAGTATACTTGAGTGTTTCAGGATGTCTACTTGAGCAGGAACGTTACTCAACAGAGGCGAGCTAATTAAGGAAAGAAAGGGCTGAGGGAGCGCAACGAAGATATCATGTTTCCTTTATGGAAAATATGGTTTGAGCTGAGAAGATATCATGAAGAAGTTAGGGAAAGAGATATAATTAAAAGATGGAAATAATATCTTCTTATGCGAAAGATATATTTTTCATATTCTTGTTTGTTCCCTAGTTTAAACCTAGTTTTATCTTTGCTATATAAACTAGTCTTAGGCTTAGGAACAGATGAGACGATTGAGAGAGTTTATGCTTGTGTGAATCAAGTGTGATCGTCCAAAAGAAGAACAAGAAGAAAAGAGAGAAAGAGTGAGCAATACTTAGTCTTAGGCGTTGAGTTTGGGCTCGAGTGAAAGAAGAGATTCGTGATCGTAATCCTTGCTTTCTTTTGTAACAAACAAGAGATTAATAAGATAAGTATACTCATTCAAATCCTTCAAGTGAGAAGCTAGTGGTTTTACTCAACTCTTAGTGGTTGAGGTTTCCACTCTAAATACTTGTGTTCTTCTATATTTCCTGCATTAATATCCCGCTGCTATACCTCTGGAGTAACAATACACTTTGTTCCCTCAGAAGTAATTGAACTAACGATCCAACATATTCCATACTCCTTGCTTCCTCATTCTGATTTTCGTCTCATTCCAATGGGCAAGAAAGCAGAAGTCGTCCCTCTGCTCGTCACTTCCGAGGTCGGGTGAAGCATCGCCGGTAAAAGACTTCTTTCTTACTCCTCTGTTTTTCTTTGCATTTCTTCTCGCATTTACAATGGCGTAAGGTCTGTATTTTGCTTCCAGAATTGAAGCCGTCCATTCTCCCCCAGTTCTTGTTCATTACCCATTTCAGATCCAAGTCGATTCGGTAACCCTTGGTAAGTTTCGATTCCATTTTCGGTTCCGTTTTGATATTCATTCGAAGGCGTTAAACCATTTTCTTTGGATTCTTTTTATACCAGTTCATCCTTGGATCGGTACCATTAACCGCGTCTAAATCCCGAACCTAACCGTAAAGTTTTTTCGATATCGTTTCGATATTATTTCGGCTTCGTTAACTCAAGATTTAATCCTGTTCTTTATCTCTAAGGCATCTTCGGTGTCGTCCCTCTTTCTCGCCGGAAGTTACGCCGTCGTTCGTTGCTCGGCTCGTTGTCGAAGATCTCTTCGTCCCCCATTGTTGCTGTCTGCAGGAAGCTCAAGGTTGAAGACGAAACAAGCATGCTTCCGACTTCCTTTGTGGGCCTAATTTGGCTAAGCCCCTAATGTGCTTCCTTGGAATCTTTTACAAATCGGTATGCCTATTTATATCAAGATGTACGTGTATATATACACTATATACATATATGTTTCATACATTAATAGATCTATATTTTGATGGTATAATTTAGTGGAAAAAATTTATATAGGATAAATTATTGATTATAATTTATTCTTTGTGATTTGGGTATCGCATTTGGATCAATAATTCCTGAAGATCGAGTTCGCTGACAAGGCTCCACACTCTGTCTTCAATCCGTTCGTCGTCTTCTATTTCAGGCAAGCGGCGGTTCGCTCTTGCTTTCTCTTCTCTTTGCATATTTAACCGACAATTAATATTGAAATTAATTGTTGAATAATTGGGTAATTTCTAAAACCTAATTAATTTGTTTGGGAACACTTGTGTGCTAAATGTTTTGTATCTAGGTTGTTAGGTATTTTCGATACCTATATTTAGTTATAAATATTAGGTTGATTAACGTCTTACAAAGATGTGTGTGGCCTTTGTGTGCTATGTGTGGACTTAATTGTAAGTCATATACTGTATTAATTAATAAACACAATAAATAAAAGAAGTTTAATGTGTAGGAGCACTACATGCCCTGCGGGAGGGTAGTTGTTTCTTGATAATCGTGTTAGGTTGATAATTCCCTAATACTTCTTTGGTCATGACCGTTCCACTTGTCCGTGTATAAGTGGAGGTGTACTTAACCAGTGCCGTTATTTTGGATCCATTTCCACGAGTATCCCGAGTGGATCATATGTGGTTTAAAAACTTATAAGATAAATATTAGATTAGCACGCACATGCGTAGGAGCGCTACATGCCCTGCGGAAGGGTAGTTGTTTCTTGATAATATAAGGGTTAGGATGTGAAATGCCCTATCGCATTCTTTGGTCATGACCTACCCTTATGTATATCCCGTGAGGATGAATAAGTGGTGGTATACTTAGCAAGTGTCATTCTTCTGTTCCACTAGGTATCCTAAGAGGAAGATGTGGATTTTAAAAGCTTATAACGTGAATGTATACATTTTGGAATCAAATAAGATAAGTGTGGAATTACGCACATAATTAATATACCTCGAGCGAGGAGTACAACTTGGAAACCACTCGTCCTCTAGATTAAGAGGGTCATCTTTTCAATCTGAATTCGCACAATACGTATGCGGTGAGGTTGTTCGAACCCGATTATTCGAAGGAGTTCTACTGTGTGTGATGCTTTTAAAACGTTCCCAAATAAATCATATTTTCTTCCCATAATACCCACCTTCATTTCGGGTATTCTCTTGTTGCATATCTTTTGGTCTATCATCCCTCTTCAGTGTAAGTACTTAGTTATATATCGTCTTTCGGCTTTAACTCGAGAGACTACGATAGTAGCTTAATACAACCACAGAGAACCTCACATAAATTCCACTTGCATAGTCTTTCATTAGACTAACCAACCGTTTTCTTTCCTTGCATGGTTGGCTGGTGTCATCCGTCCCTATACGGCACATCAGATGATAGTTTTTCCTAAGTGAAGAATCAAGTTCCCGACGTTGAAGGCAACTGATAATGTTTTAGAGTTTCTATATATAAGATTAAGATTTTGAGGTTAGTAATAGGGTTTAAGACCTATTATGTAATTCCAATATTTTAATTAAGTCTTCTGCTATAATCTCTGTAATAACATTAATAATTATGTCTTCATTATAACGCTTTAGCATTTGTAATACTATTAAGTAATATAATATGATTTTAATGTAATCGTTTTCTTTTGTAAACTCGGTTAAGTATTTTAATAATATAATTGCATTTCAATTACTATTTTGTATTTGCGATGTATACTGTAAAGTCTTGGGTGACTTTGGACAGTTAAGTCTGGGGTCAGTGGCGGTAATATTCCCAATGTAATTTGGGGGTGTTACATTTTCAACCCCCCAAAATATATATTTTTATCATTTTTTTAATATTGGGTTTTTCCCGGTTGCCTAAGCAAAAAAATATTGTAATTTTTCCCCGATGGCCCAAGCAAAAGTTCAATCCAAGATGAATATATTCATGAATATTTTGTTGAATATATTTAAACCACACCAAAAATTATATATATTATGGTACTAGGATTATGATATGAAGATTATAATATGATGATTATCTTTATGGTAAAGAATTTATTATCATTTTACCATCTAAATATTCTATTAAGTTATAATATAAGATTTATATTTTATCCTATATCTTGGAGCCTAACTTTTATCATTTTTTAATAATGTTTTTTTTCCGGTGGCCCAAGAAAACAATATTGGGTATTTTTTCCGGTGGCCTAAGCAAAAGCCCAACCCAAGATGAATATATTGATGCATATCTTGTTGAATATTTTGGGTGAATATTTTTCAATCACCCCCAAAAATTATATATACTAGTCCCTCCTGCCCGTGCTACGCACAGACCAAATGAATTTTAATAAATAAAAATTTAGTACTCTATAAATATGAATTAGAGCGTGTAATATTGTCCCGTATGTTTCACTTATATTTTACTTTGAATTCGGATAATAATTTTTAAATTTATTATTGTATTCAACTATTTTGTTATATCTTTAAAAGAATTAAATATAATTTGAAAAATTAAATAATAAAGTACACAAACATACTAAATGCATACACGACACGGGAAAAAATATAGGCTTAAACTTTAATTGTTTAGGAAAAACTAATTAAACTATTTTCAACTTTTACCAGAAGACCAAAATGTAGATCAAACGACTTTTTTCAATACAATTTAAGAAAATTCAATAGACACATAATAATAGTTTTATGTATGTTGCAAAACATTCATCTTCGAATTTTGAAAATATTTAATTGAAATTGTAATTTGGTCGTTTTTGGTTTATAAATTTTAAGTTGGGGTTCTTAATTTTTTATTGATTTAAAAGTTTAGATTAATTTTATCTAAAGTAAAAATTAAGATTTTTTTTTATTTTCGTATTGTATTATGTAAATTTAGGTCACTACTAAAGGATACCTTTTTAGGATATTTTGTTATTTATTGTCTAATGATATAATAATCATATAATTTTATTTTACCAAAGGAGAAATATTGAAATTTATAAAAATTAATCTTTTTAAGCGTCAAATATTAACTGATGAAGTTCTTTGTCATTATAGATATTTCTAGCACGGGGAAAGAGATCAAATAGTTATATAAAGTATTAAAATATTGAATTTATATGTTATTATATCCATAGTAGACTTGTCAAAAACTTACCAAAAAATGAATCCGTTTGGGTTAAACCTCAACCGATCCGTACTTCTCGAAACTCGTCGAGTGGCTCACTTTTCACATATTTGTTTCTGAATACATAAAAATATTGTTTAAATTTTATTTTCTTTATTACAATAAAAATATCGAGCATTTGAAACCCACTGGGTTGACCCGACCCGAACTCAACCAATGGTCTACCTGATTAACCCAAACCCGTCCCGTTTGATCAGATTGTCAAATCTAATTTCCCTTTATCAAAAAAGAGGTGAAAAAATGTGACCGAAAAATGAATAGGTTAAGATTTAAAAAGTGTTTTTCAGAAAATATGTTACTTATACATTTTATAAATCATTTTTTCTATCGTAACCCGTAATTTTAATAAGTTGATATGATTTATTTCAGCTTATTTTGTTTATAATACATTTTATCTAAAGAAATATTTTTGTTTTATATCATGTTCACAAATATCATTTTTCCTAATTTGATTTATCGTTATTTTGTTTTATATCCTTTAGTTAAATTTTTCCATTATAAAAGACAATATTTTATTTTTGATTGAACCTTTTTTTTATGGGTCCAGCAAAACCCCAATCCAAAATGAATATACTGATGAATATCTTTGTGATTATCTTGTGTGAATATTTTTCAACCACCCCCAAAAATATTTTTTCAATTATATAATCCTTATAAAATATAATTTCATTTTTAAC
Organism: Oxyria digyna; assembly: GCA_029168935.1. Taxonomy (NCBI): domain Eukaryota; kingdom Viridiplantae; phylum Streptophyta; class Magnoliopsida; order Caryophyllales; family Polygonaceae; genus Oxyria; species Oxyria digyna. The sequence goes on from JAPVLV010000019.1 coordinate 3,786,122, forward strand.
TTAGTAAAAGATAAAATCTTATTAGGAAATAGATTGATGTAGTTTCTAAAAAGATAATCTTTAATTTAATAGTATTAGATTTGTTTGAAAATATATGTGAAAATTTCTTTTTAAAATATCTTGTGTGAATATTTTTCAACCACCCCGAAAAATGATTGATGTAGTTTCTTAAAAGATAATCTTTAATTTAATAGTAATATATTTGTTTGAAAAGTATATGTGAAAATTTCTTTTTAATATATCTTGTGTGAATATTTTTCAACCACCCCAAAAATATTTTTTCAATTATATAATCCTTATAAAATATAATTTCGTTTTTAACTTAGTAAAAGATAAAATTTTTATTAGGAAATAGATTGATGTAGTTTCTTAAAAGATACTCTTTAATTTAATAGTAATAGATTTGTTTGAAAAATATATGTGGAAATTTCTTCTTAAAATATCTTGTGTGAATATTTTTCAACCACCCCCAAAAATATTTTTTCAATTATATAATCCTTATAAAATATAATTTCGTTTTTAACTTAGTAAAAAATAAAATCTTTATTAGGAAATAGATTGATGTAGTTTCTTAAAAGATAATCTTTACTTTAATAGTAATAGATATTTTTGAAAAATATATGTGAAAATTTCTTTTTAAATATTTTGTGTGAATATTTTTCATCCACCCCCAAAAATATTTTTTCAATTATATAATCCTTATAAAATATAATTTCATTTTTAACTTAGTAAAAGATAAAATCTTTATTAGGAAATAGATTGATGTAGTTTCTTAAAAGATAATCTTTACTTTAATAGTAATAGATTTGTTTGAAAAATATATTTGAAAATTTCTTTTTAAATATTTTGTGTGAATATTTTCAACCACCCAAAAATATTTTTTCAATTTTATAATCCTTATAAATATAATTTTGTTTTTAGCTTTCCGTACTAATTTAATGTTTATTTTATGATATGATTATGATAATGGTGTTTATGAATATTTTGATAACAATTTTTTCCAATTAAGAATTTTAAAAGATATAGTTTAGTCATTTATTATAACAAAAAATTTATGTGGACTTTAACATTGGGCTTTTTTTACGGTGACCCAAGCAAAAACCCAACTAAAGATGAATATATTGATGAATATCTTGTTGAATATTTTTCAACCACCCCAAAAGTAGCCGTTAAATGTAAATTTGTGCGCTTAGGTTCTGCGCACACGCGAAGAGTTCGAGTTTTCGACTCGAACTTACCGACAATGTTAAATAGCTATAATATGCATTGAAAACATGTTTCATTGCATTCCGACATCGTTTGGGCATCGAACCGCCTATTCTCGACTTTAACAGGCCATCGGGACCGATAAGGCGTTTTTGGGTTTTTGAGTATTTTCGATCAACTTTTTGTGAAGGGGAGACCTTATACACTCTTTATATGCCTAATAACACATAATTGTATAAGTTTTGGAAACATAATCAACACCCATGTACTCTTCCCTTCATATCTCAACTACTTCGACTATTTCGAAGAATGAAAGACTAGTGAAGGTTTAAAAGGAGGTGTTACTCGAAGAGTTCGAGTTTTCGACTCGAACTTACCGACAAGGTTAAATAGCTATAATATGCATTGAAAACAAGGTTCATTGCATTCCGACGTCGTTTGGGCATCGAACCGCCTATTCTCGACCTTAATAGGCCATTAGGACCGATAAGGCGTTTTTGCGTTTTTGAGTATTTTCGATCAACTTTTTGTGAAGGGGAGACCTTATACACTCTTTATATGCCTAATAACACATAATTGTATAAGTTTTTGAAACATAATCAACATCCATGTACTAGACCCTTCATATCTCAACTACTTCGACTATTTCGAAGAATGAAAGACTAGTGAAGGTTTAAAAGGAGGTGTTACTCGAAGAGTTCGAGTTTTCGACTCGAACTTACTGACAAGGTTAAATAGCTATAATATGCATTGAAAACAAGTTTCATTGCATTCCGACGTCGTTTGGGCATCGAACCGCCTATTCTCGACCTTAACAGGCCATCAGGACCGATAAGGCGTTTTTGCGTTTTTGAGTATTTTCGATCAACTTTTTGTGAAGGGGAGACCTTATACACTCTTTATATGCCTAATAACACATAATTGTATAAGTTTTTGAAACATAATCAACATCCATGTACTAGACCCTTCATATCTCAACTACTTCAAACCAGATTTCATCCATGCGTCAAGGTTATGCGCACCTATTCTATAACTTTATCAATCTATAACTTATTGTGCGCTGTTGTAAAGCGCACAATAAGTTACCGTTAAATCCATGTGCGCAGATCCAATGCGCACACATTTTAACGTTAAAAATTTGTGCGCAATATATCTGCGCAACTTAACGTCGCACATGTCCTATGCGCAGAACGTCTGAGCATAGGATTTTAGAATTTGAAACGTTGTGCGCAGATGTGTTGCGCACAAGTGTTGCAGTACGCATGTCATCAGCGCATCAATTTGTCCGACGACGCCAACAATTTCATTTTTATCCCCAAAATACCCTTGTGCGCTGAACAACTGCGCATAGACTTGTGCGCTTAAGAACTGCGCACAGATTAGCGTGCATATAGTGAAAAAGTCGCGTGTATATAGGCGTTTGGTAGATAAGACCTGAATTCCAATAAAAATAAAGTATATAGTTGCCGCTGGTATTAGCTCTACTATTCAACTTTGTTTTATACGCCTCCATTTCCCCCAATTGCTAACATTGAACCTATTTTACGTGTAGGAAATGTGCAGCCAAATGACAAACAAAAACTGTGTGTGCCCACACAAATACCATGTGCCTACTGCCGCCTTCACCCCTTGGTTTCATTTCAAATAACGTTGGCACCTCTTTCATGCATAAAACTCCCTCACCAACACTAACAATCTTACTAAACAAGATCCAAATACAAATATGTGCCGATCCGATAATCCGGAATTCGGGTTTCGGAGGAGGAGGCGGTTTCGGGTTTTGGAGGAGATTCCGGAGGAGGAAGAGGATGAGTGTGTGAGTGGAGAGGATGATCGGACGGCTATGATGGAGGCAGAGATGGAAGGAGTGAGATGGGCCGTTGATGTGGGGATATGGGTTGTTTCTTTAGGTGTAGGGTATTTGGTTTCTAGAGCTTCGGTTAAATCCTTGAGAAGAAGGAAAATATTACTATGAGTTCTATCTTTTACTGGATTACCTATGTTATGTATGTTGTATAGAGTTTATAATGGTAAATTGTGAAAAATATGTATTATATGATACTATGATGCAGTGCCCGTATTCCATGAACACTTCCATCACTTCTTTATCCTTTTCTCTACCTCACGGCGAGCAATTCTTCCCCTACCTTGCGCTCCTTTGTCCTGATATATTGGTATTGACGATTTCGCGATTTAAAGGTTAAAAAAGAGAGGGATCGATGAACAAGGACAAGAGCGCGTTGATATTGATTAATATGTGAGTTCGTACACTTTAGAATTCTTTATCTCCTCCCAACTCTCAAAATCGTCAACATATCGATTCTCTCTCGAGGATTTTATTTTCTCTCTCAAAAATTTCGATCTTTTTTCAGGATGAGGAAAATTATATTTATGGCCGCCGAGCTGCTTATAATACAAGTTCAACTGAACCGCCATTTGGAGACTTCTCATTGGAGCCTATAAGCAAGAGATGTACATGCTCATGCTGGCAGGAGGTGATCGCGTGGTGTGACACTAATGGAAGAGTGAAATGGAATGATACAAGTTGTAGAGTGATCGCGTGGTGTGACATTAATGGAAGAGTGAAATGGAATGATACAAGTTGTAGAGGTCTCGACTGTCTTCGATGTTCAGAACTTGATTTCATGTCTCGATGATTTGATCCAACTCAACGTTTTAATTGAAATACTACTAAATAACACGCTCTTGGACTACACGGGTGGTTGGTAAGATAATTGGAGTATGCATTGGTGTGTAACCGCAATTTACTATAGCAAAACGTGTTGCATTGTGTTTCTTAAAGACTTGGTGTGTCTGGAATTCATGGTCCATGTCTGTATTAGTTCAGCGCATCTTCAAGGGTGCCAATCTTCCCTTTTCGTGGTACAAATGAAGTGCGTTAATTCTAATTCCATCAAGTATAGATGATTGAATTTGACATTGAAACTTAACTAATGTCGATTGAGAGAAAAAAGTGGACACGCAGATAATAAGCAAAATGCACACAAACACAAGGATATAAGCACCTGAATGGTTGAATCCTTGTCCCTATGACCTTTTCCACCCCTTAAGGGCATCTCCAATATCTTGCTAGTCAACTAGGATTATAGCAAGTTGAAATAACACATTATAGCAAATTCTATTTTAGCAAACAAGTGTAACACCAACAACATTTGCTATAATTTTGCCATTTTCAAGTGTAACACCAATTTCTCACTCTTTCAATTTTCAATTTATTAAAGAAATATCATTTATTTAGTGGACCACACACACTTGACTTGCTATTTGGCACTACTACAATTAAGAGCAAATGCAACGGTTGTTTGCAGCGGTTTTATCTATTGAAGCGGTTAAGGCAGCGTTTTTTGCTATTGCAGCGGTTTTAGCAGCGGATTAATCTATTGAAGCGGTTGTTTGCAGCGGTTATTGTAAACAGAGTTGATGCAGCGGTCAAAAAAGTATATTGCAGCGGTTTTTAAAGGATAAAAATAATGAAAAATTAATATATAGTCCTTGTGCCAACGCGAACAAAAAAAAACCTAATGGGAGAAATCTGGAGCAGGTCGAGATTCTGAGTAGGCGGCGTGAGGAAACTGAAGTCAAAACCTATCGCTTTTCCGTTTGCAACAAGATACAAGGTGGATTCGTTGGGCGGCGGCGGATCGAAGAGGAAGAGGTAGCGGGCGATTCCATGTCTGAGAAGAGGGAGGCGAAGGAAATCTCCCCCAATCTCGCGCAACTGGCTAAACATCTGCCTACCCCTCTGGATGCGGTGAAGAATTATTGGGCGAGATGCTGATACCGACGAGAAGAGAGGTTTACAGAGACAGGCGGATTTACGACATCAGCCACCGCTACACGACGGATATGCCCTCTTTTGACTCCGACGAGGGAGTAGGGCAATTCTGATGGCTTCCAAACAGTATGAAGAACGAATCTCGTGCTAACAACTCCGAGATGAAGCTTCCCACACACACCGGCACCCATGTCGACGCCCTTGGCCACGTTTACGACCACTACTTCAATGCGGGATTCGATGTTGACACTCTTGATCTCTATGTTCTCAATGGTATTCTGATACTCTGCAAGTGTTGAATCAAATTAGGGTTTGAATGTTACATTGATCTTGTTTGATTTGGAACAGGGCCCGCTTTGTTGGTGGATGTGCCAAGGGATAGCAATATCACTGGTATCCTACTAATTGAACTCCATTTCTATAATATCCAGTTGTGCATCTGACTCGTGCAAGCTATGATATGAAGTGTTTTTCTGATTGGGTGCTAATTTACTGTACACAGCTCAAGTGATGGAATCCTTGCATACTCCAAGAGGAGTTAGCCGAGTGCTTTTTAGAACCTTGAACACTGACAGGTGCCTAAACATCTCAGACTTCTAATAAGTTATAAACATCTCAGATTGAAATAAGCTTTATTGGATATAGTCTTTAGTTATGGGATGTGATTCTTGCAAATTTGTTGGTCATGTTTCCTTCATACATGTTGCCTTGTTGTTCATTTAATTCGATTCACTTGGTAGTTGCGGGAATACAATATAGACTGCAACTATGTATTAATTACTAATATTTGTCTTTATTTAGTAATGAGAATTACCAAAATCATATTTTGTGAATCTGTTGTCAAGCTCGTGCTCTCGAGTTTCTGCAAGGTATTTGTGCCTTCAAATTTACGGAATCCTCTGATTTCTCATCATATAAGGTTTCAATTGTCTGTTTGCAGTAATCGTAGAGCTCCGACACCGTCATTTTTTAGTATTCACTTGCAGAATGTTCCTGGAGGAGCTCAGAGATTTAGATGTCTTCCGACACTGCAGTCGAATTGCTTTGGCTCTCTGATTAATTCGGAATATGAAACTGCATCTGGTTTGGTAGCTGTTATTGATCAAACACTCTTGATTGTCAGTATATATTTGACGTATGTTGCTGGAGTTGGATGATGCAGCAGAACTTCTTCAAAATCCAATTATTTCTCCTAGGTGATTTTCTTAGCTTTTATTTGTAGTTCTAATGGAGATAATAACACTGTCCATTTGCTGAAACTATTTGCAGTTCTGCAAAAAATGATCAAATAACACCCGTATGGGATTCTGTGAAGGAAAAAGTAAGAGATTCTTGGTATGTGTACTCTCTTATTTCCTTTGGTTCAATACCCACTTTGTCTTGTGCACTTCTTGCAACTTACTTTGGTTGAACTCTTAGCTAGATAACAGAAAGTTGGATGCGTTACCAAAGGCAATAGACCGGAAACCTGTGATGCAGGTATTTGATCATTTTTCATGGTGACCCCTATCAACTACTCATTCTGCTTGCAGAAATTCGCCAACTTCCAACTCATATCCCTGATAACATCATGCTTTTGTGAAATAAAGATGCAATCCATGTTTTGTGATAGAGCAACAAGTAAAACTACTAAATCAATAATCTTGAAATGTGACTATTTTAATAGCTTGTGGCAATACAGGCCTTGACATGCTTTTGATCTGTTTGTGCTTGTCTATTTAGTTGTACACAAGGGATGCGTCCAGAAACTGAAGGCTAGTAGGATCAGAAGGAAGCAAGGGACTCACTGTCAAAGAGCCAACAACTAATATCGTCCTCTTGGATCATATAGCATCAAGCATATCAACACTCCCAATATGTTCGAATCCTCTGTCTTCCTCGACTTCCTCCGCCATATCCACCATATCAACACTCCCGTTTAGTCATTTTTGGAAGCAAGTAAGATTACAATGTTCCTTATGGATTTTGATGACCATCTTAATGATCTAATCAAGTAAGATTATGGATTTTGATGACCATCTTAATGATCTAAGCAAGTAAGATTACAATATTCCTTATACAATCAAGATCATCTATTCGTTTTTGTAATCTGATTTTGTCTGTGTAACTTTTTCCTAGGGATTGACTGAACACCGAGCTATTCAAGCAGAAACCCCCATTGATGTGGCTTCGCTTGAGCTTCAAGATTAACTGAAGAATTAGGATGGTTGATTTATCCAGTTTAGTTATTTTTGGAATTCCCAGAGTTTGTAGATCTATGCAGGATCAATGCATTGATACACCTTTATTACAAGGACTATCATCCTCTTGCATTTATGAAGTATCTATGTATTGAATGGTTGAATCTTTATTTTGATGAACTATTTACAAGACTCAACGTCCATTTAGTATATTGATGTGATAGAAAGAACTAAAAACGTATATATATTGTTTTTAAAAGAAAATGCACTTTATATCCCGGATCTAAAACAGACCGTTGTATAAAGTCCATATGCTTTTTTTAAAAACCGCTTCATTAGCTAAGAAAAGCGCTGCCGTAAACACCAAAACCGCTGCAAATTCACCGTTGCAATAGATTCAAGTGCAGCGGTTTTTTCCCTCTATTGCAACGGTTATTTAAAGATTACATAAACCGCTGCAAAAGCTTCAAAAACCTCTGCATTACATCTAATGCAACGGCAACAAATGAAGCGGGTAGAAAACTGATGCAATCGACCTATTGCAGCGGTTTTTGCACTTATTGCAACGGTTTTTGACCGCTTCTTTAGCCCTTAATTGTAGTAGTGTGGATTGCCAAATTTAGCAATCAAGATGAAGAAATAAAGCATCTCTAAAAGAATATTCTTATTATTTGTCATTTTAGCTTGTTGTTGGTGTTTGATTTTTGCTATAAATTTGTTATCTCAATTTATAGCAAGCCATTAGAGATGCCCTAAGTAAGGGATCAAATCTTCTAGAGTGGGGCCTGTAGTCAAGTATGTGCCCAAGCATAATTTTATTTTAGTTTATTAAAAAAGACCATAAACCGTACCCTATCCCAACACCATAAAACTCTACCCATAAAATCTAAACAATAAACCCTAAACAATACAGAGTAAATTCTTAACCCTAAAATAATATTAAAAAATCTATTTATGTTTTGGCACATAAAAAGCTACACCATTGACTCTAGAAGATATCTTATTTGTACTAAAGTATTGAAGTCTTAAACCAAATTCAGATCGTTTGCCGCTGTTGCGCCCAAGAGAAGAAAGGGTATTTTTTTTAATATACAAATATTATTACTTAGGTTTGGGGTTTGGGGTTTATAATTTTGGGTTTGGGGTTTATAATTTTTGTTAGGGGTATGAAATTGGGTAAAAAAATAATAAAATACTCATCTCTTTGCAGCTCCCAAAGAATTTCTCAAAATATCTTATCGTTTTACTTTGTTGCACTCTCTATACTGAACTTATTGAAATTCAAAAATATCATATAATTACTCAATGATTGCGTTAAATACTCTAACCTAACCTTTTCAACGATGAGTATTCCGGCAAAAAGTGATGACATGTACTCTGGTCTTGCTGATGATATGGCAAATGAAACCGCCAATTGTTATTTCTTTGCAACAATAAAAAATAAAATAAAATGCATTAATAACAAACTTCTGAGTCCAAATGATGTAAATTACCACCAACTACAGTTCAGATTTTGAAATGATGAATAATTACACTATCTGGATTTTCCATGGGGAAAGAGTGGATAAAATTCCAATTCCAAGTGATTTCGAACCTATGGTAGAAGATGAGATGGAACCACTTACAAGTATGCATCATTTGTTAAAGAAGATAAAATTATATTGCTACTGAAATAATCAAAGTCTGATTATTAATCTCTTTATTAATCTCATTTAATTTAATAGTAATAGATCTCGCACTACTATTTGGGTCCAACCATCATTGCATCATGCAAACTATAATCTATAAGCACAAATAATTCCTTTTTCTTCCATAAAAAATGAAAACAATCACAACCTTTTTTAATACACAAGAACAAACCACTTGACACGCTTCACATAGTATAAGGTACCGAGATCTTTTAGAACAACAAATGATCAATTGATATTAAGAAGGGACTCTGTGACAGTAAATTAAAAAGCGGAAAAAAGTTAATTAAATCCAAATAGCAGAAGGACAAAGGAAATCGAAATGACACACATGGATGATGGTTCCTTCCTCCATATATTGTAGGAAACAACCTTCTCTAGCTAGTTACTCGTCGTATAGATGCACTTAAGATGAGATTTAAAAACACATTGATCGCAGTAGTAATACCAGGCAGTCGGATCCAATATTCGTTCCAAACACACATTACAGACGTAGTCCTCCTCTTCTTCCTGCGTCCCGAACACGAGCTTCATATCGTGATCATGTCCGCCATGAAGGTGTCTCACGGGCCGAGGCAAGAGCGTGCACTCGATGTGGTAATTGGACCTAAATGTACCGCCAAGGCAAGTGTAGCCTAGACAAGAACCGGGGAGCTTACATGCATCACATTTGTACTCACGCGGGTTCGCGGCTGACGTGATCCAGAAGCAGATGGGGTGGGTCCCACCTTCGTGCCCCTCGTGGAGGACCATAGTCGGAATCACACGCGATCCCAAGTGCATCTCCCATAGGCAGAACTCGCAATTGACAGAGAACTCCGTACATGAGCTGCACTTGTGCCTCTTGTACTCCTCGGGAATACTCGAATAGAATTCATCCGCGGGGGATTCTGTTCGAGTATTCCCTAGAAAAGGAGGGAGAGTAGAGGCGGTGGATTTCTCCTCCAGCTCAGCGCATGACTTGTGTAAAGCGAGCCCACAACGCGTGCAAGCATAGGCGTGATCATGAGGGTAGGAGATTGGTATATGGCACGCTCTACAACGCTCCAATACTTGCATTGTTTTTACTTCTTCTAGCTTATGGCGACCATCGTCACCGCAATTGACGGTGGTCACAGGCGGGGCCTCACCCTCCGTATATTGCTGGGAGGGTGAGGCCCTGCCCGAGAACTTGCTGATGAAGTAAGAGGGGTTGAAGCCTGTGTGGTAGGGTTTGTGTGGGAGCCAGTCTCGGAACTCTAGAAAGTGGCCCTTCGGGCACATAACCAAGTCGAGGGTGGCCGGGCCCAGGTTGCGATAGTTGGCCGGGACGAAAAACGTCGTGTCGACCACAAGTCTGCACACGTGCCCGGGTAGCCCCGGCTCGGTTATCGACATCCGTCGTGCGATGTCGGTCCATTGGTTTGGTTTGTACCACTTGTTGTAGGAGGTCTTATCCCGCCCCTCGAAGCGTCTCTCCCACGTGTATTTTGTCCCGGGCTTGCACTCCACGATCACGAACCGACAATGGAGCTTGTCACACTCCTTGTTGCCGCACGACTGGAACTCGTCCGCCACCGCAAGCAACTTATCTAGGTGGCCTTGTCTGGAGAGGGGAGAGTCGACGACCACGGGTCGTCCTATCTTCATCTGGGCCCGGACAATGCCAAGGACGATGTCGAAGGCGAGCTCGATGAGTCGATCGCCTTCTTCCGGATAGGTGAGGCAGTCGAGGATGTCGTCGAAGCTGATGACGGAGCAGTTGTACGCCTTCGCTATGGCGTCCGCGCAGGTTGTCTTGCCGGTGTACGCCTCTCCTTTCATGACTATGATCATGTTCATGAATCCCACGGTTTCAATCCTCTGCAGCATCTCGTTGGTTGATTCTCTCATCAACAGATCCTCAAACTTGGTGATTCCATCCATTTTAGTTTTCTAGGTTGTGGGAAACCTAAGCAACCAAGCTCTAACGTTTGACTTAATTGTGGTTTGGTTAATGAAGGTGATAGAGTTAAGTATAAACTATCAATAATCAAGGGGTGGATCGATGTATTTAAGGAGATGAAACGATCGAGGAATTGATATAAAAATATTGTGTAAGCTAGATGTACATTAACAGTATTCTAATAAGTTGTGTCCCCTTTCTCGAAATTATACTCTATATCCCATTTTAATAATTTCATTAGATTCCGATAGATATGTCGAGACACGTTTTGTATCCTTAATATCTCTAATTATATGTTAATAAAAATTATAGTTTTTTTAATATTGTTAAAGTATTCATTAAGACGAATCAAATAAAACCCCTACAACTATGTCCTTTTTTATATATTGAAAAAAATCTACAAAATTCTCTCGGTTCGTGAATAGTGTCCAAAAATCAAATGGACTATCAAATTCGGACGGAGGAAGTATTATATACGGCTCGTAGTGGCGTATATCCGTAGATGGAGTCAATATACCTAGTCATAATCATATCATATCATAATATATATAATTTTTGGGGTGGTTGAAAAATATTCACCCAAAATATTCAATAAGATATTCATCTTTAGTTGAGCTTTTGCTTGGTTCACCGGAAAAAAGCCCAATGTTAAAGTCCACATAAATTTTTTGTTATAATAAATGACTAAACTATATCTTTTAAAATTCTTAATTGAAAAAAATTGTTATGAAAAGATACATAAACACTATTATCATAATCATATCATAAAATAAACATTATTAGTACGGATATCGGATCCACGTACTATATATATTGTTCCATATATCCAATTTCCTATCATATCATCATAATAATCATAATCATAATATATATAATTTTTGGAGTGGTACAAAACTATATTCTTTAAAATTCATAAATGAATTTTTTATTAATTATATTCATAAACACTATTAATATATTTACGATATATTTTTTAAAATCTTTATAATTATGAATTTATATAGACTTTTTGGATAGGAGAAAAAGAACCACTTAATATAATCATAATCATCAATTAAATCATCTTAATTTGATCTTTTACTTGGCTCAAATTATTAGCAAAGATATTCATGGATAAAAAAAGGGGTTTTTTTGCAGGAAATCATCCGCTATTTGTCGGAATTTGCAGGTAACCACCCGCTATTAACGTATTTATTCCAAACCACCCAAATTGTATCATTTTCTTACAATTCACCACCCTTCAACAGTTTCCGTCCAAGTTGCCGTTTGAGACTGTGAAATGACCATTATACCCCTTAT